>OZ030017.1:89747918-91095418 GCA_964023405.1 Apodemus agrarius | reverse complement strand
ACTAATAGATAAAGCATAAATGGATGTGTATACAATATGAACCTAAGACGTTCTGACTGCGGCTGTGTTAGTTAGAAGTAAATGCTAACTCACTTCTACTGACACCACAATTTGACCTTGATAAAAATATTTTTCTTTTGTTTTTGTTATTGTTGTTAGAAGGTAATTACACTTGTGTTTAGTGAAAGGTGCTATAGAGATGGTAATCACTGGTTAGTCCTTGCTACCCTTAAAGAGGAAAGCATCTATATCATCTGACTTACAACTGCAGTGACCAGTGAGCCAATGCCCTCTTCTGCCCTCACATGCACCAACTTGCATATAATGCATAGTGTGTAACTTACAGTTACACAATAGTCTTATTGTAACTGGTTATGGAATGTTTGGCTGTTATCTTTGGGAGGCCCGCTTTTTCTTAAGGGAAATGGAAGGGGAATGGATCTGTGGAAGAGGGAATGTGGTGGGGAGAAACAGAAAAGAGGAGATTGAGAAGAAACTCATATATTACATTCCAATGAATTATTACACATATTATAATAGAATGTAATATATGAGAAAACAATGAGTAAGTAAATAATTATTTTTTTTAAAATCCTGAATATATTTTGTTTAATTTCTCCTTCTCCCTTTCCTTTTTTCTCTGTGTGTATGTATACATATGCATGTGCATGTGTGCATGTCCTAAGGTGTAAATCAAGGATCCATTTTAGGGTATTATCAACTTTTTTTGAAATGGTGATTGATTGGGTGGGAGCTTATCAATACATGCCTACTCTTAGAAGTGAACAGCTCTGATCTTCCTGTCCCCGCCATTCTAGCTCTACCTCCAGGGTTTCAGGCACACACACACCAGACCCAGTTTTTGTACATATATTTAGGAGATCCCACTTAGTCATTCATACATGTATACTATTTCTAGGTAGTCCTTTATTTTTCTCAAAATAGAATCATAATCTCATGCTTGGAATATAAAGAACACCAAGACAGAGCATAACTAATCTGTTTATTTTAGAATTAAGAAACTGAGGCCCGCAGTGGCACTTGACTTGACTAGACACTTCTAGACACTTTGGCAGAGAATTGTGTCCCTTTATAAACCAGCAGATGTGTAGAACAGCAGCTTTGTTCTCTTCTGTGATTTAGCACCATAACCCCTGTCAATATCCTTGCCACTGAAAACTTTTCTAAATGAACCATGATCATTAACTTTTACCAATTCTTTTCTGGTTTACTCCTAGACCTAACAGCATCTTTGCTAGGCTTTCTGCATAGAAGCACAGTGTAATCTCTCCAGTTCACAGCTTCAATTTGTTATAACTAGAATGATGGTTTTATCTTGGGTTATGTCCTAGTTTTATGCAGCTCTTCAGAAAGTGACAGTCCATTACTGGCCAGATGACTGCCAAGCCAAGAAGGGGGATGACTGTCCACTTAAAGTATCTTCATTTGTATAGGATTGTCACAGAGCTACAAAGGAACCATGTAGACAAGTCTTAGTAAACAAAATTACATGAAATAGGAAAAGAAAAAACTATGCCTCTAAAGTTCTAACTCAGAAACAAGAGCAGGCAATGTGGAAGCCTCTGTCTGGACCAGTCTTTACATGGCATTGGAATAATACCTAGACATAAGGCTCAATTATACCCCTTTGGGGAGTGTATGGCAAGATCTCCAACTCAGCCTACTGGAGAGATATCTGCATGTTGGTGTTTGTGTCCAATCTGGTACAACAGCTAAGTTACAAAACCAAAGGAGCCGTCTGTACACTGAGTAAAGTGGAAAAAGTATAGAGCATTATATCTTTCTTCATTCATCAATAACAACAAAGTTCTACCATTTTCAAGGAAATGAAGCCAATGAAAACACGCTAAATTAACTACATCTGTCTGAGAAAGATAACTCTAGCATGTTATCTTTCATTTTTAGATTCTAGATTGCATATAATTATAAGTGGACATGTGACATGAGAGCAGAAGTAAAAATGTCTAGGGGAAAAAGAAATAACATGGAGTGCTAAACATAAAAATGAGGTGTGGGGGGAGATACATTATACACGTGGATGACACTTGACTTGAGTAGACAGTTTGACCAAAAAATAATTTAAAACCATGAAGGATTTTATTTTGAAACCTTTTATATTTTGTACTTTTGACTTAAGAATATTTAACCTGTATTCACATTATAAGTTCATGGCATAAATTCTAAAATAAATGACAAAACCAACAGATTTCTTTTCATGTAAGATAAAACACTAAACACTATGCACACACAAGTGCATTAAACTGGCCTCTGTCTACTTGTCTACAGGGAATATGATGAGTATAGTTTCCTGCAGTTCAGAATGAAGAAGAAGGAGAAGAGAAGGAGAAGGAAGAAAGAAAGAGGAAGAAGAGGAGGAGGAAGAGGACAAGGAGGAGGAGGAGAAGAAAAGAAGAAGAACAAAAGTAGGAAGTTGAATATCTAGCACATTGCAATTTCTGTTGTCCCATTCTGATGTTTTTTAAGGGCATTTATATTCTCTTTCCTAAAATCTCTGTTGGAAAATTCAGTGCCCCCAAGAATTCTATTTTATATTATGTCAATATCTCTGAACAATCTCTGAACCACTTTTAGTGGTGAGTCATCACTATAGGTCTGTTTGAACAGAGAAGTTTTTTTTTTCTTTTTTTTCTTTTTTTTTTCTTGGATATATTCTATATTTACATTTGATTTCCCTTTTTTCCCCACACCCCTAAGGTCCCACATGCCCTTTTCCCTCCCCTGTGCTCCCTCATACACCCCTTCCCACTTCCCTGTTCTGGTATTCCCATACACTGATGCTTTGATCCTTTCCAGCAATAGTGTACATTCCTTTCTTCTTGTCAGACATCATTTGCTATGTGAATTGTGTTTTTGGTGTCCCACGTTTCTAGGCTAATATCCACTTATCAGTAACTGCATACCATGGGTATTCTTTTGAGACTGGGTTACCTCACTTAAAATGATGTTCTCCAGCTCCATTCATTTCTCTAAGAATTTCATGAATTCATTGTGTCTAATAGCTGATTAGTACTCCATTGTGTATATATACCACATTTTTTTGTATCCATTCCTCCGTTGAGGGACATCTGGGTTCTTTCCAGCTTCTGGCTATTATAAATAAGGCTGCTATGAACATCATGGAGCATGTATCCTTATTGCATGCTGGGGAGTCTTCTGGGTATATTCCCAGAAGTGGTATGGCTGGATCCTCTGGAAGTACCATGTCCAGTTTTCTGAGGAACCGCCAGACTGATTTCCAGAGTGGTTGTACACGCTTGCAGTCCCACCAGCAGTGGAGGAGTGTTCCTCTTTCGCATGATCCGTGCCAACAGCTGATGTCTTCTGAGTTTTTAATCCTAGCCATTCTGACAGGTGTGAGGTGAAATCTCAGGGTTGTTTTGATTTGCATTTCTCTAATGACTAATGATGTTGAACATTTTTTAAGGTGTTTCTCAGCCATTCGAATTTCTTCAGGTGAAAAGTCTTTGTTTAGCTCTGTACCCCATTTTTGGATAGGGTTATTTGGTTTTCTGCGGTCTAACTCCTTGATTTCTTTGTATACATTGGATATTAGCCCTCTGTCAGATGTGGGGTTGGTGAAGATCTTTTCCCAATTTGTTGGTTGCCAATTTGTCCTTTTCACAGTGTTTTTTGCCTTACAGAAACTTTGTAATTTTATGAGGTCCCATTTGTCTATTCTTGCTCTTAGAGCATAAGCGATTGGTGTTCTGTTCAGGAATTTTCCCCCTGAGCCAATGTCCTCAAGGGTCTTCCCCAGTTTCTTTTCTATTAGTTTTAGTGTGTCTGGTTTTATTTGGAGGTCCTTGATCCACTTAGAGTTGAGCTTAGTGCAAGGAGATAAGAGTGGATCAATTCTCATTCTTCTGCATGTTAACCTCCAGTTGAGCCAGCACCATTTGTTGAAAAGGCTCTCTTTTTTCCACTGGATGTTTTCAGCTCCTTTGTCGAATATCAATTGGCCATATATGTATGGGTTCAATTCTAGGTCTTCGATCCTATTCCATTGATCCACTTCCCTGTCACTGTACCAATACCATGCAGTTTTTAACACTATTGCTCTGTAGTATTGCTTGAGGTCCGGGATATTTTTTCCCCCAGAAGTTTGTTTACAGTTGATGATAGTTTTAGCTATCCTGGGTTTTTTGTTATTCCAGATGAATTTAAGAATTGCTCTATCTAACTCTATAAAGAACTGAGTTGGGATTTTGATGGGGATTGCGTTGAATCTGTATATTGCTTTTGGAAAGATTGCCATTTTAACTATATTAATCCTGCCAACCCACAAGCATGGAAGATATTTCCATTTTCTGAGGTCTTCTTCAATTTCCTTCTTCAGAGACCTGAAGTTTTTGTCATATAAATCTTTCACTTTTTTGGTTAGAGTCACACCAAGATACTTTATATTGTTTGGGGCTATTGTGAAGGGTGTCATTTCCCTAATTTCTTTCTCAGCCTGCTTATCTTTGCATATAGGAAGGCTACTGATTTGCTTGAGTTGACTTTATAACCAGCCACTTTGCTGAAGTTGTTTATCAGCTGTAGGAGTTCTCTGGTGGAGTTTTTTGGGTCGCTTAAATATACTATCATATCATCTGTGAATAGTGATACTTTGACTTCTTCCTTTCCAATTTGTATCCCTTTGACTTTCTTATCTTGTCAAATTGCTCTAGCTAGTACCTCAAGTACTATATTGAAGAGATATGGTGAGAGAGGGCAGCCTTGTCTAGTCCCTGATTTCAGTGGGATTGCTTCAAGCTTCTCTCCATTTACTTTGATGTTGGCTATTGGTCTGCTGTAAATTGCTTTTACTATGTTTAGATAGGGGCCTTGAATTCCTGTTCTTTCCAAGACTTTCATCATGAAAGGATGCTGAACTGTGTCAAATGCCTTTTCAGTATCCAATGAGATGGCCATGTGCTTTTTTTTCTTTGAGTTTGTTTATGTAGTGGATTACGTTGATGGATTTCCGTATGTTGAACCATCCCTGCATCCCTGGGATGACGTCAACTTGATCATGGTGAATGATCGCTTTGATGTGTTCTTGGATTTGGTTGACAAGAATTTTATTGAGTATTTTTGCATCGATGATCATAAGGGAGATTGCTCTGAAGTTCTCTTTCTTAGTTGGGTCTTTGTGTGGTTTTGTTATCAGGGTAATTGTGGCTTCATAGAATGGGTTGGGTAGTGTTCTTTCTGTTTCTATTTTGTGGAATAGTTTGAAGAGTATTGGTATTAGGACTTCTTTGAATGTCTGATAGAATTCTACACTAAAACCATCTGGTCCTGTGCTTTTTTTGGTTGGAAGACTTTCTATGACCCCTTCTATTTCGTTGGGGGTTATGGGTCTGTTTAGATGATCTATTTGATCCTGATTTAATTTTGGTATTTGGTTTCCATCTAGGAAATTGTCCATTTCCTCCAGATTCTCCAGTTGTGTTGAGTATAGGCTTTTGTAGTAGGATCTGATGATTTTTTGAATTTGCTCAGTTTCTATTGGTATATCCCCCTTTTCATTTCTAATTTTATTAATTTGATTACTGTCTCTGTGCCCTTTGGTAAGTCTGGCTAGGGGTTTATCTATTTGTTGATTTTCTCAAAGAACCAGCTTCTGGTTTTGTTGATTCTTTGTATGGATCTCTTTGTTTCAACTTGATTGATTTCAGCCCTGAGTTTGATGATTTCCTTTCTTCTACTCCTCCTGGGTGAAATAGCTTCTTTTTGTTCTAGGGCTTTCAGGTGCACCATTAAGTTGCTAGTGTATGCTCTCTCCTGTTTCTTTTTGGAGACACTCAGGGCTATGAATTTTCCTCTTAGCACTGCTTTCATTGTGTCCCATAGATTTGGGTATGTTGTACCTTCATTTTCATTAAATTCTAAAACGTCTTTGATTTCTTTCTTTATTTCTTCCTTGACTAAGGTATCATTGAGTAGAATATTGTTCAGCCTCCACGTGTATGAGGATTTTCTGTTGTTTTTTGTTGCTATTGAAGAACACTCTTACTCCATGGTGATCCGATAGGAGGCATGGTATTAGTTCGATCTTTTTCTATTTGTTGAGATCTGTCTTGTGACCAATTATATGGTCGATTTTGGAGAAGGTACCAAGAGGCGCTGAGAAAAAGGTATAGTCTTTTGCTTTAGGATGAAATGTCCTATATATATATTTGTTAAATCCAATTGTTCCAACGTTTCAATGAGTTTCCCTGTGTCTCTGTTTAGTTTCTGTTTTCCTGATCGGTCCATTGAGGATAGTGGAGTGTTGAGGTCCCCCACAATTATTGTGTTAGGTGCAATGTGTGCTTTGAGCTTTAGGAAAGTTTCTTTTACAAATGAGGTTGCCCTTGTATTTGGAGTGTAGATGTTTAGAATTCTTAGTTCTTCTTGGTGGATTCTTCCTTTGACTAGCAAGAAGTGACCTTCTGTGTCCCTTTTGATGACTTGGGGTTGAATGTCAATTTTATCTGATATTAGAATAGCTATTCCAGCTCGCTTCCTGCAGCTATTTGCTTGCAAGTTTGTCCTCCAGCCTTTTACTCTAAGGCAGTGTTTGTCTTTAACTCAGAGGTGTGTTTCCTGTATGCAGCAAAATGTAGGGTTCTGTTTCTGTATCCAGTCTATTAGTCTATGTCTTTTTATTGGGGAATTGAGTCCATTGATATTAAGAGATATTAAGGAATAGTGATTATTTGTTCCTGTCATTTTTGATGATATTTTTGTTTTTGAGTAGTTATCTTCCTTTGAGTTTGATGGAAGTAGGTTACTATCTTGCTTTTTCTTGGGTGCAATTTCCCTCCTTGCCTTGGAGATTTCCTCCTATTATCCTTTGTAGAGCTGTGTTAGTGGAAATATATTGTGTAAATTTGGTCCTGTCATGGACTATTTTAATTTCTCCATCTAGGTTGATTGAGAGTTTTGCTGGGTATAGTAATCTTGGCTGGCATTTGTGTTCTCTTAGGGTCTGCATGAGATCCGCCCAGGATCCTCTAGCTTTCATGGTTTCTGGAGAGAAGTCTGGTGTGATTCTGATAGGTCTTCCTTTATATGTTACTTGGCCCTTTTCTCTTAACGCCTTTAATATTTTTCTTTGTTTAGTACATTTGGTGTTCTGATTATTATGTGACGGGAGATATTTCTGTTCTGGTCCAGTCTGTTTGGAGTTCTATACGCTTCTTGTATATTCATGGGCATCTCTCTCTTTAAGTTAGGGAAGTTTTCTTCCATAATTTTGTTAAACATGTTTGCTGGCCCTTTAAGTTGTAGATCTTCACTCTCATCTCTCCCTATAATCCTTAGGTTTGGTCTTCTCATTGTGTCTTGGATTTCCTGGATGTTTTGGGTTACAAGCCTTTTGGATTTTGTGTTTACTTTGACTCTTGAGTCAATGGTTACTATGTTATCTTCAGCATCTGAGATTCTTATCTCTATCTCTTGTATTCTGTTGTTGATGTTTGCATCTATGACCCCTGATTTCTTTCCAAGGTTTTCTATCTCGAAAGTTGCCTCCTTTTGTGATTTCTTAGTTTTTTCTACCTCTGTGTTCAGATCTTGGATGGTTTTGCTCAGTTCATTCAATTTTTTGTTTGTGTTTTCTTGTAATTCTTTAAGAGATTTTTGTGTTTCCTCTTTAGTGACTTCTGCCTGTTGTTTCAAGTTCTCCTGCATTTCTTTAACTGATTTTCTTATTTCCTCGTTATTGGTTTCTCTCTTTTGGCCCATATTCTCCTGGAGTTCTTTAAGTGATTTTTGTGTTTGCATTGTAAGAGCTTCTACCCTATTGATGTTACCCTGCATTGCTTGAAGAGATTTGTTTATGTCCTTTTTGTGTTCCTCCAGCAGCCTCATGACCAGTGCTTTTATATCCAACTCTTGTTTTTCTGGTGTGCTGGGGTATCCAGGACTTGCTGTGGTTGGCGAATTGTTCCGATGCTGCCATATTGCCTTGATTTTTGTTTGCAACGTTCCTAAGTTTGCCTTTTGCCATCTGTTTATCTCTGGAGTTAGTTGGTCGTATTCTTAGTGGTTGGTGTTTGAGGCTCCTGTGAGCCTGGTGTTTGGCACTGCTGTAGTAGGGGGCGTCTGAGCTCACGAGGTAGAGTCTGGGAGGTTTCAGTTACTGGGCTCTCAGTTACCTCCTCAGCTCTGCTGTGCTGGATCTAAGTCTTTCTGAGGCTCGCTGCAATTGGCCTCCTGTAGACTCCTCCTGGCCTGCCTAGTTGCTAGCTCTTAAGAATCAGATTTTTTTTTCCTCCACCGATCTGGGCTAGTCTGTTAGATCTTTATGGTGTCCTGGGTTCCTCTATTGGTTTTCTATGGTGACCTATTCAGGCCACCAGCTCCAAAATGGTGGCGGATCTCAGGGCTCTGTCTAACCACTGGGTTCCCTACAGGACTGGAGGTTCCCTGGTTGTGCTGCTAGCACCTAGATGGTAGTACTCTCAGTCCACATGGCTCTGTCATGTTAGCTGTCTATGGTGTCCTGAGGCACGATGTCAGCCTCTGGCTGTACTCCAGGCACCGACCCACTAGCAGGTTGTTGCCCCCTTGGGTTGGCGCAGAGACTGCTTGCCAAGCTGATCTCGCTCTGTGTGCACTGCCAAGCTGTTGGTGCACAGACCTATCTCCAACCTCCTTTGGTTTTGGGCACAAGCAAGAGCCTGACCAGGTGTTCTTTGCCAGGCTAAGTCTCTGTCCACACACCTGAACCCAGCCACCAGCAGGCAGTCCGCAGCAACCCGAGGGAAGATGGCGGCAGGCTGCAAGCCTGCTAGCCGGTCCCCAGGGATCAGGGAGATCCTGTGAGCTGCAGGTGCTCAGAGCTCCTGCCGACCTTTCCTGGCTCTGGGGGCCAGCAAGGGCCCGACCGGGTATTCGTTGCTAGGCCAAGTCTCTGTCCACGCACCTGAACCCAACCGCCAGCCAGCAGTCTGCAGCGACCCGAGGGAAGATGGCGGCCAACTGCAAGCCTGCTAGCAGGTCCCCAGAGATCAGGGAGAGCCTGTGAGCTGCAGGTGCTCAGAGCTCCTGCCGACCTTTCCTGGCTCTGGGGGCCAGGAAGGGCCAGATCGTGTATTTGTTGCTAGTCCAATTCTCTGTCCATGCACCTGAACCCAGCTGCCAGCCGGCAGTCCGCAGTGACCTGAGGGAAGATAGCAACCGGCTGCAAGCCCGCTAGCCAGTCCCCTGAGAAGTTGTTTTCTTCTACACTGTAATAACATATGTATGAAAAGATATTTTCTTTTATTCCCAGCTTTGAAGGAACATTATTCTGGCTTTATAGATATCCATAAAAAGTGTCACTTTTGCTTCTTATGGAACAAAACATCCTAAGAGAAGATTCTTGGTTATGGAAACTGAACTCTGATCGCTATAGAAAGCAAAGATAAATAGGTAAAAATGTTAGCAACTAGATGATAGGTAGAAGCTATAGTAACACAACAAAACCTCATCAATTGAGGTGCTTACAACATCCAGGAGAAATGCCTGGAGAAGCCCTGCTGAAACACCCACACTGGGGTTTCTGGCTGAGAATCTGGGGCAGAGCACAGCATTCTTACCAAAAATAAATTTCTAGATTCTCATTGCCATGGCAGACATTTCTATACCATGAGAAAAAAAACAATAGTAGCCTCTGTTGTAAATAACTTATCTTTTCGTTGTCAATACTATACTGCTTTCAATGCCTGTAGCTGATAGCTATTCTCCTTTTTCTCCTACAACAAAGGGCTAACCAGGTAAAAATTTTTAAACATACTTTCATATTTAAGGAAAAAAAGTCTCATATTTCCCAGAGTGTACTTTCAGCAAGCAAAAATATATATGACAATTTACTAATATGGTATATGAGCTTATCACAGAAGATTACCTCAGGGCACAACATAAATCTGGAAGACCAATGTTCCTCTTTCCCAACTTAAAGAATTTCCTCATCTACTTGGTCTGAGGTCTTACAGGAGCATTAACAAGCTTTGGCAATTCACATTTTTCTCTGTTTATCTAAAAGGTTGTGTCTTACACAAATGCCACTAGTGGCGAGCCAATAGAAGAAAATTTAAACAGAGTAGAGATTCTTTATTTGAATTAGCTGTAGTATCTTGAAGAAGAACTAAGTGTGGGTCTTGACTCCTCCACTATGTGATTGTTAAAAGGCATTCACATTTATTCATTCCAAATGATGAACTGAGTCCTATGTTGGGGGAAAGTATTTCAATATATACATGTAATTAATGATGAAATAGCTGTAGGTTGAATCAAGGCATTTGTGATTCAAATACAGGATTAACTTTAGCTAATTGTGTTCCTAGAGGTATTTATCTGCAACCTGAAAAAATTCTCTCCTTTGGCATTATCATGCCAATAATAAATAGGTATACAATATATATCAAAAATTGATAATTCATTTCTTTTTGAGTTGTGTGTTGAAAGATCCTGCCTTAAAATTTTGTTTATTTACCCCCAGAAAACCCTGCTTTGGAAGGCCAGAGTGCCACCATTTTGTAAAAATCTTAAGTCCATACCCTGTAGCCCCTACCTCCCCCCCACACCCCCACCCCACCGCCGCCTTCCTCCCCTGACCTCTATTCCAGGAACTAGCTAACCACAAATGTTGTTCTGCATTCTATAGATAGTTGAGATTTGTCCAACCTATCTTGCAGAATGCAGTTAGTCCATCTTGTGGAATGCAGTTAATCCATTGTGCGGAATGCATTTACACCCAGTTCCCAGGGATGGGATGCATCCCCCCATGACATAAGTGCAACTTTTCTATCTGAATCCCCCAAGCCCTTCCCCTTCTGTGGTTTTGGGTTTTAAAAACCCCTTGTGCTGGACACTGGGGATTGATCTCCTCTGACTCTGTGTGGTTATGAGTTGATCCCAGTGCACTGGTCCCCCAAATATAAGCCTTGTGTGTTTTGCAACAAGAACGGTCTTGGCTGATTCTTTGGGTGTCGCTTTATCCCGAGACTTGAGTGGGGGTTTCCCCATTTTGTGGGTCTTATATGTGGGGGCTCATCCAGGGATTTTGCGACCACCCATAAATCACCAAGACCCACTTGGAAGTAGGATTCTGTTACTTTTCTGTCTGATGTGTTTGTCTGAATTTCTGAGGCGCCAGATCTGGTACTTGCAGTTTGCAATCATCTGCACTCATGAGAGCAAGGAGCTCCCTATTTGAAGCAGAAGGGAGGGTTACTGGCAGACATGTCAAAGGGCAACTGACTGCCACCCTGGAAATCGTTCCAGGGGATTGGAGGGAGACCCGAGTATGCTCAAAATTCTCCTATTGGGGTGCTGATGCAAACCTCAAAACTCTAGCAGAACTGATAGACTTCAGCTCCCCTCAGCCTTCTGATTCTGTTTCCTTTCTGGTGTGGGGATACCGCAGGATGTGGGTCCTAGTTTCTGTTTCCTTTATATTTGTTTCTATTTCCTTGATATTTTTGAATATTTTATTTGTGTTCTGTGTGACTTTGATGATGGGACAGGCTGTCAGCACTCCTCTTGGACGGACATTAGATCACTGGACTGAAGTAAGAGAATGAGCTCATAATTTGTCTGTAGAAATCAAAAAGAAACCTTGGAGGACTTATTGCTTCTCTGAGTGGCCATCCTATGGTCTTGGCTTTCCACCAGAGGGAACACTAGATTTAACTATTATTTCTGTTATCAAGGACATTGTTCTTCAGAAGGGACCGGGGTTGCACCCCGACCAAGTCCCTTGCATTTTTGTTAGGGAAGACTTAGCCCAGGATCCTCCCTCCTGGCTTAAACCTTGGACACAAAAGACAAGCCCAGGCTTCCGAGTCCTGGCAGTCCAGTAAGATGGACTCAAAATGAAAGTAACCTCAGTGGAGCCCGAACCACCTCAGAAACCTACAGCACTTCCAAAGATCTATCCCGAGATCGAGGAGCCTGCAATCTGGGAAACTCCTCCACCCTACCACTCCCCTACACAGGGACACCCACCTCCAGACCAGGGTGCGGCCGGCAGAGCAGCAGAAGGACTGGCTACAGAGATGTGCAGCTGGTGCACTCAGTGTCCTGGGGGACCTGATTCAACTACAGCGTTACCTCTGTGGGTCTATGGCCCCCCTGCCGACTCTGAACAACTACAGCAAATACAATACTGGCCCTTTTCATCTGCTGACTTATACAATTTGAAATCTAACCATGCTCTTTTCTTTGAGAACCATTCCAGTCTTACAGGTTTAGTGGAATCACTGATGTTCTCTCACCAACCAACTTGGGATGATTGCCAGCATTTGCTACAAGCCCTTTTCACTACTGAAGAAAGAGAGCAATTCCTTTTAGAAGTCCGAAAAAAGTAACGGTGGAAATGGGCAGCCAACCCAACTCCAGAATGAGATCGACGCTGGAATCCCCCTGAACCATCCCAACTGGGACTATAATTTGGCTAAAGGTAGGGAGAGGTTGATGGTATACTGCTGGGCTCTAGTGGTGGGTCTCAAAGGAGCCAGACGATGGCCCACTAATTTGGCCAAGGTAAGAGAAGTATTACAGGGTGAGCAGGAGCCCCGTTATGTTTTTCTAGAGAGGCTAATGGAAGCTTATCGGTGCGACATGCCTTTTGACCTCACATCCCAGGGGCAGCAGGGGGCAGTAGCCATGGCCTTCATTGGGCAGTCAGCCTCAGACATACGCAAGTGGCTACAATGGTTAGAAGGGCTCTGTCTTAGTTAGGGTTTTACTGCTGTGAACAGACACCATGACCAATGCAAATTTCATAAAAGACAACATTTAATTGGGGCTGGCTTATAGGCTCAGAGGTTCAGTCCATTGTCATCAAGGCAGAAACATGGCAGCATCTAGGCAGGAATGGTAAAGGAGGAGCTGAGAGTACTACATCTTCATCTGAAGGCTGCTAGTAGAAGACTGACTTCCAGGCAACTAGGGTGAAGGTCTTAACCCCACACCCACAGTGACATACCTACTCCAACAAGGCCACACCTCCTAATAGTGCCACTCCCTGGGAAAAGCATATACAAACCATCACATTCCACTCCCTGGCCACCATAGGCTTGTTCAAGCATGAGTCTATGGGGGCCATACTTAAACATAGCAGAATGCAAAATGCATTTAGTCTAATTTCAAAAGTCCCTGTCGTCTATAACAGTCTCAACAGTGTTAAAAGTCCAAAGTTCAAGGTCTCTTTTGAGATTCATCCAATCACTTAACTGTAATCCCCCAAACAAGACAGGAAACCAGCTGGGAAAAGTCCAAACTCTGCATCTCCATGTCTGATGGCAAAGCTGTCTTCAGATATCCAACTTCTTTTTCATCTTTGTTGACTTCTACAAGGTTCTTTCTCCTGGGCTTGTTCAACTCCCTGTTAGCAGCTTTCCTTGGCAGGCATCCTGTGGCTCTGGCATCTTTAACATCTTGGGTACCCCAAGTCAATTTCAGTTTCACAGCCTCTTGTTCCAATGTCTGAGATCCACACATGATCTTTTGTACATCTCCAAAGAGCTAGTGTCACTTCTCTAGCTCTGCCCTCTGTAGCACTATAAGTTCAGATTGATCCACTCCACTGCCGCTGTTGTTCTTGGTGGTCATCCCATGGTACTGGCATCTACAATATGCTAGGGTCTTCCACTTCAACTATACTCCACCAACGCCTCTCATAGGCTCTCTTCATGGTACCAAGTCGCAACTACTTTGCATGACCCCTTCAGTCCTGGGCTGTCAATTACAACTGAGGGTACACTTTCACCAATGGCCTTCCATGGCCTCTCACAGTACCAAGCCTCAGCTGTTCTTCATGATGCCTTCATGCATTCAAAACCAGTACCATCTGGATGATTATTACATGTTACCAAGTACAGCTGTAGCATGAGGAACACATGGCTATCTCTGGAACATAGCTTCTTTGTGCTCTCAGAAAACACTTCCTATATTTCACCTCAGTGATGCTGGTCTCTTCTTAATCACCACTAATTTCTTAGCTCCAGCTAACCAGCATCAAATGTTTCAGTTGTCTCCTTTTTCTCTTGAATATAAATCCAGAGACACATGGCAGAAGCTGCTGAGTTCTGCTGCTTGCAGGAACTGGAACATTGGCCCCCTTGTTCTATTACATTATCACTAGCTTCCTTTTTCCCAGCTCCTTCACTGCCTAAGTTGGCTGTCCTGAATCTTGCTCCTTAGACTGACTTTAAACTCAAGAGATCTGCATGCCTGTCTCCTAAGCACTGGGATTAAAGGTGTGGTCCACCAAGCCTGGATTAAAGTTTTTCTTCACCTAGAATTTGCTCTGTTCTAGGCTGGCATTGAACTCATAGTTCTGCTTATCTTTGCCTCCTAGGATTAAATGCTTGTACTACCAAGCCTGGACCTAAATTTAGCTGGGTGGAATCTTGCCCCAAGGTCACCACTCCTTTAATTCAGTTTAAAATCCTTGAATTCAGCTACATTTCACTTCCTAGAGTCCCTTTAATACTCAAACTATATATTTTGTACTTTTCCTTTCTCAGCTTGCTATGTTAGTTCAAAATTCTCTTCATCAGACTTAACCAGAGAACAAAGTCTTTGTTGGGCTTTTTGAGACTTCCTTTGCACATGCAATTAATATAAATCTCTTTACCTTGGCCGTAGGCAGTAACTTCAGACAATGGCAAAAAGCAGCCATGTTCTTTACCAAAACATCACAAAACCAGTCTCTCAGCCATATCTTAAAGTTCTTCTCCTCTGAAACCTCTTGGGCTGTCAGGCCTACACAGTTAAAATGACCCTCAGCACCACTGTCTTCTATATTCCTATTAGTCTGGCCCATTAAGCCCCACTTAATGAATTACATGGCTTTCCAAATCCAAAGCCCCAAAATGCACATTCTTCCGAACAAAAGCATGGTCAGGCCTATCACAGCAATACCCCAGTCCCTGGTACCAACTTCTGTCTTAGTTAGGGTTTTACTGCTGTGAACAGACACCATGAACAATGCAAGTTTTATAAAAAAACAACATTTAATTGGGGCTGGCTTACAGGCTCAGAGGTTCAGTCCATTTTCATCAAGGCAGAAACATGGCAGCATCCAGGCAGGCATGGTACAGGAGGATCTGAGAGTAGTATATCTTCATCTGAAGGCTATTAGTAGAAGACTGACTTCCAGGCAACAAGGGTGAAGGTCTTAACCCCACACCCACAGTGACACACCTACTCCAACAAGGCCACACTCCTAATAGTGCCACTCCCTGGGAAACGCATATACAAACCATCACAGGCTCCAAACATTGTCATTGCAAGATCTTGTTATGGAAGCTGAGAGAATTTACCATAAAATAGAAACTGATGAGGAGCGGAGAGAGAAAGAAAAGAAAGAACACAAAGAGAGGGAAAATAGAAGAGACAGGAGACAGGAAAGGAATCTGACTAGAATTCTGGCCATAGTAGTAAGTTACAAAGAAGAACAGACACAGGGCTCAAGGAGGCGACAGTCAGGGTACATGGGTAACTCAGGGCCAAATAAACCCCCTTTCTCAGAGGGAGGAGCTCGCCCACCACTATCCAAAGATCAGTGTGCGTACTGTAAAGAGAAGGGACACTGGGCTCGAGACTGTCTCAAGAAAAGGGCGGGCCCCAGGACCCCTAAGGTCCTGGCCTTGGAGTCAGAAGAAGATTAGGGGAGACAAGGCTCAGAACTCCTCGCTGAGCCTAGGGTAAACCTAACAGTGGAGGGGACCCCTATGAATTTTCTTGTGGACACTGGAGCCAAATTGTCAGTTTTACAGCAGCCTCTAGGAAAAACTAAGTTCCACCAGACAATAGTAATTGGGGCCACTGAGAAGAAACCGTACTCATGGACCACTGATCGGGGAGTTGATCTCGGGAGAGGACAGGTCTCTCACTCCTTCCTTGTCATTCCTGAGTGTCCCACTCCTCTACTGGGAAGAGACTTGTTAACTAAACTAAAAGCCCAGATCACCTTTGGTTCAAGGGGTCCATCAGTTCAATAGTCACCACCTACCTCTCTGATCTTGGCACTCAAATTAGAAGAGGAATATAGATTACATGAGACTCCCATCAAAGCAGCCATTAATGAAATATGGTTAAAAGCCTTTCCTGAGGCATGGGCTGAAAAAGGTGGAATGGGAAAGGCTGAACAGGTGCCTCATATAGTCATAACCATGAAGCCAGATGCCACCCCTATTAGAGTCAGGCAGTATCCGATGAGCTGAGAGGCCAGAGAAGGAAGCAGGCCTCATATCCAGAGATTCCAAAGGCTAGGAATACTAGTACCTTGCCAGTCCCCATAGAATACCCCTTTATTGCCTGTGAGGAAACCAGGGATTAATGATTACCTACCTGTACAGGACTTAGGGCAGGTCAACAAGAGAGTTCAAGACATACATCCCACTGTACCTAATCCATATAACTTGCTCAGCTCACTCCCACCCAAGAGACAATGGTACACTGTTCTTGATTTAAAAGATGCTTTCTTCTGCTTGAGACTTTATACCACCAGTCAAGCCATCTTCTCCTTTGAATGGAGAGATCCAGAATCAGGACAAACTGGGCAGCTGACATGCACTCACCTACCACAAGGATTCAAGAATTCTCCTACCATCTTCGACAAGGCCCTGCATCGGGACCTAGCACCTTTCAGGTCAGATAACCCCCAACTCACCCTCATTCAGTACATGGATGATTTGCTCCTGGCAATGATCACCTGACAATAGTGCCAGAAAGGAACTGAGACTCTGTTACTAGAGTTGTGGAAACTAGGGTATATTGCTTCAGTTTAAAAAGCCCAAATTTGCCAGACTGAAGTTACTTATCTCGGCTACACCCTTAAGGAAGGCAAAAGATGGTTTAAAAGAGTCCGGGAAAAGAGTCGGGCATTGGTGGCGCACGCCTTTAATCCCAGCACTTGGGAGGCAGAGGCAGGCGAATTTCTGAGTTCGAGGCCAGCCTGGTCTCCAGAGTGAGCTCCAGGACAGCCAGGACTACACAGAGAAACCCTGTCTCGAAAAACCAAAAAAAAAAAAAAAAAAGAGTCCGGGAAAAAGACTGGTGCAGATCCCAGTCTTCTGTAGACTGTGAATACCAGGGTTTGCTACTCTAGCCGACCCCCTGTACCCTCTCACCAGAGACTGGAAATTTTACCTGGACTCCAGCTCAACAGGAGGCCTTTGATAAGATCAAACATGCCTTATTAGAGGCACCTGCCTTGGCCTTACCAGACTTGACCAAGCCCTTCATCCTATACGTAGATGAATGGGCAGGGATCACCTGAGGGGTTCTCACCCAACCCATAGGCCCATGAAAGCGGCCAGGAGCTGACCTACCTAAGAAGCTTGATCCAGTGGCCAGAGGCTGGCCGTTCTGTCTTAAGGCTATAGTTGCCATGGCCCTGCTCCTCAAGGCAGATAAACTAACTTTCAGATAGTCAACAACCATAGTAGACCCCCATGCTCTTGAAAGCATCATACTTCAGCCTCCTGACCGTTGGATGACAAATGCTCGCATGACCCACTACCAAAGCCTGCTACTGATAGAGAGAGTGACTTTTGTGCCCCCGGCTATCGTAAACCATGTGACACTGCTGCCTGACTCTGATGACTCAGCACACATACACCAATGCCTTGACATCCTGGCAGAAGAGACTGCGACTAGCAGAGACCTTATGGATCAGCCATGGCCAGGGTGTCCCACCTGGTACACTGTTGGGAGCAGTTTCATAGTGGAAGGTAAGAGAAGGACCTGGGCAGCAGTAGTGGACAGCAAGCAGGTCATCTGGGCCAGTAGCCTGCCAGAAGGGACCTCCGCTCAGAAAGCTGAACTCATCACGCTCATCCAAGCTCTTAGACTGGTGGAAGGTAAGAACATCAACATCTACATGGACAGCAGGTACACTTTTGCTACTGCTCATGTGCATGGGTCTATTTACCAACAGAGGGGGCTATTTACCTCGACTGGGAGAGAGATTACAAACAAAGAAGAAATCTTAAGTCTATTAGAAGCTATTCACCTGCCTAAGAAACTGGGCATTGTACACTGCCCTGGCCACCAGAAAGGGCAAGATGCTATAGCCAAAGGAAATCAGATGGCTGATCTGAGTGCAAAGCAAGCAGCTCAGGGAGCCATGATCCTGACAATAAAAAAGCAAACAAAAACTCTGAAGGAGATCAGCTTTAATCACACACCAGATGATTTAAAAGCTACTAGAGAGAATTCAGCTTGCTGAAGAATTGACCCCCCCACCCGGGGGTCGCTAGGACTAATGAGGGAAAAGCAGTTCTGCCATTTAAAGAAAGAAAGACATATGTTACCCACTTACATTGACTCACCCACTTAGGGACTAAGAAACTAAAAGATATCATCCATGAATCTGAATATTTCATCATGAGACTGTCTGATATTTTGCATGACTCTGTACCCAACTGTCAGGCTTATGCCCTAATGCAGGACAACACGTAGGCCCTCTGGGAAAACAGCTAAGAGGAGAATGTTCCAGATCCTATTGGGAAATAGAATTCACTGAAGTTAAGCCTACTAAATATGGTAACAAATATTTACTAGTTTTCATAGATACTTTTTCAGGATGGGTCGAAGTTTTCCCCCAAAAAACAGAGACTGCTAATGTAGTAGCTAAGAGGATACTTGAAGAAATCTTCCTGAGATTCAAAATCCCCAAGGTGATAGGTTCTGACAATGCCCCTGCCTTCATTGCACAGGTAAGTCAGGGACTGGCCCCACAACTGGGGATAGATTGGAAATTACATTGTGCTTATAAACCCCAGAGCTCAGGACGGGTAGAGAGAATGAATAGAACTCTAAAAGAGACCTTAACCAAATTAGCCATCAAGACCAGCAGGAAGGAATGGACAGCCCTCCTTCCTTTTGCCTTGTTCTGAGTCTGGAACACCCCTAGCCACTTCAAACTTACCCCTTTTGAACTTCTGTTCAGAGGACCACCTCCCTTGATTGAGGCAGGAGGCATAGTTGATCCTGATGCTTCTCTTTCTTAACCCCTCCTAGCTCCACTGAAAGCTCTTAAACTGGTCTACAAGGGTGTGTGGGAACAACTCAAGGAGGTCTACAAACCAGGGACCCTTGAGACTCCACACCCATTCCAAGTGGGAGACCTAGTCCTGGTCCAATGCCATCATGCCGGCACTCTGAAACCTTGCTAGAAGGGACCATATTTCGTCCTCCTGACCAGTCCCATCACACTAAAAGTCGAGGGTATCCCACCTCAAGGCCGCACCACCTACTGCCCAAGATGGATCCTGGAAGTTGGAAAAGATTGATAATCTTCTTAAGCTGCATCTACAGTGGCTGCCTGGTGAGTCCAAGGAACAATAACCCCCTTCAACCTAAGACCTTCACCTGGCAGATATTGTCCCAAGATGGAGACCCCATCTGGAACATCTCTAAAGTGGCTCCTCCCTGGACCTGGTGGCCTCCCGTATACCCGGACATCTGTAAGATGGCATTTGGGGTCCATGCAAACTGGGATATGGAAGGATATTCTGACCTCAATATGAAGGCCCCCAAAGTCCTCTCACTGCCAGGGCATCACAGTCTAGACCCCTGGGGAGGGTGCGGACACCCTTCCCGAAGGAGCCCATTAAGAATTTTACCTTTGTATATATGCCCTGGATTCCATTAGGCAGTGGCCCTGAACCCCACGTGTTGGCGGGAAGCCATTTCGTCTGTAAAAATTGGGAGTGGGAGACTTCAGAAAACACATACTGGAACCCCACCTCCTCATGGGATTATATCACTGTAACAGCTAACTATTCTAGACATGAAACAGGGAGCCTGGGATGGAATTACAAGCCTGAGTGTGAAAATTGGTGTCTCCCCTTAAAGATCAGTTTTACTGAGCCAGGAAAGAAAAAGAGAGGCTGGACCAGTGGATACACCTGGGGACTTAGACTTTATAAAGAAAGATTTGACAAAGGTCTCTTCCTATGTGTTAGTCTCAAGGTCACTAGCATACATCCCATTGCTTTAGGACCTGACCTTGTTATATCTGAGCAGGGACCCCCTAAGGAACCCCTTCCTCCTCTTAAAAAAAGGTTTTACCCATCACCTCCACATCCCTCAATAATTGATGTAGCTTCCACTGAGGGAGGAATGCCCACTGCTCTTAAAACACCCTTCCCAAACACTCTATCCCCCAACTACTAGACTCTTTAGCCTCATACAAGGAGCTTTTTCAGTACTAAATGTCACCAATCCTGAGGCTACTGAGTCTTGCTGGCTCTTCTTAGCTATGGCTCCGCCATATTATCAAGGAATAGTGGTATTAGGACAAATTATTTACACTTCAGACCACACCCAGTGCCCATGGGGCACTCAGAGTAAACTCACCCTTACTGAAGTCTCAGGGTTCAGAATCTGCTTAGGACAAATGTCCCCCACTAATCAACATCTCTGTAATCAGACCTTACCTGTTAATACTACTCAGGATACCCAATATCTATTCCTTTCCAATGATAGCTGGTGGGCCGGTAGCACCAGGCTCACCCCTTGCATCTCTACTTGAGTTTTTAACCAATCCAAAGATTTCATGTTATGGTTCAGTTAGTACCTCATATGTACTATCATCCTGAAGAAACTCTGTTATAGGCATATGATAGGTCTCCCTCCAGGATTAAAGGAGAACCTGTCTCACTTACTTTAGCTGTTATGTTAGGGTTAGGATTAGCCACTGAAATTGGCACTGGCTCTGTAGCCCTAATTAAGGGACCAATAGACCTCAAACATTGTCTAGATGATCTCTGATCTGCCATGGACACTGACCTAAGAGCCCTCCAATATTCAGTCTCCAAATTAGAAGACTCGTTAACCTCATTATCTGAGGTAGTACTTCAAAATAGAAGAGATCTTGATTTATTGTTTCTCAAAGGAGGTTTTTGTGCTGCCCTAAAGGAAGAATGTTGCGTTTATGTAGACCATTCAGGCATTATAAGGGACTCTATGAAAAAACTCAAGGAGAGACTTGACAAAAGACAGAGCACCAATATAACCAAAACTGGAATGAAGGTTGGTTTTGTAAATCTTTGCTTTCTGCCCTCATGGGACCGTTATTGATTCTCTTGCTCATTCTCACCATAGGACCCTGTATAGTTAATTGATTGATTGCTTTTATTGGTCAGCATGTTAGCGCTATTCAAGTCCTAGTGCTTCGCCAACAATACCAGCTGCTCCACTCAAATCAATTAGAACCAGATGAAGTTGAGGCAAACATTTCCTTCTAAGTTTAGAAGTACCTCCTAAAGAGAGTGGGGAATGAAAGATCCTGCCTTGAAATATTGTTTATTTACCCCCAGAAAATCCTGCTTTGGAAGGCCAGAGTGCCACCATTTTGTAAAAATCCTTAATCCATACTTTGTAGCCCATATTACCCCCCTTTCACCCCTGACCTCTATTCCAGAAACTAGCTAACCACAAAGGTTGTTCTGCATTCTATAGATAGCTGATGTTTGCCCAACCTATCTTGTGGAATGCAGTTAATCCATCTTGTGGAATGCAGTTGCACCTGGTTTCCAGGGATGGGATGCATCCCCCCATGACATAAGTGCAACTTCTCTATCTGAATCCCCCAAGCCCTTCCCCTTCTGTGGTTTTTGGTTTTAAAAACCCCTTGTACTGGACACTGGGGATCGACCTCCTCTGACTCTGTGTGTTTATGAGTTGATCCCAGTGCACTGATACCCCAAATAAAGGCCTCGTGTGTTTTGCAACAAGAACAGTCTTTGGCTGATTCTTTGGGCATCACTTTATCCCGAGACTTGAGTGGTTGTTTCCCCATTTCATGTGTCTTACAGTGTGTGTGTGTGTGTGTGTGTGTGTGTGTGTGTGTGTGTGAGAGAGAGAGAGAGAGAGAGAGAGAGTTTTAGAATGACATTGAGTGTCATTCCTCAAAAGCCATATACAATTCTAAAAACTAGATATTTGTTTCATTTACATTTCAGATGTTATCACCTTTCCTCATTTCCCCTCCTAAAACCTGTTATCCCTGCACCCCATTGTTCATCAACCCCTGTCTCCACACTCTCCTGACCTGGCTCTCCTGGGCATAAACCCAGAAGATGATCCATGCTCCACTATGTTCATAGCAGCCTTATTTATAATAGACAGAAGCTGTAAAGAGCCCAGATGTCCCTGAATGGAGGAATGGTTACAAAAAATGTGGTATATTTACACAATGTAGCACTATTCAGCTATTAAAAACAATGAATTCATGAAATTCTTATGCAAATGGGTGAAACTAGGAAATATCTTCCTTAGTAAAGTAACTCAATGACAAAACAATACATTTTGTTTATTAACTGGGGTCTCTCGCTGCCCTAGATGGTTTAACCAGCTAGCCATAGGCATTTTCTTGACACTGGCATCCTGGCATGGAATTATGACAGCATTCCATTTTGCCTTGCTATTTGTTAAAACAGGGATTGAACTCAGGTTCTCATATTGGTATAATAGGTATTATGGGCTCAGACATCTTCTGCGACTTCTAACAATCCATTATAGATCATCAGTGATAATATTTGACTCAAAATTTAAGTCTTTGTCACATATTTTGTTATCTTAAAATGCACAAAACAAATTTCATTAAAGTGTTTAGTTCAGACATACATCGCATTGTGGTACAACAAGCTCTTGTCTCCAGAATGTTTTTCTTCTCTCAAAACTGAACATCAGTGCCCATCAGATAAATAATAACTCTCCATTCTCCTTTCCATGCATCTTCAAGCAATTGCTCTTGTACTCTGTCTCCCTGATTTTCACTACAGGAACTATGTCACACAAGCAAAAGCAGTCAGCATGAAAAATAATTTCACATGCAACCATGAGCCCATGAGAAACATGAGCAGTGTGTTAGATTTTCTAAACCAAAGAGTGGCCAAATCAGTGAATTTCAGGACTTACTTGATTCTGAGTCACAAAACTAAGATATTAAGAGATTAAATAAAATGGATGGCCTTCTCTGTCTCTTGTACCCTTGCTACACTTACAATATGTGTTTCTGAGCCTTGAGACCTTAAGCTGTGCAGTCATCTTGCTTTTCAACTGATTTCTATAATTTTCTTTGAAACTTTCCTATTATGGATCTGATATGAACCTTCAATTTATTTTTTTTAATTTAATGTCTTTCATTTAATGATATTGCTCTTTGAGCAGTCTGTTTAAATCAAAGACATGCATATTATATTAAATAAATAATCATTTCACCAAAAGAAGATTTCAATTTAATTACAGAGTGTCCCAAAATGTTAAATGCACTGAATGAGCCATAGCAGATGCAATGATGCAATAATGACATCACAAAGAAAAGTGATGTCATTATTTGTGATCCATTTTTCACCAGTAACTCTGAAAAATATTCTAATATAGTGGAAGCAGCAGCAACAACTATGTTTTTCTTGCTATAATTCAGAAGGATTTGTTTGTATCAGCATTTATCCATATTAATTTTCATTACACTAAATGTAAATTTGAATCTAATAGTTGGCTAAATTTATCAGAAAAGTATATTTAATTGATGGTTAAGGACTTATAAGGGTCCTAATAAGAAATATATTTTCTTTGTATTATATGCCCTTCTTCAGGTTCCTTATAAAATGCAAACAGGAAAAGTGATAATGTATATCCAGATGCATAAACAAATCAGGAGGGTGAGTAATTTAAAAGTATAGGTGAGTTCAAGAGACATCTTGTTCAGTTAATTCCTGCTTTGATTCAATTTGAAACACTTTGATGCAATCTAAAAAGTCTCATATTTGTAACAAATTCTAAGTAAAATTCAATTTTTTAAACATATGTTCAACCTGAGCAGCAGCTTTCTAGAAATCAATGGGAAACTTAAAAGGAGACAATTTAAACTTGGCCTTTAGGTTATGGCTATAATGGCCATAATTACAATGGAAGGCAAGATGCACCAAAGTCTCTTGGATTTATTTTATTCTTTATTCATTTGTATTAATTGATTATTTTATTTATTTGTATCCCAAATGTTGCCCCCTGCTTTTGGCCTCCAATTGAGAGTTCTTTGCCCTATCCCCCTTCCCTTCTGCCTCTGAGAGGGTGTGCCTCACCCATTCCCCTTTTCTGAGGCATGAAGTTTCTACAGGATTAGGTCATGCACTCCCACTGAGGCTAAATAAGGCAGCTGGTTTTCTGGTCCTCTGCTATATATGTCACAGTGCCTCAGACCAGTACCTCTATGTTCTTTGATTAGTCTTTGGCATAGTCTCAAGGAGTTCCCTAGGGTGTAGGTTAGTTGACAGTGTTTGATCTTCCTATGGAGTGGCCAGTCCATTCAGTACTTTCAATCTTTCCCCTAACTCTTCCACAAGAGTCCCACTTCAGTGAAGTGGTTGGCTATATGTACCTCAGTCAGTTGCTAGTAGAGACACTAAGATGACAGCCATGCAAGCCTCCTGTTTGCAAAGACAGCATAGCATCAGTAATAGTGTTAGAGTTTGGTGCATGACCATTGGATGAATATCAAGCTGGCCTGATCACTGGCAGCCATTTCTTCAGTCTCTGCTCCATTTCCATTTTTGTCCCTGCATTTCTTTTAGACAGGAAAACTCTTGGGCAAAAGTTCAGGAGGTGGCTTGATGTCCCCATCACTTCACTGGGTACCATGTCTAATTACTGGAGGTAGGCTCTTCAGGGTCCATGTCCCCACTGTTAGTCATTTGGTGAAGATCATTCATATTGAGTCCTGGGTGCCCTTCACATCCCAGGTCTCTGGGACTTTCTAGAGTTTCCCCCACCCCTAGTAGCTCTATATTTGCATTCATTCTCCTGGCCCTCTAGTCTTCTATCATCTCTTCACCCCATATCTGATTCTGTTACACTTTCACCCTCCCCTTTCTCTACCACACTCAGGGTCCTCCCTCCTTCTGTCTCCCATGATTAATTTGATTTCACTTAAGGTGATATTGCAGCATCCTAACTTAGTCCTTCCTTCTTGCTTAACTTCTTATGGTTCATAGGTTGTATTGTGGGAACTTTGTACTTTTCTGATTATATCTACTTATCAGTGAGTACATACCATGCATGTCCTTTTTGGGTGTGGGTTACCTAGCTCAGGATGGTATGTTGTAATTCCATCTATTTGCCTGTAGCAATCATGATGCCCTCATTTTTAATAGCTGGAGAGAATTCCATTGTGTAAATGAACTATATTTTCTGTATTCATTCCTTAGTTGAATAACATCTAAATGGAAACCAGTTTCTGGCTATGATATATAAGTCTTCTCTGAACATAGTGGAGTACATGTCCTTGTGATAGGGTGGAGAATCATTAGGATACATGCCCAGGAGCCCTATACCAGGGTTGTCTATTAGAGCTATTTCAGATTTTCTGAAGAACTGACAGACAGATTTCCAGAGTGGTTGTATCAGGTTGCAGTCACATTAGAAATGGAGGAGTGTTCCTCTTTTTCCACATCCTTGCTAGCATCTGTTGTCACCTGAGTTTTTGATCTTAGCCATTCTGACTGGTGTGAGGTAGAATCTTAGTGTCATTTGATTTGCATTTCTCTGATGAATAAGGATGTTGAACATTTCTTTAGGTGCCTCTTGGCCATTTAAGATTCCTCAATTTAGAATTCTTTGTTTAGAGATGTCTGTATGTGTGTGAGTATATTTCTGGAACTCCCATTCTATTCTATTCATCTACCTGTCTATCCCCACAGAAATACCATGTAGATTTTATCACTATTGCTCTGTAGTAGAGCTTGAGGTCAGTGATGGTGATTCCCCCAGAAGTTCTTTTATTGTGGAGAATTATTTGTGATCCTCTGAATTTTTGTTATTCTTGCATTGCCATCTCTGGTTAGACTGGATCTTCTATGTCACTGGTAAGATCAAGCTTCCTATTTCCAAGTTAGAGCAGTCCTGCTGGGAGACAGGCAATGCTATGGCATTGCGGATCAGGCATGCCAATCTACCACAGGGGCAGGCAGAAGTGCATAAGGGAAGGATGATGGTACTCCCAGAGAGCAGGATAGATTCCATGTCTGATGGGCTTAAGCATTGTTTCAGGGGTCTCACCTGGGTCCCTGGTTAGGGCAAACTTCCTGAGAGAAAGGCAGAGCTTTGAGGTCAGGAAGTAGTGATTCTGTTCTGCCCTCTAGACATCTTTAAACAAGTTTTATGTAGCTCATTTCCCTCAAATAATATTCTCTATTCTTCTCCTCACTACAAGCACAATACACATTCTTTTTGCATCTACTTGAGTAAATCAATTGTTTTATCTTTGGATTTTGCTTTCTCTCATATTCTGCATTCCATCAGCAAACTTCACTGATAACTTGTGAAATCACATACTCAGAATCTCCCTCACTCCTATTGTACGAGTGTTACTTCTTTACAGGTTTTAGCTCCTCCTTCTTCATTTCCTCCTGTTCTCTGAAATTCATTCTGGACTGTACATCTGAAATCTTTCATAAATATCCATTCTGACAGCCAATTTCACTATATATAATAATTATATTTTAATTTTTCCTATGAGACAATATTGTATAGTTCTTGCTGACCTCAAATCTCATTTTGTAGCCAGTGATAACCTTGGTTCTTTGTTCCTCTTTCCTTCTCATCCTGAGTAATATCAGAATTATATGACTATACCTCCATTCCCTGTTTATTTGAACTGGGGATTAAACTCAGGGATTTCTGAGTACTATGAAACCCTTTACTGACTGAGCTACATGTCCAGCCCATTATATCACATTTAGTTTTTATTAATAAGTCTACATATACCAGATAATTCAGAGACATGAATCTAAAAGAAACACTGTAGGTCAACAAATATACTCCAGATCAATGTATATCTGTCTTTTCAAATATAGAGCAACTATTAAATAACAATCTTCCAGAATACAGAAATATAGCCAAAATAGGACAGAATGTACAGGTGCTGTCATTGGAAACTAAGAAGGTTTCAAGATGAATATATATATTTCAAGATGAATATATATACATATATGTATTCATCTATGATGTTGAATTCAGGATTGTATAAAAACCATTTTACCTAATAAGTGTGCATGCTCATGTGCACTTTTGTGCTTGATGCACAGTTTTGTATAAGTCAATTAAATATGAGAGAACCCTAGATAGGGCTTTGAGCTACACTGAAATCAATAATATCAGAGCATAGAAGTTTTGTGGTTTTTCATGGGACATGTTGACTAGGAGTTAATGACCTAAGAAATCAAAGTAGACACTGAATGATTACTTGAATCTTTATTAACAAAAAAAACAACACAGCCAGACATGTTCCACACAAAAGGACAAAATTCTTTCTTTATTAAATGTATAATATTTACAGGTAAGTCTTTCTTTTGTATAGCTAAAAACATAGAAAACAAAGAAATTGAAGTGTAATATTAAATTTCTCCATACATGTGAATTAAGACATCTTATATGGCCTACAAAGCAGATTTGGTATGAGGCAATATCACATTGGACTGGGGATTCTCTTACAGAAAATAATAATAATAATAATAATAATAATAATAATAATAACAACAACAACAAAAACCCAAGGAGTTTCCTGCTAATCCCAAAGGAAATAGTCACTTTTGCCTCTGTTGTGCTTCTATAAAAAACATTTCTAATATATATTTTGGAAAGGATCTTTTATAGTTATTTACTTTGTAAAAGTGATTTCTCTAACCTCTCACTCTTCCAAAGAAAGTTATGACCATGCCAGAAACACTGTAATGTCTCCTTTGAAATGAACCTGGTAATGTGTTGTCTTAGGGATTTAGGAATTTCATGAACCAATGTAAACCGTTGTCTACATTATTAGGTACTTGGACTGTGTCATCTGTCTCCATTTCCTCATGTTATACTTTCATGCCATAGTCTAGCTGGCAGTGTGAAGTGTCTACTAAAATGGACACAGATTATTGGGAAGCCTGTCTACTTCCAAGGTCAGGAGAAAATTACTGGCATAGTTTGTCACCAGACACAATATTCTTCTCACAATAAAACTACACTTCTTTTCTTCTTCTTCTTCTTCTTCTTCTTCTTCTTCTTCTTCTTCTTCTTCTTCTTCTTCTTCTTCTTCTTCTCCTCCTCCTCCTCCTCCTCCTCCTCCTCCTCCTCCTTCTTCTTTTTCTTCTTCTTCTTCTTCTTCTTCTTCTTCTTCTTCTTCTTCTTCTTCTTCTTCTTCTTCTATTTCTTCTTTTTTGTAAGAGTATTTGAGGCAGGGTAAATCTATACTTGTTGGAACTGGTATTCACAGAGAAAATATTAAGCTAGTACTTCATATATATCTTTGGGCTCTGGCTGACTATACTGTAAAAGTATAACTAGGCAAAGGCCCTTGCACTTCTCCCTATAATGTTTCAGTAAAAATAGCTCCATCTGTGGTGGCCATTCAAGGATACCAGAGGGTGACTAAAGGCCAGATCTGCATACCTATGACTTTTTTATGTCCTCTGAGATTTACTGTTATGATCTGAAGCATGGCAATATATTATGCTAAAGAAATTATGACTAGGCTATATATGATTATGAGTGTAGCACACATCAGCTTTGTCATAACGTGGAACTATCCTCCTAATTTTAATCTATTTTGTTCAAGCTTTACTTGTGTACTGAGTAGCATCAAGGGAAGACTGCTCACAGAGTGTCAGGTGGTGGCTGTCTGAAGCACATAGAGTAGATAAAGAGTGACATACCTTTCTATCATTGTGCATGCCAAGATGGCATGAGCAAGGAAGGGGAAAGAAAGACCACTAGACTGACTCCCATATTTCCTTACTTCCACCCATGGAACATTTGATTAGGGGGAAATGGACCTGAAGATCTTTATCTTCATTCATTTTACATAAGGCTACCCTTACTGTGCTCACACTGGGCAGATAAAAACACTGTGGTGATAACTCCAAAGCATCCCTGGACTACATTAGTGAAACATAAAACTTGAAAATCACTAGAGGAGGATAAAAATGCCATGTGAGGAGGAGGAAAACTTTTTTATACAGGTATTGTAATATTGCATCTTCCCTAAGGTATAAAATAAATTCATGAAAGAAATTCTTGTGTTAATATCAAGGAAAGTGGGGAGAGGAATCATCCTCAGTTCACGGTGGAAGCTTTGGCTCTCTGCACCTCCAGCAGCCATTACTTGCTTCATGAATACCCTTCTCTAACTTGACAATACCATCATAAATGATTTAACTCTAAAGCCCACTATTGCTTAAGATTTGCTCATACCCACTTAACCATTTTGCAAACTATAAATATTACAAACAGAGGACTTGTACACAAACTTCAGTGTTTCACTAGTAAATGTGCTTCTTATTCTTCCCCAGAGTATCTTAGTGTAAAATAAGAAAAGGGGAAATCATTCTAAAATAATATTAATCTTTAGATCCTTGTCTGAGACATTTAAAGAATTTAATATCCTTTTAATATATCTTTTATAGGCAGAGATGATGGTGCACTTGGCAGAGTCAAGTGGTTCTGAGTGTTGAAATCAGCCTGATTTATAGTAGCGTCCAAGATCAGCCAGACCTATCCACTGAACTCCATCTACAGAAATTGTGACTAATAACAGGGAACTTTTCTTCTCTGTCCATTGGCAACTTTCATTAACCAAATTCTACAGAAATTTGTATTTATTGACAGTTATATAGCTTGAGGAATAGAAACAAAGCAGTCATCTCTAGTAAATTAATAAGACTCAAAACCAGCCGGGCAGTAGTGGCATAAGCCTGTAATCCCAGCACTGTGGGAGGCAGAGGCAGGCAGATTTCTGGGTTCGAGGCCAGCCTGGTCTACAGAGTGAGTTCCAGGACAGCCAGAGCTATACAGAGAAACCATGCCTTGAAAAAACCAAAAGAAAAAAAAATCAAAAACAAAAAATAAGACTCAAAACTCTAAGAATTAGCCAGAAATGTGTTGGCTTCTAAATGATTTCTAAATTAAATATGCACTGTATTTGCTTTATGCTCACTGATGATGTATGGAGACTTCTGTCACTGTAACAGAAGTAAATAATTGCATAAATTAAATAGATCATGTCACCATCCGAAAATAGGCCCTTGCTTCTGGCTGCAATGGCATTCAGTATAGGAGGGTGCATATTCATTTTTACCTGGTGTTTGTTGTGGGTTTGAAGGAAATTATGATTTAGCCCTGAGAGTACTTATAGTAGTGCACCAACTTGGCATGTGTCCATTTTTTGTTTAATGCCAAGTGTCATGGTCTGCAGAGCCTGCACATGTAGGCACAAAGCTATTAGAGTGTATGCTATGCAGAGCTCAGAAACTGATTACATGCATTTAACTACATGATTATCTCTTAGCACATATTAGTGAATGAGGAAACTGTACAGACCAATTTTGCTTGTAATCCTTTTTCAAATAATTTTTGTCAGCAATATAAGGTGCTAGCTTCTAAAGACTGCAATAAGAAATGATTACAGGATACAAAGTTTTCTTTACCTGCCATTTCACTATTAAAGGTGCTTAGGAGTAAACTTCAGAATGCCTTTCATGTTTGTAAAAGAATAATATGCAGCCAAGCAAAAGGGTGATTTATAGAGCCCTTTATAGAGTCTGAAAATTCAAAAGTAAAAATTGGAAAACAGGCAAGGAGTGGGAGAGAGAAATTGATTCTCCATCTCTTGTTTTATTAGATGATAACTTCTCTTATTATAGAAAAGTTTAAAATGGTACATTTGTTTAAATTTCTTTAAAGTAAATCCACTAGCAAAAGCATAAGAAGTTTCTAAAACAGGAAGAGGCATATCAGAATTCATAGAAAATTTTAGGGAAAGCATATATTTAGGTCAACATCTTAGAGTTGTAGATCACACTTAACTCAATCCTTACCTCTGTAATTTGCAAAGGAAGAAAAGCTACAGATTGGAAATTGGATAAAGCTAGTGAAAGCTTTACTATGAATGTCTGGGACCAGGGCAGTTTTGAACAGTCAGAGAGAGGATACATACTAAGACAATGGATGGCCTATTGACTGTCATGTACCTCCTTTGCAAATCATACCTGCCCTACAATGGAAAATGACCAGGAATTTCTCCTTTAGGGATCATGTTTCTAGCCTTTTCTAAGACCTGAAGTATTTGAGAGGTTTCTCCCTGGTCTTTCCTCTCAAGTGATCCAAGGGCAGAGTTAAGAATATTGTTACCATAGAATAGCCAACATTACCCACCATCAACAAATTCAAATGTATGCAACAAATTAATTGTATGCTCTGCTACCAAAAGAACCTAAAGCATGAGATGCTGTATTAACTTATTTAGGCACATAAGTCAAGTGGATGGGGTATATTTGTGTGGAGGTACAGACTGAAAAATGTGAAGTGCTTCACAAACTAAGGCGCTCCCAGAATTCTCAGATGCACAGGTGACCACAGTGCCCCACAGAATACCCAATCTCCCTCCTCTTGAAAAATAGTTCAGTTGTTAAGTGTTCTAGAATGTGAATTCTGCTAACAGATATATTCTGTTACCAGATCTTACTAGATTGGATAACCAGGGGGATAAACCTACTTGACATTTTTCATTTTTCATGCAGCATTTTTCCTTATTGTTTACCTTATTTTGCCTTATGATGGCTTAAGCCTTTTCATGGACCCAATTTAGCCTTTTAAAAAAATCTGTTTATCTTGCCACAATACACTCAAGTGGATATTTCTTTACTTCTGTGCAGCAAATTAATAACACTGCTAAAATCTTCTAGTAAAATGGCGAAGACAGTTGAAAATTTAAAGGAGCAACTATTTCCTTATACCTTTCCAGCCTCCTGGTATGCATGACTCAACACACAATAGCAAGAGAAAACATGAAAAAAGGGAAAATGACTATTCAGTCATTCTATACCTGAAAGAACAGAGACTCTATGAAAGAATGAACAATTTAGTCAGGTAGCCACTTAAGATATAGATGGGAGAGAAGGCAGGAGTAAGTGGGTAGGTTTGGAACTCACTCATAGAAGCAGGAGCAGGGAGGATTTGATAGGGAATTTCTGGGGGAGGGACCAGGAAAGGGGACAACATTTGAAATGTAAATAAATAAAATATCCAATAAAAATAAACTGAAAAAAAAATGTAGACATTAAAATAACTTAACTAAACATCTCTTGTTGTTTGTCAAATACCCCCAAAATAAGCATGATTGAAAGCACCTCCTCTGCTTTTTGTCCCCCCAGCTGGGTGCTCTTCTAACCATGGCCATACACGTAAAATTCCTTTGTTCTCATAGATACTATGAAGGTCTGACATCCCATGTCCCATGCAGACCTGTAGCCGCTCTCAACTCAGCTCTAGAGAAGGCACAGTTTCCCCTCCCCTTCATGCAGTCAGATTTTTCCAGATATTCATGTCCTAAATGGAGAAAAGCCACAGGCAAGACAAATGATTGCTGTCTTGTCAGAGGTTATGCACTCACTAGGCACATTGCTCTTACAGCATTCCTTAAGGAACATATGCCTTAGATACTTTTCAAATACCCATTCACACAACACACACACACACACACACACACACACACACAAAGAGTCTCACAAATTTAGAAGTAATGCTTTGTCACATAATGTCTCCTCACAATGTCTCTCCTATCTCACAGAGAACGTAAAAGAGCAAATGTTGTGTTCCCTGGGGAGATTTACTTTCCTTCATACCCTTCCACATTATTGGACTCCCTGATAATCACCACTTTAAAAAATGACCTAATTCTGTCTTTCTCTGTCACACACAAACATACACATACATACACAAACATAAGCACACAAATACACACATACACAAACACAAATACACACACACACTTTTCTCCTCTATATCCATAATACCTCAACATATGATATTGGACAGAGAAAATTATTAAAGGTGAATACCACAAAGGTCATTTCTAATGGAAGCTGGCAAGGCCAAATGCCTGAGAAACAAAAGATTGAAGTTTAGAAACTGGACTAGAAACAGAATGTGCATGTATGCACATGTCTCTTCTTGGTTTACAATTGTAAAGTCTGTCTTCAGTGGTAATTTTCACTGATGCCTATCACTGGACAGTAGTAGCCACAGCTACACGATCTCCTGAGCTGGGTCAAGGAGATGAGTACTATTGGTGGATGCAAATTATTGGCAAATGAGGGAAAGAGAATGCTTAAACTAAAAACCATAAAAGAAAAGAGAAAAGGAGAGGGGAAATTCCAGAAAAGGAAAAAAAAGATTCAGGAGACCCTGCATTGGCTCAGATGAAGTATTCCTGTTTGCACTGGTTGGTTTTGTTTTGTAAGTCAATACCATTTATAAAGGAACTGTTCAAGTTCTCAGGGTACTCCTTCTCCTTCGTTTGACTCCCATGGTGTGACTGCTTGTGTTGATAGAGGAAGTGGATCATGATTCCAATGACACAAAAACTGACAAATGTCACCACTGCTATGATGCCTATAGAAGAGAATGAAAGAGATAAAAGTTATCACTGAGAAAATTCAATCGAGAAAAGGACATACATTGGAAGAAAAAAGTCCAACATGCAAGCACAATTCTGCTCAGTATCTAAATATAAATACCTGCTCAGAAATCCTTGACCTTTCAGTTTCTACAAGAAGAGTACTGAGATAGAAAAGCTGATTTTTCTAGAAGGTTATGTTAATAACCAAACAATGAACACAGAGTTAGAACAACAAAGCATTCCTGTGGATTCTCAGTTGTGTTTTGTTTTTGTTGATAGGCATAAAACCCAAACTTCATAGATTTTCCATATACAAAGCTTTGCAAAGACTTCCTTATAAATGCTACCCCCTCTATCTTTCTTTATGTCTCTCTGTCTTCATTTGTCTTTCTGTCTCTCTCTCTGTCTCTTGCTGTCAATCTGTCTCTGTCTCTCTGTGTCTCTGTCAGTTTCTCTCATTTCTCTCTGTATGTTTGTGTGTGTCTGTGTGTGCCTGTGTGTGCGTGTGCATGTGTGTGTGTGTGTGTGTGTGTGTGTGTGTGTGTGTGTTTGTGTGTGTGTATGTGTATTTAGGTGCATAGCTGCCATAACATTGGTGTTAATGAAAAAAAAGACAACATTCAGGAGTCTGTTCTTGTCTGTCACTTTATTGTGGCAAGATCACTTTTGCTTCCTTTTCACCATCCTGAGGAACATAGAGACTTTATTTAAACTAAATAAAAAAATGAAAAAATAAATCAACCCAGTCTGCCACAAATAACATGTACACAAAATTAATCAATAGCAACAAAACACTGAAGTTTTGGTCATGGAAACTAATATAATTTATGCTAAAACATACATATTTGAATATTCATATTTTCTTAGTTGTCTAACTAGTGAGAATAGTAGCTAATTTAGAAACTTATTGTTGATCATTGCTCAGCTTGCCAAGAATTCCTTAGTCTAAATGCCACTGCATATGTAAATATATACCAGACAGTTAAATACATAGGTCAATCTTCCACCAATTTTTAAGAGATGTGACAATAACTAAGACCAGTTATGTTTGTCATATATTCCAAACCCACTTTGAGATATAGTTTGCAAATATTTTAAAACAAAGCTGAATACAATATCAAAGTTGATAATCTAATCTGAGTGGCAACAAAAGACTCGGAAGCATGAACTGTTGATGTAAAATGCAGCAGATGTTGCCTCTTTCCTACTGCTGGTGTGAGGGGGTAACTGCAGGCAGGGAGCTAGGCAAGCTTCCCGGGATCTCCTGTAGGGCTCTGACAACCTTCCCACTCTCAGTGAGAGACAACCAACCTTGCCTGAATGCAGGAGGCCAAAACCCAGACTTACAGGAATAAAAGTCCTCTGCCACATTTGATTTCAAAGAAATATCAAGTTCAGTCCTTGGAGAAGGCAGTTATTTGGCTCACATGAATGTCATAAGGACTTCCATAATAAAAGGTTTTGCTTCTCCTATCACATGCTACTATGGTGGATTCCTTCTATTCCCATTTCTTTGGCAGGCAGGGGTAGGGGGACCTGTTTCTCTTCTGCTACGCTGCTGCTTTCTTTCCTATGACCTTCTTAGTCTGTTCATTCTACTCAGGACTTAACCATACCTCTCATCCTATATCTCCGTACTTGCTACAGGTCTGATACAGAGCTGGAGGGAATTAAATGAGAGATAAATGAATGACTCCTGATGATTTTTAGAGAACTCCATCTGGTGTGGACTCATTCCACCCAGCTGCCAGAATGCAAGGTGAAGCACATGCTCAGGCTATAAGTCTTCAATGTACTTTCATATCTCAGACATCTTACATTAAACAAAACTTGGGAGACAGTCCTTGTTGCAAGAGCCAGATGGGACCATCAAACTACTGCAGGCATTACACTATCTGAGAAAGAATGAAGAATGGGGAAGTGCTGGTCAACAGGCAGCTCGTAAACAGTACAAATGGGAAGGTGGTAGGGGTGAGCTATAAGTAGAGCAGGCAAACTCTACACCCACAATCGGAAGGAATGCTAGATTTGGGACTTCAGACCCTTAAGCTTCTTCCTGATTATTAGATTTAGCCAAAGTGATTTAGTGAAAAAAAAAACAAAAACCTGAAAATGACTGCAGCACTGTCCATCTGTCTGCCTCAACGTGACTTCTTACCACACGTAATTTTATCAGTCTGTTTTGTTTCTGCTTTAGAAGTGAAATATGAAATGAGTGTGATGTAGGCAGCCTGCCTATCAGTAAATGTGCCAGCTGTTGGTTGAGAACTTGGCTCCCTGCTGAATCTGAGGCACAATGCAGCCACAGAGCTCCTGGCACAGAAATAGTGTCTCCTTTAATCTTACAGCATGCATGAATAGACTAACGGGTGGACAGAGAGTACTTGATTCAGGGTGATGGATGATCATAGGTAAGGAAAGCTCCAGGCAACTTTCTTCAGTGAACAGGGTCATAGTTATCTTTCCTGCTTTCTGTAATGAAGACAGATTACCTCCAATGACTGTGGAGTCACTTTGGACTGCATGTGTGAACAGTTCATGCTCATCTCTCTTTCCAAATGGATCTAGAAAGAAGAAAAAATACAAAAAGTAAACTTCACCCAAAAATGTCAACCACAGGGAGAGAATATGCAGCGCACATCTATGAGGCATAAAAAGATTACTGTAGTGAGAAATAAATTAGCATTTGATTGGAACCTAAATAAATATCATTTAAAATGATGATCTGAGTTTAATCTGAGAATCCGCATTAAAAGCTGAATTCTGAGATTCCAATCTATAATCTCAGTGAGGGAGTAACTGGTCACATATTTAGATCACTTATAGACAAAAAGGAGACAGTGCCCCTAATTCAGTATGATAGAGAGACCTGACTAACAAAACCTTATCCTCTCACATATACATAAACACTTTGCACATATTTACGGATGAATACAATGCACTGCTTCCAATTCTTAATGTATGCAAGCATTAACTTATAAGTAAGATGTGAGATAGACTTGAGATTATGAGGGTGCTTCCTGGCCATTGAATTTTCAGTCACTCTCTCAGCATTCTGCTTTGCTGGAGAATTTCTAGGACTGATTCTAACACAGTTTCCTCTTTGCATCAATATAGTCTTTGGCAGCATAGACTGTAGTGGACCTGAGTCAACTCACAGTGATAGCTGAAGGCACTCGAAGAATTAGTAACTCTTAACGAGTTTCACCAAGAGAACAGCTGAGCAGTGTGTAGTGTGAACCCTTGAGCCATAGCTCTACTAAATTTTTTTTTTCAGAGAGAGTTACATAGATGCCAGATTGGTCATTAACTTGTTATATAATGGAAGGTGACCTAGAACTTGAAATATAATAGAAGATGGGAGACAGAGGGAAGAAGAACTGGAATGTGACAGAGAGATAGAAAGGCGGGAAAGAAGATAGAGAGGAAGAAGAAAAGAAAGGGATGAAGAGAGGAATGGGACAGGGAAAGAGATGGATACAGATGGAAGAAAAGAATGGTTAAATCCATCAAAGTAATACACTACATAAACAAACTCAAAGAAAAAGACCACATGATCATTTCATTGGATGTTGAGGAAGCATTTGAAATAATTCAAAACCCCTTCATAATAAATGTCTTAGAAAGATCAGGAATTTAAGGCCCATATCTAAACATTGTAAAAAGCAATATATAGTAAACCAGTAGCCAACATCAAACTAAATTGAGAGAAACTTGAAGCAATCCCACTGATATCATGGACTAGTCAAGGCTTTCCACTCACTCCTAACATGTTCAATACAGTACTCAAAGTCCTAGCCAGAACAATTAGAAAACAAAAGCAGGTCAAAGGGATACAAACTGGAAAGGAAGATTTCAAAGTATCACTATTTGCAGATGATACGATAGTATATAAAAGTGACCCCAAAAATGCCATCAGAGAACTCCTAAACCTAATAAACAACTGATATCCAGAAAAGGGGCTGGATAAAAAATTAACTCAAACAAATCAGTAGCCTTCTTCTATTGAAAGGATAAACAGGCTGAGAAAGAAATTAGGGAAATGACTCCCTTCACAATAGTCACAAACAATATAAAGCATCTTGGTGTGACTCTAACCAAACAAGTGAAAAATCTGTATGACAAGAACTTCAAGTCTCATGCTTGTGGATTGGCAGGATTAATGTAGTAAAAATGGGCATCTTGACAAAAGCAATCTACAGATTCAATGCAATCCCCATCAAAATCCCAATTCAATTCTTCATAGAGTTAGAAAGAGCAATTCTCAAATTTATTTGGAATAAGAAAAAAAAAACAGGATAGCAAAAACTATTCTCAACAATAAAAAGACCTCTGGAGAAATCAACAACCCTGTCCTCAAGCTATACTACAGAGCAATTGGGATAAAAACTGCATTGTATTTATTGGTACAATGACAGGCAGGTAGATCAGTGGAATAGAATTGAAGACCCAGAAATGTACCCACACACCTATGGCCACTTGATCTTTAAAAAAGGATCTAAAACCATCCAGTGAAAAAAGACATCATTCTCAAAACATGGTACTGGGTCAACATGTAGAAGTATACAAACAGATACATTCTTATCTTGCTGTACAAAGCACAAGACCAAGTGAATAAAGGACCTCCATATAAAACCAGATACAGTGAATCTAATAGAAGAGAAAATGTTGAAGAGTCTGGAGCACATGGGCAGAGGACAACATTTCCGAACAGAAAACCAATAGCATATGCTCTAAGATTGATAATTGACAAATGGGACCTCATAAAATTGCAAAGCTTATATAAGACAAAGGACATTCTCCATAGGATAAAATAGCAACCAACAGATTGGGAAAAGAGCTTTACCAATCCTACATCTGACAAAGGGTTAATATCTAAAATATACAGAGAAATCCAGAAGTTAGACTCCAGAGAACCAAATAACCATATTAAAACTGGGGTACAAAGCTAAACAAAGAATTCTTAACTAAGGAATATTGAATGGCTGAGAAACAGCTAAAGAAATCCTTAATCATCAGGGAAATATAAATCAAAACAACCCTGAGATTCTACCTCAAAACTCAAAATCAAAACAAAAATCAAAAACTCAGGTGACAGCAGATGCTGGGAAGGATGTGGAGAAGAGGTACACTCCTCCAGCACCCACATAAAAGGCTAAGTGTGTCTGTGAGCACTTGTACCCAAGTACTGAGCCAAAGACAAAAGATACCTAGGGCCCCATGGCCAGCCAACCTTTCTGAAATAGTGAAAATAATACTGAAGTTAGTATTGCCTAGGTACCCATTCTGATGTTTACATGGCCCCTTTATATTTAAATCCTCCTATCAGTTTCCACTTAAACAATAGTCATGCACAAATATACATACATTTATGCATATATGCATGATATATCCTACTAGAAAGTACCCACTAATTATAACTGCTTATCACCTGAAACTAGAATTATATTATACATATGTTTAATCAATTTTATTCTTAACATGTTTAGTATTGATTTTCAATAAGATAAATGCCCATTATTGAAATATTCTAAAATATCACACCTAAAATAAACTAATTAATGAAATTGTTATTCTATTGTTTATACGCTTCTATTTTGTCTTTATACTCATCATTGTGTATATGGTGGTTAGTGATATTAATCAATTTGACAAAATCTAGAATCTCCTAGGAGACAGGCCTCTGGGAATGCTTGTTGCATTATATTCATTTCATAAGAGCTGCCGACTGTGGTTGTCATCAATCCCTGGATGGGATCCTAGACTGTATAAATGGAGAATGATCTGAATACTGGCCTGTATACATCACTCTCCACTTCCTGATTATGGGTGTGATGGGACCTGCTATATCAAACTCCTATCGTCTATGGTGGGTGGACACTTGAACTGTGAAGCAGAATAAACTCTTTCTTAATTTACTTTTGTCAGAGTGTTTTGAAAAGATAGATATGACCAACAAGAAGCTAGTTACAATTCCTAATGACCTATAACCATATAAGGCAAAGAGCTGAATACCGTTGGCCAATACTTTAGCTCTATAAGACAGCAGAAGTTAGTGATAGAAACGGAAGAGGTAATTCTTGGGAAGTACCTGTTGAAGAATGCATGGTGGTCACTGCAGTCACATCAGAGTCCCCCATGGACCCACAGCTGGATTCTGTCAAAGTCCTTTGGACAGTCACAGGTGAAATGCTGGGGTGGCGAAAGGCTGCCTTCAGTGGTGCTATATGATTGTATTGGACTGACGAAAGACATCCAACAAAACCCAAGGTGTTTGCTCTAGCAACTTCTGGGTCCAACCCAAGAGTCTCTGCAATAAATAAAATTAATCACAAATTTCAGTTTTTCAAAATAGTCTATGTGGGCTTTCTTGACTACTAACTAAAGTAACTGCAATGCCCTTGATATTTTTTGAATACAGAAACTTGTTACATACTTCCTACCTATTCTCAGCCACACATTTACTGCAGGTATCAACACATATCTCATAGAAAAGAGCTAAGATGATCTCTACTTTAAAACAAAAATGTTTTCAACTTTAAATTTTTCATTCATGTATTTTATGAACTGTAGAAAGAATAATGCAACCCTGACATATTCTAATCAATTTTAGATATTTGAAGAATGTGTGTCTCTGCTCCCATCATTATTTATCTACTGTTGCAGGAGATTAACCCAAGCAAATCATAATGCTCATACCAACATTTAGTTCACAATCATAGCACAGGAAAATACTAATAAGGAAACAATGGGATTAGAAATGAAAGCAGGTCTCCCAGAGATGTATCACACTTGTTATCTCCTGGCCCCTGAGTAGAGTAGGTAAACATTTCTGCCTACATCACTTCTCTTCATTATACTTATTGGGCACTAACTAGGGAGATATATTTTGCCTATGAATATATTCAAATTATAGAGCATTTTTGAGTCTTTATAAGAGATGGAAATGCCCCCTCTGCACTCCATTTCCATGGACATAGTACTGCCTAAAATTGTGGAGGCTTGCTGATACCAAGGATGACTAGACAATTTCAGCAAGCCCAAACTCATGCCTACTGGTTCCCTTGCAAACCCAGCATTCACGAGGTCTACCCTATACCCTTTGTGCTCCATTTTCTTGTCCATATCTCTATACTTCCAATCCAGGTACTTGCAGCTTATTGACCACAGGGTGAGATCCTTAAGCCAATTCCCTATCTGTCAACCCCTCTGGTCAAACATAGCAGTGTCGATTTCTTCCCTGCCTAATTAGAACTCAATTTCCCAGGCCCAACTCCACCTATATTCCTGGAGGCCTATTGCAGCTGCTCAGGACAAACTAAGGCCTGCAAAGATCAGGAAAAACAAGCACTATCAGCAATTCCAGAGGCCTACTGACATCAGGGACTACAAGCTCTATTTGCAGCCTCACAGGCCTACTCCCATTAGTACTTGTAGGCCTGCCAATACAAGGCAACACCAGATGGCTAAAAACCAGCATAAGAACACAATCAACAAAATCCAAGGCAATTTGGTACCACCAGAACAATACTATTCTATTATAGTAAACCCTGCATATCCTAATATATCTTAGTCATAAGAAAATGACCTTCAAACTAATTTTATGAAGATGATAGACACCTTTGTAGATGACATGAATAAACCTCTTAAAGAAATACAGGAAAATGCAGCCTTTAAAGAGGAAATTAAAAAAATCTTAAAAAACTAAAAACAAAACATCAACAACAACAAAAAAACAAACAAAAAAACGTACAATTTGGTAGAGGTACTTAAAGAGAAAATGAATGAATAACAAGAACCATGAGAAAATACAAACACAGGTGAAAGAAAGAAATAGAACTATTCAAGACCAGGAAATAGAAATAGAAGCAACAAAGAAAACACAAACTGAGGCAATCCTGAACACCGAAAACCCAGGAAAGAGATCAGAAACCACAGATACAATGTCACAATCAGAATTTGAGTGGAAAAGAAAATCTCAGGTATAGAATATACCAAAGAATAAATTGATCCCTTGTTCAAAGAAAATGATAAATGTGAAAAGTTTCTAACACAAAATATCAAGGAAATGTGAGCACTATAAAATAGCCAAACCTACGAATAATAAAACTAGAAGGAGGAGAAGCATCCCAAATCAAAGGCCCAGAAAATATCTTCAAGAAAATCATAGCAACCTTCCAGTTTCCGTCTGTGCCCCAAGCTGATCCTTGACAGAGTACTCCAAACACAAATACCACTGGAAGAGAGCTGGTATGCCAGGAGCGCTGACAAGCCCCTAAGTACATGTAAGACAACCACTTCTGCTCCAAGGGACCTGACTCGAATCCTCAGAACACAGGAAACAAGGAGGAGCCTGGTACAGGAGCCTTCCAGTTTCAACCTGCACACCAAGCTGATCCTGTGCCACAGCACTCCCTACACAAATACCATTGGGAGAGAACTGGTCTCAAAAGAGTGACAACAAATATGTGAGCACAGATAAGACCAGCAATTCTATTCAATTTCACAGCCAGTGAGGGACCTGAACAGAACCAACAGGACACAGGAACCAAAGAATAGCCAGGGACAGGATACTTCACATATCTTTCGCATTGCTGGAGTTGACCCTTAGACACAGCTTCCCAAACCCAATTTCCTTCTGGAGAGAACTATCTTCCAGGAGTACTGGCACAAAGGCTTGCAGGACAGACAAGTCATAGTCAGTGAGAGTAAGACCAGTTAACACCAAAAAAAAAAAAAAAGTCATGAGAGGCAAGGGCAAGAACATAAGCAACATAAATCAAGGCTACTTGGCATCATCAGAGCCCAGTTCTGCCATAACAGTGAGCCCTGGATACCCCAAAACACCAGAAAAGTAAGACTCTTATGTGAAATCACATCTCATGTTTCTGATAGAGGATTTTAAGCAATAACCCCCTTAAAGAAATACAGAAGAACACAGGTAAAAAGGCCCTTAAGGGGAAAACACATAAAAAATCCTTTAAAGATTTACAGGTAAAGACAATTAAAGAGGTAAAAGAATTGGACAAAACCATCTGGGTTCTAAAAATTGGAAATAGAAACTGTAAATAAATAACAAAGTGGGACAACCCTGGACATAGAAAACCTAGGAAAGAGATAAGGAGACATAGATGCAAGCATCATCAACAGAACACAAAAGATAGAAGAGAGAATCTCGGGTGCAGAAGATACAATAGAAAACATTGACATAACAGTCAAAGCAAATGAAAAATGGAAAAGTTCCTAACCCAAAATATCCAGGACATAATGAGAAGACAAAAGCTAAGGAAAAAAGGTATAGAAGAGAATTAAGATTCCAAACTTAAAGGGCCAGTAAATATCTTTAAAAAAATTATAGAAGATAATGTCACTAAACTAAAGAAAAAGATGCCCACAAACCTACAAGAAGCATATAAAATTTCAAATAGATTGGACCAGAAAAGAAATTACTCCTGTCACATATTAGTCATAACCCCAAATCCTCAAAACAAAGAAAGGATATTAAAAGGAGTAAGAGGAAAATTTCAAGTAACATATAAAGGCAGACCTATCAGAAATACACCAGACTTCTTACCAGAGACTGTAAAAGCTAGAAGACCTTGGGAAAATGTTAAACAGATGCTAAGAGAACACAAATGCTAGCTCAGAGCACTATATCCAGCAAAATTATCTATCATGGATGGAGAAACCATGATATTCCATGACAGAAACAAATTTAGACAAAATCTCCTCACAAATACAGCTCTACCAAGGATAATAGATGTAAAACTAACACAAGGCAGGAAACTTCACCTTAGAAAAAGCAAGAAAGTAATCTTTCATTAAACCCAAAATAAGATATCCATGCAAACACACAAAAGATAAAATAAAATAAAAATAAAAATAAATCAATAATAAAAGGAAGCAATATTCACTGTTCCTTAATATCTCTGAATATCTCTGGACGCAATTTCTCAATAAACTGACATAGACTAACAGATTGGATATGTAAACAGGACCCAGAACTTTGCTGCATATTGGAAATGTACCTCAGTGTCAGATGGACACCATCTCAGTAAAATGTTGGAAACACCAAACAAATGGTTCCAAGGAACAAGCTGGAGTAGCGATTCTAATATTAAATGAAAATGAATTTCAACCTAAAGTTATCAAACAAGTTAATGAAGTACACTTCAAACTCATCAAAGTAAAACTCTACCAAGAAGAAGTCTCAATTCTGAACATCTATACTCCAAATACAAGGGCACCAACATTCATAAAAGAAACTTGACTAAGCTCAAAAAACACATTGCATCTCACACAATAATAGTTGGATATTTCCACACTTCATTCTCATCAATGGACAGATCATGGAAACAAAAACTTATCAAAAACACAGAGAAACTAAGAGAAGTTATTTATGAGCCAATGGATTTAAGAGATATCTATAGGACATTTTATCCTAAAACACAAGAATATACCTTTATCTCAGCACCTCAGGTTACAGACTCCAAAACTGACAATATAATTGGTGACAAAACAGGCCTCAATAGGGATAAGAAGATTGAAATAATCCTTATCACCACAGAGTAAGGCTGGTCTTCAATAACAACAAAAATAATAGAAAGCCTATATATAACTGGAAGCTGAACTACACTCTATTCATTGATAACTTGGTCAAGGAAAAAATAAAGAAAGAAATTAAAGATTTTTACAATTTAATGAAAATGAAGCAAAACATACCCAACCTTATAGGACACAATGAAAGCAGTGCTAAAAGGAAAATTCATAGCTCTGAGTCCTCCAAATAGAAACTGTAGAGAGCATGCACTAGCAGCTTGACAGCACACATGAAACTCTAGAAGAAAAAGATGCAAATACAACCAAGAGGAGTAGAAGACAGGAAATAATCTAACTCAGGAATGGAATTAACCAAGTATAAGAAAAAGAATGACATGAAGAATCAACAAAAGCAGGAGTTGGTTCTTTGAGAAAACCAAAAAGATAGATAAACTGTTAGCCAAACTAACCAGAGGGCACAGAAACAGTATCCACATAAGCGAATCTCTACCTTTTGAGCCCTGCAGCACTCTTACCTGCACAAGGAGGAGAGTGACCTGGAATGAGAAGAGGGGCCTCCTTTCCCAGTGAGAGAGCCTCACGACAGCCTCCACCTTTCCAAGGCTGCCCTCTAGTTTTTTACAGAGAATATTTAAAGCTTTAAATGACAGTTTAAAGGTGGGGATCTCTCCTTATGAGGTTTGCCCCCCCCTTACCCTCACATTCCTCTACACTAAAGGGCAGGCGTATCTGTCTTCTTCCCTCCCTGATTTATATTGGGATCTTTTTTATACAGGAAAATGAAACAAGACAAAGAAGTATGGTCTTGAAAAAATGAAAAGGAAGACATAACAACAGAAACTGAGGAAATTAAAAAAATCAGATACTAGTATAAAAGCCTATACTCAACAAAACTGGAACATCTGGATGAAATGAACAATTTTCTAGACAGATACCAGGTACAAAAGTAAAATCAGGTTAAGATAAACCATCAAAACTGTCCCATAACCCCTAAAGATGTAGAAGCAGTCATTCATAGTCTGCCAACCAAAATATATCCCAGGACCATATGGGTTTAGTGTAGGGTTCCATCAAACCTTCAAAGAAGACCTAATACCAATATACTCTTCAAACTACTCCACAAATTAGAAACAGAAGGAACACTACCCAATTCATTCTATGAATCCACAGATACTCTGATACCAAATCCCACAAAGACCCAACAAAGAAAGAGAAGAGAATGTCAGACTAAATTCCCTTACGAATATTGATGCAAAAATACTCAATAAAATTCTTGCAAACAGAATACAAGAACACATGAAAATAATCATCCATCAAGATCAAGTGAGCTTCATCCCAGGCATGCAGGTATGGTTCAATATACAGAAATTCATCAATGTAATTATATATGTATATATATATATATATATATATATATATATATATATATATATATACATATATATATATACACATATATATACACACACATATATATATACATATATATATATATATATCAAAAAAACACAAGAAAATAAAACATGATCATGTCATTAGATGCTGAGAAAGCATTTGACAAAATTCAGCACCCCTTCATGATAAAAGTCTTGAAAAGATCATGAATTCAAGGCCCAAACCTAAACAAAGTAAAACAAATATACAGCAAGCAAACCAGTAGCCAACATCAAACTAAATGGAGAGAAACTTGAAGCAATCCCACTGAAATCAGGGAATAGACAAGGCTGACCACTTTCTCCCTGTCGGATCAATACAGTACTTGAAGTCCTAGCCTGAGTAATTAGACAATGTAAGAAGGTCAAAGGGATACAAATTAGTAAGGAAGAAGTCAAAATATCACTATTTGTAGATGATATGATTGTATCCTTAAGAGACCTCAAAAATTCCATCAGAAAACTTCTAAAGCTGATAAACAACTTCAGCAAAGTGGCTGGATATAACATTAACTCAGACAAATCAGTGGCCTTCCTCTACTCAAAGAATAAACAGGCTGAGAAAGATATTAAGGAATTGACACCCTTCACAATAGTCGCATATAATATAAAATACTTTGGTGTGACTCTAAGCAAGTGAAAGATTTGTATGACAACTTCAAGTCTCTGAAGAAAGAAATTGAAGATTTCAGAGGATGGAAAGATCTCGCATGTTCAAGGTTTGGCAGGAAAAATACAATAAAAATGAACACCTTGCCAAAAGCTATCTACAGATGCAAAGCAATCCCCATCAAAATTGGAAGTCAATTCTCCATAGAGGTAGAAAGAGCAATTTCCAAATTCATCTGGAATAACAACAATGATAAAACCAGCATAGTGAAAACTATTCTCAACAATAAAAGAACTGGTGGAATCATGATCCCTGAACTCAAGCTGTGCAGAGCACTAGTGATATAAACTGAATGCTATTGGTACAGTGACAGTCAGGTAGATCAATCAAATAGATTGAAGACACAGAAATGAATCCACACACCCAAGTGGAAGAAAGACAGCATTTTCAACAAAGGGTGCTGGTTCAACTGGTGGTTATCATGTAGAAGAATGCAAACCTATCCATTCTTATATCCTTGCACAAAGCATAAGTCCAAGTTGATCAAGCACTCCCCATAATACAAAAGTGGATGTTCACAGCCAACCAATGAACTGTGTTCAGGTTCCCCAATGGAGTAGAAAAAGAAAGGACCTAATGAACTGAAAGAGCTTGCAGCCCCATAGGAGGAACAACAATGTGAACCAACCAGTACCCCCAGAGGTCCCAGGGACTAACCCACTAACCAAAGGGTACATAAGGAGGGAGTCATGGCTCCAGCTGCATATGTGTTGAAGGATGGCTTTGTTAGACATCAGTGAGAGGAGAGGGCCTTGTTCCTGTGAAGGCTGGATGCTCCAGAGTAGATGAATGCCAGGACAGTGATGTAGGAGTGGGTAGCTTGGTAAGCATAGGGGGAGGGGATTGGATAGGGGTTTCAGAGGGTAAGCTAGGAAAGGGGATAACATATGCAATGTAAATAAAAATATTTAATAAATAAAAAGAAATATTTCATGTAATAAAATATTTTCAAGTTGTTTTTTTGTTTTTATGCTTTGATGAATATAGAAAGATATTTTTAAAGATTGGATTTTCTGGCTTTATTTGTTTATGCATTTGTTAAAAAGTATATAAATGAAAGCATAAAACACACAACAAACAAACAAACAATTTAATAAAACCAGATGAGAAGACAGCAGGAAACAATCAAACTCAGGGTTGAAATGTAAACTTTTAGAAACAAGGAGAACAATCCAAATAATCAAAGAAACTAAAATCTCACTCTTTGAAAAAAATAAACAAGATAGACAAATGCTTAGCCAAACTAATTAAAAAGCAGAGAGATAATACCCAAATTTAAAAAATCAGAAATGAAAATAGAGACAAAATAAGACAGTGAAGAAATTAAAAGAATCTTTAGTTCTTACTTCAAAAGCCTGCACTCTACAAAATTGGAATATCTAAATGAAATGCATGGTTTTCTAGACAGATATCACATGCTAAATTTAAATAAATGTCATGAAAACTACCTAAATAGTTCTATATACACTAAGGAAATAAAAATATCCATTAAAATCTGCAAAAAGGCCAGGATATAATCTTTTAGAGCAGAATTTTATAATTTTCACAGAAGAGCTAACACTAATATTCTTCAAACTTTTCCACAAAAAAGAAACAGAAGGAATACTGCCAAACCCATTTTATAAGGCTCTGGTCACTCTGATACCTAAACCACACTAAGAATAAACAAAGAAAGCATTTCAGATGAATTTCTCTTATAATGTTGATGCAAAAATACTTTAATAAAATATTTGGAAACTGAATTCAGGAACACATCAAAGACATCATGCAACATGATCAATTAGGCTTCATCCCATTTCATCAAGGTTGGCTCAGTATATGAAAATCTATCAACATAATCCACTATATAACCAAACTGAAAGAAAAAGAAAACCCACTTGACCATCTCATTAGATGCTTAAAAAGTCTTTGCCAAAATCCACCACTCCTTCATGCTAAGAGTTTTACAGGGATCCAGCATACAAGGAGCATACCTGAGCATAATAAAAGCGATAGACAACAAGCCAATATCAATGTCAAATAAAATGAAGAAAAACCTAAAGCAATTCCATTAAAATCAAGTTCAAACAACGCTGCTAGCACTCTCCTCATCTCTTCAATATAGTACATGAAACCCCAGCTAGAACAATAAGACATCTAAAGGAGATGGAGGGGATACACATTGAAAAGTAAGAAGTCAAATTACTAAGTATTATTATTCACAGATGATAAGATAGTATACACAAGTGGCCCCAAGAACTCGACCAGAGAAGTACAGATGATAAACTCCTACACCAAAGTTGCTAGATACAAAATTAACTCAAAGAAACTAGCAGCCATTCTTTACACAAATGATAAATGGGCTGAAAAAGTAGTTAAGGAAATAACACACTTAACAATAGCCAAAAATATTATAAAATAACTTAGTGTAACTCTAACCAAGCAAGTGAAAGACCTGTAGGAAAATAACTTCAATTCTCTGGGAAAAGAAATTGATGATATCAGAACATGGAACATCTCCTATGCTCATGGATCATAAGTATTAACATAGTAAAATGCCCATTTAAGCAAAAGCAATCTACAGATTCAATGCAATTCCCATCAAAATTCCAATATGATTCTTTGTAGACCTTGAAAGAAGAATTCTTGACTTCATATGGAAAAAGAAAATTCCTAGAATAGCTAAAACAATTCAGTACAATAAAAAAGGAAGTATCACTATTACTGACTTCAAGCTGTACTACAGAGCAATACTAATATAAAAATAATAATTGCATGATACTGTGTAGAAGCACACAGGATGATCAATTAAATATAATACCCAGAAATAAAGCCACATACTAATAGTCTCATGAATTTTGATAAAGAAATCATAACCAAACAATTAAACGGGGAGATCATATATTCAGCAAATGGTGCCAGATGACCTTGATGTCTGCATCTAGAAGAATGCAAATAGATCCATATTTATCATCCTGCACAAAACAAAAGTACAAGTAGACCAAAGCTCTCAATGTAAAACCAGATACATTAAATGTAATAAAAAAGAAATTGGGGGATAGTCCTGAACTCAATGGTAAAGAAGAAAACTTCCTGAACAGAACAGCAATGGCACTATGATTAATAATTAATAAATAGAAGTCTATAGGTTAAAAAAAGATCTTTACCAATCCTGCAATGACAGAGGGCTAATATCCACAATATATAAATAACTCAAGAATAATTCAATGACCCAAGTAACCCAATTAAAAATGGAGTGCAGAGTTCAACAGAATTCTCAACAGAAGAATCTCTAGTGGCCAAGAAACACTTAAAGAAATGATTAATATCCTTAATCATCATGGAAATGCAAATCAAAACATCTCTAAAATTTCACCCTTCAGAATGACTAAGACAAAAACTCTCAAGGGAAAGTACATGCTGCTAACAATATGGAACAACGACTTCTACATTGGTGGTCAGAGTGCAAACTTGTACAACCACTTTGGAAATCTATTTTGTTGTTTCTTAGAAAATTTGGAATAGTTCAACCTCAAGACTCAGCTATACCACTCCTAGGGATTTACCCAAAACATGCTCCAACATCCCATAAGGACACTTCCTCCACTATATTCATAGAAGCTCTATTTGTAATATCCAGAAACTAGAAACAACTTAGATGTTCCTCAATTAAAGAATGGATAAAAAATGTGGTTAATTTATACAATGGAATACTACTCAGCTATTAAAAGCAAAGATATAATGTCATTTGCAGGTAAATGAATGGAACATGAAAATATTATCCTGAGGCATAGGGTATACCTTAAGGTGACAGCTCCTACCCAAAATAAACCCCAATAAAAACCAAAAAAAAAAAAAAAAACCAGAAAAGGGAAATAAAAAAATGGATATTAGTCATACAGTCTAGGATAGCTGTGCTACAATCCACAGATCCAAAGAAGTGAAAGGACAATGGAGAATTGAAAATCCTCAGGGAGGATGGTTATTTCTTTTCTTTTCTTTTCTTTTCTTTTCTTTTCTTTTCTTTTCTTTTCTTTTCATTTCATTTCTTTTCTATTCTTTCCTTTTCTTCTCTTTTCTGTTCTTTTCCTTTCTTTTCTTTTCTTTATTTTTTTGGAAGGGTAAACAAAGTAAATATAGGAGGTAGAGGGAGAGAGATGAGTATGAGAGGAAATGGGGAAGATCTAAAGAGAACAGGAGAGAGTGAATGGAAACTGCTTGTATGCAGGGCATCACAAGGACATGCCAGAGACAAGAGGGGGGCAGGCCCTAGCATGTCTATGGGGCCAACTCTACCTGAGACTCATAGCAAAGGGGCATATGAATACTTAAGAGGTCACTTCCTGAGGTCAGGAGACTATCATAACTGTCCACTGAGAGGCTTCACCCAGCAGCCGACTGAAACTGATGCAGAGACTCCTAGCCAAACAATAGATGTTTTAGTGTTAGAGGAAGAACTGAAGGAACCATGGAGGACAGTGTTTTCCCAGGAAGACCAACAGAGTCAACTAAACTGGACCCTTGGGGGCTCCCAGATATTGAAGCTCTGAGGAAAGAGCAAGCATGGGCTGGACCTGGGCCCCTTACATAGTAAATGTCCATCTTGGTCTTCAAAAGTTCCCCAACAACTAGAGCTGGGTCTGTTCCTAATTCTGTTGCCTGCCTGTAGATACTTTTCCACCAATTAGGTTGGCTTCTCAGGCCTTAGTGGGAGAGGATGTACCATATAGGGGAAGAATTAAGGGGGTTTCTGGGGAATCTCCCCCCTCTCAAATGAAAAAACAGAAGGGACAATGTGGGGAGGATCTCTGTGAGGGGAGAAGGTGCTGATGGTGATATTGGGATTTAAAGTAAATAAATTACTGAAAAAAGACAAGAATGAAAATATGATGGAATTGCAATCAATTTGGCTTCACAGCAAAATTAAAAATTTCATTTTCTTCAAAGCATCTCATTACTTTTCTTAATGTAGAAACAAAATGAGAGTCTAGGTAAATCTAACAAATAGTGTCTTCTTACAAGCATTCAGCATAGAAATTTAAAATTTGCCACCCAAAATAAAGCAGTTTAATGCTCTATTCCCAATGTTTCCTAATATACATGATTTCTATTGAAGCAAGGAAGACCATTAAGTTTGTTTTCATAACACATGTCCTTCTTTGGGAAGCACCGAAATCTAGAAAGAGAAAATTGCATCTCTAACTGCCTTATTGGGAACAAACTGAGTTTATTTCTCTTAACATTCCTTAAATTCTAGCAAATAAGAGCTTATCATTCTCTTCTGGTTCCACTCCAGGCTCTGAAATGCTAATAGGAAAGCAACTGATCAAGCACACCTGGTGGACCTGAACAGATGCATTTCGCTCCTGTACAGATGACCTCACTTCTTATTGCTAAGCTATTATGTTGTCCTCTGTTATACAAGGTCATTGTGCTTGACCTTGGTGAGTGGAGAAATAACAACATGACCTTTAAGTCTTAGCTGGCTCTTCAGAAATAAATTTTCTATGAATATCATATTTTGTTACACATTCTTATATACATTTATGTTGTCTAACATGAAATAGTCACATGTTACAGAGTGGCCAAAACAAGCTATTTAAAATCTTCATTATAGTTGGGGAAGTGACTTAATAAATACAAATATTTTTTATATATGCTTGAAAACTTGTGTTTGAATACCCAAAGCTCTCATTAAAAATCTGTACTTGACAGCCTGTACTTGTAACATCAGAATCTGCAGATATAGATAGGCAGATGTTGAGAGATACAGGGACAGTAACTGCAGAATAAATGTCAAGTGTTTGGTTCTGTGAGAGACAGTCTCATGGGAATGAGGTGGCAAAACATACAGGATAGCCATTGATACTATATATTATTATATAATATTCTCTAGACTGTTTGAGCGGGCATACACATTCCACATGCCCGTTTGAGTTAACAAACACAATATATGATTACATTTGTATCTTGCACTCTCCTCTTTATCTAATGATAAGAAAACTAAAATATATTCTTTCAATTTTTTTCAAATGAACAGCACATTCTGTTTATTCACTTGTTTGTTTATATGAGGCTTGATCTCAGTAGATAGTTCAGACTAGCTTGAAACAGAATTCTCTTGCCAAACCCACTTAGGAGGTCTGATGACAAACATTTGTCCAGTAACCTCATTCACACATATTTTAATTAACTATAATCACCACAATATACAAGAGAATTCTAGAAATCACTTCCCTTCACCAAAATTTTGATTTTTGATTAACATTTACCCATAGTAATTACATGTTATTATCAGTATAATGTGAGACCTGCTATTATCTTTATGTCTTCCCTTTTTGTTAGTTCCAAAATCTTTTGCCTAATTTCGATGCTTTCAATGGTTTGAAAATTTTAAATACAACAACTGGTATATTATTGGACATTCTCACATCATAATTATTTATAATTGAATAAATGTTACAGAAACTTCAAATTATTCAGTTGATAACATACTGAGGACTAATATCTTCAGTCATTGTAAAGATTCTGTGGCATTTATTGGTAATGTGGTGAGAGAGAGAGAGAGAGAGAGAGAGAGAGAGAGAGAGACAGAGATATGAAGGGTTGTGAATGTTTTCTCAGCAACCAGAAGAAGGCATCAGATCCAGTATGTTGATTATGAGTAATCAAACATGTGTGCTGAGGACTGAAATGGGGAACCTCTGGAAGAGCTACAAGTTCTAAATACTGAGCCCTCTCTCCAGCCTCTTCTTCAGGCGTTTTGAAACATAATAACATTCACGTTAATTTGCATGTATTCCATAGGATTTGCAAAGCCAATGAAAGAATCCTCAAGCCAATCTTAGCCTGAATACACAATGGTCAGCATAGTTGCAAGTATTCCCAGAGGGAGGAATATGACTAATCGAGGAAACAGTTCAGACAGGTTTAGTGGATTTTTTTATTATTAAAAAATGTACCAGAGGCCAGGAACCTGTTCAAAATAGACTCAGTTCTGAAATGTAACATGCATTTACTGTTCTACAAAAGTCATCTATTATATTTGAATCCCTTAAGTGTCATAAAACAAGCCAGGCATGGAAACACAGACCCTGGGTTGTAAAAGTAAATCTTTGTTTCTGGATAAAACATAAATAAGAGGAACTGTTGTAGATGAAGATGTGAGCAGAGAATACAAGAAAAGTCGTTTTACTTCTCAAGTTCACTAGAGGTAAAACAACCTGAAAAATTATCCCACTGAAAATGTCCAGCATTAGGGTTGGGGAGATAACTCAGCACTATCTCAGTTCAAATCCCAGTATTCAAATAAAACTAGACAAGGGTATAGACACCTATAACTCCATCTCTGGGATGGGAGTGAGGTGCAGTGGGAAAAAAAGGAGAATTCCTGCGACTTACTTGAGGACAGTTTGCTCCAGGAGAGACCCCCATCTCAAAGAAATTTGTCAAAAAATGGTAGAAAAGGAGGTGCAAGAAAGTTCAAGTGTCTACATGTGTTTCTCATCTAACAACTAATGATTTCAGATGTTACATGTTACAAGAGAGAAAGAGATAACTGGGTATTAGTGGATGGAAAGATATATTGGCACATCTAAGCCACCGGGTGGTAAACAATATAAAAGCTCTCCCAGAATAATGAGTAAAATCTACATCAGAATCTTTGTGCAAGCAGTAGGGTTACGTGAAGAACATTGGGTGCTTAGGCCATCCACTGGAGCAAACCTACCATCCTCAAAAGAGGATATTTCTCTCTCTTCCACATGAAGATGGGAGGGGCTGTGCAGTCATGTATGAGGTGAACTTAGGAATTTAAGTGTGGAGACATGATCATATTCATTGTAAACAAATATAAAATTGTATAGGATAGAGAAAAAGTGTAATAATACAAAAATTAAGTTTTCCCTTGGTTATAATAAAATAAATAAATATTAAAGATTATGCTGTATAAAACTACAGTGGTCATGAAAACTAAGAATAAAAACATTTAGATTTTATGATATATGATAGGTAATTATGGTTTATGGACCATGGCTCAGAGTTTCAGAAGTCCTAGTATGGTATAGCTCTTTCCTATTTGAAGCATTTCTTTCCTATGGGAGGCCCTTTGAGTCTCCAGACCTAAATAGAGCCCATACAACTCAGAAAGTAAACTGCCTCAAATTTCAGGGAAGTTTCTAAAACTTGCAAGATTCACAAGATATCAATTATCAGGGCTGGGAGACGTGGAAACCAATCAAACTTCATAAAAATTGTACAGAGAGCTTCAGGGTTGCAGGTCTCATGAGTCATCTTTCTGGATTGTGTGGTAATCTCAGAGATTCAGCTGTCTTTATGCTCCTATCTTGGATGAATAAAAGTTTGTTTGCTTCACACAGGAAGTTACCAAATTGGTTAGCGAGGTTTTCTTGGAATGAATATAATTGGGCTAATGTATTGGTTCTTATGTTTTTTTGTTGCTGGGATACCAAATGCAACTGAAGACAGAAAGAGTTTAACTCTTTAGGATTTAATGTCATAAATCACTGAGACAACTCAGTATAGGTATTCAAGTCCTGGACTTGAAGGATGGATGCTTAACCCATGCACATTTTCTCTTGCTTTCTGTCTCACTCTTAGCTAACTTATAGAGCCCAGACATACCTACCCAGTGATAGAAATGGTGTCACACAGCCTGGGTTTGGCCATTCTTCATCAAAAAAATGTCTCATAAATATGGACACATCCCAATCTGAACAAGGCAATGCTTCAAGTGAGACGTTCTCAGATGAGTCTGGTGTGTTACAGTTAACTACTGAAGCTAACTAGGGCAGTGGTTCTAACATGGAATAAAATTTTAGAATTTCTAAGAAATTAACAAAGCATGTGCAAGGCAAACAGAGAAGCACATACAAGGAAGAATCAGAAAGGCAAAAGATAACGTTAGAGAGGTAGAGCAGAGCATCATGGTGATGACATTCTCCATCTTCATGCCATGATATTTCTCCATTAATTAATTGATTTAATTGCAATGCTCTTCTCCTCCCAGTCCTTAGTCTCTCACATGTTTCCATAATCCTGGTAAATGGCAATAATGACAAAAAATAAAAAAAATAAATAAAAAAGAAAAGAAAAAGACACTCCCTGGGCTGGTGAAATGGCTCAGTGGGTAAGAGCACTGATTGCTCAACCGAAGGTCCTGAATTCAAATCCCAGCAACCACATGGTGGCTCACAACCATTGATAATGAGATCTGATGCCCTCTCCTGGTGTGTCTAAGGACAGCTACGGTGTACTTACATAGAATAAATGAATCTTAAAAAAAGACACTTCCTATATATGAATAATAATAATGTAGCCCCATGAGGAATATAGATATTGCTGTATCTAAAATGTTTTCAATCTGGCAATTCAAAGCCTGGCTATTTCCTTTTATATTCACACTAATGACATGTCACCCAGAAATTTCTTTTATCAGGCAAGTTGTGTTGTTTCTACAACTGCATTAGTTTCCTTAGAGGTCTGCCAAGACTGCACATGGAAAGTTCCTCTCCAATATCCTGAGCCTTCTGAAATCTAAAACTAAATGAATACTACATTTAGATTTTTTGTGTCTCATTGACATGCCACTGTCTGTTCTGTTTATAATGAATCAAAATACTTTACAAGTAAAGACAAATGAACTAAGTCTTTAGGTCCTTCTCAGGATGCACCTACCACAGTTAGCATGAGAGGGCCCTGGTTCTGGAAAGGCTTAATGCAGCAATGTAGGGGATTACCAGGAGAGAGAAGTGGGCTGGGGTTGATTGGGGAATGGGCAGAGGAAAGAGGGCTTATGGGACTTATGAGGAGGGGGGGAACCAAGAAAGGGGAAATCATTTTGCATGTAAATAAAGAATGTAGAAAATAAAAAAAAAAAAGAAAGTCTTTTCATCTGGAAACGAGTTATCCCCATCTTAATGGGTAAATTATCAAGTTTTTACATTCAACTAGTGATTTGTTTCTTTTTATAACGTTAACATCTCCATCCTCCACCTGTTAACAACACACAAATACACTCATTTGTGTGCATATTCATGGACATGCACATACACCTATGTGTGTATGTGTGTGTATATGTGTATGCATGTATGTGTGTTTATTGGTTCATCTTTTATGTGCTATTGTAGTTGATAATTTCTAAGAAGAAATTATGGCAAATTTGTATACAAGTAATGAGGAGCTTCTTTCTTTAAACATTTAAATCTTTGGTCATAGAAAATGCTAACCAAACATTTTTGGGTATTCAAGGGAATCAGTATTCCATAGGGCCTAGACCATAGTAGGATTTAGGTAGTAGATAGCAGTAAACCTTCTTTAGTGAAAAAAATGTTTACTACAACAATATGTGCAGATGTATAAATAAAAAGTGATATGAAGTACAAAAATAGATGATAGTAGATGGCTACATAGATGGCAATACAATAAAAGAAAGCAAACAGGGGAAAAAGTTAACTTAGATAGTAAATGTCTACCATAAATTCTCAGAATATAATTGCCAAAACATGAGCTAACAGGGATAGAAATAGACATGCTAAAGTGGATGGGGGGAAGTCCACACTGCCGCAACTCACACAATGTGCTACAGAACACTAAGGAATGCTGAGTTCAGAGGAAATATCATTTTCTAAGGAAGAATATGTATGTATTTTAAATTTTTAAAAGGCCATGAATTTGAAAATCAGCAGGTAGGGGTAGATTTGGTATTTGGAGAGATTGGAGGGAAGAAAGGGAATGGAGAAATAATACAAGTATAATCACAAAAAAAGAAAAAGAAAAAAGAAAAAAGAACCATGTGAGTAACCATTTTTCAGCTTAACAATTCACTGGTAGAAAAATTGAACACCTGTTAGTTTCCCGACAACAAGCACCATGCAATGGCATCTCTGTGGATATAAGACAGTTAATGCTTAATTACAAAGACATTAACAACATGTCTAAATATTGAAATTCTAGGTATTATTCTCTCAGGGCATATTCTGCCATAAGTATATTTTCCACTGAGAAATTAGTTTTGAGGGTTTATGCTAATATTTAAATATGGCTGTAAAATTCATTCTTTTGGATTAAAGATATAAAAGGATTTCTTCACCCAAAGGCATTTTTTATTGATTTAATGCAGAGTCAGATCTGAATGAGGACCATGAACTGGTTTAGTCCTCTTTCTTACTTCTTAAAAATAAATTATGGCATTTTGTGTCCCAATGCCATGTCTTTGAACAGGGTTCAATTAGCTACAGAAGTTTAGTGACTGCCCTGAATTGGGACATCATATCAGAGAATTAAGAAGCCATTAAAGTGAAAAGTCATACTATGAACTTTCAGAGATTTGGTGTGTTCCCTTTCTTAGAGTTGAGGTCATGTAGATTTGACCCATTAGAATGTTTTATACATCAGGTAATAAAGCTCAGTGTATACAATATAAACAACAGTTATTAACTCTTTCACATAGCAATGTGCCTACAGCCATGGGAAACATTGACTGGAGTAATTATGCAATTTTTATTCTTCACAAGAACAAAATGGAGAAAGAAAAAGAGTTCTAGAAAAATGGTTTAATCAATAATATTCAAGGGCAAAGACCAAAGTCTGCATTCTCAGAACCATGTTAAAAGCTAGTTTAGCAAGAAGCACAGATATGCTCAAAGCTTTGTCCCTGAGATCATTCTACAGTCTATCAAATTCACTGTTCATAAACAAACATCACAGCAAGTATTAACTGCCAAGCCACAAAAGAAAGAATATGAGGTTCAGAGAAATGCCTAACATCTCAGCACATCTGATGGAAGCTAGGCCCACACAGGACCTTAGTCTGCCAAACAAGGTAACACAATATGTTTTGCTGAATTAATGTGTTTTTTTGAAACCAAAATCTATTCTAACTTTTTTTCTCAGAATTTAGTAAATATTTTCTCTATGACCTTATTAACTTCCCACAAAGTATGTCCCAGAGTGTCAATCACCTTTCCTCCTGAGGAAAGTCATGTTTAACTGGCTGGAAAATTAATGAGCTAATCAAGTTTGACAATTGCTGAGTGTTCTATTCTCTAAGATGATGATGATGTGTGTGTGTGTGTGTGTGTGTGTGTGTGTGTGTGTGTGTAGATGGGGTGAATGTCTGAATCACTTCCTTAAGTGACTATACAAAGTTTTTCAAAGGAGAATTTAGTCACTGAACCTGGTGCTTACCAGTTTAGTTCTACTTGTTTGTAAATATGGTCAAATTCAGACATTTTTAGATATTCACTTATTTGGATTTACACTTCAGAGAAGTTTAAGGTGGCCAGACATTCCTTGTATTTCAGTCACAGTTACAGGGATGCTCCTGTATAGAACACTCCCCCGGTAGCAGGCACATATCCAGCTTTAATATGTGTACTGGGAATTTGAACTCAGTCCCTCATTCCTGAATGGCAGTCACTTTGCCAACTAAGCCATCTCCACACACTTTTCTATAGACTTCTAATGATTCTTGGAACACATTCTAGTGAAATGAGATGTATTTAGAGGATTTCAATATAAGGTGTTTACAAACAACATGATTAGGATTTATTAATTGGTGATGAAACAAGCAGGAAGCCTTGGCTGTGCTATCTAAACAGGCTGAGGCTGAGCAGTTCGAAGAGGCACATATATCACAGTACACATTAACCACGGGGGTTGCCAGCCCAGTGGCCCCATTGGCAGGGTTCCTCTTTTTCTCCATTCTGGAGAACTGTCAACAAGTGCAGCTATAGATCTCTCCATGGTCTCCAGCTTCTCACTGAACTGGATGTTTTGTCTTTTGCCCATAGCTACATTTTAGCCATAGAGTTTTCATTTTCCTGTTTCACAAAGAAGCAAGCCAGTGTGTTCATGACTAGTCATAGGACGAGTGTCTTCTGAGGGATAGGCCTTTGACTTAAAGTCATCATTGCTCACTCAGATCTTATTACATACATTAACTTAAGTTAGTACTTTGTGATTGAACCAGTAACCCAGGAGGGATGGCCCTTGGCCTCAAGTTCCCATTTCTTGACGTTTTTATTAAATACTTTTAACTTAGAGAATGGAGATTTGTCTAAAATGGGAATCTAAGCTTTCCTCTTTTTCTATCTATGTTCATAGGTAACAAAAAATCACAAATTACATTTTCTTATTATATTTGATGTAATATATGTACCAGCAAAAGCAGTTAAAGTAGCCTTTGTACAAACTTTATTTTAGCTCAAATTTATAAGACCACTTAACGTTAAGCAATCTAGAGCTAGTATCTTATTTTGTCTGTAAATGTACAAACTTCTTTTTTTCTAAATTGTGGCTCCATTCTACACAAACTATAGCATTTCTTTTTTTTTCTGTAGGAAATGATAGGGGAAACTCCAGACATTTCCTCTCTTCTAGGAATGTAAAGAAAAGTATGCATATCTTTATTCTTAGAGAGCTTTCATATAAAACTTTCTACAATATAGTCATAAATGATAAAATCACTTTTCAAAGTGTCCCTTTTTCTGTGAGTTCCACAAGCAGGCTGAAGTCACAGCTGCCCAATTCCTGCAGAGATAGAATAAACACTAGCTTACTTAATCTCCTGCTGTTACAGGATGAGGTGCTAAACAGTTTATTCCCTCACAGGAACTCAGAAGGCAGGACAGCTACTGAAGCAATGTGACTTAGACTTGAAATACAGGAAAAATGTTTTATTATTATACTGCAACTTTACATTTCTCATAAGAATAATTCATAATCCAGCTGATGCTTGCTGCCTCTAGGAGAACCAGGACAAGAAAGAACCAACAGATATGGTCTATGCTTTTCAAAGAAGATTCACGGAAAGTAACACATACTCAAGTGTGGGTATGAGCTCCTCTCAGGAAAAGCACAAACAACTGTCTTAGCATTTGCCATAGTTACTATGACATTTTGGTGGCTATCAAGGTATATCTTGAAAGGTTGCTAAGAAACATTTTTTACATCTCCATTTGTGTTTATGTCATCTTTGATAAGTGAGATAAGTAATATGGCTTTTGAAGTGACATTTTTAGAATTTTAAGAAGACAATGTGAAATCAGGGGCTACTCAGATTATACAGGGAAGTTGACACAACCTTTCCCTGTAAATGAATCATCTAGTGAGATTCCTGGAAAATTGATTATATATGGTAGGAATAAGGAAGATCCTCCATGGTTACTAAGTTAATTGGGAAGCTTGCTTCCTTGTTCATACTAGGCTTCATTGGATTCCATGTTGAAGGGATCCTCTCTCCTCATTACAGCTTTGTACCTGTCTTTCTGTCCTGTTTCAAGGGAAACTAAAACAATATATCCAGACAGGCTGGGATTTTCTTTTGGTGTTAAGGTTTTGCTCACATAACTGCTACAGAACTAATGGACATTAGATGCATAAATTTAAGATTACCTGGGAAACTGCCTGAAAAGACAAAGATCTGGGGAGCATGGAAACTGCTTGTCTGCCAAGTTTTCTTTCCATTCTCAAGATCAACAAAGTTATTTTGTTTTCATTATCAACTGCCACATATTTAAACTTGTCCAGTTAGTACATCAATATTTGCAGCTTTAGTATACCTGTCCATATGCACACACACACACACACACACACACACACACACAGACACAGACACTAGACCTAACTGTACTATATAACAATCAAATCAATCCTAGTCTAAAGAGACAGCTTAGATTGTAGGGCCTTTGCTGTGCATATATAAGAACCTAAGATCTGTCCCTAGAATCCAAACAATAGCTGAGTATAGTGGCACACACTTGTAATCCCAGCACTGGGGAGGAGTAGACACTTGGTATCATGCAAACTAATCAGCCAGCTATATTGGTCTATGTGATAAAGTTCCTGGAAAATGAAAGAACTCTCCCAAGGTTTCAGTCCACATTTTGAGCCAACATTTCAGCACAATCCTTCCAAGACAGACTTCAGTCCCTTTCTATTTCACTATCTGCTTCCAGAGCTAGGGCATTCTATGCCTTGCTTTTCAGATGTTCTTGTACATTATATTTCATGAGTAAATAGGTCCTGGCAGAAGGGCCAGGTGTATTAGTTTCCCTTTTAATTACATTTTAATGAAATAGTTTTAAATATGACTTGATACATACTTTAGCATTGGGCATTCTAGGTCTACATTAATTTTTTTCATATATTGTAATTTCATAAATTGTTCAAATCTAGAGCAATTTGGGTAACTGGGCCATTTCTGAAGTTTGAAAGAAGATTGTTTTCCAGGAAAGATTTTTAAGCAGGTTTTCAATGTCACATAATACAGTAGTGAGCATAGAGGTATTGTGCTTGCTGAATTTGGAGATAAGCAACATGACAGTAAACAATTAAAAATAAAAGTTAACACCATCTTATGACTTACCATAGAAAAGCATCTCCATTCACTGAGAGCAAACACATCTCATTTCTGTTATTAATTTATTATGTGATTTGTGTACTTATATACTACATTACATATATGCAAGTTATAAGACAATATGGGAAGTTGTTTCTTTCCAGAGATTAAGTTTATTGTCAGGCTTGGTGGCAGGGAACTTGCCCACCAAACCCTCTTGTCAGTCCCACTTAAGTTTTAATATAGACGGTTGCATTGGCTCTCTTCATGGGCTAGGAGACTTCAAAACATAACCCATTCTCTTTATCATTGCACATAAAGCACCAAGGCTGCTACAGAATGTGTGCTAAATCCATAGATGTTAGGACAGTGAATTGTTCCTTCCTCTCATAGAAATAAAATGAACAAATTTGGTTTGGCTTTGAAATGGAATGTTATTGAAGAAAACTGAAATAAAATTTATACCCCTTTCCCTCTTAGAATATATTATTAACAGTGCTTGCAGATCCTTGTTTTGCAGTAAAAACTGTCCCTCAGAGCAGTCTTTTCTAAGACTGCAGAGTGGCTATCATTTGGCAAAAGTTCTAACCATGATTTCTGCTCAACACGTCTACTCTGTGTGCCATGCTACTCATGTACTCATTTCTACCCAAACCCATCTTGATTTCTCCATTTCCATGAACAACATCAGCACATCCATAAACCAAGTTTCTTATCCTAAAGAATATATAATCAAAGAACTTGTTTGTGCTTGGCATGGAGTACATTAGAACTTTCAAAATTAGAACAAAATGATGAGACTTCAAGCACAAGAGACAGGGTGTACCCACTAGCATTTCTGCACTTCAAATCTACTCGTAAGAAGGATGGCAGTGGCTGGTATGTACAGCTGTGATTTCTTCAGTGTAGTCTGTCCTCATACAGATAGTTACTAGCTACAGTCAAAACATCATGGATGCAGAGCTAGAAGAAGGATACATTGGTACATCATGAATCAGTATTCTTGCCTCTATAACCGTTCAGAATGCACTTATACCAGCTCTCTCTCTCCTTTTTCCTCTCCCTTTCTCCCTCCCTCTCTTTCTCCCTTTCACCCTTCTCTTTCCTTATCTCCTAATCTTATATAGAACACCCTTCCACCATCTAGCAAAATGATCTTGTGAGGGTCAAGATGAGAAAATACCTTTGTTCATATAAATGTTTATAATTCAGGGACTTGAAAACAGAAAAAAAACAATGTCAAAATGGATTGCCTCAGAATGGAAAAAAAATCACATTTTTGTACAAAGCAGAGATGTCTAAGATACAGAGAACAGGAATTAAAACCTCACCAGGTCTCATTAGTGAACCTGAACAAACAGCCTCAAAAATAGTACTTTTATTATTCTGACTATGATTATTATCATCAGTGATTTGGTTGAAAAATAAGCCTATCCTGAAATCATTTGTATTGATTGATTCATCTGTTTGACACTTGGAAAACTCCCATTGTCTATACTTATTATACATTCAGATTATGTTCTACTAATGCTATATTCTTTATTAATCTTGAAGACTAAAAAAACAGTGGATCATCTCTTGTCTTGTCTAAGCTGCTGCCATGTTAGAACAACTCATTGTCTGCAACAGTTTTTCAGAAAATATTTCCTCTGCCTTGCAAATCTACATTCTGTTCATGAGTCAGAGCAGGTCCTAGAGTCCACTTAGGAAATACTAAGAAAGCAAGAACACACCTCATGACCTACAAAGACCCTCGAATTTTCAGAAGAGTCATTTGAAAAGGTGATCTTATGATTCAGAGTTAAGGCCTACAACAATTTTATAGGATAGTGATTTCTTGTGTTAAATTTATTCAATTTAAGATTCTCAAAATAGGCAATGTTTTCTAAACTGTACTGTGACCAGACTAAAAAGAGAGAATGTGAGAGAGTCCCTAAATAAATAAACAAATAAATAAATAATCAGTAATAAATAAGGGGCAGACAGAAGTCCAATTATATAAATAATTTCAAAATCTGAAGAACACCTGTACTTGCTAATCTGTAAACAACAGATACTGAATGTTCATAAGCCAGAATCCTCTCCACTCATGTATAATGCCCAGAAGAGATCCTGCCTAAAACAAGGCAGAACAAACAATACCTGATGTTAATCTCCAAAGCATCCATGCCCTAGACTTGTCCATGGTAATATAAGTAAATGTATACCCACACCACACATGTACATATGAACAACACTTAAAACTCAACCACATATTCTATACAATATCATATATGAGGCTATACAAAGAAAAAAATATTAAAAGAATGAGTAAAGGTAAGGCATAAATTGGGGCCAAAAACAAAGGCTGGTTGTCTATATTAATTGGAGCCACATCCTATTTAAGTTCTAAAAGGCATTGGTAAAGATCAAATATCATTTAAGACATCCAATTATTCAGGAAAGGAAAAATGTTCAGTGTTGTAAGGCAACAAATATTCTGAAACAAAAAGTGAAAATTCACAAAGCCTATGTGAAAACAAAAGAAGAATCCACTCTTCCAATATGTGTTTTGAATTCTCATTCTGCAGCCCAGCTGCCTACTTCATTCCTTTAGTTTAAAACTAAAGAAATGCAAGTAAAAAGTTGACAATATAAAAAAATAAAATAATAGTATAATTTAAATTAAAAATATTATTTAGCTTTATTACTGGATTACCTTTCAACTTGGATTAATAAGAATTTACAAACATAATAATTACCACAAATGAACTAACCAATTAATAAAGCAGACATGGATTACATTCTGCACCATTAGCACGTGTGTCTTAGTATATTTCATTTCAAATCCTACACCAACAGGACAGATAGAAGTAGCCTTCAATTGTGAATCACTGAACAAACAAACAGAAGAAAAAAATTTTATTGAGTTTAACAACATCCAGTGTAAAGAATAGAATACAAAACAAACCTGTGACTTTGCCTAGGACAAGCGATTTTGCTCTCTGGAACTCAGCTTCTAGTGAGAAATTATAGCTGAAGAATTGCTCATCCATCTGTAGGAAAACAAAACAAATCCATAGCCCAGGTTTTGAGAAAGTGTAGGCAATCCGATGTGTGAAGAGCTTACAGTCTCACACAGGGCAGGCTCCTCACCAGAATTCACTCTCAAGAGAGATTTGAAATGGCTCAGCAGTTGTCCCACAATTCACATAATGTATCCTTTCTTTACTCCTTGTAAAATAAGGTCATTCATGGAGCTTCCCTTCCCCTAGAAACCCTACAGGGCTATTGTCATGTATTTATCTCCCCACTGGGAATTTTCACAGAATTCTTCTCTGAAAACAAGTAAGCAGAGAAGTCCTTCTGTTACAAATTTTGCCACAGTAAATGGGACCCAGCTGTGCTACCCATTCTCCCTCCTTCCTCTCCTCTTGTCCTTACAGCCACCACCCCTTTCTTTCTCTCAGGTGTGGACTGTAGAACTTCCTAGTCATGAAACATAGTTTGGTAAATATTTTAGGAAAGGATGAAAACATTGCTCTCATTATAGAACGGGTTGATCACCCTGCACTGGATGGCAGAGCAGAAGTCACCGCTGGATTTTCCGGGCCTTGGTTTCAAGGGTGCTCCTTTGGAAATCACTCCTGGCTTCAGATACTGATGATTCTAGTTTGTGTCACCCCTTTCTACTTCCTGGACTGTATCGCAAATATATTTTCATTTTCCCAATCTAGTCAGATCCAGTAGATTCTTCCAGTCCATTTTTTTTAAGGAAGAGTGTGAATATAGGTATATTATGTAAAACTCAACCTGACAACTCCAGTTACCATCCCTCAAGTACCTCCTACTTTTTGTCTAAAATAGAGTCTCTTTTAGGCTTACAACTTTGCCAAATTGGTTAAGCTCCCTGGCCAGCAGGCTCTCAGGAAAGAATTTCTTAGGATTCATGCTAAGCTCTATCCCACAGTTACCAGGCAACAGCTAGGTAGGACTGGTCCACTATAAAAAGGGCTGCTTTCCCCTCCTCTCTTGGGCTCTTCTCTGACCCCCATCCCTGACCCCTCTCTCCATGTGGTCATGGTCGGCCTCTACTTCTCTATTCTCTTATTCTGTCTTTCTCTGCATCTGATAACCCCTTAGCTCCCCTCCCCATGCCCTAAATAATCTCTGTTCTATACTACACTGCCCAGTGTCTGATCCCTTAGAGGGAAGGCCTTGACATGGGTCCACTGAGGCACCCCTTTTCTCCACACCCCATGGAACATATTGCCTTGCTCTGTGTTCTAGGTGTCATAGGAAATGTAAAGGTATTAGAATATTATTCATGAAATGCTCAATAGAACATGTCCCTTTTCCCAATCAAGGCTAGTTCAATCAGTGACATATTTGCTGTAGGAGTACAAAGTCCTAAGATTTTTCCTAGAAACCTTGTAAAATATCAAATATAGTGGATGCATCTATAATCCCAACACTTGGTAGAAAGAGGCAGGGAGATCTCTTTAGCTCACTGGAGAAGCAACCTAGCTTCTTCTCTGTGATTTTTAGATCCATGAGAGTCCTGGTATCCATAAATAAATGAATACTAAATAAACAAATATTTAAAAAAAAAAAAAAGGGAGAACAGCACCTCCTCAGCACTGGGACCTGAGGTTGTACTCTGGACTCCACATAGTAACCACATATATTACATTAACAGGAAATTATAATTACAACTTCTGTCATTTACCAGCTAAGCAGCTACACTTCCCACCATAACCCACATATGTACAAATCAAACATTTCTCCTACTCATTTCAGGAATATTATAATGGGAAAGTGGTAAATTTCTGACATTATTTGAATCATTTTTGTTACATATCAAATAATTATTTCAGAACTTCCATCTAAATGGAATAATTAATAGTCATTTTTATGGTTTCCCATAGGCCACATCAAAAAATTCCCACTGCTGTGCCCTGAAATTCTCTCTATGGTTCTCTATATGACACATTTCAAGAAATGGAGAATCACTCTGGCTGATTTTTGAACTATGTCACACAGTTATAAAGACATCTTTCTATACAATGATTATAAGCAGTTCAAAAAAGAGGCACCAGCCAGCATGCTCTGAAGCTTAAACCCTAAAGACATATGATTTGTCTTCATTTGATAATAAACTTGACACTAGAATCTCCTAGAATGAGGGATTGCCTACCGTGAGAGATCACCTACTCTGTATTGACCATTGGGCATGTCCTTAAGGAATTATCTTAAGGTGATTGATTTGAAAAGACCCAGCCTATTATCAGTAGCACCATTCCCAGGCAGAGAGTCCTAAACTGTATAAAAGTAAATGGGCTCTGCAAATGAAAATAAAAACAAAACAAAACAAAACAAAACAAAAAAACAACTGAGTATAGATACATTCATTGCTCTCAGTTCTTGAATATTGATGTGACTAGCTGTTTCTGTCACTTGACTTCATTCTTATGGTGAAATTATGAGCTAAAATAAACTCATTCTGACTTAATTTGACCTTTTTTTCAGGATACTTATCACACTAACAGAAACAAAACCAAACCACTTGGCCTTCTCCACAAGATCACATCAATCATTATCACATAACAACTGCGACCATGTAGAATCAATTCACTTAGTTCACAAAACAAAGAAGACTTGCATCTAGGGACTGCTTGGTAAAGAGGGAACACTGAAAAATAAAACTGAAACCAAGTTCCAATTTTCATCAACTTATATTCTTGGGGACTGCAGGACTACAGGACATAAAGTATATTCTATGCCAGATAGCATGAGTAACTAAGAAAAAAGAATGAAAATAACACAAGGATAATGAGTAGTATGTGGGAAAAGTCAAGGGAATGGCTTGAAGATTAGGAGAGGTTTAGATATAGATAGACATTGATATATTGGCAAAGGCAGGGCACTCAAAACTATAATATTATATAAGAGAAGCCATCACATGACAATAGCTACAAAACAGCCGTTGTCTGACAGAGTCCTGAATGAGCCACTGGATAGGAGAGATAACTAAAGACCCACGAAGAGATAGTAGTGATTATCTAATGGAATAGAAATAAACTTCAGGGAAGAAGGGTACTCTTCAAACAAAATATAAGTCAAGCCCCAAAGACTGACAACAGTCTAGGCTGATATGCACCTATTTTATTGTAGCAACATCAGGTGTTGGAGAAAATCTTGGGTGCAGGGAACCCTGGCGCTCCTCTGGCATACTAGTTGGGAGAGACAAGCATTATAGATTTTGCCAATTACAGTCTGTGAGTTCTGGGCCACTGTGTACCTTATATTTCCTGAGAATCTATAGCACTCCCTCAGGCACTGAAGTATTTAGATGGCTTTGTGGTTTTCTGTATGTTCCCTTGTAAACTTAACAGGCCAGTTGGTATTAGATATGAATCCTTTATACTTTGTACAAATGCCAAATGTATCTTTTTTCTGGCAACTAAAACTACATTTATCCTGGTAATCACTGCTGTATTCTATTTGCTAAAGGGGTATAAAATGTCTGGTTGCTCTCAATAAAATTGGCACAGCTATGATTGTGCTGCAGTCCCACCAATTTTATTCTTTGACTGCACATATCAGGTAACCTTTGCCTGCTAAGTAAGCACATGGGGAAGTGAAATCATACATTATACAGTGAATCTCATTAAACATGGAAAGTAAATAAGCCAAAGCTTTCAGGAAATCCTTAACACTGGCCAGATACATTGAGGCTGGGCTCTTAGTTCCCCAAAATATGTTGCCTAAAACAAACACTTTTGTACCGATTGTTCTGCCTTGAAGTTGTAGAGTGTATGCCAGGATTCCACCTTTAGTGAGTTGCCACCAGTGCTGGAGTAGTTTTTGATGACATAACTGTCTTTGAGTTATTTCCTTTTCTGTAACCCGTCATCCATACTCCTGGTAGTAATTTCAATAAAACTCATTGGTTCATTAATGTAGACTTAGTGGTGGTGTTATCTTGATTTGTTGTTTGATCTCTATATGTAGTGAGAAGTTTGTTCCTGCCTCCCCAGAAATATTTTACACAACACCTTTATGTTCTGCACAAGTAAATTTATTCATGCCTTGACTAGTAAAATATTTTTGTTTAACATGGTGGGACTAAGGGGAAGGAAGGTAGAGAGGTTAATCTTGACTCCCAACTAACTACATGGGATTTCGAATCACCATAGAAACAAACTTTGAAGTATATTTGTGGGGGGGGGGGTTCTAGATTGGATTAATTGAGGTAGGAAGACATACCTCAAAGGAGCGGAGCATCATCCTAAAGGCTTGGGTTCTTTCATAAATACAAACTAGAAAATGCGTTGAGCACCAGCATTCATCTCTCTCTCCTTCCTGACTGGGAATAGATTGTGACCAAATGCCTGGCAATTATGGACTGTACTATCAAACTGTAAGCCAAAGTTCGTTTAAATTCTTTCTCAGGTATTTTGTCACAGCAATGAATAAAGTAATACATCTGGAAGATGAACTTAGGAAATCAGGATATATCTATTTTTCCAAGAAATTTTAAAATAAAATGACAGCTAACACTGTGAGTAACTAAGGAGAAATAGATTTTTTTCCCTGAACAAGAAAGATCTTGGTTAGTATATTTTATATATTCAATAATTACTTGGGTTGTGTTTCAGGCAAATATTTGGTGGAATTGGAAAGGTGTTTAAAAGGCAAGAAGTCATAAAGATGTTGGTGATGTGATTGTGAGAAGGCCATGAGGTCTGACTCAAATGTAGAATGTCAGGTCTTAGTGGGCTGGCTTATTGAGCTCATTCATCAGCAAGAAAAAGAGAGAGGGAGAGAGAAAGAGAGGAAGGGAGGGAAAGAGAGAGAGAGAGAGAGAGAGAGAGAGAGAGAGAGAGAGAGAGACTGACAGACAGAGACAGAGAGACAGAGAGGGAGAGAGAGACAGAGACAGAGAGAGAGTGTGCAAAATTTCTCAGGTTCAGGTAGGAGGACATAGGCTAAGGAAAATTGCTGATGCCTCCTCTAAAGAATACATAGTTCATAGAGAAATAGAGCAAAGTCATCTTCTGAGAAGGGTGGCATTGCTTCTGTTGCTGGCAAGACAGGAGGATGGGGAGGGGGTTTGATGTGACAAATTTGGAGGATAGAAGAAGGATGGATTAAATTTACCTAAGCAAGCCTGTGAATGATAAGCTGGTTAACAATATCACTTATGATCAAAGAGGATTAATCTAGACTTTGGATAGACTTTATTAAGATCTATATTGTTGGGTTGTTGGGCTGGAGAGATGGATGGCTCAGTGGTGAAGAGCATTGACTTCTCTTCCAGAGGTCCTGATTCCTAGCAATCACATGGTAGCTCACAACCATCTGCAATAGTATCTGATACCCTCTTCAGGTGTGTCTGAAGAAAGCAATGGTATACTCATATACACAAAATAAATAAATAAGTATTTTTTTAAAAAAATCTGTCTTGGTTCTTTATACAGAGTCACTAATATTTCACAGAAACTTATCACACTGCTTTCTCAGAAAGTTCTACCTGTGCACACATAACCCTTCAAAACTCTCTCTGTCTTTTCTACCCAGGCAGCTTTTCCTTATTTTCAAGACCAAGATCACACTAGGAAGTAAGTAGTGACATGTAGCAAAGACCTGTGCCTTCCCAGGGGCTTCTATATCATCTATCCCCTATGCCCCTTTCCCCTACATCTCTTGTATCCATTCTTCCTTTTCTCTCAGTCTGGTTAAGAGCTGATTAAACTTGACCACAACCAGTATCTCCAGTGTTTCCTCCTCTCCAGTAGTTTCTGAAGGAATAGCTTTGGTAAGGAATTCAAGAATTTGCATTTCCTGTTGTTTCCCAAGTGATGACAATACCAGTGGCTAAGGGGGAAGCGCTGAGCTGGAGTCTGTGGAGTATATGATTTGGTGGAGCTCAAATATGTTTGATGGAGAAGACTTGAAACGTAGACTGTGTGAAAAGGTGAGAAGAGACTACCTGAATAGAAAGCTCTGGCCCATCTCGGCATATCTTCACCTGGTGCACTCTTCTATTGGCAAGATTCTCTGTGCTGATGGTGAACACATTACTTTCTTCCTTGCTTATTCGATAGTGAATCTGTAAACTTCCTTGAAAGAAAAAAGGAGCGGGATTAGAATTAAGAATAGCAAGCACAACATAGAAAGAAAGTTCTCACAAAATTATTCATAAATCCTTGGCTATTTCTGTTTTCTTGGCCTCAATAACTTGATTTTTTTTTTAAATCATATGTTTATCACAGTTGAAATACAAGTTTCTGAATACAGGTACTAATTAAAGTGAGTGTGTCTCTTTGTAGTGTTGTTATTGTTGTTTTGTGTATGTGCTTTTTAAAATTAAAATGCTAGTTTGAAATCAGAACAATGGTATAGACTTGTAATCCTAGCACTCTGCTCACTGAGACAGGATGGTCAGCCTTTCATACCAGTTGGACTACTCAGTGAGAATTTGCCTCAAAAAAGTAAGTAAAAAGAAAGAAAAAGGAAAGTGGGCTGGTGTGAGTGGGGGTGGGGAGAGAAGTGGGAAGGGGAAAGAGAGTGGAAGGAAGAGGTCCACTTTCACAAGCCCACCTGCAGACCTGTTTTGTAACTGGAATGTGAGAACATGATCATGACACGGTTACTCCATGATATGGTTCTCTCAAAAGCACCTTCCCCTTTTTGAGACTGAGAGGAGACTTCCCCGTTTTTACCCACTGAGATGTAAAATAATATTACCAGTTTAAGTAAAGAGTGTTTAAGGCCAGGTGACCAATCGAAACCTTCTTGGATCCCTTGGATTTTCAAATTTTATCAGGAGAGTATTTTTCAAGCACATGTTCACTATCCATGAGATCAGGATACCAGTACACTGAATATCCATCTCAGAGCTTATCTAACAGAAGGAAACTAAAAGAAGACTCTGGAAACACATATGCTAGACTTTCTGTTTGTGCCATTTTATGTGAGAGGATAGGGAAGAGGAGTGAGGGACCCAGGAAGACAAAGCATTACAGCATAAACAGAATGGCTAATGTTGTATGTGTATCCTTTTTTAATTTGAATGATTATATCTCTATATGAAAACATGACATGGAAGACAGACATTCATTGGCTTCCTTATCCTAGGAACGTGCTCATTTCAATTTTCCAACATGTATGCCTGAAGTCAGGAGGATCAGCTGCAATGTACAGCATTAGGCTCCCCAACCCCAGAAGCTTTTTCTTTAAGTATAGAAGAGATCAGAAAGTGCTATGAACAGAATACTGTGAAGGGCATTAAGGGGGAAAAAAGCATAATTACACAAATTGAGGCCAAGAAGATGGATTCCAATCCATTCCTTCACATATTCACATTTATTTGACCTTCCTCAGATCACTCATTTTGCCCATTGCTGGGAATCCTAGGAAAGAACAGGCTTGTGCTCAAACTTGATATTCTTAGTCATTGTGCCAGTGCTTGAATCCCTTTTCTCTGTGTCTTTCTGTGAAAGATATTTACTGTCTCTCTCTTCCCTAGGGTTTGCTATCCCCACTCTCTCTCTCTCAAACCTACACAATGGTAAACAATTTATGTTCCTAGGCCCAAAGGTAGCAGACTATCACAGGGAATGTACTATCGACATAACAACCTAAAGAATAGGCTAAATGCCAGGACAAAAGTGCATTGAGAGCAACATATCATTCTGAATTTATCTCACACATGGTCTTATTTTTATATCTATTACACTTTATCTGTCCTGTACGATCAGGGGATATTTTCTCTTCATAAATATGGGCAGAGATTTCTACTTACAGTACATAAATTAAAAATAGACCTGATTTTGTTTTTAGATGCAGCTATTTCCTCTTTTCCAAATATATTTCTGAAATAAACATTTGTAAATGAATTCACTGTGGTCTCTTCAATTACCCCAGGAAAAATACTGATGTGCTCAATTTTTATTTTCCTTTCTTCTTTTTTTATCACTTTGAGACAAATCTTGTGCTCTCCCTCTGTCTCTCTCTGTCTCTCTATGTCTCTCTCTGTCTCTGTCTCTCTATCTCTCTGTCTCTCTCTCTCTCTGTGTGTGTGTGTGTGTGTGTGTGTGTGTGTAAATTACTAGTTAGAAAAATAATGGTGAAGTCTGTTAAGATGTCTCCACAGGTAAAGGAGTTTTACTACTTGCAACTCATCCCTGGGTCACATACACAAGCAAAAGAGAATTGACTCTCAAACTTGATTTTCTGACCACCATAAAATGGCATATTATGCTGCACATGCAGAAACACACAGCTAATATATTAATAAAATAAAATGTCTTTAATTGAAAACAGAATTGTAAAGCTTATACTTAAAAAAAAGAACTAAACCCAGTGATGAGAATGCTTCTTCAAAGAAATCACACTCACATCCTAAAAATGACCTTAACCCTCAACAAACGGGACAGAATTGCATCACTTGTCTTACTAAACATATTTCATCATGGCTGAATTTCTGCCTTCCATGTTCATCTAAAAAGTTCTTTCCTCCCCACTTTCTTTTACAGATAGATAGATAGATAGATAGATAGATAGATAGATAGATAGATAGATGTAGAGAGACAGAGACAAAGAAAAAGAAAGTGTGGAGAACTTAAGAACTCTTTTTTTTAAAAATTATGAGTTTATTTTCAGTTAATGATTCTTGGGGGGCACGGGGTGTGTAGAAGTCTATGATGTCAGAGTGGAGGAATGGTAGCAAGCAGCAGATATGGTTGCTGGAGCAAGATGTTAAGAGTTCATATCTTGAACAAAGCACAAAGAAGAAAGAGTGATCCTGGAATGGCAGGACTCTTTAAACTCCCAAAGCCGGCTTCCAGGAATGTACTTCCTGAAACAAAACTACCTCCTGAGAAGAACTTGATGTATTTACTTAGTAATTTTTCGAGTCTTGTGATACAGAAATTAAATATATCTGTTTCTAAATAACCATGATGAACACGGGCTTCCTGTAGAATGCAACAGACCTAAGGAGTCAATCCTCCCTATGCAAGGAAGAGTCTTCAATGAGAGAAGTTTTCAAATAGCTTCCTTTCCCTTCTTTCTTCAAAACTCAGCATAAAGTTGTTTCTCTCTAGACATTACCTGGATTCTCCAATGTCATAAGCATGCTATAATCTTTATCCTAACACACACTCTGCTATATTTGCTGTAATCTGTAAACTACCTAAAATCAGGACATAACATCGGTGTCCTTGTGTTAGTTTGTGTGTGTGGGGGGGGGCATGTGTGCATGCATGCATGTGTACATGTAAGAGCATGTTCATATGGTTAACTTATACATATACACATACACACATACACACACTGATACATATACATATATTACATATATGCCAGTATGCATATCTACTTGTATACCTGAATAGGCTAAAGGTCAACAAATAGCATCTTCTTTGGTTTATCTTCAGCTAAGTGTTTGGAAGCAGGACTCATTGGTTAACCAAGGGTCACTGACTATGATTGATTAGACTGGTTGTCCGTATAGCCCTCTAATTCCTTGGCTCATAAAATTCGCAAAACAGAGATTTTAGTTGCTGATCACTGGACCTTGCATTTTCTGCATTTTCATGAACACATGGGATCCATGCTCAATACCTTGCAGGGTAAACATTTTGTTGATCAGGCCGTCTCCCCTGGATTTTAAAAACACGGAAGCATTAATATCTGTAATTCCTATTCAGTATGTACTGTGACCTGTAAGTTCCAGAATTTGGATGATCTGCTATCCTTTCTGTTAGTCTTTTTAGACTCTTTCTCTCTCTCTCTCTCTCTCTCTCTATATATATATATATATATAGATAGATAGATAGATAGATAGATAGATAGAGATAGATAGATATAGAGATAGAGATAGAGATAGAGATAGAGATAGAGATAGAGATAGAGATAGAGATAGAGATAGATAGATAGATAGATATAGATATAGATATAGATAGATAGATGATATAGATATAGATATAGATATAGATAGATAGATAGATAGATAGATAGATAGATAGAGATAGACATAGATAGATAGATAGAGATAGAGATAGAGATATGCATATGTCTTTAAATAGGCATATGTCTCTATGGGAAGGTGCCCTTAGAGGACATAAAAAGGCATCAAGTCCCTGGAGCTGGAATTATAGGCAACTGTCACTGTTCATATGCATGTTGTGAATTAAACTCAGGCCCTCTGTAATAGCAACACATGCTTATAAATGCTAAGCTTTCCAGTTTCCCATGTTACATTTTTAAGTTGACAAAGATTCAGTATATGTAGAGTAGATAAATTATAATTATGTAATAAATTGCTACAGTTATTAACAGTTCAATTTATATATAATCATACACATACCAAACACACAAATAAATAAATATGTAGAAAATCTTAAAATAGAACGAGCAAATGATTTAGCTGTCATGTATACATGTATGCAGGTATATGTGTATATATTCCATCTAACTCCATATAATATATTATATGCTGTCTAATGGAAAAAATAGTATTTCCAAGAGTTCCCTATGTCTCACCTGAATTATTTTATAAGAGACATACCCCAGATATGAAGCTAATCTTAAAATTTTTGCTTCAGGTATGGAAGAAAGACATGTATATAGTGTATACAGTGACTTTTTAAAAAGGAAATCCTTCCATTTGAAATATGAACGCTTCAGTGCTTGAAACAGAACAGACACAGAAAAACATGTAGTGTGGAATCTCTCTTATACATAGACTGTGAAAATTTAGAACCTATAAACTTGCAGAAGAAAGTAGTGATCGTATGGGGTGGGACAAACAGAGATAATTATCAGAGAGCACATAAATCCAGAGGGCATAAGAGGAAGAACATAGTTTGAGGATATCACAAATTGATAATTGAAATTGAACTGTTAATAACTGTAGCAATTTATTACATAATTATAATTTATCTACTCTACATATACGGAATTTTGTCAACATAAAAAGGTAATGTGGGACACTGGAAAGCTTAGCATTTATAAGCATGTGTTGCTATTACAGAGGGCCTGAGTTCAAAAGACACACACACAAACACAAACACAAATACACACACACAAACACACACACACAAACATACACACACACATACACTATTAAAACATAACTTTTAAAACTGCAATAAGATTTTTTTCTCTTTCTTTTAGATCGAATCTTCAGAATTCTACTGGCAAAGCTGTCATCTGTGGACATTTTAGTTCCCTTTTGTAACAAAGAGTAATATAAAGCTTATTCTGCATCATTTCTATCTTGGATGAGTGGGGCATAGATTAGTAAGATTAGACAACCACCTTAGAGTTCAATGAGAATTTCTCCTAAATCAGTAACCTCAAGTCTTTAAGTTACCCTCATTCACTCTGCTCTTATGACATTTCTGGGCTCAATTAATTCTTAATTGAAAATAATTGTGAACATCTTCACAGGATGTAACTAAGGGGCACCAAGCTTTCAGAAAAATCAGTGGATGAGCTGCAGTTTATTTTATAGATTTGCATTCTAAGCACTTTAATAAGAAACATTTATCTTCTTCTAGTTCACTGTTCTGTTTGCACAAAATATCCCTCAACATATCCTACTTTTAGCTCAAAATGTGTTTGCACAGAATCAAGTCTCATTACTGCAACTGAATGAAATCCAGCTGTCAATTTCTGCAGCACTCTCTTTTTACCTGTTTGCTTGTCTTTGTTGTTGGAAAAAGAGGCTTTCTTGAATGAGAGGAAACTATGCGAAATGATGAAATTCAGAGTTTTAACTTCTGACTTGATAGATATTGAGATTCAACTGTTGATTTTAAGAAAGCCTTGGTTGAAGAATTGTCTACAAAATCTTATTCTTTGGGCATGTCTCTAGTGCACTATCTTATGATCAATGTAGGAAGACCCAGATGCCTTAGAGTGACACTATTTCTTAGACAAGTAATCCTGAACTGTATCTATAGGAGAGAAAAACTCAGGCAAGCAATGAAACAGGCAGGCCTGAAACACTTCTAAATTTTCTTGAATGTACATACAATGTGAATGGCTTTTTCCGTCACCTATTTCTGTGATGTCTCTGCAATGATGGGCTGTGATGTAGAACTGTAGAATTATCTGCCAGTTTGTGTTTTACCAGGGTGTTTTATCAAAGAAACAAAAATGAATCCCAACCAAATGTGAACAAATCTACTCCAGCTCCCTGTCTTAGAAAAGTGCTCAGGCTTCACATGTATATAAGATAATGAGTCCAGAAGAGATATGTGAGATACTTAGTGATCCATTATGTGCTTATAGATCTCATTACACTACTAAAGATGTGTGTTTTTCCCTTGGGGATCATATTAGGATTCATTTCCATTTAGAAGGAAATATTCTTCCTATTTGTTTAAGATTTATGTTATTTGAAGCAATGTCATTAGGATTCAATGCAGCAATTAGTTTTTAAAGAAGTCCCATTGAGGCAGTTTTATGAATTTCAAATTATCTTTTATGATCCAAATTCTTTTAACTATAGACAATCTTTACAACAATATTTAAAAATTTAAGATATGTAACTAATGTCTCTTATATGTGTGCTTGAATATTCTTTTGATTATCTTTACAGATAGTGATGGAATGAGGGAATACTGAGTGAGCATCAGAGGATTGGTACCTCTGTGGAATTCTTTTGAGAAGTTATACTTCCCACTCAAGAGCAACTTCTTCCAATATAATTCAAAAACCAGCTGTGAAGCATCTCAGTGTCCTATATATAGTGGTCTCTTCAGAAACTATTAGTGTTCATATTGCTGTAATGAAATACAAAGAACAAAAGAAAGTTGAGAAGGAAAGGCTTTATTTGGCTTACATTTCTAAATCTTAGTCCATCACTGAAGGAAACAGAAAGAGGAACTCAAACAGGGCAGGAACTGATGCAGAGGACTTAGGGGAATACTTCTTATAGGTTTATTCCCCAGTGCTTGCTCAGTCTGAATTCTTATAAAGTCCAGGAGGAGTAGCTCAGGGATGGCACCACCTACAATATGTTTGACCATCCCCCATTAATCACTAACCTTGACCACTTTTGGAACACAGCTTCATTTAAGGTAAGCCAAAGGACATGCTGCCCAGAAGACATTACCTCAATTATTGTGTTCTCTTCTTAATCAAAATTACTTCTTCAGCCCCAGCTCCCTAGTATTCATTATGCCAGCAAAACAAAATGTTTCCTTTAGTGGTTCTCAAGTCCTGTTAATGAAAACCAATTTTTCAACCTTCTGCTAACCAGAACCACAAATTCTTAACTCAAATGGCCTAGTAAAGGTTTGCTTCCCTTTGAAACTTCACAACCAGGCCTACATCATCAGCACTCTTTTTAATATTCTTATCTCCCAAGCTCCTACAGAATATATCAGGAAGTTATCACCATTCAATAGATGTTTTAGCCCAAAGATCCAAAGTCCTTCTACAATCCTCCTCAAAATAACCAGGAAGATATAATATCTTACTGTCTTTTCTAGGGTACCATTGCTGTGAAAAATCACCATGGCAAAAAGAAAATTGAGGAAGAAAAAGGTTATTTGGCTTACACTTTCACATTGAATTTAATCAGATGGAAGCCAGCACAAGAACTCAAGCAAAGAAGAAATGTGGATTCAGAAGCTCATGCAGGGGCAATGGAAGAAAGTTGCTTACTGGCTTGCCCCTCATGACTATGACTTGCTCAATCCTTTTTCTTTCTTCCTTCCTTCCCTCCTTTCTTCCTTCCTTCCTTCCTCCCTTCCTTCCTTCCTTCCTTCATCCCTCCCTCCCTCCCTTTCCCTCTCTCTCTCTTTCTTTCTTCCTTCTTTCCTTCCTTCCTTCCTTCCTTCCTTCCTTCCTTCCTTCCTTTCTTTCTTTCCTTCTTTCTTAGATATTTTCTTTACTTACATTTTAAATGTTATTCCCTTTCCTCCTTATTCCTCCAAAAACCCCTTATCACATCCATGCCCACTCTGCTCACTAACCCACCCACTGTTGATTCCCTGTCCTGGAATTCTCCCAAACAAGCCTTCATAGGACCAATGGCCTCTCCTCCCATTGATGTAAAATTAGTCCATCCTCTGCTACAGATACTGCTGGAGCCATGGGTACTCTTTGGTTGGTGGCTTAGTTTCTGGGAGCTCTGGAAGTACTGGTTTGTTCATATTATTGTTCCTCAAATGGGGCTGAAAATGTCTTTAGCTCTTGGGTCCTTTCTCTAGCTCTTCCATTATGGTCCTTATGCTCAATGGATGGATGAGAACATCTTCCTCTGTATTTGTCAGGCATCGGCTCAGGATCTGAAGAGGCAGCTATATCAAGCACCTGTTAGCAAGTATTGGTTGGCATCCCCAATAGTGTCTGGGTTTGGTAATGGTATAAGGGATATATCCCCAGATGGGGGAGTCTCTGTATGGCCTTTCTCTCAGTCTCTGATCAATACATTGTCTCTGTATCTCCTCCCATAGGTATTTTGACTCCTCCTTCTAAGAAGGACTTAGTTATCCACACTTGGTCTTTCTTCTTGAGCTTCATGTAGTCTGTGAATTATGTATTGGGTATTCCCAGCTCTTGGGCTCATATCCACTTATCAGTGAATGTATGCCATGTGTGTTCTTTTGTGATTGGCTTATATAAGAAACAAATGTAAGCAATATAAAAGAAATTACAAATGTAACCCAGGCCAGAGTATGTGAGTGTGAAATGTGATAAAGGTAAATGCCCTGACTCAGTTAATGCCTCAATTTTAATTGACTAAAAAGATACCATGAAGACCAGGTTTGCAGTGTGTGTGGAGATTGATAAGCCTATTCTTAGATAACATGTTTCTGCAGGCCTGAGATAAAAGAGACTTGAAAACCTGGTCTGACAGCTAAGGTTTGGCTCATTCCCAAGAAAGAGCTACTATGGAGACTCTTCCTTTTGTAATTGACTCATTCCTGGAGCCAGTCTACAGATTCCAGACACTCCAAATCTGCACAAGGCTCCAACTGGTATCCAAAGCATAGTAAGAAAATGGCACAGGCCTTGCCTGCACTTCCATTGGAACTAGGCTACAGCACTTACCAGACCAGAGGAGAGAGTATATGTTTGAATGAATGTGAGCCCTTTTTGATTTATAGTTGTTCATTGTTACTTATAAATAAATACTAGTGCAACTTTATCTACCAAGTCACAGACACTTCTTTTCTCTCACTCTCAACTCCATCACAAAACATGACTCGGGGTAGGCTACCTTATTACAGATGATATTTTCTAGTTCCATCCATTTACCTAAGTATTATGTGAATTCATTGTTTTAAATAGCTGGGTATTAATCTGTTGTGTTAATGTGCCACATTTTCTGTATCCATTCCTCTGTTGAGGAACATCTGAGTTCATTCAAGCTTCTGGCTGTTGTAAATAAGACTGCTATGAACATAGTGGAGCATATGTCTTTATTACATGTTGCAGCATCTTCTGGCTATATGCCCAAGAGTGGCAGAGCTGGGTCCTCAGGTAGTACTATGTCCAATTTTCTGAGGAAGCACCAAAATTATTTCTACAGTTGTTGTATCAGCTTGCAGTTCAACCAAGAGTGTTCCTCTTTCTCCACATCCTCACCTGAACCTGCTGTCACCTGAGTTTTTGATCTGGTGAATTCTGACTGGTGTGAAGTAGAATCAGTGTTGTTTTGATTTGCATTTCCCTGATTATTAAGAATGTTGAACATTTCTTTAGGTGCTTCTTAGCCATTCTGTAGTCCTCAGTTGAGAATTTTTTATTTAGCTATTTACCCCATTTTTTTTCTATATTCTATGTTTACATTCCAAAGGCTTTCCCCTTTCCCAGTTCCCACCCACCATAGTTCCGATAGTTCCTCTCCCCCCCAACTATTCCCCAATCATCCCCCCCTCGATTTCTTTACTAAACTGGATGCAATCTTTACATGCCCAGGGTCCTCTCCTTTGTTCTCTGGAGTTTAACTTCTTGCGCTCTTTGTATATATCGGATATCAGACCACTATCAGATATAGGTTTGGTAAAGATATATTCCTAGTCTGCTCATTGCCGTTTTGTCCTATTGACAGTTTACTTTGCCCTGCAGATGTTTGCAATTTTATGAGGTCCTATTTTGCAATTATTGATCTTAGAGCAGAAGCTATTGGCGTTCTGTCCTGGAACATTTCCAATGTGCCCACTTGCTCCAGTCTTTTCCCTACTTTCTTTTCTATTAGTTTCAGTGTATCTGGTTTTAAGTAGAGGTCTTTAATCCACATGGATTATTTTAGTTTCTTTGTCAAAGATCAAGTGATGATAGGAGTGTGTGTTCATTTCTGGGTCTTCAATTCTATTTCATTCATCTACCTGCCTGTCACTTTACTAATACCATGCACTTTTTACCACAATTGCTTTATAGTACAGGTGGAGGTCAGGAATGGTGATTCTGCCAGAAGTTCTTTTATTGTTGAGAATAGGTTTCACTATCCTGGGTTCTTTTGTTTTTCCAGAAGAATTTTCAAATTGTTCTAACTATGAAGAATTGAGTGGGAAATTTGATGGGGATTGCATTGAATCTGTAGATTGCTTTTGGCAAAATGGTCATTTTTCCTATATTAATCCTGTGAATCCATTAGTATGTGAGGTTTTTCTGTGTTTGGAGTTCTTTGATTTCTTTTTTCAGAGACTTGAAGTTCTTGTCATATAGATCTTCCACTTGCTTATATGCCTAGGTACTTTATATTATTTGTGATAATTTTGAAGGGTTTTGTTTCCCTAATTTCTTTCTCTGCCTGTTTACCCTTTGAGTAGATAGATAAAGGACACTGACTTGTTTGAGTTGATTTTATATCCAGCTCCTTTGCTGACGTTGTTTATCAGATTTAGGAGTTCTCTGGAGGAATTTTTGGGTTCATTTAAGTATACTATCATATCATCTCCAAATAGATAGTTTGACTTCAACCTTTCCAATTTGTATCCCATTGACCTGTATTGTTGTGTAATTACTCTGGCTGCAACTGCAAGTACTATAATGCATAAGTTTGGAGTGAGTGGAAGCCTTGACTCGTCCTTGATTTTAGTGAGATTGCTTCAGGTTTCTCTCCATTTAGTTTGATGTTGGCTACTGGTTTGCTGAATATTGCTTTTACTCTGTGAAGTTATGTGTCTTGAATTCTTGATCTTTCCAAGACATTTATCATGAAGAGGTGTTGGATTTTGTCAAATACTTTCTCAGCATCTAATGAAATGATATGTTTTTTTTTTCCTTTGAGTTTGTTTATATGGTGGATTAAGTTGATGGATTCCCATATGTTGAACTATCTCTGCATTCCTGGAATGAAGCCTACTTGATCATGATGCATGATCATTTTGATGAGTTCTTGGATTCCATTTTTCAAGAATTTTATTGGGAATTTTTGCTTTGATATACACAAGAAAAATTGATCTGAAGTTTTCTTTCTTTGTTGGGTCTTTTTGTGGTTTAGGTATCAGAGTAATTGTGGCTTCATAGAAGGAAATGGGTAGTGTTCCTTTTGTTTCTATTTTGTGGAATTGTTTGAAGAGTATTGGTATTCAATCTTTTATGAAGGTCTGGTAAAACACTGCACTGAACCCAACTGGTCTTGGGCTTGTTTTTCTTTGGGAGACTATTAATGACTTCTATTCCTTTAGGGGTTATGGGACTGTTTAAATCATTTATCTGATCCTGATTAAACTTTGGTTATCTCTCTATAAAACTTTCCATTTCATCCAGGTTTTCCAATTTTTTTGAGTATAGCCTTTTGTAGTAGGAACTGATGATTGTTGAATTTCCTCAGTTTCTGTTGCTATATCTCCCTTTTCATTTATGATTTTGTTAATTGAGATACAGTCTCTATGCTCTCTGGTTAGTCTGGCTAAAGGTTTATCTATCATTTTGATTTTCTCAAAGGACCAGCTCCTGGTTTTCTTGATTCTTTTCATAGTTCTTTTTTGTTTCTACTTGGTTGATTTTAGCACTGAGTTTGATTATTTTCTGCTGCCTACTCCTTCTAGTGTATTTGATACTTTTTGTTCTAGAGCTTTCAGATATCCTGTCAAGTGCTAGGGTATTCTCCAGTTTCTTTTTGGATGCACTCAGCAGTATGAGTTTTAATCTTAGCACTGCTTTCATTTTGTCCCATAGGTTCTGGTATGTTGTATCAACATTTTTATTAAATTCTAAAAAAAAAAAAATTGATTTCTTTATTTATTTATTCCTTGACTAAGTTATCATTGAGTAGGGTGTGGCCCAGCTGCCACATTTATGTGGGCTTTCTATTGTTTATATTATAATCAAAGATCAGCCTTAGTCAGTGGTGATCTGATAATATGCATGGGATTATTTCATTCTTCTTTTATCTGTTGATGCCTGTTTTGTGACTTATTATATGGTCAATTTTGTAGAAGGTATGATGAGGTGCAAAGAAGAAGGTATATTCTTTTTTTAGGATAAAAACAGGCCCATATCCCATAAGGAAATAGAAGAAGTCATTATAAACTTCCCACCCTTGGAAATCCCCGAAACAGATGGAATTAATGCAGAATTTTATCAGGCATGCAAAGAAGATTTAATACCAGTATTCCTCAAACTATTCCATGAAATAGAAACAGAAGAAACACTACCTAATTCATTCTATGAAGGCACAATTACTCTGATACCTAAAGTACTCATGGACCCAACCAAAAACGGGGGGGGGTGGCTTCAGATCAATCTTGCCTATGAATATAGATGCAAAAATACTCAATAAAGTTCTTGCAAACCAAATCCCGGAACACATCCAAACCATAATTCACCATGATCAAGTAGGCTTCATTTCCAGGGATACAAGGTTGGTTTAATATACCTAAATCCCTTAAGGTAGTCCACTATATAAACAAACTAAAAAAAATAACCACATGATCATCTCCTTTGATGCAGAAAAAGCATTTGACAAAATATTACACCTCTTCCTGTAAAAAGTATTGGAGAGATCAGGAATTCAAGGTCCATAGTTAAACATAATTAAAGCAGTATACAGCAAACCAACAGCTAATATCAAATTAAATGGAGACATACTTGAAGCAATCCCACTGAAATCAGGGACAAGAAAATGATGCCCAATTCCTACATATCTATTCAATATTGTATTCAAATTTCTAGCCATAACAAAAAGACAAGAAAAGAGATCAAGGGGATACAAATTAGCAAAGAAGAAATAAATGTATCACTATTTGCAGACTATATGATAGCATAAACAAGGGATCCCAAAAATTCTACCAGAGAACTTCTCCGGTTGATAAACATCCTCAGCAAAGTAGTCAGATATAAAATTAACTCAAATAAATCAGTAGACTTCCTTTATATAAATGATAAGCAGGCTTACAAAGAAATTAGGGAAACAACTCCATTCACAATAGCCTCAAATAATATAAAATATTATGGGGTAACTCAAACCAAACAAGTATAATACCTGTATGACAATAATTTCAACCTTCTCAAGAAAGAAATAGAAGAACATCTCAGAAAATGGAGAGATCTCCCATTCTCATGGATTGGCAGAATTAACATAGTAACAATGACCACCCTACAAATAGCAATCTATAGATTCAATGCAATGTCCATCAAAATCCCAACACAATTCTTCAAAGACATGAAAATAACAATTCTCAAATTCATCTTGAAAGGCAAAAAACCCAAAATTGAAAAAAAATTCTAAACAATAAAAGAACTTCAGGGGCATTCACCATTCTGACATCAAGCATTACCACAGAGGAATAGTGAAAAAAACTGCATGTTATTGGTACAGAGATGGATACATTAATCAATGGATAAAATTTAAGACTCAGAAATAAAATCACACATTTATGGATACTTGATCTTTGACAAAGAAGCCAAAAATACATAATGAAAAGGTGCAAGCATCTTCAATAAATGGTGCTAGTCTAACAGGCTGCCTGTATATAGAAAAATGAAAATAAACCCATATCTTTCACATTGCACAAAACTCCTAGTAGATCAGGACCTCAACATACAACCAGATACACTGAAACTAATAGAAGAGAAAGTGGAAAAGAGCCTTGAACTCATTGGCAGAGGGGGAGATTTCTTAAACAGAACTCCCATGACTTGTGCTGTAAGATAAAAAATTGTTAAATGAGACCTCATGAAACTGGAAAGCTTCTGTAAGGCAACGGACATAGTCAATCAGACAAAACGGAAGCCTACAGATTGGGAAAAAATCTTAACTAACCCCACATCTGATACAGGACTAATATTTAAAATATATAAAGAAATCCTGAAACTAATCACAAAAAAAAGAACCCAATCAAAAAATGGGGTATAGAACTAAGCCAAGATTTCAAAACTCAGAAATCTCAAATTATTGAGAAACACTTAAAGCAATGTTCAAAGTCCTCAGTGATCAGAGAAATGCAAATCAAAATGACACTGAGATTCCACCTTACACCAGTTAGAATGGCTTAGATCAAAACCTTAGAGTTTCCTTAGAATATTGGAAATAGATCTACCTGAAGACCCAGCTATACCACTCGGAAATATATTCAAAAGATGCCCCACCATTTCACATAGGCATATGTTCCACTATGTTCATAGCAGCCTTATTTGTGATAGCCCGAAACTGGAAACAACCCAGATGTCCCACGACAGAAGAATGGATACAGAAAATGTGATTCATTTACACAAGGGAATACTACTCATCTATTAGAAATGGGGACATCCTGAGTTTTGCAGGAAAATGGATGAAACTATAAAATATCATCCTGAATGAGATAACTAAGACACAAAATGACATGCATGGTATATATTCAATAATAGGTGGATGATATCCAAAAATAATTACCCAAGATACAGTCCACAGTGCCTCAGTCCCACTTGGGAGGGGAAACAAAGCAATCACATGTGAGGATACAGGGAGTGACCTGAGTGGTGTGTGGGGTGAGGGAGTGGAGGGGAGAGAGGAATCTGATCTGGTATTGGGTGAGGGAAATGGACTGATGTCCTGAGGGCCAGCAGAAAAACTAGAAACAAGCAACCTCAGGAGACTGGAGGTGGTGGATTCCTCCAGATTGCACCAGATACCTGGGCAGAGAGACTTTCAGGACTTAGATGAAATGTTTGACTTTAAGGAGAAGGAAATTATAGAGCCTACATCCAGCAGGAAGACAGGGCATCAAATGAGGGAGAGGGAAACTATCCCACAGTGACAACTCTGACCCATAATTGTAACTGTCTTAAGGAATGACAGGTATGGAAATGAAGAGGAGCCTGAGGAAAAGAAGGTCCAGAAACAGGCCCAAATTGGGATCCAGCTCAAAGGGAGGTCCCAAGGCCTGACACTATTACTGAGGCTATGGAGTACTCACAAAAGGAGACCTAGCATGACTGCACTCTGGAAGACCCAACAAGCAGCTAAAAGAGTTAGATCCATATATTTGTATGCAACCAATGAACAGAAGCAGCTGACACCTCTTGTTGAATTAAAGAAGGCTGAAAGAAGTTGAGGAGGACAATCCTGTAGAAGGACAAGCAGTTAATTGTGTCTTTAGTATTCAGAGCTTCTGGGCTAATTAATATCCACTTATCAGTGACTCCATTCCATGTGTATTCTTTTGTGATTGAGTTACCACACTTAGGATGATATTTTCGAGTTCCAAACATTTGCCTAAAAATTTCATGAATTCATTGGTTTTAATTTCTGAGTAGTATTCCACTGTGTAAAAATACCACATTTTCTGTATCCATTCCTCCACTGAGGGACATCTGGGTTCTTTCCAGCTTCTGGCTATTATAAATAAGACTGCTATGAACATAGTGGAGCATGTGTCCTTAATGCATGCCAGGGAATCCTCTGAGTATATGCCCAGGAGTGGTATAGCAGGGTCCTCCAGAAATGACATGCCCAGTTTTCTGAAGAACTGCCAGACTGATTTCCAGAGTGGTTGTACCAGCTATGCTCAGTAATTGACCTGGATAAACATTGAACTGCCTTCATCACTATCATTCTCACATTTATCAACACCTTCTTTTTCTCAATCTTCATCAAACTACATGATGCTCCTCTTTGTCATTATAATTTTCACTGTTAAAAAGACTCTGACTACACCTCTTCTAATTTTGTATCACATTAAAAGACTCCTTTTATGCCACAGGGATCTGCAAAAGAAACAAGTGCAGAGCTAAACACAGAAACTGCTGCCTAGGATGTCTCCTTAGCAACCACTAACAGGCGAGTGTGCACAGTTTGCTGGGCAGGCAGCAGCCTAGCAGATCTATCAAAGACCTAATCTTCATCTCATGTTCAGTTTTCTGTGCTGTGATAAGGAACTCTAAAAACAGATGAAATACTGCACTGCAAATTTATATAAAAAGAATTGGTTTTTATTTGTTTATGTTTTAAAGGGAAATGTATAACTCAAAAACACATTTTGTGAATTATAACTCATTATACTTGAATTCCATGGTCATCAATGTACTCACATATCTCATTTACAAAAAAATAGAGCAAGCTGTGACACAGAGGCTTCCTATCTGCATTCATTTAATCTAGAAGACTTGCTCTGCTTGAAGGAAGCCTAGAGATTCCAGCTACAGCTTGCAATCAGTCACTGAGGCATTTTACAAGCAGTTTCTTAGCCCCCAATCGTGGTCTCATTGCCTCTACCTTAAACTATTGCTTCCCATTCATTACGATGGCTGCTTAACATAGTATGTAATGGCTAAAGTTAATACAGGGTCATGGTTTTCATACTAAATTCCACTTCTGTAACCTCAGTGACCTTTCATCCTCAGTTTCTATAAGTATTACCTCAGGTATCTATGGCCATTTTTGTGAAATATGCCTGATGATAGTATGCAATCCTCTTCTGCTAGGAGAACAGATGTGCTTACTCTGGCCCTTGTGTCTTCCTGTTGCTGTTACTATTGGAATGCTTAGAGAGGCATTTAAGCTGTCAGTGATTTGTGTCTTAGAAATCCAAGGTATTTTTTATTGCTTTATATTAGTACTAGTAAAGTATGTACAAACCCAAGGTGTATACATAATCAGTAATACTTCAATGGGGAGCACAGCCACTTCTGAGAAGTGTGTATTTACATAAAGACATTCATACAAGATACTTAAATGATTTTAAAAACATTCAGGCCATAGTCTTGCCTAGCTGTAGGGCAAATTCATTTCCAGACTATTCAAGAGCAAGTGCAAACCAAACACGGGTATAATATATTGAAAGCTACTCCCAACTTCAGAGACCACAGCGGACTTCCACAATTTATCACATCAGCATTCCTGTCCATTGACAGGGAAAGGGATTCTGTAATACTTGAGAACAGAAAAGAAGGATTTGAGTATCATGGTAACTAAACTGCACCAGAAATCCTGTCCTAATCATGATGAAGAACAGAAAACCAAGTCAGTATTTTCAATTATTTCCTCTATAATTAAATACATAAAATTGGAGGCATCAGATCTGTGCTATGGTTTTCAAGTTTTTATTATAGTTCCTCATGATGTGGTAACCACCAACCATAAAGATATTTTATTGCTACTTCAAAAGTGTAACTTTGATACTGTTATGAATTATAATGTAAATATCTGCCATATAGGGTTTCTGTTATATTACCACAATAAGGGTCATGACCCATGGATTGAGAACCACTGACCAATACAGATGGATAGCATAAAATCTGCAAGGTTGAAGAATTTATTTTAGAGCCTAATTTTATTTTCATTGTTAGTGTAATCTCAATATATGACCTGGCATATCATATTCCATATTATACTAATCATGCAAAAGTATTTTTGTAGGCTTAAGAAAGCACCTTGTAAATATTCATGAGCACTGAGATGAGAATAACTTCCTTAAATCAGTTTTTCTTTTTACATTATATTTCCTATAGTCATTGCAATGGTTAATATGGTCAGTGTGACATGATGCAGCATAACCTAGAAGACAGACCTCTGGGAATTGCCTAGATACAATGCAATTTTTAGATTGGGTAAATTGAAGTGGGAAGAGCCATTTTAAATCTTTGAGGTATCACTGTATTCAATGGGATTCTGGACAAGGAGAAAGTGAGCTGAATACCATCTCTCTCTCTCTCTCTCTCTCTCTCTCTCTCTCTCTCTCTCTCTCTCTCTCTCTCTCTCCTTCCTAACTGCAGATCCAATGTAAACACTGCTTCATGCTCCAGTGTTCACAGTCTTCCTGCTAAGGTGGACTGTATTTTAAAAACTGTGACCTAAAGTAAACTGCTCATTCCATAAGTTGCTTTTGTGGGCAATACTTTCATAGCCATGAGAAGCATAAGCAATATTGTCATTTTTCTGGGGAATAAAGTTCTTTTCAGGATCACAGATTTTTTTCTTTTTAAATTCACTGTGTTTAAGCCCAGCTCTGACTCAACAATCTCAGTTCCAACTCTTTTCTCTCCTTTTTGATGCCCAATGGAATGTAGCGGGAGTATCTACACAGTGGAGGAGACACTGGCATTCTACCTATGATAGCACTATGCATGTTTTGGGCCAAAATACAGGCAACATTTTGTCTTATGAACTCCTTCAGAAAAGAAAGAGTTAAGCTCTCCTTTACTTTGTAAATTTTGAAGTGTCATCAGCCATCTCTGCTTCTTAGCTACAGAAAGAAGATGCTAATGTCTGCTACCCAGAGGTTTCTGTTAGATTCTGACAAAGAGTAAAGTAGCCTGTGCCACCTATTACAGTTGTTCAGCAAATAATCCTTTGAGTTTTATGTGTGTGTTTATATGTGTATGTGTGTCTGTCTTAGTCTATTTGTCTATGTGTACCCACTGTGCAAGTGAGCCCCCACTTCCATGGAGTTACCTGTCTCTGTTACTTATTGCTAGGATTACAAATTCATTCTACCATGACTGACTTAAAAATTTGGTTCTGGGACATTTACTTTAGGTCTTCATGTAACTAAAGCATTAGAACTAAAAGAAAAATATCTTAGTCCATTTGTATAACATGATTGAGGGTATTTGACAATTTTTAATGTACATATTCATTTATTTAATTTTCTTCCTTAAGTATTTGCTGGTAGTGAGTTATCCTAACAGTTCTAATAGGACTGTCGTGATGCCTCAGTAGGTAAAATGTTTTCCTTACAAACATGCGTACAAGTCTTCAGATCCCCAGAACCCATGTAAATCTGGATAAGGTAGCATATATACATATTCCTAGTGTTTCTACAGTCAGAGAAGCAGCAAAATCAGGAGAATCTCAGGGGCTTTGGATCAGTTGGCTCAGCACACATGGTACAGAAAAGGAGACCCTGCTTCAAGCAAGGTGGAAGTTGAGAGCCAACAGCTGAGGTTGTCCTCTGAGCCCAGGAACTGCAATACAGGAAGGTGCTGGGTAAGGCTTGGGAAAGCCCCACTCTTGCCTCACCTAAACCTGACAAATATGTGCTACCATGGATAGGCTTATGTGGTATAATCAAGGATAGCTCTCTACAAACAGAGCTACATCCTTGTCCCTAAATTTCTTTTCTGGTTCTCATATTGAACAGAAGCCATGTATACAGAATAAGCTTTCATGTGATACTGTAGTATCCATTCACATTATGTCATATGACACCCCAGAATCCTTATACACTGTGCCACGTGATAATGCATTTATTTGTTCACACTGTGTAATTTTTAAATCAGCTTAGGGAAGACATGTTCCTCATTCATTGCTTCCTTAAGATGAAAAAAAATGAAATAATTTTTAGCTTATCGAAAAGCACAATTTATTGTGTTTTATAATCACTATAATGAATGACACACAGATGTACTCATATTCTTAACTTAGTAACCACTGTTCACTTTAGCATTTATTGGTTAGTAACTTTTCCCATTGTATCACACCTTTTGCTCTCCAAGTGTTCAATATAGTATACTCTTTCTATTTTCAAGTTCCATGTGATGAACATTTTCAGTTCCATACATAAGTGAAATCTTGTGGTTCTTGTTTGGTTCATTTCAAATACTGTATTAGACTTTTGATGGTGGACAGAAACTGTATTTGCTATTCCTCTATACATATATGTATATATGTGCCCTTTTGTGTGTGGAGTAGTACTGTAGCTATAATTATATATAAATATGGAACACAAGTTTACAAAAGCAATCTTCCTTCACTGCCTTTACCTTGTCTTTTGAGACAGGGTCTCTCACTGCACTGGAAGCACATAGATTCATTAAAATATTGGACCACTTAGCCCTAGGAATTGCTTACTTCTAGGTCCTAGCACTGGGGTTAAAGTCATACATTATTCGATACAGATGTCGTATATACATTTTAGAAATCCAACTCCGGTTTTCAGGCTTGTGATATAATGACTTTACTGACTGAGCCATCTCCTTACCTTTTATTAGTTACTTTGCCTCATGCTACCAAAATATCTGAAAAAGGAAAAATGAAGGGAGCAAACATTCATCAGCTCTTCATCTCAGAGAAACTATTGTCTACCATGGCAGGGAAGCCAGGCAGTTCACCCCATGTATGCCTGCATTGCCTCAGGCAGAGCCTCCTTCATTGCAGGAAGCAGAGATACAAAGCTGGATCCTGCACAGAATACTAAAGGTCCGTTCTCTATCAGACCCCAATTCCTAAAAGACACACTGCCACAAGTGTGCCACAAGCTGTGACCAATCATTGAAAATGTATGCCTCCGGGGCACATTCAGCTTCAAACTGTGACATTGACATTGCTATCAAACTTTATGGATAGAGTCTCTGAGATAGTAAATCATTCTAGCAAGGTTGCAGTAGTAGTGGTATTTCTCTTAACAGTTGCAATGCCTTCCCAGTGGTGGATGGGAAAAGAAATTTATAGGTGTGACTTAGACTATTTTGGCTTAAGCATTTCTCTCAGGCTATAGGAATTTAGAGGCAACAGGACTAGTGGCAACTGGAGGCAATAAGATAAAGGGATTTTGCATTCAAATACCCTTGATCAGAAATAGCAGACATCATGAAAAATTACAGAACACAGAATAGAAAGTTCAGCTTCCTTATGACTAACTTATAAAGGTCTAAAATAATCATGACATTCAATTGCTAAATGATTCATTGTATTCAGCTGGTAATTATAATAGTGAATGCTGAAATAGTGACACTTTATTCTTAAATCAGCCTTTCTGACTCCCTCAGTCTCTCTTTCCGGACACCTTTATGCCATCATGAGGCTCAGAGCCCAGGAAAGCTAATGTTGTTTTCGTCTAAGGTGGTGTGTGATAAAGAAGACAATTGCAGAAGGCCTAAGTTCACAAAGGTTTTGCAGTAATACTGGCAGTCAAGTTTCAAACATCTCATGGGGTTGAGGAAGAATAAAAAAAAATGATGTAGTTATCATGGAAAAGGAAAGGGTTCTCACCACAGCTAAGGCTAGACTTTCACCTGCTGAAAAACTGGAATTCCTGCACAATGAACATTTGTTGTTAGGGCTGCATGTGCTAGAAGAGACAATCAAAATATTTTCAATGTTAAAATACCAATGAAATATGGCTAAACATTTTCTACTGCATTTCTGTTCCTGTGATAAAATACACTAAAAACAAAACAAAATGTGAGAGAAGGGAGTATATTACAGGTTAAATTCTGGATAAGGTCCCTCACTGTGGGAAAATTGAAGTGAACTTAAAAAGTCATAATCACAGTCAAAAGCAGAGGGAATTAATTCCTTGAGTTCTTGCTTGCTTAAGTTCATCTAGTCTTCTCCAATCTTATTTATCTCATGACTGAAACAATGCTGTCCAAAATGGAAATTCTCACAGATAAAAACACAAACAAAACACCTCTTGTCATTGAGATTTCCTTCCCACATCAAGTGAGGCTATGACAAGTTGACACTTAATGACTGGAGTAAATAATATGTTTGGGAAGATTTTACTCCTTTTGCTAATTAGATTAGCCTGGTCAGTGAGTTGTTAAGGATGCAGCTGTACCAACTTCCCCCAAATAGGAATTATAAGGGTATTTGTATGCAGCTCTATCATGCTTTCTGTCTAGGGTTTCCCAATTTGGAACTCAGGTTTTTGTGCTAGCAAAACATGCCATTCACAGTAAATGGAATCTTCCCAATGTCCAATAAAAGACTCATAAAGCAAGCTTTTTATTGAGTAAACTGTCTTTCTCAAACGCTTACAGATGGTTTCTTAGCTCCGGTCTAGGGCTCACTGGACACTCGCATTCCATTTAGGCATGCTGAGCTTGCTCCATGGAACATTGTCACTAATCAGTGAGAGTTACTATACATGTTCCCATACCTGTCTTATAGGTTTTTTTTGTTTTGTTTTTGTTTTTGTTTTTAAGTAACTGAAATGGACAATTTCCTAGACAGGTACCAAATACCAAAATTAAAACAGGATCAAATATATCATCTAAACCATCCAATAACCCCTAAAGAAATAGAAGTGGTTATTGAAATTCTCCCAACCGAACGGATGGAGGGAAGAGGACTTATGGGACATATGGTGAGGGGGGAACTGGGAAAGGGGAAAGCCTTTGGAATGTAAACAAAGAATATGGAACATAAGTTTAAAAAAATAAAAAAAAAAGAAATTCTCCCAACTAAAAACAGTACAGGACCAGATGGTTTTAGTGCAGAAATCTATCAGACCTTCAAAGAAGATATAACACCAGTACTCTTCAAACTATTCCACAAAATAGAAAGAGAAGGAACACTACCCAACTAGTTCTACAAAGCCACAATTAAGCTGATACCAAAAAAAGAACCAACAAAGAAAGAGAACTTCAGATTAATTTGCCTTATGGATATCAATGCAAAAATACTCAATAAAATTCTTGCCAACCAAATCCAAGAACACATCAAAAGGATCATTCACCATGATCAAGTAGGCTTCATTCCAGGGATGCAGGGATGTTTCAGTATATGGAAATCCATCAATGCAATCCACTACATAAACAAATTCAAAGATAAAAACCACATGGTCATTTCATTAGATGCTGAAAAAGCTTTTGACAAATTTCAGCATCTGTTCATGCCAAAAGTCTTGGAAAGAACAGGAATTCAAGGCCCATAACTAAGCATAGTAAAAGCAATATACAGCAAATTGGTGGCCAACATCAAACTAAATGAAGAGAAACGTGAAGCAATCCCACTAAAATCAGGGACTAGACAACACTGCTCCCTCTCTCCATATCTTTTCTTTTTTTTTAACCCATTTTTCCATCTTTATTTACTTCTCATATTTAAAATTGTGGAAATTATATTTTTGTATTCATTCTTTTTTCATTGGATATATTCTTTATTTCCATTTCATTTCCCTTTTCCTGGCCCCCCCAAAGGTCCTACCTGCCCTTTTCCCACTCTCTGTTCCACCATCCACCCCTTCCCACTTCCCTGTTCTGGTATTCCCCTAGTACTTGAAGTTATAGCTAGAGCAATGAGACAGCATAAGGAGGTCAAAGGGATACAAATTGGAAAGGAAGAAGTCAAACTATCACTATTTACAGATGATATGATAGTATATTTAAGAGACTCAAAAAACTCCACCAGAGAACTCCTACATCTGATAAACAACTTCAGCAAAGTGGCTGGTTATAAAATCAACTCAACCAAATCAGTAACCTTCCTATACTCAAAGTATAAGCAGGCTGAGTAAGAAATTAGGAAAATGACACCCTTCACAATAGTCACAAACCATATAAAGTATCTTGGTATGACTCTAACCAAACAAATGAAAGATCTGTATGACAAGAACTTCAGGTCTCTGAAGAAGGAAATTGAAGAAGACCTCAGAAAATGGAAAAATCTTCCATGCTCATGAATTGGCAGGATTAATATAATAAAAAATGGCCATCTTTCCAAAAGCAATACACAGATTCAATGCAATCCCCATCAAAATCCCAACTCAGTTCTTCATAGAGTTAGAAAGAGCAATTCTCAAATTCATCTGGAATAACAAAAAACCCAGGATAGCTAAAACTATTCTCAACAGTAAAAGATCTTCTGGGGCAATGAGTATCCCAGACCTCAAGCAGTACTACAGAGCAAGAGTGTTGAAAACTTCATGGTATTGGTACAGTGACTGGCAGATAGAATAGGATTGAAGACCCGAAAATGAACCCACATACCTATGGTCACTTGATTCTCGATAAAGGAGTTGAAACCATCCAGTGGGGAAAAAATAGCCTTATCAACAAAATGTCTGTTTTGTGTTGATAAACTATACTGCAAGTGTCTTTTAATTGGGCAGAAAGAGGGAGGTGTTGTGGATAGCCTGATGCTGTTTATGTTTTGATGCTAATCGTCTTCCCCAAGAGGAGCTGCGTGGAACAAGGAGTGAATCGTGTACTCAGGACTTCATGTGACCCTCTAATGAATAAAGAAACCAATCACTGGGTAAGTAAGTGGTATGTCAGGGTGAGACAAAGGGACAGTGAATGAGAATAGTGGGGACTGGAATGCAGGAGATAAGGTGAAAATGTAAACAGCAGAGATCCCATTTTAGGTGTCAGATCCATTTGGATTTACTGCCGGAAAATCTAACTTAGAATGGTGTATGAATTAGGATGTTAGTTGTTATGCCCAGCAATTGAGTTACCGTTGGATTTGAACTAAATTTGTGTGGTGTTTTCCTCCACTCAGCAGGCTCAACTGAGTTCCAGAGAGAAAGGTACAGTGGTAAATCCTGGATTTGCAAGAAGCACACCCCAAAAGGCTGTGGGAATTTTGAAGAGTGGAGCTATCATGGTAATGATCTGGACTTGGTAAGCTGAGTGGAGAGATTTGGAGCACTGAAATAGAGAGTCTTCACTAGATGAGAACAGGTCAGCCATGACCTCTAGTGCCTGGCTGGCCAGCCTCCTAGGGCTTGCCAGCATAGCATAGATTTCATTTCTTAAGATTTTATGTAACAGAAATGGAATCTGCTCTGAATATGATTGACATAACAGTGACACCCCATAAGAGAAAATAATTTTTCTTTTACCAGAATGCTTCAATTGTAAATAGCTTCTTTGTTCCAGCAATGTGAATGCTAGTCAGGAGATGATTCTAGGCTGGTAACAGATGAAGTTCTCTGAGACATAAGAGAGTGTTGATATGTGTATCTTTATTGTGTTTCCTTGGAGTCAACCACCACCTCTGGCTCTTATAATATTTCTACCTACCAACAACACTGATTTTAAGACCAAGGAACAAGAGTTGTGCCAGCAACCTAAGGGAGTTTGGAGATAACATTCTCAGCAGAGGATCTCTTGAGTCCACAGAGAAGATGATGTCTGGATTTCATTCATGTACCATCAACAAATCTGGGAAAAGTCTGCTTAGATGTAGTATAAGTTAACATCCTCATTGAAGAGAACAAAATATCTAACTCCCCCCCCCAAAAAAAAAAACAACTAAAGAAAGATTTATTTTATGCCTCAGGTAAAATGGACTCCCATCATAAGAGGGGATTCATGGCACTAAATCTAGTTATGCCTGTGTCTTTAGCCAGAAAGATGATGTTTGTGCTTAGTTTATTTTCTTAATTGTGTAGAAAGCACATGAGCGATCCTAGCCATATTTAGTATGTGTTTTCCTAAATCATTAATCTAGTGTAGAAAGTTTCTTACTTATCTTATAAAAATACACTTAAAAACAGGAGTGGGGAATGCAGGTGCCACTGCAAGGTAAGGAGCCGGCGTTATGGAGATGCTTTGGTTCCTTTCTCAGGGTACTTGTCCACATCAGAAAAGAACATTAACTCTTCACTAAGATTCATGTCTGACCTTTAAGACAAAAAGAGCCAGGATAATCCAAACAGAAGAGCCGCCATTAGATTCACTATGATCCATGGCATGAGAATCGGTTCCTCAACTTCTGCTGCCCAGAGGCTTCCATTGACAGCAGGTTCATAAAAGTAGATTCTTATAAGATATGTGTATTTATAATTGAGATTTTTTTACATAATGTTGAAATGATACTGGAGATTTTGAAAAATGTTTTAATTATATCTGGTCTTTATATCAAATATTAACATCTTTATTATTGTCACCTTAGTGATACAGGAGATAATGAGTTAAAAAAAGAAAACTAAGTCATGTGTTTCCTGTTCTCTCAGATTTGGTGAATTCATAATTATTTTCTAAAAAAAAAAGAAACACCAATTTAGAAAACCCAAAACTTCAGTGTTATAAAATATACATCAAGTTTAAATGTAAATCTAGAGAGTGGGGAAGAGGAGAAAATGACTTCATTTCAGATTTTTTGATGTCTTCTTATTGAACACACTGCAGTACATAACTTGTGTTTTCTGAATCTGGCCAGGGCTGTGTATCATGCAATAATTGTGTAATCATGTTATCATTTGAATTGAAAGATATTTTGTAGCTAACAAAATAGAAATACATCTCTTTGAGAAGCTTAAAAAACAAAAAGAAAGAAAGAGAGAGAGAGAGAGAGAGAGAGAGAGAGAGAGAGAGGAAGGAAGGAAGGAAGGAAGGAAGGAAGGAAGGAAGGAAGGAAGGAAGAAAGGAAGGAAGGAAGGAAGGAAGGAAGGAAGGAAGAAAGAAAGAAAGAAAGAAAGAAAGAAAGAGAAAGAAAAAGTTTCTTACATACATGTCCAGAGATATGTTTTCATCAAGTTGCTAATCAAGACTGAGCACTTGTTATGTGGCACCCTTTACTCCTGTCATGGCAACATGCTATTATAGAATCAACCAGTATTGTAGACCCAGAACAGAGAAATCGTGGGAGGGGGGAATGAGTGGGGAATAGCATGGGGGGAGAGGAATTATGGGACATATGGTGGGGGGTAACTGGGAAAGGGGAAAGCCTTTGGAATGTAAACATAGAATATAGAAAATAAAAATTAAAAAAAAAAGAATCAACCAGTATTGATAGTTACTACAGCAGGACAATACAGTGGCAATTAACTGCATGAAAATGGTAATGGATCTATCAGCGACACTTCCTAGCATATGGAGGACTATAGAGTTTATAGACTTTCACCCAAGATTTTATTTCTTGTTCCTTTGCCTTTATGTAGATGTGAGTTAGGGTGGGAGGTATTAGATAATATACAAACAGAAAAATAAATTAAAAGTAAGACTCTATAATATAGTTTCCTTGAAGTTGTAATTTATGGTGGATTGTGACTTTGTTCTGAAGCAACAATTTTGTGGTGGGACTTTATAGTGCTGCAACTGTTCAGGGGTCATTTAAGCTTCTGCAAAAAATCTTTTTACCTGTACTTTATAAGCAAGTCTTAAAAAGTCACTCATCTATTAAGATAGACTTAGGGGTAATTGAACTTTGGTTTGTTGGTTCCTACCTGGAATGAAAATATGTTTGTGTCTTCTCAGAAAAATATAATGCAACACCATTTACATACCAACTCTGTCACACCATAAGAGATACTTGAAAGACAGATTGTCTTCCTTTCTAAATAATGCACTCTCTAGACTGACCAACTTGCCAAACATAGACCATGACAATAACAGGTCCTGGTTTTATAACCTTCTACTATCCCCATACCCATGTGACCCCTTTGTTATACAGAAAAATAGAAAAGCAATGGAAGAAAATGAGTTTGGGGAGCTTAGGACTCTACTCACAGAGGTGATAAGAGAAAGAAGAGTTGGGTAAGAAGCTATTTAGGGATGCTATTTTTAAGCATGTGTTTTTCATACATGCATTTAATGTATTTGGAGCAATGAAAACTAGTATATAGTGTTGCTATAAATCAATATCCTTACAACAAAAGCACTTAGTAGGAAAACATGCCCGATGCAGTACACTTGCTGGCAGGAAGAGACAGCTTACTTACTGGTGGAAATAAGTTCCCAATAGTCTGTTTCTATCCTTCTCATGCTGTCCTTTATTTGCTGCCTTTGGTTCACACTCACAGGCCAAAAGCTTCAGTTTTCAGCATGAAATGATATTCCAGACTCCATGAAATATGTTTGTAAAAAAGTGGCAGCCATCAAAATTAAACTTTTAGTACAGAGATGGGTTAATATTTAAAGCTGGAGAGAGATTAAAGAAAGATTATTGCTTTATCCAAAAGTAGTTCAGCCACAAAACAAGCACTGCATTTTTTGGAAGCATTGGCAGGGTGCTAGTTTGTCTCCCATTTTTCAAGGATTTATAGACTTTCATTGGCAATTTATTGAGAAGCCTGACAACTGTCACTGGTCTATGTTCTCGGACACGCAGGCTTGTTTAGTTATTGCTAGGAGAAATAAGAGTCAGGACGTTAAAAGAAGAAATGTGTGTGTTTCGTTGAGTTTTATTGTACTGATTCCATTTTAAGGACTTATTTGATTGTTCAATGTGATCTTCACATTTTTTTTTTAACATCCATCCATAAAGGAAAATGCAAACAGACATAAAACTGATTTATTAACATAAGTAGCCATATTCTTTACTTTCTCTTTTTTTCTATAGTGTAATATATTTCGTAGATTTCAAGTTGCCACATTCTTTAAAATTTTTCATATGTCTGTGTGTGTCTGCATGTGGTTATCTGTGAGTCTGCAGATGTAAACATGTACATACCACAATAGACATAGAAGAGTCAGAGGACATCCTAAGATTTGGGTCCTTACCCTCTACATGCTTAGAAGCAGGATCTCTTCTTCTGTGTTGCATTTACTAGGCAAGCATGTCTGTGAGATTACAGAGGTTCTTTTGTGTCCAACTCCCATCTCATCATCGTTGCACTAGAATTAAAGACCCATGCTGTGATGGTTTGTATATGATTGGCCCAGGAAGTGAACCTATTAGGAGGTGTGGCCTTGTTGGAGTAGGTGTGTCACTGTGGGTGTGCACTTAAGACCTTCACCCTAGTTGCCTGGAAGTCAGTCTTCTACTAGCAGTCTTAAGATGAAGATGTAGAACTATCAGCTCCTCCTGTACCATGCCTGCCTGGATGCTGCCATGTTTCTGCCTTGATGACAATGGACTGAACCTCTGAGCCTGTAAGCCAACCCCAATTAAATGTTTGTTGTCTTTTATAAAACTTGCATTGGTCATGGTGTCTGTTCACAGCAGTAAAACCCTAACTAAGACAGAAGTTGGTACCAGGAGTGGGGTATTGCTGTGATAGGCCTGACCATACTTTTGTTTGGAAGAATGTGGATTTTGGGACTTTGGATTTGTAAAGCCATGAAATGCTTTAAGTGGGGCTTAATGGGCCAGCCTAGTAGGTGCTGAGGGTCATTTGAACTGTGTAGGCCTGACAGCCCAAGAGGTTTCAGTGGAGAAGAACTTTAATATGTGGCTGAGAGACTGTTTTTGTGATGTTTTGGTGAAGAACACAGCTGCTTTTTGCCATTGTCTGAAGAGACTGCCCAGGACTAAGGTAAAGAGATTTATATTAATTGCATCTGCAAAGGAAGTTTCAAAGAAGTCCAACAAAGACTTTGTTCTCTGGTTAAGTCTGATGAAGAGATTTTTGAACAAACATAGCCAACTGAGAAAGGAAAAGTACAAAATATATAGTTTGAGAATTAAAGGGACTATAGGAAGTGAAATGGAGCTGAATTCAAGGATATTAAGCTGAATTAAAGGAGTGGTGACCTTGGGGGCAAGATTCACCCAGTTAACTTTAGGTCCAGGCATGGTAGTACAAGCCTTTAATCCCAGGAGGCAAAGATAAGCAGATCTCTGAGATCACAGCCAGCCTAGAACAGAACGAATTCCGGGTGAAGAAAAACTTTAATCCAGGCTTGGTGGACCACATGTTTAATCCCAGTGCTTAGAGACAGGCATGCAGATCTCTTGAGTTCAAAGTCAGTCTAAGGAGCAAGATTCAGGACAGCCAATTTAGGCAGTGAAGGAGCTGGGAAAAAGGAAGCTAGTGATAATGTAATAGAATAAGGGGGCCAATGTTCCAGCTCCTGCAAGCAGCAGAACTCAACAGCTTTGGCCACGTGTCTCTGGCTTTATATTCAAAAGAGATGATTGAGACAATTGATGCTGGTTAGCTGGAGCTAAGAAATTAGTGGTGATTAAGAAAAGACCAGCATCACTGAGGTGAAATATGGGAAGTGTTTTCTGAGAGCACAAGGAAGCTGTATTCCAGAGATAGCCAAGTGTTGCTCATGCTGCAGCTGTACTTCGTAAAGTATAAGAATCATCCAGGTGGTACTGATTTTGAAGGCATGAAGGCATCATGAAGAACAGCTGAGGCTTGGTACGGTGAGAGGCCATGAAAGGTCATTTGTGAAGGTGAACCCTCAGTTGTAATTGACAGCCCAGGTTTGAAGGGGTCATGCAAAGGAATTGAGGCTTAGTACCATGAAGAGAGCCTATGAGAGGCTTTGGTGAAGTATAGTTGCAGTGGAAGACCCTAGCATATTGGAGATGCCAGTACCATGGGATGACCACCAAGAACAGCAGTGACAGTGAGTGGATCAATCTGAACTTAGAGTGCTACAAAGGGCAGAGCTGGAGCAGTGACATCAGCTCTTTGGAGATACACAGAAGATCATGAGTGGATCTCAGACAAGAAGCTGTGAAGCTGAAATTGACTTGGGGTACCCAAGATGTTAAAGATGCCAGTGCCACAGGATGCCTGCCAAGGAAAGCTGCTAACAGGGAGTGGAACAAGCCCAGGAGAAAGAACCTTCTTGAAGTCTACAAAGATGAAAAAGGAGTTGGATACAGCTTTGCCATCAGACAAGGAGATTCAGAGTTTGGACTTTTCCCAGCTGGTTTCCTGTCTTGCTTGGGGGATTACAGTTAAGTGATTGGATGAATCTCAAAAGAGACCTTGAACTTTGGACTTTTAACACTGTTGAGACTGCTATAGACTACAGGGACTTTTGAAGTTGGACTAAATGCATTTTGCATTCTGCTATGTTTAAGTATGGCCCCCATAGACTCATGGTTGAACAAGCCTATGGTGGCCAGGGAGTGGAATGTAATGGTTTGTATATGATTGGCCCAGGAAGTGAACCTATTGGGAGGTGTGGCCTTGTTGGAGTAGGTGTGTCACTGTGGGTGTGGGGTTAAGACCTTCACCCTAGTTGCCTGGAAGTCAGTCTTCTACTAGCAGTCTTAAGATGAAGATGTAGGACTATCAGCTCCTCCTGCACCATTCCTGCCTGGATGCTGCCATGTTTCTGCCTTGATGACAATGGACTGAACCTCTGAGCCTGTAAGCCAACCCCAATTAAATATTTGTTGTCTTTTATAAAACTTGCATTGGTCATGGTGTCTGTTCACAGCAGTAAAACCCTAACTAAGACATATGCTCATGCTAGCATAAGTGGTTTTATGTGAGTCCTGGGAATTGGAACTCAGAACATCATGCTTGAACAGCAAGCACTTTATCAACTGATCCATATCCTGTACCTGTATCCCTTACAACATTTTCCCCATGAATCTTTAATGTACATCGAGAGGGTAAAAATTCATCAAAACTAACAGCAAGAGAATGATTGTGAAATCCAGTTTCATTATTGTCTGTAAACTTCTCACCCAAAATTTCAAACTAATCTCTCTTTTAAAAGGAAATATCTGCTATGTAAGTCAGTGATATACGGAAACACAGGGACTGCTTTTGCAACCAGATATCTGGTTTGGCTCTTCCTAAGTACACCATTCTTCTAAAGTTAATACACATAGCAGCTAGAGACACAAACATGCAGGTACCAAATACACTGTCCCCAACACTGAGCAGTTAGCACAGCAGTGAACAGCAACAGACCCCACCTGCATCCAGATGCATGCATACTTTGCACTAACCAATAGGATAAGCTACCTGTCACCTAAGGATGATTAAGCTTAGAAAGATTCTCTTCAATCATACTCTCTGATCTGGTCTGAACTGGTTTGGGGTTTATATGTAATATGGCAAAACTCTTGTCAAGTAAAGTTCTATGGACAAACTTGTATTTTTCTATGCTCTGCTTATATATAACCATGCAAGCATATGATTAAAATCAGATGAATTATGGGAACTTACAATCAGAGTAGAAAAATGATCATATAATTTAACATTTATCAAAAGGGAACTCAACAAACTATGCCACGTAGAAAAAACTCTGTCCTATTGAACAAAAAGAGATCCCAGAGAGCTACCAGGGATGCTTGAGAATCTTCCTTTACATGGTCCACTATCAAATTTGATTATTTGTTTCTTTTTTTTAATTGGATATATTCTATATTTACAATTTATTTCCCCTTTTCTGGTCCCCCCACCAAAGGTCCCACATGCCCTTTTCCCTCCCCCTGCTCCCTCATCCACCCCTTCCCTCTTCCCTGTTCTTGTATTCCCCTACACTGATGCTTTGATCCTTTCCAGCACCAGTGTCCACTCCTTTCTTCTTGTCAGACATCATTTGGTACATGAATTGTCTTTGGAGTTCCAAGACTCTAGGCTAATATCCACTTATCCGTGACTGCATACCATGGGTATTCTTTTGAGACTGGGTCACCTCACTTAGTATGACGCTCTCCAGCTCCATCCATTTCTCTAAGAATTTCATGAATTTATGGTTTCTAATGGATGTATAGTACTCCATTGTGTATATATATCACATTTTTTGTATCCATTCCTCCGCTGAGGGTCATCTGGGTTCTTTTCAGCTTCTGGCCATTATAAATAAGGCTGCTATGAACATAGTGGAGTATGTATCCTTATTGCATGCTGGGGAAACTTCTGTGTATATTCCCAGGAGTGGTATGGCTGGGTCCTCCAGAAGTATCATGTCCAGTTTTCTGAGGAACAGCCAGACTGATTTCCAGAGTGGTTGTACCAGCTTGCATTCCCACCAGCAGTGGAGGAGTGTTCCTCTTTCTCCACATCCTCGCCAACACCTGATGTCTTCTGAGTTTTTGATCTTAGCCATTCTGACTGGTTTGGAGTGAAATCTCAGGTTTGTTTTGATTTGCATTTCTCTAATGACTAATGATGTTGAACATTTTTTAAGGTGTTTCTCAGCCATCCAAATTTCTTCAGGTGAAAAGTCTTTGTTTAGCTCTGTACCCCACTTTTGGATAGGGTTATTTGGTTTTCTGGGGTCTAACTTCTTGAGTTCTTTGTATACATTGGATATTAGGCCTCTGCTGAATGTGGGGTTGGTTAAGATCTTTTCCCAATTTGTTGGATGCCAATTTGTCCTTTTGACAGTGTCTTTTGCCTTACAGAAACTTTGTAATTTTATGAGGTCCCATTTGTCTATTCTTGCTCTTAGAGCATAAGCAATTGGTGTTCTGTTCAGGAATTTTCTCCCTGAGCCAATGTCCCCAAGGGTCTTCCCCAGTGTCTTTTCTATTAGTTTTAGTATGTCTGGTTTTATGTGGAGGTCCTTGATCCACTTGGAGTTGAGCTTAGTGCAAGGAGATAAGAGTGGATCAATTCTCATTTTTCTCCTACAGCTGATAAACAACTTCAGCAAAGTGTCTGGTTATAAAATCAACTCAAGCAAATCAGTAGCCTTCCTGTACGCAATGGATAAGCAGGCCAAGAAAGAAATTAGGGAAATGACACCCTTCACAATTGTCACAAACAATATAAAGTATCTTGGTGTTACTCTAACCAAACAAGTGAAAGATTTATATGACAAAAACTTCAGGTCTCTGAAGAAGGAAATTGAAGACATCAGAAAATGGAAAAATCTTCCATGCTCATGGGTTGGCAGGATCAATATAGTTAAAATGGCAATCTTGCCAAAAGCAATATACAGATTCAACGCAATCCCCTTCAAAATCCCAACTCAGTTCTTTATAGAGTTAGAAAGAGAAATTCTCAAATTCATCTGGAATAACAAAAAACCCAGATAGCTAACACTATCATCAATAGTAAAAGAACTTCTAGGGGAATCAATATCCCGGACCTCAAGCAATACTACAGAGCAGTAGTGTTAAAAACTGCATGGTATTGGTACAGTGACAGGGAGGCGGCTCAATGGAATAGGATCAAAGACCCAGAATTGAACCCACACATCTATGGCCAATTGATCTTCTCTTAGACAAAGGAGCTGAAAACATCCAGTGGAAAAAAGATAGCCTTTTCAACAAATGGCGCTGGCTCAACTGGGTGACCATTTGTTTCTAATGACTACCAGTGCTTTATTTTTGGCCAGTTTCCTTCAACACCCAACAATCTCTTTATATTTTTATTTCATTCTTGAGAAACACTCAGCCTAAAACTAGACCATCACAAACAGTATCACGAGGGATAGAGTTGGGTACAAGCATCAAACACAGTGTTCCACACAAAGCAATTCAATGAATCCTCAATCAAACCTAGGAGGTGAATGGCCTGTCATAGGAGATAAGCACAACATGTGCACAGAGGGAAGTGGACAGAACACATACATACATACATACATACATACATACACGTATATACATACATATACATATATATATATAGCTTGCTATATATATATAAAGCTATATATATAAAGCTATATATATACAGCTATATATATATACAGCTATATATAAAAAGCTATATATATACATATATGTATATTTATGTATACATATACATAAATATGTATATATATATACATATATATGTGTATGTATGTATGTGTGTGTGTATATATATATATATATATATATATATAAAATATATATATAAAAAGCACTGAGGAGCCAATGAAATTAATGACCACTTAAAACCTTCTTACCACAAAAAAAGAAAATGAACCACTCAGAAAAAGTTAGGATCTTCTTTTCCATCTCAAGATGTATTTTCTGGTCAAGTGCAGCAAGGGGATTAACAGCCTGCCTTTATTTGAGAAAGGTTTTTTTTTTTCACAGTGTTGATAAATATTTTCTTAATCCCTAAAGCTTTAATTAGGAGTCTATCCCAAAAATTAAATATAGAATCCCCAAATTCCCCTCTTTGGCATTTAAAGCCAACTGTATGTTGCATTGTTTTATTAACCCTGTTATGTATTTATTCCACACCTTTCACCTGAGTTCCCCCAAAGACTTTGTAAACAGTTCCTCACTAGTCCCCAAAACCTGCTGTGAGACCATTGACCAACACCTTTACCCTAAATCTACACATGAAAATTTGGGAGCCTCAAGCATGCCTCTCTCCCCTTTCCAACAAATAAGCATCACAAGGAAAGATCAAACTGAGGGTCACACTCTACTGGTAAGAAAGCAACCTTGCTTGAAAAACCCAAACGATTGCACAGTACTAAGAACAGTCCTTGAGTGATGTTTAAACTGGTAAAGTACAAAGTGAGAAGATCCAGAGGCTTTTAGAAAATAGAGTCACAGAATATCGGGTCAAGAGAAAGAGCCAGAAACTTCACCTTTTCACATGTCCAACAGGTGGCCAACTGGATCTAAAGAGAGAATTCTCTCTGGAACCAGTGTTCAGTTCAGCCTCTGCTGCACATGACCACTTCCAGTCAGAAGCCTTTGATAATTCTCAGGCCATGAAGGTCCCATATACTCTCCTCAGTCCACTGCAATCTGTGACACTCTTATCTCCCAGACCCTTGGACACTTTGGGAATGTGTTGCTCTTTAAGTAGTTGTACAAGCTGTTAGTACTCTGTCCAAGTTCCACGCCACACTTACCTGGCAACATAAACCTGGCCCACTATAAAGGGTCTGCTTGCCCCTCCTCTCTCTATCTCATCATTCTTACCTCTCTTTACTCTCACCTCTCTGCCCCTCTTGGGCTCTCCTCTCCTCTCCCCTCTCTCCACTTGGTCATGGCCGGCCTTCACTCCTCTCTACTTCTCTGCTCTCTTCTCTCTCTCTCTCTCTCTCTCTCTCTCTCTCTCTCTCTCTCTCGCTCTCTCTCTCTCTTTCTCTCTCTCTCTCTCCCTCCCTCTTTCTGCCTCCACTACACCATTAACTCCCATCTTCTTCCCTGAATAAACTCTATTCTATACCATGTCTGTGTGTGTATGTGGTCCCTCAGAGAGAAGAGGTTCCTGGGCATGGGCCCGCCTAGGCACCGCTCTTCCTCCATGCCACTGTGCCACACTCTCTAAGCCCCCTTCTCTCTTTTATAACCCGTCACATGGTGCCGAAATGTGGGAACAAGATTAAACCATCACAAGCTCCTTCCTATTGTCCCTCTTTTAGCTATGATGTCTGGAGAAACTTGTAAGGAGACAGCCAAAATTGTCAAGTAATTCTGATTTCCTTTAGAAAACCAGAGGCAGGCAAGTTTACTCATTCTAAGACTAAATTATCTGCCTTGATTTGATCACTTCTACCAGTTTTTTGAACAAGGGATTCTTACCTGGAACTTGAGTATGTATGTCAGTCCCCAAAAACCTTTACTTTTTTTGGGTCAGCACTTGATTGTAGAATTACTAGAAGAAATGATACACCTTTCCTCTGTCAAAAAAGTTTCTTAAAATAATCAGATCTTCTGGAACTTTTTACACTTTGTCATAGACCATTGTCAACATTCTTTGTTTGTGTCTGAGCTAACATCTTTATGAGTGACAAATGGAACTTTTGGGGATATATTAACTTGAGAGGTCATGACCTCTCATCAGCTAGAAGATTGAAGGTCCTCCGAAAGTTTCTCTTTAACCACACTACCTAATCATTCCCAAATGTATTCAAGAAGGGCCTTCTCATATGGTTTCCTTTGTTCTGTTATCATAAAAATGTCATCAAATTGTTACCATATTTAAACATAAGTTTTGAGGTATACCAAATCTAGGTTCTCTGAGTACTGTTTTCTATAACCTTGTCACTTATAACTAGCTTCAGAATAATATATATCCCATCCCCTTTGAGGTGAGAAATATGTGTTTATATTGACACTCCTCTCTTTTATCTTTTCTTTTTATTTGGCTCTTTGGGCATCAAGAGGCTAAATCATTATGTTTCCTTACAAAATCTTTTGCTGGACTCTATGGAGGCTTCCTACACTCACTAGTTATATGACTCTTACTGGAGACAGAATACATATGTCAGCCAGAGAGCATTCTGGGACCTAAGCTCTTTTCCTCAATGATGATATTATTAAAATGAATCAAACAAAGATTTTTAACTCCATTACTTTTGTGAAAGTCAGTAATACTATATTGATTTTTTTATTCTTGCTAACCGAATCCAAGAGCACATCAAAATGATCATCCACCATGATCAAGTAGGCTTCATCCCAGGGATGCAGGGATGGTTCAATATACGGAAATCCATCAATGTAATCCACTACATAAACAAACTGAAAGAAAAAAACCACATGGTCATCTCATTAGATGCTGAAAAAGCATTCGACAAAATTCAGCATCCTTTCATGCTAAAAGTCTTGGAAAGAGCAGGAATTCAAGGCCCATACCTAAACATAGTAAAAGCAATCTACAGCAAACCAGTAGCCAACATCAAAATAAATGGAGAGAAACTTGAAGCATTCCCACTAAAATCAGGGACTAGACAAGGCTGCCCTCTCTCTCCATATCTTTTCAATATAGTACTTGAAGTTCTAGCAAGAGCAATTAGACAACATAAGGAAGTCAAAGGGATACAAATTGGAAAGGAAGAAGTGAAACTATCATTATTTGCAGACGATATGATAGTTTACCTAAGCGACCCAAAAAACTCCACCAGAGAACTTCTACAGCTGATAAACAACTTCAGCAAAGTGGCAGGTTATAAAATTAACTCAAGCAAGTCAGTGGCCTTCTTGTACTCAAAGGACAAGCAGGCAGAGAAAGAAATTAGGGAAATAACACCCTTCACAATAGCCACAAACAACATAAAGTATCTTGGCGTAACTCTAACCAAACAAGCGAAAGATCTGTACAACAGGAACTTCAAGTCCCTGAAGAAAGAAATCGAAGAAGACCTCAGAAGATGGAAAAATATTTCTTGCTCCTGGATTGGCAAGATCAATATAGTAAAAATGGCCATCTTGCCAAAAGCAATATACAGATTCAATGCAATCCCCATCAAAATCCCAACTCAATTCTTCATAGATCTAGAAAGAGCAATTCTCAAATTCATCTGGAGCAACAAAAAACCCAGGATAGCTAAAACTATTCTCAACAATAAAAGGACTTCTGGGGGAATCAATATCCCTGACTTCAAGCAGTACTACAGAGCAATTGTGTTAAAAACTGCATGGTATTGGTATAGCAACAGGCAAACAGATCAATGGAACAGGATTACATATCCATTGATCTGTATCTGGTATGTTTTAGGTGTTATCAATAAAATGTATATGTGGAAGCTTGTCATTCAATCTACCTACATTTTGAAAAGATAGTTAAGATCAAATATGAACACTAGGAATAAAAGCTACCTCTGTGTGGAGACATACCATTACATTCTCCCATCAAACTGTGATGGCTAATCACCTGTGCAAAAGACCATCCCTCAGGAATTATGGTTCGCAATAAGCTAAACTAGTAGATAAATATTCATTTAATAACATAAAGCACATTTCTATCCAAGAACTCCTCAGAATATCTACATAACTAACATGAGGCTCTGTTGAATATGCCCTCCTTTTGGAGGAATGTAATCTCCATCTTTCTTATCTACAGATGCTAGTCAGAGCTCTCTTGTGGTTTTCCTGAAATTTTGATATTCTTTTCCTTTCTCCATTTGTCTAGATACCAATCTCTACTCCTTCAAACTGTATGTTTTTCCTGCTCTTCTGGGTTTCTGTCCTCTGTGAAGCTGCAGAATTAATTTGCCTACTTTGGAGTTTTGTTTTAGACTCTAAATATCTTATCCTTGAGTTTCTTTTTAAGTCCATTTTTGATTTAGTTTGTTAACTAAAAACATCAAAAGGCAATAGATATTTTCAGAGTAACAAAAATGATCTTAAAAGACAATCCTTCATCTTACAGGATTACTATCCTTCAAAGAAAATGCCACAGCAACTATGGTGGAGTCTATGTGACATGGCGAATGTCATGCTTTTAGACATGAGGTGTGTGTTCCTCAGAACTTAGCCTCCTGGAGGTCCCAGGCATCCTGCTTCTGCAAGCTGTTCCAGTGCATTGATCAAATTCTGTGGACTTGGGTTCTATGCATTGCCTTTCTTAATTTTTATGATAATAGTTAACATAATGCAACCTGGTCAGAACTTACTAGATCAAGGGCCCAAGGGATGTTCCAGGAACCATTCCTGATAGTGTGATCACTCCAGGGCCTACCAAGACTGATGCCAATGAACCTGCTGACCAGCACCAGGTAATATCAGATTTGGGTCAAAGAAGATTCATGAATTTTTCAACACAAGATCCGCCATTTATACAAGCTTTTTTAGAGTTAAGTAGAAGGAAAATGAGATATTTGGAAATGTAATAAATCAGTTATAATAGAAAGAGTTTTTTGTGAAAAATCCAGATATAGTGGAAGTGAAAGGATATAAGTTCAATTGTTGGTAGGGAAGGAGCAGGATGGTGTGTCAGAAGTTAATGAGAATAGTTTGGGAATTTAAAAAACTATAATACATGGTAGAAAGAATTGTTTATTCAGAGGGTGTTGGTGGGCTCCTCCAGTAAATAGGGAAACTCCACAAAGGCTCAGGACAACAATTCCTAATTGGCCTGACTGGCCATAAAATATTAATAAAATTTGCTAGCTACAGCAAATTTTCTCAGACTACAGCTTGGAAGAATTCTGAGTATAGAGTAACCTCAATTCTGGGTTGATTAACCACTGGTTGGGTACAAAAGGGTTCCCAAAAATATTTTCTGCTCTGTGATTTTTAGTTTCAAGTTAAGCTGTAACATCTGATCATCAACTGATGTAACCTGGCATGAAATCAAAAAGTAGTTCCTAAATTCTTGTGTATATATCTGAGATGTTTACAGAAGTAAAATTGCAGCAGATTCAAGCCGCTTTTTGGTGTTTTGTCTCTGTCACTTGCCGACTCCTTACGTAACTGAGTACCAGGACCCTGTTTCTCCCATGGGATGAGACCTAACTGGGTCTGTCCGTGAAAAGAAAAGACACACGATGAGTCAGAAATCTCTTTCTTTCTCTCTTTATTTGCACGCATGGTCACAAATACTTACACACACACACACACACACACACACACACATGCATACACACATACCCTTGCCTCCTCTTTTGCACTTTCTCCCTCTCCTTTTCCATCTCCCTATGATGTAAAGACATAAGCATAAGTAAAAAAGGTGTTCAACCCAACATGAGATCCCTCACTATGCAATAGTTCTATCTGCCAGCACTTGATTTGTATACCCTGTCTTCAAATGCTGTAGGGAAATGAGTTTCCCCTTTAAGTTGTCCAAACAGAAACATTTTACCTGCAGCTCACACAGACAAAACACCACTTAATATGTGTCTGTAGAGTTCATTATACCTAATATTTTATTAGATTCTTTTCTATGTAAGCCTTTGATTAGCATTCCTTGTATAGGGACTTAATAGACTGATTAAGAATTTCTACAATACTTATTTTGGTTTCCTTTGATGATGATTGTAAAAGAAGGTAGCTCCATATTCATCATGACTTTAAGTTATAGAGAGTTTATACCATGTTTATTTTCTGACTTGGGATTAAAGGATATGACCTGGCACTACACAAAATTCCTTTTTAAACCTTCATGTACACTCTCTCTTCAGTTTTCATCATTTCTACTGATATCCTTTCCCTTCTTTATAGGGTATATTAGACAATGGATTAGAAAAAATCCATTCTTAAATATTCTTGGTTTCATGCTTGTGTGTAGATAAAACTGCTCTCCCTTGTGCAATAGTAGCCACCTGATATGACACTACTCATAGTCTTATCTTTCAATATCCAGAATTAATTTCCTGCCTGGGAAGTGCTCACCCTCTTGGCTCTGTAGAGTTTCCATTTTGTCTTTTAATTATACTTTAATATCCAATGCAGAGTTGGTCTGATAACCCAAAATTAAGCTAATAATTCATATTATTACTGCTATCAATAAGATGATGAAATGCTTTGCAAATGCAAATTACTGTCCAGGAAATACAAACCTGTACATTATTTTATTTTGTCTTTACTAAATTGGCTAAAATATCATATACTGAGTAACACTTGACTTTTGAAACTTGTTTTTCTTATCCTTTCAAGAGCTAGAAATATAAATTTGAGCTGTTTAGTCTTTCCTCCTAGAAATGAATCTTATGTTTTTAGGTTGAGGCTGACTTCACAACTTTGTCCCCACATGCCAGGTGAAAGAGTTATAATGTCCTCCTCCAGTGTTTTTCTTTGGGGGGGGGAATCAGAGCTCTACACTCCCCCAACACATTTGATGTAATCACTCTATGATTCCAAGTCTAACTTTAACTCAAGAAGGAGAAATCAGAACTTCAACAACCAGGCTGGGATGTAGGGTCAAAACTATGTTCATAATAATATTTAGATACTTAAGTGCAAACCAAAAAAATTAAAAAGTGTTCATTACAACAACAACAACAACAAAGAGAGAAATGAGAAATAGTGTAAGCATATCATTCTACCCACGTATCTTTACAACCCTGCTCAAACCAACCACTTAGCACTTTGTATTAACTGTATAATACTCTCATATGTTTGAGGAGCACTCATAGACATTATTGAAAGTTCACATGTATCAGAGAAACATTATTATGAAATGCATCATGAAAGAAAAGGAAGAATTTATTTAAAGCTCATGCATTATGAAATGATACAATGAAACCTAACCTGGAAACTAACATTAAACAAAACAATTCCAGGGACTGATTGAGGCCAAAACCAAACCAAACCAAACCAAACCAACCAACAAAACAAACAAACAAACAGACAAACAAAACTTCTGGGACATGCTTTTCCAATGCTGTGCTTCAGAATTCTTTCTGCCTACAAGAACTCAACCATATATTAGTGTCCAACATGAGAGTAACAAAAGGCAAGTTTCCTCCACAGTTCTTTAGTGAGAAAAAGCAGTGAGAATGAGAACATCCTACTGACAACTTGACCCTATGGGGAAACTGTTAGGCTTCACATATTGAAGATATTTCCTGTCTTGGTCTTTTCTTATTTATGTTTCCCTTGAGCAAGTCCATATAAAATACATAGTATAGTAAGCACAACTACATTTTTTGCAGTGTGGCTAATCAGAAGTTCAGAGTGTGACCCTCATAAAATTCTTCTTAAGCTAAGAAGAATTTTGATAAAAGACAAATGCTTAGGTAAAGGCACAAAAACACTAAGTGCCAGAGGCAGCTGAGCAGCCACAAAGTAAAGGTGATATGGGAGCATCATTTTAATGTTGTGCACTGAATAAATTTCAGTATAAAATGTTGGCTTTAATTGTGCATCTTCTAATTTACATTGTTTCTTTCAACCAGCAATTAAAATTAAAAGACCAATTAAAAGCTTGCTTGACCTTGTGGTCTCCATCCCCACCCAGAGCTAACGTTGTTGCACAGCACTCCACAATCCAATGCTCCTGGGAGAAACCTAGTCTACCAGGAGTGCTTTCACTCCTAACACCAGAGGTGAGATCACTTTTGCTCCAATACAAAGGGTAACAACCAATGGAAACAATGGAAAGCATACATACACATAGAAGCTGAACAATGCTCTACTCAATGATAACATGGTCAAGGAAGAAATAAAGAAAGAAATTAAAGACTTTTTTAGAATTTAATTAAAATGAAGCCACAACATACCCAAACGTATTGACACAATGAAAGCAGTGCTAAGAGAAAAATCCATAGCTCTGAACCTTCAAAAAGAAACTAGAGAAAGCATACACTTGCAGCTTGACAGCACATCTGAAAGCTATACAACAAAATGAATCAAATACACCCAAGAGGAATAGACTGCAGGAGAAAATCAAACTCAGGGCTGAAATCAAACAAATAGAAAAAAAAGAACTACACAAAGCATCAACAGAACCAGGAGCTAGATCTTTGAGAAAATCAACAAGATAGATAAACCCTTAGCCAGACAAACCTGAGGGCACAGAAACAGTACCCAAATAAACAAAATCAGAAATGAAATAAATATGATAACAAAGTAAGGAAATTAAAAATTCATCAGATCCTGCTACAAAAGCCTATATTCAAGAAAACTGGAACATCTGGATGAAATGGACAATTTTCTACATAGATACAAGATACAAAAGTTAATTAAGGATGAAGTAAACCATTTAAACAGCCCCATCACCCCTAAAGAAATACATGCAATCATCAATAGTCTCACAACCAAAAAAAAAAAAAAAAAGGCCAGAATCAGAGGGGTTTAGTGCAGAATTCTTTAGGACCTTCAAACATGACCTAATACCAATATTCACAAATTATTCTGCAAATCAGAAACAGAAGAAACACTACCCAATTCATTCTATGGAGCCACAATTACTCTCATAACTAAAATTCACAAACTTTCATCAAAGACAGAGTATTTCAGTCCAATTTAACATGAATATCATTGTAAAAATACTCAAAAAAAATCATGCAAACTGAATCCAAGAACACATCAAAATGATTATCCATTATGGTGGAGTGGCCTTCATCCCAGGGATTCAGGGATGGTCCAATATATGGAAATCCATCAACTTAATCCACTATATAAACAAACTCAATATCCACAAAAAAAAAGGCACTTGGTCATGTCATCAAATGACAAGAAAGCATTTGACAAAATTCAACACCCTTTTATGATAAAAGTCTTAGAAAGATCAGGAAATCAAGGCCCATAGCTAAGCACAGTAAAAACAATATGTAGCAATTAGACAATAGGAGGAGGTCAAAGGGATGCAAATTGGAAAGGAAGAAGTCAAAATATCACTATTTGCAGATGATATGATAGTATAGTTAAGTAACCCCAAAAAATTCCACTAGAGAACTCCTCAACATGATGAACAACTTTAGCATTGTGGCTTGCAAAATTTTTAACTCAATCAAATCAGTAGCCTTTCTTTACTCAAAGGATAAACAGGCTGAAAATAAAATTAGAAAAAAAAGCACCCTATACAATAATCACAAATAATATAACATACTGTGATGTGAATCTCACCAAGCAAGTGAAAGATCCATATAACAAGAACTTCAAGTCTCTGGAGAAAGAAATTGAAAGAAACTCAGAAGAAGGAAAGATCTCCCATGCTCATGGATTGTCAGGATTAACATAGTAAAAATGGCTATCTTGCTGAAAGCAATCTATGGATTCATTGCAATCCCCATCAAAATCCCAACTCAGTTCTTCATAGAGTTAGAAAGAGCAATTTGCAAATTCATTTGCAATAACAGAAAACCCAAGATATTGAAAACTATTCTAAAAAAGAAAAGAAATTCTGTGGAATCATCATTCCTGAACTCAAACTGTATTGCAGATCAATGATAAAAAAAAAAAAAAAAAAACCAAAAAAACAAAACAAAAAAAAAAAACATGATATTGGTAGAGAGGCAGGCAGGTAGATCACTGGAACAGAATTAAAGACCCAGAAATGAACTCACATATCTATGGTTCCTTGATCTTTGACAAATGTGTGAAAAAAAAAAACAGCTTTTTCAACAAATGGTGCTGGGTCAACTGGTAGTCACCATGTTAAAGAATGCCATCTATCCATTCTCATCTCCATGTATTAATCTCAAGTCCAAGTGGACCTAGGACTTGGAAATAATACCAGATACATTGAAACTAAAAAAAAAGAAACTGGGAAAGAGCAATTCAAGGGCAATGTCTTTTTCAATATTTGTGGCCTCAGTTATATACTAAAAAAATTGGGACACAGAAAATTTGAGAAAGAAAAGATTATTTGCTTACTTCAAATTGTATTTAAGGGTTTCTAAGAGATGTGATTGACAAAGACCTCACATTAGGCTCACCACAGGAGGTCTTAAGCCTTTGTTTGAAAGTCTCAAGAGGGATGCAAATTAACAGGTCAGGGATGAATAGTATTGCAGATAGTAGAGGAAGCTACTGTAATAAATTGCTGGTTGTCTATGTTAATGATATGCCCACAGCAATTAGTTGACAAAAGGGAGCATTAATTTGGATTTATCTTTCTTCATCTCCAAGTAAAGTTCTAACATTCTATTATGAAGCTGTTGCTGTGTCAATAAAGAATTGTAGGATAGAATTTTGAAAGTATTATAGGAAGAATGTCTTCAGAACCCGATGAAATATTTTATTCCTTGTTTCAAACAGCAATTAAATTGGTTATTGCATAATATTGATATTTGGTCTACTGCATGGAAAACACTTTGGCAAAATTGATAATCATTATCCAAAGGACAACTTGTTACAATTTTCTTCTATGAATGCTTTTGTATTTCCTGTAATTTTCCATATATACCCATTGGAGAAAGTGCTTACTGTATTTACAGATGGCTTATATAATGGGAAGACAGTATATGCAATTGAATCACATGTTTATTCTCTTGAGTTTTCCCCTAATTCAGCACAAATAATTGAAATATGTGCTGTAAACTCTCCTTTTAAAATGTTGAAAAATCAAGCTTTCAATTTGTATACTGATAGCCAATATATATATATCATGGTTTGTAATATCTTGAAATTGTTCCTCTTTTAGATACTGTTCTTTCTCAAAGTTTACAATTTTTTTATTCAAATACAATTCAAGTTAAGAGAAAGTAGTTACTTTAAAGAACTGTCTTTGGACATTTAAGATCTCCTACTGGATGTCCTGCACAAGATCCATTAAGGCAATGCCACAGCAGATTTGGATCCCAGGCAGTTTATAGGCCTTACATAGGGACAATTGGACATACTATCTCATTCTTTACATGATCAAAATAGTATTAGCTTGAGACAATATTTTTTGTATTTCTAGAAAAAAATGTTTATTAAATTATAATGACTTGTTCTGTGTCCTAAGTTTCTACCTGTACCATATAATGATGTTAATTCTTGAGAACTTATAGCTAATCAATTATTGCCAATGGATGGTACTCATATTTCTGATTTTGGAAAAGGAAATATGTACTTGTGACTTTTGACATCTTTTCAGGCTTTCCAAGTGCAACTGCTGGAAATAGAAGTTAATAAAAGTAGCCTTAGCTTCATATCCTATTGTATTTGCTAGATATGATCATAATAAATTTGCTCTTTCTAGTATTACCTCAAGTTCTGACATAAGATCACTAAGGAGTAGGCTAGAATAATTGTAAAACAATGCCCTAACTGCCTTATATGATCTCATTTAGAGTTTAATCCATGGTGCTTTATGCCCAATCATTATGTCAGATAGATGTAATTCATTACGCAGAATTTGGAAAATTGAAATATTCATGTCTCTATTGACACTTGTTTGGGATTCCTTTTTGCATTTCAACATAGGGAAGGAGCCTCTAGAAATGTAATTGATCATTGCTTACAAGCCTTTAATGGTATGGGACTACCAAATCTCATTAAGACAGATAATAGGCCAACTTATACTGGAAACAATTTTACATCCTTTTTTATGGAATTTTGTATTGAACACAAAATTGGAATTTCTTATACCCCAGTGGGCCAAGGAATTGTTGAGTATGTGCACTGCACTCAGAAAAAAAACTGACTTTTGAAAACAAAACAGGAGGAGCTATACCCTCCAAGGTCACCAAAAGCATACCTTGCATTTGTTCTATTTGTTTTACATTTTTTGCACACTTATGCTCAAGGTCATTCTGCAGTGGATCACCACTGACCTCCAGTCACAGCTCATACTCCATGGTTAAATAGCAGAATCCCCTAGCCAATACATGGAATGGTCCTGACCCTGTTTTAATATTGGGGTGAAGTTCTGTCTGCTTTTTTTTTTCCACAAAAAGAAGACAGAACCTGATGGCTGCCTGAAAGTCTGGTCCACCAAATAGACATAGATCATAAGTCTTCTGATTCCAATTATGAAGATGGCTCAAAATCCCTATCAGTCAGCACTGTTAACTTGGAGCATAATCTCCACTCTTAACAGAGAAATAAGTGTTTTCTATCAATTCTCAAAGCCACTTTCAATACACCTGGTGGCCAGACTTCATGTCTGATCTTTGCTAATTAGCAGCTGAATTGGATACCTGGGACATTCTCTTAGACAACCTTAATCCTGTTTCTTTTTACTTTTGACTTTGTATCTTAAGCCTTCACACTTTTAGCAAGATCAGTTATTCACCATGACAATTATTCATCTGTATGAAGAAATGCATTGAATGCATATTCATACTGAAAGAATGAGAAATACAGCCTAACTCCCCAATGTTTAAGTTTAGTGATGCTATCACACACCTAAGGAGCCTCAAATACCTCAAATTCCAGACCTTGCTCTTTGATAGAAAATAGGTGAAAGGTCATATTCCTTGAGCCTACTCTCTGTATGGAACTAGGTGAAAAGATATAAGATAGGCCCTTGGGTAGTGATCCTGGCCCTGGAAGTGTGCTAACTGCTTATCTAGCTTCTGTAAACTGCTTGTGCCATCACCCCCCACCCAGGAGCCTGTGCAAAGGTGGACCTCCAAGACTATAGGAAACTGATTGGTCCAGAGAGCATGGGCTTGGATAATTTAAACTGATTGGCCTAGAAACTATGGAGTGGTACAAATCAACTGGCTTGCACTGTGTGGGCTCTTGATGGTAAGAAATGATTGGTTTGCAATGTGCAGGCTTTGCTGTAACACTATAAAGCTGTCCTGATTCTGCACTCGGCATCCACAGTCCTCTACCCCCACATGGCATACGACTGTGGACCCCAGTGTGTCTGGAATAAAAATCCTCTTGCTGTTTGCATCAAGTCCGTTTCTCATGAGTGATTTGGGTGTCACTTTTCCCGAGTAGAGGCATGGGGGGCTCCTCGTTTTGAGGGTCTTTCAATATGTCCTCCATGGCTTTGGTCTGAATAGGAAAAAGGTGTGCTTATGAAGTGGTCAGAAATGGGTAACTGGCATTCTTGAGTTCCTATCAACCTAAGACAAAGACAAGCGCCAAAAGGCCATGTTAGTCCAAACAAACAGCAAAAACTGTGCTTGTTCTCCAAGACTGGTAAAACAGAATGATATAGACACACACCTAAGACAAATACAGTCATTAAGCCACCATACTCTCTAGATGGGATCATGGAGTGCATGTAAACCTTGTACCCCCATTCTGCTCATTTTTAAAAAATAAGAAAGGGTGATGTGTGCCCTTCCCCCACTCCCGAGGTTAATCAGACCTTAATTGTTTTCCACAGTCAGTCTTCCGCTGACCTAGTGCACCTAGGGTGGAGTCTTCCAACCTAGGTGGAAGTCTCCTGCCTTGTACCTGGAGTTTTCTAGAGAAGCAGACTCTGTCTGAACTTGTTTTGCCACAGAATCCAGCTGAAACAAAGCAACAAAATCCAGCTAGATTACTTCAGAAATCTGATCACTCCAACTTCATCTTGATTACTTTTTACAAATTTTAGGTAGTTTTCTGAATTTGTCTCATTTCATATAGTGTGGAATAAACTCCAAGTCTTTCTTGTCTCCTAAGTCTTTCATATTTATAATACAAGTTTTCGCTATGACTGTTAATGAAACAATAAGAATAGTCCCTCAGTTCTGTCATTGAGGCAAGAGATGATGGAAGAAGTACCAAAAATTCTAAATAAAGCCTTTCCTGGACAACTAGACTACTCACAGCATGGGGGAATTGAAAGAGGAAGTCTCCTCCTGGAAGTACAAGAGTAGGAGGGAGGGAATCAAATCAAGATTAGAATATGACAAAGCCAGTTAACAGAGAAAACATTCCACTGAAGAATAACTGTTAACAAAACACAGCATGTACAAACTAATGCCCTGGGAAAAGGAAAGTAATTATGAAAATGATTTATAAAGGGACTTGGCACTTTGGGTCTAAGTATTTAAGCCTGAGCTCTTCTTGGACTACTACGTTACTGCCACATTCAGGACTGTCTTTCTCCTTCTTAAAAATATATCTATTTCCACCACTATTCATGTGTTCTGGTAGGATTATTTCTTTCAGGAGACAAGAATCTATATATCTCACTTAGTGTGTTCTAGGTTTAGACCCAGATATGTAGCAGAAGAGCTTTATTTATCAAAATACTTTCCTGAGAGTCAGCGTGAGAACCCATGCCACATAGTTAAGTGTTTCCACCAACCTGAGATATACACAATCAACAGGTAGGACCATTGCATCTCCTTGTTTCCTGAACTTAGGGTTTCTAAAATGACAATATCTATAGAGTCAAGTGAAACTTCTTATAGAGGGAGTTGAAGAATTTCTTGAAAGGAAAACACAAGAAAATATGCAAGGAATGATTTAAAGAATGATTATCTTCTAAAGAAAAGGCAGTTGTTTAAAAGAATTATGTGTTTCAAAGATTAAAATCCCATCATTCCAGCATTTAGTGGCTTGGACAGCAGACATGAAAGCTTCGGTGAGATTCTACCTCAAGGTAAAAAAACAAGTCACCATAAGAACAAAAAAGCTGTAGGAAAAGTCATATCAAGGGAAATATGTTATATGCGCCTAAGGTATAGACAGGGTCACATACAGGCCACCCTTAATAAGCCTTACTTCTGCTGAGGCACCCCACAGTCCAACCTACAAGTTTGCTCTGTGGTTAGAATGAACTCATCAAAAGTCTAAAATTCTGTCATGGTTACAGAATATTGCAAGAGGAATAGAAGCATATTCTTGACTATAGAAGAGTGGGTATGAGATCATGCCATAGGGATATTTGTCTATTCCCTCTGTTAATTTATCAAACAATTACTACATATGGCAGATTCTGACTTCATATTATACTTGGTTATGGATTTATTAGGTTTGTCCTAGCACAGTGCAATTAAAATCATATGGTAAGACATTTTAACATCTAACTGCCTTCATATGAGATTATCATCATTTTTTTATATATGGTATAGTTTATGTTCATTCTTTAATCACCTTATCTCCACTAGCTCTACTTTCTTTCCATCATATTGACATCTTTATTGAATGCTCATGATCAGCAATATCATTAGGACAACCTACATACTACAGACATCTAAAAATGTGAGAAGTAAATTCTATTTTGCAAATTCTATTTTATTGAGAATTCCACCAGTGCAGAAGCTCAGATAACAATTAACTGAAGCCTTCAGATGACACTTGAGTTTATTTATGTATGTGAAGTCAGGGGACAATGACATCTAAGAATGTGTGAGCTTTATAACTAATTTTAATAATTCCATGAAAGCAAAGAAATAACAGAAATTTATTTGTGAAATAGTAATACCATTAGGTCAAGTAAATTACTCCAGTTTTTGCCATTTCTGAGAGGCAAATATCACAATTTAGTAGTAAGTCATGATAAAAAGAATTGATGCCTCTAAGAAAATAACTCTCAAAAATGAAGTGCTGTGCCTTAGAGATATAGCTCACACACTGTATTTCTCTCAAATACCTAGTCAGTGACAGCAAGAGTTTATGCATTACAAGCCCCATTGAGGAGCATAGCAGCAAAGATTACAGAATGTATGCAGCAAGCATCCTTCTGAATTATGATCTTCTTATGAACTTTTATACTTAGTGGATTTCACCACGGAATAAATAACAAATAATTACCATAGCAAAGTCGAGGCAAATTAAAGCCAGTGAGTTTAGACTTCAATAGCAAATTAACACAGGCCCAAAATACCAATTATTGCTATAAAGGTGAGTCAGAAGGAGTTTAGTGTGCTGCTATCCAGCCATGAGTCTCTGCAGGGTTTGCAGACCAACATAACTGTTCCTCTAGGCATGGCTGGACTTGTGGCTTTATGCCACCAACACTCACCATTCCCAGAGAGCAAAATAGCAAGAAAATTCTGAGAAGAGAAATTGAGGTAGAGCAAGAGAGTTGGCGCTTGTGCTGTCATGAAACTCAGCATGATGGTTTCCTTGGATGGAGCTGTATCTGTGTAGATAGCAGAAGATGAGAGGCTTGTGTTCTTGGTCACTGGGTGTGGTTCTTGAAACATGTATGTAACAGAGGTGCCAGAATCAAAAAGAGCTGAAATCTCTGCAGAAGAGAAGACAAGAGAGCATACCTTCAAACTTTTATTCAGTTAATCTGCATAGCTGAATTCATTGATTCCTCTTCATCCATCACTGGCTGAGGACTGTTATATTTGTCCACATGTGGATATGTGGATTTGTGTTGATCCTGCAGACTAAGGATTGTATGTCTTGCACTGTCATTCCCTTATCATTCTCCACTTTTTGAGAATAGCACCCTTGCAATCTTACCTCCTGTAGTGACACATGTTATTTTCTAAATGAATACTCATGATCTACACTCAGAATCACATGTACCAAACACTTTCCTGACAGAAATATCTCCCATGCCCTTTGTAGTCATTGTTTGTAATTACAAATATGCATGGATAGTTTAGTGATAACACCCAACCCACTTTGTGTATCACTATTGGTTCAGTAAGATTGTCTTGGTAAAGCACTTAAAAGCAGTGCTCAGCAATGGTTGGACTTGCTGGAATTTCTGTGTTAACAGAGAATATGATAGAGGGATTTGGAGATGGCTTAGCTGGTCAAGTATTTATTGCCCAAGAGTGAGGAAGTTTGGATCTTCAGCATATACATGAAAAGATACACACACATATACACACACATACACACACACACACATATACAAAATTATTGCAGTAATTTCTAACCCCAATAAGCTCATATAAAAACATACAATCCTGTTATTATAATTATAAGATGCATGTCTACATTAGGCAGATCTAGCACTGTACTAATCTTTCCCCAAGTCATAAGAAACTTTGCTGCTTGCAGATTCTCCTGGCTACCTAGTTATGCTCAATCATGGCCTTCTCCTCCTCTTCCTTCCCCTCTTCCTCCTCCATCCTTCCTCCATTCCCAATCTCTCTCTCCTAAACCTCTTTTCCCACCTTTCCTCTCCACTGCTCTATCACTGGCTCTAGACATTTTTAACCAGTTAGAATTGGAAGAAGGTTCTCATGCGATCACTTGAATACATAATTGACTGTTCATCAGAGGCAACCCCTCTCAAGGAAGCAGAGTTAATATCAGAATTCAAACATCATCTGGGCAACCCACAATATTTCTCTCTTTTTGTTCAATTAAAAAAAGCTCTTTCTCTCAGATATAGATGGAACACAACTATAACATTATGAAAATTATAAGGTCTGATATAAACTTAACATCCAGTCCACCATATTTGTTCATTTAAATACAGCACCTTATCATCTATTCTACAATTTCATGCCTGAATTATTCTGACTTTAACTTGTTTTACCATCTAAAATCCATTTTTTTTTCAAATAGGAAACTTGCTTAATGCTAAACAAATTAAATTCATATATGACTATAACTCATCTTCAAACCGGTCAGATTTCTGAGTAGGAATTAAATATCATGTGAATATGTGGAAAGACAAAGACTGAGCTACCAAAATTATGTAATTTGTAGAGACAGCTTGCTGCCTGGACAGTTCCTTAATTTCTTAAAACTTTGGATGCCTATCTTTAGCCTTCTGGCCCCAAACCATCCGACAGACTTTTAGTGAAGCAGGAATTATGAAGCTTTTCAGAGCTTAGCAGTAGACTATCTCACCTCTCTTTGTTATTTTTTAGACAGTATTTTAGTCTTCAGATGAATTAGGGCATTTGTTTACCAGGGTCTACCTTAACAAAATTGAAGCAACTCTGTCTAGAGGTAATGATGTTCCATGTCTTTCTTAAGACAGAATGGGGATACTGTCAGGAGCATATATTTCTTGTAGTAAAATGATCTATAATAATGAAATAACATTAAATACCAAGTTCTGTGGATCTCAGATGCCTGTAAGACTACCTATATACATATAGCATAACTGACTTGTCAAACATTGATTATTCTCAAATACTCATTACATAAAAAATCTTGAAAATACTTGTAATTAACTAAATTCAAATCTAATCTAATGTGACCATATGTTTGACTATCTCACTATTAACTTTCATCACTTAATCATATTAAATAATTTTCTATTTGAATTATTAAAACAATTGGGTCTCAGAAATAAACCCACACACCAACGGCCACTTGATCTTTGACAAAGGAACTAAAATGTTCCAGTGGGAAAAAAGATAACCTTTTCAACAAATATGTTGGATCAACTGGCAGTTAGCATGCAGAAGCAGGCAAATCAATTCAGTCAGAATCAAATCAAATCAGTCAGAATGGTTAAGATTAAAAAAAAAAAAACTCAGGAGACAGTAGGTGCAGGAGAGGATGTAGAGAAAGAGGAACACTTCTCCACTGCTAGTAGGATTGCAAGCTGGCACAACCACTCTGGAAATCAGTTTGGTGGCTTGTCAGAAAATTAGACAATACTACTGGAGGACACTGCTATACCACTCTTGGGCATATACCCAGAGGATTCTCCAGCATGTGCTAAGGACACATGCTCCACTATGTTCATAGCAACTCTGTGTATAATAGCCAGAAGCTGGAAAGAACTCAGATGTCCCTCAGTGGAGGAATGGACACAGAAAATGTGGTATATTTACACAAAGAAATAACATTCAGTTATTAAAAACAATGAATTTATGAAATTTTTAGGAAAATGGGTAGAACTGAAAAATATCATCCTGAGTGAGGTAACTCAATCACAAAAGAACACACCTGGTATACACTCACTGATAAGTGGATATTAGCCCAGATGCTTGGAATACCTAAGACACAATTCACAGATCAAATGAAGCTCATGAAGAAGGAAGAACAAAATATGGATGCTCTGGTCTTTCTTAGAAGGGGGAACAAAATACCTACAGAAGGAGATACAGAAACAAAGTGTGGAGCAGAGTCTGAGGGAAAGACCATCCTGAGACTTCCCCACATAGGTATCCATCTCATATACAGTTACAAAACCCAGACATTATTGTGGATGTAGAGAAGTGCTTGCTGTCTCTAGCCTGATATAGTTGTCACCTTGGAGGCTCTGCTAGTGAATGATAAATTCAGAGAGGGACACTCTCAGCCAGCCATTGAACTGAGCCCAGGGTCTGCAATGTTGGATCTAGAGAAAGGACTAAAGGAGCTGAAGGGGTTTGCAGTGCCATAGGAGGAATAACAATATGAGCCACCCAGTGCCCCCAGAGCTCCCAGGGACTAAACCATCAACCAAAAAGTACACATGGAGTTACTCCTGGCTCCAGACACATTGGCAGCAGAGGATGGCATTGTTGGTGATTCAAAGGGAGGAGAGGCCCTTTGTCCTGGGAAGGCTGGATGCTGCAATGTAGGGGAATACCAGGATAGGGAAGCAGGAGTAGGTTGATTGGAGAACAGGGGGAGGGGAATGGTTATGGAATTTTCAGGGGAAAACCAGGATTGTGGAAGACATTTCAAATATAAATAGCTAAGAAAAAAAGGAATGGGTCTGAACATTATATTCTTAAATGAGCTGCTTTGGCACAATGCCTATCCAAGTGTAATAATATTAATTTTAAATATTTTATCAATATACAAAGATTTATACCAATGAAAACATTAAATCTGTATCAATATATTAATTCTATATCAATGTAAGAAATTATAACTTCAATTTTACATCAAATATAAACATTTCAATCCATGTAAGATAATGGCTATACAATACTTTGTTTAAGAGTAAACTTAATATCCTATCCATATGTTTCTATGATATTGCTATATCTCCTTTTTCTTTTCTACCACCATTTCTTTACCTATGAAAGAAGGACAAAGAAAAGGAAAGGAAAGGTAGAAATCCCTGAGTTTAAACTATTTAATTTCCTTCCTATCCAAAACTGCAACATTTGCAAATTCTCACTTTAAGTGAGAATATATTAGGCTGGAGGGATAGCTCAGCAGTCAAGAGCACTCAACATACTTCCAGAGATCCTAAGTTCAATTCCCAGCAACCACATCGTGGCTTAAAGTCATCTGTAATGGGATCCAATGCCCTATTCCGGTGTGTCTGAATACAATTTCAGTTTAGTCATATACATGAAATAAATAGACAATTTTAAAAATGAGAACATATCTATTATTTGTAAAATAAGCAGAACCATCCACCCTAACCTTAGGAACTGGGACAATGATTGTGTTTTGCTTGCTACTTGAGGAACTGGGGCAAAGATTTCCTTTAGTGTTGCCCAATAAGAAAGAGAAAAACTGTTTTTTTCAAAGAAGGCTGGCTGGCACCATTTTCCAACCAGACTTTATGTGTTGAGAAAGTGCATGGCTTAATTGAAGTCCTGACTTTAACAGTCTGAAAGGATGGATGGGTAAGTCAGCAGTTCTGGAAAAGTCCTGGAAACAAGTCTTTAGAGGAAACAGCTTTGATGTAGTTTAGATAGGATCAAGCAGTTAGTGTTTGAAATTTGATAGGGCTGTCTTTTATCTCTTCAGTTCTGCAATACATAAACCTCACAAGCAACACACAGATCTGTAATAACATTTGTATGACATATGTAGGGTGTACAAATCAATTGAGGAAGATCAATAAAGAAAGATATTTGACCTTCTTAGAGATTAGTTTGATCACATAATAAAACTACAATGTAAATGCCCATTCATGTCATCTTGAAGGATGGTATGCAATAAACCATGAGAAACTTTTACCTAATGAAAGTTATTGAATGGATACAGATATTTAAGTGTTAGCTAGTAGCAAAATGTGTCTGTGAGTAGAGACACATACCATATATACATCAACTATCTTGTTGATCTTGACAGTCTCCTTCTTCTTGTCTATGGCCAATCTCTTCAAGGTGTCTCTGTTTTTCATTTCTGATCTTTTTCAACTTAATGGGAACCCATAGCCTCTCCTTTTCTGTGGAAATATAGGCATAACATCTTACCCAGCATAACACATTTCCTGTCTTCCATTCTGATGTAAGAACATCCTTAAAATAAACAGGCCGGTTTAGTTCAGCACTTTTCTTCAACAATCTAATGTCTTTCAGCAGCCATAGTTTTTTGTTCATTAGCATTTAAACATTTTAAGTATAATAGAGCATGATGAAATCTATCTCTGGCGGGGGGGTGGTCTTTGTGGCCCTTTTTGTCTGTTCAGCATCTCTTTTAAAATATGACTAGATCTCTCCACAATTGCTTGTACTATATGATTATGTCATTTTTTATATTACATTATATAAAAAAACCCTGCTTTATATTGTTAGAGACATATGTCATACCATAGTCCATTAAATTTGCATTGGCATTTCAATAATGGCCATAACTTCTAACAAGTGCATGATTACAGAATCAGACTTTTCTGAAGGTCAGACAGTGGCCTATTGAAATTCTGAAAAGGTCTCTATAACATGATGTAAATATTTCAGTTTAGCAAACTCTGTAAAGTGTCACATGCATTTATCTACCATATTTCAATATTTTTGGTACCTTATTGATAATGAAATTTGGTTATATAATGAGCAATGTGCAAGTAGGAAATAACCTTACAATTTCCTTGGCTTTCTGCCAAGTGATAGAGAATTGTTTCTTTAAACCTTTGATGTCAACATGTTTAGTTTTTTAATGGAATTCCAAAGCCTCTAGAACACTTCCTATAAATAACTGATCAATTTCAGTATTACCTTGTACCAGAGAGCCAAGATAATCTGTAAAGATTATTATGTGTTTTATATGCAGTGGCTGGCACCTATTCCTGATTATTTGCTGTATCTGAGTAAACATTTAGTTCAATTCAGAATCATCTTGAATAAATTTAGCAGTCTCAACCATTTCTGAATACTGTGAGTCAGTTACTATATTAAGAAACTCTAGAAAATCTGATAGCATCTTAAGTATTGCATATAATTCACATTTTAGAAGTGACCTATAAGAACTCTCAACCATCTTAATTAAATCTTTTGTTGTATAGCCTGCTTTTCCTGATTTATTAGCATCAGTACAAAAGGTAGGGCCTTCAGAAATTGGAATTCTTTTTATTATATGAGGGAGAATCCAATCAGTTTTTTTTTATGAACTGAAGTCTCTTGCTTTTAGGTTATTTGCTGTTAATCTCTTCCAAGAAATTACTCCTTGCTCTTTGCCAATGTTCAGCCTATGTCTCTAATGAGGCAATCTCTATAATAGTGAAAGGTACCACAATTTCAGCTGGATCCATTCTAGTTAATTGTTGAAATATCATTTATTTTATTTTATTTTATTATTTTATTTTAATTTTATAATCAATTCAGAAATCTTTTCTATGTAGCTATTTAATTTTTTACTCTATTTGCTAAAAAATATATATATTCTAAGATATAATCTTTCTAATGCATATGAATTCCTGTTGGGAAATGAGTAGAGTACAAGAAAATTATGGTGTGATCCATCTAGGATGCTGTAGTTTCATTTCTACCAAAACTAACTCTTTCTCATCCTTGGCTGAAAATTTCCTCTGGCTATTTAAATCTTTGTAACCTTGTAAGGTTCAAAATAAATTATTTAGCTCTTGAGTAGCCAAGCCAATTGCAGGCCATAGCCAATTAATATCTCTTAGTAGCTTCTGTATATCATTAAGAGTCTTTAATTGATTTTTTCTGATTTGTACCTTTTATGGTCTAACCCTTTGTAGACTTATTATATATCCTAGATAATTAATAGAATCCCTTCTTTGTAATTTTTCAGGGTTACTTTGCAATCTCTAGCAAGGCAAGGTTTTTTTCTCTTCATCAAAATGTTCTACTGAAGACATTCATATCTGAATCAGTAAATCAGGATATCATCAATATAATAATAATAATAAGTAATGGATTGAGGAAACTGTCTATGAATCACCTCCATTGGCTGTTATACAAAATATTGAAAAAAGGTAGAGTTATTTAACAATACTTTATCAGAATATTGGCAGGACTTAACAAGGATATCCTTTTATTATATAATTTCTACTAAAATGTACTGAAAAAGCAAACCTCTCTTTATTTTGTTCATGTAGAGGAATTGAGAAAAATAATCTTTTAGCTCAATCACCATTCCTTAGGTAACAAAGAAGGAAATGGGATTTCAGGCTGTAGAGAACGCATTGTTTGAATAGTCTCTTTAATTGATCTGAGATCTGTAAATATCCTCCATTGGCCAGAGTTCCTTTTAATGACAAATACCAGAGAATTCTAAGGGCTGGTAGCCTCCTCTGTATGCTGAGCCTCCAGCTGTTCCTGGACTATCTTTTCTAGAGCCTGTAGCTTCTGAAGTTGTTGTTGTTGTTGTTTTGTTTTGTTTTGTTTTGTTTTGTTTTGTTTTGTTTTTGATATAGTCCATTGAACAATCCAAATTGGCTGTTCAGTCAGCCACCTCAGTGGTAATGCTGTTGGTCTTTTATCAGCAGTGGCTCCTTGATGTCAAACTGAATTGTCAGCCCCTTCTATATTTTGTTTATGGACAGCATGGAGAGTTTGTAATTGTCTTTGATAAAATCCCTTAACTAATTTGATTTTTTTTTTAAATTAGGAATCTGACCAGTTTTTGTGCCCAGCCTCTGAAACTGAAGGGATATTAATTTGTGTTTTCCACTGTTGTAACAGATCTGTTCCCAATAGGATTATGGATATATCAGTCATGTATGGCCTTAATTACCTATCTGACCTTCAGGTTCTGTACATTTAAGCCATCTGGTTCTTTGCTTTATTGTGGATAAAATCCAAACACTTTGAAATTGGATGTCTACTCTTTAAGTTGCCAACATTCAGCCCAAGGTTTTTTTTTTTTTTTTTTAATTTTTTTTTTTTTTTTGAGACAGGGTTTCTCTGTATAGTCCTGGCTGTCCTGGAATTTATTCTGTAGACCAGGCTGGCCTCAAACTCAGAAACTCACCTGCCTCTGCCTCCCAAGTGCTGGGATTCAAGGTGTGTGCCACCACTGCCTGGCCTATAGCAAGAGTTTTTTGTTTTGTTTTGTTTTTTTTTGGTTTTGGTTTTGTTTTTTTTTTTTTTAGACAAGGTTTCTCTTTGTAGCCCTGGCTGTCCTGGAACTTACTCTGTACACCAGGCTGGCCTCAAACTCAGAAATCCGCCTGCCTCTGCCTCCTAAGTGCTGGGATTAAAGGTGTGTGCCACTACTACCAGGCCAGCCCAAGCTTTTGAAAAGATAATAGTCACATCTTCTCCAGCAGTGCCCATACTTTCAATTCAATTTCCATATTGTTCATTAATATTCTTAGCTTGGGCCTATAGTCCATTATAGATGTTTACCAAAATATTCATTTTGGAACCTTTTTTTTTTCATTGTTGAATTTGCATCAAACTCAATATTTGGTATCACAAGTCTGTTTTCAGAGCTATGCTATTTAATTGTCCTGAGGAAGAACATTCTCCCTGTATGGCACTGGGGTGTGTGAGAGTTTCCTTTGGAAAATTTTAGGTAAAGTGTTCCCCATTTGTCTATTGTGGCTATAAATTCCATGGTCCAATGTCAGCCTCTGCCACATCTTTAGGTATTTCAGAAGACATAGGCTCTCATTTAAGATCAATTTTTGTTTCTCTGCAATTTATTCTGAAATGACCCTGCTCACCATAATTAAGGCATTTAAAATTTTGTGCCATCTCAATGTCTGTAGTTGCAGCTTCTCCTATTAATGTCATATAAGGCAACCAAGGCTTAACAGTAATATATCTAATCCACTAATTTAATAATGAGGACCTTGCCCTCAATGGTCTGCTTACTTCTTTGCAATCAGCATTCACATTTTCCAATGCTAATGACAAGATTATTCTATTTCTTCCTGAAAGATCTGATATACTCTTTTCTACAGTGGAAGTCAACCTTTGCAAAAAATGGTGAAATGCTTCCTTAAGACATTGCATCATTTGAGATAATGGTTCAAGTATTTTCCTATTCTGTGACTTGTCCCAGGCATTTAAGGCTGCCAAGTGATACAATGTCAAGGTTTCTTCATCATATATGGCCTGTAACACTACTTCAGCCAAACAACCAGTACCACATAGCTGATCTTTAGAAATATATTAACCCCTGGCAATAATTAGTTATGCTATCTTATCCTCTTCTCTCCACCATGAAAACCATTTTAAATGTGACCCAGGTTCTACTACTGCTTTTGACATATACTTCAAGTCTTGGAGATTGTTCTATTTATAATAGCCCAAGAAGTCAGGATTTGTTTCATGAATGGTAGATCCATTACAAAATTAGTGGCACTATTCTTAATTTTTCTCCATTTCCCACATGGAAGGTAATGGACTGAATTTCTGAACATGTAAGAGAGCTGCAAATAAATCTTTTCCTTTATAAGAGTTGCCTTGGTCATTGTGTCTCCTCACAGCAGTGGAAACCTTAAATAAGACAGTATGTCACTAAACACAAGTAAATGATCCATCTAATCTTCAGTTGATCCTTCAAAGTGGGTATACCCATTTACAAATACTACTAAGTACAACTGCATTGTCAGCAAGTAAACAAGCCTACTGCATGGATATAATTATGTTGATGAGCTAACTTGAGTTTAAATACAGAAAAACATGCTGAAGGTACAAACTATGGGCACTGCTTGAGGGCATGAAAAATATTGGTTTGAAAATGCCATGGTTTCCATATTGTCACACATATGAACCCTGGTATAAATTACCTGAAGGCAGATACCATTGGCTAAGTCATGGCTTATGGGTAATAGATCACTACCTGTATTAGTAATGGTGTGGACTGCTTAGTGGCACAGGATTATTGGCTATATTTGGATACTATGGGATTACACACAGTAGTGGCATTTATGTCCTTACCATTCTTGCAGAAAGGCCCTTCATATGGTGAATTAGTACAGTCACAAGAGTAGCCACTATTCTTCTCCACACACTTTCCCCCGTTGTGGCAATTTCTTCCATAACTGCTGCAGTGACCTGGACACCCAGGTATAACTTCAGATGTGACCTTTGCTCTCTCTTCAAGGTCTATGTTCTGCCCATTCAAGTGTAAGGAACGGATGCATCCAAAAAAGCCTTTTTGTCTTGATGAAGTTCCTCCTAATGGTGAAAATCAAGAGGGAAAACAAGAAAGGTGTCATGCCTGTGATGTATAGAAGTAACTGATAGATTAGAGAATCTCTAACTACCCCTTAGAAATCAGGCCATATCTTGCTATGGTCTCTCTCCCTGGACAGAATGATAAAGTCTGCTGGGGTCACAGATTTTCATCTTTTCTTTGTAGATGCAAACAAATAATGCTCCTTCACTACTGCCAAGTGACTAGAGACCTGTGGCCTCCCCTGAGCCTTCGACTGGGAATTTCTGACTTTGATGCTAGCCACTATTTCCCACCTACAGTGGAGTTCTAGCTCATTGTTCTTCAAGGACCTTCAGTTCCCCAGGTGCCACTAGCCACCTGCTAAGCAATAGTTCTGAGAATGAGTTTCCAGCCTTTGGGGGAAAGGTTTTCGAGACCCCCATTAAACTTTGATACTTGATCAGAAAACTTGTCTTGGCTCCTCATTTCTCTTGCACGCCCGTTCTATTTCATTCCAAGCTTTCCTTCATGGTAACCCATTCGATGTAACTCTGGGAAGTTACAGATTGGTGCCTAAACATGGGGGTTGAAAATGAAGTAACAAATTGAGGTAAACTGTCTTGGGTGGAGCTCTATATGAACCAGGAGAAATGCTATATATCCAGCACAGTAAGCAATGTAGAGCATTAATGTTAGCACTATAAATGTTGTCTTTTGAAGGCTGTTGTTGCAGGGGTTCTAAAGGTGTACAGGCTAGAATGAATCAGCATAGGCCTGATGCTGAGATCAGCTAGGTTGTGACAATGAATCGGGAATGGAAATTTTTATTAGACAGATTATTCGCAGTCTAGAACTGCATCAGGAGAGAGAACTAGGGCATAAAATAAAATAAAATAAAATAAAATAAAATAAAATAAAATAAAATAAAATAAAATAAAATGAGTAAAAAATAAAGAAGAAGATGAAGGAGAAGAGGAGGAGGAGGAGGAAGAGGAGGAGGAGGAGGAGGAGGAGGAAGAAGAAGAAGAAGGAGAAGAAGAAGAACAACAACAACAAAATACCAACAAAAAAAACCCAGATTGTAGAAACAAGAGAGAGAAAGAGAAAGAGAGAAAGAAAATGGATTTCAAATCTCTCCTAGAGACAAGGGAGGTATTCTTAATACTGTACATGTGCTCTTCCCTCCCTATGTATTTTTTGACTTCAGTGTACCAATTTGTACATGTCAATTTGTGTCTATCTTTGTTTCATTGTTTGAATGACTGTTGTTTCATATTTAAAAATGGTAAGAACTGTATCTGCTGGAGGTCCATCTCTTAGTCCAGTCTCAGTTTACACATCAAAGACTGATGTAAGCTGCCCGGCATTCAGCTCGGAGTCAAGCACAACTAGAGAAAAAGATGCTTTTAAAAGGCCCAGCAGATTCTCAAGTTCTAGGTCATGTAAGCTGATGGTTATTTCTCCTAGCAAAATCTCTGTAATTGTGATTATTGGGGCTAAAGTGTTTTTTTTTAAACTACAGGTATAAGAAGAAAAAAAATTGTTTTAAATTTATAAGAATAGTGTAGTTACTTCATTTTTGGTTCTGATTGGTATTAAAGGTATAAATATGCTTGGTGTGTCTTTACAATAGAGTATTGGCTTATAAGTTATTGGGCATGATTAAAAATCATTACATTGGTAACAAAAAAGTTAGTTCAAAATTGCTAAATCAGGGTTGGAGTCATCTTAAACAACATATGACATGACCCAAATCAGGAAAAACAGGCTTGTGAAGATATTCTAAATTGGCAAAATATTTTATGAAATTCTTATCCCAGAAATTAGACATAACGGATAAGATTCAAAACAATGTCTCTTTAATGAGGTATTATAAGTTGCACAGTTATGCATTCAAACATAAGAACTAGCAGACAAACTTCGTAATGTGAAAGCAATGCAATTGCGATTGATTTTAAAGTAATAGATAGTTTAAAATTGGGTTTTGCTTTCCAAAGTTGAAGTTATGCTCTAATATTGCAAGAGAAAAGACTAGAAAGAGATCTTAGACCCTCAGCCAGAGTGCGCCATATCCAAGCAGTGCAGGAAGCCAGCTATTCACCCAGGAGTGAGGTAGGAAGAGGCATCCTACACGGGTGGGTTGTCCCTGCTGAGCTGAGGATCAAGTCTGGAGGGCTCTGGGGGGGGGTGAAGAGGGGGAAGCTTCCGGTTTCATCTCTGAACCAGGAATGCCCTCAGGCACTGTGCGTGGTGCAGGAGGCCAGCTATACAACCAGCAGCCTGTGAGGAGGAGACAGCCAGCACAGCCTGTATCCAGAGCTGATTGGAGCCACAGAGATCCTGAGTTTGGAGCCGTCTCTTCTGACTTTGAGAAGGGGAACTCCACCATCTTGGCTCCTGGACAACAGAGAGATCTGACAATGCCAGGCTCATAGGAGGTTCAAACACTGGCCAGTGACAAGACCAAATAACTCCAGAGATAACCAGACAGCAAAGGCAAACATAGGAACTTTACTAACAGAAATCAAGGCAATATGGCAGCATCTGAACCCAATTCTCCAACCACAGCAAGTCCTAGATACACCAACACACAAGAAAAAACAAGATTTGGATTTAGAAGCACTGGTCATGATGCTCTTAGAGGAACAGAAAAAGAACATAAATAAATCTCCTAGAGAAATACAGGGGAATATGAATAGGTTAGAAGCCCTTACAATGGAAACACAAAAATCACTTAAAGAAATCCAGTAGAATAAGGATCAACAGATAGATGCCAATAAAGAGGAAACACAAAAATCACTTAAAAATGCAGGAGAAATTGAGACAACAGGCAGAAGTCATGAAAAAGGAAACACAAAAATCTCAAAGAATTACAGGAAAACATAAAAAAAAAAACAAGTGAAGGAACTGAGCAAAACCATACAGGATCTAAAAATAGAAGTAGAAACAACTAAGAAATCAGAAAGAGTGACAACTTTGGAGATAGAAAACCTTGGGAAGAAATCAGGGGCCATAGATGCAAATATCAACAACAGAATACAAGTGAAAGGTGAAGGAATCTCAGATGCTGAAGATACCATAGAAACCATTGACTCAACAGTCAAAGAAAATGCAAAATGCAAAATGCTTGTAACCCAAAACATCCAGGAAATCCAGGACACAAAGAGAAGACCAAACCTAAGGATTATAGGTATAGATGAGAGGGAAGATTTACAAATTGAAGGGCCAGCAAATATCTTTAACAAAATTATGGAAGAAAACTTCCCAAACCTAAAGAAAGAGATGCCCATGAATACACAAGAAGCCTACAGAATTCCAAACAGACTGGACCAGAACAGAAATACCTCTTGTCACATAATAATCAAAACCCCAAATGTACTAAAGAAAGAAAGAATATTAAAGGCAGTAAGAAAAAAAGATCAAGTAACATATAAAGGAAGACCTATCAGAATTACACCAGATTTCTCACCAGAGACCATGAAAGCTAGAAGATCCTGGGGAGATCTAATGCAGACTCTAAGAGAAAACAAATGTCACCTAAGACTACTATACCCAGCAAGACTCTCAATCACGGTAGATAGAGAAACCAAGATATTCCATGACAAAACCAAATTTATACAATATCTTTCCACAAACCCAGCCCTACAAAGGATAATAAGAAGAAAATTCCAATACACGGAGGAAAACTACACACTTGAAAAAGCAAGATAGTAACATTCTTTCATCAAACACAAAAGAAGATAACCACTCAACTATAAAAATAACATAAAAATGATGCAAAGTTATAATCAGTATTCCTTAATATCTCTTAACATCAATTGAATCAATTCCCCAATAAAAAGACATAGACAAAAAGACTGAATACAGAAACAGGACCTTACGTTTTGCTGCATACAGGAAACACACCTCACTGTCACATAAAAACACTACCTTAGAGTAAAAGGCTCGAAAACGCCCATCCAGCCGGTAGCAGGTCAGCCATACCTAGCCAACCTGCCAGGTGCTGAGACCCTGCCGGCGGAACCAGGTACCAGAGACAGCCCGAGTTTAAGACCTCCGGGGACTCAGGTCTGGGGCAGAAACTGCGCACAGCCTAGCGGTTTGGAGTACAGCGGCCGTGCCTGAGCTCTGCGCTCGCAGGCCAGACCCCCGAACCCCCTGCAGGCAGCGCCATCTTGTCTGCAGCATCCCATCCAGCTGGTAGCAGGTCAGCCATACCTAGCCAACCTGCCAGGTGCTGAGACCCTGCCGGCAGAACCAGGTACCAGAGACAGCCCGAGTTTAAGACCTCCGGGGACTCAGGTCTGGGGCAGGAACTGCGCACAGCCTAGCGGTTTGGAGTACAGCGGCCGTGCCTGAGCTCTGCGCTCGCAGGCCAGACCCCCGAACCCCCTGCAGGCAGCGCCATCTTGTCTGCAGCTTCCCATCCAGCTGGTAGCAGGTCAGCCAGACCTAGCCAGCTTGCCAGGTGCTCAGACCCTGCCCACGGAACCAGGATAAGCAACAATTCTTGTTTATTAAGAAGAGTGAGGACCAGCTATAGCGGCAGGCCTCCATATTGCAACCAGGACACAGCTGGAAAGGTGCAGATAGAGACTCCGCCTGGGGATAGAGCAGGGAGAGCTGCTAAGCTCTCGCCCACAGGCGGGCCCAGGCGCCTAGGCTCTGCAGCACGTCCCTGCGAGCTTAGGCCGTGCACCGAGGCAGCCGGCACCACCCAGCTCCCCAGGAGCCCGGACCAGCGATAGCGGCAGGCCTCCATACTGCAACCAGAACACAGCTGGAAAGGAACAGGTAGACAGATTCCATCAGGGGCTACCACGTGGGGGGATCTGCTAGGCTCTCACTACTAGGCAGGCCCAGCAGCACCTGGCGAGGCTCTGCTGCACTCCCCCACACTTCCCGGAGACCTCAGGCCGTGCACAAAGTCAGTGGGTGGCAGCCAGCTCGTGATCCCGTTGAGCAGCAATCACACATAACCACCAGTAGAGAAACAACAGGTAAGCCCAGCCTCATAGGAGATTCAAACACCAGCCAGTGACAACAAGGTCAACTAACACCAGAAATAACCAGATGGCAAAAGGTAAACAAAGGAATGTCACTAACAGAAATCAAGACAACATGACAACATCTGAACCCAGTTCGCCAACAACAGGAAGCCCTGGATACCCCAAAACACCAGAAAAACAAGACTTGGATATAAAATCACTGGTCAGGATGCTGGTAGCTGAACACAGAAAAATCTCGTAAAGAAATAGAAGAGAAAATGGATCAAAAGTTAGAAGCCTTTACAAGGCAAATACAAAAATCACTTCAAGAAATGCAGGAGAAGATGGATCAAAAAGAAGAAGACAATAAGGAGGAAAGACAAAAATCACTTAAAGAAATACAGAAGAACGTGGGCCAACAAGTAGAAGCTATGAAAGAGGAAACACAAAAATCTATTAAAGAAATACATGAAAACACAATCAAGCAAGCGAAAGATCTGAGCACATCCATCCAGGCACTAAAAACAGAAATAGAAACAACTAAGAAATCGCAGAGGGAGACAACATTGGAGATAGAAAACCTTGGGAAGAAATCAGGAGCCATAGATGCAAATATCAACAATAGAATACAAGAGATAGAAGACAGAATATCAGAAGCCGAAGATACCATAGGAACCATTGATTCAACAGTCAAAGAAAATACTAAATGCAAAAAGGCTGTAACCCAAAACATCCAGGAAATACAGGACACAATGAGAAGACCAAACCTAAGGATTATAGGTATAGACAAGAATGAAGATGTACAAGTTAAAGGGCCAGCAAATATCTTCTACAAAATTATGGAAGAAAACTTCCCCAACCTAAAGAGAGAAATGCCCATGAATATACAAGAAGCATACAGAACCCCAAACAGACTGGATCAGAACAGAAATACAACCCGTCACATAATAATCAAACCTCCAAATGTACTAAACAAAGAAAGAATATTAAAGGCAGCAAGAGAAAAAGGCCAAGTAACTTATAAAGGAAGACCTATCAGAATAACACCAGACTTCTCACCTGAGACCATGAAAGCTAGAAGATCCTGGGCAGATATCATGCAAACTCTAAGAGAACACAAACTTCAGCCAAAACTACTTTACCCAGCAAAGCTCTCAATCACCATAGATGGAGACATCAAGGTATTCCATGACAAAACCAAATTTGCACTACATCTTTCCACAAATCCAGCCCTACAAAGGATAATAGGGGGAAAACACCAAGACAAGGACGGAAACTACACCTGGGAAGAAGCAAGATAGAAACCTCCTCTCATCAAACCCAAAAGAAGGTAACCTCTCGAATATAAAAAATAAATAAAATAAATAAATATAATTTCAAAAATGTCTGGAGGAAATAATTACTATTCCTTAATATCTCTTAACATCAATGGACTCAATTCCCCAATAAAAAGGCATAGATTAACAGACTGGATACGGAAACAGGACCCTACATTTTGCTGCATACAGGAAACACATCTCAGTGTCAAAGACAAACACTGCCTTAGAGTAAAAGGCTGGAAGACAATTTTACAAGCAAATGGTCTCAGGAAACAAGCTGGAGTAGCCATTCTAATGTCAGATAAAATTGACTTCCAACCTAAAATCATCAAAAGAGACTCAGAAGGTCACTTCTTGCTGGCCAAAGGGAAAATCCACCAAGAAGAGCTCTCAATACTGAACATCTATGCTCCAAATGCAAGGGCAGCCTCATTCGTAAAAGAAACCTTACTAAAGCTTAAAGCACACATTACACCTAACACAATAATTGTGGGTGACTTCAACACTCCACTCTCCTCAATGGACCGATCAGGAAAGCAGAAACTAAACAGGGACACAGTGAAACTAATTGAAACTCTGGACCAATTGGATTTAACAGATATATATAGAACATTTCATCCTAAAGCTAAAGAATATACCTTTTTCTCAGCTCCACATGGGACCTTCTCCAAAATAGACCATATAATTGGTCACAAGACAGATGTCAACAAATACAAGAAGATCGACCTAATCCCATGCCTTCTATCAGATCACCATGGAGTAAGAGTGGTCTTCAATAACAACAAAAACAACAGAAAGCCCACATACACATGGAAACTGAACAATACTCTACTCAATGACACCTTGGTCAAGGAAGAAATAAAAAAAGAAATCAAAGACTTTTTAGAATTCAATGAAAATGAAGGTACAACCTACCCAAATCTATGGGACACAATGAAAGCAGTGCTAAGAGGAAAACTCATAGCTCTAAGTGCATCCAAAAAGAAACTGGAGAGAGCATATACTAGCAGCTTAATGGCACACCTTAAAGCCCTGGAAGAAAAACAAGTTAATTCACCCAGGAGGAGTAGAAGACAAGAAATCATCAAACTCAGGGCTGAAATCAATCAAATAGAAACAAAGAGAACCATACAAAGAATCAACAAGACCAGGAGCTGGTTCTTTGAGAAAATCAACAAGATAGATAAACCCTTAGCCAGACTAACCAAAGGACACAGAGACAGTATACAAATTAACAAAATTAGAAATGAAAAGGGAGACATAACAACAGAAACTGAGAAAATTCAAAAGATCATCAGATCCTACTACAAAGGTCTATACTCAAAACAACTGGAGAACCTGGAGGAAATGGACAATTTCCTAGACAGATATCAAATACCAAAATTAAATCAGCATCAAGTAGATCAGCTAAATAGTCCCATAACCCCTAAAGAAATAGAAGGGGTTATAGAAAGCCTCCCAACCAAAAAAAGTACGGGACCAGATGGTTTTAGTGCAGAATTCTACCAGACCTTCAAAGAAGACTTAACAGCAATACTAGCCAAACTATTCCACAAAATAGAGACAGAAGGGACACTGCCCAACTCATTCTTCGAAGCCACAATTACGCTAATACCTAAACCACAAAAAGATCCAACAAAGAAAGAGAACTACAGGCCAATTTCTCTTATGAATATAGATGCAAAAATACTAAATAAAATTCTTGCTAACCGAATCCAAGAGCACATCAAAACGATCATCCACCATGATCAAGTAGGCTTCATCCCAGGGATGCAGGGATGGTTCAATATACGGAAATCCATCAATGTAATCCACTACATAAACAAACTGAAAGAAAAAAACCACATGGTCATCTCATTAGATGCTGAAAAAGCATTCGACAAAATTCAGCATCCTTTCATGCTAAAAGTCTTGGAAAGAGCAGGAATTCAAGGCCCATACCTAAACATAGTAAAAGCAATCTACAGCAAACCAGTAGCCAACATCAAAATAAATGGAGAGAAACTTGAAGCATTCCCACTAAAATCAGGGACTAGACAAGGCTGCCCTCTCTCTCCATATCTTTTCAATATAGTACTTGAAGTTCTAGCAAGAGCAATTAGACAACATAAGGAAGTCAAAGGGATACAAATTGGAAAGGAAGAAGTGAAACTATCATTATTTGCAGACGATATGATAGTTTACCTGAGCGACCCAAAAAACTCCACCAGAGAACTTCTACAGCTGATAAACAACTTCAGCAAAGTGGCAGGTTATAAAATTAACTCAAGCAAGTCAGTGGCCTTCTTGTACTCAAAGGACAAGCAGGCAGAGAAAGAAATTATGGAAATAACACCCTTCACAATAGCCACAAACAACATAAAATATCTTGGCGTAACTCTAACCAAACAAGCGAAAGATCTCTACAACAGGAACTTCAAGTCCTTGAAGAAAGAAATCAAAGAAGACCTCAGAAGATGGAAAAATATTTCTTGCTCCTGGATTGGCAGGATCAATATAGTAAAAATGGCCATCTTGCCAAAAGCAATATACAGATTCAATGCGATCCCCATCAAAATCCCAACTCAATTCTTCATAGATCTAGAAAGAGCAATTCTCAAATTCATCTGGAGCAACAAAAAACCCAGGATAGCTAAAACTATTCTCAACAATAAAAGGACTTCTGGGGGAATCAATATCCCTGACCTCAAGCAGTACTACAGAGCAATTGTGTTAAAAACTGCATGGTATTGGTATAGCAACAGGCAAGCAGATCAATGGAACAGGATTGAAGACCCAGAGGTTAACCCACAGACTTATGGTCACTTGATCTTTGATAAAGGAGCCACAACCATCCGGTGTAATAAAGATAGCCTTTTTAACAAATGGTGCTGGTTCAACTGGAAGTCAACATGCAGAAGAATGCGAATTGATCCAATCTTATCTCTTTGCACTAAGATCAACTCCAAGTGGATCAAGGACCTCCACATAAAACCAGACACACTGAAACTATTAGAAAAGAAACTTGGGAAGACCCTGGAGGACTTGGGCACAGGGGAAAAGTTCCTGAACAGAACACCAATAGCTTATGCTCTAAGATCAAGAATTGACAAATGGGACCTCATAAAATTACAAAGTTTCTGCAAAGCAAAGGACACTGTCAGAAGGACAAAACGGCAACCAACAAAGTGGGAAAAGATCTTCACCAACTCCACATCCGACAGAGGGCTAATATCCAATATATACAAAGAACTCAAGAAGTTAGACCGCAAAGAAACAAATAACCCTATCAAAAAATGGAGCACAGAGCTAAACAAAGAATTTTCACCAGAAGAAATTCGGATGGCCGAAAAACACCTTAAAAGATGTTCAACATCATTAGTCATCAGGGAAATGCAAATCAAAACAACCCTGAGATTCCACCTCACACCAGTCAGAATGGCTAAGATTAAAAACTCAAGAGACAACAAGTGCTGGTGAGGATGTGGAGAAAGAGGAACACTCCTCCACTGTTGGTGGGATTGCAAAATGGTAAAACCGCTCTGGAAATCAGTTTGGCGGTTCCTCAGAAAATTGGGCATGTTACTTCCAGAGGACCCTGGCATACCACTCCTGGGCATATACCCAGAGGATTCCCCTGCATGCAATAAGGACACATGCTCCACTATGTTTATAGCAGCCTTGTTTATAATAGCCAGAAATTGGAAGCAGCCCAAATATCCCTCAAAGGAGGAATGGATACAGAAAATGTGGTATATTTATACAATGGAATACTACTCAGCAATTAAAAATAATGAATTCATGCAATTTGTAGGTAAATGGTTAGACCTGGAAAATATCATCCTGAGTGAATTAACCCAATCACAAAAGAATGCACATGAAATGCAATCACTGATAAGTGGATATTAATGAGCCCAGAAGCCCTAAATACTCAAGACACAAATAGCAAGTCAAATGATTCCCAAGAAGAAGAAAGGAGAGGACCCTGGGCCTGTAAAGATTGCATCCAGTTTAGTAAAGAAACCGAGGGGGGAGGGGGAATTATTGGGGAACAGATGGTGGGGAGAGGAACTATGGGAACTATGGTGGGTGGCAACTGGGAAAGGGGAAAGCCTTTGGAATGTAAACATAGAATATAGAAAATAAAAAAAAGGCTCGAAAACAATTTTACAATCAAATGGTCTCAGTAAATGAGCCTGAGTAGCCATTCTAATATCAGATAAAATTGACTTTCAACTTAAAGTCATCAAAGAGACACAGAAGGAAAATTCTTGCAGGTTAAAGGAAAAATCCACAAAGAAGAACACTTAATTCTGAACATCTATGCTACAAATGCAAGGGCACCCTATTTGTGAAAGAAAATTTACTAAAGCCCAAAGCACACATTGCAACTAACACAATAATTGTGGGTGACTTCAACACTCCACTATCCTCAATAGACCTATCAGTAAATCAGAAACTAAACAGGGACACAATAAAATTAATTGAAGCTTTGGATGAATTGGATTTAATATGTAACAATTCATCCTAAAGCAAAAGAATATACCTTTTTCTCGACCATTTAATTGGTCACAAGACAGACCTCAACAAATAAAAGAAGATAGAACTAATTCCATGCCTCCTATCAGATCACTATGGAGCAAGAGTGGTCTTCAATAGCAACAAAAACAACAAAAAGCCCACACACACATGGTGGCTGAACAATACTCTACTCAATGATACCTTTGCCAAAGAAGAAATAAAGAATGAAATCAAAGACATTTTAGAATTTAATGAAAAAGAAGGCACAATATACCCAAATCTATGGGATACAATGAAAGCAGTGCTAAGAGGAAAACTCATAGCCTTGAGTGCCTCAAAAAAGAAACAGGAAAGAGCATATACTAGCAGCTTAACGGCACAACTTAAAGCCCTGGAACAAAAAGAAGCTAACTCGCCCAGGACAAGTAGAAGACAGGAAATCTTCAAACTCAGGGATGAAATCAATCAAGTGGAAATAAAAAAAACCATACAAAGAATCGATAAAACCATGATCTGGTTCTTTGAGAAAATCAATAAGATAGATAAACACTTAGCCAGACTAACCAAAGGGCATGGAGACAGTATCCAAATTAACAAAATTAGAAATGAAAAGGGAGATATAAAAACAGAAACTGAGGAAATTCAAAAAACCATCAGCTTGTACTACAAAAGCCTATACTCAACACAACTGGAGAATCGGGAGGAAATGGATGATTTCCTAGACAGTTACCAGATACCAAAATTAAATCAGTATCAAATAGATCATCCAAACATTCCCATAACCCCTAAAGAATTAGAAGGGTTCGTAGAAAGTCTTCAAACCAAAACCAAAAACAAAAACAAAAACACCCCCCCAAAAAACAAAAACAAAAACAAAAAAAGCCACAATTTCACTGATACCAAAACCTCACAACAATTCAACTAAGAAATAGAACTTCAGACCAATTTCCCTTAGGAGCATCAATGCAAAAATACTCAATAAAATTCTTGCCAACCAAATTGAAAAACACATCAAAATGATCATTCACCATGATCATGTAGGGTTTATTCCAGGGATTCAGGGATGGTTGAATATACAGAAATCCATCAATGCAATCTACTACATAAACAAATCAAAGGAAAAAACCACATGGTCTTTTCATTAGATGCTGAAAAAGCATTTGACAAAATTCAGCATCCTTTCATGCTAAAAGTCTTGGAAAGAACAGGATTTCAAGACCCATACCTAAACATAGTAAAAGCAATATACAGCAAACTTGTAGCCAACATCAAACTAAATGGAGAGAAACTTGGAGCAATCCCACTAAAATCAGGGAGTAGACAAGGCTGCCCCTCTCTATATACCTTTTCCATATAGTACTTGAGGTACTAGCTAGAGTAATTCGAGAACACAAAGAAGTCACGGGATACAAATTGGAAAGGAAGAAGTCAAACTATCACTATTCGCAGATAGGATTCTTAAGTGACCCACAAAATCCACCAGAAAACTCCTACAGCTGATATACAACTTCAACAAAATTGCTGGTTATATAATCAACTCAAGCAAATCAGTAGCCTTCCTATACTCAAAGGATAAGCAGGCTGAGAAGGAAATTAGGGAAATGACACCCTTCACAATAGTCACAAACAACATAAAGTGCCTCCATGAAGGCTTGTGGGGCACTAATTCTGTCCTGCAAACCCCACCTAGGAATTTTCTGGCCAAAACAACATTCTTGACAGATTTACCCAGGTGTGGTTCAAAATACAGTTCAAACTTTAGATCTCTGAAAGGTAAATGCTTTTATATTTCCTATAGATTTATACATGCATCCCATAAAGAATGCATCTACTGTGGTAGTGAAGCTCATGTAATTGGATCACATATTTATACTTTTGAGTTTCCCCAAGCTTCAGCTCTAATAATTGAATTGGGTGCTGTAGCCACTATTTTCAAAATGTTAAAATTCAAGCTTTTAACTTGTATACTGATAGCATATATATATATATATATATATATATATATATATATATATAGGCTTACAATTCCTTGAAATTGTTCCTTTTTTAGACACTGCTAATTCTTAAATTTTGCAATTTATGCAAATACAACTCAAGTTAAGAACAGGTACTGTTCCTTTAAATGAATGTCCTCTGGACATTTAAGAACTCATCCAGCAGCTGAAGAGACTGCTCAGTGGGTAAGAGCACTGACTGCTCTTCCAGAGGTCCAAAGTTCAAATCCCAGCAACCACATGGTGACTCATAACCATCTAAAATGTGATCTGACACCCTCTTCTGGTGTGTCTGAAGACAGATGCAGTATATTTATATATAATAAATTAATGAGCATAGTGGAGCATGTATCTTTATTACATGCTGGGGAATCTTCTGGGTATATGCCCAGAAGTGGTATGGCTGGGTCCTCTGGAAGTATCATGTCCAGTTTTCTGAGGAACCGCCAGACTGATTTCCAGAGTGGTTGTACCAGCTTGCGGTCCCATCAGCAGTGGAGGAGTGTTCCTCTTTCTCCACATCCTCGCCAACACCTGATGTCTCCTGAATTGATAATCTTAGCCATTCTGACTGGTGTGAGGTGAAATCTCAGGGTTGTTTTGATTTGCATTTCTCTAATGACTAATGATATTGAATATTTTTAAGGTGTTTCTCGGCCATCCACATTTCTTCAGGTGAAAAGTCTTCGTTTAGCTCTGTACCCCATTTTAGGTTGGGGATATTTGGTTTTCTGGGGTCTAACTTCTTGAGTTCTTTGTATACATTGGATATTAGCCTTCTGTCAGATGTAGGGAAAGAACCCAGATGTCCCTCAACAGAGGAATGGATACAAAAAAATGTATATATACAAAATGGAGTACTATTCAGCCATTAGAAACAATGAATTCATGAAATTCTTAGAGAAATGGATGGAGCTGGAGAGCATCATACTAAGTGAGGTAACCCAGTCTCAAAAGAATACCCATGGTATGCACTCACTGATAAGTGGATATTAGCCTAGAATCTTGGGACACCAAAGACACAATCCACATAGCAAATGATGTCTTACAAGAAGAAAGGAGTGGACACTGGTGCTGGAAAGGATCAAAGCATCAGTGTAGGGTAATACCAGAATAGGGTAGTGGGAAGGGGTGGATGGGGGAACAGGGGGAGGGACAAGGGCATGTGGGACCTTTGGGGGGAGGAGAACTAGAAAAAGGGGAATTAAATATAAATATAGAATATATCCAATAAAAAAAGGGCAGATGCTCCGAGAATGGAAAAAAATAAATGAATAATCTTTAAAAAAGAGCTCATCGTAGATTTCCTGGACAAGATCTATTAAGGCAAGACCACAAAGGATTTGTATCCCAGGCAGACTGTAGTCTTTACATAGGAACAATTGCCCATATGATCATATTATTTACATCATCAACATTGTTATGGCTTGAGAATAATTTATATTTTTAGAAAATGTGCACATTAAGTTGTAAAGACTTATCCTTGGTGTCCTCGATTTCTACCTGTACCACATAATGATGTAAATTCTAGAGGAATTAATCAATTATTACAAATAAATGGTACTCATATTTGTGATTTTAGAAAATTAAAATATGTACATGTGATTAATGAAACATTTTCAGGCTTTCTAGTTGCAACTGCTCTTACAGGAAAAGCAACAAAAAATGCTATGTTTATTTTTTGTGCTTGCATAGTCACTGCCTACATTAATGTCTATTCATGTTGTTCCAACTTAGATTAAAACAGATAATGGAACTGGCTATTTATTACAGTCATCAATCATTTGAGATGTCCTTGACAACAATTTAACAACAATCTAATTCTTATAGTTCTCAAGGATGATGTATTGTGGAACTTTAAAATAATATCTTCTTAAAAAAAAAAAAAACAAAAAGCAGGAAATTATATCCCCATGCATAATATTTAAACCATGATTTTATATTATTAAGAAAAATTTAAAATTTGAATGCCAAGGAACTCCTTGCTGAGTGTCTATAGCATTCTACAACTAGGCATATTCATGGGAGGGAAGATCCACGTATTGGCACATGGCATGATCCTGATCAGGTATTAAATATGGGAAAGAAGGCATGTTTATTCTTTTTTCACAGATGCATGCTAGCTGCCAGAGTGAGTGGTGTGGCATGCTGAAGAAAATGCCAACCTGTGAACTTGCTGAGTGCCCTGACAGTGGTGACAGGAAAGCTGCATTGGGTGTATTTGTATGTTCTTAACCTACCTTTATTTGTCTATGTCCCAGATTAGATAAACTGCCTTGCTTCAACCTTTTAGACTTTGTGGGACAGAAAATATGGAGACTGATTTAGAAAAATTAATCTAAGGGAAGAGTTATAATGACTCTTCTCTTTCCTTGAATGTGATCAGTTATTCTAACTCAATCTTGGACTGTTCTAGAAATAAATTTAATATTGGAGATTACATTTATGAAGATGGCTAATAATCTTTATCAGCCAGCTGAGATATTTTAGAATATGGCCTCCATGCTTCTGAGAAGTAACAGCTTCTCTGTTGATTTTCAAAGCTACCTCCCACACACCAAGAGGTTAGCCTTTGTGCCTGATAGCTACTAATTTGCAACTGAATTGGATACCTAGGGCCATCTGCAGACAAGTTAATACTCTTTTGCTTCTAACTCCTTTGTATTTTAAGCAGACTTGTTGTCTCCACCCAGGCTCACCTGAATTGAAAACAGGCATGTCTGTTAAAGACACTTGCAGGGTGTTTGGGATCAAATCAACTCCCTTGCATCAAAATCTATACAAGTAAAGTAGACCTCCTGTGGGAGCTACATAGAACTCAGATCTATGCATGTCTGCTTGCAAGCAGTCAAGGGAACCACTTCAAGGTTTTCTGCCTCTGAATGCCCTATGAAGAAAACTTGGTTGCATAGAGATTGGTGTTTAAAAGGCATGCCTTAGAATAACAACTAACAAGGAAGCCTAGACCCTCTCCTCCCAAAAAGACACCACAAAGTATTTAGGAGGACCAGGTCAATCTTCCCTTCCCTGGTTAATGCCCACTTTCCTTTGAAGGATAATTGTACACTTGGTTGATAACTTCTCGTCTTAAAACTAATAAAAAGGGAGGGATTGTGCCCTTCCCCCAGCCTTTGAGCAGGAATTTCAGACCTCCATGGTAACCACTATGGTGGAGCTCTAGCCCAATGCTCTTTAAGGATCTGCAGTTTCACCTTAAAAAATGTTCAACATCATTAGTCATTAGGGAAATGCAAATCAAAACAACCCTGAGATTTCACCTCACACCAGTCAGAATGGCTAAGATTAAAAACTCAGAAGACATCAGGTGTTGGCGAGGATGTGGAGAAAGAGGAACACTCCTCCACTGCTGGTGGGAATGCAAGCTGGTACAACCACTCTGGAAATCAGTATGGCAGTTCCTCAGAAAACTGGACGTGATACTTCCGGAGGACCCAGCCATACCACTCCTGGGAATATACCCAGAAGATTCCCCAGCATGCAATAAGGATACATGCTCCACTATGTTCATAGCAGCCTTATTTATAATAGCCAGAAGCTGGAAAGAACCCAGATGTCCCTCAACAGAGGAATGGATACAAAAAATGTGGTATATATACACAATGGAATACTATTCAGCCATTAGAAACAATGAATTCATGAAATTCTTAGAGAAATGGATGGAGCTGGAGAATGTCATACTAAGTGAGGTGACCCAGTCTCAAAAGAATACCCATGGTATGCAGTCACTGATAAGTGGATATTAGGCTAGAATCTTGGAACACCAAAGACATAAATCACATACCAAGTGATGTCTGACAAGAAGAAAGGAGTGGACACTGGTGCTAGAATGGACCAAAGCATCATTGTGGGAGAGTACAAGAACAGGGAGGTGGGAGGGGGTGGATGAGGGAGCAGGGGGAGGGAAAAGGGCATGTGGGACCTTTGGGGGTGGGGAACCAGAAAAAGGGAAATGAATTGTAAATACAGAATATATCCAATAAAAAATATTTAAAAAAAATGGATCTGCAGTTTCCTCAGAGGCACTTGCAACGACCGATTCTGAGGATGAGTTTCCAGCCTTTGGGGTAAGGGTTTTCCCCCTGCCTACATATTGGGAGATCCCCATTAAACTTTGAGCTTTGACCAGAAACCTTGTCTTGGTTCCTAATGTCTCTCATTAGCCTGTTATATTTCATCCTCAGCTTTCCTTCCAGGTAACCCATTTGATGTAACTGGGCAGTTACAGAGACCCTTGAGTTAAAGATAGATGATGAAGGTCTAACATGAAAAGTAGGGCGTTTGGTAGGACTTACTCCTTTCTCCTTGAAAATCTCTTAAGAACACAATGCTTCTTTTATATATATTTGAACCTAAGTGCTTTTCACTTTTATTTCAGGGCATGTCAGGCTTTTGTGGTCTTGAAGGAAAATTTCCTCTCAACTTCCTCCCCTATATCTGTAATATCATTACCTGAGAGTCACATAATTGTGCTAACACTTAGATGTAGTGCTATTGTCAGCTATACTGAAATTTTCCTAAGTTCCAAGTGAGAGAAACAAAGTTAAAGAAAGTCAAGGCCAAGCATCTGATTCAATTGGTATAGTAGTGACCTGGCATGCCGAAAACCCTGTGTCCAGTTTCCAGTATCCCTGAATAAGCTATGCATACAAGTGCACATTAATAATCTCAGCATTCAAGATGGGAAGTTAGGAGGATCAGAAGTTGAAGGTCACCTTTGGCTATATAATATGTTCAAAGCCAGCTTGGGATACATGAGACCCTGCTTCAAAGAAAAATCACCTTGAGAGAAGAAGACATTGAGAGGAAAACATAAGTCTCCTTAAAATGCTTCAGAATAAAAATTTACATGTCCATGGTCTCTGTACATGAATAAAATATAGATTTTTATGTGGCCTATTGTGGCTTTCATCTGAAATAAAAGTAATAGAGTCAGATTGTCCCTTCTGGCAAATTTCAAAGAGAATCACAGGGAAAAAAATTGAAACAGCTTCCCTTGTGCTTATATAGCACAGGACTATGCACTGGAAAAAGAAAGATGGGTATTGTTGTAAAACTTGATGTCACTCACTGACTAGGTATATTGTTGAATGAATTGTGTAGATTTAAGCTATTCCATTTATTATTCCATCTATAAAAACAAGATGCTTCCATGTGTTTATAGTAACACTTACTGCAGATCATGGAATATAGTGTGTGTTCAGTTACCATTGCCCCCTTGAGCTTCTCTTGAGTCTTAACCTACTGCCAAGAATCAGTAAGTAAAGTATACAATATCTGTTTATTGATCCTAGTGTTTATCCATAAAATACTATTTAGCAAATAATATTTCTCAACTCCCATTCAGACTTAGGCTATAGTCTGACTCGTTGCTATGACAACATCTAGAGAGAGTCAGAAGTGATTTCAATATACTCCATCAGGCATTGAGAAGATAGAAAGATTTTCAAGGTTTTGTTCACATAGAAAATCCAACTCTTTCTTGATGTAAGAGAGTATGCATGTTAAAAGACAAGATGCACAGGTAAACCCAATTAGCCTGTATGTAAGCAATTCTGGGGAATGCCAGAAGAGGCAGAGGACCATTCTGACTTTAGTAAACAGGCAAGTAGTATCTAACTCTTAACCTCTAGGTCATATCATAGATTTGTGGCAAGTGCATACAAAACGTTTTTGCTAAAGGTACTAATGAAAACAATAAAGAAAAGCAAGGAGAAAAGAGATCATGAGAAGGTGCAGCAGTAGAAAAATTTGAGGGCAAAACCAACAAATCTATGATATTTTTGTATCTATAGGCTGTCTTGACTGAGACACTTCACTCTAACAACCTATGCTACAACTCTATTAAAATTTTGTTTATAAGAGTAGCTTTCAACCTGTGAGTATTGACCTCTTTTGGAGTAAATTACCCTTTCATAGGGTTGTATATCAGATATCTTGCATATCATATATTTACATTATGATCCATAACAATAGTGAAATTACAGATAGGAATAGAATAAAATATAATTTTAAGGTTGGCTGTCAGCACAACCTTAGCATCTGTATTAAAGTGGCACAGCATTAGGAAGATTGAGAACAACTAATCTATCATTTTGGAATTTGATATCAATATTCTTGACAACAAAGACCATTTGCCAGATAGTATAGTTAGGAGAAATTTGGTATAAGATAACTCAGTTGGCCCTGGTATAGGCTGAGATATTAGGATCGTGTTCCTTGGATTATAGATCAACTCCTAAAAGTACTGCCTTCATTTCAAACCTGTTTTTAATCATCCAATATTTAGATTGTTCACAGTTGTAGTGAATTTTGCAAGCATGACGATGGGATTGGAAGGGACAACTTAATAGAGTTTTAGCCAAGGTCTAAGGAGCATGCCTACTTCTGTTATGCTTCTCTCACTAATGAAACCCATATTAGAAATTACTTTGCTTTATTGAACTTGTCTTCATCCTTGTGAGAGGATCTAACAGAAAAATAAGTAGCACTATTCTTTGATTTTAAGCTCAGGACTACATAAATGATAAGAATTTGAGATGGGAATAATCTACTGTAGATATGTGGAGTTGCTTCAAGTTCCTGCTTATACTTTTCCAACAAATTGATTCTAAGCTGAAATCATAAACTGAATAAACCCATTTATTCTTGATTCTTTTGTTGGTATATTTTATCATAGTAACTGGACAGGAAACAATGGAAATGACTAAGCAAAACTCCATCCATCCATCCACCCATCCACCCATCCAACCACCCATCCATCCATCCATCTATCCATCCATCCATCCATCCATCCATTCATCCATCCATCCTTCCTTGCATCCATCCATCCATCCATCCATCCATCCATCCATCCATTTATTGCTCAGATGACTTAAGCAAAAATTGAAATTTGGACTTCAATTGCCTTTGGCCAGATGACAGTTGCAAATATACCTGTCTGAGGTGGAAATTTCTGATTTCTTTGGAGATTCAGGTATGTCATGTTTTTTTTCTGGAAACTGTCTTATAAAAGGATGTTTTTGTTAATGCAGACACATGAGAAGCTGTTTGTTGAGAACAAGACGTGGTGCTTCTCTGGGGAAAAAAGGCATGTTATGTTTTGCTAGAATGTTAACTTGAGAGAACACATGGTATTTGGGAAGGGAATAATTATGAGTCAATAGTGAAAGACAATGTGTGATATTGGTTCACCTTGCCTTCTTTGCTAATCATACTTTGTTGTGACTACGTAGAGAGGAAAATATGAAAGAATTTTTGATGGTGTTCCAGTGGCTTTTTGCTGCATCTGATGACTCAGCAAATTAGGAGAACCTTGCAGTTTCTTCTGGATCAAATCGGCCTCGCTGATTCATGAATACTGTTTTCGAGTGTATCAAGCTACTGCTGATTCATGTAAACTGAACTGCTGATACCCTGACAATGAATATTGAATTCCGCCCAAAAAAAATATTTCTAAACAGGTCCCCATCCTGTTTTACCCTATTATCCTTTCTTTCCCACTACCTCTGGCAGGGGTGGCGGGCTAGAATGGACATTAAAACATTTAAGTACCCTTATTAAAGTAGGTTTTGAAAAATATAAGGCTGTCCTTGTTACTGAACACTAAACAGTGAGACATAGTGCACCACACTAAATGACTCCCCCAAAACATTTTTCTACTTAGTTTCATCAAGTCAATCTCTATAAAGAATACTAATTTCTAAGATAGGAATCACTGCAGAGAGAAGCATAAACAAAGTGGGCCTGCTCCTTAAACAGATCTCAGGTACAATACTATTAAGATATCTCTTCCAGTCCCATGCATGTGCTTGACCTGTATTTGTGGTCAATTTTAATGATAAAAATTCAATATAAAATACTGCTGCCTCTCTTCTCTTTTAACATGTACTAAGTTCATGTGTTAACAAAATTTATACTGTTCTTGTGATTGTTGAATAGCTATAAGCAAAATCTTTGAGATTCTGCTTCAGTCAGAAAGATTCATGAATATTTCCTGAAGATCAATTATATTTTCACATGTAGTATAATTTATGAAGATTGCAAGATACTTGGACTCATTCCACTAAAAAGAACATATTAAATGTTGTTGAGTAGCAAACTTCCTCTAAGAAATAAAATGTGATATTTAAATAGAATTATGACAGCAAATAAATCTTAAATTTTTAGGTGTAAATCCTGTTACATATAGGAGTTATTAAGCAAAGGACCAATAATCATAGGAAGGTTTTAAATCATTCAATTTTAGTTTCTGCTGGATACAAAAGACTCAGCTAATGGAGATACATATATGGCTGGTGATGAAATGAAAACCTGATGGTCTTACATTCATATAAATGAATATATATTCATTTAGCAAGTATGTTTTCAGTGTAAATATTTTTAGATTCAAAATTTACAATAGCCCAAATATACAGGAAGCATAAGAAATATAGATGGAATAAAGAATTAGTTGTATGATATTAGTATAGATGTTGGTAGAAAACAAATTGAAGAAAGACATGTAGAATGGTTAATCTGATCACACTTTTAACAATAGATATCAAGAGTCATGGATCACTAAGACAAGTGATGAACTGAACATCTATGCCTACACTGTAAACTTTTATTACAATGGTCAAAATTATAAAACTCTATACATGTCTACAAACAACAAAAATAAGGTGAAATAATACCGAAATAACCAGATTAATAACCAAAGTTAGTAATCCTTAAATTTGTATAAGGGTAGCATAAACTTTATTGCAATGACCATAAATCAAGAACTAAACAATTCATAACTTTAAATTTATAGTGAAAAAAATAACACCCCATGTTAATTATTTCTTAGTTGTAAAATAACTAGTAATTGTCCTTGAAGTAGAGCATGTAGCAATCTTGTAGGTATTTAGCATAAAGTAGATCTATGATGTTGCCTACCTACAAACAACTGGCTATTCAGCTGAAATTGGAAATAGCCTTTCTCTGTGACCTCCCTCATACTCTGTGGAAGGTTGTCCACCTGCAATGAGGTCTCCTTGAGGTTTCTCTCAGCCCGGATGTAATGCCATTGGTTGTCATTCAGGGGATAAGGAGACTGGACGAGGAGCTCAATGGGACCATTCCCAACATCAATGGCAAATATGACCTCAGAAGGAGCTGTAGGAAAAAGAAAGAAAGAAAGAAAGAAAGAAAGAAAGAAAGAAAGAAAGAAAGAGAATAATATAGGCCATTGTTAGACTGTTACAGGCACAAGAATATTTAAAATGATTATTGAAAGAGATTATATTTCTAGATCAATGTAGAGAGGAATTTTCTGAATTCCTGTAACACTGAATCACCATTAGCAGAATTAAACTCTAAAGATTAAAAATATATGTGCTCTATGCTCTTCCCTCATCATTGGCTCCTAATTGTTCAATAGAGCATGGACCTGGGGCATCTCTGCCTATCTGAAGCTCTGCCGAAACTTTGGGTTCCTTGGGCTATTCTCTCAGTGTAACTTTTCTCTTACTCTACACATTGGGTTAGCTAATCATCTCTAACCTATAGAGAGGGGACCATTGTCTTTAGATCAGAAGTATCACCTGCAATGGTATTTAGTGAGCGTTTATCTAGATTTGAGGATAGAAGACCACCTAAATATGAGTAACACGATTCTATGGGCTGGAATCCTGAAGTAAGTATGAAAAGGAAAGTGAATTGAACAGTAGCATCCATGACTTTGTTTCCTGACAGCATATGTAATGTAATCTGCTACCTCAAGTTCTTGTCTTCCTGTCTTCCCCACTATGATGAACTGTACCCTTAAACTATGACCCTAAGTGTGCATGTATATATATATATATATATATATATATATATATATATATATATCATTTTCCTTATGTAGCTCTTGTCAGGTGTTTGGTTTTAGCAATAAGACAAGTGACCAATAAAATAGTGGTGGTGATGGATGGTAATGCTAGTGGTAGTGTTGTTAAAGGTGCTGATGGTGGCAGTGATGGTAGTAATAATAATAATCATAATGAAAATTTGATGGTTTTGGAAAGCAGGAAATGATGGTGATAGAGATGGTGCTGATAGTGACTCTAATAGTGCTTATGAGAATGGTGGAAATACCTGTATAGATCAAGTGAGAGAGCTAGAAGTATCTATTTAAAGCACAGAGTACATGTTTTCTTATTTTTTGTCCTTAAAAGACTTACCTGCAATTATCATTGAGAAAAAGCTCAGCAAAAATTATTATCCCAAATAGTAAGTTATATCTGTTTGTAAAGACAAAGCTTATTACATAGTGTGATATGAGGATTTCTAAGCATAAAGAGTGAGAGTAGTCTGTTATAAACTGAGGCTGAGGAGAAGGTGCCTCCACATATCAGACCTATGACCCTTCCTAGCACTATATGATATTTTTCTTTCATTGGCCGTAGGCAATGGGTTTTATTTTACTCTGGCATAAACTGCAACAAGATTTCCAAGATCAAATACTACCTGAGACCATGTCTCCCAAGATTCTAAACCACAGCAGAGAACTGCTCTTGTAAAAGAAACTCCATCATTCAGAGCTCTAGATGACTGAAAACAGTGTTGCTACTTCAAGAATCCTGGCCATAATGATGGTATAAGTGCCTGTAAACCACAGCAAATAACAACAAAAACAACAACAACAACAACAACAACCACAACAGCAACAACTACAACAAAATGGGGGTTGACAGCAAATATATCTCATATTTCAGTTTTTCTAAATATATATAACTAATACATTAATAAAATATGGCTAGTTATGGGATTATCTACATATTAATCTTGATAAAATTCTTCAAAATGTCCCTGGAACAAAATAAGAACTTAGTAATGGTTGTATTATTACTTTAACTTGATGTTCCAGTGCAGTTAAATATAGTTAGTATACAAAGTCATGTACTTCAAGCTTATATCATTTCTCAAGTAAGCCATCCTTCCAGGCTTGGTTTCTCTTCCTGATTTAATTGTTTCAAATATTATTACTTATTTTGTGTATATACAAAATCAGTATATACATATATCTGTGTATCAAGTTAATGTCTGATATTCATAGAAGCCAGAAGAAGGTAATGGATCTCAGGAAACAGGCATTACCATGCAGATGTTTGGAATTATAATTTAAGTGTAGTGAACTGAACATGGATCCTCCGTAAGAACAGCAAGTGTTCTTTTTTTTTTTTTTAACTAATCAAGAAAGGGGATGTGGGGCTAGATAAACTGCTGAGTGTTTTAAAAAGATTTCTAATTTGTTTAGAGAATGAGAATACAGATCATTGCACCTGTATCAGGCTATTGTAAGACTACTCTGGTTCTTGGTAATCTGATGTCTTCTTGATGCCCCGTGCCTCAGGTGTGAATATACACACAGAGACACAAATATTATCATAAATAAAAATTAGAAAAAATTAAAGAAAAAGACATACAACCTAACTTTAACATGAGAAAAGTTATGAACATTACACAAAATACTAGAAACAACCATGAACATTAGGAGAGAGAGTGGCCAGCATTATTAGTCACTGAGGAAATGCAAATCAGCATAATACAGCGTTATCAATCCAAAATGAACAGAGTAAATTAAATGAAAATGTCTGAAACCTAAAAGACAATTCTCAAGATTATGCAATAACATCAAAGATGCTATGCAAGAAATCAGGCACATGCCACCATGTGATCTCAACTATAAGAAATGTAAAACAGTCACATCCTATGGTCATACAGAGCAGGAAACTGGTCTGTGAGATTGCAAGACATAAAAAACTTCAACCTGAACAGAAGTCTATACCTTGATGACAGTGTGCTAGCTACATGATTTCCTTATTAAAGTTTTTTGAACTGAAAAAAAAAGAACAGCAAGTGTTCTTAGTAATTAAGTCATCTTTCTAGCCTCAGTTTCTATTTCTCATTCAGCTCAGTAGTTCCACCTTGAAAATTTGCTCATCCCAAATGAAACATTTATTTATGACTTCGTTTCACATGTCTATCTCTCTGTGTATTCAGGACAAATATACATGACAATGTTGAGGAGACATATTGAAGAATTGGGTAAAATCTTCCCTACAAGCTTAATCTTTAAAGAGTTTCTTAATAAACAGCATAAAATTGTAGAAGGCTTGTTGTTCTGCTTTGCCTGACCCATTCAGTCTCCAAGTTGTACTTCTTGTCTGTACTGACCCTGGATATATCTCTCATTCCCTTTATATTATGATCTGAGAATTGTGCCTCTTATCAACTAGTCTGTAAGCTTACAACAGTGGTTCTATCCCTTTGGGACAGAATGAAACTTCTATAGGGGTCAAATATCTGGTATATCAGATATTTACAACATGATTCATAACAGTAGTAAAATTATGACATGCTGTCTGATGGGCAATTAAAACATTTTAAGTCTAAGCATGTAGAGACGATTTCTTGACCACATTGTCATGAATTTATACCCTGCATGTATAGAGAGATATCATACATATATGATATCCTGCATATCAGAAATTTACAATATGATTAACAATAGTAGAAAAATTACAGTTAAGAAGTAGCAATGAAAATAATTTTATGGTTGGGTATCACCAAACAATGAGGAACTGTATTAAATGTTCACAGCATTAGGAAGGGTGAGAACCATTGTTGTTTAGGAATCTTGACTTCTTATAGACTGAGCCACTAGCACTGTGCTAGGGTATAGCAAATTCTGTGGCCTGTAGTCTTCAGAGGAACACTTACTTATTATAAACCCATTCACAAGCCCTGTGCTTATATACATATAATTCTTGAAAAACTAATAATGGACTCCTCAAAAGGTACGCGTACTGTGTGGTAACAATCTTTACCTACTTTTAATTTTTATACCTGGGTCCTAAGATCTTTCTAAACGCTTTTATTAGCAGTTATCTTTACTCAAGTGATTATCAAAGACAAATAATATTAAAATGGTTCCTGCTGGACCTGAAAGACAATTAATGAAGTAATAATAGCAGTAACATAATAATTAAATGTATAACACATGCCAAACATACTGCTAGGTATTTTACATCTCTGAATTCAGTTGAGCTTCACTACATACAGGTTAGCCTTGAATATTTCATCAGCTAGGGAACTGAGCACAGGTGTAAGCATATATGTTGTCATAGTGGCTATTAGAGTTAAGATTTAAATCTCAAAAATATGCTTCTAAACTTTTATTTTTAGCCCATGCCTCCAAACTCAATTCTTATATAATTTATGTAGTCTACCATGTACATTATGGCTAGTATACATAATAGGGATAACTGGACAGAGTTGGATACAAACAGTGTGATTGAATGGATGAATGGTGCCATAGATATGCAGGGCTAGACTCCAGTCTTTCTGGCAGGCCCCAGGGACAGCCACATATTCTCATGAAACTGCATAGGAAGTTGGGACCCATTCACATTATCAAACCATCATCAATTTTTCCATGTAATATCTCACAGAGATATTTTCTCATGATTTGCTATTTTATTGCTCAAGACAAATCAAAGAGTTTTGGATAATATTCACCTATTTCCTAAGGAGGTCAGAAAAAAATGAATGGAACAAGATGGACTTACTGCTCTCTTTTGGGAAGATTGTTAACAGAAGATCCCATAGTGGAATGCCTGACAAGAATTCTAAGTATAGACAAGGCCCTTGTAATGTTTTTCCTTTCCTCTACAATAGCAATGTATCACTGTATCACTGTATCCCAGACAGAATCCTTTAGTGCCTACTGACTACTGGTTTTCCTACTACTCAACTCTAATCCTCATCAAAAGATATTCATGTACCCTCCATTCCTAGCCCAGGGCAGGGATGAAGGCAATGCTTTACTGTGCTAGTGAGCTTATCGTCAAACATACAGCTCAGGGATGTGATTAGATTTATTTATGCACCAACAAGCCCATTTATGTGTTAAAGAAATTGCAAGATTATCAAGAAAAATTAATTTCTCTGACATCCTATGAGCTTCTTTATCAAATGAGAAATATGAGAAATGCTCATTAACACTTTGCTTATTTGCTTAACTTTTTTTTTTGCAACATGGCATCTTAGGGAGTCAATAACAACTTTTTTTTTTTTTTTTTTTATTTTTTTTTTTATTTTTTTTATTTTTTTTTTTTTTTATTTTCTATATTCTTTGTTTACATTCCAAAGGCTTTCCCCTTTCCCAGGTACCCCCCACCATATGTCCCATAATTCCTCTCCCCGCCCATGCGCTTCCCCACTCTTCCCCCCCCCCACGATTTCTCTGTTCTGGGTCTACAATACTGGATCCAATCTTTACAGGCCCAGGGTCCTCTCCTTTTTTTCTTCTTGAGAGTCATTTGACTTGCTAATTGTGCCTTGAGTATTTAGGGCTTCTGGGCTCATTAATATCCACTTATCAGTGATTGCATTTCGTGTGTATTCTTTTGTGATTGGGTTAGCTCACTTAGGATGATAGTTTCCAGATCTAACCATTTACCTACAAATTGCATGAATTCATTATTTTTAATTGCTGAGTAGTACTCCATTGTATAAATATACCACATTTTCTGTATCCATTCCTCCTTTGAGGGATATCTGGGCTCCTTCCAATTTCTGGCTATTATAAACAAGGCTGCTATAAACATAGTGGAGCATGTGTCTTTGTTGTATGCAGGGGAATCCTCTGGGTATATGCCCAGGAGTGGTATGCCAGGGTCCTCTGGGAGTGGCATGCCCAATTTTCTGAGGAACCGCCACACTGATTTCCAGAGTGGTTTTACCATTTTGCAATCCCACCAACAGTGGAGGAGTGTTCCTCTTTCTCCACATCCTCGCCAGCACTTGTTGTCTCTCGAGTTTTTAATCTTAGCCATTCTGACTGGAGTGAGGTGGAATCTCAGGGTTGTTTTGATTTGCATTTCCCTGATGACTAATGATGTTGAACATCTCTTAAGGTGTTTCTCGGCCATCCGAATTTCTTCTGGTGAAAATTCTTTGTTTAGCTCTGTGCCCCATTTTTTGATAGGGTTATTTGGTTCTTTGGGGTCTAACTTCTTGAGTTCTTTGTATATATTGGATATTAGCCCTCTGTCGGATGTGGGGTTGGTGAAGATCATTTCCCACGTTGTTGGTTGCCGTTTTGTCTTTCTGACAGTGTCCTTTGCCTTACAGAAACTTTGTAATTTTATGAGGTCCCATTTGTCCATTCTTGATCTTAGAGCATAAGCTATTGGTGTTCTGTTCAGGAACTTTACCCCTGTGCCCATGTCCTCCAGGGTCTTCCCAAGTTTCTTTTCTAATAGTTTCAGTGTGTCTGGTTTTATGTGGAGGTCCTTGATCCACTTGGAGTTGATCTTAGTACAAGGAGATAAGAGTGGGTCAATTCGCATTCTTCTGCATGTTGACCTCCAGTTGAACCAGCACCATTTGTTGAAAAGGCTATCTTTTTTCCACCGGATGGTTGTGGCTCCTTTATCAAAGATCAAGTGACCATAAGTCTGTGGGTTAACGATCATTCACCATGATCAAGTAGGCTTCATTCCAGGAATGCAGGGATGGTTCAATATACGGAAATCCATCAATGTAATCCACTACATAAACAAACTAAAAGAAAAAAACCACATGGTCATCTCATTAGATGCTGAAAAAGCATTTGACAAAATTCAGCATCCTTTCATGCTAAAAGTCTTGGAAAGAGCAGGAATTCAAGGCCCATACCTAAACATAGTAAAAGCAATCTACAGCAAACCAGTAGCCAACATTAAAATAAATGGAGAGAAACTTGAAGCAATTCCACTAAAATCAGGGACTAGACAAGGCTGTCCTCTCTCTCCATATCTTTTCAATATAGTACTTGAAGTTCTAGCGAGAGCAATCAGACAACATAAGGAAGTCAAAGGGATACAAATTGGAAAGGAAGAAGTCAAAGTATCATTATTTGCAGATGATATGATAGTCTACCTAAGCGATCCAAAAAACTCCACCAGAGAACTTCTACAGCTGATAAACAACTTCAGCAACGTGGCTGGTTATAAAATTAACTCAAGCAAATCAGTAGCCTTCTTGTACTCAAAGGACAAGCAGGCTGAGAAAGAAGTTAGGGAAATAACACCCTTCACAATAGCCACAAACAACATAAAGTACCTTGGCGTAACTCTAACCAAACAAGTGAAAGATCTGTATGACAGGAACTTCAAGTCCCTGAAGAAAGAAATCGAAGAAGACCTCAGGAGATGGAAAAATATTTCTTGCTCCTGGATTGGCAGGATCAATATAGTAAAAATGGCCATCTTGCCAAAAGCAATCTACAGATTCAATGCAATCCCCATCAAAATCCCAAATCAATTCTTCATAGATCTAGAAAGAGCAATTCTCAAATTCATCTGGAGCAACAAAAAACCCAGGATAGCCAAAACTATTCTCAACAATAACAACTTTTTTAAAAATATTTCACAAGCATTGTCTGTTACAATATTGTTGAATCTCATGAAGAGCCCAAACCTCAGATCTAAATGAAAGTAGTTTAGTGTTCCTATCAGACATAAAATTTTTGACTCCTCAAACAATGATTCTAAGCAGGGGAAGACAATAGTGAAAGGAGTAGACATATTGTGTGGCTCTTATATCTAGATACTTTCTCCTTTGTCCATGGGGATAGTTGTGTCTTTTATTTTATTATTAGATATTTCTTTATTTACATTTCAAATGATTTCCCATTTTGTGGTCCCCTCCCACAAGTCCCATAAGCCATCTTCCCTCCCCCTGTTCCCCAATCAACCCCTTTCCCCTTTTTTGTCCTGGTATTCTCCTACACTGATGCATCAAGCCTTTATAAGACCAGGGGCTTCTCCTCCTTTTGATGTCCAACAAGGCCATCAACCATGCATCTGCTGCCTATGCATCTGGAGCCATTGGGTAACACCAAGTGTACTATCTGGTTGATGTTTTTTCTCCCTGAGAGGTACCTCAGAGGGTATTACTGGTTGGCTCATATCATTGTTCCTCATATGGCACTCCAAACCCCTTTAGTTCCTTGGATCCTTTCTCTAGCTCCTCCATTGGTGACCCTGTGCTCAGTTCAATGGCTGGCTGAGAGTGTCCCCCTCTGTATTTGTCATGCACTAGCAGAGCCTCCCAGGTGACAGCTATATCCAACTCCAGTCAGCAAGTACTTGTGGACATCTATAACAGTGTCTGGGTTTTGGATTGATGCTCTTTGTGATGTTTAATCTTATTTGTCTCCTTGACAGGATTTAAGGTCTCCATGTAGTCAAATCATTAGGCATTGGATTCCAAAATTACAAGATCATATTAAGAGCTTAGCAATCATAATCTTAATACAAGCTATGCTGTTTTTTGTTTTTGTTTTTGTTTTTGTTTTGTTTTGTTTTGTTTTGTTTTTTTTACTGCTGGAGCTATCCTTGGCTTACTAAATCACAGACAAAAGACTGAGCACTAGCATTCACTCCTTGCTACATCATGATTGCATATGCATTGTGACCATTTGTCTTAGGTTTAGGGCATCAGGCTTTCTCTGTCACTTATAACTATATACTCAATCTCTGAGCCAAAATGAATGCTTTCCTTCCTTCCTTCCTTCCTTCCTTCCTTCCTTCCTTCCTTCCTTCTTTCTTTCTTTCTTTCTTTCTTTCTTTCTTTTCTTCATTTCAAATGTTATTGCCTTTCCTGTTTATCTGCTCTCAGGGAAACCCCCATGCCACTCCACTTACTGCTATTAGGGTGTTCCTCCACCCACTTACCCACCCACCCAACCACCCACTCTTGCCTCCCTGACCTCGATTCCCCTACACTGGGGCATTTATAAAGCCTATATAGGACCAAGGATCTTTACTCCCATGCCTGACAAGGAAAATCCCTGCTACACATGCAGCAGGTGTGTAAGTGCCTATGTGACATCACCGATTTTGGAGATGCTAATATGAGCATTCCTCCCTTCTTATTATTATAAAGAGAAGAAAAAAATAAGGGGGAGAGGGAAGCTGATGGTGAAAGGGAATGAGGGCTTCCTGTCTCTAACGCTGCTTCCTGCTGTCTAGGGGTGTCATCAATTTTGGGTTGTAGCTGACTTTCAATATTGGGGTCTACTTGGTAAACATTTGGTTTTTATCAGGTTCCTTTGTGGACAGAGGCTCTTCTGTGGGGAGCAGCTCATAATCTTGTAACAGGAACTGATTAATCGTTTGGTTAGATTTTTTTTTTTGTATTTTTTGTTGAAGGAATGTAGAAACAAGATTAATGAGGCAGGGAGCAAATAACAACACTAGGAGGATAACTAGAAAGGGCATTACAAAATGAAGTATCCAATTCTGTATAGGATTTTTGAAAATCCCAGAACTGAAGGTCTCACATTCCCTTAAATTCTTTATGTCTAACTGTAGCTCCTGGATTTTATTTCTCACTATCCTGGATTGGTTGGTATAGAAACAATATTCTTCTTGGAGGAACAGGCAAAGCCCACCTTATTTAGTTGTTAGGGCATCTAGCCCCTGTCAGTTCTGAAGTACTATGACTGCCAAAGAATTGATCTGTTTCTAGATAGTAATTACTGTTTCAGTCATTTCTTGAAGATCACCTTTAAACTGGGAAGTGAATGTATTATATTGGTCATGGAAGTCATTATCCCTGCAACTCCAGTACCAACACCCATGGCTCTTCCTGTAGCGACCAAGAGTGGCATGACCTGACCTGCCCTTTTATGTCGGGCAGCTATCATATCAATAACTGGGATTGGTAGGGACTCATTTTCTTTCCATGGATTACTCCCAGTTCAGGGAAAAGGAGTACCAACATGTAAATTCCTGACAAGCTGATGTGTAGGCAATGATATACCTGAGTGCCACAAAGAATTGACATGTTCTTGACTGCAGGGCATTGTCCCAGATATGATATATCACAGGTTATGGTTGTTCTGCAGTCTAAGGAGCTTAGTATTCCTACAGAACATGTCCCAGATGCCTTTGCCATGTCAAAGAAAGGGATAGAGGTAAGGTTTGTAGTCATGGCAACATTGTAGTCAGGACAGCTATCAAAAGGTGAGGTAAGGTTACTTGGAAGTATCACTGGAGAGGCTGTAAGTGGCAATTGTGAAATAATTCCAAGGGGTATGCATATCCAGCAATCTTTACAGCAACCAGGCCTGGTGACATAAAGGATTTGGTAAACCGATGTCAAGGTCTGAAGCAAAAGACGAAATGACAAGTTAGTAACAACATGTATTCTCCTGTGTTTCTTCAAGGGAGTCATTTATATCCTTCTTAATGTCCTCTATCATCATCACGAGAAATGATTTTAGATCTGAATCTTGCTTTTCCAGTGTGATGGTATATTCAGGACTTGCTATTGTGGGAGAATTGGGTTCTGGTACTGCTAAGTAACCTTGGTTTCTGTTTCTTATGTTCTTATGCTTGCTTCCCACCATCTGAATATTTCTAGTGCTACCTGCTCTCGAAATTTCTGATTGGAGCCTGTCCTTCCTATGATCCTGGTTGTGTCAGAACTCCTCAGAGTCCAGCTGTGTCTGTGATCCTGGGATTCTGGGATCCTATGATCGTGAGATGCTAGGAGTGTCAAAGATCCTGGGAGTCAAGCTGCCCCTGGGACCCTGGTATCCTGGTGACACCAAGCTCCTGGAATGCTGAGATCCTTTGACCCTGTCATCCTGGGTGTGTTAGAGTTCCTGGGAGATTCCTCAGGACCTTCTCAGACCATAAGGCAGTCACTGAATGGGCAAGGTTCTTGCATCCCTGGAACCTGCTGGTCCCTGTTACTCCTGGTGGTGTTGGAACAGATGTTAAGTCCTCCTTACTCCTGATCCTATGATCCTGGGGGGTATTAGAGTGCCTGGGAGTGGAGCTTCCTCTGGGGGTTATGGGACTAGCTGAGGAGTTCATGCCCAAGTTTTCCTTAGGGCACTGGCCCAGACAGGACGGTGATCCCTTTGTTTCTTATGATGCTTCTCTCAATAATTTTTTTCCACAGCAACAACAAAAATAGCTAATCTGACCATGTTCGTCATCTACATGTTAGACACTGAGTTGTGCTACTGTAATCACTATGCTGACTAGAGATAGTACTGTTTGATTATGAAAAGAATACAGTATAGTGTGAAATCAGAACAATCAGTCAACAAAACAGTGAAATTTAATTATTAGTAAGTTAACTTTTATGATGTTCTGAATTTCTGAATATCATACTATCAAGTCAATGTCTTGGTAATATTCTTAGCAAGATACCCATGAGCTCTCAAATAAAAACCAACACTCCAAAACATGTTTGTTTATGTTTATCTATATTTGCATAATATATGCATATACATATATATATGCAATTTTTTTCTATTGAGATCATTGGGAAAAATCTGATTACATTTCTATTTATATCACACTGAGACGGGGTTCAGAGACCACTTGGGATAATAATACTCTGTTCAGAAATATTACAAAGTTTGGGTGCTTTTTAATATTATTAAAAATCCACCTGTGGATTCCCAGGATTTAATTCAAGACATATGATATGGTACCAAATGACTTTACCAACAAAGCCATCTTGCTGACTCCGGAGGTTTATTTCATTTCATTTCATTTCATTTCATTTCATTTCATTTCATTTCATGTCATGTCATGTCATGTCATGTCATGTCATTTCATTTCATTTCATTTCATTTCATTTCATTTCATTTCATTTCATTTACCATCCAAATCTTGACCCCCTTCATGGTACTCTCTTGCACAATTTTCTCACGCCAGGCCTCCCCATGCACTGGGGGCCTCAAGTCTCTCAAGGTTTAGGTGCATCTTCTCTCACTTAGACCAGACCAGGCAGTCCTCTGGTGTATATGTGCTAGGGTCCTCAGACCAGCCCGTGGATACTGCCTGGTTGGTGTTTTTTGTTTGTTTGTTTGTTTTGTTTTGTTTGTTTGTTTGCTTATTTCAATACAAACAGAAATTTATGCATGAAAAAATATTTGGTTCCTCACCATGATCCATTAGGGTGGAAATGACTGCTCTTTACTTTTCTCTAAGGTCTCAGTGGGATCCAGTGCCTTCCTCAAGTAGGTGTGCCATTAACATGAACCATGGATTTTTTTCCTACCCTAGTCACAGTCACAGATATGATGGTGCTCAGGCAAGCTGGATACCATGATTGCTAGTTGGACTTCACATGAAGGAGAGACTTCATTTCAGGAGGGCAACATATAGCAGGAAATACTTAAAAAGAACCTGACAAGTTCCTGTGCTTGCCACAGTGGAAAGTCAAGAAACCAGAGGACTGTAGTGCTCACACCAGGCTCTCGGGTGTCCTGAGCCTGACGGGATCACATGCCTTGTGACTCTAGTACCCCAATCTGCTGGCCTGCCCTCTCCCCAGCCCTGCTCCATTTCCACATAGAAACATGACTATTTTTTTATTGGATATATTTTTTATTTACATTTCATTTCCCTTTTCCTGGTTCCCCACCCCCAAAGGTCTCACATGCCCTTTTCCCTCCCCTTGTCACCCCTTCCCACTTCCCTGTTCTGGTAGTCCCCTACACTGATGCATTGAGCCTTTCCAGAACCAAGGTCCACTCCTTCCTTCTTCTCGGACATCATTTGATATGTGGATTGTGTCTTTGGTGTCCCAAGATTCTAGGCTAATATCCACTTATCAGTGAGTGCATACCATGGGTATTCTTTTGAGACTGGGTTACCTCACTTAGTATGATGTTCTCCAACTCCATCCATTTATCTAAGAATTTCATGAATTCATTGTCTCTAATGGCTGAATAGTACTCCATTGTGTATATATACCACATTATTTTGTATCCATTCTTTCATTGAGGGAAATCTGGGTTCTTTCCAGCTTCTGGCTACTATAAATAGGGCTGCTATGAACATAGTGGAGCATGTATCCTTATTGCATGCTGGGGAATCTTCTGGTTATATGCTCAGGAGTGGTATGGCAAGGTCCTCTGGAAGTATGGTGTCTAGTTTTCTGAGGAACAGTCAGACTGATTTCCAGAGTGGTTATACCAGCTTGCAGTCCCACCAGCAGTGGAGGAGTGTTCCTTTTTCTCCACATACTCACCAACACATGCTGTTTCCTGAGTTTTTAACCTTAGCCATTCTGACTGGTGTGAGGTGAAATCTCAGAGTTGTTTTGATTTGCATTTCTCTAATGACTTATGATGTTGAACATTTTTTAAGGTGCTTCTCAGCCATCAGAATTTCTTCAGGTGAAAAGTCTTTGTTTAGCTCTGTACCCATTTTTTGATAGGGTTCTTTGGTTTTCTGGGGTCTAACTTCTTGAGTTCTTTGTATACATTGGATACTAGCCCTCTGTCAGATGTAGGGTTGGTGAAGATCTTTTCCCAATTTCTTGGTTGCCAATTTGTTCTTTTGACACTGTCTTTTGACTTACAGAAACATTGTAATTTTATGAGGTCCCATTTGTCTATTCTTGATCTTAGAGCATAAACTATTGGTGTTCTGTTTAGGAACTTTCCCCCTGAGCCAATGTCCTCAAGGGTCTTCCCCAGTTTCTTTTCTATTAGTTTTAGTGTGTCTGGTTTTATGTGGAGGTCCTTGATCCACATGGAGTTGATCTTAGTACAAGGAGATAAGTGTGGGTCAATTCGCATTCTTCTGCATGTTGACCTTCAGTTGAGCCAGCACCATTTGTTGAAAAGGCAATCTTTTATTGCTTTGGATAGAAACATGACTCTTAATGCTTAATTAGACAATTAGATTTATGTGCATTATAATCACAATTAAAAGATGCCGATATAGTAAAAGGCTTATCCCATTATTTCTAACCTTATAAAACACACAGAAAAACAACATGACAAGCCATGATTCATCTCTTGCTGTGATCCTCTCTGGGCCTGCAGCCTTCCTCTGCAACTCCCAGCTCTGTCCCTTCTTCCTTGTCCAATCACAGCCCCCCTCTGCCCTGATGTATCCTTACAGGAATGTTCCTGTAACAATAGCAAGTTTTGGGCTGAAGGAGATACTTAAAATTATGAGAAGAGGGAGAAAATTGGACACATCTCACTTTATGGAAGAATTTAACCAGAGGTAAAGTAAGCCCATGTCCTCTTTACACATTGATGTAACCACTGCCAATGAATTCTCATTCCCATGTGTGCCAGTAAAAATTAGATTTAGAGTGACTGCAGCTAAATGCATCACATGTACATTAAAGAGTCACTTATTCTGTGATGCATAAAAATGTAATGAAAATGTGAAAAATGTACAATGTGGTACTAGGGGTAACAGGAGTTTACATATACTTTAGACTCAATAATCTAGGCCATTTGATGATGTCATGTTGGCACTCATTAGTGGACGGATTAATCAGTAAACTACTTGTCTCCCAAGCCTGAATATCTGAGTTGATTCTGATGATCCAAATGAAAACCCCAGACATGTAACATGCCTTGACATCCAAGCATTAGGGAGGTAGACATAAGGGGTATCTGAAGTACACTGGCTGCCACCCTCGCCTGGCAAATGAGAGATTCTGTTTCAAAGAAGGTAGAATTGAGAGTGATCCTGAACATTATCAGTTTGCTTACACACACACACACACACACATTCATATATACTAAAAAGAGGGGATGGAAGGGGAGAAATATGCTAGGATTTCTATTTCTCTCTTCAGAGCCAATGTAAGTTTACTGCAAGAAGAACTATTTTTCCTACAATCCAGTTAGGAGCACATTGACTCAGACCTAAGGACACTATGGCTGTCTAAGTTTTTATACCCTGCAGACACAAAACTCAAGGTACAAAACTGAAGCCCTTTAGTTGGAAGGGACTAATAATGAAGTGGGTTGGAGGTTTCATTAACACTTTCTTTGCATAGTCTACTCATCTAAATATATCAATCTTGGAAACTGCTGTGGATAGATGAGAGGCGTACTCTTGGGAGATGGGACTGTATTCTGACTTACCGCAACTATTAAAAGATTCTTCCTTTCCAAGTAGTTGGACAACAGAGTTTCTTGCTATGAACACTTTAGCATGAAAAATCCACCTGCTTTAATGTGTAAAGTGATTGTATCTGTAGCTAACAAGAGTGAAAATTTTGACATTTTGTTTGAACTTTTTCCCTTCATAGTAATAGCAATAACAACAATAATACTAATAAGTTTGGCTAATATAATGTCTTAAAGTTTTATGCTTTTATGCTTGCATGTTTATGTTCTATAGTAACTCAACTCTGGGTCTTATCTATGCTAGTCCATGTTCTAACTGAAGTGCACCCCCAGACTTAGGGATTACACTTAAAATAAATCTAATACCAAATATTTGAGTTTTTGTAACTAATATTTGAAAATACAATGATAGTAAACACCAATTACATGATAATTTTTAAATATTTTAATATTAATTTGAATTAAAAAAATTTACAACACAAATGGAACAGTATACTGACACAAAGTACAAATAGGACACTGATCAGTAATTAACACAAAAATCCTAACTCTTTACCTTGTGATAACACGCTATAACATCAGTGAAAAGACTGCAGGGACTGATTCTATTTTTTTCTAAAAATACATTGAGATTATTACATCCATATTATGGAATGGTTGGTATTAGTTGGTATTGAACCTGATTTTCAGGCTTTGAGCAAAATTTGGTATGAATGATTTTTATTTTTAACCAAAATCAAAAGTGCTTGCACTATCAATAGCTGGAATTCTTGGATTATAAGAGAGTGAAAAGTAACCAATCCATCCAACATGACCTCTGGAAAATGTAATTGTCTGCTCTTTGAGAACTTTCATGTTTTCAATATCCATGAATAAAATCTTTGTTTAGCTTTCAAGGATATCTCATAAAATAACATCATTGTGATATTTTCAATCAGTTCCCTCAAACTATTGGAAAACATTCACCTAGACAAGGGAATAAGGATGCCAGGAATATGTTCAAGTAGCTACGGCAAGAGCAGAGTAAGAGCCAGGTGGGATACAAGAAATGAAGACCATTCAGTGCAAAGAACTGAAAAGCAACAGTCAGAGAGCCTGAAATATGTTTAACATTACTTTTACTTATCTATGTGTTTGCTTCTTCCCATTCATTAAAATGCTGGTACATATTTGTGCACAGGTGTCAGTTCATCTGTGTGCACATTCATGGAGAGGCTAGAGGATAACATTGATGTTATTGCGTAGGATGCCTACACACACACAACCTTCTTGTGTGAAGCAGAGTTTTGCTCTCATTAAAAGGACTCTCTCTGTATCCCCAAAACTGGGATTATAAGTGTACAGCATTTGGCTTTTTGTTTTTCTTGTGAGTTCTTGGAATAAAATTCATGTTATCCTGCATGCAGAGTAAGTGCCCTACTGACTGAGCTATTTCCCAAGCCCTGTATATTTGTTTGCTGTTCATAATCATAATTCACTTGTAATTGTAAGGAATTTTAATGATATAACACTCTATCACCAAAGGAACAAATGCACACATGCACACATATCCCCTAAAGTCATTGTTAATTTCTAACAATATATGTTATCCTTAAATAAGTCCATCATAAAGTGGCATAAATACATTATAAAGTGTCATAAAACTTAACACTTAGGAAACATTATACTCTAGAGAACAATTACACAAAGTCCACTGGCTCCATGAAAACTCAGGTGAGTATGCTTGATTTTAAGTGTAAGAAAGCATGTTTTATCTGTATGATTTTTGACTACCTTCTGTAATTAGAATGTTTATATACTTGGGTGTGAGCACTAAAATCAAAAGAGCTCAAGACTTTGCAAATGCTTGATCATTTTGTTCAGTTTCTACTAAACAGGAGAGAAATATATGATAAATTCTGCACTAAAGTATTTTCTAGAAAGATTTTTGATTACTAGGATATTCTTCTTTTATCACTAGAATTGATCCTGTCAAAGACAGACATGGACAGCGTTATAATTTTTGGTCTTTCTAAACATGCCTTTCTATTGAAAAATATTCCCAATGCTTTTGAAAATCTATGGGTTTTTATGAAACAAAAAATTTTATAGAAAAAGCATGAAATATTATCTTACAAGTGTAGTAAAAAGGCTAATTGAATTTGTAATCTCATTTGAACATGAACAAATACAGGAAATCAACTTTAGTGAAGTCATTGAGAACTTTGCAGAAATACAAAATATGAACAGATATTTAAAGTTACCATTACTGAAACAGACTAAAGCAATGGCTTTTTATTTATAAAAATAAATTAATCATTGCTATTTTATATTTCCTTTTATTACTTGTATGTGGTTGTTAGCATTCTGACATATAGTATGTTATAGTAGAAAATCTTCCCATCCACATTTGATTAGTGTTCATTTGCCTTCATGATCATTATTTCCCAGATATTGCAGATGGGAGAGGGGCTTTATACAGATATAAATCATGCATCTAAACCTGCACACATATTGCTATTGACAAGAAAGACGTCAAAAACTTCATGAATTCCCATTGACTAGTTACACTCTTCTATTGGTGGGAGTTAAGAAATCACATTTCTGCACATGTGTGCATGTATATGTGTGTTTGTGATATCTGGTTATGAATGCCTGAGGTCAAGGTCCAAGTTCCTCCTCAGTTTCTCTCCAACTCGGTTTTTGTAATAGAGTCTCTGCCTTAAGCCAGAACTAACGAAGGCAGCTAGACAAGCAGCACTGCCTATGCTTGCTCTGTCATGGAAACTGCTGGCTATGTTACTTGGGTTCCAGGGAAATGAACTCAGGTTCTCATGCTTGCAGGAAAGTCATTTATTGGTTGAGCTCTTTTCCCAGATTAAAACAAACAAACAACAAACAAAAATGACTTCTGAAGCATGGGAACAATGGTAAAGTGGATGCTGAATACGGTGAGAATGTTTGATAAGAGTTATCCCTGTTTCCCATAGATTATAATATTTGAGTGCTACAGCTTACAATGAAAGGTAAGAGATATCTGTGCTGTAAGAGAATGGAGCCTGAAAAACGTGTGCACAGCTACTTTTGGAATGCACATATCCTGATGAAACAACAAACTTTGATAGAACATAATAAATCAACATAACACATTAGCTGGGATTGACAGCTTCGGTGCTAGTTTGGCTGATAACCAGTAATATTAGTTTGACAGTGAAAACCTGTACTGATGGCTGGTGGCAGAAATAAAGTTAATACTTTCTTTCTGTGTACCACAGACATAATACTCATAAACGATGGAAGAACTTACAGCTCATTTCAAGTCGGAGGAAGTCTTTAAAGCCAAGACTTTCTAGGAAAACTCCTGATAAAGCAGTGGTTTTAAAAAAGAAGAAAATGTCAGCACTGAATTCCACATGGAAGGTAGGAAAGTGGAGGTAAGAAGCTTCGGTAGAAAATGAGACAGCATTCCAGAAGTGTCCTGTGAAGCAGAGAGGACTTAAACATGTTGGGTTTGTTTCTAGAGGGATATGAAAAAGCAATGAACTTGTGGGTAAGTTTTAAGACTAGAAGGACATGGAAGGGAAAAGGGATAAGGGAGCCAAGAATCTGTTATACCCATGCAATTCAGATAATGGGTGTAGGGGTGGGAAGCAGGAGAAGGTGTTGTACTCACGGTCACCATAACAACGCAGGGGGCCAATTCTCCAAGCATATTCTGATTTTGATCTGTTGGTATCAGTAATAATTATCTGAGTTACAGGCAAGTGATCTTTGAAAGAAAGAAAAGCAGTATGATTTGTCCTGCAAAACATAAATTTAAGGAGGGGGGAGAGAAAGAGAAAATGTAGATTATCTAGCGATACTGTACTAATCCATCTTTGGCTAAGGGATTTTGGAGTTGATACAGCCTGGCTAGGGTTGGAAGGAGGATAAGCAAAGTTTTTGTTTTGTTTTGCTTTGTTTTATATATTTATTTTTTTATTTTGGGGTCTATGTTAATTGTTGGAATACCAATTCCATAACATATGGCCTGTTTTCAAACACCACTGGATTCTATATTTTACCTAAATGTGCTTGCAGGAACACAGGTAATTTAAAAGGAACGCAGTTCAGATTGTGGCTAAAAGGACCCAAATGCTCACTAAAGTGTTAATGTGACATTAAAAATCACTTCACTTTCCTGTAAAAAACAGGAGGTTCTATCGGAGAAACTAACTGGAAAAGAGATATCACACATTCCTTTCAAAAATTACTCACAGAACTTGCATAAACCATCTGCCGACAGGTTTTAATCAGGTTTGAAGATTCTTTATCACCTTTTAATCTATGTTAAAATAAACTTCTGTAGTTAATTGGTTGCTTTTTCCTTTATTCCTTAGAAAGATCATGCTGTTTAAAGTCTCTGGATTTGTTCTCATTAATTCTGCAAATAGGGAATAACTAGTTATATTTTGATTAGAAAACAAAAAAGAGTAGAGAAAGCCAGTGCTTTCTTCTCTTTTAAAGCTATTTTTAGCTTTAAAAGAGAAGTCAAGATGAAGATGGAACTACTTGGGAGAGCATAAACTTTGGAAGTAAAAACCTGGTGTTCTGTTGCTGTGGAGATATTCTAGTGTGCATGGAAGCTGAACTTGGAGACCTGAATCTGGAATTTCTGAACTTAAACTAAAACTATACTCTTGTGGCTTAAACACCAGCAGTTGAGTAAATAAAAAACCTGTATTCTCTCATGAAGGAGCAGGAGATGCTACATTGTACTTCTTTTTCCCATTTTTATTTAAGTAATATAAATTTATTATTTACAATTTAAACTTATGATATTTTTAAAAATAATTTAGTGGCTCCAGAATTAATGTAAAAAGTAACTAATACAAGGTTAATGGTGACAACTGTAGTCTGTCAAAGGCTTCATTCTGTTTGGTTCTCTATACTGTATTCATTTTCTACAATTTTTTAAATTAGTGAACTCATTACATATTTCATAGAAGTTTAAAAAGAAAGTGAAGAAAGGAAGGGATTCTGCAGCAGGATGAGCTGAGAATCACGGTTGCTTTCTCACAAAGTAGACATTAAATTTCCTTAAGATTCTAAGAATATCATTATCTTCCTTAGGAACTAGCTGGACTACTTGAATCAGTGAAGTACTATGACTCTTTTCTCTAGATTTCTGAGATTTCTCCGAATGCTGCTGTGTCTGTGAGTGAGTTTGATCCAGATACCTAGAACTACTATTCTGTTGCTTGCTGTTTCATTTTTCTTTAATACAAGAAGGTTTCTTTTTTTTAATTAAATGTAATCTTCATTTACAATTCAAATGCTAAAACCTTTCACGGTTTCCCCTCCCTAAAACCCCCAACATCTCCTCCCACCCCCTACCTCCAAGTATATGCCCCTCTACCCAACCCACTCCCACTGCCCCCACCCCCACAAGATTTCCCTTTGTTGGGGTATCTATTGAGCCTTCACCTGACCAAGCACCACTCCTCCCACTGATGCCCAACAAGGCATTCCTCTCCCACATTTTCGGCTGGAAGGAGGTGTACCCCTTGGTTGATAGTTTAGTCCTTGGGAGTCCTGGGGCATCTGGGTGACAGACATCATTGATCTTCCCATGGGGCTGTAAACATTTTCAGCTCCTCCAGACCATCCTCCAACTCCTCCTTTGGAGACAAAACGCTAAGTCCAATGACTGGCTGCTAGCATCTTCCTCTGTATGAGTAAGGATCTGGCAGGGCCCCTCCAGAGACAACCATGGCATGCACCTTTTGGTATGCATTTCTTGTCATTCATAATAGTGTGGGGTTTGACTGTTTATAGGAGGAATCCCCAGGTAGGGCAGTGTCTGGGTGGCCTTTACTTCAGTCTCTGTTCCACACTTTGTCTCCATTATTGCTCCTGTGAATATTTTGTTCCCTTTCTAAGAGGAACCAAAGCATCCCCACTTCAGTCCTTCTTCTTGAGCTTCCTGTGGTCTGTGAATTGTAACTGGTTTATTTTGAGCTTTTGGACTAACATCCACTTATCATTAAGTGCATACCATGTGTGTTTTTTTGTGATTAGTTTACCTCACTTTCTAGTTCCAACCATTTGCCTAAGAATTTCATGAATTCATTGTTTTTAATAGCAGAATTGTACTCCATTGTGTATATATATCACAATTTCTGTATCCATTCTTCTGTTGAAGGATATCTGGGTTCTTTCCAGCTTCTGACTATTATAAATAAGGTTGCTATGAATGGAGTGGAGCATGTGTCCTTACTACATGTTGGAGCATCTTCTGAGTATATGCCCAGGAGTGGTATACCTGGGTTCTCAGGTAGTACTATGTCTAATTATCTGAAGATCTGCCAAACTGATTTCCAGAGTGGTTTTACCAGCTTATAATCCCACCAACAATGGAGAAGTGTTCCTCTTTTCCCACATCCTCTCCAGCATCTGTTGTCCCCTGAGTTTTTCATCTTAACCATTCTGAATAGTGTGAGGTGGAATCTCAGTGTTGTTTTGATTTGCATTTCCCTGATAACTAAGGATGCTGAACATTTCTTTAGGTGCTCTAGAGCCATTCCAGTTTCCTCAGATGAGAATTCCCTGTTTAGCTCTGTACTTCATTTTTAATAGGGTTATTTGACTCTCTGGAGTCTAATTTCTAGAGTTCGTTGTATATATTGGATATTTACCCGCAATTGAATGTAGGATTGGTAAAGATCTTTTCCCAATGTGTTGGTTGCCATTTTGTCCTATTGACCATATCCTTGGCCCGGTCAGTGTGTCTGGTTTCATGAGCAGGTCATTGGTCCACTTGGACTTGAGCTTTGTATAAGGAGATAAGAATGGGTCAATTTGCATTTTTCTGCATGCTGATCTCCAGTAGATCCAGCAACGTTTGTCTAAAATGTTTTCTTTTTTCCACTGGATGTTTTTAGCACTTTGTCAAATATCAAGTTACTGTAGGTATGTAGGTTTTTTTCTGGGTCTTCAATTCTATTCCATTGATATTCCTGCCTATTTCTGTACCAATACCAAAGAGTTTTTAATCACTATTGTTCTGTAGTAGAGCTTGAGGTCAGGGATGGTGATTTCCCCCCAGGAGATCTTTTGTTGTGGAGAATAGTTTTTGCCATCCTGGGTTTTTTTTTTATTCCAGATGAATTTGAGAATTGCTATTTCTAGATCTATGAAGAATTGATTTGGGATTTTGATGGGGATTGCATTGAATCTATAGATTACTTTTGGCCTTTTTTACTATATTAATCCTGTCAATCCATGAGCATGGGAGATTTTTTTCATCTTCTGAGTTCTTCTACAATTTGTTTTTTCATAGGTTTGAAGTTCTTGTCATAGATATCTTTGACTTGCTTAGTTAGAGTCACACCAAGGTAATATTATTTGGGACTACTGTAAAGGGTATCATTTCCCTAATTTCTTTCTCAGCTTATTTATCATTTGAGTAGAGGAAGACTACTGTTTTATTTGAGTTAATTTTATATCCAACCACTTTGCTGAAGTTGTTTATCAGCTTTTGGATTTCTCTGGTGGAAGTTTTGGGGTCACTTAAGAATATGATCATCTGTAAATATTGATAGTTTCACTTCTTCCTTTCCAATTTGTAGGTCTTTAACCACCTTTTGTATTTTGATTGTTCTGGCTAGGACTTCAAGTACTATATTGAATAGATGGAAAGAGTGGGCAGCCTTGTCTGGTCCCCAAATTTAGTTGCATTGCTTCAAGTTTCTCTACCTTTAGTTTGATGTTGGCTACCTGTTTGCAGTATATTGCTTTCACTATGTTTAGGTATGGGCTTTAGATTTTCGATCTTTCCAAGACATATATTATGAAGGGATGCTGAATTTTGTCCAAATCCTCCTCAGGATCTAAGGAAATGACCATGTGTTTTTTTCCTTGAGTTTGTTTCTGTAGACAATTACATTGATGGATTTCCATATATTGAACCATCCCTGCATCCCTGGGATGAAGCCTACTTGATCATGGTGAATTATTGTTTTGATGCAGTTTTGGATTCAGTTGGCCAGAATTTTGTTGAGCATTTTTGCATTAATGCTCATGAGGGAGTTTGGTCTGAAGTTCTCCTTCCTTGTTTGGTCTTTGTTTGGTTTAGGTATGAGTTGGGTAGTATTCCTTTAGTTTATATTTCATGGATTAGTTTGAAGAGTATCAGTATTAGATCTTCTTTGAATATCTGATAGAATTCCCCACTAAACCCATCTGGCTTTTTATTGATGAGAGACTATTAACAACTGCTTCTATTTCCTCAGGACTTATGGGTCTATTTAGATGGTTTATCTGATCCTGTTTTAACATAGGCACCAGATATCTATCTAGAAAGTTGCCAATTTCATTCACGTTTTCAAGCGTCATTGAGTATAAGTTCTTGTATTAGGATCTGATGATTTTTTGAATTTCTAGTTTCTGTTCTTATGTCTCCCCTTTCATTTCTGATTTTATTAAGTTCGGTAGTACCTCTATGCCCTCTGGTTTGTCTAGCTAAAGGTTTATTTATCTTGTTGATTTTCTCAATGAACCAGCTGCTGGTTTTGTTTATTCTTTGTGTAGTCCTTTTTGTTTCTATTCGGTTAATTTTAGCCTTGAGTTTGGTTATTTCCTGCCCTCTTCTCTTTGGTGCATTTACTTCTTTTTGTTCTAGATATTTTAGGTGCATGTTCAAGCTATTAGTGTAAGCTCTCTCCATTTTTCTTTTTGGAGGTACTCAGAGCTATGAGTTTTCTTATTAGCACTGCTTTCATTGTGTCTCATAAGTTTTGGTATGATGTGTCTTCATTTTCATTAAATTCTGAAAAGTCCTTAATTTCTTTTCTTTAAATCTTCCTTGACCAAGCTATCATTGAAAAGAACATTGTTCAAAGTCCACATGAATGTGTGTTTTCCATTGTTTTTGTTTGAACTTAAGAACAGTCTTAGGCAGTGGTGATCAGATAAGGTGCATGGAATATTTTCAATATTTCTGTATCCCTTGAAGCCTGTTTTGTGACCAGTTATATGGTCAGTTTTGAAGAAGGTACCATGAGGTGCTGAGAAAATGTATATTCTTTTGCTTTATGGTGGAATGTTCTATAAACATGTTAGATCCATTTGGTCCATAACTTCAATTAGCTTCACTGTGTCTATGTTTAGTTTCTGTTTCCATGATTTGTCCATTGTTGAAAGTGGGGTGTTGAAGTCTCCCACTATTATTGTATGCAATGCAGTGTGTACTTTGAGCTTTATTAAAGTTTCTTTTATAAATGTAGGTGCCCTGTGTTCAGAGCATAGATGCTCAGAATTGATAGTTCATCCTAGTTGACTTTTCCTTTGAGCAATATGAAGTGTCCTTTCTTATCTTTTTTGACAACTTTTGGTTGAAAGCCATTTTTTTCCAATATAAGAATGGCTACTCCAGCTTGTTTCTTTTGATCATTTGCTTAGGAAACTTTTTTACCAACCTTTGACTCTGAAGTAGTGACTGCCTTTGTCATTGGGGTGGGTTTCTTGTATGCAGAAATATGTTGGGCTCTGTTTATGTATCCAGTCTGTTAGTCTTTACGTTTTTATTGGGAAATTGAGACCATTGATGTTAAAAGATATTAAGGGAAAGTGATTGTTGGTTACTGTTATCTTCTTTGTTAAAGGTGAAATTCTGGTTTTGTAGCTATCTTCTGTTGGGTTTGTGGAAAAATATTACTTTATTGCTCTTTCTATGGTGTGCCACCTTGTGTTGGTATTTTCTACCCATTATCTTTTGTAGAAATTGATTTGTGGAAAGGTATATTGTAAATTTTCTTTTGTCATGAATGTCTTATTTTTCTCCATCTATGGTTATTAAAAGTTTTTCTGGATAAAGTAGTCTGGGCAGACAGTTATGTTCTCTTAGGGTCTGTATGACATCTGCCCAGGTTCTACTAGCTTTCATAGTTTCTGGTGTGATTCTGATAGGTCTGCTATTATATTCTTTCTTTGTTTAGTGTTTTTGGTGTTTTGATTATTATGTGACTGGAGGAATATCTGCTCTAGTCCAGTCTGTTTGGTGTTCTGTAGGCTTCTTGTATGTTAGGTTAGGGAAGTTTTCTTCTTTAATTTTGTTGAACATATTTACTGGTCTTTTAAGATGTAAATCCTTGCTCTCTTCTACACCTATAATACGTAGGTTTGGTCTTCTCATTGTATACTGGATTTCCTGTATGTTTTGGGCTACTAGCTTTTTGCTTTTTGCATTTTCTTTGACTGTTGAGTCAATGTTTTCTATGGAATCTTCAGCATCTGAGATTCTTTCTTCTATCTTTTGTATTCTGTTGTTGATGCTTGCATACATGACTCCTGAATTCTTTCTGACGTTTTCTTTTTCTTTCTTTCTTTCTTTCTTTCTTTCTTTCTTTCTTTCTTTCTTTCTTTTTTCTTTTTTCTTTTTTTTTTTTTTTGGTTTTTTGAGAAAGGATTTCTCTGTGTAGCCCTGGCTGTCCTGGAACTCACTCTGTAGACCAGGCTGCCCTTCGAACTCAGAAATCCACCTGCCTCTGCCTCCCAAGTGCTGGGATTACAGGCGTGCGCCACGACACCTGGCTTCTTCTGAGGTTTTCTATCTCCAGAGATATCTCGCTTTGTGATTTATTATTTTCTACTTCAATTTTTACATCCTGGATAATTTTCTTCAGTTTCTTCACTTGTTTGTTCTTTAAGGGATTTTTTTGTTTCTTCTTTAAGGGTTTCTATCTATTGAACCATATTATCCTATATTTCTTTAAGGGAGTTATGTATGTCCTTCTTGAAGTCCTCTATCAACATCATGAGATATGATTTTAAATCTAGCTCTTGCTTTTCTGATGTGATGGAGTATCCAGCATTTGCTATTGTGTGAGAACTGGGTTCTGATGGTGCCATGTTGCTATGGTTTCTGCTGGAAATCATCTTGTGTTTTCATTTGGCTATCTAGTTATCTCTGGTGTTAGCTGGTCTTGCTGTCTCTGACTGTTGCTTCTCGGTCCTGCAGGCCTGTGTATCTATATTCCTGGGAGTCTCTTTCTCTCAAATGCCCTGCATATATATGGTTCTCCAGGACTTATCTGGAGATGGGGTCTTCCCTGTAGCACATGTCAAGGGTAGAATTCCCTGCATGCTTCTTGTTCTGTAGAAAGTATCAGGAAATGGGATCTTCTCTGTGGCAGAACTGGCAGGTCTACCACATCTGAAGGAACTAGACACATGGTGGCAGAGGAGGAAGGAGCTTTTTCCCTTTTTTATTTCACATGCTGGGTATCTGTAGACATTGTTGTACGCATGATAACAGCTCTGATACCTTGAGCTGTCATTGATAGGTCTCTGTTTAACTGTCCTATTCTATTCACACAGGAATTCTCCACACTCAACACATTTCAATTGATTGGGTTTCAATTTGCTAGTTTGAAATCACTTTGAGACTGACTCCCTAAGATTATACCTTGGTCACCTTACCAGCTGCTGTGGGTGAGCACAGCCTCCTTGGTTACACACTCATAGTTCTTTTGCTATTTTCATTCAGAACAGTTCCATCCACTGCAAGGTAAATTTACCAGAGACCCCATGTTGAGATACTTTGGGAAAATTTGAAATATAACTTTATTCTACCCAGAATTTCATAGTTGAAGGAAATGTTATTATGCTGGCTTGAATTTCTTTCTTAGCATTCAACCTTTTATTTCACTATAGTGAAATTTTATTTATCTACAGTTTTCATAAACCCAAATTTAATATATAACCCAATGTTGTCTCTTATAATTAATTCAGGATTTTGTAATACTATAGAAAATAATATAAATAACAACATACTTTTTCAAAACAGACACATGCCACATTTGATAAATTGGTTTATAAAGATAAAACCAATACCTGACGCACCAGGATAGTCAATGATTTAGATCCTTTAGTTAACAAATGATAAATGTAGGATTTTGATATCCTGTTCCATAATAAAAATTTAGTTAATGGTTTATTACAGTTAGCATTCAGACTATAGCTTTGGTACCTTAAAAAATAGGAACAGCTGTTAGTTTTAAGTGCTGTAGATGTGCAAAGTAGATAGAATTAGCTCATTTCTTTGTGAATAATAATTCTGTACCTTAAATATACATTCATTGAAATTGTCTTAAGATGGCCATGTGCTTTTTCATGGACTGAGTAAGCAAACACACACACACACACACACACACACACACACACACACACACACACAACCAAGGCAGAATGAAGTCAGAAATTAGATGACCTTAGGAAGGAACCTGAAAGAAATTAGGAGTAGACTGTCACAACAGATTTGTCCTGGGTCACTGCTAATCGAGGAATCCAGAAAATTTTCAGCAAAACAGGAATCTTTTTGGGAGTCACAGTGTGACCCTGGTGAGGGCTGAATACCTATCCTCTCTTCCCTGCACAAATTACCTTTCATGGTGTTTTGATAAAGGTTAATTTTGGCTCACAATTCAAGTATACTGTTCATCATGGAGCCAGGAGCTTGTGCCAACTAGTCACAATGCAGTCAGCATGTGAAGAGGTGAATGCTGGTGCTCAGCTCCATTTTTCCTTTTTACTGAATCTAAATTCCCAGGACTCAGCATGGTCCTTGCATCTCAGTAGACATAATCATATTTCTCTCCTCAGTGATTTGAGATCCTATCCAGTTAGCTATCTGTTGACCATCACATATATAAGCTATTCTCTACATACTCTACATGGCCAGAGTTTTGTCCTTGGTATTGGCTCTGTGGAAACCTGTATTATGACCCTGTTACACAGATTCAGACATTTTGCTCAATCTATCACATTCTATCATCTAACAATTCTAAAATGTGATTCTCATCAATCTAACAATGTGCAAAACAATTAAAATGATACATATCAAAAGCTCAAATGTTGTAATACTGCATTATTTGTTAATGGCAGAAAGTCATTTACAAGTCAAATGCTTACCATGGAAAGTTTAAAATAATGACAAAATCAGAATCTGGAATATACTGCACCCATTAAAGCCAGCATGATGTCTTAGCTTCTATGTTGGTTTAATGAAGTCAAGAAAAGTTTTGTATTATATTTAACATTTTTTTTCTGGGAGAATTTGAAAAGTAATACACTTAATTTGATACACATTTTGTAATAAGTGAACATACAGTTTAAAATCCTATATGCCTAGGAAATACTTACATTTGGACATAGTCTAAATGTGGGACCATTATCAATAGGAGTATTTTGCATGTGACAATATATCAGTGGCTACAACACTGATTAAATGACATTCCTCACCCCATCTCCCTAACTACAGTTAAGCTTCAAAACCTATAGTTCTGGTTTGTGTTTTCTCATTGCTTTACACATTGTTAGATTGACTAGAACTCCATTTTAGAACCCCATAAAGGTTATAGGGAGGTGTGGGGTGTCAGGATAGTTTCCTCATCCACAAGGATTTCAGGGGCTGGTATTACACAGGTCTTGTGCAGTCAATGCAATAATAAAAGGCTATAACATGTCCAGACAAAATTTTCCCCTGCATATTTCTCATTCTTTGGTTCATAAACTTTCCCTAATTTTTCTTCTGTGATGTTTTCTAAGCCTTGGACAGAATGACATAAATGTTCCATTTAGGGATGAACACCCCTCCATCCTACTCTCAATACTCAGACCAATCATGGGTTTCTAGACTTCCATACTTCATTAAGCATCTTCTCACTCAAACTTGGACAAGCAAGTATAGTTAAGGCCAGTGACTACAGAAAAAATGTAGAAATGAAGATAAGTATGGGGGTTTATGCATAAAAGATGGTCAGGATGAGAGCCAGGAATGGGAAATTACAAAGATTAATTATAGAAATACATGAAACTATCAAACAATTAAAAAATATATTTTCACATAGAATAGATACATAAAAATTCAAAGTGCTAGTGAGGTAAAATTTTATCTTTTTTTTAAATTTTATTTTCTATATTCTATGTTTACATTCCAAAGGCTTTCCCCTTTCCCAGTTCCCACCCACCATACTTCCCATAGTTCCTCTTCCCCCCAACTATTCCCCAATCATTTCCCCTCTCCCCGCGGTTTCTTTACTAAACTGGATGCAATCTTTACAGGCCCAGGGTCCTCTCCTTTCTTCTTCTTGGGAATCATTTGACTTGCTATTTGTGTCTTGAGTATTTAGGGCTTCTGGGCTCATTAATATCCACTTATCAGTGATTGCATTTCATGTGCATTCTTTTGTGATTGGGTTAATTCACTCAGGATGATATTTTCCAGGTCTACCATTTACCTACAAATTGCATGAATTCATTATTTTTAATTGCTGAGTAGTATTCCATTGTATAAATATACCACATTTTCTGTATCCATTCCTCCTTTGAGGGATATTTGGGTTCCTTCCAATTTCTGGCTATTATAAACAAGGCTGCTATAAACATAGTGGAGCATGTGTCTTTATTGCATGCAGGGGAATCCTCTGGGTATATGCCCAGGAGTGGTATGCCAGGGTCCTTTGGAAGTGACATGCCCAATTTTCTGAGGAACCGCCAAACTGATTTCCAGAGCGGTTTTACCATTTTGCAATCCCACCAACAGTGGAGGAGTGTTCCTCTTTCTCCACATCCTCACCAGCACTTGTTGTCTCTTGAGTTTTTAATCTTAGCCATTCTGACTGGTGTGAGGTGGAATCTCAGGGTTGTTTGGATTTGCATTTCCCTGATGACTAATGATGTTGAACATCTTTTAAGGTGTTTCTCGGCCATCCGAATTTCTTCTGGTGAAAATTCTTTGTTTAGCTCTGTGCCCCATTTTTTGATAGGGTTATTTGGTTCTTTGGGGTCTAACTTCTTGAGTTCTTTGTATATATTGGATATTAGCCCTCTGTCGGATGTGGGGTTGGTGAAGATCTTTTCCCACTTTGTTGGTTGCCGTTTTGTCCTTCTGACAGTGTCCTTTGCTTTACAGAAACTTTGTAATTTTATGAGGTCCCATTTGTCGATTCTTGATCTTAGAGCATAAGCTATTGGTGTTCTGTTCAGGAACTTTTCCCCTGTGCCCAAGTCCTCCAGTGTCTTCCCAAGTTTCTTTTCTAATAGTTTCAGTGTGTCTGGTTTTATGTGGAGGTCCTTGATCCACTTGGAGTTGATCTTAGTGCAAAGAGATAAGAGTGGGTCAATTCGCATTCTTCTGCATGTTGACCTCCAGTTGAACCAGCACCATTTGTTGAAAAGGCTATCTTTATTCCACTGGATGGTTGTGGCTCCTTTATCAAAGATCAAGTGACCATAAGTCTGTGGGTTAATTTCTGGGTCTTCAATCCTGTTCCATTGATCTGCTTGCCTGTTGCTATACCAATACCATGCAGTTTTTAACACAATTGCTCTGTAGTATTGCTTGAGGTCAGGGATATTGATTCCCCCAGAAGTCCTTTTATTGTTGAGAATAGTTTTAGCTATCCTGGGTTTTTTTTGCTCCAGATGAATTTGAGAATTGCTCTTTCTAGGTCTATGAATAATTGAGTTGGGATTTTGATGGGGATCGCATTGAATCTGTATATTGCTTTTGGCAAGATGGCCATTTTTACTATATTGATCCTGCCAATCCAGGAGCAAGAAATATTTTTCCATCTTCTGAGGTCTTCTTTGATGTCTTTCTTCAAGGACTTGAAGTTCCTGTTGTACAGATCTTTCGCTTGTTTGGTTAGAGTTACGCCAAGATACTTTATGTTGTTTGTGGCTATTGTGAAGGGTGTTATTTCCCTAATTTCTTTCTCAGCCTGCTTGTCCTTTGAGTATAAGAAGGCCACTGACTTGCTTGAGTTAATTTTATAACCTGCCACTTTGCTGAAGTTGTTTATCAGCTGTAGAAGTTCTCTGGTGGAGTTTTTTGGGTCGCTTAGTAAACTATCATATCGTCTGCAAATAATGATAGTTTCACTTCTTCCTTTCCAATTTGTATCCCTTTGAATTCCTTATGTTGTCTAATTGCTCTTGCTAGAATTTCAAGTACTATATTGAAAAGATATGGAGAGAGAGGGCAGCCTTGTCTAGTCCCTGATTTTAGTGGGAATGCTTCAAGTTTCTCTCCATTTATTTTGATGTTGGCTACTGGTTTGCTGTAGATTGCTTTTACTATGTTTAGGTATGGGCCTTGCTCTTTCCAAGACTTTTAGCATGAAAGGTTGCTGAATTTTGTCGAATGCTTTTTCAGCATCTAATGAGATGACCGTGTGGTTTTTTTCTTTTAGTTTGTTTATGTAGTGGATTACATTGATGGATTTCTGTATATTGAACCATCCCTGCATCCCTGGGATGAAGCCTACTTGATCATGGTGGATGATCGTTTTGATGTGCTCTTGGATTCGGTTAGCAAGAATTTTATTTAGTATATTTGCATCTATATTCATAAGAGAAATTGGCCTGTAGTTCTCTTTCTTTGTTGGATCTTTTTGTGGTTTAGGTATTAGCGTAATTGTGGCTTCGAAGAATGAGTTGGGCAGTGTCCCTTCTGTCTCTATTTTGTGGATTAGTTTGAAAAGTATTGGTGTTAAGCCTTCTTTGAAGGTCTGGTAGAATTCTGCACTAAAACCATCTGGTCCCGTACTTTTTTTGGTTGGGAGGCTTTCTATAACCCCTTCTATTTCTTTTGGGGTTATGGGACTATTTAGCTGGTCTACTTGATGCTGATTTAATTTTGGTATTTGATATCTGTCTAGGAAATTGTCCATTTCCTCCAGATTCTCCAGTTGTTTTGAGTATAGACCTTTGTAGTAGGATCTGATGATCTTTTGAATTTCCTCAGTTTCTGTTGTTATGTCTCCCTTTTCATTTCTAATTTTGTTAATTTGGATACTGTCTCTGTGTCCTTTGGTTAGTCTGGCTAAGGATTTATCTATCTTGTTGATTTTCTCAAAGAACCAGCTCCTGGTCTTGTTGATTCTTTGTATGGTTCTCTTTGTTTCTATTTGATTGATTTCAGCCCTGAGTTTGATGATTTCTTGTCTTCTACTCCTCCTGGGTGTATTAACTTGTTTTTCTTCAAGGTCTTTAAGGTGTGGCGTTAAGCTGCTAGTGTATGCTCTCTCCAGTTTCTTTTTGGATGCACTTAGAGCTATGAGTTTTCCTCTTAGCACTGCTTTCCTTGTATCCCATAGATTTGGGTAGGTCGTACCTTCATTTTCATTGAATTCTAAAAAGTCTTTGATTTCTTTTTTCATTTCTTCCTTGACCAAGGTGTCATTGAGTAGAGTATTGTTCAGTTTCAATGTGTATGTGGGCTTTCTGTTGTTTTTGTTGCTATTGAAGACCACTCTTACTCCATGGTGATCTGATAGAAGGCATGGGATTAGCTCGATCTTCTTGTATTTGTTGACATCTGTCTTGTGACCAATTATATGGTCTATTTTGGAGAAGGTACCATGCGGTGCTGAGAAAAAGGTATATTCTTTAGCTTTAGGATGAAATGTTCTATATATATATATCTGTTAAATCCAATTGGTCCAGAGTTTCAATTAGTTTCACTGTGTCCCTGTTTAGTTTCTGCTTTCCTGATCGGTCCATTGAGGAGAGTGGAGTGTTGAAGTCACCCACAATTATTGTGTTAGGTGTAATGTGTGTTTTGAGCTTTAGTAAGGTTTCTTTTAGGAAGGAGGGTGCCCTTGCATTTGGAGCATAGATGTTCAGTATTGAGAGCTCTTCTTGGTGGATTTTCCCTTTGACCAGCAAGAAATGACCTTCTGAGTCTCTTTTGATGATTTTAGGTTGGAAGTCAATTTTATCTGATATTAGAATGGCTACTCCAGCTTGTTTCCTGAGACCATTTGCTTGTAAAATTGTCTTCCAGCCTTTTACTCTAAGGCAGTGTTTGTCTTTAACACTGAGATGTGTTTCCTGTATGCAGCAAAATGTAGGGTCCTGTTTCTGTATCCAGTCTGTTAATCTATGTCTTTTTATTGGGGAATTGAGTCCATTGATGTTAAGAGATATTAAGGAATAGTAATTATTACATCCAGACATTTTTGAAATTATATTTATTTATCTTATTTATTTTTTATATTCGAGAGGTTATCTTCTTTTGTGTTTGATGAGAGGAGGTTTCTATCTTGCTTCTTCCCGGGTGTAGTTTCCGTCCTTGTCTTGGTGTTTTCCCCCTATTATCCTTTGTAGGGCTGGATTTGTGGAAAGATATCTTGCAAATTTGGTTTTGTCATGGAATACCTTGATGTCTCCATCTATGGCGATTGAGAGTTTTGCTGGGTAAAGTAGATTTGGCTGAAGTTTGTGTTCTCTTAGAGTTTGCATGATATCTTCCCAGGATCTTCTAGCTTTCATGGTCTCAGGTGAGAAGTCTGGTGTTATTCTGATAGGTCTTCATTTATACGTTACATGGCCTTTTTCCTCTTGCTGCCTTTAGTATTCTTTCTTTGTTTATTACATTTGGAGTTTTGATTATTATGTGACGGGATGTATTTCTGTTCTGGTCCAGTCTGTTTGGGGTTCTATAGGCTTCTTGTATATTCATGGGCATCTCTCTCCTTAGGTTGGGGAAGTTTTCTTCCATATTTTTATAGAAGATTTTACCTGGCCCTTTAACTTGTAAATCTTCACTCTTGTCTATACCTATAATCCTTAGGTTTGTCTTCTCATAGTGTCTTGGATTTCCTGGATGTTTTGGGTTACCACATTTTTGCATTTAGTATTTTCTTTGACTGTTGAATCAATGGTTCCTATGGTATCTTCGGCTTCAGAGATTCTGTCTTCTATCTCTTGTATTCTATTGTTGATACTTGCATCTATGGCCCCTGATTTCTTCCCAAGGTTTTCTATCTCCAATGTTGTCTCCCTCTGTGATTTCTTAGTTGTTTCTACTTCTGTTTTTAGTATCTGGATGGATGTGCTCAGATCTTTCACTTGCTTGATTGTGTTTTCATGTATTTCTTTAATAGATTTTTGTGCTTCCTCTTTCATAGCTTCTACTTGTTGGCCCATGTTCTTCTGTAGTTCTTTAAGTGACTTTTGTCTTTCTTCCTTATTGTCTTCTTCTCTTTGATCCATCTTCTCCTGAATTTCTTGAAGTGATTTTTGTATTTGCCTCGTAAAGGATTCTAACTTTTGATCCATTTTCTCCTCTATTTCTTTATGAGATTTTTCTATGTGTTCAGCTACCAGCATCCTGACCAGTGATTTTATATCCAAGTCTTGTTTTTCTGGTGTTTTAGGGTATCCAGGGATGCCTGTTGTTGGAGAACTGGGTTCAGATGCTGTCATGTTGCCTTGATTTTTGTTAGTAACGTTCCTTCGTTTTCCTTTTGCCATCTGGTTATTTCTGGTGTTAGTTGGCCTTGTTGTCAGTGGCTGGTGTTTGAATCTCCTGTGAGGATGGGCTCACCTGTTGTTTCTCTACTGGTGAATATGTGTGACTGCTGCTTTAAGGGATCATAAGCTGGCTGCCACCCATGCAATTGTAGCCCCTGTTGGAGTCTGTCTACCTGGGCTTCTCCAGCTGTGTCCTGGTTGCAAGGAACTCAGCCTGCTTGGCTCCGAGACCCTAGCAGATCCCCCCTGTGAGGGTAGCCCTGGAAGGGGTGTCTACCTGGGCCTTTCCAGCTGTGTCCTGGTTGCAATATGGAGGCCCGCCACTATCGCTGGTCCAGGGGCCTGCGAGCTGGTTGCAGAACGCAGCCTTGGTGCAAGGCCAGAGGGCGCGGGGATGTCCCACAGAGCCTAGGCAGAACTCAGCCTGCTTGGCTCTGAGACCCTAGCAGATCCCCGACCCCACCCCCCACCCCCTGTAAGGGTAGCCCTGGAAGGGGTGTCTACCTGGGCCTTTCCAGATGTGTCCTGGTTGCAATATGGGGGCCTGCCGCTATAGCTGGTCCAGGGGCCCGCGAGCTGGTTGCAGAATGCAACCTCGGTGTAAGGCCAGAGGGCGTGGGGATGTTCCACAGAGCCTGGGCCTTTCCAGCTGTGTCCTGGTTGCAATATGGAGGCCCGCTGCTATTGCTGGTAAAATTTTATCTTTATTCGTTTATTCTGCAATCTTTGAATATCTTATAAAGGTGTTTTGATTTAAAAATAAATCTTAAAGTTATACATTCAGCAAATCAATTAACTTTACGTTGTGGCAGATCAGGACTTTGAACAGTAATGAAGTTTGTTGAACAGACAAGGTAGACAAAGGGCACACCGTGTAGATTCATGTCTGATTTTGAGCTACAAATAGCAGTAAACCAGTGTTATTTCTGAGTTGCTTTCCACATTATTTCTAAAGGCACTGCAACTGCAACTTTCAGGTTTGGCTAAGCTCCACACATCACTAGTCCTTAGCATCTTATAGGTCTTGACAAATTACAAATACAGAGAAATCCCAGTCTACACCTTCATTTCATATATATGTGTGTGTGTAATATTCATGAATACATGGGTCCATCTGTGTGCATGGATGCCTGTGAATGTGTGTACACATGTGAGCAGAGACCAAAAGTAATCGTTGAATGTTATTTCTTTGGAACACTTTATTTGTCCCAGGCTTTATCATTTTTTCATTGACACAACATTTGATTTACAAGTGTGAATCATTAAGGCTAGCTTATTTACCTGAGGTCCCGAGATAAGACTCAGGTCCTCATGCTTACTTATCTCCTCAACCTCATCTTTGTTTCTTCTAAACATTAGAAAGATGTTTCATAGAGTAGAAGTAGGTCATAATTTACTCATATTTAGAGTATTTACTCTCTATTGATGAAGATAGAGCTATATCCTTGAATACATTTTCAGAAAGGTTCTTTTATGGTATTCATGGCAGAATACCAAATAATTCTACTACTTAGAGTTTCTCCAAATAATCATGTGAGAATTGGCTTTAAATTTCAATCATTGGTTATGAGTTCCCTCTATTCCTCCTTTCATACTTTTCTATTATCTCTTGAGTATGCAATACCATTCTACTCTCTCCATTTGAATACAATATTGTAGCAGAAACAGCAGGGCAACCATTATGTAAATGCTGGGGCCTGCTCAGTCACCAAACCATCTCCTACAGAAGGACCTAATTGAGAACTGCCTGAGACACCAAGAATTAGTGGTGCAGACAATGCCAGCCAATCAGGAACTGCTGTTTAGAAGAGATGCTTTCCAGGTTGCTCCTCTGGAAATCCCCTATCCATTTTGATATGTAAATAAAGAAAATATACAGTTTAAAAAAGAAAAAATATTAAGAAATATATAACCAGTTAAAATTATGTGAAATTTGATAAATGCAACTCTATATTTATTAAATAAAAAAAAACTTATTACAGTAACAACAAAAAAAGTAGAGCTGCTTTCTTGGGACCAATGCAGAGCAGGTGGAGGGTGTTTTAAAGGAGACTGCACCTGTGTTCAGATGAGCTTGCTACTATACTTCTTACCTGCTTGCAGAGGCTGTGTCATTGATTCTGAATCACTTCACCTCCATCCCCCAAAGGAAGATAGGGTCTGGTAAACAAGTAGTCCAGGGCAAGTTCAATACTCTATAAGCCAGTTTTATTTTTTAAACATTTTAGGCCTAATCACAGATGTAGATCAGCTGTGGCAAAGTTACCTCCAGGCTGTATTTGCTTAAGTGTCAAATTAGAAAATAATATGGCAGGAAGGCTTGGGGAACTGCTTGGTGGTGAAGAGACTTTCCTGTTTCTCTCAAACCATCAAAGAAACAACAAATTAAGAAGCAGCATAAGCACCCACATGCAGAGAGCAGAATTATCCAACGGTAGACAAAAACAAACCATCATGAAGCCATCTATTTACTTAGTCATTGAACAAGGAAAGCACAGTGTACTCATAGCAGCCTACTTCCCATCAACAAAAAGGGTTTGTATGATGCTAATACCAGTGAGTAAACGACCCTGATAACCACTTAACCACTTATAACGTTTGCCTAAGTGGTTCCAAACAAAGGAAATAAAATGGAAAAGTAGATTATCTTAGAAACAGGACCTCTTAAACCATGTTGGACACCTTTCTTTTCTTTCTTTCTTTCTTTCTTTCTCTCTCTCTCTCTCTCTCTCTCTCTCTCTCTCTCTCTCTCTCTGTCTCTCCTTCATTTCCTTCCTTTCTTTCTCCCTCTTTTTTAGTATTTTATACTTTATAATTGGATACTAGGGATCAAGCTGAGATTTCATGCTTGTATAATGAACACTATTGTCTGAGTTATCCCTTCACACGCAAGAAAACTTTTGAGAATAGAGGATTAATTCACAACAAAATTGCGTATAGTAAACTTGGTAACTAGTTCTTATGATATCAGAGAAGAATGATGGCCAAAAGTATAATCAATGCCAGTTAATTTTGAACTGCATATTAACCACTTATCAAAGAACAGAGGTAAATATATGTCCAAGAGAAGTCATCCAGTCATCACACAATCATTACCATAGCATCATTCCATAAGGAATCTCTCTTAGGCAAAGAGTAAAATCCAGCTCTGCATAGTAGCTTGAGGGTCCTAGGTTCCATACAGTGAGAAGAGATATAGACAGAGAGATAGAAAGATATTGAGAAGGAAGAAGGGAAGGAAGAAAGGAAAGAAGCGCCCCTCAAAGTACATTACACTTATATTTAAAAATGAAAGTTCTGACTCTCAGACGATAAAACAACAAGAATACTGGTTAATGAAAGGATGCACCAAGGGCAGATGCAATGACTAGAACTGGAAACATTCCAATCCTCACTTTCTTCTGCAACAGTAAAAGAAACAGGCAAAAGTGCTCTGTGAAGGGCTCTTCCTTTTTGTTGAATCTGAAATTTAGACATGAAAACCTGCAATTCAGGCTCTGGGCTGTCACCAGGAGGCATCCATTGCCATGTCTCCCATCTGTGCCATACAAATCTGCTTTCCTCCTTCTTTAATGATCATGTTTTCCCTCCAAAGCCCAACACTCTAGTTCACTTGTCCAGTATGATGATGTCGCTGGGTTTTCCTGCACATGCTCACTGGTCTACAAGGCTGATTCAGAAAACTCCTGTGGACTGGGGCAGTAGAAGATTCAATAGGTGAAAGTAATTATCACAAACACATGTGGATTTGAGCTCAGATCACCAGAAACTTCATAAAACAATGTGCCTGCTTTAGTCTGTAACCCTAGCACTACAGAAGTGAGGAGGCTCCATGGATCTCATTGGCCGGCCAGCCAGGCTACAGGTTTATTAATAGAAGCTGGGTGAAAGGAAGAAAGGAAGAAAGGAAGAAAGGAAGAAAGGAAGAAAGGAAGGAAGGAACGAAGGAAGGAAGGAAAGGAGGGAGGGAGGGAGGGAGGAAGGAAGGAACAAACAAACAAGGAAACAAAGAAACAAAGAAAGAGAAACAACAATAGATGATATCCAACTAAACCTTTGTTCTTCACATAGAAACATAGGAAGGCACTCATTCATACTCACAGTTATTCATTCAATATCACACAGGCACACTGGCATACACACATATACAGACACACAAAGTCAGACACAAAGAATGCTATAGATGTACATAAAAGCAAAGATCCACAAATAAGAGATAATGTATGAATTTTTCTGTGATTTTCTTAATCTGATTAAAATAATCATCTCTACTTGTTTTTAATTTCCTACAAAAATAAATAACAGCAACAACAACAAACTAACTGCATTGTTTACTGCTGAAAAACTTTATGCCTCTATACCAAATTATCTTTATTCTATCCTGTTTTTCGAAACAAAGACTGATTTTCTTATTTATTTCCTATTCCATACTATTTAGATTTTGACTGTAACATAAACCCCCAAGTAATCAATTTTATAGAACAGTATGTATTTTCTCCCACAGGTTCTTCATTCACAGACTCATACCATTATAGACAGTAAATAAAACTTAAAATAAAACCATCTTTATACTAGGAAATTATAATTCCTAAACTTGGCCAGCTTGCCAACTTGTTGTTTTCTGAACAACATGGTAAAATTATTTGAAGGCTATCAAATGTATACAATAAAATATTGAGGATTACTATAGAGATTCTTTGTAAATAACATACCATAGTCTATGAAAGATGAGAATATCTGTGCATTTTAGCATGGATAATAGGCATAGAAACAAACACTAACAGATATGTGGTCCAAGTAGTCCACTGACTGACTTATCCAGTGACTATTCCTTAATATTAAGCAAGAGGGTTCCTCTAGAAATGTTAATTGAGTGACATTTTTCTCCCTCCTGCCTCTTCCATCTCTTTTGCCATTCTCTCACTCTTTCACCAAGCAGATGAATCCCACTCATTTCCCCAGTTTATTTGACCTCATTGGAACAATCACTAAGGTCTGTTGTAATAGAGCAAAGAATAATCAGTCAAAGGCAACAAAACTTTGCCTAAGGTTCCATGAAAAGCCCAACTTAGCAATAAGGAAGGAATTGTCACTGACCACCCTGATGTACAGTGGACATTAGAAGGCCCATTGATGGACTTAAAGAATAAATAACTTAATTCAGCAAGAATAGCAATTTTGCCTAACTAAGGATAGGTTTTTCTGGGATTAATATCATATATGGTTCATAAAGCATGAAAACATCTCAGTATTTTGTTTTATTTATTTATTTATTTATTTATTTATTTATTTATTTATATTTTAGCCATTGCTTCCACTCCCAGTCCCCATTCCTATAGTTCCTCATTATATTCTCCCTCTCAACTGCCTCCAAGAGAATGCTCTCCATCTCCACCCCCGCCAGGTATCCCCTTTCTCAGAGATGTCATGTCTCTCTCGTTAACAAGGGTTAGGGGCATTTTTTCCAACTGAAGCCAGACCACTCAGTCATTCCAAAACCACACAAAGATCCAACAAAGAAAGAGAACTGCAGGCCAATTTCATTTATGAATATCAATGCAAAAATACTAAATAAAATTCTTGCTAACTGAATCCAAGAACACATCAAAACGATCATTCAACATGATCAATAGGCTTCATCCCATGGATGCAGGGATGGTTCAATATATGGAAATCCAATAAAACAATCCACTCCATAAACAAACTCGAAGAAAAAAAAAACACGGTCATTTCGTTAGATGCTGAAAAAGCATTTGCTAACATTCAGCATCCTTTCACGCTAAAAGTCTTGGAAAGTCAGGAATTCAAGGCTCATACATAAATATAGTAAAAGCAATATACAGCAAACCAGTAGCCAACATCAAAATAAATGGAGAGAAACTTGAAGCAATCCCACTAAAACCAGGGACTAGACAAGGCTGCCTCCTCTTTCCATATTTTTTCAATATAGTACTTGAATTCCTAGCTAGAGCAATTAGACAACATAAGGAGGTCAAAGTGATACAAATTGGAAAGGAAGAAGTCAAACTATCACTATTCACAGATGATATGATAGTATACTTAAGGGACCCAAAAAAACTCCACCAGAGAACTCCTACAGCTGATAAACAACTTCAGCAATGTGGCTGGTTATAAAATCAACTCAAGCAAATCAGTAGCCTTCCTATACTCAAAGGATAAGCAGGCTGAGAAAGAAATTAAGGAAATGACACTTTTCACAATAGCCACAAACAATATAAAGTATCTTGTTGTGACTCTGACGAAACAAGTGAAAGATCTGTATAAAAAGAACTTCAGGTCTCTGAAGAAGGAAATTGAAGATCTCCCATACATTTTGCACTGAGTTGCTCGTCATGAACTTTCATTGGTAAAGTAAGACACCTAATAAGAAAAAGTTGTATCCTTTCATTTGACACTTAATAGGTTGGCAGTTGTAGTTTAATGAGAACGCCCCAATAAGATGATATATTGGAAAACTTGCTTGCCAGTTGATTATGCTGTGTGAAGAGGTTTATGAGATGTGAGATTGCTGGAGGAAGTATGTCACTAGGGGCAAGATGTGAACTTTCAGGGTTTCATTTCATTCCCAGTTTGCTAATTCTGCTTCCTGTTTGCATATTAGAATAGGAGTGCTCATATTTGTGCTTTAATTACCATGCCTGCCTGCTACCATGTTGATGATAGCATTTATCCCTATGGAACTGTAAACATGGAATCTATATTTCACTAAGATAATCATGGTCTTTAATCACAGCATTAGAGAGCAAATTAAGACTGTTGTTGAACCATACCTATATATAAACCTTGGGTAACCTTAAATGGTTTCTTATTCCAGAATGTTGGTCAATATCTATCTATCTATCTATCTATCTATCTATCTATCTATCTATCTATCTATGTGTGTGTATATATATATACACACACACAAAGAAATGTAAAGAATTTTATATTATTGGTTAATCTATATCGTGCTAAAAGTGCTGGCAAGTGCTCACAAAATACCTCAGTTAGTCAAATGATTGTTCTGCATACATAAGACCCAGAGTTTTATATCTATCACAGGTAAAAATAAATGTAGGATAGCAATATGTGATTATAATCCCTTTGTCCTATGTAAGCAGAGAAAAGTAGTTCCCTAAGGATCACTGGACATCTGTCCAGGTTAGATCAATGAGCTTCTAAAAAATACAGGACAGACAGCACTTGAGAAACAGCACCTGATGTTGACCTCAGGTTTTTATATACTCAGTTATTTGTGTGCATGTACATCTTTACACATACAAGCTTGGTGGCACAGGAGGAATTTTAGAAAAGGCATTTTGATAAGTTCTTGTAAGCACTGAATAGGTGATTAAGATAAATCAGTTCCTAAGTAGTTCAGAGGTTAGTGAATTAATAGTCAGATCAATAAAGTGATATCTGAATAGGTGACATTACTAGTGGAATATTTGGAGAAGAAAATGCAGGAGGACTTCATACTGAATAAGTATGATATAGTCATTATCCCATAATGACTGTGCAATCTACTAACCCCTGGCAATTATACATTAAAAATATGGGGCAGTGTACCTCCAAGATAAAATATAAAGAGGAAGAAACATTCCATTTACAGTGTCAGCTTCCACATTGAATTTTCTTTCTGTGTCAGGTTCTCTAATAGTTTATTATAAAGTAAAGTGAAGGTTTTTCATTCTGAGCCTCTAAATTTGTAATAATGTCTATTACTAGACACAGTGAGTGGACTTGTGACTCAAGTTCACTAGTGAATCTCAGAGTCTTGGATCAAAGGATTTCTCTCTTTCTTTTTCTTCACCATCCATAACAAAATTACCTAAAAACATTCTCACAATGTACTAGGATTGAAGATGATACCTAGACATGTTCTTATCCTCTCAATTGTTATCTTAATAGGTTCTAGTGTCTATATTGAGTTATTTCAAGGGGGAATACCACTTCAAATGTTGACTAATACTATTTTCTGGGCTAGAGTCATAGACTGATAAAACAAACTCACCATCAGTTTTCACATTCTCTCTGCTTCCTGACTGCAAGTACAATGTGATCCCACTGCCTCAAACTCCTACCATCATGCCTTTCCCACAATGATGGATTGAATCTTTAACTATGTTCCAAATAGAGCATTCCTGATGTTCCCTCTCTTCTGTATGAAGAAATGAATCTAATATATCCCTTTCCAAAGATGTTCTGAATTTGTCTACCTGAAGCTTTCATTGTCTACTTGCACCATGACCAAATAGATTGAGGTCATGTGGTTTACAGGACTTTGTTCTTCATCTAGAACACACTGTAGATTCATTTGTAGGCCTGAATGATGCTGTAATAACATTCACTGCAGAATATAGAGAAGTATCAATCTGACTTTAGATAATTTATGAGACTTTTTCCACATGAAGAGATTGGGTGAAAAAGGCATCTAAAGAAATGCAGCTGTGTACCCAAGCAGCTATGTGATGTTCAAAAGTCATGGTCTACATTTTACAGAAACAGTACTTATTCTTCTCTTGAGATTTTATGTGTGTGTGTATGTCTGTATATGTATGTACATGTGTGTATGCATGCATGCATGTATAAACCAGAGCACATGTATATTTGTCCATGCATATATGCAGTGGAGCCTGGAGGACTAATTAGATTGCTTATCCCCAGATACTGCTCATCTATGCTTGAGGATTACCTGAATATTTTGGGTTAGGCGCTTTGTTGCATTTTGCATTTTCTTTGACTGTTATTTCAATGTTTTCAATTGTCTCTTCTGAACCTGAGATTCTTTTTTCTATCTCTTGTATTCTATTGTTGATACTGGCATCTATGACTCCTGATCTCTTTCCTAGGTGTTCTATCTCCAGGTTTTCTCCTTTTGTGATTTTTTTTGTTGATTCTATTTCCATTTGTTGATCCTGGATGGTTTTGTTCATCTCCTTTTCCTGTTTGTTTGTGTTGACCTGTAATTCTTTAAGGGATTTTTGTGCTTCCTCTTTAAGGGCTTCCACCTGTTTACCTATGATCTCCTGTATTTCTTTAAGGGAGAATTTTGTCCTTCTTAAAGTCAGCATCATAAAATGTGATTTTAAATCAGAGCCTTGCTTTTCTGGTATGGTTGGTTATCCAGGGCTCACAGCAGTGGCGAACTGCATTGTGATGGTGCCAAGTAGCCTTGATTTCTGTTGCTTTTGTTTATACCCTTGCCTCTTGCCGTCTAGATACCTCTGATGTTAGTTTGTTTTGCTGTCTCTGGTTGTGGCTTGTCCCTTTTGCAAGCATGTGTTTCAGTACTCCTGTGGAACAGTTCTCTCCAGAATGAATTTGGGTATGGATCACTGTAGCACAGGATCAGCTCAGAGCACAGACAGAAACTGGAAGGATCCTGTCCTGTGTTGATCTTTGGTTCCTGTGTCCTTAGGTCCCAGGGCAGGTCCCTTAGAGCAGAAGTGGTGGTCTTACCTGTGCTCACAAGTGTGCCAGCACTCCTGGGATACCAGCTCTTTCTCAAGAGGAATTTAGGTATGGAGCACTGTGGCAAAGGATTAGTTCTAGGCTCTGTGGCACAGGATCAGTTCAGGGCACAGACAGAAACCAGAAAGCCAGGAGATTCTTATGTTCACCTAATAATGCTCTATAACCTTGCCCCTGAAGTTATTCCTGATTGGTCAATAAAGATGGATGAAGCCTGTATAAGAGAGATAAGTAGAGTTTCAGTTTCTGGGGCTGGTGGTCTGAGGAGAGACCATGAGGAAAGCAAAGAGAAGAGGAGAGAGAAAAACACCATGGGGCATGGAATCCTGAAAACTGGACATAAGGGCTGCCAAGTCTGAGTACAGGCAGCCAAATGGAATATGGGTTATTGATAGGGAAGTAGACAAAACAACATAGAGCCTTGGTATCCTCCCAATTCTAATGTTTTTAATACTTATGATAAATATAAGTGTTTTGTGTCTTTTATTTGGGAAATAAATGATCAGATGTGGGGTAGAAACACCAAAGTAATTTTTACCATAACAGATGGTGTCTTTAAAAAAAAAAAGTGCAGGTTGAATATGAAGAATCACAATGAATGTTGTTTTTATGCCTTCCAAAGGTGGGCATAAGTATATGCATTGGCACAAACCAACACACACACACATACACATGCACACATGCTCACACACATACACATGCACACACACATATACATATACATAAACAGGAGAGGTGCGGTAAGAAACTGAAGAAATCTACTAAATTGCAAAGCTCATATTTCATTGCATTTCTTGCTTAGAACAGAAAGTTCAGCATACAAGGAGTTGTTGGCACAAACATAACTATTACTCCACAACATAAAGGAGCTGACAATTTCAATTTTTTTATTTTTATTTTTTGCATATGAGTATCTTCCTTATATGTACATGGACCATGTGCATGCAATTTATGCTATAAGAAACACTAGATCTTTTGGAATTAGGGTAGTTTTCAGCCATCATATTGGTGCTGATAAGCAAATACAGGTACTTTCAAGAGCATCTATTGCTCTTAATTGCTAAGCCATCTCTCAGGTTCCGAGGCCTTTTTGGTCTTTTTTGTTTCTTTGTTTGTTTGTTTTGCTTTGCTTTTCATACAGTTGAATTTAGTATGTGCTGCTTTCTTTCTTTGTAACTCATATATAGTTCTGTATATGAGTTGAAATTTTCAAGCACCATAAGAAAACTGAAGTTCCTCTTACCATTTATCTGTGCCAGCATCACAATTGCAAAAAGGTCGACTGTCCAGGCAGCTCTCCTCCAGCCCACATCTACACTGCTGGACTCCAGGAACAGAACCTCCCCAATAAGGGTGCTTTTCATTGGATCTTCCAATCCACCAAGTTAATGGGACCCAATCTGAAAGAGAAGATGTCTTATAAGTCATGAATACAATCTGAAACTCTACAGTGGAGCTCACAATGTTGTGTATGTATGTGTGTGTGTATGTGTTTGTGTATACATATAAAGTTTCTCTTCCCATCTCTTTCCCTTTTTTCCATACTTTCTTGATTCCATTTTTCCTTTATCTATTTCAAGTCTCTACATATTTTAATATACACACTTATGCATTCATACATCTAAAAATATTTTTATTAAAAGAAATTAGTTACAGCATTAAGAGTCAGGAACATAAACCCAAATTTATAAAATATTAGATGATATCACAACTGATTTAGTTGGATCAGCTTGAAAAAAGGGTAAAGACATACTTTATTTTTATATGTAGCAATGCAAAATTTACAGTTTAAATGATGCATTAAAGAATGATTGGATATATTTTGGACAGAGTAAAGGGATATTTTCAGTTTATAGCATCCCTCCCTTCAAATTTTTTAAAAGTCAATTTAAGTGGGTCAATGCCATATGTGATTTTAAATACCAGTCATGATTGAGTGCTATTGTACCAACAGTCAGTGGAATTAAAAAAAAAAAAACTGAAATTTCATCATCACTGCCTCAAAAAAAATAATAAAATTTGAATACTCTTTGAAGACAAAGATGGCCTACACAGAGAGATTAATTTACATATCTAACACAAAAAGCAGGGAAAATTACAATGAAGTCAAAACTAGAAAAAACAATTTTATATCTTCACTCACACTTTCTGTGTTATTTCTCCCATATCTGTTCTGCTTCAGCATCTTAGTCTCCTAATGTTACTCTCACTTGCTCCCCTTTCAAAACTGTAAATCAGTTTTTAAACAAACCACACACAGATACACACAAACACACAGAACCGGCACACATACATACACATACACAGTTGGGCCGAGATTAGCTGAACCCATGTTCCTTTTTTTTTTTTTAGATAGTAAAGTATGTGGAAAGTAAGGTTAAACAGAATTTAAGCACATGTAAAAGGGATTCTGACATAATCCTCATAGATTTTTTGTCACATCAATGGCAGAAGCAGGATTTAAGATTATACTATTAAGGCATTTATATAGTGCAGTTGACATAGTGTGCTTGCCTAGCATGCAAGAAAATCTGGGTTGGATTCCCAGCACCACAAACACAAACCATGTATAATGAATCAATTGTAAACCACTCCCAGCACTAAAGCAGTTGAGAAAAGGGAATCAGAAATTCAACATTCCTTAGCTATATAACAAGTCAGAGGACAGTCTGGGCTACAAGAGACACTGACTTAAACAAAGCAAATAATAATTATAAAGCCATTGCAATTTTCTCTTTGTACATTCTAATATGTGGGAATTTCACCCAGACAAGATTTTGTTGTAAGGAAAATCTTATTTTTCATATACTCACTATCTACATACACAAAACACCTACTTCCTCTGAACTATCCATACAATTAATTCTCCCAAAACAATTTGATGGAAACAGAGAGAAGACATTCAGCACAGTAAAGCATGTGAAAAATGAGGAACGCTATTATGAAAAGCATAGTTATTTTGAGGTGTTAATTCCTGAGAAAAGCTGGAAAAGTCCACCTTCGTCTCACTACCACAGCTGCACTAAATTCTACAGTTCCTTTAGAACTACCTTCCTGCTTAGAGTTCCCCATGTGGATGTCTGTTAATTAGTTCTCTTCTCTCAAAGCTATTAGTAAATGACACAAGCATCTCTCTCATCTCAAGTAACTCGGTCATCTCTAAAATATTGAGATGAATTCCTCTTCAGGCCCTGGCTAGACAAACCATATTTTAGTATCCTGAAATCTACATGGTGGGGAGATCAGACACAATGGTGCTCCCATGTAATCCTAGTGTAGGGAGGTAGAGACAAATGGGTGTCTAGGCTCCATTGCTAACTAGGCTAGACTATTCAGAACTCCAAACTAGTGAGAAAGAAAACATGGTGGTTGGCACCTAGGAACAATACCACAAAGTTGTTCTCTGACATCCACATGTGCACAGAGAGAAAATAGGGCCTCTGAGGCCAAGGTGTGTGTGTGTGTGTGTGTGTGTGTGTGTGTGTGTTTAGAAGTAGGAGGAGGACAAGAAAAGTTTGAAAAGAATGAGGGTCAAGAAAGTGAAGACAAGGAGGAAAGAGAAAATGAGAGGAGGAAGAGGACATTAGTCTATAGCTCCTTCCTCATGAACTGCAAATCATTGTTTCTTGAATATAAACATTGCTGAAGATTAACTTCACTTTGACTAACTGGTAAGAGATACTATGCTGCTTAAATTTCACTTGATGACTATGAATGTGCTATTTACAGAGGAATGTCTTAAAGAGAAAAGAAACAAAATATATGTGTGCTTTGCAGGCATGTGTGTGGAAGTAGAGGCCAGAGTGCAGTCCATGTCTTCCTCAACCATGATCCACCCTTATTTTTTTGTGATAGGATCTCTTCTTGAGCCATGTATATCACAATTCAGTTAGACTAGTTGAATAGGAGGCTCCAGGGCCTCTTCTCACTATTCCCAACACTGGGACTACAGACACTCATGGCAATACACACCATTTACACAACCACTTCTAGCTTTTTCATTTTCTCTTTTCTTTGATATGGGTCTGAGGATTTAACTCAGATCCTCATAACTGCAAAATAAACATTTAATCCGAGTTTATTGAATCATGTTGATGATGATGATGATGATGATGATGATGATGATGATGATGATGATAATTAATAATGATCCAGGCAAAGTCATGGAGCAGCCAATTTTCACCATTAGGATTTAATCAATAGAATTAGAATTGGAGATTTCTCTTGGATTTTAAATTGTCACAGTTTAATAACAGTAAACACACAGCCCTTAAGTGATGTCTGCTGGAGAGCTAGAATAGTTTAGCTGCATTAGCATCCAGGAGCAGTCCAGATAACCTTACAAGTAATACTAGCAAGGAGCAAGAGAGCACGTAAAGGCAGAGATGCTGCTGGGCTGAGTGGTTGCTGCCACTGTTGTTGCTGTTTTAATTCATTCTAATTTTTGTCTCACAGTTTTCTTCAGAGAATATTCTTTCTCCATTTTTTATTTTGAGTAAAATATAATCAAATATCTCCTCATTTCCCTTCCATTTGTCAATCTTTTCCCATGTTCCATTGCTCTAATTCCTTTCACATTATTATTATTAGTAGTGGTAGTAGTATTAAATATGTATGCATATATAGGTAAGTACAACCTGCTATGTGCATTTACTTGCTTACATATGACTTATGGGCTTAGCATTTGCTATTGGAAAGTCAATTAAGGAGTTTATCTGTCAGAAAGACTACTTCCCCTTTCCTCAGCAGTCATTAGTTGCTGTAATTCTTTGTCTGTGAGTTGGCCCTATCACATTACCCCCTTCTACATCAGCATATATATTTATAATATCATTATTCATGCTTTGCTTGAACATGCATATTTTTGAGTGATTATGCATGTAGTTTCTCTCTCATGTTCAGGAGACACAGTTTCACAGACTACTTCCTGATCATCTGGCATCCACAATTTTTCCACTCCCACTTCCATCATGATTTCTGAGCTTTAGTTGCAAGGATTAGTGTTTTGACATGGTATGTGCTCATAGATTTATATTCTGGTTAACTCAGACTGTCAAAAGGAAGAAGAAACTCTATTTGATTTTCAATCAGTCCTATTTTCTGCTATGCAACCCTTATCATACCTTTCAAATATGATGTTTAGCATTTTCTTCAGATCATATGGCCATTGTCCATGATGGTTTGGAGTCATCTTTGAGTCTTCTTTTCTTAAGTTAGGGTATTAAATATCATAAGCTGTACTCAAACTCACTGTGTAATAAAAGATGACCTGGAAATTTTGATCCTTCCATTTCCATTTCCCTAGTAGCAGAATAAAGGTGTCCACTAATCTGCCCAGTTCATGCCATGTTGTTGATAGAACCTATGACTTCATGAATACTAGATAAGCATTTTGCAAAATGAGCTCCAACCAAGCCCAGCTCTTCACCTCTGAGTCTAACGCCTCCCATTTTTGTATTCACTCAGAAGCTAAACTGTAATGTTGGAAAAAGTATGCTCATGACTAATCACTTGTAACCTCATGAATCACTGTAGTCTTTCTGAGAAATTCAACCATATGATGAAGCAATATTAATTATATATTTTAGACACTTTCTTATTTCTCTGATTAAAAATAAATATTAAATTTTTGACAAAGGTAACTTAATGGACAATATGTTATTTTGAATCACAGTTCTGAAATGTGACCATGAGTTATGGTAACAGGAGCAGGATGGTTACGTTACTTTACACTCAACCCACACTATGGATATGTTGAGTGGAAGGAAGTAAAAGAAACTATAATCATTTCAGTTCTGCCTCCAGTGATTTACTTTCTGCTATAGGAGTTCACCTCATAAAGGTGACAGAATATCCCACAAAGCAGCACAAGCTATGAGGACACTTCATATCTGAACCACAGTCCACAAAGCCATAGAAGCTGGTGAATCAATTTTCTCTCTCTCTCTCTCTCTCTCTCTCTCTCTCTCTCTCTCTCTCTCTCTCTGTATGCGCCAGGTATATATATATATATATATATATATATATATATATATATATATATATAAAGATTTATTCATAAAATAGTATATTATATACAATCTCTATGGTAACAATTTCTCAGCTCTACATTGTGTGTGATGTGTCAATGCTTTGATGGCTCACTTAATCTCCAGAGGAAGAACAGTGTGCCTGCATATATGAATAACATAAATATGAGTGAAATAGATTTCCAAATACAGGTCAGAGCTAGATACTGACTTGGACTAAGAATACTAAAGAAAGTCTCATAGAAACAATGGCACTTGCTTGGAGGTTAGATATTGTGAACTTCCACAAACACTGTCCTGGTGGGAAAAGTACTTGTGCAGCTAATGACTTCAAGGAAAATAGATCTGACCTACTGCAGTGTCTTTAGGAGTAAAATAACTCCACATGCACGAAACATCATCTAATACTGACTGTAGCTGGAGGACATGGGTGTTAAAGCTGAGTCCAATGGAGACCTGAGCCATATAATTATTTCACTGTGTGAACAAAATGCAAAATAGCTAAATGCAGGTGTAAGAGAAAAGATGGGTACTCAATAGAAATAGAGATATGCACAGTCAGTAAGGTGCTTTGTTGAACAAACATGAGGACCTGCTCATGAAATATCAGGGCAGAATATGTCTAATCCCAACATTAAAAAGTCAGTCACACAACAGTGCATACCTGCCAGCCTGACTATGTAACTTAGGGAGTGCTGTGTTAAATGTCAGGTTCTGTTTTTGGTTTTTGGTTTGTTTGTTTTAAAAGGGGGGATGGCAGTGGCTGAGAAAGGCAATCAACAACAACCACTGCCCTCCCAGACAGATGTACATTCATGCACATGTATATGCATCCACACAAAGGCAAACACGCACACACACACACACACACACACACACACACACACACAAAGACATTTTACATATCCTTCTTTCTATATAGCCTATAATTTCTGAAAAAAAAGAAAGGAAAAAAGAAAGATGGAAAGAAAGAAAGAACCCTAATGTTTAGTTAGAGAGAAACACCCTCATCCATCTCAGAAGATAATGACAGACATTCATCAACATCCATCCTTGTCTTAAGGCTTGTCAGCCATGATTATTAGATCAGTGAATATACTTTATAGTGTCATTAGGAGCTATTCAGCCACATCAGAGATTAATATTTCCATAATGTTGTTCATTGATCTCTTTCTTGCTTATTCAGCTGAAGTGAACCCAAGAGCAAGAGGGAGAAATAGAGAAGATTAATGACACTGCCACTCTGAACAAATGATAAATTTCTCTTTGATGAGGTCTCTTAAAGCTGGATCATCCAGGGCTCTCTAGAGCGCACTATAGGCTTAGAAAAGAGACAAGTGAGAACTACACTGACATAATTCTATTTGCATTAAAATTTTATGAGAAAAGATAGTAACTTTTGGAGATTTATTTTTTTTTTCTGAAGAATGATGATGAAGAGCCCAAAAGATGAAGCGACTTATTCAAACTCCCATAGTAAGTACAGCTGGAGCTGGGCTCAAGTTCCTGCCTCTCCAAGTCTTTCTAACCTGTGGTTCTGTCCTGATTCCTAGTCACTATCTTATAGACTAAAAAACTTTTCAATAGGTCAAAAATATTGAAAACTATGACAGTCAGTTATGAAAGTTGCTTATTAGAGGCATTTTGACAAATTTGTGGTAACTTATATAGGAGAAATTTCACATGGGAACAAAAATCTTTTACCACATGGGATATTTTCATTTCTTTACTTTTTAGCCGCTTTACTTATTAAGCATGTGGCTCTATGGGTGTACGTACGAGGTGTGTATATAAGGGGTGTAATAGAAAGGGTGTTAACCTGGCACTATGTATATGTAGAGGACATAAGATAAACTTAGGTATCAATATTTGCCATAAATCTAGTTTGAAATACAATTTCTTGTTATTTGTCCCTGTCTATGTCCCATGGATAAATGCTGCCAAATTTTCAGAAACTCTCCCATTGCTGTCTCCCATCTTGCTACAAGAATAGCTGGATCACAAATATATGGTACTATGTGTGGCTTGACATAGGTTCTAAGAATCCCAACTCAGGTCTTTACTTGTTTGGCAAGCTATTTACCTACTGAACCATCTTCCATCTCTCCATCCCTTCTCACAAAATTTCTGATATGACCAACTTTGAAGAGCTAGTTGACAACTACAAAATAGCAACATGATCCCACCTCTCTACCAAAGTGTGATATGAGCAGGGGAAAAAAACCTACATTGATCTAAGCCACAGAGACAAGTATGAATGTAATGAATATGATTTGTTAATCTATGCTGATTCATAATATAAAATGTAATAAATCCCAAAGGAGGCTGGCAAAAATTACCTGATGTCTCTGTACCCCAGAGAGACTTCGACTTGCTTTAAATCCAGGACCAAATTCCTTGAGTGCATCTATGCTAAATTTCTAACCTTTCTGAACACTTCAAATTTTCCGGGCTGTTTTCTGCAATGTTGGACCTTACTTCTTTCAAATTCTAAACAACATTTTAAGGCAAATATTTTAATCCCCATTTTTCAGATGAGAAACAAAAAATATAGAAAAGCAAAATCACCAGCTTGAAGAAGATTAAGAGCAATGGAATAATGTAGTTCAATATTACCATGATCACCTTTATAATGTTTCTTAGTTATTATGATGAATGCAAAAGCAAAATGTCATACTCTATCATTGCTTCAGTCAGGTTGTCTCAGGATCTGATACACTCTAAAGCTTTCCATTATACGTGTTGCTCATTAAGTGAACAAGGAAGTGAGTGAGTATGTACGAATGCAAATGTGCATGTGTGGGAGTATGGGGTTAGTGGGTGTGTGTACTAATGTGTAGAAATGAGAGGACAGGTTTGAGAGTCTGTTCTCTCCTACTATGTGGATCCTTGGACTCTCAATAGGGTCAACAGAATTAGAGGAAAGCCCTCTGCCCATTGATCAATCTGAACCAGCCACAAAGAACATTTTAGGAGAAACATGTACCAGTTTCTTAAAATACTATAAAATAGCTTAGAAAACTGTGTTGTGGATTACAATTGATCAATCAATAAATTTAAATAAATTATAAAGAATGTTTTACTTAAACTCTGGTATAGCTAGAATGTATCAGAATAGGACTGTTCTGAAAATTTGATGGAATTTATTAAAGCTTGTAATCCTATATTCCAACATATCAGATATTATTACAATATTACATTTCAGTCAAAACTTAGTTTAATCACCTGAGTTCTAAACAATTTTCTTTCATGCGTTACTGCAACAAAATGTACATGTAGTTGTATAATATAAGAATACTTTATCTTTCTTAAAAGAGGAATAAAAACTAATTGTGTAAATCAGTATTTTTGACTTGAGATGATTTCAATAAGAATATGGTCCACAAGTTGGAAAAAAATATGATAACGGCATTTAACTGGCAATCAAATATCTCCAGTAATTTATACTAATACTGAAAGTAGACAAGGATGAAAAATTTGTAGATTAAAGTTTGATGTAATAATCATTAAAAAATTCATAGCTTTAGCCAGACTAACCGGAAGGCACAGAGACAGTACCCAAATTAACAAAATCAGAAATGAAAGGGTGAAATAACAAGAGAAATTGAGGAAATCAAAAAAATTATATCATACTACAAAAACCTATATTCAACAAAACTGTAAAATCTGGATGAAATGGACAATTTCCTAGACAGATACCAACTACCAAAATGTAATCAGGATCAGATAGACTATCTAAATGGTCCCATAACCCCTATAGAAATAGAAGTGGTCATTGACAGTCTCCCAACCAAAAAAAGCACAGGACCAGATGACTTTAGTACAGAATTCTATCAGGCATACAAAGGGAGCCCTAATGCCAATACTCTTCAAACTATTCCACAAAATAGAAACAGAAGGAACATTACCCAACTCATTCTTTGAAGCCACAATTTTCCTGATACCAAAACCACAAAAAGATCCAACAAAAAAAGAGAACCTTAGACAAATTTCCCTTATGAAAATTGATTCAAAAATACTCAATACAATTCTTGTCAACTGAATCTAAGAACAGATCAAAACAATCATTGACCATGATCAAATAGGCTTCATCCCAGGGATGCAGGGATGGTTCAATATACAGAAATCCATCAATGTAATCCACCACATAAACAAACTCAAAGAAAAAAACACATGGACATTTCGTTAGAAGCTGAAAGAGCATTTGATAAAATTCAGCATCCTTTCATGTTAAAGGTCTTGGAAAGAACAGGAATTCAAAGTGCATACTTAAACATAATAAAAGCAATATACAGCAAACCAGTAGCCAACCAACTAAATGGAGAAAACTTGAAGGAATCCAACTAAAAATCAGGGACTAGACAAGGATGCCCTCTATCTCCATATTTATTCAATATAGTAACTGAAGTTCTAGCCAGAGCAATTAGACAACAAAAGGAGGTGAAAGGGATCCAAATTGGAAAGGAAGAAGTCAAACTATCACTATTTACAGATAATATGATAGTATACTTAAGTGACCCACAAAACTCCACCAGAGAACACCAACAACAGATAAACAACTTCAGCAAAGTGGCTGGTTATAAAATTAACTCAAGCAAATCAGTAGCCTTCCTATACTCAAAGGATAAACAGGCTGAGAAAGAAATTAGGGAAATGACACCCTTCACAATAGCCACAAACAATATTAAGTATCTTTGTGTGACTCTAACCAGACAAGTGAAAGATCTCTATGACAGGAACTTCAAGTCTTTGAAGAAAGAAAACAAAGAAGACCTCAGAAGATGGAAAAAATTTTTCCATGCTCTTGGATTTGCAGGATTAATATAATAAAATGGCCATCCTACCAAAAGCAATCTACAGATTCAATGCAATCCCCACCAAAATCCCAACTCAATACTTCATAGACTTAGAAAGAACAATTCTCAAATGCATCTGGAATAACAAAAAAAAGCAGGATTGCTAAAACTATTCTCAACAGTAAAATAACAGAATATCCCCAATTCAAACAGAACTACAGAGCTATTGTGTCAAAAACTGCATGGTACTGGTACAGTGACAGGCAAGTAGATCAATGGAATACAATTGAGGACCTGGAAATGAACCCACAGAATTATGGTCACTTGATCTTTGATAAAGGTGCTACAACCATCCAGTGGGAAAATGATAGCATTTTCAACAAATGGTGCTGGTTCAACTGGAAATCAGCATGTAGAAGATTGCAAATTGATCCATTCTTATCTCCTTGTACTAAGCTCAAGTACAAGTGGATCAAGGACCTCCACATAAAGCCAGACACACTGAAACTTTCACTAGTTTGGTTAGAGTCACACAAAAATACTTTATATTGTTTGTGGCTATTGTGAAGGGTGTCATTTCCCTAATTTCTTTCTCAGCCTGCTTATCATTTGAGTATAGGAAGACTACTGATTATTCGCTTGAGTTGATTTTATAACCAGCCACTGTGCTGAAGTTGTTTATCATCTGTAGGAGTTCTCTGGTGGAGTTTTGTTGGTCACTTAAGTATACGATCATATCATCTTCAAATAGTGATAGTTTGACTTCTTCCTTTCCAATTTGTATCCCTTTGATCTCCTTATGTTGCCTAATTGCTTTAGCTAGTAACTCAAGTACTATATTGAATAGATATGGAGAGAGGGGCCAGCCTTGTCTAGTCCCTGATTTTAATGGGATTACTTCAAATTTCTCTCTATTTAGTTTGATGTTGGCTACAAGTCTCTTGTATATTGCTAGATGAAAACCTCCACTGGAAAAAAGATAGCCTTCTCAACAAATGTTGCTCATTCAACTGGAGGTCAGCCTGCAGAAGAATGGGAATTGACCCATTATTATCTCCTTGTACTAAGCTCAACTCTAAGTGGATCAAGGACCTCCACTTAAAGTAAGACACACTGAAACTAATATAAAAGATGCTGGGGAAGACACTTGAGGACATTGGCACAGGGGGAATGAGACTGAACAGAACACCAATAACTTATGCTCCAAGATCAAGAATTGACAAATGGGACCTCATAAAATTACATAGTTTCTGTAAGGCAAAAGGCACAGTCAAAAGGACAAATCAGCAACCAACAAATTGGGAAAAGATCTTCACCAACCCTACATCTGACAGAAGGGTAATATCCAATATATACAAAGAACTCAAGAAGTTAGACCCCCCAAAACAAAATAACCCTATTAAAAATAGGGTACAGAGCTAAACAAAAAAAATTCACCTGAAGTACTTCTGATGGCTGAGAAGCACCTTAAGAAGTGTTCAACATCATTAGTGATTAGGGAAATGCAAATCAAAACAACCTGGAGATTTCATCTCACACCAGTCAGAAGGGCTAAGATTAAAAACTCAGGTGAAAGCAGATGCTGGCAAGGATGTAGAGAAAGAGGAACACTCCTCCACTGCTGGTGTGATTGCAAGCTGTTACAACCACTCTGGAAATCTGTTTGGTAGTTCCTCAGAAAACTGAGAATGTTACTTCCAGAGGATCCTGCTATACCACTCCTGGGCATATACCCAGAGGATTCCCTAGCATGTAATAAAGATACATGTTCCACTATGTTCATAGCAGCCCTGTTTGTAATAGCCAGAATCTGGAAGGAACCCAGATGTCCCTCAATGGAGGAATGGATACAGAAAATGTGGTATATATACACAATGGAGTACTATTTAGCCATTAGAAACAATGAATTCTTGAAATTGTTAGACAAATGGATGGAGCTGGAGAACATCATCCTAAGTGAGGTAACCCAGTCTCAAAAGAACACTCATGGTATGTACTCACTGATAAATGGATATTAGGTTAGAAGCTTGAAACATCCAAGACGTAATTCACCTATCAATTGATGCCCAAGAAAAACGAAGTAGTGACCCCTGGTCCTGGAAAGGCTCAGTGCAGCAGTGTAGGGGAATACCAGAACAGGGACACAGGAAGGGTTGGATTGGGGAACACGGGGAGGGAAGAGGGCTTATGGGATTTTCAGGGAGGGGTGATCCAGGAAAGGGAAAATCACTTGAAATGTAAATAAAGAGTATATTGAATAAAAAATATGCCAAAATAATAAAAAAATAAAAAATAAAAAGAAACACAGAGATAAAGATGGAGTAGAGAGTGTGGGAATGGCCAACTGGCCCATTATGAGGCCCTTCCCATGGGAAAGCAGAAATAATTGACATGACTAATGATAGTTTCTTATGCTTCTGGACAGGAGCCTAGCATAGAGGTCTCTGAGAAGCTCCACCCATTGGCTGACTGAAACAGATGTAGATATTAGCACACAAATATTGGACTGGTCTAGGGACATCTTATCAAAGAGTTGGAAGAAGGATTGAGGGCCTCCAAGGAGATAAGAACTCCACAAGAAGACCACCAGACTCAACTAACCTGGACTCTGGGGGACTCTCAGAGTCTTAACCACCAGCAAAGAGCATACACAGGCTAGACCTAGGACTCTGGCACATATGCAGCAGATGTATATCTGTCTTCAGGCACATACCCTAACAACTGGAACAAGGCTGTCTCCAAAGCTGTTGTCTTTCTGTGGATTCTAATCCCCAATGTAGACTGCCCTCTTTGGCTCATCCTCAGTGGGAGAGGATACACCAGAGTGGGGGGAACATCTAGAGTGACCTCTGTACCTTCTCAGGGGAGAAGAACTACAGGGATGAAGAAGGAACTCTGTATTAGGGAGTGGTGTGGCAAGAAAGGGTAGCTATAAGGTTGTAAAGTGAATAAATGAATGAATAAATTAAATAAAAAAGTTTTATAATATTCAATGTTATTCCCTAATAGCAACATTTGATTTCAAGCATTGTTAGATCATAACTTCTTCAATAATTGTAAAAGTTTTTATTACAGGATGCACAAGTATTAATAAGTACTTGTGAGTGTGAACTGCCAGCTTTCTGTGCTGCATAGTAATTCAGTGTTTTCTTTTACTTCTTATACTCATACAAATGTAGAGAAATAAACATGTAATTGAAGCATGTAAAAAATAAAGTAAAACAAAAGAAAATAATCATCAACTCTGATGGGCTATATTGTCATGTGACAGAATGTAGAATCGCCCTAGGCACTAATTTCTTAAGCAGTAAGAGACTCTCAAGGTAAATTTAACTGCTATGGGAAGGCACAGCCTAATCTGAGTGGCGCCATTCGTTCTCCAGGGCTGTTGCCCTGGACTGAATAAAGAAAAAGGACACAGTAACCTGAACAAAAAAAATGAAATTCATAGCATAATATTAACTAACTCGCAAACTTGATTATAAACAACTGAAAAATATCATGTAGAATGATCAAAAGTGATTTGTTACTAGAATATAAGAATGGGTAAACATGCAAGTTAATGTGTAACATGCCACAGAAGCAGAGTAAGGTATAGAAATCATATCATCTTAATTAGTATATGCCAAAAAGCCCTTTAATAAAATTCAAATTTTTATTTCTTATAAATTCAAATATATATATGAAAGGGGTGCACCACACAAATGAAGGCTAGATACAATGAAGCTGCATCTCATATATTCAATGGCAACAGGTGAAAGCTTTTCATCTAGGATAAAGGACAGGGCAAAAATATCAACACTGGAAATCTGTACTACCACAGTTTGAAGTCCTAATCAAAGCAGTTAGCAAAAATAATCATAAAAAAATAATGGTCCTTGACTGGGGAGGCAAGCCTGTAATGATCCCAAACATGGGGTCATGTGGGCCTCGGCAGTCAGACCACACCAGAGATGAAGCCTGCCTGGTGCCACACAGCATCAGTAGCACATAGCACTCCTGAGATGGCCACGGACACCCTGAAACCATGGCAACCACTAAGACTAAATTGGTAAATGGTAGAGAAAACAAAGAGAAAAAGAAGCAGAAGAATGTGTGCACAATGAAGAGGTATAACTGGAGATTTCAAGGTAGAGAAAGAGCCAAATCTGGTTAGGCATTGATGCCAACTAAAGGCATTATGAGGTTCTAGCCCATGCTGCCACAGAAGCCCATGTCTGGCTCTGTGGTACTGAAGTAGCTGTGGTTTTACCACCAAGTGCCAGATAGACATCCCTGGAGTAGGCTGTTGTCTTGGGCCATGTTAATATCTGAGGGCTGTGCAGAACTGGCTCCAGCCCTTGGAAGGGCATCATGGGAGAACTCTCCTGAAGGTATTCGGGTAGGAGAGTTGGCCCCACACCTCACCACCTGCAGTACTAAAGATAGCCCCCCCCCTCAAACACACATACACCTAGCCCACAAACTATAGAAGAGCTGACCCTGTTGAAGGTAACTCAGCCATGTGGTCAAGAGCAGTTAAGATAGCCCAGCCCCATGCCTGTTGCTGCATTGGGTGAGCTAGAGAGGACAGTGCTAGAGATCTTGACTGGGAGGTGTGAATGCAAGGGAGTAGAAAGGCTGATCAGTTTATTAAGCACCAAGGCCCACATCCAAGGCTCTGAGTTGGCCCACCGCAACATCTTGCAACCAATTGATAACCTGCTGGAGTGAATAAAGAGTCCACTCATACAGATCAAAAGCTGCAGGATTTCCATAGCAGAGGGCAACAAGAGGTTATCTGAGAGGAGTTTCTATGAGTTTCCAGTGTTGAAGTGGAGCAGAAACCAAAGGCCTACAACCAGACCAATGACTAAATTCAGTGAACACTTGCAAGTAAATTATGTATGAAATGGTGAACTGTGGGACATACTATGATACTCTACAGCTACCATGACTAAATTGGATTTTCTTTTTTGATGGGAATGTTTCAAGAGCAGAGGGCACATACAAAGAGATTAGGAGATGAGTGGGATTGGGGTTAGTGATGTAAAATATACAAACAATCAATAAAAGTTAGAATTTAGAAATCATCAATGTTTCTAGGGACTTAAAAACCAAACTACCTCTAAATGAAGTGAAAAGTCACATCCAGATGTAATAACACAGTTTAGTGTAAAAGAATAAATTAAACAGAAATAAAATGACTCAAAAACAGAAAAGGTTACACTTGCAAAACTACAAAGCACTGACTACTGAAATTGAGACAGATAAAAACAAAATAAAATATAGCTTATATTCGTAGATTAGACTATTTCACATTTTTAACATATTCATACTACTCAAATTTTTCTAGACTTAATATATTCACTGAAGAAACTCCATTGCAATTTGTAATATCATAAAAAACAGTTCTATAATACATATACAACTACAAAATTTCTTAAAATTCAAGATGTACTTAGCAAGAATAGAAGCATGACAGCAATTGATTGCAAAGTATATTACAAAGATGCAAAGATGCAAATTAAAGTAGTATGGTATCAGCATATGAGAAGACATAAATCACAAGGACAAGATCCAAGACTGAGTAACAAATCCTTGCAAATAAAATAAATTGATCATCAATTAGACCACTAGGTAAGAACATTTAAAAAATTTGGAAGTATACTCTTTGTAATAAAGTGTGTTCAGATATCTGATATTAGAAGAACCTTATTTCACAGAATGTGCAAAAGTCAACCCCACATATTTAAGTACAATATTTATAACAGTAAAAGTACTAGAAGAAATTATTTGAAAAAATAACCTTAGTGTTACTTTGTCAAAAAAAATTAGGTGTTATAGTATTACACCAAATTGAAAAGCTTCTGTGAAGGAAAGAAACAATAACCAATGCGAATGCAACAGCAGGTTACAAGGGCTTAAGTTTCCAAACATGTACAACTCAAATAACTGAAGGGCTCAAGGCAAAGAATCCATTTAAACAAGAGGGAAGGACCTGATATAAGTCCTAACACAACTGGATAACTTGTAAATATTTGAAAATATGCTGGAAAGCTTCAGTCATCAACAAGTTTCTAACCTAAATCATAATGAGATGTCAGTTTTGACCGGTTAAGGCACATGTTACTAATTAGTCTGTAGAAAACAATCCATAAGTATTATTGTTGGTAATAGAAGTTCATAGATGTTATCAATACAGGCATAGATGATATCAATATAGGTGTTTCTCCAGAACCAAATAATATAGTTATGGTGTAGGAGAGATGGTTCAGTGGTTAAGAGTAAACATTGCTTTTATAGAAGACCCAAATTTGGTTCTCAGCACCCTCTTCAACTATCTATAACCCCAGATTTAGGGCATCTGATGGCAATTTCTGGTATCAATGGGAAACTTCACTCATGCACAAACTTATACACAGATACACATGTGCACATATTTAAGAATAAATCTATAAAAGTAGATTTATTATTTCACCAGTAATCTCTTTTTCTGTTGCTGTTTTGTTTTTCTATGTGGTTGCTGTTTTGTTTCAGTTTTGGTTTTATTTTGTTTTTTTTTTTTGTTGTTGTTGTTGTTTGTTTGTTTTTCCTTTTTTTTTCTTTTTTTTTCTTTTTTTTTTTCTTTTTTTCTTTTTTTTTTAATTGTATATATTCTATATTTACAATTCATTTCCCTTTTTCTGGTTCCCCACCCCCAAAGGTCCCACATGTCCTTTTCCCTCCCCCTGCTCCCGCATCCACCCCCTCCCACTTTACTGTTCTTGTACTCTCCCACAATGATGTTTTGGTCCATTCTAGCACCAGTGTCCACTCCTATCTTCTTGTGAGACATCACTTGATATGTGATTTGTGTCTTTGGTGTTTCAAGCTTCTAGGCTAATATCCACTTATCAGTGACTGTATACCATGGGTATTCTTTTGAGACTGGGTCACCTCACTTAGTATGACATTCTCCAGCTCCATCCATTTCTCTAAGAATTTCATGAATTCATTGTTTCTAATGGCTGAATAGTACTCCATTGTGTATATATACCACATTTTTTGTATCAATTCCTCTGTTGAGGGACATCTGGGTTCTTTCCAGCTTCTGGCTATTATATATAAGGCTGCTATGAACATAGTGGAGCATGTATCCTTATTGCATGCTGGTGAATCTTCTGGGTATATTCCCAGGAGTGGTATGGCTGGGTCCTCCGGAAGTATCACGCCCAGTTTTCTGAGGAAACGCCATACTGATTTCCAGAGTGGTTGTACCAGCTTGCATTCCCACCAGCAGTGGAGGAGTGTTCCTCTTTCTCCACATCCTCGCCAACACCTGATGTCTTCTGAGTTTTTAATCTTAGCCATTCTGACTGGTGTGAGGTGAAATCTCAGGGTTGTTTTAATTTGTATTTCCCTAATGACTAGTGATGTTGAACATTTTTTAAGGTGTTTCTCAGCCATTCCAATTTCTTCAGGTGAAAAGTCTCTGTTTAGCTCTGTACCCCATTTTTGGATAGGGTTATTTGGTTTTCTGGGGTCTAACCTCTTGAGTTCTTTGTATACATTGGAGATTAGCCCTCTGTCGGATGTGGGGTTGGTGAAGATTTTTTCCCAATTTGTTGGTTGCCGATTTATCCTTTTGACAGTGTCTTTTGCCTTATAGAAACTTTGTAGTTTTATGAGGTCCCATTTGTCTATTCTTGTTCTTAGAGTATAAGCAATTGGTGTTCTGTTCAGGAATTTTTCCCCTGAGCCGATGTCTTCAAGGGTCTTCCCCAGTTTCTTTAACCTTGGTTGCCCTGGAACTCACTGAATAGACCAGGCTGGCCTTGAACTCAGAGTGCTGAGATTAAACTCAGTACTGAGATTAAAGGCATGTGCCACCCCAGATAGGTAAGTAAATTTTATTCTGTGTATAAATCAAAAGGAGTGGAAAGATATATTTTCATGAGGATGAATGGAGATTGAAATAGGAGAAAATAAAGAGAAACTGTCAGACTTTTGAGAGTAAAAACTAGAAAAAGATATTACAGGAGCTAAAACATAATGAGATTCATTATTATCAGAGATAACTTTCATGTGGTTGCTTAGCTTCTGTATTAGTCTGGGTTCTCTAGAGTCACAGATCGTATGGGCAGTCTCTATGTAGTTAGGGAATTTGTTGATGACTTACAGTCTGTAGTCCAACTCCCCAACAGTAGTCAGCAGCAGCTGTGGATGGAAGTCCAAGGATCTTGCAGTTGCTCAGTCCCACGAAGCAAGCCGGCAAGGAAGAAGCAGTCTTCCTTCTTTCAATGTCCTTATATATGTCTCCAGTAGAAGGTGTAGCCCAGATTAAAGGTGTACACCTTTAATCCCAGATGAACTTGAAGTCTGGGATTAAAGGTGTATGTATCCACACCTTTAATCCCAGATGACCTTGACTGGAATCCATGCTTCAAGATCTCCATGCTAAGTCCAGGTCAGAAACTTATGTCTCTGAGCCTCCAAATTAGGATCATAGGTGAGCCTTCCAATTCTAGATTGTAGTTCATTCCACATATAGTCAAGTTGACAACCAGGAATAGCCACTACAATCCACCCCTTGTCAACTTGACACAGATAATATCTCATGGCCACATGAAACAATAACAAGGTCGTGAATACGCCTAACATGATATAACTATTCCTCGTACAATCGCAAACGCATTTGTAAATTTACAATGGGGCAATGTCCCTTGGGAACATTCTTTTAGTGTCTCAATACCAATTGATGTTAAAGGAATTGGAAGACAAATGTATCCTTAACAAAATAAGATAGAAGCATTCATATTACTTATAATCCTCGTTTCTGCAACTGGTTACGTGGCCTTAGCTGGTATTTATAACTACCATCCTCTGCTACCCATTCTGTATTTCCTTCACCTTCAGCAAGCACCTCAGCAGGTCTTGGCTCTTTTCCTGGAGGATTGACCCATACCTTCATTCCTGATGGGTCATCCTTCCTCATCCTGCTTGGATTATGCTGTTGTAGTTTCCCATTGACTTTAATCACAGGACAGGGTAGTACTAAGAGACGCCCTAGGGGATCTCCTGCTCTCCAGACATAATCCTGCTTACCTCCATTGTGGAGAGGCAATCCAATTTCCCCACTGTAATCTGGATCTATCACCCCTCCTAACACAGTTATTCCTTTCTTAGCCTGATGGTTTAAGGGCATTAGAAGCCCAAAATGGCCAGGGGGAAATCTGAGCTTCCAGTTCAATGGAATGTTTGTTGTGGCTCCAGGTAGGAGCACTCCCCCCTCTGGAACCAAAACTTCTAGGCCAGCAGAACCTAAAGTTGTGGGGACAGGAAGCAAAAATTTTCCTAGCGGGTCACTAGGAGTGATAGTGAGTGGAACTATTCCCTTTTCCACCCCTTGATTCCTGGACCCATGAATCCTGGCTATGGGAGAAACTGTACCATATATTGAACGTTGATTCAAAGCATATACTGCCTTCTGAAGAACTCTGCCCCAGCCCTCCATGCTGTTGCCACCTAATTGGCGCTGTAACTGTGTCTTCAAAAGGCCATTCCATCTTTCTATCAGACCAGCTGCTTCAGGATGATGGGGAACATGGTAAGACCAGTAAATTCCATAATCATGGGCCCACTGCCGCACTTCTCTGGCTGTGAAATGAGTTCCTTGGTCAGAAGCAATACTGTGTGGAATACCATGACGATAGATGAGGCATTCTGTGAGTCCACGGATGGTGGTTTTGGCAGAAACATTACGCGCAGGAAAGGCAAATCCATAACCGGAATAAGTATCTACTCCAGTAAGAACAAAACGTTGTCCTTTCCATGGGGGAAGTGGTCCAATGTAATCAACCTGCCACCAGGTTGCAGGCTGGTCACCTCGAGGAATGGTGCCGTATCTGGGGCTCAGTGTTGGTTTCTGCTGTTGGCAGATCTGGCATTCAGCAGCAGCTGTAGCCAGGTCAGCCTTGGTGAGTGGAAGTCCATGTTGCTGAGCCCAAGCATAACCTCCGTCTCGGCCACCATGGCCACTTTGCTCATGTGCCCACTGGGCAATAACTGGGGTGGCTGGGGAAAGAGGCTGACTGTCCACAGAACGCGTCATCTTATCCACTTGATTGTTGAACTCCTCCTCAGCTGAAGTCACCTTTTGGTGAGCATTTACATGGGACACAAATATCTTCACATCCTTTGCCCACTTGGAAAGATCTATCCACATACTTCTTCCCCAAATGTCTTTCTCACCAATTTTCCAATCGTGATCTTTCCACGTCCCTGACCATCCAGCCAATCCATTGGCTACAGCCCATGAGTCAGTGAACAGTTGTACATCTGGCCATTTCTTCTTCCAAACAAACTGTAATACCATGTGCACTGCCCGAAGTTCTGCCCACTGTGAAGATTTTCCTTCACCTGTATCTTTCAGGGTTGTCCCAGAAAGGGGTTGTAATGCTGCAGCTGTCCACTTCTGGGTGGCGCCTGCATAACGTGCAGAGCCATCAGTAAACCAGGCCCTAGTCTTCTCTTCTTCAGTCAGCTGGTCATAGGGAACACCCCATGAGGCTATAGGTGCATGCTTGGCAGCAGATGGCATTGTAACAGGAGTAGAAACCATAGGCATCTGAGCAACTTCTTCATGTAACTTGCTTGTGCCTTCAGGACCTGCTCTGGCCCGATCACGTATATACCACTTCCATTTGACAATAGACTGCTGTTGTGCACGCCCTACTTTATGATTTGGAGGGTCTGATAACACCCAACTCATGATGGGGAGTTCAGGTCGCATAGTAACTTGGTGTCCTATTGTCAAACGTTCAGTTTCCACTAAGGCCCAATAGCAGGCCAAGAGTTGTTTTTCAAAGGGAGAGTAGTTGTCTGCGGATGACGGTAAAGCTTTGCTCCAAAATCCCAAAGGTCTCTTCTGTGATTCACCTACAGGGGCCTGCCAGAGGCTCCAAACAGCATCTCTATCTGCCACCGACACCTCAAGTACCATTGGGTCTGCTGGATCATATGGTCCAAGTGGTAATGCAGCCTGCACAGCAGCCTGGACCTGTTGAAGAGCCTTCTCCTGTTCTGGGCCCCACACAAAGCTAGCAGCTTTCCTTGTCACTTGGTAAATAGGCCTGAGTAACACACCCAAATGAGGAATGTGCTGTCTCCAAAATCCAAATAGACCCACTAAACGTTGTGCTTCTTTCTTGGTGGTGGGAGGGGCCAGGTGCAATAACTTATCTTTCACCTTAGAAGGAATATCTCTGCATGCCCCACACCATTGTACTCCTAAGAATTTCACTGAGGTAGATGGTCCTTGAATTTTGGTTGGATTTATTTCCCATCCTCTGATACGCATATGTGTTACCAATGAATCCAAAGTGGTTGCTACTTCCTGCTCACTTGTTCCAATCAGCATAATGTCATCTATATAGTGCACCAATGTGATATTTTGTGGAAGAGAAAAACGATCAAGATCCCTTCTAACTAAGTTATGACACAGGGCAGGAGAGTTAATATATCCTTGAGGCAAAACTGTAAAGGTATACTGCTGGCCTTGCCAACTGAAAGCAAATTGCTTCTGGTGGTCCTTATGGACCGGTACTGAGAAGAAGGCATATGCCAGGTCAATAGCTGCATACCAGGTTCCAGGAGATGTGTTAATTTGCTCAAGTAACGAAACTACATCTGGTATAGCAGCTGCAATTGGAGTTACTACCTGATTTAATTTTCTATAGTCAACTGTCATCCTCCATGATCCATCTGTCTTCTGCACTGGCCAGATGGGAGAGTTAAAGGGAGATGTGGTGGGAACCACCACCCCTGCATCTTTCAAGTCCTTGATCGTGGCAGTAATTTCTGCAATTCCTCCAGGAATACGATACTGTTTTTGATTCACTATTTTCTTTGGCAGAGGCAACTCTAAAGGCTTCCATTTTGCCTTTCCAACCATAATAGCCCTCACTCTACAGGTCAGGGAACCAATGTGAGAATTCTGCCAATTCCTGAGTATATCTATCCCAATTATACATTCTGGAACTGGGGAAATGACAACAGGATGTGTTCGGGGACCCACTGGACCTACTGTGAGTCGGACATCCATCAAAACTCCATTAATCACCTGTCCTCCATAAGCCCCTACTCTAACTGGAGGGCCACAATGTTTCTTGGGATCTCCTGGGATCAGTGTCAATTCAGAACCAGTATCCAATAGGCCCTTGAAAGTCTGATTATTTCCTTTCCCCCAGTGTACAGTTACCCTTGTAAAAGGCCTTAGGTCCCTCTGGGGAAGAATCGGAGAAAGAGTAACAGCAAAACTTTTAGGTGTCTTATCAAAATCCTTCCTCAGGGGAACCTGGCCACCCCTTCATTCAAGGGGCTCTGGATCTGCAAACTGGCTCAAGTCTGGAAATTGATTCACTGGCCGAGATTGCCTTTTGCCATGATTCACTGCAGCCTTTTTAATCATTTGTTTGAGGATTTTTCTGCTTATACAGCTCAAACAGATATGCAGTAGGTTTCCTATGCATTTCATCCCTGGAAACACCATGATTGATTAGCCAGTACCAAAGGTCCAAACGAGTCATACCATTATAAATTCCACCTCTCTGCCCATTACCGGGTACGTCATTATAAACATTGTTTTGTCTACGCTGTCCATTATAAAAACTATGATCACCTTGTCTCTGGCGATTTAATGCTGCCACCTGGCCCTTGTTAACTCGGGGCCCGATTAAACCCATTGAATTTAATTCATCTAATTGAGCAGCAGCATCTCCAACCCTAAGGTCTTGCACAAGGAAAAGGGCAAGAACAAAACTCTTTAAATGTGCCGGTGCCCCTCTCACCAGTTTGCGTCTTATAGGACTGGTGAAAGGCATGTCTTCTGGACCTTCCCATTGTGGGGGATTAGGTTTTATACAACGTATCCACTCTAGCATTGCAATTTCCCTAAGCCTTAAAATCCCTTCATCAACACTAAGCCAAGGGATATCAGGCATCTCCAACTCCTTTTCAGTAGGCCATCTTTTAATAAATACTTCAGCCAACCAATCAAACAAACTTTTGACACCTTTTTTAACTGTGCGAGCTTCTATATTAAACCTAGAATCTCCGCTCAGAGGACCCATGCCGATAAACTCAGCCTGCTCTAATTTTATGTTCCTTCCACCATTATCCCACACCCTTAAAATCCATTCCCATGCATATTCCCCAGACTTCTGCTTGAATGAGTTAGCAAACTCATTAAGCTCCTTAGTAGTATAGTGTATTTCCTCATGGACTACACTTTCTACCTCCCCTTTAGGGGCCTGTTTTGCCTTGAGTCTGGTTATAGGTCTAGAAGAAACTATTGGTGGGCCCGGAGAAACATCAATATTGTCAGTAAAAGTCACTGCTGGTCTATCAGGCTCTGAGGGATTACTTTCCTCAAGTGGAGAAGGCATTAATTCAAGGGGTGGGGCTGAGGGTACTACTACTTCAGATGGAGCAAATCCTTGAAAATCTGAAGATTCAACAGGGTCTTCCCACACATCCCCATCCCAAGTTATAGGATCCCATTCTTTGCCAATTAATGCCCTTACTTTAACTGCTGACACCCTCTGAGGTTGAGACTTGAATTTTCGCTGTATTTCAGCCAACCTTATAATGAGTGCTTCAGTTTGATTTTCTGCTACTTGAGCTCTATGGCTGCTGGAAAGAAGATTCTCTTCAAGGGCACACTTGGAAAATTTTAGATTGTTTACTTGAGTCTGGAGCTGTTCGATTTTATCACACAACTCCTTCCTTTCCTTCATTGCTTTCTCCCGAGATGCTAAGAGTAACAAGCCAGCAAAATCATTTTCTGGTTTTTTCGCCAACTTGTAGAACGTATTGTATATCACCGAATCACCTAATTCATCAAGATAATCAAAGGCTTTAGCTTCTTTAAGCTTGGAATATAGTTTCATCCATGGGTTTTCAATATCCCCCGAGCTCCCAGGAGGGAGAGAATTTGGAGAGGTTTCAGTAATTGAGAGTGCTGGTGGGTCAACCAACCAACTCCAAAATTTTGAAACATTCATCCTTATACTTCTGCTCCTCTAGAACCACTTCTGGTACCACTTCTGTATTAGTCTGGGTTCTCTAGAGTCACAGATCGTATGGGCAGTCTCTATGTAGTTAGGGAATTTGTTGATGACTTACAGTCTGTAGTCCAACTCCCCAACAGTAGTCAGCAGCAGCTGTGGATGGAAGTCCAAGGATCTTGCAGTTGCTCAGTCCCACGAAGCAAGCCGGCAAGGAAGAAGCAGTCTTCCTTCTTTCAATGTCCTTATATATGTCTCCAGTAGAAGGTGTAGCCCAGATTAAAGGTGTACACCTTTAATCCCAGATGAACTTGAAGTCTGGGATTAAAGGTGTATGTATCCACACCTTTAATCCCAGATGACCTTGACTGGAATCCATGCTTCAAGATCTCCATGCTAAGTCCAGGTCAGAAACTTATGTTTCTGAGCCTCCAAATTAGGATCATAGGTGAGCCTTCCAATTCTAGATTGTAGTTCATTCCACATATAGTCAAGTTGACAACCAGGAATAGCCACTACAGCTCCTGACTTTGGTAAATGTAAGGCAGGGTAGAGTCTCACATCAGACACACTAACAAGGCTAGAATTTGTATGATCTGATAATGCAGACAAAACATAAGCAGTATGGAAGGCCAAGACAGTATGGCCCTCCAAATGCAGTAGCCTTATTGAAATGTTCTCCAATGAGAATTAGCTTGATGAACTCCAAGATACAGAATTTAAAAGAACAAACAATGACCTACAGTTTAACGAAGACATGAACAGCACAATGCACTTAAACTTTATAATAATAATTCCTCAGTGGTGACCAGAAAAAGATGAATATTTGGCTAAATAAAATGTTCCAAGAGATCAATGTTTAAAAAATGAATATAGTAAAAGATTAACACGTATTTCAGAGAACTTAAGCTACTATGAAGATGAAATTGAAAATAACAAGATGCTAGAAAGCTTGGAAGGCATGAAAAGTAAAATAGATAATGGAGACAACTTGAAGTAGAGCTATTAGGACCAACCCAGCAAAGAATATAAATTAAACACACACACACACACACACACACACACACACACACACATGCATATACACACACACATACCATGCATGCTTTCAAAAAGACCATAAACAGATTAAGTTTTCAAATTATACACATAAGGAGAATAACAAGTTCAGTGACATAGACCAGATCATTAACAGGAAAGAAGAAAACTTTCACAATTAAGAATATTAAAAGTTCAGCCAGGCGTGGTGGCACACACCTTTAATCCCAGCACTTGGGAGGCAGAGGCAGGGGGATTTCTGAGTTCGAGGCCAGCCTAGTCTACAGAGTGAGTTCTAGGACAGGCGGAACTACACAGAGAAACCCTGTCTTGAAAAAAAAAAAATTAAAAGTTCATCTTCCCCCCTCCTGCCTATACCCAGAGACAGCTTGACATCCCAGTTCTTGAAAACCCATAGCTCACAGGTTAGTCCCCTATCCCCGCCCCAATACCTAGCCTAACTGGAACCCCACCCCCCACCCCTGAGGCCCAGAGGATGGAAGACACCTGCTCCGCCAGAGACACATCTTTCTGATACAAATCTGGGCCTAGGAGCAGATCCTTGTGCTCCAATCCTACTTACACCCAGAGACAGCTTGAAGCCCAGGACTTCTGACACAGCTAGGCCTACAGAGCAGGCTCTGCAGACACCTTGCCACACTCAGAGACAACTTGGCCCAAAAAGGCCCAACAAAACAGGCCTATAGAAGGACAGGCTACAGTTAGAGACAAAAGGCCAGTTAGGTAGATATGGTTTGCAGTTGAAGGATGGGGCCCTACACTCATCTCAAAATTTTTAATTTGTATTTAATTTTAATTTTTAATTGTTTCTGTCTAAAGTAAACACAAGGACAGAAAATGGAGCAGAAACTGAGGGAAAGGCCTTCCATAGACTGTCCTGCCTTGGGATCCATCTCAACTACAGAACCAAACCAAGACACTATTGCTGATGCCAAGAAATTTCTGACATGAGCCTAGTATAGCTGTCCTCTGAGAGACTCTGTCAGTACCTGTCTAAGACAGATGCAGATACTCAAAACAAACCATTGGGCTGATTCCCTGGACCCCAGTTGAAGAGTTAGAGGAAGGATGGAGGAGATGAAAGGGATTGCAACCCCATAGGACAGACAACAATATCAACCTACTGGCTACCCCAGAACTCCCAAGGACTAAACCACTAACCAAATAGTAGAAATGGGTTAATATATAACTCTGGCTGCATATGTAGCAGAAGATTGTCTTATTTAGCAAAAATGAGGGGAGGGTGAGAGACTCTTGGTCCTGTGGAGGCTTGATGCCTCAGCATAGTGGAATGCAAAAGCAGTAAGATGGAGAGGGTGGGTGAATGGGGGAGCCCCCTTTTAGAGGCAAAGGGGAGGGAGGATGGGAATGGGTATTTGCAGAGGGGAGACTAGGAAGGGGGACAACATTTAAATTATAAATAAATAAAATAACAAAAAAAGAATATTAGAAGCACAAAGAACACCTACTAGACAGGACCAGAAAAGGGACTCTCCATAGCATATTATAATTTAAACGCTATATATACAGAATAAAGAGGGGGTATTTCAAACTGTGAATGAAAATTAGTCACAAAAACATTCATCAGAGTAAAACATGATTTTCTCAGTGTTCATGTTAAAATCCAGGATGTAAGTAAAGAATATATCCAAAAAAAAAAAAAAAAAAGCATGGACAGCAGCTAGTGTACTGAGCAAGACTATTCTACACAGCTGAAGGAGAAAGAAAAACCTTTCTGTGATTCAAGCAGGATACAATTATTTATATCTGCTAAGATTTATTGCTCTACAGAGAGCATTCGAAGCAATACTAATAGCATATACACTTAATATACACTTAAGAGCATAATAAAATATTGGGATGCTACTGATTTTGAGATTTTTATGTAATTATTTCTCCTCAGCCTTTGTTTGCTTTGTACATTTCCAATATACTTGTAGCGGAACTATCCCATATTTGATTAAATAATAAAGATGGCAAGAAGCCAATTACTGGTCGAGAAAGAGGCAGACCTTCTGGGTCTGACCAAGAAGAGGAAAGGCCAGAGGAAGGGACTTTTTTTGTACTGTGGGAGCAAGGGAAAACATGTGACCTCGAACCTGGTACCAGGCTGGGAACAAACCGAGACCACCAGTTGGTGCTTAGCTGGCAATAGCGAGGGTTGTTTTTTAATATTACACACTACATATACTGCATTGGATACTGGGTGTACATAGAAGCCCACATGTGCCCAGGTGAGTTTGTGAGGTCAGAGGACAACAGCTGGTGTAATGTTTTGCTTTTCACCTGAGACATCTAGTTGTTTTCATTACTTCCACAGTAAAGTGTAAAGTCACAAATCTTATCAAACAGTACTTGAAAGAAAGTGGGTCCTGGAACATTAATCATGTACTGTTTGACAAAATTTGTTACTTTACACGTCATTGTGGAGCTGAAGTAGGTAAATGATCTATACATCATGGAACAACAGCATTATACTGGATATATATGTATTTATATACGTGTGTATATATACATACGTACACACACACACACACACACACACACACACACATATATATATATAAAGAAAATGTATTTTGTAAAGAACAAAGTATTCCTAAACTGAAAACCCAAAACCAAGAAATGATCCAAGACTAAAAATAAAAAAACATAATAATCTGTGAATTCATAACTTAAATATATATAGCAGTACAAATTTTTGTGCAGTACCCAAAAATTATGGAAATATTGTAAGCTATGTGTAAGGTATAAACTTAAATTGATTGTGATGGATTTAGGTCATTCTTCAAAAGTTTATATTATGTAGATGCAAATACTCTAAAATGTGATAAGACACCTAAAATCCAAATCTCGTCTATTCCCAAGCATTCTAGACAATGTGTGATTACCCTGTTTACAAAAGGAAGAAAGTGGAAAATGTTGCAAACATCCTCAGTGTGACTTCATAAAGTACAGTACCACTGCTATTGCCACAAAAATTAAGCTTTGCATTGTTATTGTCATGACAACAGGGCTTCAGGTCCTCAAGTGGCATGTGTCATTTTCAAATTATTAATCTTGCAACATGTATTTTTTATTGCAAATGGCCATAAAGTTGACAGCTTAATTTCTAAATATTGTGGTTGCTATTTTTCAAGTCTCAAAGGTTTTTTTCCCCCCCATAGGAAATAAATGTTTCCAACTGTTATTTTTTCCCTCCGTGTCTGAACACTCCTAATATAATTAGCACAATAGGAGGGCCATTTGATAATTTCAAATGAAATTTGAAAAGTGATTTTCTGAGTGTTTTAAATATCTTGTCTTGACAAGAAAGTTGTCATGGATATGTTATCAGGTGTGAGCAATTTCTGGTTCACTAAATTGAATTGGTGAAGCTCTTGATGCCAGAGTAGAGGAAAAGGAAGCCAGTAGATGCCATTTTCATCTGTACCAGGGGGAAGCACACTCTGGGATTTAGGAACTATTCAAAAGGGGAAACCACCAGATTCCTCGGCACTTTATTGACAACAATTAACAGCTAAAACACTTGAGATAGAAACAGTGAGAACTTCCAGTGGATTAAATGAAGAAAAAACCACCCAGGCAATAGGCAAAAGTTGAAAAGTCCTAGCCTTGTAAGCCCAGAAATTCATTTTCAGGTCCTAGAATACACAGTTTTTTAAAAAGGACTAGTGAGGTAGCAACTACCTGTAATCTCAGGACTAAGAAGAACAACATAGTCAGATATCTGGCCTTACAGGCTAGACAGTCTATCCTATCTGGCATGTTTCAAACCAACATGGATTCAACTCATAAGTCAATGTATATTGTTACTGAGAAAAAAATTAATGGGTGTGGCCTCTTACACATGTATGTATACATACATACATGCCGGCGCATGTCACATCCACACACATACATCCACACATGCAATTATATACCATGCACTCACAAACATACACACAAACACACAAGAACACACAAAATGCCACAAGCTAAATGTATATTAAATGAAAAAAATGAAATGACGATTGCAGCTTTTATCATAATGTAAAACAGAGTCAATACACTTTATATGCCTTCAGCAATTAAGCAATAAATTCTCAGAGTTACAGTAATTACTATGTGATCACTGACACTCAGCAAAGGAACTTTTCCACATTTCTATTGGCAATGAAAATAAGGGAAGGAGTAAAATGTCATTAAAGCTTTAATGTTGTACATGAGGAATCAGCATAGATGATCTCTCCCTGTCTAGTGCCACACTGAGAATATTCATTAGCTCAGATGTTCATTATGGGTGTGATATGCATATTCCTTAAGTTCATATGCATCTACCAACCAGCACTATGATTTTATTCATTATGCCAACGATTTTTGTATTAGATAAAATTAAAGGTTTTTCAGAAAAACTTTAGGTGATCATAGGAACTAAGCTTTATCAGTAGCATTATTTGCTGATAATCACAAGATAGCATTTAAACAGTTAATCAGACTGCTTGGTCCATCTTCTCAATATAGACTTTAAAAAAGGGTTTTACTATATGCATTTTATAGCTGAAAAAAATTGTAAATTTTCCTAGAGTTTGAACAACAAGAGAGATGCGCAGAGGAGGGTGCACACACCAGCAAAGTGTCAGATACACAAGCATGAGGACCTGATCCCAAATCAAATTACCCAAATGCAAAGCTGTGTACAGGGAGGGACACCTGCTTGCTGTCACAGGGCAGGAAAGAAGAGACCGGATGGTAACTTGAATTCACTGGCAAGTAACCAGACTTTGCAGCTGAGTCCGTGAGCTTCAGGTTCAGTGAGAGACTCTGAATCAGAAATTTAGTTGGGGAAGAATTGAAGAATACATACGACATCAATCTCTAGATTCCACATGTGAGTGGACACACGCAGACAAACATAGGTGTGTTTGGACATATACAAACACAACTCAGAAATAAGTACACACAAACAAAAAGGTGGAACAACTAGAACCATGTAATATGAATATTTTTATTTATTCATTCTAAGATCAAGAATTGACAAATGGGACCTCACAAAACTGCAAAGTTTCTGTAAGGCAAAAGACACTATCAATAAGACCAAATGGCAACCAACAAATTGGGAAAAGATCTTTACTAACCCTACATCCAACAGAGGGCTAAAGAACTCAAGAAGTAAGACTCCAGAGAACCAAATAAACTTATTAAAAATGGGGTACAAAGCTAAACAAAGAATTGTCAATTGTGTAGTGCCAAATGGCTGAAAACCATCTAAAGAAATGTTCAACATCCTTAGTCATCAGGGAAATGCAAATAAAATAACCCTGAGATTTCACCTCACACTGGTCAGAATGGGTAAGAACAAAATCTCAGGCGAGAGCAGGTGCAGGCAAGGATGTGGAAAAAGAGGAACACTCCTCCATTGCTGGTTGCAATCCAAAGCTAGTTCCACCACTCTGGAAATCAGTTTTATGGTTCCTCAGAAATTTGTACATTGTACTACTTGAGGACTCAACTATACCACTCCTGGGCATATACCCATAAGATGCTCCAACCTATAATAAAGCCACCTTTATAACATGTTCCACTATGTTCATAGTAGCCTTATTTATAATACCCAGAAGCTTGAAAGAACCCAGGCATTCCTCAATAGAGGAATGGATACAGAAAATGTGGTATATTTACATAATGGAATACTACTCAGCTATTAAAAACAATGAATTCACGAAATTCTTAGGCAAATGGATGGTACTAGAAAATATCATCCAGGGTGTGGTAACCTAGTCACAAAAGAACACACATGGTATGCACTCACTGATAAGTGGATATTACCCAGAAGCTTGGTATATGCAAGATATAATTCACAGACCAAACGAAGCTCAAGCAGAGGATGGCCATGTTGGTCATCAAAGAAAGGAGAGGCCCTTGGTTCTGAAAAGGATAGATACCACAGTATAGGGGAATGCCAACACAGCGAAGAGGGAGTGGGTGGGTTGGTGAGCAGGTGGAGAGGGGGATTGGATAGCGTGTTTTTAGAGGAGAAACCAGGAATGGAGATAACATTTGAAATATACATTAAGAAAATAACTATAAAATCTAAATAATAAAAAAGAAACACTGTCCTAGAAACAGCAGATAAAAATGCCATATTTAAATAGAACAAGTCTCTTTGCCCCTATTATGGGGGGGATTACATTTCTGATGAAAAGAATATGTACAAACAGAATAGTTCTGCAGTCTATAAAATACATATAATGCATAATTTTATTCAGTCATATAGCAAATAACAATGTTATATTACAAATATTACAGTGATGAATGCAATTAAACTGCCAAGTAACACTACAGTATATTGTATGATGTGTATGTGTGTATGTGAGAGAGAGAAAAAGAGAGATAGAGAAAGAGAGAGAAAATGTGTACTTGTATGTCTCTTTTGATATTAATTTGGCATATTATATAAATCTTTTGTATAACAAACTGAATATATACTCAATCTTTCACATAAGATGGCAAAGAAGAAATTTCTTCTGCATATAAATCACCTTCACATAATCTAAGTAATACAATTTAACTGTTACTCAGAAATGTATTACTTTTTTTTTTTTTGGAAATATCAAGAAGGCCAAGAAACTGCTTCCTTTTAGAAAGTCTATGTGATGCTAAAAGTCTTGGAAAGAACAGGAATTCAAGGTACTTACCTAAACATAGTAAAAGCAATTTACAGCAAACCAGTAGCCAACATCAAAGTAAACGGAGAGAAACTTGAAGCAATCCCTCTAAAATCAGGGACTAGACAAGGCTGCCCACTCTCACCACATCTTTTCAATATAGTACTTGAGGTACTAGCTAGAGCAATTCAACAACATAAGGAAATCAAAGGGATATACATTGGAAAGGAAGAAGTCAAAATATCACTATTCGCAGATGATATGATAGTATATTTAAGTGACCCAAAAAACTCCACCAGAGAACTCCTACAGCTGATAAACAACTTCAGCAAAGTGGCTGGTTATAAAACCAACTCAAGCAAATCAGTAGCCTTCCTATACTCAAAGGATAAGCAGGCTGAGAAAGAAATTAGGGAAATGACATCCTTCACAATAGCCACAAACAATATAAAGTATCTTGGTGTGACTCTAACCAAACAAGTGAAAGATCTGTATGACAGGAACTTCAGGTCTCTGAAGAGGGAAATGGAAGAAGACCTAAGAAAATGGAAAGATCTTCCATGCTCATGGGTTGGCAGGGTTAATATAGTTAAAATGGTGATCTTGCCAAACGCAATATACAGATTCAACACAATCCCCATCAAAATCTCAACTCAGTTCTTCATAGAGTTAGAAAGAGCAATTCTCAAATTCTTCTGGAATAACAAAAAACCCAGGATAGCTAAAACTATCATCAACAGTAAAAGAACTTCTGGGGGAATCAATATCCTGGACCTCAAGCAATACTACAGAACAGTACTATTCAGCCATTAGAAACAATGAATTCATAAAATTCCTAGACAAATGGATGGAGCTGGAGAACATCATACTAAGTGAGGTAACCCAGTGTTAAAAACTGCATGGTATTGGTACAGTGACAGAGAGTTGGGTCAATGGAATAGGACTGAAGACCCAGATATGAACCCACACATCTATGGCCAATTGATTTTTGACAAAGGAGCTGAAAATATCCAGTGGAAAAAAGATAGCCTTTTCAACAAATGATGTGGCTCAACTGGAGGTCAACATGCAGAAGAATGAGAATTGATCCACTCTTATCTCCTTGTACTAAGCTCAACTCCAAGTGGATCAAGGACTTCCACATTAAACCAGACACACTAAAATTAATAGAAAAGAATAGACAAATGGGACCTTATAAAATTACAAAGATTCTGCAAGGCAAAAGACACTGTCAAAAGGACAAATTGGCAACCAACAATTGGGGAAAGATCTTCACCAACCCTACATCTGACAGAGGGCTAATATCCATGTATACAAAGAACTCAAGAAGTTAGACCCCAGAAAATCAAATAGCCCTATCAAAAAATGGGGTGCAGAGCTAAACAAATATTTTTCACCTGAAGAAAATTAGATGGTTGAGAAACACCTTAAAAATGTTCAACATCATTAGTCATTAGAGAAATGCAAATCAAAACAACCCTGAAATTTCACCTCACACCAGTCATAATGGCTAAGATTAAAAACTCATGAAACAGCAGGTGTTGGTGAGGATGTGGAGGAAGAGGAGCACTTCCCCACTGCTGGTGGGACTGCAAGCTGGTACAACCACTCTGGAAATCAGTCTGGAGGTTCCTCAGAAAACTGGACAGGATACCATACCACTCCTGGGCATATACCCAGAAGATTCCCCAGCATGCAATAAGGATACATGCTCCACTATGTTCATAGCAGCCTTATTTATAATAGCCAGAAGCTGGAAAGAACCCAGATGTCCCTCAATGGAAGAATGGATACAAAAAATGTGGTATGTATACACAATGGAGTACTATTCAGCCATTAGAAACAATGAATTCATAAAATTCCTAGACAAATGGATGGAGCTGGAGAACATCATACTAAGTGAGGTAACCCAGTCTCAAAAGAATACCCGTGGTATGCACTCACTGATAAGTGGATATTAGCCTAGAATCTTTGGACAACAAAGACATAATCCACATATCAAATGATGTCCGAGAAGAAGGAAGGAGTGGCCCCTGGTTCTGGAAAGGCTCAAAGCATTAGTGTAGGGGAATACCAGAACAGGGAAGTGGGAAAGGGTCGATGGGGGAACATGGGGAGGGAAAAGAGCATGTGGGACCTTTGCGGGGCAGGGAACCAGAAAAAGGGAAATGAAATGTAAATATAGAATATATCAGTAACTTAGCCTGTTTTTCTATTGTGGAGGACTGACTCCCATGGAAAAAAATGCTACACCTATTTTTCTACTGTGCAGATTGAAGCTTTGCTACAGACCCTTGATGCATGGTTGCCTTTATAAAGCATTTTTCCTAAAAGGGAATTTATCTTCATACCTCTCTCAAACCAAGCTATCTATGCTCTCCAAAACATGACAGCAATTCAATAAATTATAAAAAGAAAAATCTATTGATATTTATTGAGTAAAAGTTGATTTTTGCTTATTTGTTTCTATTTATCATGATGTTATTTGAATCTGAAAGTATGGAACTCATACCTATGTAGGATCTGTATAGGAAACAGAAGCAAAGTAGAGAAAAATGCCAGAGAAAGAGTCTACCTAAAATTCTCTAGGAGAGACCTACCAGAAAATTACCCTTGACTCCATTAGAAAGGAAGTGGGTGACGCAGTAATAAGTAATATACAATGAATAGAAAAACTGGTAAAAGGTGCTGAGCAGAGTGCTGGTCAGGGGCAAACCGGCCAGTTTAGCTGGGAATCCAGTGTGATGGGATGGGAATTGGAGTAGAAGAGAGGAATAGGGCATGATGATGAGGGTAACTGTTGGCCATTACAGAGAACTCTGACTCAGTTGATGGTAGCCATTTACAGAATAATGTTTAAATTAGTTGCTAGAATTTTTTTTCATTAATGTTATTCTATAGTGACTTTTCTATAATATACAAATTGTGCATATGCGTGTATAAAGGCAGTATGACCACCTAATATTTCCTATAATATACTGTTCAAGAAATTAGAGACAGTTCAAAGCCTATTTCTGGAATAATGGTATAATCAGTTTCATTCTTATGTTCAAACACACTTGTGTTGTTTGTTTATTGTGTGTGTTGTTGTTTTTGTTGTTGTTTGTGGAAGTCATGATAAATTAAAAAAAATATGTAAACCCTCTTAAACATTGAAAATCTTTTTGAGGCTGATATTTATATCCAGGTGGCCAAAAATTTTAGATGATATATTTGAGAACACCCGAATTTGCAATGCAGAGGAAGCCCTGGTCCTTTGTTTATCTCTAGAGATCAACTTACTTTCATAGCAATCCTTAGAGGATTTAACCCAATAGAGAATTATGTTCTGTATATATCTTTATAAAGAATGCAATGTAGAATAATCACCTGCCAGAAATTCATGCCTTCTGTTTTTTTTTTCCATAAAAGGAAAACAAAATGTTTGTTCGACTCTGCTGCTCTAAGAAATGCCAGCTCTCAAAATCCATGGCCATCTCTCCTCAGGTACTGACCAGTATTTCACAGCAATGAAAAAAAAGAAAAAATCTTCAAAGCAATGAAAGTCTGATATAAATTCATTGAATCCCCAATCTGTCTGCAGAAGGATAAAAGTACATCAATCCCTGACTTGGCAGATGCCATAGTGAATCGTCCTGCCGTGAAACATTTACAAAGACAAACTATTTTCTCAAGTAAATCTGATTCATTCAAAAGAAAAAATGAAGTAATGGAAGGAAAGAAGAAAGGGAAGGAGAGGAACTTCACCTGGATGTGTATGCGCCACAGAGTTTAAACATCTCCATTTCTCCCTTAAACAAAATGCACAAATCCTTATTCTAACAGGAGAACAGCTGGTGCATTTAACATTATAATGTAAACATCTGTTCGTGTTCATGTATTGAAAGAAGGATATCAAATGTTAATGTTTAAAAATTTCAGATAGGTTTCAAATAGTTTGTTCTGGTAGTTGAAAAATAAATGTTCAAATCCAGAAGAACAAATCCTAGTGCCCCCACGTGCTGGATGATTTCTCACCTCAACTGATCTTCATGCTTTTCCCATCTTTGGCAAGCATATTAATTTCAACTGCCCTGAGCTATGAGCTGCTTCTATATGAGGCAAAGTCTCTTATCCTAGAGCTGTGCTAAATTAATACATGGAAAACACAGACATTGCTTGACAGGTAATTCGTCAGTCCTTCTACAATTCTGCTGAAGTTTCTCTTGGGAGCAAATAAAGCAGGTGAACTCAGCATCACAGATTTGATATTGTTACATTTATGGACATATAATATGACACAAAATGACAGTACTTCTCACTCACAAAGTCTTAATGAAAACCTAGGATACCATCATTGCTCCCTAAGCAAATAATTCTGCTAGCAGAATACCCAAAAAGCCAAGAGTATGTGGTGGCTAATACTGTTTGTCAATTTGCAGGATCTGAATTCACCTATCAAGCCTTTGGGCACACATGTAAGGGATTGCCCTAATTAGGTTAATCAAAGTAGGAAGATCTACTCTATCATAAGGTGGTGCCATTTCCTGTCTTTGGGTCCTGGATGATATAAAAGGACAAAGCTACTCTAGCATACTCATCTCCCTTTTCATCCTGACTATGAGAACATTTGACGAGCTGCCTTCACTGACCTTCCTGACATGATTGTATCTTAAAACTGTGACCTAAAATAAATCTTTTTCCACCTCAAATTTGTTCCTTATTAGGTATTTTATTGCAGTAGTTTGGAAAATACCCAGATATAGGTCATATTTAAGCCTGAGATTACCTGGGAATTCTCTCAATAGCAAAAGGAGATACTGACGTTATTCCTGAAGCTCTGTGTCAGAAGCCTTTCATAGATTTCCGTAGCTCCAGGTGATGTCTGTAGCTCTGTGGTAAAAACCTTCATTGGATGTACAGTGTTCAGGGTTTGATCCTAAAACCCTTACTTATGAGAAAAGAGACTGCTAATAATTTCCTTGCTGATTAGAACATTAGAACATTTGACTTCCATATGATTTTCTGTATAAAAGTGCTTCAACTAAACATCATTCTTATGACAATTAATTAGACCAAATTCAAATACAGCCATTTAAAACAAATGAGGATTCCTTCTTGTTGGGCTGCTTGAACTAGCACTTCTTTGCTCTAGCACTTTGGCCACCTGTTTTGAATAGTTTTCTGCTTCCTTTTGCTTAAAAACAATAAAAACCTATTTTTTCCCTAAATTTGCTCCTTTTTATCTTCCTAAGCATGGGGCCTCTTAATCAGTTTGAGTCTCAGTTTTCAATCTCTCTCCATTTTGTAGTCTGTTTCCTGAGTGTTTCCCAACTAAGAATTACAAAACAACCTATACCACAACATTTGACTGAGTAAAGTCCTGGGAATCCCCAACCCTACTCAGAATTGTATTTGTTAGTGAAAAATAATCATTTCAGTAGTCCCAAGGTTTCATTGTCAAAAGGCTTATGGACAGTTGCATTTCAATGAAATGCAAAGACAGGGAAGTAAATCACAAGCACGGTCCCAGGATCTGAGAAGATTATAGCAAGATGAGCAGTTGAGACCAGTGTCTCACTCACAGTGGGGATTTTAAAGAGATTATGTTTCAAAAATTTAAATTTAATAAAAATTTAGATGAGAATGGGGAATTGACTCAATTGATAAAATGCTTCTGCAAGGGTAGAAATTGCAGTATGTATACCTAGCTCCTCAGGTTAGAAGCCTACCATGGGAATAGGGCACGGGAGGTCAATGGGAGATTCACTAGCAAGTTAGTATAGAGTTCTGAGTTCATGAAGAGAGCCTGTTTCAAGAAATAACATAGTGCAATTACATTGAAAAAATTACCAAAGGCTGACAACCACAAGTGACTATACCTGCACTATTAAAATAGATATTGAAACAGAGAGAGATGGAAATATAAAGAGACATAGAGGCTATGAGAGAGAGAGAGAGAGAGAGAGAGAGAGAGAGAGAGAGAGAGAGAGAGAGAGAATATGAGAATCTTGTAGATTGTAGGTGGTGGTAAAAACTGACTCAGGAGAGAGATTTGTGGGAAGATGTTAGCCAAGAATATCCTATGGATTGTAATATTTCCTGCAGTATCTGTGACACAAACAATAAGTTTAGAAAAATTGTGACCCTGGAAATAGAGAATTCCTGTCAGGAACACAACAGATTTATAAACTTAGAACCCATCCGTCCTGAATTAATATCTGTAAATTATATTTAAAGAAATTCTTCAGTTTGGAATTGTATTTCTTAGTAAATACTTGTCTTGTCATTAGGAAAAAGAGCAAGAGATCACCAACCTTCATCTACTAAGGAGATACAGTGCCTGTTAATGTTCTGATACTGTTACTCTATATACACGGCTTTCTGATTAGAAATAATTACAATTGGGACATTTTCTGGAAAAATTATGGAGAATGAATGAAAACAGTCACTTGGTTTTCATTACATGTCCTGCCTCCAACTGCAGGGATGTGTTCTATCTCTATGCACAGAACGTACAAATGCTACCGATAGAGAAACTGCTTCTCTTTATTATCACCTGCCTTCCCATCAATATTCTCTAAGCATTCAAGAGAAGAAGGTTAGAAAATTATATAATTGTGTGTGAAAAGGAAACCTGTGAACCGTAATGAAATTTTTAGAGCCAATATTGCACTTCACCGCATAAAAGAGAAAGGTCTTGTATATGGGTCCTAACATTTGTTAAGAAGTTCCAATCCGGCAGAATGAAATGCCTAATGAATGCTGGCCAAAGCATGGCACTGCAGCCTACAGTCCAGAGGACAAACTCAATCAGTATATGATGAAAAGGTATATAATATGCTTGGCTTCCAACCAAGGGAACGAGGCCCTGATAATGTCATTCATAAGCTTGTCCGAAGAGACATGGTGGGACAGTATTAGCAAGGCCTGAGTCATACCTGATTTGATGGATCCTTTGCTATTAACATGATGAAATACAGAAATACAATGACAGTAAATATTCCTGTGAGTCTTTGAGGGAGTTTCTAGATTAGGTTGATGAAGTAGGAAGTCCAACGCTAACTATAAGAGGAGACAATGCTAAATATGTGGGCTGGGGTCTGGAACTGAATTAATGAGAGAAAGTTAGCTGAGCACCATCATGTATCTCTGCTTCCTGACTATAGTTCTATTGTGATCCGTTGCCTCACATTTCTGCACTATACTTTCCCAGCCAAGATGGGCAAAGATGCCCTTCCTTTCTGGACATGCTTTTGCAAAGGTATTTGTTTCATAACAGCAAGAAAAATAGCAACTAGTCTGCATGCCATGGTTTGAGAGGCATGGAAATAAGAGTATTATCAACAGCCTTGACACTCATTTTTTTTCTGAAGCCCTATGATCCAGGAAATAAGAAGGCTAATTTCTGTTTTCCTCTGTGTGAAGACACCAAGAATAATTCAACTTACAAAAGGAAGAGTTTAATTGGGTGGCTGAATGTGATCAGGTTTCATCTGATCCACAAGGATCAAAGTAGAGGTGTGTGCGTGTGTGTGTGTGTGTGTGTGTGTGTGTGTGTGTGTGTGTGTGTAGTGAGAGGAAGATGAGATGGAGGGAATAAGAGAGACAGAGAGACAGAGAAAGAGCATTACCTGGAAATTGCATGGATTTTTGAATGTTAAAGCCCATTACAATGACTTCCAACAAAGTCAAATCTCAGTCTTTCCCAAACAGTTCCACTAACTAAAAAACAGTATTAAAATATATGAGCTTTTGGCAGCATGGGGGTAGGGTATTCTCATTAAAACCATGGAATTGAATAACTCAGTGTCTAGATTTCAAAGGACTAAATTTCATGATAAATTACTCAAATATATCTGCTATTAATTTTATTGCTATGTTGTCTATAAGAGTACTCTCTTGTGATTTAAATTTAATATACCAGAAAATTAACTGCCTCATTTTCAATACTTATCTCTCTTTCCCCATCTCTTTGACTCTCCCTCTTGCTATGTGTGTGTGTGTGTGTGTGTGTGTGTGTGTGTGTTACGCAAATTCAGAGAATAAATACTTTAACAATCTATGACTTGACTTAGCCTAGATTACAAATACAACCATTTTTTAATGCCCTTGGCTACATAGCAACCCCACTTGGGCATTTATATGAGTAAAATCGATACATCATGGAAGAAAAAAAGTATATCTGGTTCAAAATCATTTAGAGTTTACAGAATCCGTGCCTGTAAATCAAAACAAGAAATAATCTGTTCTATGGTTCTTAGAAACCAAACTCTACCTTCTCTAAGACATCAAAAAGGAAAGCTGCAGACAATCATCTAAGCCTTTAAGTTCTATAATTTAATAATCCCTTTGCTTGCCTGTAGCATGTAGGATGAACTGGCTGGTTTTGTCTGTCAATTTGACACAAGCTGGAATTATCACAGAGAAAGGAGTATCATTTGGGGGAAGTGTCTCCATGAGATCCAGCTGTGGAGCATTTTCTCAATTAGGGATCAAGGGAGGGGGAGGGCCACTTGTGGGTAGTACCACCTCTGGGCTGGTATTCTTGGGTTCTATAAAATGTCAGGCTGAGCAAGCCAGGGGAAAGCAAGCTAGTAAGAAACATCCTTCCATAAGTCTGCATCAGCTCCTGTATCATCATGACCTGCTTGAGTCCCAGTCCTACCTCTGGTGATGAACAGTAGCATTGAAGTGTTTGTTGAATAAACCCTTTCCTCCCCAACTTGCTTCTTGCTCATGATGTTTGTGCAGGAATAGAAACTTTAAGACATAAGATATTTGCTTTCGTTTGTGAATAAATTTCCCTTGCTATACTATAATCTCTGTGTGTATAATCTCTGTGTGTGATTCCCTGATTCCCTGAAGAGACACCAAGAACCTAGAAACACCCAGTCCAGATAGTGACCTCTGGAAATGTGTGGGTACACACACACAACAAAAATATATGCATGTACAGGTATAAATGTGGGCATATGAAGGCTAAAAGTCAAACTTGTCATTATACTTTTTCTATGGAACATATCAATTATGACAGGATATTAATGGACAGATTTGATTGGGAGAATTTACTTTGGATTTCAGACAATTCACATAAGAGTCATATCCAGGCCAGGCAGTGGTGGTGCATGCCTTTAATCTCAGCACTTGGGAGGCAGAAGAGTTGGTCAGTATGGTCTACCGAGTTAGTTCCAAGACAGTCAGGGCTATACAGAGAAACCCTGTCTTGAAAAAACCAAACCAAACCAAAAGCAAAAACAATTCTTTTTTTTTTTTTTTTTTTTTTTTTGGTGTTTTCGAGACAGGGTTTCTCTGTGTAGTTCGGGCTGTCCTGGAACTCACTTTGTAGACCAGGCTGGCCTCGAACTCAGAAATCCACCTGCCTCTGCCTCCCAAGTGCTGGGATTAAAGGCGTGCGCCACCACCGCCCGGCAACAAAAACAATTCTTTTTTTTTTTTTTTTTTTTTGGTTTTTTGAGACAGGGTTTCTCTGTGTAGCTCTGGCTGTCCTGGAACTCACTCTGTAGACCAAGCTGGCCTTGAACTCAGAAATCCGCCTGCCTCTGCCTCCCAAGTGCTGGGATTACAGGTGTGTGCCACCACGCCCGGCTCAACAAAAACAATTCTTATCCAGAAGTCAAGAAATAGCCGGGCAGTGGTGGCGCATGCCTTTAGTCCCAGCACTTGGGAGGCAGAGGCAGGCGGATTTCTGAGTTCGAGGCCAGCCTGGTCTACAGATGAGTTCCAGGATAGCCAGGGCTACACAGAGAAACCCTGTCTCAAAAAAAAAAAGCAAACAAAAAAACAAAACAAACAAACAAAAAAAACAGAAGTCAAGAAATAACAAGTGACGCCTAATTATTGTTGGATATATACTGTCTCTGTGTTCGTACAGATTTGATCAAAACTTCAAATCTCTTGCGTCTTGCTTATCTTCTGCTACGAAATAAACTAGCCAAAGACAATTGCAGAACTAGCATACCGTTTTATTGTTCCTAAGAACTCTATAGCATCCACTGGATCATGTTAAATGGTCATTTTCATTGATAGACTTAAAGCTTTCCAAATGTTTGTGGTCAGGTAACCATGCGATCATAATTTCTGAGGTAACTGCATTCCACATCTGATGTTGTACAATGGTGATTGGGTTGTCACATGTGCAACATAGGGAAAACTATTTCACTTACTTCTCTATTTTCAAATATTTCCAGGGTCTCTCTTTTGCAGAGGCTCATATTTCAGAAATATTGACCATCTTGCTAAATTTCACTCGTCCCCTAAATGTTCTTCTATCAATTAATTTTCTCAAGACTAATTTGCTTCTAGTCTTCCAGTATTTCTGTCTCTCTCTTCTCTCTCTCTCTCTCTCTCTCTCTCTCTCTCTCTCTCTCCCTCTCTCTGTCTTGTGTGTGTTTGTGTTTGTTCATGTGTTTGCATATGCAAATATCTGTGATGTGTGTTAAGGCAGAGGGCAATCTCAAGCATTATCCCTTAAATGCCAATTTTAGATTGACTTTCCATAATTGTTTCCCTAATAGTTGATGGCTAAATAAAGATGGCAGAAGCCAATCACTGGGCTAAAGAGGTGAGATTTCTGGGCAGGACAGGAAGAAGAGGAATGAGAAGACTGTGGGTTGGACAAGGTTGCAGGTTTCTTGGTTCACTAATAATTTGTGGTCTTTGAGGGCAACTGCAGAAGCCACAGAGGATGGGGCAGAATATTCTTTGCCCAATCTTCGAGTTATCTGGTCAGTTTGAAAATATAAAAGTCTCTAGTGTTTTCCTTTTATGGAGCTAAAGGGAGCAGTGAGCCTGGGTGATCGTTGATAGTCAGCAGGGTCAACCTCGGGGCTAGCCAGTCAGTGGAGCATGAGTGATGGCTCACGGTGTGTGCAGGAGACAGGGCCAGCCAGAAGAGAGGGCAGTGGTGAAGAGAGGGTCATGTCCTAAAATACAGCAGTGGTGTGGTCTCGAAGCTAGATCATAAGGGACTGTAGCCCTGTGCAAGGAGACCAGGCAAGGGGAACTGTGTATTTCTAAATGTTCATGCAATAGCAATGACCTTCTTTTTTTCTTTTATTTTAAGTTTTTACTATTCCTTTATTTAAAGAAACTTGTTTTGCCAAAACTGCTCTCAGTAATCAACTATGTATGTATGTTTAATGTAAATAATTGAATACAATTATAAAGTTTATATAAATTTCAAAGGTCTAAAATAACATAAATTATAAAAATGCAAGAATAAAACAATTTGAAAAAATTGTGAGCATCTAAAAATGATTTAAAGTATATAAATACAACTAACTATGATTTTGTTACCCTAAAGTTTTAAAAGTTCAATGTTTTCACATTAATCAATAAGTTCTGACATACTGCTCAAACACTGACTATTATCAATCATAAGCTCATGATTTTATATTTCCTTGTTATCATCAAAATATAATTCTTATTAGATATTTTCATTATTTACATTTTGAATGTTATCTCCTTTCCTCATTTGTCACCTCAGAACCCCCTATCCCATCTCTCCATCCCGCTGCTCACCAACCCACTCACTCCCACTTCCCTGTCCTGGCATTCCCCTACACTAGGGAAATGAGCCTTCAAAGGTCCAAGGGCCTCTCCTGTCACTGATGTTCAGCAAGGCCATCCTCTGCTACATATATGGATGGAGCCATGGGTCCCTCCACGTGTACTCCTTGGTTGGTGATTAAGTCCATGGAAGCTCTGGGTTTTCTGGTTGTTTCATATTGGTTTTCCTCCTATGGGGTTGCAAACCCCTTCATCATCTGGGGTCTGTTCTCTACCTCCTCCATTAGAGACCCTGTGCTACTGCTGGTGGTACTGCAAGCTGTTAAAATGACTCTGGATATCTTTTTTGTCGGTTCCTCAGAAAACTTGGCATAGTACTATCTGAGGACCCAGCTATACCACTCCTGGGCATATACTCAGAAAATGCTCCAACATGAAATAAGGACACATGTTCTAGTAAGCTCATAGCAGCCTTATTTATAGTAGTTGGAAGCTGTAAAGAATCCAAATGTTCCCCAACAGAGGGAAGAATACAGAAAATATGGTACACTTATACAATGGAACTATTAAAAGCAATGAATTCATGAAATTCTTAGGCAAATGGATGGAACTAGAAAATATCATCCTGAGTCTTCATTCACAGTCACAAAAAAAAAAACCCACACATGGTATGAACTGACTGATAAGTGGATATTAGCCCAGAAGCTCCTAATACCCAAGATACAATTCACAGGTGACATGAAGCTCAAAAAAAAGGAAGACCGAAGTGTGGATACTGAGAACCTTCTTAGAAGGGGTAACAAAGTGCCCATAGGAGAAGAGACAAGGACAAAACGTGGAGCAGATACTGAAGAAAAGACCATCCAGAGACTGCCCCACCTGGGAATCCATCCTATATACAGTCTCCAAACCCAGACATTACTGTGGATGCCAACAAGGCTGACAGGAGCCCAATATAGCTCTCTCCTGAGAGCCACTGCCAGTGACTGACAAATACAGAGGGAGATACTCAACCGACCTTCTTTATTTTTAAGACAGGGTTGTCTATTGCATTGAATACCAACAAGTAAGATAGGTTATCTGGCGAGTATGCCACAAGAACCTGCTATCTCTGTCTCTCCAGCACTGGAATTATGTTTGTGTACCAGCAACACACGATTTTTAAACACATGGGTTCTGAAGATCAAATATAGGATTTCATTCTTTCACGTCAAACACTTTGCTTACTAAATCATCTTCAGAGGCCAGTCCTCAACTTTCCCATGAAAACACATTCCTTATCTATCCTTTCCATAAGCATAAACAATGTAGGTTCAGAAAATCGTTAGTGTATAAATAGAGATGTGCCTGAATCTGAGGCCTAAAGAAACTCACAGAGATTGCAAGCATCTTAAGGAAGAAAATGCATTGAAATACACCTAATCTGCCACAATCGCACCATTAACACAGGACATTTGACTGGGTCTATGGTTCATGTTCATTACTGTGTGACTGATAAGGAGGAACCAGAGGTGCTATTGTTGCTCAGTATCAAAAGAAAGAATAAGACTACTTATCATTTAGTTCAGAAAGTATATTTCTATGACTGTACACTATGTTTTTGGGCCTGAAATTACAGAATCTTTTAGGCTGGGCACTATTTTTAATATCTATGTATCTTTCTCTATGTGGATGCATCTATCTAGGTACATTCCAAAATGAAGACAAAAAATATGGACTTGCCCTCCAACTTCAGAAAGTAGTTAAGTCCAGCAGAGTCAATGGAAAAAATTAAGATAGAAAACTGTATCATGTGATAAGCCAAGATTATAATGCCCAGTTCCAAATTATACTCTATCATACAGCTTCAAAAACATCTGTCAAGTCTTCCACAAACTGTGAAATTAAATGTATGAAAATTTAAGCATGTATTAGACTTAATAAAGCAAATAAACAGAACAGAGGATATGACAATGGCTCTGAGAGTAAAATATTTTTTCTGATTTGAATCTTATTCCCATAATCCTTGGAAAAAGCCTAAGAATATTGGGATATGCTTAGATCCCCAGTTCCGGGGAAGTGGAGTTAGGCAGAAGTTTAAGGTTTATTGTTCAGATGAATAATCCACATTAGAGAATTTCAGGCCAATGTGAGAATCTGTGTCAAAAAAACAAGGTAAATAGCATTCTAAGGGATATTGATCTATGTTGATATCTGCCTCTACATGTACATAGTCACACTTATACATATGTAAGCAACTGTACATGGTCATAAAAAAGAATCAGGAACTCAAAGAATTATTGCATGAGACTTTTGACATTATATTGCTTAGAACCTCAGTATTTAATCTTCTCACTGTTGCTCACAGAAACCACACACACACACAGACACAGACACAGACACACACACACACAGACACACACACACACACACACACACACACACACGCCCAAACACTATTCTTAGAAGGCATTAACCATAAAGACAGTGTTGACAAGGCCACCTAGATAATAAATTATATTCAATTTTTGAAAAAAATCTAGCTGTAAGCAGTGCACTTTATGCTACTAAAAATCTAGGTTTTGGTGCTTCAGGTTTGAATTCCATAAACTGCTTTGATTGATGGTAAAAATATTTCAGCAACCTGAAGCCATCACAAAGACCATGTCTAGTATTTATTCAGCATGGTTTTTAAAATAGCAGGAAAGTCAAAACAGGGAAATGGAAACATGTGCCTACTCTAATTTATAGGAAAGATACCTCTGTCTGTACTTTGACAGACAGAGGTAGAGTTAGAAGAGATCAGGTGGGGTTTCATCCAGGAAAACATTGGCTCAAAAGTAGTTTTCATTTGGAAGACCAAAGGGTTTTCAGGCTTTATTAACCAGATTGTAGACAGAGTGCTTCAGAGGCTAGCTAGTAAAGAGCTATGATCCCTGTGGTAGATCTGAGGTACAGATGTGGTAACATGAGCCCAGAGAAATCTGTTTTAATTTTATGTATATATGTATGTATGTATGTTTGTTTGTTTGTGTGAGGGTATGGGTGCTTAAGTGCAGGTATCCTCACAAGCCAAAAAGGGTATCAGGTCACTTGGTTCTACAGTGACAACCATCTGTGAATGGCATGATATGGATGCTGTCCATCAAATATAGCTCATCTGGATAAACAACTAGTGTTTTCACCACTGAACTATTTGTCCAGTCCTAGAATAAGGCATTTGAGGAGGACCACTATTAATACAGCAATATCAAGTGATTATTATTCAAGCCTCTGGGGCAAGCAATCTTCAGTCTGAGGCTGTCCTCCCTCTATGTATTAGCTCAGCATCCTGGGGGAAGATATTTAACTTCTTAAACTCCACTCTCCTTAAATACAAGATACAAACCTTAACAGGTTTTACCTTGCAGATATGCCGTGAGAATTAAGGGACACAATGCATGTAGATCTCCTGTCAAGCTTCCTAAGACTCCCTTAGAATTATCTGTGATTAGCATTACATATCCCTTTTCACTGTTTATCATCACAATTAAAGGTCCCCCACAAGGTTCAATTGCCTTCATTGCACTTATTATGAAATTAAGTACCACAAACTTCCTGAGCTGTGCATACTCTATCAAATAGTCTATGTGGCTGTCTACCTCTTGCCTTAACTCTTAGCCTTTTGGAAAGGAACACTTCTATTTTTAAAGCATGTAAGTAGAAAGAAAAGAAGGCAACACCAGAGCCTTGGCATAGAATAAGTCCTGCTAATACTTCAACACAGCAAGTGCTCAGCAAAAAGGCTTTGAATAAGAAAAGATTAGTAGAGGTCCTGGGAACATGGCCCCATTAGTAAGGTGCTATGCAAGAATGAAGACATCAATTCTACCTGAGGAGAGCCCATGCCTAAAGTTGGGTAAGCAGAGATGAGATTGGTGTATTCCTAAGGCTGCTGGCCACTCAGTCTAGACAATCAGTAAACAGGTTCAATCACAGGCTCTGTGTCAATATACAAGCAATTGAAAAAGACACTAAACATAAATCTTCACTTCCCTTCACACATATCCACACACAGTAGCAGCCTTACACACACAAGACCAGTTAATACACATACACCACATATATGATAAACAACATCTTTAAATTTAATAGTAAAACAAGTAAATAAGCTCCATTGTTTTTTCCTTACCATATAATTTATTTATACATAGTCAATAACTGAGTTATCTAGCTCTGCCTTCATGTGTCCCCAGTAAATGTGGGTTTAGATAGCACGTACTAATATTGCCTTTTTGTTTCTGTTTGTATGACCACAATCTCTCTCAGAGACTGATAGTTCTTGTCATTTTGGAGAACTTTGGATTCCACACTTCACTCTGGTTTCTTCCCCAACCCAGACTCCTTACAGTGTGTCTAATGGCCTGTTTCTCTTTGCTAATTTACTTATTAATTTTGTAAATGGTCTGTTTAATGGATGATAAACCTTAGCTTTGGAAGCACGATATTCTTAGTACAACCTATCTTCAAAGACACCTTTTTTGTAGTAGAAAAAAGAACCTTTGGAATGGCTGTTTACAATGTACTCTCCCCTCAGTATATCACACAGATAAAATGATTGTTCAGTCAACAAAGCTACACAACTAGTAATCTGTGAAGAGTAGCTCCCTAAACTTTTCACAACTGAATAAAAGTCATTTCCATTTTTTATGAAAAAATAGTTATTCAAATATTGCTAATTAAGCTTCAGTGGGAGGCTGAACTGAACAAGATATGATAACACAAGCAAAGTGACTAAGGAGTAGGAGAGTAAGCCTCAGTGTCATTGAGGGAAAGTGCTTCATAGGATTCCTTAGTAAACAGCAGACGGGTCAGTGGAGTAAAATATGTGTTCTGAATGGATTAGGACAAGAGGTCAGATCCTCATCTCCAATCTGATTGGTACAACTGAGATGGACTGCCTGTAATGTCACAGTGCCAGACAAAGAGACAGGGATCAGCACTCCAAACTGGCTAGCTAGACTATCCAAATTGTCAAGCATTAGGTTCAAGCGGGAAACTGCTCCAGTACATATGAGGAAATCAATGGAGGAAACTACCTGATGACATCCTCTGACCTTCAATTGCATGGATAAATACAGCTGAGGGAAAGAGCCTTCCCTTGTATGTATGAAAACCTTGCTTTCATCTTTGGTATAAACCCCACACCTACAGACACTTGATATTTGACAAAGAAGACAAAACCATACAGTGGTGGGGCGGGCAGCGGGGGGGAGGTATCTTCAAAACACAATGCTTGTCTAACTGGTAGTCTGCAAGTAAAAGAATGCATATTGATCCATATCTATCAATTTGTACAAAGCTCAAGTCGAAGTGGATCAAGGACCTCCACATAAAACCAGATACACTAAATCAAATAAAAGAGAAAGTAAAAAATAACCTCAAACACATTGTCACAGGGGAAATTTTTCTGAACAGAACTCCAATACCTCAAGCACTAAGATCAATAATTTATAAATGGGACCTTATGAAATTGGAAAGTTTCTGTAAGGCAAAAGACACTGTCAATAGAACAAAACGGTAACCTACAGATTGGAAAAAGATATTTTCCAACCCTTCTTCTCATAGAAGGCTAATATCCAAAATGTACAAAGAGCTCAAGAAGTTAGATTCCAACAAAATCCAAGTAACCCAACTAAAGAATAGGGTACAGAGATAAATAAAATTCTCAACATAGGAATTTCAAATGACTAAGAAGCACTTAAAGAAATATCCTTAGTCCTCAGGGAAATGCAAATGAAAACAACACTGAGATTGTCTGACACCAATCAGAATGGCTAAGATCAAAAACTCAATTGACATTACATGCTGACTGGGATGTGGAGAAAAAGGAACATTCCTCCATTGCTGGTAGGATTGAAAACTTGTACAATCACTCTGGAAATCCATTTGGTGTTTCCCCAGAAAACTTCAGAAATGGTTTTATCTGAAGACCCAGCTATACCTCTCCTAGAAATATACCCAAAATATGTTATACAATATGACAAATCATGTGCTCCATGATGTTTATAGTAGTATTATTATTGTTAATAGCCAGAAGCTGGAAATAGCTCATATGTGTCTCAAACAAAATATGGATACAGAAAATGTGGTTTATTTACACAATGGAATACTATTCAGCTATTAAGAATGAGGACATTGTGAATTTTGCAGACAAATTGATAGAACTAAAATGTATCATCCTGAGCGAGGTAACCCAGACCCAAAAGAACATGCATGGTATGTACTCACTGATAAGTAGATAGTAGCGAAAAATTTCAGAATACCCATGAAGCAAATTATAGACAGTAGCAAGTTTAACAAGAAGGAGGGCCCAAACGAGTACTTCAAGACCACTTAGAAGTGTGGGAAGTATTAAAAAAGTAGAACCAGCACATTCTGCAGCTTGTGTCTCTGCCTCTGTAGCTTAGCCAGCTATGCACTCACAGGTAAGGGCCAATCTGTTTTTACTTCATGGAGATTTTGACTCTGAACTCCATAATCTCTTCACCCAGATTGTTAGGTTCCCACTGGGAAGTTGCTACCATGCTATCTTGTACTTCAAATTCCCAAACCCTTTGTGAATCAAACCCATGCTTGACCACCATACCTTTCTCTCTTGAAACTAGATGAGACACTGTGAAGTGCCATCTTGTGCTTCAAATTCCCAAACCCTTTGTGAATCAAAACCATGCTTGACCACCATAGCTTTCTCTCTTGAAACTAGATGAGACACTGTGTGAAGGAAAATAAGCAACACAAACTTAGTTCAAAATCAATGGTAACTCAGTCTCTGGGCACAACAACTAAAACCTAATCTTGTAAACCTTATTAAAATCTGATCCCTCTGGTGGCCAATCCTTGAGGATCAAACATAATACTAGGAAACTACAGCAGCTATATCTTACCACTCTGCTGTGCCAGCTCCAAAGAAACGTCCCTCTCTCCTGCTTCCTCTCTTCTTCTGTCCAACCTGGAAGTCCCACCTACATGCCCAGTGATTGGCTTCTTTATTCATTAGGGGATTGGCTCATAAACTCAGATCAGTCCTATCCACAACAGAAGAGGGATCATGAGAGGGATAAGGAAGGAGGAAACTGGGTGACAGTGTGTGGAGGGAAAGTGAGGGGGAAGAATCAAGTGTTGGGGGAGATAGGAGAGAAGCATAGAGGACCAAAACAATGAATCAAAATATGCAGCAGTGGTAGATGAGGGCTGGGGGTGGAGGAAACATCTGGAAAATTCCTAGAGATCCAGAATGTGAGACGCTACCAGGATGCAATAGGGATGACATTGGCCACAATGCCCAAAATAGAGAAGATGGAGCTTGAAGAGACCACCTCCAGTAGATAAACACTCCCATCTTCAGAATTTTTAACCCTGTATTGTTCCTGTTCAAAGGAAGTACAGGGATAAAAATAGAAGAGAAATTTGGGAACCGTCTAATGCATGCACACCAAAACCTCATACTATTGCTGAGGTCATGGTTTGCTTGCAGATTGGAGTCTGGCCTGGCTGTCTTCTGGAAGGCTTTACCAGGAGCTGACGGAGAAAAATGCAGACACTTACAGTCAACCATTGGATTCAGGTCTGATACCCATATAGAGAAGTTGAGAGAAAGACTGAAGGAAATGAGGGGAATTCTTCCTTTCTGTGGGAAGAATGACAGTGTTTACTGACCCAGAATCCTCAGGGCCCCCAGAGGCCAAAACCAGGGAGCGTACATGGGCTGGTCTGTGGTCCTGGGCACATGTGTAGGGAGGATTTCCTAGTCCAGTCTCAGTGGAAGAGGGTGCTCTTAATTCGGTGGAAGCTTGATATACCAGGAGATAGGAATATTGGCAGGAGTGAAGATGGATAGGAGGGCAGGTGGTGTACCATCCTCTTCAGAGGAAGTGAAGAACTAGGGGATGGGAGACCAGGGAGGGGGCAAATTTTGGAATGTAAATAAATAAAACAAGTTAATGCAAGAATCAAGATCGATGCACTAATCAAGTAGCCTGAAGTATAACCATGTATAGTGTGCATAAAAGGGATATACTAACCCCCCAATGACTGATAACTGGAGTTACACTCTACTTACAGACACTCCTTAATAACTGAGACCAACTAGAACCAATGCCTATCATGTTCTTCTGAGTTTCTGAAAATAGTTGGTTTCATCTCAATAAAATATTCTCTCCTTATCACACATGGTAACAAACAGGCACAAGACCTACACTGCAACAACAAATCCTGATTGAACTATCTTAGATGGTTGGACTTTATGATGTTTCCTGCTGTTATTCACATATAAGTGAATTCACAAAATGTCCTGAGTGACTGAACGTGGTTTTACATTAAGTATGTGAATAATCTGTGCTCTGTTTTTACCAAAATCAATACTTGTTGCCTGTTAAGAAAGCACAATTCATTAGAAGCCCTGACATTAACTACTGAATTCTATAATTGAGGCAGAAAAGTAGTGTCACATGTGGAACTGTAAGTCATTAGGAACTTAATTCTGGCCTCACATAAGGAAGAAGGACTATCATGCGGATTGCCTCAGACCCACCCAAGGCTATAGAAAACCTGTTAGTAAACAAAATCAACTATTGAAGATGGCCTCAAAAGTTCCACTTCTTCAAAAAGTCTCTGCTCTCTTGTAATTATTAGGTTTCAACCCTATGACAAATGGCTGAGGTGCCTATTCAATATAGCAAATTGAACCTGGTCTCCAGGTTCTCTCTGCAATCTCTCAATTACTACTTGTCACAGGAATCTCCTGTCTGGCATATCAAGTCTTCTACCATGAACTCTCTGCTTTTTCCTATATAATCAACCCAGGAATTGGTTTTGGTTAACTGTTCTCCTTGTATCTCCTGGCTACTGATCGTGGTTCCTTTCTCTCCCCACAGCATGCCTCAATCTGGACATTGCTACTGCGGACTCTCCTTGAGATTCCTGCCTCTGGCTCTGGTCTCCCATAAATGTATAATAAACATACTCCTCCATCATATGTATGGGCAGTCATTGCTTTCTTTTTCTTCTAGTAATAAAAAGGCTTTGGACCTTAAAGTGTTGTTAAGAAGACTGTATAACTTACGTAGGCTGATTCCCACCTTTAGTATTGTATATTATACCTCCCTAGTCATTTGTAAGACATCCATATTTTTACTATTAGCACCTCATGATTTTATAAATTCATTCTTCCAGACACAAAGAACCTCATCAAGGTATCACGGGATACTCTCAGAATCACAACTGAGGAGGTAGTTTAATGGTAGGAGATTTGTCTAGAATTCCTAAGACCTTGAGTTTTCTTTGTGCATTTGTACACACACATACACACACACACACACACACACACACACACACACACATTCACCACCCCTTGCCTACAAGGGGATAATAAGCCAGAAATGAATGACCATTGCCCAGGGTTCCAATTTACTTGGCCCTCAATTCCATACATCAAGGTTTTAACTGTTTCATAAGGTTTTATATTTATAGCAATAAAACAATGTCATGAACAAAGTTATTTTTCATGACTTCATGAAATTCACAGGCAAATGGATAGAACTAGAAAATATTATCCTCAGTGAGGTAATCCAGACACAAAAGAACACAAATGGTATGTACTCACTCATAAGTGGATATTAGTTCAAAAATTCACAATGTCCGTGATAAAACCCACAGATAATATGGAACTTAGGAGGAAGGAAGACCAGAGTGTGGATGCTTCAGTCAGGCTTTGAGGGGGCAACAGGATGATGGTGGGAGGTAGAGGGAGGGGGGACCTAGGAGAGAAAGAGGAAGCATAGGAAATAAGGGGGAAGTATTAGGTACTGGAGGGGACAGGAGAGAGGTACAGAGGGTGAGGACATCTAATAAAAATATGTAGTGGGGGAGGAGGCATGAAGAACTGGGGATACGCACTGGAGGGTCCCAGACTCCAGGGAAATGTGAGGCTCCCAGGAACAAACAGGGAAAATTTTAGCAGAAAAGGGGAGATAGAACCTATAGAAAATACCTCTAGTAGATAGGCATGGTCCCCGGTGGTGAGACAAGGCCAGACACACATCTCAAAGTTTTTTACCCAGAAATGTTCCTGTCCAAAGGAAGAACAGGGACAAAAAATGGAACAGAAATTGAAGGAAGGGCCATCCAGGGATTGCCCCACCCAGAAATCCATCATATCCACAGACACTAAACTGGACACTGTTGCCTTTGCCAAGAGACACTTGCTGAGAGGAACCTGGTATGACTGCTCCTTGAGAGTTTCAACCAGCAATTGACCAATGCAGATGGGAATGCTTGGAACCAATCATCAACCATCCCCGTACACTACATTATTTTTCTAAATAAACTGGTAAAAATATCAGGTAAGCAAGCTGGATACAGAAAGATAGAAAAATCTCTAGGCCTCAAATGCTATGGGGACATTTGTAGGGGAACTAGCAAAAGAACTGGAGGAGCTAAAGTGGATTGCAATCCCATAGGAAGAACATCATCTGGCTGGAGAACCCAGTGCTCCAAGGGATTAGACCACGAACCAAGGAGTGTACAGGGAGGGATCCATGGCTCCAAATACATAGGTATCAGAGAATGGCCTTGTCTGACATCCCTGAGGGAAGGCTCTTGGTCCTATGGAGATTTGATACCCCAGTATCGAGCAATGCTGGCAGGGTGGAGCAGGAGAGTGTGGGCTGGTGGGGGAGCCCCCTCATAAAGGCAAAGAGGAGAGGCGAGAAGAAGGTTGTAGTATATGGGGCTTGTGGAGGGGTAACTGGGAAGCAGGATGTCATTTGAGATATAAATAAACAGAATGATTAATAATAATCATTAAAATAATAATAATATTAGAAAAGTTGAAAGGTATATTGATCAAAAGCAAAGCAAGTCAGTGGTTAGCTGGAGAGTATCAGGGAAAGAAAAAATTGAGATGTTTAAATAAGCTCATCAATTTTTGTGGTGCTTTGAAACATATAACATTATAAAAGCTAAGTATACATAGTTCATACTGTTAAAAATAAAGAATAAACTTATTTTTCTAAGTACACTAACAGAAATATCAGGTAAGCTGGATAAAGAAAGATAGAGAAATCTCTAGGCCCGAAACGCTATCACATTAAATTCTTAGTCCTTTTTTTGATGGAAGCTAGTATTACAGAATCTGTTAGACACATAGGTGACAGGTCAGACACAGTGCTGGTCAAGGTATGGTTTCTGCAGGCTGAAGGTAGTCAAAGGAAAACTGTAATTAAGATTCATTACTACATTTTCTCCTGTCTACAACATAGAAAATCCAAATGGTCAGCTGCTTTATAGAAGAGTCAGTGGGAGGTATCATTCTTTCAGCCATCTTTCATTTATTTTCCAATACTCAGAACTGAAAGCATCAACATGCCAATAGAGGCAGGTGCAGTGGCAAGAGTCTATCTATTAGCTGTAGAGGCTGAGAGGAGGATTACATGCGTCCAGGGGATAAAACAGTAAGCTATCACCCATTTCAAGAAATGGCGAGGAAACAACAAAACAAAACAAAAGCCAATAACTAGAAGAATTTATTTCTGAACTCCAAGAATGAGGACAAGAGACATTTATTCTATCTCTAAAACAATAAAACATGGCCAAGTTGTAGCAACTAGTGGCTTCAGAATGAAAGTAATTAGCCTACGGTACAATTGCTATATCCTATCCCATGCCAGTTTTTTAATCTCCCTTTAGCCAGAAACCAGCAGATTTTCAGGCAATGGAAATTTCCAGGGTCCCAGTGCTTCCTTCAAAATAGTATCATGAAAGTACTATTGACATTGTGTCTAAATTCACATTTCCATTGGCAAATCACTATTCACGTAGTATGAAGGCCATTTTATTTCACTCAAGGCTCAATAGGGCTGGGAAGCTAGAAGGGCTGACTCTAGGGTTTTATGAAAACAACAGGAAACGCTTGGCAGTCACTCAGCTGCTGAGAATTGTGATTTTAGTTATAGCAAAGTAGAGCTTGGCAAGGAATTCAATAGAAAATCTTAGAGAAGTAGACTGCCACAGAGCCTGAAAAGTTGCAACATGCCCTTAGGATTCACTGGTAAGAGTGGGAGCACCCCAGAAAGGATTTTGAAAGACAGGGCACCATTTATTCCTCTCTGCTTGACCTGGGGGAGACACGCACAGCTGGAAAGAAGGTAAACAAAGTTTCAGAAAATGTGTGATGCTCAAAGACATACCTTCTTGAACATATCACCTTAGGAAAGAGTAATTAAAGAAAGCTTACATTGGCTGCCATGTAGCTATTCTTACCCTGATGTAGTTCCTAAGAGCTCAGGTTTAGAAATTGAATTTTAAAATTGTGTGTGTGTGTGTGTGTGTGTGTGTGTGTGTGTATGTGTGTGTGTGTGTGTGTGTGTGTGTGAGAGAGAGAGAGAGAGAGAGTGAGTGTGTGTGTGTGTGTGTGTGTGTGTGTGTGTGTGTGTGTGTGTGTGTGTTTGAATCACATAAAACATCCTAAACACCACAAACTATCAAGCTACAAACTGCTTGGAATGCAGAAAACATAGTTTAGCTTAGTTATGTCTGTAGATTACTAAATGATAACATGAAAAGCAAAACATTAGTGAACCAAGATCTGTGCAAACACCCAGTAAGAAAAGTCATAATATATTATTTTAATGTGTTGTTGGCAATCAAAATATTTGTGGTGGGAGAATAGAGACTGGAAATGAAAATACCAGGATTAACATATGAAAGAAGGCAATTTGAAGAGGGGTCTGAGTGTCTCCCTTGCCTGAGGAACAGAATATGTATCTAAGAAACAGAACATGATAGTAGGGATACTCCAAATATAGATGTACAAATGGGAGCATTGGACCGCTTCAAGTCTTGCATAGGCCATGTTCTCCTGGCTGGATGCCTTTTTGAGTTATTTCTTTATCCCATTAGCCCACTACCATTCTTGGAGGGATTGTACTTTTTAAAATATCGGCTTCTGCTTTTACTTCTGATCATGTCCCTGATGCAATTCATTGCCTTGTGACAGAAGGGCCTGGAGTATAAAGAGTAGTAAAATACAAAATAAAATGAAATACATAATGAGGGAATTAATAATATAATAAACAGATTAAAACTATACTAGAATGCATTTACAGATCAAAAGAAAAGAAATAGATTGAAGTATTGAACAAAAATATGTAAGAAACAAAAATAAGCAAAATAGGAAAATAGCAGATTGCCTTCCCATCAGCAATTGTCTTAATGGTAGGTAAATCAGTAAAAGGTAACAAAAGATAAAAGGGGAAAACATAGTTTTTAAATATATGAATATATTCTTTGGTATCTATGTAGTACTCAAATAAATAAATATGTTGAAAAAATGTTAAAAAGATAATAAGCCAACACAGCTAAAAGGGAACTAGGATAGCTTCACTAATATCAGAGAATGTACATTTTAAGAAATTTTTACCACTGACAAAAGGAATATTTTATAATGATAAGATTAGCATATAATCAGAAGTGTGACCTTCACCAGCCTTGGGCAAGTTAAATAAACCTTAAGTGTTTGCCACAACTGGACCTTAATGATTCAGGTGGAGTCTTCAGCCTTTCTGGGTTTGCAATGTCCTACAGGAGTAGACTGCCTACTGAGCCTTCTTTGCAACATAATCCTGCTGAAACAAAGGATGGGGTCTGTGGGCTCTCCCTATATAAATACAGTGCTGAATATTACACTCTGAGACTTGATCAGAATCTTTTGTCTTGGCTTCATCCTTTTCACGCATCCTGTTTCTTTTTCATTTCCAGCCCTGTTTCAGGTAACACAATTCTTCCTTTAGTAACTGAACTGCTACACAGAAGGATATGTCATCCTGTAAACACACACACACACACACACACACACACACACACACACCACACATATGCACCTAGCAGTAGACCCATAAAATCAGGAAGCAAACACCAAAAACAGTGCTGACATATACATGAGAGCAACAGCAGTTAGGGAAAACAAGATTAACCAGAGCACAGAAGACTTAAGAGTACACATCAATGCCACTTAATACTGACAGGACACTACAAACATCAGCCAACAACAGTTTTCCAGTTGTGCATGGAATTATCTTCAAGGTAGACATTAGTCATAGAAAGACATAAAATACTTCAAATAATTGACCTTTTACTTAAACTGAGCAAAGGAAAAGGAGAGAAGGCTAGTAGAAGGGAGGAATAGGACATAACAGTAATGGAATTAGGCCATTTGAAAAAGTGGAAAAGGCCAGGAGTAGGAAGGTCTACCACTTGACCTTTTGGGATTATTTTCTAATAAGGTTAAATAGCCTGAGAAACACAGAACAGGGAGAAAGGATTTTTGCATACAGTTTCAGAGGGATGGAGTTCATCGTGATAGCAGACAGGGAAGATATTGAAGCAGGAGCATGAAGTTTTCATGAAACAGTTGATTAGGCCAGGCCCTGAAACCTCAAGGCCCTGACAAAGTGACCTAATTCCTTCAGGGCTCCACCTTTTAAAAGATCCACACCCTTTTCAAATAGTGCCATCAGGTAAAGTCCAAGTGTTCACGCACATGAGCCAATGTAGGATAGTTTACATTCAAACCACTACAATTGATAGTAAGTAGGAGGTATTATTTTGGGATGTTAAATTTCCTAAAAATAGACTGTAGTGATATTTGAACTCTAAGAGTACTAAAACATCCTACATTAAATATTATAGTGGATAAATACATGGCGAGTTGAAACTACATTAACAAATCTTTAAATGATTGCTACTGCCATATACTTCACAGTAAAATATATTAAGATTATTGATTAAAATATTTAAATTGAAATGTCTACATTTTCCTTTCTTGCTGTGTGACTGTACAGAAATCACTAATTTTTTTGTACCTTGAATATGGCTGTATAAAATAAGAAAAAATAGTATATGTGAAGATTCATTTATATCATGTCTGTTGCAATTAACCTGGTATTCTAGCACAGAGCATAAATTCAATATATTAATATTACTATTATTCTATAGATATCTTATCATATATGAAAGGAAGCCCAACATATAAAGCATAATTGGAAAATTATATGTTCATTCATATCTGGTTTTCAAAATACATAAATTAAGTAAATTACACACACATACGAACTCACACATGCACATACATGTACATGTGCACACACAGACAAATATACATAAAACACCCACATGAAATTATCTATGCTAATCTACCTTGGAGATTTGATGAATCACAAAATTTCATTTTGTTTATAACAGTCAAGGAATGGTTTTCTTTAAATAATCAGATTTGGGGTAATGGGAATGAGATGTAGGGTCTACGCAGCAAGTGTTCCTGGATCAGACTACTGAGTCATCACTCAGTTGATCCTCACAACATTAATATCATATAGATAAGGAAACTGTGTTTGCAAATAACCTCCCTATTGGACTAAAACCACTCAGCTCCTAACCAATACAACAGAATCTTATACTCAAAATTTTTGAGAGAAAAATAATTATGAGACATTTTTCAGAACTATAGTTCTATTTTTTTATTTATAGTTAATTATGATCTGCAAATCCAATATCCAAAACATTTTATCACCAATATGATGTTAAAGTTTCACTTCTTTTTTAAATTAATTTTAATGCATTTACATTTCAAGTCTTATCCCCCTACCCAGTTCACCCCCTTCCCAGAAATCCCCTAACCCATCCTCCCTCCCTCTGCTTCTATACAGGTGTTCCTCCATCCACCTGCCTGCTCCTTCCTCCTTGCTCTCAATTGCCCTACACTGAGGCATCTATTGAACCTTTATAGGAACAGGGACCTCTCCTCCCATTGATGGCTGACTAGCCTGCTCTCTATTACATATGCCGCTGGAGCCATGTGTACTCCTTGATGTTGATGGCTTAGTCCCTGGCATTTAGAATATGCTATAAAATCCCAGAAGGGTGCTTCTATAACTATAGTTAGCAACATGAGAAAATGGAGCATTCCTCATATTGTTTGATGATGAATATGTAATGCCAGCAATTATACCAGTGATGCAGTAAGAGTTGATGTCAAGGACGGGAAAGAGAATGCACACAGATCTGCTTACAGAGGATTAATCAGGTCCTGGTGACAGGCAGAGATGAAGACTGCCCAGGTGTGCTGGAAACCCTCTGCCTCCAGGCTCTGCTGTAGGCAAGGGGAGTGAAACAGGTCATTCACAGGGAGAATCAGTGCAATCACACATGAGTAGTCAAGAAACTAGATGAAAGTCAGAGCTGAAGGACAAACAGAGAAAGGGAGGGGTTTAGAGAGTGGTGTTCCAAGAAAGGTTGATCAGTTTTAATGGGTTAACTGTGAAAGCTTGCTAGGAAGATATTTGTACAGAGTTTTCAAATAGAAAAGGATTAAGATATAGAAAACTACAGCACAGATTTGTGTATATGAAAACAAAAATCCAAATGCTGTAAAGTTGATTTCATTTGATATCAAAAGTACAAATAACAAGACAAAAAATATGAAAATGGGATTAATCAAGTTAAATATATTATATCAAGATTAATATTAACTGAGACGAAAACTTGTAGAATGGGAAAATATTTTCAGTCCTCATGTATGTGAAATGTCTACTAACTAGTGTAGATTGTGTGTGTGTGTGTGTGTGTGTGTGTGTGTGTGTGTGTGTATTGCATTGGAATAAAATGGCAAATGAGTTTAAAGAAGGTATAAAGTTTGAAGACACATTTTGTACAGATGACTGTCAAGCACATAAAAATATCGCATTAAATATTAAGGAAAGCAAATCAAATTAAATAAAGAAATAACATCAGAATTCATTTTAAGTTACTTCCAATAAAACGTAAAGATAGGTGTCTGGGAAGACCTAGAAAGGTGGCGTTCACACAGGAGTCCAGGAGCTACTGTGGTTTCTCTGAGTAAATGCAAGGAGCCTTTGGAGTCTAATTGCAAGGAAAAATAAAACACACATTGATTTGTATGATGAGAATAAACTGAAAGGCTGGAGAGATGTCACAGTGGCTAACTTGCTGTTCAAGCATAAGCAACTCATAAACTCCCAGTACACACATATATAAAATGCCAGGCATGGTATTGACTCCTATAACCATAGAAAGAATCCCAAGGTCTCACTGATCATCCACTCTAACTGAATTTTGTTTCAAGTTCAGTTAAGGTGCAACTTAAAAAACAAGACAGAAATTCACTGAGAACATTTGACATCAACCCCTGCCTTCTGTTGAGACAATTGTATCAGATGTGCTTCTCACATGTAAACAGGAGGTACACAGATAAGTAGTGTGTCAGAATATATGCTTTACTCTGATTGGACCTGGAGGAAAATAAATAATTTTATGAATATGCCTTTATAAATATCTGAAAAATGTGACTTGTTGCCATTTTCTGGAAAACCTGGAATGGAACTGGCCAGAGTCCATCATCCTAGTCAGTATTTAATTAAAACTTGCTTTCATATTTGGCTCAAAATTGTGGTAGTGGTTTTAATCTTGCCTGTTGGATTAACAACAGTACTAAATAGGGGAAGTCTATCTTTTCTCCCTCTCTCTCTCCCTGTCTCTCTTGTCTGTCTGTCTGTCTGTCTCTCTGTCTTTGTCTCTCTCTCTCTCACACAGACTCATACACATACACACACATATATACTCATATACATACATATACACATACACACACATTCACACAAAGAATATATTGAACAGTGATTCATAAAAAAAGAATCTTCAGCCTGGGAGGTGTTTATAGTAATGGTTAGAATAGCTAAATCAATATCTCTTTTGAATTCATCCCATAGTGCAGTAACTAGTGATTTTAAGATGTAAGAAAGAGAACAATTATGGACAAAAGAAAGTTTTGAGGCTAAATATCTGGAAAGGTGAAGTTCCTATTTACAGAGTAGGGAAACAATGTTGCATGAACAGCAGTTCAGGAAGATAACATGAGATCTGTACAGTATAAGATCAGGAGGCTTATGGATATTAGAAACCTGTTAAGAAAAAGGAACATTTGCGCATATATAAATTTTACAATGCTAGCATTGTAATTGCAATAGATACTGTAAATAAAATTTCAAGGATATCGAGACATGAAGGCTTGAGTGCCATGCTTAAAACTGATGTCAAGTTAATGTTGTTTACAGTAAAGAAGGAAACAAATGTCTGGGCATATATATGAGCAAGTTGCTAAATTAGATAATTTGAAGTAGACCGACCCACCCTACCAGTGGGTGTACACCATTCCCTAGGCTAGGATCTTAAACAGAAAGGGTAAAGTGAGCTGAGCAGGTGAACTTATGCCTCTTGGATTCTTTATTATAACTGTCTTAAGCTCCTGCTGCCAGGCCTTCTCAGGAAGGTGAACTGGCACTACAGTGTGTGAGCAGAATAAATGCTTCATTACTTAAGTTGACTCTGTTGAGTTTTTTAGAGTAGTTACAAGGGAAGGAAAGACTAGGTGAAGGTGATGACCAGGAACTAGTCCCTAGTGTATCTGTGCATTGTTTATGGAGACAGAAAAATAAGAACCAAGGAAAAAAGGCAATGAGAGGTCAGAGAGGGAAATATAAGCAGAAGATTTGCAACCTGCAGGTCACAAAACAAAGCAGTTATTTCAAAATGTGGCAAATGACATTGCTTCTCAGAATGGATATTAAGATATGATCTTCTAGTGCTTTATTTCTACTTCTTTCCTTCTACCCTTGTTTCCTTCCTAAGAATTATTCTCTCTCTCTCTCTCTCTCTCTCTCTCTCTCTCTCTCTCTCTCTCTCTCTCTCTCCTCTCTCTCAATCTCTCTCAATCTCTCTCTCTCTCTCTCTCTCTCTCTCTCTCTCTCTCTCTCTCTCTCTCTGTGTGTGTGTGTGTGTGTGTGTGTGTGTGTGTGTGTGTGTGCAGGTGTTTCTGAGGTCAAAGACATCAGATTCTTCTAGAGTTGGCAGTTCAGACAATCATGAACCACCTAATGTGGGTGCTTGGTTTCAAATTTGGGTTCTTTGCAAATACAAGTTATGCTCTTAATTGCTGACCATCTCTCTAGCTCCATTTCCATCCAGCACTGCCCTCATCTTTGGTGTGCTCCATTCCTTTATAAAAGAATTTAGGAATTGAAGCTTGAGTACAATTTTATTATAGTTTAAAAGCAAACTCAAAGCAGGCAAATTATAAATCTCTCTACTCCCTGAAGGAAAACAATGAAAAGCACAAACCCTGCCTTCTTACTCTCTTAATAGCTAAGTATGAGCTGTTTTTTCTGATGTCCTCAATACCACTGAAACAAATATGATGCCAAACAGTTGCCCTTAAACCTCTAGTTTGCTACTTAACTCCTCAGATACTCTAGTATTTGCCACTCCCTTTGGATTGTCACCAGGTAAAAATGCAAAGTGAGTTCCTTTTCATGCTGGATATCTTAGGCTGAGGCATGGGGAAGAACACAGAAACCCAAGACTGACCAGCCTGGAGGCATGCCTAGAATACAAGTGAGCTGATAGGTGTAGAGTTCTAATGGTTATACATAAACTGAAGCAGTGCAGGACACACTGAAGCTAGGCAATATGAAAAGGCCAGGGATTTCCCTGGTCAACAACACTTGTCACTTACATTTAAAGTGCTTTATTCTGACTGGTGTGAGGTGGAATCTCAGGGTTGTTTTGATTTGCATTTCTCTAATGACTAATGATGTTGAACATTTCTTAAGGTGCTTCTCAGCCATCCAAATTTCCTCAGGGGAAAATTCTTTGTTTACTTCTGTACCCCATTTTAATAGGGTTATTTGGTACTTTGGGGTCTAACTTCTTGAGCTCTTTGTATATATTGGATATTAGCCCTCTGTCAAATGTGGGGTTGGGTAAGATCTTTTCCCAGTTTGTTGATTGCCATTTTGTCCTTCTGACTGTGTCCTTTGCCTTACGGAAACTTTGTAATTTTATGAGGTCCCATTTGTCAGTTCTTGATCTTAGAGCATCAGCTATTGGTGTTCTGTTCAGGAACACTCAGGAGACAGCAGGTGTTGGCGAGGATGTGGAGAAAGAGGAACACTCCACCACTGCTGATGGGATTGCATGATGGTACAACCACTATGGAAATCAGTCTGGTAGTTCCTCAGAAAACTGGGCATGATACTTCCAGAGGACCGTATCATACCACTCCTGGGCATATACCCAGAGGATTCCCCTGCAGGCAACAAGGACACGTGCTCCACAATGTTCATAGCAGCCTTGTTTATAATAGCCAGAAGCTGGAAAGAACCCAGATGCCCCTCAATGGAGGAATGGTTAAAGAAAATGTGATATATTTATACAATGGAATACTACTCAGCAATTAAAAAGAATGAATTCATGAAATTTGTAGGCAAATCATTGTAACTGAAAAATATCATCCTAAGTGAGCTATACCAATCACAAAAGAATACACATGAAATGCAATCACTGATAAGTGGATATTAATTAGCCCAGAAGCTCTGAATATGCAAGACACAATTAGCTAATCATATGATTCACAAGAAGAAGGGAGGAAAGGGCCCTGGTCCTGTAAAGACTTGATCCAGTATCGTAGAGGACTACCAGAACATAGAAATGGGTGGGGGGTGAATGGGGAATGGGCAGAGAGAAGAGGAATTATGTAACATATGGTGAGGGGGGAACTGGGAAAGTGGAAATCATTTGGAATGTAAACAAAGTATTGAAAAATTTTTAAAAAGTGTAATAATAAATAAATAAAGGGCTCTATTGTAATGACCTTTCAAGTTTAGTATGAAGGAAATATTCCCATCTTATCATTTGATGAGCAAACCCAATCATATTTTCTCTACAGTATAAGTTTCTTGATAATTTCTCATCCTTTGATCTCTACCCCAAGGACTCCCTTGGTCAATTAAGGAAACTGTCTCAATGAAAATTTTTCTTAGCCTCTCTTCCTGGTGGGACAATAAAGAGATAAGCAGAAACAATGATCATTTTTGGTATTAGATTTTCATTAAATGTTGCTAGGAGAAATAATCAAGCAATGGGCATAGCTACTGCTTAAATAATGAAGCCTCTGGGAGTACTTTCCATGCACTACTAATGTTAATGTAATAGAACTGTTCCATCTTCTTAATTAGAATCATAATGGTTAATCTCCAGGTAAATTGTGTATTCAAGCATGTCTGAAAATGAGAAATGAAATTAGCATTGCCCAAGACATGAAAGAACTCATGTACCAAAGACCAGGGGCTACTAATGTATGACCAGACATGGCTATGCCTTCCACCCCTGAAATTTCATCCAGGCTCAGGTGTGACCACATAGTTAACATGAAATCACTGAAGCCCAAGTGCAACTATGTCATCTTTCAACTGTGAAAGTATGCTATCTCAAACATACTAGGGACAAGAGTATCCAGTTGTAGATATAGAAATCTGAAATCCAGAGGCCTGCAGGAAGATGGAGGTGTTCTCAGAGGTAGCACAAAGCAGCCATCAACAGGAAGTTGGCAGGCTTTACAGACTTTCATCAATCCATACTAGTATGTTCTCAGCTGACCCTACCATGAAGCATTCTAATCACCACAGAAAAAGAGTTATTTCTCTTTCTTCATATTAACTCCCTACCCTCCACTGCCACAAAGATCTTTAAAGCATATCATAATGCTAGAAGGCTTCTCTTAATGACCCAGTACTTTTCAAGATATTTCCCTTCATTTCTGGTCATGTACTACCTTCTTGCAATAAAATGTATGCATGAGTCCGATTAACACATTCTAAAGACTAAGTCATCCATAATAACCCACACTTGATATCGCAGCTTTTTTTTTAATCAACTTAACACAATTTAGAGTCAACAGAGAGGAAGGAGCTTAGTTAAGGAAATGCCACCTTGAGATTCAGCTGTAAGGCATTTTTTCTAAATTAGTGTCTGAACAAGACAGGAGAAACAAGCCAGTAAGCAATACACGTTCATACTTCTGCATCATCTCCTACCTCCAGGATCCAGCCCTATAGAGTACCTGTTCCAAATTCCTTTGGTGATGAACAGAGATTTGGAAATGTTATCTGAATAAACCCTTCCTCCTCAGCTTTGTTTTTGGTCATGCTGTTTCATAACAGCCATAGAAATCTTAACTAAGGCACTTGTATTATATTTAAGGGACAATTCTAGAAAGAAATCATTTATGCATTTGAATTTGTATGTAGCTTTGAATGGAATGATCAATATACTAAATGGTCTCATCTGGCAGGAAAATTGACCATTTGTCCAAACCATGCTGGAATAGACCAATAGTCACTTAGCAGCCATAATTATCTTTTTGTCTATCTCTGTCTCAGACTGTTTCAGTCTATGTCTCAGTCTCCATCTGTGTCTCCCCTTCTCCCTCTTCCCCTCTCCCTCTTCCCCTCTCCTTCTTCCCCTCTCTGTTCCCCCTCTCCCTCTCCCATCCTCCCCTTCTCTTTCTCTTTGAGTGTGTGTGTGTGTGTGTGTGTGTGTGTGTGTGTGTTTGTGTGTGTGTGTGTGTCATGTGAGTGGGCACAAGACTACCCTAGACAGTCTGAGGTCCAAGAAAAATGAGTGTTAGTCCTTTATTTATTCTTTGCTTGAGACAAGACCGCTCAGCTTTTAACCACTGAGTATGCCAGGCTTGTCAGGCCATTTGTATACAGGTAAGAGTGAGAGGTGGGGTTTAGAGTCACAAGGATTTTATTATGGTTGCTGCAATCCTGGGGAATTTCCATAGAGGTCAACAAGTTAATTATTTAAAAACTGTGTTTCTGATATAATTTGCAGGAACCTAACATGGGGACAAACTATCTGACAAAAAGGATGGCTAAGTTTTCTATCCTCTGTAGATTGTCTTAGGTTATCTCCATGTACCTTGATCCTGCTTTTTAAGCGCCTGGCAGTTGCTGAGGCTTGGTGGTGTCATAGGATATTAGCTCAGGTTGACTTCATGATTTTCTTCCTCGAATTTGAGTTTAGACCATGGTTTCAAAGAAAGTGGAATTTCTTTAAACAAAGGAGTTAGTTGGGCTTTACAAAATGTTTATGCATTACATGCACATTGAGTGTCAACAGACATCAAATGAAGCCTCAGACCCATGAGACTAGAATTACAGACAGTTGTTAGGCACTATGTGTTTGCTGGGAAATGAAGTGGGGTCTTCTCTAAGACTAGCAAGTCTTCTTCACTGTTGAACCCATCTCCCCAGAACCAATAAAGGTTTTTTTTTCTAATGTATGCTTTCTGCCAATTACTAATTTGGGCATCAATCTTGAGAAATAATTTAACCTGTCACTTCTCTTGACGATCTCAACAAATTAGGAAAGAATATACCATACGAAGGAATATTCATTTGTGGCTGTATTAACTTTAACACTCCTAATATTGTCAAGAAAGTTATTTTCACTTCAAACTTATCTTGGGGCAAAATCATTCCACTGTGTGTCTTTGGTGCTAACTTCTGGTCAGTCCAGAACTCAGTTGCTGCCACATTCTTGTTATCATATTCCTTCATGCAGCTCATGGTGCACAATGTCATTTCAAATAGCTGATCCCATTATCAGAGTCTCATGTTTTCCCACACCATAACTTTTTGGACATGAGAAAATGATATAAAGTTACTCTCTCCAATTATTTCTCTGTATTGAAAATTTGTTAAACTTTACTTAAAAATATATACAAAATTTATCAAATTACTCCCTTCCTTCCTTCCTCCTCGTCTCTCTCCCCCCACTCCTTTCTTATTTCTGGCTCTCCTAATTGTTCTAACTCCTTCTTTTCCTCTTCTTGCATTTCCTTTCATTTCTCCATCTGTCCCTTTTTACCTGACTAAGACATATTAAAAGTGTAAAGGCTGTATATGTCTTTCATCTGAGAATATAAATGGTCTAAGGCAGGAGAAAAGCCCAGGGATGGCTTTTAATATTATTTTTACTACATCTCCATCTGGTTCCTCCTCCCATTTTTCCATCTTTCCCTCCTACTCTTCCTGTTTCTCCTCATCTGTTGCAGAAAATATTAAAAAGAGCAGCAAGGTTCCACTCTAGCCCCAGTTGGCAGTCTTCCCTTCTCTGGTTTGCCTCTCTCTTAGCTGCCTGTACCTTCTTAGCTATAAACCTCCTGTGGTCGGTGGTCCCAAATTCCAGTAACCCAGTAAATCAAAACTCTCAAAGCTTATAATTAACCAGTCAGATTTATATATCACTAAATCCTCAGTTTACAAAATTCCCTCACAATAATTTCAAAGCCAATTGATAATGATACAAGCTGCTCACCTATATTAGACAAGTTACCCCAATTATTCTGCCCTTTAATGATAGTCATATCTACCTGTGGCTATTTAAAGCCACACAGAATCAGGATTGTCTTCCTCCTGCTCTGTCTTTCTTCCCTCCCCTCGTACCTGTCTCCTCCATCCCAGGTTCCGCCTCCCTTTTTCCTGTCCAATCACAGGCTTCTTGTTGTATTAATATTTAATGTGATTGAACAGGGAAAATTCTGTTATGCTCATCTGCACTACTTTTCCAATGACATATTTCCAAAAGGATTTAGTTTCACCCAAACAAACAGTTGCTAACAAATATCTGTAACTCTGGTCTTAGGGAACTTCTGGCCCCTGTAGGCATTCAATATGCATGGGATGCACAATTATTTATACAGACAAAGCAATCACATGATACAAAATCAACCGATTACATTCTATATACTCTGATAGTATGAGTAACTCAGTTTCTTCCTTCTTCCCCTTTCTGCTGCCCACTCCCTCCTGCTTTTTTCTCCTCTTCTGCCTTTTTCTTTTTCCTTCTGCCTTTCCTCTTCCTGTTCTTCTCTTGAAATCCTTTATCCTCTATTTTTAGTCTACCTCTCCTTCTCCTTACTCGTTCTGTTCTCTCTCACTTCTCTATTTTTAGATACCACATTGTTCACCTCCCAAGGTGATTCTGCAGCTATTTCTCTATTCCTCCATGCTACTTTTAGGATCCTTGGGAATAAATCCTGCTGAATGCAAAGTGGCTATAAGAGCTTTTTTACTTTCTTCATGTGTGCATATGTGTGTGTATGTGTGTGTATGTGTGTGGGTGTGTGGATGAGTACTGTTTCAGACTTATTTTACATATGTATGTATATAAGGCATCTGCAAAAATCTTTATATATAATACAAAGATATTTATTTTCTTCTGGCTTGAGGAAAATATCACAAGAAAAAGGCATTTTGGTACAGACATCATCACAACCCTTTGTCTCTTTCATTCTCCACAAATGTCTATAACCATAGAATTAGATTTGCTTGGAATCAGATCCTACCCACAAAATCTGAGAAAGTTACTTTAGCTGTGGTATCTCCATTTTCTCTTTGCATAACTGAAGCACTAGAGTCATGTTTGGTGTTTTCTTTGAGAATGCAATCTTGTATCTTGTTAATGCATCTTCATGTACACACATCCATATTCACATGTGCATGGATGCACATAAAACTTACTGTGCTGTTTGGTTGAATTTAGGCAAATGAGATCTTTGGCTAGCACCGAAGGGTTGTTAGAATGATAGTGACTAATATAGTGTTATGTTTAGTTTCTCTTGCTGGTTGTTCATTCATATTTAGATGCACAAATTCTAGACCCTTCTTGAGATCTCCTTCATTACAGGATGAAATACCTGTAATGAAGGTATTTCATTACATACCCTATTGCAAGACATTTTTGTGTCAGTGAATATTCTGATCTCAGTTCTGGAATGCTGCTAAATATCTCTGTCCCCTAAGCCCAATGACACTGACAAAGCTCATGCACTGCTTGCTTTCCAAAGGGCTCCTTCTCCCCACCCAAATCCTTTATTCTCACTAGGAAAGCTTTCCAACCCAATCGAGATTTGCTTATGTCTAGCCTCAATGTGCCATTAAAGAGATTATGTGCTGGAGAGATTCTGTTGCTGCTACTTCCTCTGGTGTCTCATCACACTTTCACCAGTGACTCTAACCTCAGGCCATCTATATAGTCTGATAAAATGACAGCCCTGTCCTCCACACGACACAATATCACCATGCCTAGGGCAATATTCATCCCTTTCCTCCCAAATGGAATTAAAGTGTTTTCCCTTCTGAACTTTCCCCTCCTGTCATTTTTAATCTTGCTATTTCCACATTCCCTTGATCCTAAATCGATTTTTACCCGCTCTGACCCCATCTCTGCACAAGCAGTGGAATACTCTTAAAATGAAACTAATGTGAATTAAAATATGTTATAAATGTTGTGTGGAAGTAATATAGTCACATATGCATGTACACACATATACCTTACTGTAGTGCTTGGCTGAGTTTAGGCAAATGCAAGATTTGGTCAGCACTTTTGTTTGCCATTGCTTCTTGATATATTTCCTTGAAAATAGAGAAACATGCATATGTGCATATTATGTAAAGCCAACCCCATATTTTGTCAGCCCTTGCAGATGGTTTAGGAAGAAAGTGTGAAGAATTTACAATTATATACTAGGGATCTACTACTCCACAGTAAGGAGAGTGAAAAGTGCCATTCTGCTGGAAGAAAGGAAGGGCAGAAGCCTTACAGTCAGTGGGCAAATAAAGTGTCATAGACATAACTAATGTGTCTGTCACATACATCATTTATGTTCCATTCTCGTAAAGAATCTGGCTGAAGAATTTTAAGAAAGAATAGGAACCATGTCACAAGTGTACTATTTGCCCTATTTAAATTTCTCATTAGAAAGAATAAAGAGACATGTTAATGTTCACTTTAGTTGTAAGAACAGCAGGTTAATGTTGACCTGGAGGAAGTAAAAAAATGAAAAGTGCTATAATTGTTAACATGCCATTAATGAAAAGTCTTAGACTTTGTGCAAGAATGAAAGGAAAGGTGGCAAGATAACACTACACATATGCAGAGCTCCAAAGTGGAACAATACAAACACAGTTTTAGCAGACACAGTTTCCAGACAACCTAGTATTCACTGTGCTGCATGTTTATCAGTGAACAAAATTCTGCAGCTCTATAATGAAAAGGAGAAAGATGAACAAGGAGAAATGAGAAATGTACAGGTTGAAGAGAAAAGGGGCAACAGTAAGTATAAAGGAGCTAGGTGCTGTGCTTAAAGATCTCAAGAAGAAGGAAGATCAAAGTGTGGGTGCCTTGGTTCTTCTTTGAAAGGTGAACAAAATACTCATGGGAGCAAATACAGAGACAAAGTGTGGAGCAGAGACTGAAGGAAAGGCCATACCGAGACTGCCCTACCTGGGGATCTATCCTGTATACAGTCCCCAAAGACACTATTGTGGATGCCAAGAAATGCTTGCTGAAAGGAGCCTAATATAGCTGTCTCCCTAGAGGCTTTACCAGAGCCTGACAAATCCAGAGGCAGATATTCACAGCCAACCATTGAACTGAACAATGGGGGGTCCCTAATGCAGGAGTTCGAGAAAGGACTGAAGGAGCTGAAGGGGATTGCAACCCCATAGGAAGAACAACAATATCAACCAACCAGATCCCTTCCCCACGTTCCCCACCCCAGAGCTCTCAGGCTCTAAGCTACCAGCCACAGAGTACCTGTGGAGGGAACCATGGCTCTAGATGTAAGTGAAGCTGAGAATGGCCTTGCCAGGCTTCAGTGGGAGGAGAGGCCTTTGCTCCTGTGAAGGCTAGATGGATGCCCCAGTGTAAGGGAATTTGAGGGTGGGGAGGCAGGAGTGGGTGCATGTGTATGGTAACACCCTCATAGAAGCAGGGTGAGGGGGGATGGGATAGAAGGTTTCTGGGTGGAGCAGGAAAGGAGATAACTTTAGAATGTAAATAAAGTAAATATCCAATATTTTTTTTAATAAAGGAAATATACAGATTAAAGAACAGCTTGATGCTAAAGGGAGTGAAGGGGATGGTGATCTCTTGTCAAGATCCCACCTAGTTAATCATCTATATTTTGAAAAAAAAATTAAGAAAAGTTTGGAGCCTCTTTTGGTGGTGCACTTTAGTCCCAACTCTCAGAAAGTAGAGGCAAGAAGGTTCCAGAGTTCAATGCCAGTCTGGATTACAGACCAAGATCAAGGACAGTCATTGTAGGCAATGGAAAACAGAATGCTGGTGAAAATATATTTGAGCGAGTGGTGGTTGGGGACATGATTTAGCCCCAGAAAGCAACAGAACAAGGTGGCTTTGGCCACTTGTTCTGGCACTAGAGTAAAAGATACAGAGGAGTCATGGAGACTTTGAAGGAAGGCCAATAGCAGGGGTGCCTGCAGGCAGTCCAGGAGAAGTCATTTTGTGAAGTTATGAAGTTGAAGCCTGGATTGTCTCGGAGGTCTCAAAATGTTGGAGATGGCAGATCTGTGGGATAACTGCCATGAAAAGCTGCTGAAGAGGTGTGGAACCAGCCCAAATGAGAGAAATATGGTGTTGTGAACAAAGCTAAAATGAATTGGAGATCTGAAAATCGCTTTGATGTTATACATAGAGATGTAGAATTTGCAGTTTGCCCAGCTGGTTTTCAGTCTTACTTTGGTACAGTATTTTTTCCTTTTGCACACTTTCCTCACATTGAGCATATCAATGAATATACTTTGACATATATTTTGGAAGTATGTGACCAGATATTCATTTTTATTTTAAAGGGGATTACAACTAAGAGATCACATGACTCACAGAAGAACCCTCGAACATTAGACTTTAAAACACACTGATATTGTGATAGACTATGGTGGGGTGAATTTGGATTAAATGTGTTTTGCATGTTGATATGGCTACAAGTTTTTGGGGAACATGGAATAATAGAATGCAATGATTTGAATAAAAATGCCCACCTTATCTCCATGGGCAGTGATACTCTTAAGAGTTGTGCCCTAGTTGAAGGAAGTGTGTCAACTTTTGGTAGGCTCTGATTTTCAGAAGCTCAGTGTATCTCTCTTACTGCTACCTGTAATTGGAGAAGACTTGGCTCCTCTTGATCTGTGACTGCCTGCACATTGCTAATTACTATAGCTTGGAACTCTAAATCAGCTCTAGTTAAATGTTTTCTTTTAAAAGTATGGCCGTGGTCATGATGTCTCTTCACAGCAATAAAATCCTAAGAAATGCTCCTGCAATCTTTCTGGCTCCTCTTTAGCATAGTTTCCTGAGGCATGAAGAGAATGTTTAAATGGAGACATATTAATGAGAATTGAGTATTCTATTTCTCACACTCTGCATATTGTCTAGTTGTGGGTCTTTATATCAGCTCCTGTCTAATTCAGGCAAAAGCTTTTCTAACAATGATTGAGTAGGACACTGAACTGTGGATAGATCAACATAAAGTCCTTAGGAGTCATTCTATTTGCTACATTTATTTAGCAGAAGAGTAGTATTTGGTTATCATCTAGGTCGATGACCTACCTATTCTCAGGCTCTTGGCTACCAGGTTGATATTTGGGATGGGTTCCATCTCATGAAGTGAGGCTTAAATCTAGTAGAAAATGGTTGGTTATTTCTGCAATATTTATGCCACAATTGCATCCGTATATCATGCAGGCCGATCACCATTGTAGATTCAGTATTTGAAGCTGGTTTGGTGTTTACTCCTCTGGTAGCATTCAGTCTACTTTTGAGTATCATGAACACTAATTAGTACAGGTAGAGGCACTAGGTTGGCACCAGCTCAGCTTCTCCTCATTCACTAAGACATATAGCTGTTGTCTTCTGGAAAGAGGCCATAATATTAGTTTATATAGAGAAAACAAAAGGATTGGCAATAGCCTGAGTTATTTACTGGTTTCTACTGAGAACCTTTGACCAACAACTAAATGGATGTAACCTATTACTGACATTCTAGTTTTACATGGAGAAAAATAGGTATCTACTTGGAGTATTGTCTTACTCATTGTTTTATGATTCATTTATGCTTCTTTCATAAATGTGTACATTTTAAAATGCTTCTACTGTAGTAAACTTCCATATGATCGCTGCAATGCCCTATACTGTTAGTATCCCTTTCCCATATTTCTTCCTTTATTCTCCCTCTAAAGCTGTATACTTGATTAGGATTGTCAATTTTATTTGATTAAGAAATGCTAAGAGCATTAGTGAGGCACATTTATGTGTGTGGATGTGAGGGAATTTTCAGAGAGTATTAAATGGGAGGTAAAGGAAGATTCACTTGGTATATGCTTAACATGATGATATGAACTGGACTCTTGGAATAAAGGAAATAGACAAGGGAGAAAACAGGAGTGCTGGCATTCTCCCTGATCTGATTGTAGGTCTGTGAATAGGTTAGAAAGTAACCATATGTTCCATTCCCACTGATGTTTTTCCGTGAGCCTTCTGTCATTTAATTACTTCTGGTAATTGTGTTCAGCTGCAGAGTGTTCATCTCTAGAGTCAAGTGTAACTAACACCTTAAGAAATACTTTTATGGCATTTATTATTATTAATTATTATTATTAATGATTAATTATTTATAGTGGTTTGGATTGAACCCAGAGCCACATACAGGTTAGGCAAATGTTCTACCATGAAGCTGCACATGTTTCTCTTTCTCTAAATTATCTTGACAGCAGCAGACCCAAACTCTTCTTGCTCAATCATTATTACTATATGGTTGTTTTCTGGGGAGGTAGGGAGCATGAATAAAGCAAGAGTATTACTTATGACATAAACACATACTATATGTCATTGGCTGAATTGTCTCAAAATATAAGGATTGTAAGGCTCTGTTTTACCAATATTTTGAGTTAGTATTGTGACAACTATTGAGTAAATAATGTGACAAGAAGGTAATCAACTTGCGGGCAGTGATGGTCCATGCCTAGCTCTTGGGAGGCAGAGGCAGGCGGATTTCTGAGTGTAAGGAGCCATTCTAAGCTACACGGCCACAAACGCTCAGCTCTGAGATGGCTGTTGCAGTGTTGTGAGATTGTTAAACAAAAGCCTTTCCCACAAATTGATGACACAGAAGACTCCAGGAACTGACCAGCCATAAAAGATAAGGGGCATCCCTGGATAATCTCCACCAAGCCCTGATCCATCTGGTCTGGCATCATCCTGTCTTCATCTCCTAGATGAGTTGCCTTCCTTTCTCACCAGTCGCCTCTGCTCTCACCACCTGAATGCCTTAATTATCTACTGGAGTGCAAGCATCTCACAGTGCTGCTATCTCACCTTCTTTGATCTGCCATACCAGGAACTGGCTGAAGCAATAAACTGATTATTTAGATACCAGACCTCCTTACAGGAACCAGTTAATTGACAAACTGGCCTTCAAAGTGTCTTTCTCCCTCATCCCAAGACATCCCATTTGGCTGTTTCAAGATTTACTGCCTTTATCTCACTTCCCCTTCTTACTGCTTATCAGCCATTGCTTTCCAAATATTAAACGGACTCTGACTAAAGCTTGTCGTACGTAGGATCTCGGTTCTTTTTCTCCTCCCCCCCATGACCCCTAGGTAGCACCTCTCCGGGGACCCTGGAATAACTGGACCTGCTGGTCGGGTACATCTGAGTTCAAGGCCAGCCTGGTCTACAGAGTGAGTTCCAGGACAGCCAGGGCTACACAGAGAAACCCTGTCTCTAAAAAGTCAAAACAAACAAACAAAAATAAGGTAATCAACACTGACATACAGTTTAACTCAGCCTGATTGATTAATGTAGACATAAGAGCCATGATAGAAAAGACACTTGGGGAACATGTACTATAATCTCTTGTGCTAATAGGAAGAAGCATAAGGCCCTTAAATGAAAATAACTTGTTCAAAGTCACAGAGAGTCAAAGACACAGAGAGTTTTACAGGCCATCTGTTTTTATACCAGCAGTTTTAAATGATTGTCTGCCTGTGACCATCCTGGCATCAGGCTTGACCAAGTGCAGTTGCTTAGTCACTGCTCTCTTCTCTGTCACATATATGAGATAACTGATACTTATTAGAGGGGAAGGAATGTTCTACTTATTCAACAACTACTCAGTAAGTTTATCTCCTTTCCAAGTACAATTCTAGGCATTTGGGTGTCAAAAATTAGATAACACAAATATCCATTATTTGTATCTCACCTTCTATTACTCAGGAAAAAAATCAATAAATAGTACAAAAATGTCTGGAGTGATATATATATACAGACTATAAACCTTGGATAAAGCAGCAAAATGTAATATAGTAGAATTCTAAGTTATATATATATATATATATATATATATATATATATATATATATTATACAAGGTGAGGGCTATATAACAAAATATATCCAAGCACAGAAATAAAAGTGAGAAGAGTGAACTGACTGCTCTGGTAGAATTAATAGACTAATCTTTTCAAGAGACAGAAACAGAAGTGGGGCAATGTAGAGTGGATTTGTGGGAGAATGGGCCAATACAGTTTCCTACAGTCAGAATACTGCAGGACATACAGAAAAAGTCAATGTATTACTTTCAAGGTAGTAGGAAGGATCTAAAACCCAGTTTCACAATATAATTTTTAAAATAGTATTTGTCTGCAAGTGTGGAGGTGTGATATAGCTTCGTACAAGAAAGGATGTAAGTATATTGTACCAGACCACTCTGGGGAAAGGGAGGGCTACAAGGCAGGTTGCATCAGTGGAACTAAAAACAATTTAAGCCTAAGCATACATTGACATACTCAATGGGGAATGGAAATGAAGAACAGGTTCTAGGTTTTGAACTGAAATTCAGCGAATGAGAGTGCCATTTACTCACATAATATATGTAACTACATTAATGAATTTGTATGGCTAATTGGAGTCAGAAGGGAACCTGTATTTATCTCAACAATTCTTCTAGAATTAGATGAACCATATTTTTAAGTAAAGTATAGTTGGATTCTATGCCATTAAGCTAAGTGGAGTTAAACTCCAAAGCTAAATTCTCTTGTAGAGATTGATTGGGGTCCTGTGACTCTCTGTTGGTTGCTAATGGAAATTATATTCACTGTATTCACTGAGAAATATGAAGAAGGTATTGGAAGAAGTAATGAGAGCATCTTATTTATCCACCATCTCAAGGCACAGCATGTGCCCCATTAACTATCACTAAATCACAGAAGAAATCATAATGGGTCTGAAGACATGGCTCAGTAGAATGCATCTCTAAAAGCACAAAGTCCTCAGATCATTTATCAGTGCCCAGGTGGTACAAGTTTGGAATGTGAGAATGTGGGAGGGGGAGTGGGACATCATCTTCAGCTATTTGGAACCTTCAAGGACAAGCATTGATACATGAGACCACATGAACAAACAATAACAAAACACAGAAACCACAACTTATAAGTTTTTAAGTACATGGCACAATAGCTAAGATCAGTTGTATGATTGCAATTTTAATGTTCTTTTCCTGATAGTGTCTTTGTATTTTAGGACTGGAAAGTTGGCTTTTTCCCCCTGTAGGCATATTTAATATAAAGTAAATATATTAATTAGGGGTTTATTGTTGTTCCTTTTGTTTATTTATTTATTTATTTGTTTGTTTGTTTGTTTGTTTTGTTTTGTTTTCTGCTATGAAGATCCCCAATGGCCAATACAACTCTTATAAAAGAAAACATCTAGTTGCAAATGCCTAAGAGCTTCAATAGTTTCATTCATTTTCATCATGTTGGGATACATGGTATTGTGCAGGCAGACTTCATGCTGGAGTAGCCAAGAGTTCTATCTTGATCTGACTGCATCCAGGAGGAGGCCCTTTATAGTGCGTAGAACTTAACCATCTGGATCTCAAAGACCAATCTCACAATAATACACTAACTCCAAGAAGGCCACACCTATTTAAACAAGGCCACAGGCCATAAAATTGCCAGTAGCCATGGGCCAAGCATTTAAACATAAACCTATGGTGGCCAAACCACCATAGTAAGTGAACACTTCCTAACAAAACGTAGTGAGGAAACTATCAATTATGTCTTGTAAAGGATCTGGGTTTTGGTATTTGTGCAATAACCATTGGTCATTTAAATGATTAGTGATCAAAACAGCAACTTAAATATATATCTACTGAAGTTACATAGGGTATTTATTTCCCATTAGCTATGTATCCATATGTGTGGCTCAGAATAGGTGGTTAGTTTTCTTATTAATCCACTGCGTTCTATTCTGACTTTCTGCCTCAAGCAAATCATCAAGAATTTATTATCAGAGGAATATTAAGTGGGTTCCATACACAGTGGGTTACACTACTTAGACTGATGCTCAGCCTAAAGGGTTATTTTTACATTTTCTCTCTGTGTGTGTGTGTGTATGTGCATGCGTGCTTGTGTGCGATCATATGGCAAACCTGTAGGAATCTATTCTTTCTGCACCTCCTTTTGGCTCTAGAGAACCAAATTAAGATGTCAGGCTTGTTAGGCAGCTCATTTGCTTGCTGAGCCACCTCAATGGCACAAGTCTCCATGTTTAAAGATTTATAACAAAATCCTATAAAGATCTTCTATTTAAGTTTCTAAAACACACATATGAAGGGTCTAGGCTGACTCTGAACTATATCTGTCCATGAAACTCAGCAAATATTCTAAGTGTAAAAGCCATGAGAGAGCCATGCTTCTGAAACACATGAGTGACTTCTAACAGCCACTTCTAACAGCCAGCAAGCATCAACTGCTAATTCTGTAAACATGTGAATGGCAGAACCATCAGATGACTCCCACACCTAAGCCCAGGAGATGAGACATGTTTTAACTTTTATAGCAGAGTTGATGGTTACACAGTAAACATGTTATCATGTTGATAACTAGAACGGGTCATTCTTTTCTTTGAATAACTAAGATTTCTTATCAGTTTCCTTCTATTCTGAAGCTTTTCTTCTTTCTCTTTTTGGTGTTGTGTGATAGGTTGCACACATTAGTTTCAAGTGAAACAGAAGTGTATGTGGTCTCCAGCACTTAGAAGCTATAAGATCATAGATCAATCACTTTACAAACTATTATTCTGTCAATAATAATAATAATAGTCATTGTGTACTCCCCTAGCCTTTGAGTGGGGTTTTTGAACCTCGGGCCAGGCTACTATTTCTCAACCTTTGAAGATCTGCTCCATTGTTCTTCAAAGAACCTACAGCTTCCTGTGAATACCTTCAAGCCAATAGCTAACACCTGAGCTAACCTGGGGCGAAGCACTGCGATCAAAATGAAGTCCTTTGATCTGTCAGACCTACACTTTACAGAATCAAGCAGGCTACCTGCTGAGCAGTGTAGAACAGTGCAGCCAGCACCTGTGTGAAGCAGACCTTTTTGACTTTGGGAGGAGGGTCTTGCCACAAAAGCTTAATTTGTGAGACCCCAAATAAAGTTTGAGTCTTGAGCAAGAAATCAAGTCTCAGCTCTCCATCTGTTTCCCTTGTCACCCTGTTTCCTATCCTTAGCTTTCCATCCAAAGAACACAAACCATTCGTATGTAGCCAAGGGTGGCTACAAATAATTAACAACAACAACAACAAACAATAACAACAACAACAACAACAACAATCTGATATGGCTACTAAAAGGATTCAGTGAAATACTGTATTTAAAAAGCCTAGCAAGGTCCAAGTTCTTAGGGCTTTAAACTTAATATCACTAGAACTGAAATGCATCATTTGTAGAATATGTGGATTGTTATATGGATTTAAATTGGACACAAATTATAAATAAACAATATTTTATTATATTTTATTTTTTCTCATTTTTTCTTTATTTTCTACATTCTTTGTTTACATTCCAAAAACTTTCCACTTTCCCAGTTCCCCCCCCCACCATATGTCCCATAAGTCCTCTCCCCTCTAACTATTCTCCAATCACCCCCCCCCCCCATTTCTCTGTTCTGATGCTCTCCTACAAATCTGTATCCAGTCTTTTCAGGACCAGGATCCTTTCCTTCCTTCTTCTTGGGAATCTTTGGATTTGCTAATTGTGTCTTGAGAATTCAGAGCTTTTGGGCTCATTAATATCGACTTATCAGTGATTGCATTTCATTTGTATTCTTTTGTGATTGGGTTAAGACACTTAGGATGATATTTTCCAGATCCAACCATTTGCCTACAAACTGCATGAATTTATTGTTTTTAATTGCTGAGTAGTATTCCTTTGTATAAATATACCACATTTTCTGTATCCATTCCTCCTTGAGGGACATCTGGGCTCCTTCCAACTTCTGGCTATTATAAATAAGGCTGCATTGAACATAGTGGAGCATGTGTCTTTATTGTATGCAGGGGATTCCTCTGGGTATATACCCAGGAGTGGTATGACAGGGTCCTCTGGAAGTGTCATGCCCATTTTTCTGAGGAACCACCAGACTGATTTCCAGAGGGGTTGTACCAACTTGTAATTGCACCAGCAGTGGAGGAGTGTTCCTCTTTCTCCACATTCTCGCCAATACCTGCTGTCTCCCGAATTTTTAATCTTAGCCATTAAGACAGGTGTGAGGTAAAAACTCAGGGTTGTTTTGATTTGCATTTCCCTAATGACTAATGATGTTGAACATTTCTAAAGGTGCTTCTCAGTCATTCAAATTTCTTCAGGTGAAAATTATTTGTTTAGCTCTGTACCCCATTTTTAATAAGGTTATTTGGCTCCCTGGAGTCTAACTTCTTGAGTTCTTTTTATATATTGGATATTAGCCCTCTTTCAGATGTAGGGTTGGTGAAGCTCTTTTCCCATTTTTTTGGTTGCCATTTTGTCCTCTTTACAGTGTCCTTTGCCTTACAGAAACTTTGTAATTTTATGAGGTCCCATTTCTCAATTCTAGATCTTAGAGCATAAGCTATTGGTGTTGTGTTCAGCAACTTTTTCCCTGTGCCCATGTCCTCAAGGGTCTTCCCCAATTTCTTTTCTATTAGTTTCAGTGTGTCTGGTTTTATATAGAGGTCCTTGATCAACTTGGAATTGAGCTTAGTACAAGGACATAAGAATGGATCAATTTGCATTCTTCAGCATACTGACCTTCAGTTGGTGCAGCATCCTTTGTTCCACTGGATTGTTTTAGCTCCTTTGTTGAAGATCAAGTGACTATAGATGTTTGGATTCATTTCTGGGTCTTCAATTCTATTCCATTGATCTACCTGCCTGTCATTGTACCAATACTGTGCAGTTTATTTTTTTTTAAACACTATTGCTCTGTAGTACTGCTTCAGGTCCGGGATACTGATTGCCCCGGAAGATCTTTTACTGTTGAGGATAGTTTTAACTATCTTCAGTTTTTTGTTATTCCAGATGAATTTGAAAATTGCTCTTTCTAACTCTATAAAGAACTGAATTGGGATTTTGATGGGATTGCATTCAATCTGTACATGGCTTTTGGCAATATGGCCATTTTTACTATATTAGTCCTGTCAATCCACAAGCATTTTAGATTTTTCCATTTTCTGAGGTCTTCTCCAATTTCCTTCTTCAGAGACCTGAAGCTCTTGTCATACAGATCTTTTACTTGTTTGATTAGAGACACACCAAGGTACATTATATTGTTTGCGGGTATTGTGAACGATGTCATTTCCCTAATTTCTTTCTCAGCCTGCTTATCCTTTGAGTATAGGAAGGCTACCGTTTTGCTTGAGTTGATTTTATAAGCTGCCACTTTGCTGAAGTTGTTTATCAGCTGTAGGTGTTCTCTGGTAGAGTTTATTGGGGTCACTTAAGTATAATATCATATCATTTGCAAATAGTGATAGTTTGATTTCTTCCTTTCCAATTTGTATCCTTTTGACCTCCATATGTTGTCTAATTGTTCTAGCTAGACCTTCAAGTATGATTTTGAAAGGATATGGAGAGAGGGGGCAGCCTTGTCGAGTGCCTGATTTTAGTGAGATTGCTTCAAATTTCTCTCCATTTAGTTTGATGTTGGCTAACAGTTTGCTGTCTATTGCTTTTACTAAGTTTAGGTGGGGATCTTGAATTCCTGTTCTTTCTAAGGATTTTTAGAAAGAAAGGATATTGAATTTTGTCAAATGCTTTTTCAGCATTAAATTAATTGAGCATGTAGATTATTTTTGAATTTATGTAGTGGATGTCATTTCCTTATATTGAACCATCCCTGCATCCCTGGTCTGAATCCTACTTGATTATGTTGAATGATCATTTTGATGTTTTTTTGGATGCTGCTGGGAAGAATTTTATTAAGTAATTTCACATAGATATTCATTAGGGAAATTGATCTGAAGTTCTCTTTCTTTGTTGGATATTTGCATGGTTTTGGTATCAGGGAAATTGTGGCTTCATAGAATGAGTTGGGTAGTGTAGCCCCAGAAGTGTAGGCTCTCTCCAGCTTTGCATTTCTCTAATGACTAATGATGTTGAACATTTCTTAAGGTGCTTCTCAGCCATCCAAATTTCCTCAGGGGAAAATTCTTTGTTTACTTCTGTACCCCATTTTAATAGGGTTATTTGGTACTTTGGGGTCTAACTTATTGAGCTCTTTGTGTATATTGGATATTAGCCCTCTGTCAAATGTGGGGTTGGGGAAGATCTTTTTCCAATTTGTTGGTTGCCATTTTGTCCTTCTGACTGTGTCCTTTGCCTTACAGAAACTTTGTAATTTTATGAGGTCCCATTTGTCAATTCTTGATCTTAGAGCATCAGCTATTGGTGTTCTGTTCAGGAACACTCAGGAGACAGCAGGTGTTGGCGAAGATGTGGAGAAAGAGGAACACTTCTCCACTGCTGATGGGATTGCAAGATGGTACAACCACTATGGAAATCAGTCTGGCAGTTCCTCAGAAAACTGGGCATGATACTTCCAGAGGACCGTGTCATACCACTCCTGGGCATATACCCAGAAGATTCCCCTGCAGGCAACAAGGACACGTGCTCCACAATGTTCATAGCAGCCTTGTTTATAATAGCCAGAAGCTGGAAAGAACCCAGATGCCCCTCAATGGAGGAATGGTTAAAGAAAATGTGGTATATTTATACAATGGAATACTACTCAGCAATTAAAAATAATGAATTCATGCAATTTGTTGGAAAATGTTTGGATCTGGAAAATATCATCCTAAGTGAGTTAACCCAATCACAAAAGAATACACATGAAATGCAATCACTAATAAGTGGATATTAATGAGTCCAAAAGCTCTGAATACTCAAGGCACATTTAGCAAGTCAAAAGATTCCCAAGAAGAAGGAAGGAGAGGACCCTGGTCCTGAAAGGACTGGATCCAGTTTTGTAGGAGAGTACCAGAACAGGACAGAGAAATGGTGGGTGGTGATTGGGGAATAGGCGGAGGGGGGGAGGGAAGAGGACATATGAGACATATAGTGAGGGGGGAACTGGGAAATGGGAAAGCCTTCAGAATGTAAACAAAGAATAGAGAAAATAAAAAAATGTGTTTTAAAAAAAGAAGACAACTCTTACTTCATAGTGATCTGATAGAAAGCATGGGATTAGTTCCATCTTCTTATATTTGTTGAGGTCTGTCTTTTGACCAATTATATGTTCGATTTTAGAGAAGGTGCCATGAGGTACTGAGAAAAACATATATTCTTTTGCTTTAGGGTGAAATGTTCTATATATATCTGTTAAATCCAATTTGTCCAATGCTTCAATTAGTTTCACTGTGTCCCAGTTTAGGTTCGGTTTTCCTGAATGGTCCATTGAAGAGAGTGGAGTGCTGAAGTCACCCACAATTATTGTGTTAGGTGCAATGTGTGCTTTGAGCTTTATTAAAGTTTCTTTTACGAATGAGGGTTCCCTTGCATTTGGAGCATAGATATTTAGAATTGAGGGTTCTTGGTAGGTTTTTCCTTTGACCAGTAAGTAGTGTCCTTCCGTGTCTCTTTTGATGACTTTAGTTTGAAAGTAATTTCAACTGATATTAGAATGGCTACTCCAGCTTTTATTCTGAGGACATATGCTTGTAAATTTATTTTCCAGACTTTTACTCTGATCTAGTGTTTGTTTTTGACAGTGAGGTGTGTTTCCTATATTCAGCAAAATGTAGGGTCCCGTTTTTGTATCCAGATTGTTAGGCTATGTCTTTTTATTGGTGAATTTAGTACATTGTTGCTAAAAGATATTAAGGAATAGTGATTATTATGTCATGTTCTTTTTGATGGTTTTTTATGTTTGTGTGGCTATATTCTTATGGGTTTGATGAAAGAAGGTTACTACCTTTCATTTTCCAGGCTGTAGTTTCCCTCCTTGTATTGGCTTTTTCCACCAATTATCCTTTGTAAGTCTGGGTTTGTGGAAAACATTGTGTAAATTTGATTTTATCATGGAATGACTTGGTTTTACCATCTATGGTCATTGAGAGTTTTGCTGGGTATACTAGTCTTGGCTGCCATTTGTGTTCTCTTAGAGTCTGCATGAGATCTACCCAGGATCTTCTAGTTTCCATGGTCTCTGGTGAGAAGTCTGGTGTAATTCTGATAGGTCTTTCTTTATATGTTGCTTGGCCTTTTTCTCTTACTGCCTTTAATATTCTTTCATTGTTTAGTACATTTGGTGTTTTTATTATTATGTGACTGGAGGAATTTCTGTTCTGGTCCAGTTGTTTTGTAGTTCTGTAGGCTTTTTGTATGTTCGTGGGCATCTCTCACTTTAGGTTAGGGAAGTTTTCTTCCATAATTTTGTTGAAGATAATTGCTGGCTTTTTGATTTGTAAATTTTCACTCTCATCTACACCAAAAACCTTAGGTTTGGCTTCTCATTGTGTCCTGGATTTCCTGGATGCTTTGGGTTACAAGCTTTTTGCATTTTGCAATTTCATTGACTGTTGAATCAAAGCTTTCTATGGTATCTTCAGCATCTGAGATTCTTTTATCTCTTCTATTCCATTGTTGATATTGGCATATATGTCCCCTGATTTCTTCCCAAGGTTTTTTATCTCCAAAGTTGTCTCCCTTTATGATTTCTTAGTTGTTTCTACTTCTGTTTTTAGATCCTGGATTGTATTGCTCCTTCACTTGTTTGTTTGTGCTTTCCTGTAATTCTGTAAGAGATTATTGTGTTTCCTCTTTCATGTCTTCTGCTTGCTGACCCAAGTTCTCCTGTATTTCTTTAAGTGATTTTTTGATTCATGTTCTACTGTATTTATTTCTTTTATTTATTTTTCTATATTCATTGTTTACATTCCAAATGATTTTCCCTTTCCTGGCCCTCCCTTCTCCCTAAGTACCATATTTCCTCTTCCCTCTGCCAGATCCCCTATTAACTCCCTCCCACTTCTCTGTCCTGGCAATCCCCTACAATGCTGCATCAAGCCTTTCCAGGACCTGGGCCCTCTAGTTCCTTCTTCTTTGGAATGATTTGATATGTGGGTTGTGTTTTGGGTATTCTGAGCTTCAGGAATAATATCCACTTATCAGTGACTGCATTCCATATGTGTTCTTTTGTGAATGAGTTACCTCACTTAGCATGATATTTTCCAGTTCCAACCATTTGCCTAAACAATTTATGAATTAATTGTTTTTAACTGCTGTGTAGTATTCCATTGTGTAAATATACCACATTTTCTGTATCCATTCCTCCACTGAGGAACATCTGAGTTCTATCCAACTTCTGGCTATTATAAATAAGGCTGCTATGAACATAGTGGAGCATGTGCACTTATTGTATGCTGGGGAATCCTCTGGACATATGCCCAGGAGTGGCAGAGCCGTGTCCTCCAGAAGTGTCATGCACAGTTTTCTGAGGAACTGCCAGACTGATTTCCAGAGTGGTTGTACCAGCTTACAATCCAACCAGCAGTGGAGTAGTGTTCCTCATTCTCCACATCCTAGCCAACACCTGCTGTCTCATGAGTTTTTAAACTTAGCTGTTCTGACTAGTGTGAGGTAAAATCTCATGGTTGTTTTGATTTGCATTTCCCTAATGACTAATGATGTTGAACATTTCTTAATGTGCTTCACAACCATCCGAATTTCTTCAAGTGAAAATTCTTTGGTTAGCTCTGTACTCCATATTATGATAGGGTTATTTGGTTTTCTGAGGTCTAATTTCTTGAGTTCTTTGTATATATTGGATATTAGCCCTTGGATAGATGTAACGTTGGTGAAGATCTTTTCCCAATTTGATGGTTGCCATTTTGTCTTATTGACAGTGTGCTTTGCTTTACAGAATCTTTGTAATTTTATGAGGTTCCATTTGTTAATTCTTGATTTTAGAGAATAAGCTATTGGTGTTCTGTTCCACAACTTTCTTCCTGTGCCATGTCCTCAAAGGTATTCCCTAGTTTGTTTTCTGTTAGTTTCATTGTGTCTGCTTTTATGTTGAGGTCCTTGATCCACTTGGAGTTTAGCTTAGTACAGGGAAATAAGAATAGATCAATTTGCATTCTTCTGCATGCTGACCTCCAATTGAAACAGCTCCATTTGTTGAGAAGGCTATCTTTCTTCCACTGGATGTTTTCAGCTCCTTTATCTAAGATCAAGTGACCATAGTTGTGTGGGTTCATTTCTGGGTCTTCAATCCTATTCCATTGATCTACCTACCTGCCACTGTACCAATACCATGCAGTGTTTAACACTATTGCTCTATAGTATTGCTTGAGGTCCAGGATATTGATTGCCCCAGAAGTTCTTTCACTGTTGAGAATAGTTTTAGCTATCCTGCATTTTTTGTTATTCCAGATGAATTTGAGAATTTCTCTTTCTATCTTTATTAAGAACTGAGTTGTGATTTTGATGGAGATTGCATTGAATATGTATATTGCTTTTGGCAAGCTGGCCATTTTATCTATATTAATCCTGCCAATCCATGAGCATGGACAATTTTTCCATTTTCTGAGGTCTTCTTCAATTTCCTTCTTCAGAGACCTGAAGTTCTTGTCATAGAGATCTTTCACTTAGTGGTTAGTGTCACACCAAGATACCTTATATTGTTTGCGGCTATTGTGAAGGGTGTCATTTCCCTAATTTCTTTCTCAACCTGCTTATCCTTTGAGTATAGGCAGGCTACTGATTTGCTTGAGTTGATTTTACAACCAGCCACTTTGCTGATGCTGTTTATCTGCTGTAGGAGTTCTCTGGTTGAGTTTTTTGGGTCACTTAATTATACTATCATATCACCAGCAAATAGTGATATTTTTATTTCTTCCTTTCCAATTTGTATCCCCTTGCCCTCCTTATGTTGTCTGATTTATCTAGCTAGAACTTCAGGTACAATATTGAAAAGATATATAGAGAGGGTCAACCTTGTCTAGTCCTTGTTTTTTGTGGGATTGCTTCAAATTCCTCTCCAATTAGTTTGATGTTCGCTACTGGTTAGCTGCATATTGTTTTTACTATGATTAGGTATGGGCCTTGAATTCCTGATCTTTCCATGACTTCTAGCATGAAAGGATGCTGAATTTTGTCAAAAGCTGTTTCACTGTGTTTCTTCAAGAGATTTATTTATATCCTTCTTGTAATCATCTAATAGCATCATGATATATGATTTTAAATCCAGATCTTGTTTTTCTGTTGTGTTGGGGTATCTAGGACCTGCTGTTTTCAGAGAATTGGGTTCAGATACTGCCATATTGCCTTGATTTCTGTTAGTAACATTGCTACTTTTGCCTTTTTCCGTATGGTTATCTCTTGTGTTAGTTGGTCTGTTGTCACTGGCTGGTTCTTAAACCTCATGTGAGCCTGTAAGGCTATTTCCACACCTCTGGATGACTGTGTTTCCTCTGACACAGATTGCTAATTGGCTGCCCTACTCTTGGGTGCCATTGGAGCCCTGGTGTGCCTTGCCCCAAACAATGACATACTCAGGTTGTCTCTGTGTACCTGGTGTTGCCATTCTGTTCCATTCAGGAGTAAATATGGTAGAGGATTCAGGGACACATTCCAAGTGATGGTCTCTGTGTAGGGCAAATGGCCCCCTATAGCGCTTTCATACAGAAGACCTGCAGAGCTGCCCAGGCCTTGGACACAGGCAGAAGCCTAGTGGACTCTGTCCTGAGCGATGTTAAACTTGGGATATCCATGTGTACCTGGTGTTGCCTGTCTGGTCTGTCCAGAAACCACATGGCAGGGGCTGAAGGTACCCCTTCCAAGTGCCAGCATTCCATGATGCAATGAGCTACAAACCATGAACCAACAGAAATCCCTATTCTAGACTCTTGTTAATTCTTTCATTATTAAAGCAAGTAAACTAGTATACACTAAATAAGCAATCATTCTTTCCTCATAAAAACTAGCATCATGGAAACACACATTTAACCATGTGCTTATTTTTGACTGTAAACAAACATTAGAGATATGCATTAGTTCAATAGGTCAACAACTTTTCATGCATTCACCAAATCCCTGAGTTTGATGGCCAACACACAAATACACACACACACACACACACACACACACACACAAAACACACACACACACACACAAAAACAAAAAAACCCAAAAACAAACAACAAAAAAAACCCCACATGGTCATCTCATTAGATGCAGAAAAAGCATTCGACAAAATTCAGCATCCTTTCATGCTAAAAGTCTTGGAAAGAGCAGGAATTCAAGGCCCATACCTAAACATAGTAAAAGCAATCTATAGCAATCCAGTAGCCAACATCAAAATAAATGGAGAGAAATTGAAGCAATCCCACTAAAATCAGGGACTAGACCAGGCTGCCCTCTCTCTCCTTATCTTTTCAATATAGTACTTGAAGTTCTAGCGAGAGCAATTAGACAACATACAGAAGTCACAGGGATACAAACTGGAAAGGAAGAAGTCAAAGTATCATTATTTGCAGACGATATGATAGTCTACTTAAGCGATCCAAAAAACTCCACCAGAGAACTTCTACAGCTGATAAACAACTTCAGCAAAGTGGCTGGTTATAAAATTAACTCAAGCAAATCAGTAGCCTTCTTGTACTCAAAGGACAAGCAGGCTGAGAAAGAAGTTAGGGCAATAACACCCTTCACAATAGCCACAAACAACATAAAGTACCTTGGCGTAACTCTAACCAAACAAGTGAAAGAGCTGTATGACAGGAACTTCAAGTCCTTGAAGAAAGAAATCGAAGAAGACCTCAGAAGATGGAAAAAATATTTCTTGCTCCTGGATTGGCAGGATCAATATAGTAAAAATGGCCATCTTGCCAAAAGCAATCTACAGATTCGATGCAATCCCCATCAAAATCCCAACTCAATTATTCATAGATCTAGAATGAGCAATTCTCAAATTCATCTGGAGCAACAAAAAACCCAGGATACCTAAAACTATTCTCAACAATAAAAGGACTTCTGGGGGAATCAATATCCCTGATCTCATGCAGTACTACAGAGCAATTGTGTTAAAAACTGCATGGTATTGGTACAGCAACAGGCAGGTAGATCAATGGAATAGGATTGAAGACCCAGAAATGAGCCCACAGACTTATGGTCACTTGATCTTTGATAAAGGAGCCACAACCATTGAGTGGAAAAAAGATAGCCTTTTCAACAAATGGTGCTGGTTCAACTGGAGGTCAACATGCAGAAGAATGCAAATTGACCCACTCTTATCTCCTCAAGGACCTCCACATAAAACCAGACACACTGAAACTATTAGAAAAGAAACTTGGGAAGACCCTGGAGGACATGGGCACAGGGGTAAAGTTCCTGAACAGAACACCAATAGCTTATGCTCTAAGATCAAGAATTGACAAATGGGACCTCATCAAATTACAAAGTTTCTGTAAGGCAAAGGACACTGTCAGAAGGACAAAACGGCAACCAACAAAGAGGGAAATGATCTTCACCAACTCCACATCCGACAGAGGGCTAATATCCAATATATACAAAGAACTCAAGAAGTTAGACCCCAAAGAACCAAATAACCCTATCAAAAATGGGGTACAGAGCTAAACAAAGTATTTTCACCAGAAGAAATGCGGATGGCCGAGAAACACCTTAAGAGATGTTCAACATGGTTAGTCATCAGGGAAATGTAAATAAAAACAACCCTGAGATTCTACCTCACACCAGTCAGAATGGCTAAGATTAAAAACTCAAGAGACAACAAGTGCTGGCGAGGATGTGGAGAAAGAGGAACACTCCTCCACTGTTGGTGGGATTGCAAAATGGTAAAACCACTCTGGAAATCAGTGTGGTGGTTCCTCAGAAAATTGGGTATGTCACTTCCAGAGGACCCTGGCATACCACCCTGAGTATATACTCAGAGGATTCCCCTGCATACAAAAAGACACATGCTCCACTATTTTTATAGCAGCCTTTTTTATAATAGCCAGAAATTGGAAGCAGCCCAGATATCCCTCAAAAAAGGAATGGATACAGAAAATGTGGTATATTTGTACAATGGAGTACTACTCAGCAATTAAAAATAATGAACTCATACAATTTGTAGGTAATTGGTTAGATCTGGAAAATATCATCCTAAGTGAGCTAACCCAATCACAAAAGAATACACATGAAATGCAATCACTCATAAGTGGATATTAATGAGCCCAGAAGCCCTAAATGCTGAAGGCACAATTAGCAAGTCAAATGACTCCCAAGAAGAAGAAAGGAGAGGACCCTGGGCCTGTAAAGATTGGATCCAGTTTTGTAGACCCAGAACAGAGAAATCATGTGTGTGGGGGGAATGATTGGGGAATAGCTGGGGGGGGGAGGAATTATGGGACATTTGGTGGGGGGGAACTGGGAAAGGGGAAAGCCTTTGAAATGTAAAGATAGAATATAGAAAATAAAAATTAAATTAAAAAAAAAAACAGGCATGGTGAAAGGCACCTGTAAACCTGAAACCTAGAGTTAGAGGCAAAATAGTCAGAAGTTCCAAGTCCTTCTCAGCTACATAGTGAGTTCACAGAAAATGTGTCCTACATGATAACCTTCATCTTAATAACTAATAAATTCACTAAAAGTGAAAATATACATTTAGTATCATGTCTGCTGAAGTCTCTTTTTCAGGCAACATAAATTCTGTGAATACAGTGCTTATCTTTTTTGGTCTCTTTTCCGTTTTTTTCCTCCTTTGATATCCTTTGCTCTAGACAGAACTCATCAATATTACGTATGTGTACTGGGATGCTTGATACCTTCAGATGCCATCTACCATTTCACCAAAACCCATTTCTCATTACTACACTTCCCATGTCTATTTCAAATGTCTAATCTACAAACACTATTTCTAATAAAAAGTACTTCTTCATTTTCAAAACTCTTTAGGAAATATAGTATTAGGGTGCTGTTCTGAGAAACAAGTCCAGACACTACAGACAGTGCCTGGATACCAAGTCAAGACTCATGGCTTTCTTTGACTCATATTTCTTGTCAAAGCAGTGTGAGCAAGTGCACTATAGCCCACTTCTTATCAAATATACCTTTCTTTTGATTTGTTAGACTATCTATTACTGTGATAAAATACCAAGACAAAACAAAATATGGCAAGGAAAGCTTATTATTTGCAAACTGCATTCCATTATTCTGAGAAGTTAAGAGCAGGACTGCAGGAACAAAAGCAGAGGCCATGGAGAAAAACTATTTATTGATTAGCTACATTCTTTCTCACATTTATTTTCATGTTGTTTATTGTTGTTGTTTTGGTTTGTTTTTTGTTGGTGTTGATGGATTTTGTGTTTTTTTGCTTTAATATATACCTCAGGACTACCTTCTCAGTGGTAGTATCACACATAATTGTCTGAGCACCCCTCATTAGTCACTAAGAAAATTATCATTTGAAGACACTTTTTAAATTGAGGTTTTCACTTCTTCAATGATGATAGCTTGTGTCAGGAAAAATATAGCCAGGATATTGGCTTGTGAGTTTCAACATAGCATGAAGAAGGGTTAACTTTACCTGGTCTGTTAAGCAGGTGGGATCTCTTGCAGTAGTATGTCACCTCCTGTTCACAGTGCTCTGAACTATCAATCAGAGCCTCCAGCTGCTCCAGGCTTCCACCATAGTTTAAGGACATGGCATAGGGCTTCTCAGGGTTGGAGCCCTGGATGCGAGCCAGGTCTGAGTTATTGTGCTGAACTTTCATCCAGATCTTGTCCTCTGCACAGATAAGAATGCAAAGTAAGAGACATTAGAAGAAATTCAAGGAAGAATACATAAATATTGGGTCACTCAATGTAAAAAGGAGTCTTTCCCTGAGTACTCTATAAAGACAATGGTATAAAAGCATTTTATTTCTTAGAGAAGGGATAGAGACTTTCATTCCACTAGGGTTATACCACAGATGAGGCTAATAACTGTAGGGGTTTTGCTTATGAATACTTATTGTGAATGTTTTTAAATTATATATTTAATGTCAATTATTAATTTAAATTGACAAATACAATCTTGCTCCTTATCCATAAAATGTTAAAAGACTTTCTAAGTATGCCAAATTCTGCAGGTGCTCAATTTCTCATAAACATGACATAGCATTTGCATATTATATATACTCACTTTAAACTTTTTGTTTATTGAATATTTATTTACATTTCAAATGTTATCCCCTTTCCCTGTTTCCTGCCCTGAAATCACTATTCCCTCACCCCCTGCTTCTATGAAAGTATTCACCAACCCCTGCACTCACTCCTGCCTCTCCACCATCACATTCCTCTACATTTATGCATCAAGCCTTCAAAGGACCAAGAAACTCTTCTTCCATTGATGCCCAACAATGCTATCCTCTGGTACATGAGAGACTGGAGCCATGGATCCTTCCATGTGTATTTCTTGGTTAGTGGTTTAGTACCTGGGAGGTCTTGGGGATCTTGTTGCTTAATAATGTTATCCTTCCTGTGGTATTGCAAAACCCTTCAGCTTCTTCAGTCCTTTATCTAACTCCTCCATTGTCTCCCCTCCCACACCCCACCCTGCAGCATCTATCTATCTGCATCTATATTAGTTAGGCTCTGGCACAGTCTCTCAGAAGACACCTATATCAGGCTTCCGTCAGCATGCATTTCATGGCATCCACAAGAGTGTTTGCACATGGTGACTGTATATGGGATGGATCCCCAGGTGGGGCACTCTCTGAATGGCCTTTTCTTCAGTCTCTGTTCCACAATTGTTCTCCATTCTTGCTCCCATGAGTATATTGTTCCCCCTTCTAAAAAGAACTGAAACGCCCATGCTTTGGTCTTTCTTCTTGAGCTTCATGGGGTCTGTGAATTGTGTCTTGGATATTCAGAGCTTTTGGGCTAAAATCCACTTATCAGTGAGTGAATACTATGTTTGTTCTTTCATGACTAGGTTACCTCACTCATGCTCATATGTTCCAGTTCCATCCATTTGGTTCAGGATTTCATGAGATCATAATTTTTAATAGCTGAGTAGTATTCCATTGTATATATGTACCACACATTCTGCATCCATTCCTCTGTTAAATGACATCTAGGTTCTTTCCAGCCTCTGGATATTATAGATATAGCTGCTATGAACATACTGGAGCATGCATCCTTGTTAAATGATGGAACTTCTTTTGGGAATATGCAAAATAGTGGTATAGTTGGATCCTCAGGAGTACTATGTCCAATTTTCTGAGGATTCCCCAGAGTGAGTTTCACATTGGATCTAGCAGCATGAAATTCCACCAAAAATGGAAGAGTTTTCCTCTTTCTTCACATACTCACCAGCATCTGCTCTCATCTGAGATTTTGGTCTTAGCCATTCTGACTGATGTAAAGTGGAATCCCAGGGTTGTTTTGATTTGTATTTCCCAGAAAACTAAGAATGTTCAACATTTCTTTAGATGCTTCTTGGCCAATCGAGATTCCTCAATTGAGAATTCTCTATCTCTGTACCAAATATTTTTAACAGGATTATTTGGTTCTCTGGAGTCTAACTTCTTGAATTCTTTATATTTATTGGAAGTTAGCACTCTATCAGATGTAGGGTTGGTAAAGATCTTTTCTTGCTTTATCTTATTGACTGTGCCCTAAGCCTTACAGAAGATTTGCAATTTTATGTGGTCCCTGTTGTCAATTGCTGATCTTACAGCATAAGCCATTGGTGTTCTGTTCAGGATATTTTTCCCATGTGTTGGAGGTTGTTCCCAACTTTTTTTCAACCAGAACCATTTGTTGAAAATGCTGTCTTTTTTCACTGGATGGTTTTAGCTCCTTTTAGATCAAGTGAACATAGGTTTGTGGATTTATTTATGGGTCTTCAATTCTATTCCATTTATCTTCCTGCCTGTCTCGGTACCAATACCATGCAGCTTGTTTCTTTGTTTGTTTATGTCACTGTTACTCTGGAATACAGCTTGAGGCAGTGATAGTGATTTCCCCAGAATTTCTTTTATTATTGAGAATAATTTTTGCTATTCTGGGATTTTAGTTATTCCAAATGAATTCGAGAATAGCTCTATCATTTTTTAAGTTTTATTTATTGAATATCATCTTCATTTATATTTCCAATGGTAAAACCTTTTTCTGATTCCCTGCCCCGCCCAAAAGATCCCCAACCTTTCCTCCCACCCCCTGCCTCCACATATATGCCCCTCCACCCTACTTCTTCCACTTCCCCCCTTCCATTTCCCTTTGTTGAGACATCTATCAAGCCTTCACCTGGCCAAGGACCACTCTTTCCACTGATATTCAACAAATCATTCCTGTGCCACATTTTTGGCTGGAACCACGTGTACCCCTTGGTTTATGGTTTAGTCCCTGGGAATCCTGGGGTGTCTGGGTGGCTGACATCACTGTTCTTCCCATCGGGCTGTAAACCCCTTCAGCTCCTCCAGACCACACTGTAGCTCCTCCATTGGGGACCTCACGCCCAGACCAATGGTTGGCAGCTAGCATCTGCGTCTATATTTGATTTCCTAATACTATGAGGAGTTGAGTTAGAATTTTAATAGGGATAGCATTCAGTGTATAGATTGCTTTCAGCATGATGGCCATTTTTACTATATTAATCCTGTGAACATATGAGCATGGAGGAGCTTTCCATCTCCTGAGATCTTAGATTTCTTTCTTCAGAGACTTGAAGTTCTTATCATACAGATCTTTCATTTGTTTGGCTAGTGTCAAACCAAGGTATTTTGTATTATTTGTGATTATTGTGAATGATGCTGTTTCCCTAATTTCATTCTCGGCCTACTTATCCTTTGAGTAGAGGAAGGCTGCTGATTTGATTTAATTTTATATCCAGCAATTGTGCTGAAGTTATTTATCAGGTTTAGGAGTTCTCAGGTGGAATTTTTGGGGTTAATCAAGTATACTTTCAGGTCATCTGCAAATAGTGATATTTTGATTTCTTCCTTTAGAATTTGTATCCATTTGACCTCCTTTTGTTGTCTAATTGCTCTGGCTAAGACTTCGAGTACTATATTGAATACGTACGGCAAGAGGGGGCAACCTTGTCTAGTCCCTAATTTCAGTGGGATTGATTCAAGTTTCTCTCCATTTAGTTTTATGATAGTTATTGTTTTGCTGTACATTGTTTTTCTTATGTTTAAGTATGGGACTTGACTTAGAACTTTCCAAGACTTTTTTTTATCAAAGACTGTGGTATTTTCCCAAATGCTTTCACAGCATCTAATGAAATAATCATGTATTTTTTTTAAAAAAAATTTTAGTTTGTTTATATAATGGGTTACTTTGATAGATTTCCATATATTGAACAATCCCAGCATCACTGGAATTTGGTCTGAAGTTCTCTTTTGTTTTGGGGGTTTTGTAAGATTTAGTAATGAGAATAATTGTGGCTTCATAGAATAAATTGGGAACTGTTCCTTCTGTTTATATTTTGTGGAAGAGTTTGAAGAGTATTGGTATTATGTATTCTTTGAAGGTCTGATATAATTCTGCACTAAACCAATCTGGTGGTGGGCTTATATTAATTTTTCAGGAGCCTTTTAATGATTGCTACTATTTCTTCAGGGGCTATGCATCTGTTTATGTGGTTTATCTTAACCTGATTTAAATTTGGTGCCTGGTATCTATCTAGACAATTTTCCAGTTTTGTTGAATATAGGCTTTTATAGTAGGAACAGATGCTTCTTTGTATTTTCTTGGTTTCTGTTATTATGTCTACATTTTAATTTTGATTTTACTAATTTGGATTTGGATATTGTCTCTGTGCCCTCTGATTAGTCTGGATAAGGGTATGTCTATCTTGTTTTTTTTTTTTTTTCCAAAGAAACAGCTCCTGGTTTTTGTTGATTTTTGTATAGTTGTTTTTGTTCCTACTTGGATGACAGCAGCTTGAGTTTGAATATTTCCTGCTGTCTAATCCTCTTGGGTGTATTTGCATCTTTTTGTTCTAGAGCTTTCAGGTGTTCTCTCCAGATTATTTTTGGTGGCACTTAGAACAGTGAGGTTTTCTCTTAGCATTGCTTTCATTGTGTCCCTTAAGTTTTAGTATGTTGCACCTTCATTTTCATTAAATTCTAAAATGTCTTTAATATGTTTCTTTATTTCTTCCCTGATCAAGGTATTATTGAGTAGAGTGTTGTTCATCTCTCATGTGTATGTGGGCTTTCTGCTGTTTTTGTTGCTATTAAAGACCAGTCTGTGGTGATCGGTTTGGATGCATGGGATTATTTCAATCTTCTTGAGTCTTCTGAGTCTTCTGAGGCCTGTTTTCTGACCAATTATATGATCAATATTGGAGAAGGTACCATGAGGTGCTAAGAAGAAGGTATATATGGTATATATGTATGTATGTATGTATGTATGTATGTATATATGTATGTGTGTGTGTGTATAATGATCTATAGATATATGTTGAATCCATTTGGTTCATAACTTCTGTTTAGTTTCTGTTTCCAACATTTATACATTGATGAGATTAGGGTGTTGAAGTCTCCCACTATTATTATATGAGGTACAATGTATGCTTTGAGATTTAGGAAAGTTTCTTTTATGAATGTGTGTGCCCTTGAATTTGGATCAAATATATTCAGAATTGAGATTTCATCTTGGTAGATTTTTCCTTTGATGAATATGAATGTAAGGAAGATCCTTACATTTTTTGATAACTTTTTTTATGAAAGTAGACTTTATGTGATATTAGAACGGCTAATCAAGCTTTCTTCTTGGTAACATTTTTTTAGAAAATTGTTGTGCAGGCTTTTACTCTGAGGTAGTGTCTGTCTTTGTCTCTGAGGTGCATTTCCTGTAGGCAGCAAAATGCTTTGTTCTGTTTAAGCATCCAGTATGTTATTCTGTCTTTTTATTGGGTATTGAGTCCATTGATATTAAGAGATATTAAGAATAAATGATTCTTGCTTCCTGTTATATTTGTTGTTAGAAGTGGAATTATGTTTGTGTGGCTTGCTTCTTTTGAGTTTGTGCTTTATCTAGGGTGTAGTCTTTCTCCTTGTTTTGGAGCTTTCCATTTATGATCTTTTGTAGGGCTGGATTGTGAAAGGATATTGTATAAATTTGATTTTGCCATGGAATATCTTGATTTCTCCACCTATGGTAATTTAGAGTTTTGCTGTGTATCATAAACTGGGCAGGCATTTGTGTTCTCTTATGGTCTGTGTGACATAGGCCCAGATTTTTCTTGCTTTTATAGTTTCTGGTGAAAAATGTGGTGTAATTCTGAAATGTTTGCCTTGACATTTTTCCATTACTGCTTTGTATTACTCTTTGTTTTCTGCATTTGGTGTATTGATTTTTATGTGATAGGAGGAATTTCTTTTCTGGTTCAGTTTATTGGAGTTCTGTAGGTTTCTTGCATATTCTTGGGCATCTATTTCTTTAGGTTACAGAAGTTTTCTTCTATAATTTTAATGAAGAAATTTACTGGCCCTTTAATTTGGGAATCTTCACTCTCTTTTATACTTATTAGCCTTAGGCTTGATTTTCTCATTGTGTTCTGGATTTCTTAGATGTTTTGGGTTAGGAACTTTTTTTGGTTTTCATTTTTTGACTGTTGTTTCAATATTTTCTATAGTATCTTCTGCACCTGAGATTCTCTCTTCTATCTCTTGTATTCTGTTGGCCATTTTTGCATCTATGACTCTTGATCTCCTTCCTAAGTTTTCTATTTCCAGAGTTGTCTCCCTTTGTGATTTCTTTATTGTTTCCATGTCCACTTTTAGATCTCTGATGGTTTTCTTCAATTCCTTCACCAGTTTGGATGTGTTTTCTAGTAATTTTTAAAGGTATTTTTGTGTTTCCTCTATAAGGGCTACTACCTGTTTAATCTGTGTTCTCCTGTATTTCTTTAAGGGAATAATTTATGTTTTTCTTAAAGTCCTCTATCATCATCATGATAGAGAAGTGATTTTAAATCCGAGTCTTGCTTTTCAAGTGTAATGTGGTATCCAGGACTTGCTATGGTGGGAGAACTGGGATCTGATGATGGCAAGTAACCTTGGTTTCTGTTGCTTATGATTTTGTGTTTGCCTGTCATCATGTGGTTATCTCTGGTGCTACTTGCCCTTGCTGCTTCTGACTGGAGCCTGTCCATCCTGTGATCTTGGTTGCTTCAGAACTACTCAGGGACCACCTGTCTCAATGATCATTTGATGTTGGGATCCTGTGACTCTGAGATTGTGGTTGTGTCAGAGCTCCTGGGAATCATGCTTCCTCTGGTATTCTGAAATCCTGGTTTGACCAAGCTCCTGAGATCCAAAGATTCTTTTCATGTTAGAGCACCTCGGAGTTGAGCTTCTTCTGTTTGTTGTGGGACTGGGTGCAGAGCTAGCACCCAAGGTCTCCTTAGGGCATTGGCTCAAACCAGAAGGCCACTTTAAAATTTAAGTAATATTACTTTGGACATATGAAGTAAAAGATAAATACTTAAACATTTGTATACTATATTGCGTATGAATTTTGACAAAAAAAATATTTGTACAAGTTCAGTAAAAATAAAGTACCAGAGTAATTTCTAATAGGACCATTAACTATCAGATTGTAAACTACAACTATAGATAATAAGAATCCATAAAACATCACATTATTATTGATGATGAAACTATGCTGTGCAAGCATCAAGATCTGATTATTAAACCTTAAGTGACAGTTAAAAAATAATGGTGGACCTCCTGGAACATAATTATAATTCTCATGCTTGGGAGGGAGAGGTAGACTGATGCATCTTGCTGATCAGACAGCCTAGTCTACTCAGAGTTCCAGGCCAAGAGAATTATTTCAAAGGAACATAAGAGGTTGAAAGAATGATTCTGTATTTCAGAGATTACTCTGCTCTTGCAGAAGACTCCAGTTCAGTTCCAATCATCCATATTTGGTATTTTTAACCACATATGATTCTGTCTTTGGAGAATGTAATGCCTTCTTATGCCTCCCATGTACATTTGTACTCACATCCACTTATATTTCCTCAACAAAAATACACAGTTTGTTTTTTAATCTCCAAAAGAAAAGGAAGATCAATGGCATCTACAGAATATTAACTGATGTTGTACCATGGCGTCTAAATACATACAAACACACATGCACATTTACAAAGATTTGTGATAACTATTATTGATTTTCAACTTGACTATATCTGGAATTAACTAAAACCCAAGCACCCGAGTACACCTGTAAGGTTTTTTTCTTAATTCAATCATTTGACGTGTAAATACCCACCCTTTATCCCAGATCTTTTCGGGTGGTAAAATCCACCTTTAATCAGGGGCAGGGAAGGGGGATCTTTCTTATGGCAATCTATATAAAAGACATGAAAGAAGGAAGGTCTTGCTCTTTACCTGACTGTCCTCACTGTTACTGGAAATTCCATTCATTGGCATTAGAGCCTACTTCTTTGGGATTCTGGCTTTTACTGAAAAACAGCTAAGATATTCACCCTGATGGACTACTGTATTCCTAGACTTTCTCTTGGTAGATAGCCATAGTCGGACTAAGTGGACAGCATCATGTAAGCTACTCTAATAAGTTATATACTTATATATTCTGTCTGTTCTGTTCTTCTAGGGACTCCTAAAAAGTACTAAATTCATATATACATACATACAAAAAATTATCTGGAAAAATTTATGCCAAATACAATCACATACACATGGCTATTTCAATAAGAAATAAAGGACAAGACAAGAAAAAATGTAAGATATGTGTAAGGGTTAGTAATTTAGCCTTAAACAAATAAATCTGTGCTTTTATAACCAACTTTTCCAGTATGACATTTGGACTTGTCACCTCAGTGATGGACTCAGTTAAAAAATGTGACAACAAAAATAAGTCCCACTAAGAGAAGGGCAGTAACACTGCTAATGTGGGACAGTACCCAATACCATTAAGTTGTAAGATTTCCAGTGTGAGGCTGGGAAGGCAACTCAGTAGCTAAAGCTGTCTACATCTCTTCCAGAGGTCCTGTGTTCAGTTCACAGCACCCAAGTCACATGGCCAGTATGCACCTATAGTTTCAGTTTCAGCACCATTGCTGGCCTCTCCTGGAACTGCACTCACAAGTACACATATTGACACACAGATACACGGAAATAAAAAAAAATTAGCTTTAAAGTGTTGAGGCACTCTATGGAGTATGTTGGACACTGATCTGATAACTTGTGAGAAAACATTTACTGCAACTTGATATGCAGTTTAATTCTGAACATCTTCACAAATAAATCAGATCAGGAAACAGGGAGATTTGAAAAGCATATGCCATCTGAGAACCTTGCCCTCATAATTACAACATTATTCTTAATAGGTTCTGAGAGGAGAACAGGAACTGTGCAGAGAAACCATGTGGTTTCTTCTCTTTTCCACCCTCTTATTTCTAAAAAGGGGAAACAAAGGCCAATAAAGAAAAACAATAAACCACAGCATTTCTATTAGAGAACACTGACAGGAAAACTTGGTAAGGCAAATTATTAACTATAAATAGCAAGATTAGGGTCATTGGTGTGATTAATCTCAAGAAAAGGGGGCAGAGGCAGATGAACTGACTGGGTAAATAGTCTATATTCATTCTTCCCACCAATTCTTTCTGTGACCTAGGAAAAGTTATTTCATCTCCCTATAATTCAGCCTCAGTATAGTACAAAAAGAAAGAAATGATTTTATTTTGATATGGTTCTAATTGCTTCCTAAGTATTTTCCAACTTGGGAATAGTTCTCATATCACCCAATTAAGTTATGCTTATCAACTGTCAGTCATCCTGGGAATAGTTTCCCAAACCAACTAATTGATGACCATCATATTCCCAGAGAAACATGTGACTTGTAATTTTGAAATGAAACTGCACTCTTCTGTAGTCTAGTGAAGAAATGAATTCTATTGGTCTTTTAGTCTAGAAATAAAAATATGTAAACTCATACTATTAAAGCTGTTAATGAAATTTAACCTGAGGATTCAAAATTGTTCTTAATGTCTGTCTTAGAGTTTTGTTTACCTTGAATGAAAGATTATTACCAAAAGGAAATTGAAGAGAAAAGTATACACTTCTATATCAATGTTCATTATCTCAAACAGGGGTCAAACCTTGATACAGAAGGTGATGAACATTCCATGGAGGGCTTCTCCTTATTGGCTTGCTCCAATAGCTTCCTAAGCCTTCTTTCTTATATAACCTACCATCAGACTAGGGATGAAAGACTAAAAATCATCAGGGGCTCCCTATCAATCACTATAAACTTTTAAGTTTCCTACAAACTTTCCTACAATTCTGAGTCCATTTTAGTTTGACATGAAACTAGCCATTACTATGTCACAGAAGTGAGATAAAAAATTCAATAACAAGAAGCTATAGAATACAAAATACAAATGGACAGTATTGAAATGGCCATACTGTTCATGAAACAGTTTATGTTTATTTCTAAATTATATCATGGAGCCATTGCCCACATGTTAGACCAACTTTGATATATTATTTATTAATTTTACAGATACCACAGGCACACACCAAAGAATAAAGACCAAGGGGAGAGGTGATTCCTTGAAAACAATGGACTAGTTTATTGTCAATGTTTTTCTAACTTGTTCTATCCCACTACCATCTATTTGTCTATCATATATCTAGCAATGTGCTAAAAGTCTATCATCTATCAATTTTCCATGATCTTTCTATTTATTATCTATCAATCAATCTATCTATTAATCTATCTATCTGCCTGTCTACCTCTTCTCTAATTGTCTATCAAAACTTAATTTGTCTACACTCCACATGGATCTAACCTGGTTCTGAAGGTTTTCTAGACATCATCATCACTCATTGGTTTAATATTTCTTTCTATGTAAATGTAGATTTTAAAATCTGTATATTTATTTATGTCACTGTATTCTCATTTAATCATATTAGCACAATTATCTTCTGATTTTGGTGAGATGGAAATAAAAGATGTATCAAAACTGGATGTTCATTTTAAGTATGCTCATATTGCCCATTCTGTTTAGATTTGAATAGAAATAACTTTTTGATAATTCAGTTGAATAATGGGCATGTTTTGATGCCATGTGTACCAAATGTGCAATGTACAGAGGCTACGAAATACAATACAGGGCTCCAAATAGTTCTTAACAACCCAATCAATGGAAATCAAAAGTCTAGCAATAACATAGTGTTAGGATGAACAGGAGAGATAAAATCCATGGTCACATCTGGATTTCATTCTTGAATACTAAGATAAATGAAATCCACATGAAATACTCCACATACAAACAAAGTGAACTTGATACCTAGGTTGGCTCAATTGTGGACTATCTTAATACATTAATTAAAATGGTCCTGTGAACAGAGTAGTTTGTTGCAGCAACAGAGAAGTGAAATAGCACATATTGAAATCAGAGAAGCAATCAGTGCATCCTGGTATTAATTTTCCTAGTTGGAAGAGTTCTCTTCATGGGTCTGTCCTTAAAGTCTGTCCATGCATGTGTCCAGAAACTCCACCCATGAGCATTTACTGAAAACTCTACATTTGTAAAGGACCAAAGGACTGGAGGTTGGGCAGCATGGATAAGACTGGAAGATGAGACACACAACATGGGACACTGTACACTGTACATGGGGCACAGGACTGGGAAGAAAACTAGCACTTCTTTTATTTCATTCCACTTAATATTTTTCCCTTGTGAGTGTTCAAAATAAAATATAAAAATTGTGAACTTAAAATAAAATAAAATGGTCCTGTGAGTCTCAACAGTCAAAGAAAATGCAAAATGCAAAAAAAGTTTGTAACCCAAAACATCCAGGAAACCCAGGACACAATGAGAAGAACAAACCTAAGGATTATAGGTATAGAAGAGAGCAAAATTTACAACTTAAAGGGCCCATAAATATCTTCAACAAAATTATAGAAGAAAACTTCCCTAACGAAATAGAGATATTCCCATGAACATACAAAAGGTCTACAGAACTCCAAACAGAATGGACAAGAGCAGTAATTCCTCCTGTCACAAAGTAATATAAACACCAAAAGCACTAAACAAAGAAAGAATATTTAAAGCAGTAAGGGGAAAAGTTCAAGTAACATATAAAGGAAGAACTATCAGAATTAGACCAGACTTCTCACAAGAGACCATGAAAGCAAGAAGATGTGGAACATATCTCATGCATAACCTAAGAGAACACAAATGCCAACCCAGACTACTATACCCAGCAAAATTCAATCACCATAGAAGGATAAACCAAGATATTCTATGATAAAACCAAATTTACACATTATCTTTTCACAAATTCAGCCTTACAAAGGATAATAGAAGGGAAAAGATGAATATAAGGAGGGCAACTACACCCTAGAAAAAGCAAGATATTAATCTTTTTTCAATAAACTCAAAAGAAGATAACCACATTAACATAAAAATAGCATCACAAATAACAGGAAGCAACAATCTCTATTCCTTAATATCTCTTAACATCAATTGATTCAATTCTTTAATAAAAATACATAAACTAACAAACTAGATACATAAACAGGACTCAGAATTTGGTTGCATGCAGGAAATGCACTTCAGTGTCAAAGACAAAAACTACCTCAGAGTAAAAGGCTAGAAAACAATTTTCCAAGAAAACGGTCCATAAAAACAAGCTGGACTAACCATTCTAATATCAGATAAAATTAACATTCAAGCAAAAGTCATCATAAAAGACAAGGAAGGACATATCAACTCAGGAAAAATCTAGCAAGAAGAACTCTCATTTCTGAACATCTATGCTCCAAATGAAATGGCACCCACATGTAAAAAAGATTTTTTTCTTTTTTTTTCCTAAGACAGGGTTTCTCTGTATAGCCCTGGCTGTTTTGGAACTCACTCTGTAGACCAGGCTGGCCTCAAACTCAGAAATCCGCCTGCCTCTGCCTCCCAAAGTGCTGGGATTACAGGCGTGCACCACCACTGCCTGGCTAAAAAGAAATTTTAATAAAGCTCAAAGCACACATTGCACCTCACACAATAATACTGGGTGAGTTAAACACCACAGTTACAAAAATGGACAGATTAGTGAATCACAAAGGAACAGAGACAAGTGAAACTAAAAGAAGTTATGGACCAAAAGAATTTAATAGATATCTATAGAGCATTTCATCCTAAATCAAAAGAATATACCTTCTTCTCAGCACCTCATGGTACCTTCTCAAAAAGTGAGCTTATAATTGGTCACAAAACAGGCCTCAACAGGTATAAGAAGATTGGAATATTCCCATGCCTCCTATCCAATCACTATGGAGTATTGGTGGTCTTCAATAGCAGCAAAAACAACAAAAACATCACATACACTTGGAAGATGAACAGTTTTCTACTCAGTGATACCTTGGTCAAGGAAGAGATAAGGAAATAAATCAAAGATGTTTTAGAATGAAAATGAAGGCACAACACACATATTTATGGAACACAATGAAAGCAGTGCTAAGATGAAAACTTATAGCTCTGAGTGGCTCCAAAAGGAAGCTAGAGAGAGCATACACTAGCAGCTTAACTGCACACCTGAAAGCTCTAGAACCGAAAGAAGCTAATATACCTAAGAGGAGTAGACAGCAGGAAATCATCAAACTCAGGACTGAAATCAACAAAGTAGAAAGAAAAAGAACCATACAAAGAATCAACAAAACCAGGAGCTTTTTTTTTGAGAAAATCAACAAGATAAACACTTAGCCAAACTAACGAGAGGGTACATATACAGTATCCAAATTAACAAAATCAGTAATGAAAAGGCAGATATAACAACAGAAACTGAGAAAATTTTTAAAAAATCATCAGATTCTACTGCAAAAGCCTATTCTCAACACAACTGGAAAATCTGGATGAAATGGACAATTTTCTAGGCAGATACCAAATACTAAAGTTAAATCAGGATCAGATAGACCATCTAAGCAATCCCGCAAACCCTAAAGAAATAGAATTGGTCATTCAAAGTCTCCCAACCCAAAAAAGCACAGGACCAGACAATTTTAGTGCAGAATTCTCTCAGACTTTCAATGAAGACCTAACACCAATACTCTTCTAACTATTCCAGAAAATTGAAATGGAAGGAACACTACCCAACTCATTCTATTAAACCACAATTACACTGATACCAAAACAACATGAAGATCCAACAAAGAAAGAGACCTCCGATCCAATTTCCCTTATGGTTTTCTATGCAAGTCCTCAATAAAACTCTTGCCAACCAAATCAAAGAACACATCAAAATTATCATTCAGCAAGATCAAGTAGGCTTCATCCCAGGGGTTTAGGGATGGATCAATATATGGAAATCCATCAATGTTATCCAATACACAAACAAACTCAAAGAAAATAAACCACATGGTCATTTCATTAGATGTTGAAAAAACATTTGACAAAATTCAACATCATTTCATATTAGACTTGGAAAGATCAGGAATTCCAGGCCCATACCTAAACATAGTAAAAGCAATATAGAGCCAACAAGTGGTCAACACTAAACTAAATTGAGGGAAACTTGAAGCAACCCCACTAAAATCAGGGACTAGACAAGGCAGCCCTCTCCTTCCATATCTACTGAATATAGTACTTAAAGTTCTAGCTAGAGCAATAGAGCTAGAGTTCTAGTTGGACAACAAAAGTGGGTCAAAGGAATACAAATTGGAAAGGAAGAAGTCAAATTATCATGATATGACAAAGATATGATAGTATATTAAGTGACCCAAAAAACTCCACCAGAGAACTCCTACAGCTGATAAACTATTTCAGCAAAGTGGCAGGATATAAAATTAGCACTAACAAAGCCTTCCTATACTCAAAGTATAAACAGGATGAGAAAGAAATTAGGGAAACTACACTGTTCATAATAGTCACAAACAATATAAAGTATCTTGGTGTGACTCTAAGCAAACAAGTGAAAAATCTGTATGACAAGAACTTCAAGTCACTGAAGAAAGAAATTGAAGAAGACCTTGGAAGATGGAAAAATCTCCTATGTTCATGGATTGGCAGGATTAACATAGTAAAAATGGTCATCTTGCTAAAAGCAATCTGCAGATTCAATGCAATCCCCATCAAATTTCCAACTCAATTTTTCATAGAGTTAAAAAGAGCAATTCTCAAATTCATCTAGAATAACAAAAAGCCCAGGATAGCTAAAACTGTCCTCAACAGTAAAAGAACTTCTGGGGAAATCAGTATCCTGGACCTCAAGCAGTACTACGGAGCAATAGTGTTAAAACCTGCATGGTATTGGTACAATGACAAGTAGGTAGATCAATGGAACAGAACTGAAGACAAAGAAAAAAACCCACACACCTATGTCCATTTGATCTCTGACAAAGGAGCTAAAACTATCTAGTGGGAAAAAAGCCTTTTCAATATATGATACTAATTCAGCTGGAAACTAGCATACAGAAGAATGCAAATCTATCTATTCTTATGTCCTTGTACAAATCTCAAGTCCAAGTGGTTCAAGGACCTCTACATAAAACCAGACACACTGAAACTAATAGAAAAGAAACTGGGGAAGAGCCTTGATCTCATGGGCATAGGGGAAAATATCCTGAACAGAATACCAATAGCTTATGCTCTAAGCTCAAGAATTGACAAATGGGACATCATAAAATTACAAAGTTTCTGTAAGGCAAAGGACTCTGTCAGTAGGACAAAATGGCAACCAACAAATTGGGAAAAGATCTTTACCAACCCTACATCTGACAGAGGGCTAATATTGAATATATACAAAGAACTTAAAAAGTTATACAGAGAACCAAATTTCCCTATTAATAATGGGATATAGAGCTCAACAAAGAATTTTTACATGAGGAATATCAAATGGCTGAGAAGTACCTAAAGAAATGTTCAACATGCTTAGTCATCAGAGAAATGCAAATTTCACCTCACACCAGTCAGAATGGTTAATATCAAAAACTCAGGAGACAGAAGGTACTGGCAAGGATGTGAATAAAAAGAAACACTCATCCACTACTAGTGGGACTGCAAGCTGGTACAACCACTCTGCAAAGCAGTTTGGTGGTTCCTCAGAAAAGTGTACGTAATGCTAACTGAGGACCCTGTTATACTACTCCTGGGCATATACCCAGAGGATTGTCCAGCATGTAACAAGGACACATGCTCTACTATGTTCATAGCAGCATTATTTATAATGACCAGAAACAGGAACGAACCCATCCCTCAATGGAGGAATGGATACAGAAATTATGATATATTTGCACAATGGAATACTACTCAGCTATTACAAACAATGAATTCATGTAATTCTTAGGCAAATATGAGTAACTGGAAAATATCATCCTGAGTGTGGTAACCAAGTCACAAAAGAATACACATGGCATGTACTCATGATGGGTGGATATTAGCCCAGAAGCTTGGAATACTCAAGACACAATTCACAGATCAAATGAAGCTCAAGAAGAAGGAAAAACAAAGTGTGGATACTCTGGTCCTTCTTATAATGGTGAATAAAATAACCACAGGAAGAGATACAGAGACAAAGTTTTGAGCAGAATCTGAGGGAAAGACATTCAGAGACTGCCCCACCTAGGCATCTATCCCATATACAGTTACAAAATCCAGACACTATTGTGGATGTCCACAAGTCCTTGCTGACCTAGTCCTGATATAGCTGTCACCAGGAAGACTCTGCTAGTGCATGATAAATACAGAAGTTTTACACTCTCCACCAGCTGTTGAACTGAGCACCACGTCCCCTTTGGAGGATCTAGTGAAAGGATGCAAGGAACTGAGGGGGTTTGCCATAGGAGGAACAAAAATATGAGCCACCCAGTACTCCCAGAGACCACAGGAACTAAAACATCAACCAAAGGATACACTTGGAGTCACCCAAGTGTAACCAAAGGATACACTTGTGGACTCCATACACGTTGACAGCAAAGGATGTACTTGTTGGACATCAAAGGGAGAGGAGGCCCTTGGTCCTGGGAAGGCCGGATGCTGCAGTGTAAGGGAATACCAGGAAAGGGAAGTGGGAATATGTTGATAAGGAAATAGGGGTAGGGGAGATGGGTTAAGGATTTTTGGGGGAGAAACCAAGAAAGGGGTCAACATTTGAAATGTAATAAAGAATATATCTAATAAAAAAATGAACCTGTGAATATGAAATTTAAGGTGGTTCATTTCAACAATGGGGCAATGAACTTGTCTATGTGGGTTTTAGAGTCAAAGTTTTAGGGTTTGTGTGTGAAAGCTAATTGTCATTTTCAGAATAAGAAACTACAGTCATCTCAGAAATAAACTTCTGGGCATAGCTGTGCTCTAATTTCTATATTAGCTATATTGAGAAAGGTACGTCCATTTTAAATAAAGCAGCACAATCCCATGAGATAGAATGCTGGACTATGGCAAAAGCTCGAGGGAAGCCGATCACCAACATCCACTCCTCTCTACCTGCTTCGTTACTACAGATGCACTGTGACCAGCTGCTTCAAGCCCCCAGTACCAGGCCTTCCAATGATTGACAATATCGTGCAATTGTCTCCAAATAAATGTTTCTTTCCTAAAGTTTATTTTGTAAGAAGCAAAACAAATTACTAAAACAAGGCTGTTCAATACTTTTTATGTAAGGGTCCTAAACAAATCATTGACACTGTAAAATCCCATGACATCACTGATCTTTGCACCTATGATGTTATTATAAAATTTTGATGTTATATCTTATAATGGATTATATCAGGCTGCATGATACTCAGATAAGTAGCTAATATAGACATTAACAACATGTAAAATCAACAATAGACTGCATGCATTCTAGGGTAATTGTAAGAACATTTCCACAGCACATGTTAAAAGGTTAGGAACTTATGCATTAAAATTTTCAACATTAGAAAATAAGATAAAATGTCATTTATTGGACTTTAGAATGGGCATCTTATTCAGTAGATATGCTCACAAGGCATGACAGGCTGCTTGTAACATCATTATTGCTATGCTGGGTCAATTATTCACACATTTTCTAGTGCTCATCACACTGTAATAGACTCATGCATCTCTCTGTTGTTGTCTCTTGTGCATTTTCAAATTTCTCAACAGAATTTGTACTTCCCTGATCATATATGAAGAGAACTGAAACATTTTGCTGATTATGGTTTTTTTTTTAAACCAAGTTGAGTTTCTTCCATCACTTTGGCTATCTAGTTTCATTCAATCCTATGATTGGTGAGATACCTACATGACTATTAATGTTCTATGATGTGTCTATATTGACTTACACAGAGCTACATGACTATGCCTAAGAGAGTAAAGGTAAGTATGCATTGTAGGGTGTGAATGTAATTCCAGAAGTGGGACAGGAAGAGGGCAAGGATAGGTGGATCACAGGAGATCACTGGCTTGTCAACAAAGCAAATCAAAATAAAATAATGAATAAATAAAAAAGTGGATAGTGCCTGGACAATTACATCTAAACTTGTCTAGCTTCCACATGCACAAACATGCACACATACACAAGATAAAAAAAAGACCATATATTTAAACCATTAAAATATTCACTTGCATAATATACCATTCAGCTTAATGACCAAATATGAGAAAGAAGGATCTCTGTGTCTAGATTTACACTAGTAATTTTACTAGATGTGTGGTCGTTTGAATATACCCAGCTCAGGGGGTGGTACTACTTGGAGGTGTGGCCTCATTAGAGCTAGTGTGGCCTTGATGGAGGAAGTATATCAATTTGTGAGTGAGCTATCTCATTCTAGCTTCCTGGAATCCAGTTTTCTCCTGTTTGCCTTTGGAACAAAATTTTGAACTCTCATGTCCTCCTGAGCCATGCCCACCCAGATGTGGCCATGCTCCCACCTTGATGATAATGGTCAGTTCCTCTGAACTGGTAAGCCAGCTCCAACTAAATTTTCTCCTTGTAGGAGCTACCTCGGTCATGATGTCTGTTCACAACAGTAAAACTGTAACTAAGAGAATGTGTAATAAGGTTCTGAAGCATCATTCACAGTTGTCATCATATTGTATTATGTGATACAGAAAAGCATTCTAATGTTTTCTGATACAGTTGTGAGATTTTTCTTGGATATGCAAAATATCATGCTTTGTGTTTAAGTTTTTATACATTTGGGTAAACACATGACAAAATGTATTTTCCAACTTTTCAAAACAATTGAATGCATTTGAGGTAAAGGTTGCTTAGGTAATTTAGGCTTCATAGGCTCATATGTTTAGACACCCGTCTCAATTTTAGGAAAACTGTGAGGAGGAATAGAAGTATGATCTTGGTGGGGAAGTTGTGTTAGATGGTGGGCTATGTGTCCTCAAATTTTTCTACCATCCCAAATGAACATTTTGACACTTGAAGCTTTATATTATGAAATCTTAGCTGTTCCTATTGTCATTCCTTTGCTCTGATTCCATGGACACTAAACCTCAAAAATTGTAAACCCAATTAAATGGTTTATTCACAAATTGCACTGGTCATGGATTTTATTATAGCAACTTAAAAGTGATAAAGAAATCAGGATCAGGATGTAAGCTATTGTTTTGAAGGCCTGGCTGTGCTATTTTTTGGAGGAATGTAGAGATTTTGCAATTTTGGACTAGAAAATAGTTGAATGTAAAATGGCCTATCATAGGAGAAGTTTGGAAGACAGTTTTATTGAGAACAATGTAGCCAATGAAGTCCCAGGTGAAGAGGTTCCAGAAAAACCATTCTTATGATATTTTGGCAAAGGACATGCCTGCTTTATACTTTTGTACTATGAATGTTCCTGAGGCTAAATTAAAAAGTAATGGCCTTGGCAGAGGGGATTTAAAGACAATCAAAATTGGCCCTGTTGTGTGGTTATAAGTAGTCACTCCTATGAAAATCTACAGCAAAAATTGAACAATCAGTAAAAAGGAAATAGAAAATGTACAGATTGAAGAGAAATTAAATTTCTTTCCAAAAAGTGTAAGTAAGTCTCAGTATAAGACCTTTTGAAATAATCTCTACCAGATAAAGAGATGAAATAATTCATGATGACAATTTGAATTGGCTACTTCCAAAGATATTAGTCTTGTTCCTTCATGTGTTGTACAATAGTCCTAATCAAATTTAGAAGTTTGAAGTTTTAATATGAAAGCATCTTTACAGGAGCTAGAGAGATGGCTCAGTGGAGAAAGAACTTTCTACCCAAGCATAAGGATTTGAGCTTGACACCAAAACCATGAAAAAAATAGATGCTGTGGCATGTGTTTGTGTTTCCAGCACAGTGGAAGAGGAAACAGCAGTTTCCCAGGGCCAGCTAGCCTAGCCAAATCTGTGAGTTCCAGGACAACAAGTGACTTTGTGTCATGGAAGATGAGGAATAACATTTGAAAATATTCTCTGGAATTCACAGATTCTTGCACACTTGAGCATGTATGTAAACACACACACACACACCAAATACACCAAAAGGAAAGAAGACGTTGCTTAATGAGTAGTTATGGCAGTATACTCTGGAACATTCTCTCTCATCTTCTTTGTTGTAAAATTGGATCTTTTCATTGCTCCAGTTGGTTCTCATAACAGTCCACTAGACATTGTGTTTCTGGCACAGTTATGTATGCTGACCAGGTGAATGTTCTATGTGAAGTATAAAGGCAATTTAAATAGCCCTCTAAGTACATTTCTACCACATGTTCACTGTCTACTTAAGTATGGTATTCTGTTGTCTCCCATCATTTTGAGATGAGTTTTTATAACTTTTCCTGTTTGTATCTTGTGTCTTAATTTTAGCTCATAAAAATTAGGAGGTAAGAAATATTAGCTTAGCCTGGGCTTCCATGACTTCCAGAGGCATGGGTGGCAAAGTATTAGATCATTAAATCTAGCTTCTAGTACTAGCTATACTACCCACCAGATTCCTTGAAGAAGTTTCAGTCTAATTTTTTAAATGGGCATTCTGTGAGCAATAAACAGACACACAGGTTATCCTAAATCAAAGAGTAAACTAAGGCTAGGGATTCTCCCTAACACCTGCCAGGGTGTTTGTCTACTATTCAAACATTAAGCCAGAAAACAATTCTGTTGACACTATACTAGGATAATCTGAAGAGGTTATTGGAATAAAAGTAGAACTTAACAGCAAGAGAGACCACTGGCCTAAGTGATTTTCTCCTTCTACAAAGCAGTAAGAGAGGAAAGGCACTTCAAATCTTATTCAGTTTGATCACACCACATTCCAACTGTGCAGCCAAAGTTAGCAATATTTTATGTGTATTTCTTGTTTTATTGTTATGAATGTACAGGACCAAGGTGTTGCAAATCCTTCCACTATTAATGAATACCAAATGATTCAAAAGTGTTAATGCAAATTCCATGTGTACAGTCCCTGACAGGGGAAGAGAACAAAAAAGCCATCCTTGAAGTTGTGCAAGACAGACTACAGAGTAATATAATTTTCCATTTTCTTGTGTGTATGTATGTATGTGTGTATGTATGTATGTATGTATGTTTGTATGCATGTAAGTATTTGCATAGATATGGGCAGATGCACAAGTATGCTCATGTATGTAGAAGATTGAGATTGGCATTGGGAATTATCCTTAGTTTCTCTATCTTAGTCAAACACAGAGCTCTTCAAATGGCTTGTAGTGGTATTCAGTTTATTCTCAGAATCTCTTCCTGATGCCTTCCCATCTGGTAATAACAGGCAGATTGCCTTGGTTCCTGGCATTTCATGAGTTCTAGGGTTATAAACTCACCTCCAACATGAGCTGGCATGTCGAGAATTTCAGCGAAGGAACTGTGTCCCTGGTGTGCTAGTATTCAGTTTTCCTCTTGGTTAATATTGTTACATACATGTAAAAATACATAATTAAAACCTGCTAAGACCATTCAACAGAGCAATATATTTTTAGTGAAAATTATTGGTTGAAAAGGTTACAGCAATCCAAAAATTCTATTTTCATATCCATAGAAACAATTAACATCAAAATTATAAAAACAAGGTGTTCTGGGGTACAGTTAAGGCAGTTAATTTTTAGAACAAATTGAATAGTGATAAGTATTCACATCAGAACATCAGATCTAATGTAAATAACCTGATGATGCTCCTTAAATATTTAGGAAAACAAATGCCCATATCAATTCCAATAAGCAGCTAAAATTAATAATAAAGATTAGGGTGGAAATTAATAAAATAGAGACTACAATGTAAGTGTATAACAAAACATTAATCAATCAGGGTCGAGTCTTTGAAAAAGCTAATAAGTCTGACAAACTCACAGAAATACAGAGGAAGAAAATCCAAATTAACAGAATCAAAGATGAATAAGGAATTATTAGAACAGATAATATAGTTAACGCTAGACCTTTTTCATGGTATAAACATGTTCAGGAACCTAAGCTGTAGGACCTACCTTCCCTTGAACCTTTAAAATGGGAAGGATGGCAATTTCGTGGAAAGCAATTTCTACCTCCTTTAAAAGCATGAGTTCTGCCAGGAGCTGTAATTTCTCCCAAAAAGTGCCAGCCCAGCTTTTTAGGGAGGAATTCATTCCTTTCTATTGTACCTACTGCAGCCAACTGCTTTTATAACAGAGCTAGCTTCTCTGTTTGTGGGAGCATGCATTACCAGTCCCAGACAGCTACACTCCTTGCATTAGTTGTGATTTACACAGTATCACATCCATCATCAATCTTCCACCTACCTGTGCTAGCCACATTTATGACATCAAGACAACCTACTTGACTGTGATTTATCTTCTCAATTCATTCTAGCCTTTATGTTTTTGGTAGTGGTTTGAAGAGTTATTTTTCTATCTCCATTGCTTTAAAGTAAATGGCATGATCATGTTGACCCAGGAAATCTGTTTTAAGGTCTAATAAGTTATAGGATTATATTCCACCTATACTGACTCGTATTTTGTAGCTGTGTGATGAAAGAAATGTTATGTGTCTAGACTGTTCAGGTTCTCTTTTAGTGACATACACCAGGATGCCATGAGGGCCACCATGTGAATAAATACTGTGGCCCCTGAACTTAGGAGTGTGTAGCTTGGTGCTGGAGTTTAGCTCAATTAGGAGAATGCTTACTTGGAATGAATAAAGACCTGGGTTTGATCTATAGCCCCACATAAATTGCATATGGTGGTATATCACTGTTTACACTTTAAACAGGGAATCAGAAGGATCAGGAGGCCACAATCATCATTGGCTATACAATGATTCCACTGCCAAAATGAATACATGAAACTATCTAGAAAAGTAGATGGCTCAAGGGAGGACTTTTTGCATTGCTTTCTCCTTGAGGGGCATATCTAGTATAAAAATTGAGGATTTGAGTCCTAGACAAACCATTTTCCCCATGGATATTCAGTTTTGTCTTTGTAGCATGTAGATAGACGAACACTTTGTAATCAAATTATAAATTATACTCTGAGAAGAGAACAAGGATGTTATGGATGGTTCTGACTTACAAGTCTTCATTTTCTTACCCTTTTGATTACCGAATAAGTGTCTCTTATTGCCTAGTCGAATCATAAGCCATTGTGTTTAAAAAGAATTCTTTTGCTTTTAAAACAATTATTTTTAAAACTTAACAGTTAAACTTATGAAACAGTTGTTTAAAAATAATTCTCTTTTGAGAGATCGCACAGAAGTGATGAGCTCTTGCTGTCCAGATGTTACTGCCAACACACACACACACACACACACACACACACACGTTGGTTTGAAACCACCTAAAAACTCATGCTCCAGAGGATGTAACAGCCTCTTCTAGCCTGTACAAGCACCAGGTATGACTATGGTACATGAACACAGAAACACGTATTCTTACAGACAAAATAAAAATAAATAAAACAGCTGAGTAATGCCTGTTTAATCTACTTGGGTAGCAGAAGCAAGTAAATCTATGTGAGTTGAAGGCCAATCTGATCTACAAAATGAATTATAGGACAGCTATAGCCACTCATAAAACCTGCCTCAAATAAACCACAATAAATAAAGATATAGATAGAAGGATAGATAGATGATAGATAGATAGATAGATAGATAGATAGATAGATAGATATACAGACTGACAGACAGAGACAGACAGATAGATAGAGATAGATAGATAGATAGATAGATAGATAGATAGACAGATAGATAAATGATCAATATTTGTGTACATCTATGTGTGGAACTGTGTAGGTGCACACATGTCAAAATAGATTTATAAAAATCAAAGCGATTGAATTTATGTCATCAAATTTCATAAGTGCCTTTACTCACTATGCTAACTAGTGTGTCTTTGAACTCTTTATATATCCAAGAATGACCCTGAGTTTCTGAGCTTTTTGACAAACTTGCCAGTGCTGGTCCCAGACATACCCTACCATTGCTTGCTTTATATAGTACCAGAGAGGATACCTAGTGCTTCCTGAAAGTTACATAAATTCTTTATGAACTGATCCACAGCTGTAGTCCTTGTCTTAAAAGTTACTATGAGGCCATCTTCCCTCGGGTCACTGCGAACTGCCTGCCAGCGACTGGGTTCAGGTGCATAGACAGAGACTTGTCTTAGCAACGAATACCCAGTCAGGTCCTCGCTGGCTCCCAGAGCCAGGGGAGGTCAGCAGAAACTCTGTGCACCTGCAGCTCAGAAGCTGTCCCTTATCCCTGGGGACTGGCTAGCAGGCTTGCAGCCGGCCGCCATCTTCCCTCAGGTCACTGCGGACTGCCTACTGGCGGCTGGGTTCAGGTGCATGGACAGAGACTTGGCCTAGCAACGAATACCCGCTCATGCCCTTGCTGGCCCCCAGAGCCAGGGGAGGTCTGCAGGAGATCTGAGCACCTGCAGCTCAGAGGCTGTCCCCGATCACTGGGGACCAGCTAGCGGGCTTACAGCCGGCTGCCATCTTCCCTCGGGTCACTGTGGACTGCCAGCCAATGACTGGGTCCAGGTGCTTGGACAGAGACTTAGCATGGCAAAGAACACCTGGTCAGGCTCTTGCTCACGCCCAGAGCCAAAGGAGGTTGGAGATAGGTCTGTGCACCAACAGCTTGGCAGTGCACACAGAGCCAGATCAGCTTGGCAAGCGATCTCTGCGCCAACCCAAGGGGGCACCAACTTGCTAGTGGGTCGGTGCCTGGAGTACAGCCAGAGGCTGACATCTTGCCTCAGGACACCACAGACAGCTAACATGACAGAGCCCTGTGGACTGAGAGTACTACCATCTAGGTTCCAGCAGCCCAACCAGGGAACCTCCAGTCCTGTAGGGAACCCAGTGGTTAGACAGAGCCCTGAGCTCGGACACCCTCTATGACAGCAGCGCCAAACGCCAGGCTCACAGGAGTCTCAAACACCAACCACTAAGAACAAGACCAACTAACTCCAGAGATAAACAGATGGCAAAAGGCAAATGTAGGAAAGTTACAAACAAAAATCAAGGCAATATGGCAGTTTCTGAACCCAATTCGCCAACCACTGCAAGTCCTGGATACCCAGCATACCAGACAAACAAGAGTTGGATATAAAAGCACTGGTCATGATGTTGCTAGAGGAACACAAAAAAGACATAAACAAATCTCTTAAAGAAATGCAGGGGAACATCAATAGGGTAGAAGCTCTTACAATGCAAACACAAAAATAACTTAAAGAACTCCAGAATATGGGCCAACAGACAGAAACCAATAAAGAGGAAATGAAAAAAATCAGATAAAGAAATGCAGGAGAACATGAAACAACAGGAAGAAGTCACGAAAGAGGAAACAGAAAAATCTCTTAAAGAATTACAAGAAAATACAAACAAACAAATGAAGGAACTGAGCAAAACCATCCAAGATCTGAACACAGAGGTAGAAACAACTAAGAAATCGCAAAAGGAGGCAACTTTGGAGATAGAAAACCTTGGGAAGTAATCAGGGGTCATAGATGTAAACATCAACAACAGAATACAAGTGATAGAGATAAGAATCTCAGATGCTGAAAATAACATAGTAACCATTGACTCCACAGTCAAAGAAAACATAAAATCCAAAAGGCTTGTAACCCAAAACATCCAGGAAATCCAAGACACAATAAGAAGACAAACCCTAAGGATTATAGGGATAGATGAGAGTGAAGATCTACAACATAAACGGCCAGCAAATATCTTTAACAAAATTATGGAAGAAAACTTCTCTAACTTAAAGAGAGAGATGCCCATGAATATACAAGAAGACTACAGAACTCCAAACAGACTGGACCAGAACAGAAATACCTCCCATCACATAATAATTAAAACCCCAAATGTACTAAACAAAGAAAGAATATTAAAGGCAGTAAGAGAAAAAGGCCAAGTAACATATAAAGGAAGACCTTTCAGAATCATACTAGACTTTCTCTCCAGAAACCATGAATGCTAGAAGATCCTGGGCAGATGTCATGCAGACCCTAAGAGAACAAAAATGCCAGCCAAGACTACTATACCCAGCAAAACTCTCAATCAACATATATGGAGAAATCAATATATTCCATGACAGGACCAAATTTAAACAATATCTTTCCACTAACCCAGCTCTACGAAGGATAATAGGAGGAAATCTCCAAGACAAGGAGGGAAACTGCACCCAAGAAAAACCAAGATAGTAAACTACTTCCATCAAACTCAAAGGAAGGTAACTACTCAAAAACAAAAATAACATCAAAAATGACAGGAAGAAATAATCACTATTCCTTAATATCTCTTAACATCAATGGACTCAATTCCCCAATAAAAAGACATAGACTAGCAGATTTGATACGGAAACAAAACCCTACATTTTGCTGCATACAGGAAACACACTTCAGAGTTAAAGACAAATACTACCTTAGAGTAAAAGGCTGGAGGACAATCTTGCAAGCAAATGGTCGCAGGAAATGAGCTGGAATAGCCATTCTAATATCAGATAAAATTTACTTTCAACCCAAAGTCATCAAAAGAGACTCAGAAGGTCACTTCTTGCTAGTCAAAGGAAGAATCCACCAAGAAGAAATCATAATTCTAAACATCTACATACCAAATGCAAGGGCACCCTCATTTGTAAAAGAAACTTTACTAAAGCTCAAAGCACACATTGCAACTAACACAATAATTGTGGGGGACCTCAACACTCCACTATCCTCAATGGACCGATCAGGAAAACAGAAACTAAACAGGGACTCAGGGATACTCATTGAAACATTGGACCAATTGGATTTAACAGCTATATATAGAACATTTCATCCTAAAGCAAATACTATACCCTTTTCTCAGCACCTCATGGTACCTTCTCCAAAATCGACCATAAATTGGTCACAAGACAGACCTCAACAAATATAAAAAGATTGAAATAATCCCATGCCTCCTATTAGATCACCATGGAGTAAGAGTGTTCTTCAATAGCAACAAAAACAACAGACAATCTTCATACACGTGGAGGCTGAACAATATTCTACTCAATACCTTAGTCAAGGAAGAAATAAAGAAAGAAATCAAAGGCTTTTTAGAATTTAATGAAAATGAAGGTACAACATACTCAAATCTATGGAAGACAATGAAAGCAGTGCTAAGAGGAAAACTCATAGCCCTGAGTGTCTCCAAAAAGAAACAGGAGAGAGCATACACTAGCAACTTAATGGCGCACCTGAAAGCCCTAGAACAAAAAGAAGCTATTTCACCCACAAGGAGTAGAAGACAGGAAATCATCAAACTCAGGGCTGAAATCAATCAAGTTGAAACAAAGAGATCCATTTAAAGAATCAACAAAACCAGGAGCTGGTTCTTTGAGAAAATCAACAAGATAGATAAACCCCTAGCCAGACTTACCAAAGGGCACAGAGACAGTATTCAAATTAACAAAATTAGAAATGAAAAGGGAGATATAACAACAGAAACTGAGGAAATTCAAAAAATCATCAGATCCTACTACAAAATTATATACTCAACACAAATGGAGAATCTGGAGGAAATGGACAATTTCTTAGACAGATACCAAATACCAAAATTAAATTAGGATCAAATAGATCTTCTAAACAGACCCATAACCTCCAAAGAAATAGAAGGGGTCATAGAAAGTCTTCCAACCAAAAAAAGCACAAGACCAGATGGTTTTAGTGCAGAATTCTATCAGACCTTCAAAGAAGTCCTAATACCAATACTCTTCAAACTATTCCACAAAATAGAAACAGAAGGAACACTACCCAACTCATTCTATAAAGCCACAATTACACTGATACCAAAACCACAGAAAGATTCAACTAAGAAAGAGAACTACAGGCCAATCTCCCTTATGAATATTGATGCAAAAATACTAAACAAAATACTTGCCAACCGAATCCAAGAACACATCAAAACAATCATTCACCATGATCAAGTTGGCTTCATCTCAGGAATGCAGGGATGGTTCAATATACGGAAATCCATCAACGTAATCCAATACATAAACAAACTAAAAGAAAAAAAACACATGGTCATCTCATTGGATGCTGAAAAAGCATTTGACAAAGTTCAGCATCCTTTCATGCTAAAAGTCTTGGAAAGAACAGGAATTCAAGGCCCATATCTAAACATAGTAAAAGCAATTTACAGCAGACTGATAGCCAACATCAAAGTAAATGGAGAGAAACTTGAAGCAATCCCACTGTATTCAGGAACTAGACAAGGCTGCCCATCTCACCATATCTCTTCAATATAGTACTTGAGGTACTAGCTAGAGCAATTCGACAACATAAGAAATTAAAGGGATACAAATTGCAAAGGAAGAAGTCAAACTATCACTATTCGCAGATGATATGATAGTATACTTAAGTGACCCAAAAAACTCCACCAGAGAACTCCTATAGCTGATAAACAACTTCAGCGAAGTGGCTGGTTATAAAGTCAACTCAAGAAAATCAGTAGCCTTCCTATATGCAAAGGATAAGCAGGCTGAGAAAGAAATTAGGGAAATGACACCCTTCACAATAGCCACAAACAATATAAAGTATCTTGGTGTGACTCTAACCAAACAAGTGAAAGATTTATATGACAAAAACTTCAGGTCTCTGAGGAAGAAAATGAAGAAGACCTCAGAAAATGGAAAAATCTTCCATGCCCATGGGTTGGCAGGATTAATATATTTAAAATGTCAGTCTTCCCAAAAGCAATATACAGATTCAATGCAATCCCCATCAAAATCCCAACTCAGTTCTTCACAGAGTTAGAAAGAGCAATTCTCAAATTCATCTGGAATAACAAAAAACCCAGGATGGCTAAAACTCTCATCAACAGTAAATGAACTTCTGGGGGAATCAATATCCCGGACCTCAAGCAATACTATAGAGCAGTAGTGTTAAAAACTGCATGGTATTGGTACAGTGACAGGGAAGTGGATCAATGGAATAGGATTGAAGACCCAGAATTGAACCCACACATATATGGTCAATTGATATTCGACAAAGGAGCTGAAAATATCCAGTGGAAAAAAGATAGCCTTTTCAACAGATGGTGCTGGCTCAACTGGAGGTCAACATGCAGAAGAATGAGAATTGATCCACTCTTATCTCCTTGCACTAAGCTCAACTCCGAGTGGATCAAGGACCTCCACATAAAACCAGACACACTAAAACTAATAGAAAAGAAACTGGGGAAGACCCTTGAGGACATTGGCTCAGGGGGAAAATTCCTGAACAGAACACCAATTGCTTATGCTCTAAGATCAAGAATAGACAAATGGGACCTCATAAAATTACAAAGTTTCTGTAAGGCAAAAGACACTGTCAAAAGGACAAATCAGCAAATTGGGAAAAGATCTTCACCAAACTCACATCCGACAGAGGGCTAATATCCAATGTATACAAAGAACTCAAAAAGTTAGACCCCAGAAAACCAAATAACCCTATCCAAAAATGGGGTACAGAGCTAAACAAAGACTTTTCACCTGAAGAAATTCAGATGGTTGAGAAACACCTTAAAAAATGTTCAACATCATTAGTCATTAGAGAAATGCAAATCAAAACAACCCTGAGATTTCACCTCACACCAGTCAGAATGGCTCGGATTAAAAACTCGGAAGATATCAGGTGTTGGCAAGGATGTGGAGAAAGAGGAACACTCCTCCACTGCTGGTGGGACTGCAAGCTGGTACAAAGCCTCTGGAAATCAGTCTGGCAGTTCCTCAGAAAACTGGACATGATACTTCCAGAGGATCCAGAGATACCACTCCTGGGAATATACCCAGAAGATTTCCCAGCATGCAATAAGGATACATGCTCCACTATGTTCATAGCAGCCTTATTTATAATTGCCAGAATCTGGAAAGAACCCAGTTGTCCCTCAACAGAGGAATGGATACAAAAAATGTGGTATATATACACAATGGAATACTATTCAGCCATTAGAAACAATGAATTCATGAAATTCTTAGAGAAATGGATGGAGCTGGAGAACATCATACTAAGTGAGGTAACCCAGTCTCAAAAGAATACCCATGGTATGCACTCACTGAAAAGTGGATATTAGCCTAGAATCTTGGGACACCAAAGACACAATTTACATACCAAATGATGTCTGACAAGAAGAAAGGAATGGACAATAGTGCTGGAAAGGATCAAAGCATCAGTGTAGGAGAATACCAGAACAGGGAAGTAGGAAGGGGTGGATGAGGGAGCAGGGGGAGGGAAAAGGGCATGTGGGACCTTAGGTGGGTGGGGAAACAAAAAAGGAAAGGAAATGTAAATATAGAGTATATCCAATAATTTAAAAAAAATGTTACTATGAGATCTTGGAAGAATTTTGTGTCAGGCCTTATTGAGATCCAGTCTGGAGATGATCATGATAATTCTCTTAAATCTAGTTTCAATTCCAGCATGTGTCACTTTCACTATTGAGTGTTGGTTGACTTGATTTTTCACAACCTCTTCTTTCTACAAATAAATGTATGAAATGAAGTCTCCTGAAAGCTTCATTATATGGATTAAAAATGGTAAACTCTCTGAATTTATAACTCAGTACCTTAGAATAAATAGTGTTTCATAACATACTATTTAGATACATGAAGATGTCAATTTCACAGCAGGGAGATTTCCTGAGACTGAGCCAAAATATAAATGGCACTATTTTATTTGCTTTTCTCATACCAAAAGAAGACAGTTTTCCCCCATATCTCTTTCTCTTTCTGTATCTAGATGTCTGTCTGTCTGACTGTCTCTGCCCCTCTTTTGCTCTGTCTCTTTGTATATTATGTGTATTTAAATATGTGTATTCCTATGTGTGCGAGTACATGGGGTTGTTTAGAGCTGGTATATTTAATTGTTCTCTCTGTTTACTGCCCTGTGGTCTCTCATGGGACCTGGAGTCCCTCAGTTAGTCTATTCTACCTAATAAGATTTTTAAGTGACAATGTGTATCTGATTTCAGAATACTGGAATTACAGACATGTCTCCACAAGTATTGAGCTTTTTCATGTAGATTCTGGAAATCTAATCTCTGAACCCCACATCTACATGCCAAGCAGCTCGTCCACTAAACCATTTCCCAATCTGAACACAAATGTTTCTAAATGTAAGACTATATGCCTATACTGTATATCATCTGGTTTTACAAAAACTTACAAAAGAAAAGCCTAGAGAAAGTAGAATTAAGTCAAATTTCAATTAACACTCATGCCCAAAGCCTGTCACAACATAAATAGCATTGTCTCTGTTACATGCCATAATATATGGGGAGTGTTTTGTAATATGTCAGGTCTCATTCATACTAACTAAAATAAAAACAGTGTGTTTACCTATTCTTTCTTTTCAGAAGTCATCTGGTAAAGGGTAAATTTAGCAGATTTTCTTAAGATCGTCTACCATTTTACATGTTCTGTGATGGATGAGTGCTTAAAAGCAATGCCTGAGAAACTTCATATGAGGATTAATTCTTGTTATTAATATGTTTTTCCTGCCACTATTAATTTAATATAAAAATTCCCATGCATTAGCCCACCATATTAGGCAGATTCTCTGCAAATCAATGAATATATACTTTTTGTAGCACTGTTATGCAGACAAATAGATTTCTTAATTCCTAATGATGATTCTATGAAAATCCTAAGTTTATACTATTAATTATTGAACTATTTATATATAGAAAGGGATGTACTTAAGACCCAACAAGTCCTCATATGTCAAGAGGTAAATGCAATAAGATTTGTATCAGATTTGTGATTAAGTAAAATATTCCTCTAGGTTGTAAAACAATTATCTGATAACTAAATGCCATAAAGGGGGAATAAACAGTTTATTTTAGGTACAAAGACAGAAGATAAAATATAGACTAAGTTTATCTATACAAAACTTCAAGGTAGATGATATGACTATTAACAGAAATCTGCTGACTTAGAATTATAGTTTTAAACTTTTATTTAACTTCTGGAACTAGTGACTGATAATGTATATTTAGTTAGATAACTAGTCTTAATGTAAACACATATAAACATCTCTGTCGTTATTTTTTTATTCAACTCAAGTTTGAACATATTGTGAACTTTTGAGGATGACTTGAATACCCTGTGATCTTAGAGCCTGAGAAAAATATAAGGACTGAGAACCAGGCAGTCAGATCACAGATTAGGATCTCTTTTAAAAGGGTTTGTTAGTTTCTGCAGCAAACTCTAGCTGCCAGGATCTAGGGATTGAGGAGTACCTGCAGAAAAAAAATAACAAAGAACCTCTTTACGTAATCCTCCATTGTTTAAAAATAGGTTGTAGAGTGTTATTCACCAGAGGCCTGCAGATTCTAGCCTCAGAATATTTTACGGAGCAGACAGATAAACATTATTTTATAAAAAGCCACCTTTCTCACACAACCATGTTTTGGCCCTGTACCAATGTTTTCCTCCCTCATGCTTTCTAGAGAGAATCACCACACCTGGAGTTGGACCCTGGAACTTTCTGAAAATCTATGTAGGCTACAAGAAATAAGAGTGTCTCATAAACCTCTGAGCAACATCTTTATGTCTTGTAACTTCTCATTTTCTGTGATAAAATAACCTGAAAAAAGTGAATTAAGGACTGAAGTTTTTATTTTGAATCACTGTTCAAGGCTACAATAGAGCAATGTGGGACACTGTGGAAGCAGGACAGTGATGTGTTTTATCACATTGTGTCCACAATTAGGAAGCAGAGTGATTACTGCTTTTGTTTGATTACTGCTTTTCTTTGGCTCACTTTGTTCTTTTTATACAACCCAGTCTCCAAGCCCAATAGTGGATGAGCCTTCTTCTTCTTTTTTTTTTTTTTTTTTTTTGGTTTTTTGAGACAGGGTTTCTCTGTGTAGTCGTGGCAGTCCTGGAACTCACTCTGTACACCAGGCTGGCCTCAAACTCAGAAATCCACCTGCTTCTGCCTCCCAAGTATTGGGATTAAAGGTGTGCACCACCACCGCCCTGCTGTGAATGAGTCTTCTTACCTCAATAATAGAATCCAGGAAATCCTCCATAGCCATACACACAGACTAACCTAAACTAACCAAGCCTTCATTGTTATGCGTGCGGGCTTGACTCATAGGTGATTATAGTTCCTGTCAAGATGACAGCTATCACTAACCATTGCCATCTCCACCCCAAAGGAGATATACACTGAGCACCGAGCTGAGAGATCAAAACCATTCTCTGAATTTTGCTGATTTTAGTAATAGATCTTGAAATCAGTAAAAATGTGACATTTTGTTTTAAAAAGATGCTTGCTTATATGCTGGACAGTTACCTATTGCAAATAATGCTACAGTGGAAAAAGATAAATGTCCATCAGTAGATGCCTGAATGAATAAAGTACACTTAGCTCAAAGAGTGAGATGTAATGAACTCACAGTAAATAATGCATGTGACATTTAAACTGATTGATTTCTATTGTACACTGTGAAGGGAGTAATGTAAGTATTGATGCATACGAGAATGCTACATGTAGTGCTTCAATAAGTAGAAGATAAACACACAAAAGAAGGACAAAGTAGAATAAACATATAGATAGAAAAGGTCAATAAGACTGGATTGAAGGTAATAGGCAGGGGAGATTTTTCTGATCAGCTAGAGGGTATTTTGATTTTTTACTTTTCTCAGATTAAGAAGCACCTAAGAGATCAGTAAAATATATAGGTCTGTGTCTGTTGTGATGTTTCAAATGGTGTTCAACTAAAAATGGAATATCTGCCCTGACTGTTGCTGTTACAATTCCAGAATTTTTAATATTAAAATATTTAACTACTCATAGAAATGAACTCAAAATGATGAAACAATAGTTAGCCTTAGAACTAAATTTTAAGCAGATAAAATTCCCAAATCAACACTAAGATACTTAAAATAACTACAAATATAAACATAAATAATAAGTCAAGTAATTTCTGAAGATAGTGTTTTTTTCTGACAGTAGACTTTTGGCAGAATATAATCTAAGAATGAAAGCTCTAAGGACTATGTTCAAAGAATCTTAAATACAACTCTGTTACTGGCTCTGATGCTACAAATGTGATTCTGAGCAGGTTTGCTGTATGTTCTTGGGTAGTGTAAATGAGAAAGTATTTTGATGTCACTAGGAAAGTCACTCAGGAGAGAGACATAGAGTGAAGAAACAATAATTAGAATTTTATTCTTTTTTTTCCTTTTTTTTAAAAAAATATTTTCTTTTTTTATTGGATATATTCTATATTTACATTTCATTTCCCTTTTTCTGGTTCCCCATCCCCCAAAGTTCCCACATGCCCTTTTCCCTCCCCCTGCTCCCTCATTTATCCCTCCCCACTTCCCTGTTCTTGTATAACCCTACACTGATGCTTTGATCCTTTCCAGCACCAGTGTCCACTCCTTTCTTCTTGTCGAACATCATTTAGTATGTGAATTGTGTCTTTGGTGTCCCAAGATTCTAGGCTAATATCCACTTATCAGTGAGTGCATACCATGGGTATTCTTTTGAGACTGGGTTACCGCACTTAGTATGATGTTCTTCAGCTCTATCCATTCCTCTAAGAATTTCATGAATTCATTGTTTCTAATGGCTGAATAGTATTCCATTGTGTATATATAACACATTTTTTTGTATCCATTGCTCCTTTGAGGGACATCTGGGTTCTTTCCAGCTTCTGGCTATTATAAATAAGGTTGCTATGAACATAGTGGAGCATGTATCCTTATTGCATGCTGGGGAATCTTCTGGGTATATTCCCAGGAGTGGTATGGCTGGGTACGCCAGCAGTATCATGTCCAGTTTTCTGAGGAACCTCCAGACTGATTTCCAGAGTGGTTGTACCAGCTTGCATTTCCACCAGCAGTGGAGGAGTGTTCCTCTTTCTCCACATCCTTGCCAACACCTAATGTCTCCTGAGTTTTTAATCTTAGCCATTCTGACTGGTGTGAGGTGAAATCTCAGGGTTGTTTTGATTTGCATTTCTCCAATGACTAATGATGTTGAAAATTTTTAAGGTGTTTCTCAGCCATCCAAATTTCTTCAGGTGAAAAGTCTTTGATTAGCTCTGTAGCCCATTTTTGGATAAGGTTATTTCGTTTTCTGTGGTCTAACTTCTTGAGTTCTTTGTATACATTGGATATTGGGGTTTGTATCAGAGGAAGCTTCACTGAAATTATAATTTAGACATAAAAATTCTTGCACATGGTGCTCAGAACCATCCAGCGGCGGCGGAAACAGGTACCCAAGACAGCCCGAGCTTAAGACCTTCGGGGACTCAGGCCTGGAGTGGGAGTTGGGCACAGAATAGCAGCTGCACTCTGCACTCGCTGGGCGGACCCCGAGCTCCCTGCAGGCAGCTGCCATATTGCCTGCAGCTTCCCGCCCAGCTGGTGGTGGGGAAGCCGGAGTGTCACCCAGCATGCCAGGTGCTCAGAACCATCCGGCAGCGGCGGAACCAGGTACCCGAGACAGCCCGAGCTTAAGACCTTCGGGGACTCAGGCCTGGAGTGGGAGTTGGGCACAGAATAGCGGCTGCACTCTGCACTCGCGGGCGGACCCCGAGCTCCCTGCAGGCAGCTGCCATATTGCCTGCAGCTTCCCGTCCAGCTGGTGGTGAGGAAGCCAGAGTCAGCCAGTGTGCCAGGTGCCCAGACCCAGCCGGAGGCCGAACCAGCCTCCCATCCAGCCAGTGGCAGGGAAGCTGGAAACCGGACCCAGCCAGCTTCCCAGCAGCTTGGGACCAGCAGGCAGAACCAGATAACTGAGATATCCCAACTTTAAGACCCCTGGGATAACAGGATATCAGACAGCAAACCCTGAGCAGGAGCAGTGCAGAGCAGCCGCCTAACAGGCGGAACCAAATACCTGGGATATCCTGAGTTTAAGACCTCAGGGGACTCAGGCCACCTGTCAGCAATCTGTGAGCAAGACCCCCGCAGGACAGTGATTCAGGTATCCCAGTCGCTGGGAAATAGCCTTACAACCCCACAGGAGGGTCAAGCACCAGCTAGTATCTACAGGACCAACTAACACCAGAGTTAACCAGATGGCAAAAGGCAAACTTAAGATCACTACTAACAAAAATCAAGGCAATATGGCGGCATCCGAACCCAGTTCCCCAACAGCAATAAATATTGGATACCCCGAAACACCAGAAAAACAAGACTCAGATCTAAAATCACTGGTCAGGATGCTGATAGAGGAACACTTAGATAAATCTCTTAAAGTAATACATGAGAAAATAGATCAAAAGCTAGAAGCCATTGCAAGACAAACACAATTAAATCCCAGATATCTCAACACACCAGAAAAACAAGACTCAGATCTAAAATCACTGGTAAAGATGCAGATTGAGGATCACTTAGATAAATTTTTTAAAGTAATAGAGGAGAAAATAGATCAAAAACTAGAAGCCCATACAAGGCAGACACAAAAATCACTTAAAGAAATCCAGGAGAATATAGAGCAAAAAATGAATCCCAATAAGGGGGAGAAACAAAAATCACCTAAAGAAATACAAGAGAACATGGGTCAACGAGTAGAAGTCATATAAGAGGAAACACAAAAATCCCTTAAAGAATTACAGGAAAACACAAACAAGCAACTGAAAGATATGAGCAAAACCATACAAAATCTAAAAACAGAAGTAGAAACAACTAAGCAATCGCAAAGGGAGACAATGTTGGAGATAGAAAACCTTGGGAAGAAATCAGGAGTCATAGATGCAAATATCAACAATAGAATACAAGAGATAGAAGACAGAATCTCAGATGCTGAAGACACCATAGGAACCATGGATTCAACAATTAAAGAAAATGCAAAATGCAAAAAGCTGGTAACCCAAAACATTCAGGAAATCCAGGACACAATGAGAAGACCAAACCTAAGGTTTATAGGGATAGATGAGTATGAAGATCTACAACTTAAAGGGCCAGCAAATATCTTCTACAAAATTATGGAAGAAAATTTCCCCAACCTAAAGAGAGAGATGCCCATGAATATACAAGAAGCCTATAGAACCCCAGATAGACTGGACCAGAACAGAAATACTTCCCGTCACATAATAACCAAAACCCCAAATGTACTAAACAAAGAAAGAATATTAAAGGCAGTAAGAGAAAAAGGACAAGTAACATATAAAGGAAGACCTATCAGAATTACACCAGACTTCTCACCTGAGACCATGAAAGCTAGAAGATCCTGGGCAGACCTCATGCAGACCCTAAGAGAACACAAACTTCAGCCAAGACTACTATACCCAGCAAAACTCTCAATTGCCATAGATGGGGAAACCAAGATATTCCACGACAAAACCAAATTTGCAAGATACTTATCTACAAACCCAGCCCTACAAAGGATAATAGGGGAAAAATACCAACACAAGGGGGGAAACAATACCCCAGAAGAAACAAGATAGAAACCCCATCTCATCCAACTCAAAAGAAGAGAACCACTCAAATACAAATAATAATAACAATTCCCAAAATGTCAGGAAGTAATAATTACTATTCCTTAATATCTGTTAATATCAATGGACTCAATTCCCCAATCAAAAGACACAGACTAACAGACTGGATACGGAAACAGGACCCTACATTTTGCTGCATACAGGAAACACATCTCAGTGTCAAAGACAAACACCACCTTAGAGTAAAAGGCTGGAAGACAGTTCTACAAGCAAATGGTCCCAGGAAACAAGCTGGAGTAGCCATTCTAATATCAGATAAAATCGACTTTCAACCTAAAGTCATCAAAAGAGACACAGAAGGTCACTTCCTGCTTCTCAAAGGGAAAATCCACCAAGAAGAATTCTCAATACTGAACATCTATGCGCCAAATGCAAGGGCACCCTCATTCGTAAAAGAAACTTTACTAAAGCTTAAAGCACACATCGCACCTAACACAATGATTGTAGGTGACTTCAACCCTCCACTCTCCTCAATGGACCAATCAGGAAAGCAGAAACTAAACAGGGACACAGTGAAACTAATTGAAGCTTTGGACCAATTGGATTTAACAGATATATATAGAACATTCCATCCTAAAACAAAAGAGTATACCTTTTTCTCAGCACCGCATGGTACCTTCTCAAAAATTGATCATATAATTGGTCACAAGACAGACCTCAACAAATACAAGAAGACCGAACTAATCCCATGTCTCCTATCGGATCACTATGGAGTAAAAGTGGTCTTCAATAGCAAGAAGAACGACAGAAAGCCCACATACACATGGAAACTGAACAATACTCTACTCAATGACACCCTGGTCAAGGAAGAAATAAAAAAAGAAATCAAAGACTTTTTAGACTTCAATGAAAATGAAGGTACGACCTACCCAAATCTCTGGGATACAATGAAAGCAGTGCTAAGAGGAAAACTCATAGCCCTGAGTGCCTCCAAAAAGAAACTGGAGAGAGCATACACTAGCAACTTAACAGCACACCTGAAGGCCCTGGAACAAAAAGAAGCTAACTCACCCAGGAGGAGTAGAAGAGAGGAAATCATCAAACTCAGGGCTGAAATCAATCAAGCAGAAACAAAGAGAACCATACAAAGAATCAACAAAACCAAGAGCTGGTTCGTCGAGAAAATCAACAAGATAGATAAACCCTTAGCTAGACTAACCAAAGGGCACAGAGATAGTATCCAAATTAACAAAATTAAAAATGAAAAGGGGGATATAACAACAGAAACAGAGGAAATTCAAAAGATCAACAGATCCTACTACAAAGGCCTATACTCAAAACAACTGGAGAATCTGGAGGAAATGGACAATTTCCTAGACAGATACCGAATAACAAAATTAAATCAGCATCAAGTAGACCAGCTAAACAGTCCCATAACCCTTAAAGAAATAGAAGGGGTTATAGAAAGCCTCCCAACCAAAAAAAGTACGGGACCAGATGGTTTTAGTGCAGAATTCTACCAGACCTTCAAAGAAGACTTAACACCAATACTCTTCAAACTATTCCACAAAATAGAGACAGAAGGGACACTGCCCAACTCGTTCTTCGAAACCACAATTATGCTGATACCTAAACCACAAAAAGACCCAACAAAGAAAGAGAACTACAGGCCAATTTCTCTTATGAATATAGATGCAAAAATACTAAATAAAATTCTTGCAAACCGAATCCAAGAGCATATCAAAACGATCATTCACCATGATCAAGTAGGATTCATTCCAAGAATGCAGGGATGGTTCAATATACAGAAATCCATCAATGTAATCCACTACATAAACAAACTAAAAGAAAAAAAACCAAATGGTCATCTCATTAGATGCTGAAAAAGCATTTGACAAAATTCAGCATCCTTTCATGCTAAAAGTCTTGGAAAGAGCAGGAAATCAAGGCCCATACATCAATATAGTAAAAGCAATCTACAGCAAACCAGTAGCCAACATCAAAATAAATGGAGAGAAACTTGAAGCAATCCCACTAAAATCGGGGACTAGACAAGGCTGTCCTCTCTCTCCATATCTTTTCAATATAGTACTTGACGTTCTAGCGAGAGCAATCAGACAACATAAGGAAGTCAAAGGGATACAAATTGGAAAGGAAGAAGTCAAAGTATCATTATTTGCAGATGATATGATAGTCTACTTAAGCGACCCAAAAAACTCCACCAGAGAACTTCTACAGCTGATAAACAACTTCAGCAACGTGGGTGGTTATAAAATTAACTCAAACAAATCAGTAGCCTTCTTGTACCCAAAGGACAAGCAGGCTGAGAAAGAAGTTAGGGAAATAACACCCTTCACAATAGCCACAAACAACATAAAGTACCTTGGCGTAACTCTAACCAAACAAGTGAAAGATCTGTATGACAGGAACTTCAAGTGCTTGAAGAAAGAAATCGAAGAAGACCTCAGAAGATGGAAAAATATTTCTTGCTCCTGGATTGACAGGATCAATAGAGTAAAAATGGCCATCTTGCCAAAACCAATCTACAGATTCAATGCAATCCCCATCAAAATCCCAAATCAATTCTTCATAGATCTAGAAAGAGCAATTCTCAAATTCATCTGGAGCAACAAAAAACCCAGGATAGATAAAACTATTCTCAACAATAAAAGGACTTCTGGGGGAATCAATATCCCTGACCTCAAGCAGTACTACAGAGCAATTGTGCTAAAAACTGCATGGTATTGGTACAGCAACAGGCAGGTAGATCAATGGAATAGGATTGAAGACCCAAAAATGAACCCACAGACTTATGGTCACTTGATCTTTGATAAAGGAGCCACAACCATCCGGTGGAAAAAAGATAGCCTTTTCAACAAATGGTGCTGGTTAAACTGAAGGTCAACATGCAGAAGAATGCGAATTGACCCACTCTTATCTCCTTGTACTAAGATCAACTCCAAGTGGATCAAGGACCTCCACATAAAACCAGACACACTGAAACTATTAGAAAAGAAACTTGGGAAGACCCTGGAGGACATGGGCACAGGGGTAAAGTTCCTGAACAGAACACCAATAGCTTATGCTCTAAGATCAAGAATTGACAAATGGGACCTCATCAAATTACAAAGTTTCTGTAAGGCAAAGGACACTGTCAGAAGGACAAAACGGCAACCAACAACGTGGGAAATGATCTTCACCAACCCCACATCCGACAGAGGGCTAATATCCAATATATACAAAGAACTCAAGAAGTTAGACCCCAAAGAACCAAATAACCCTATCAAAAAATGGGGTACAGAGCTAAACAAAGAATTTTCACCAGAAGAAATTCGGATGGTCGAGAAACACCTTAAGAGATGTTCAACATCATTAGTCATCAGGGAAATGCAAATCAAAACAACCCTGAGATTCCACCTCACTCCAGTCAGAATGGCTAAGATTAAAAACTCAAGAGACAACAAGTGCTGGCGAGGATGTGGAGAAAGAGGAACACTCCTCCACTGTTGGTGGGATTGCAAAATGGTAAAACCGCTCTGGAAATCAGTGTGGCGGTTCCTCAGAAAATTGGGCATGCCACTCCCAGAGGACCCTGGCATACCACTCCTGGGCATATACCCAGAGGATTCCTCTGCATACAACAAAGACACATGCTCCACTATGTTTATAGCAGCCTTGTTTATAATAGCCAGAAATTTGAAGGAGCCCAGATATCCCTCAAAAGAGGAATGGATACAGAAAATGTGGTATATTTATACAATGGAGTACTACTCAGCAATTAAAAATAATGAATTCATGCAATTTGTAGGTAAATGGTTAGATCTGGAAACTATCATCCTAAGTGAGCTAACCCAATCACAAAAGAATACACACGAAATGCAATCACTGATAAGTGGATATTAATGAGCCCAGAAGCCCTAAATACTCAAGGCACAATTAGCAAGTCAAATGACTCTCAAGAAGAAAAAAAGGAGAGGACCCTGGGCCTGTAAATATTGGATCCAATATTGTAGACCCAGAACAGAGAAATCGTGGGGGGTGGGAGGGGAAAGAGTGGGGAATAGCATGGGGGGGAGAGGAATTATGGGACATATGGTGGGGGGTAACTGGGAAAGGGGAAAGCCTTTGGAATGGAAACAAAGAATATAGAAAATAAAAAAAAAATTCTTGCACATACACTTCTTCACTGTGTTCATTGAAAACAACTTGACATGATGATCAAGTCTAAGAGTTGATTTTCAAATTTTTAAAATAGGAAATATACATATCAGGAAAATAGCTAGATCTGGTCATGACTAGTACAAGTTCAATGTTACTCTTTGGATTCTTTAGAGTTTGAAATAGCTAAAATTGTCAGGATCTAGTAGGTATGGCTCAAATCATATCAGGCAGGATGTTTCTGGTTTGTATTAACTGACAGAAATGACAATGGCACAATGCTATAGGCTTTTGCTTTAGACCTCATAAAAAGGTGAAAGGTTAATTGTGTACCAACATTCATCTATCTGTTTTTTGACTGTGGAGGTAATCTGTATAGCCATCTCATACACCTTCCATGATGCCCCCTAAAACTAGGAACCCAAATCAACCCTTCCTTATATTGTTTTTGTTGCATATTTTTGAAAGAAGAACACAAGAGTTTCTACATTTCTGTAGAAAGCCTGAATGGAGGACATCATTTGCTCTATATAAGTAAATAGGTCCAAACTAGTATTGGGACTAGTGAGATGGGTTATCAAGTAAAAGTGATTGTCCTCATTATTTTGTTTGTTTTTCATATATAGAAATGGGTGTTGAGAGAGAGATTGAAAGACGGACAGACAGAGACATAGACAGAAAAAGAGAGAGAAAAAGAGAAAACAGAGATATATAGAGACAGAAAATATATTAAAATAGATAGAGAGGAGGGAGAAAAGTTTGAAATATTTTATAAATGTTAGTGTAATAAGGTTAATGTAAGAAGTTAACACAAAACACAAGGAAATTCTAGGGTACAGACCCAGACTCTTTCGCCATGTGTCTGTAAGAACTACCTGAGGTATTTTACTAAGGATAAATCATTATCAGTGCAGAAACCTGAAACAAAACTTCAGCAAATGATAGAGCTGAATACCCACCAATTGAAAGAGCCTGACACCACACTTCTGCTGACAGGTCTCAAGGTTATACAAGACCCATGAAGTTCACTTGCCAGTGTCCTAACTGTGTGTAAGGAATCAAAGCAACTGCATTTAACATTGAACACTCTCCACAAAATCTATATCATGGAAGCCAAATGTGAAGTTTAATTTTTAATCTTGGCTAGTTGTGAAGAACCTAGATCATTAGGAAAGAAATACTGGCATGGAATTCAAGTGCAGAGTCTCCTATACTGGTGTCACAGATGGGATAAAAGTGAAGAAGGATGAAATTAAATACCTGGGCTTTCTTATTGCTGCTTCCAAGCTGTACTACTACACATAGACATTCCCACTGAAAGTGACAGACAGGTCTGGACCTAAGAAACAAAATTCCTCTTTCCTTTTTTCTGTTTCCTCCTAAATATGAGTCACAAGGAAGAAAATTGAGAAACCAGAAAATAAAACAAAGGGGTCTGCAGAGATTTCTCCTTCAGTAAAATGTTTGCTGCATAACCTTAAGAACTTGAGTTTGGAGTCCCAGAACCTGTAACATGGAAACAGAGACAATTCTGAATTTTACAGAGCTTCCTCGAGAGCCAACCAAGGGGAAATGATCAGGTATAGGTTCAGTTAGTTGTCAGAATGAAAATCAAAGGCGGAGTGTTCCAGGACAGCTCTTATTGTTGACTTTCAGCTTATGTGTGTTAATGCACACATGTACACACACCTACAAATGTATCGATAGCTACATGATCAAGTGCTCATGAAATATACACCCACAAATGCTTACCACTCACATATCATACACATATATACACTGAAGACCATACACATAGAATGGGACTCAGAGAGAAAGACAAACAGAGAAACCAGAGACACTCACACCCACTCACAAACACACATATACACATACAACCACAAACAAAGAGAGAGAGACGGAGAGAGAGAGAGAGAGAGAGAGAGAGAGAGAGAGAGAAATATAAGAAAAAGAAATGTTTAGGAGGTGAGTATTTTCTAGGTTGAAAATAGTCAGTCTTGAAAACCAAATCCAAAATATGAACACTGCTTAAAGTTTGAACAAAAATATGAAAAGAACAGTTGCTGCATATTGGATATATAATCCAAGGCATTTTTCTTGGGGTTTATAGTGATTATACCATACAGTCTTCACAATAAACTTGAAAACAGATTTTATTAGTAGTAACAAACAAAGACACTGAGAAAAAGGAAAACAAATCCACCTAAGTAAAACAACATGATAAAACTAAGAAATGCCGGGGTAGATTCAAATCTAAGAGATATGATTAGGTTTGGGGTAAGCTAATAGTAATTTCCCAATGGAAAGAGATCTCCCTCTCACCTGACTGAAATGAATACAGGAAACTGTAAAGCAAAATTGGCTTAATTGACACACATTGTTTCTTTGTTGCATGCTATGTACTAACTTCAGTAGACACAGTTCGGTAATACATGCCAAACTTTGATGTAACAAAAATACAAATATTCACCAAAATAAGAAGAAGAAGAAAAAATAACAGTTAGCTAAATAAACTTTGTTACTTTAGAAGTATTTGAGCTCAGGTATTTTGTAGCAGTAAAATAAAACTAAGATAACCTATAAAAGTAGAGTGCAATGGGAAAATCATTCAACGTAAAATATTTGTCTGCTTCTTCCTTCACTGAACAAAATCACAAGCCACCAGAGTTTTGGTGGGTATAGTAGTTTTGGCTGAAGTTTGTATTCTCTTCTTAGAGTCTGCATGAGATCTGCCCAGGATCTTCTAGCTTTCATGGTCTCAGGTGAGATGTCTGGTGTAATTCTGATAGGTCTTCCTTTATATGTTACTTGGCCTTTTTCTCTTACTGCCTTTAATATTCTTTCTTTGTTTAGTACATTTGGAGTTTTGATTATTATGTGACGGGAGGTATTTCTGTTTGGTCCAGTCTATTTGGGGTTCTATAGGCTTCTTGTGTATTCATGGGCATCTCTCTCTTTAGGTTGGGGAAGTTTTCTTCCATAAATTTTTAGAAGATATTTGCTGGCCCTTTATGTTGTAGATCTTCACTCTCCTCTATACCTATAATCCTTAGGTTTGGTCTTCTCATTGTGTCCTGGATTTCCTGAATGCTTTGGGTTACCAGGTTTTTGCATTTTGCATTTTCTTTAATTGTTGAATCCATGGTTTCTATGGGATCTTCAGCATCTGAGATTCTGTCTTCTATCTCTTGTATTCTATTGTTGATATTTGCATCTATGACTCCTGATTTCTTCCCAAGGTTTTCTATCTCCAACGTTGCCTCCCATTGCGATTTCTTAGTTGTTTCTATTTCTGATTTTAGATTCTGGATGGTTTTGCTCAGATCTTTCACTTGCTTGTTTGTGTTTTCATGTAATTTTTAAGGGATTTTTTGTGTTTCCTCTTTTATGACTTCTACTTGTTGACCCACATTCTCTTGTATTTCTTTGAGTGATTTTTGTGTTTCCCCCTTATTGGCATCCATTTTTGATCCATATTCCCTGAATTTCTTTAAGTGATTTTTGTGTTTGCCTTGTAAGGGCTTCTATCTTTTTATCCATTTTCTCCTGAATTACTTTAAGAGATTTATCTAAGTGTTCCTCTATCAGCATCCTGACCAGTGATTTTAGATCTGAGTCTTGTTTTTCTGGTGTGTTGGGGTATCTGAGACTTATTGCTGTCAGGGAACTGGGTTCAGATGCTGCCATATTGCCTTGATTTCTGTTAGTAACTATGTTACGTTTGCCTTTTGCCATCTGGTTATCTCTGGTGTTAGTTGGTCCTGTAGTTATTAGCTGGTGCTTGAACATCCTGTGGGCTTGTAAGGCTCTTTCCTCATGACTGGGACCCCTGAACCACTGCCCTGCGGGGCTCCTGCTCACACATTGCTGACAGGTGGCCTGAGTCCCCAGAAGTCTTAAACTCGGAATATTTGGAGTACCTGGTCCTGCCTGCTGGTTCAGCCTGTTGGTTCCACCTGCTGGTTTCAAACAGCTGCGAAGATGGTGGAGGTTGCAGCGAGTGCAGATTCGACCTTCAAGGCAAAGAGCCCACACCTTGCTGGGGCCCCAGACCCTCTGCTCTGCACGCAGGTCCCGCTCAAGGCCTGAGTCCCCAAAGGTCTTAAAGACAGGATATCTCTGGTACCTGGTTCTAATAGCTGGCTGGTTCGAAACAGCTGGGAAGATGGTGGAGGATGCAGGGAGTGCAGGGTCCACCTTCAGGGCACAGAGCCCACGCTTGGCTGGGGCGCTGGACCAGCTGCTCTGCCTGCAGCTCCTGCTCAAGGCATATCTTGGGTACCTGGTTCCCCCTGCTGGTTATGACAGCTGGTTCAAAACAGCTGGGAAGGTGATGGAGGCTGGTTCCACTGGCTGGCTGGTTCGAAACAGCTGGGAAGATGGTTCCAAATTTTTATTTTCAAAGATGCTTTCTAGAAAGGACTTGCAAATCAGCATCGTGCTGAGATCCCAAGGCTGTGTGTTCATCTCCCTCATCATTCTCCGAACAGGCACCAATGTCTACTACTCTGTAATCCTTTCCTAGGGCAATTATGTGCCCCAGGTCTCAGAAATATCACCGGATCATACAGTCTCACTCGTAAACCAGAACAGTAAACATTCTGGGAAATGCTTTTAAGCCTGGCTATGTTATTTCTCTCTTTTGAACTAAAAAATATGTTTATACAACTAACCATTATCAGGTCATTTCATTAGATGCTGAAAAGGCTTTGGACCAATTTATGCATACTTTCATGCTAAAAGTCTTGAAAAGAACAGGAATTCAAGGCCCATACCTAAACATAGTAAAAGCAATATATAGCAAACCAGTAGCCAACATCAAACTAAACAGAGAGAAACTTGAAGCACTCCCACTAAAATCAGGGACTAGACAAGGCTGCCCTCTCTCCCCATATCTTTTCAAAATGGTACTTGAAATACTAGCTAGAACAATTAGAAAACATAAGGAGGTCAAAAGGATATAATTTGGAAAGGAAGAAATCAAACTACCACTATTTGCAGGTGATATGATAGTATACTTAAGTAACCCAAAAAACTTCACCAAAGAACTCCTATAGCTGATAAAGAACTTTAGCAAAGTGCCTGGTTATAAAATCAGCTCAAGCAAATCAGTAGCCTTCCTATACTAAAATGATAAGCAGGCTGAGAAAGAAATTAGGGAAATAATACCCTTCATAATAGTCACGAACAACATAAAGTATCTTGTTGTGACTCTAACTAAACAAGTGAAAGATCTGTATGACAAGAACTTCAGATTTCTGAAGAAAGAAATAGAAGAATACCTCAGAAAATGGAAAAATCTATGCTCATGGATTGGCCAGATTAATATAGTAAAAATGGCATTCTTGCCGAAAGCAATATACATATTAAATGTAATCCCCATCAAAATGCCAACTCAGTTCTTCATAGTGTTAGAAAGAGCAATTCTCAAATTCATCTGGAATAACAAAAAACCCAGGATAGCTAAAACTATTCTCAACAGTAAAAGAACTTCTTGGGAAATCAGTATCCCAGACCTCAAACAATATTACAGAGCAATAGTGTTAAAAAGTGCATGGTATTGGTACAGTGACTGGCAGGTGGATCAATGGAATAGGACTGAAGACCCAGAAATGAACCCACACACCTATGGTCACTTGATATTTGACAAAGGAGCTGAAAACATCCAGTGGAAAAAAAGATAGCTTTTTTAACAAATGGTGCTAGTTCAATTGGAGGTCAGCACTCAGAAGAATGAGAATTGATCCATTTTTTCTCCCTATACTAGTGGATCAAGGACCACCACATAAAACCAGACACACTGAAACTAATAGAAAAGAAACTGTCCTTGAGGACATGGCCACAGAGGGAAAATTCCTGAACAGAACACCAATAGCTCATACTCTAAGATCAAGAATTGACAAATGGGACCTCATAAAATTACAAAGTTTCTATAAGGCAAAGGACACAGTCAAAAGGACAAAACAGCAACCAACAAATTGGGAAAAGATTCTCACCAAACCTACATTTGACAGAGGGCTAATATCCAATATATACAAAGAACTCAAGAAGTTAGACCTCAGAGAACTGAATAACCCTATTAAAATGGGGCTCAGAGCTAAACAAGTATTTTCACCTAAAGAAATTTGGATGGCTGAGAAGCACCTTAAGGAATGTTCAAAATCATTAGTCAGTCATTAGGGATATACAAATCAATACAACCCTGAGATTTTACCTCACACCTGTCAGAATGGCTAAGATTAAAAACTCAGCAGGTATTGGCAAGGATGTGGAGAGCGAGGAACACCCCTCCACTGCTGGTGGAATTGCAAGCTGGTACAACCACTCTGGAAATCAATCTGGAGGTTCCTCAGAAAAGTGGGCATGTCACTTCTGGAGGATCCTGCTATACCACTCCTGGGCATACACCCAGAGGATTCCTGGAATGCAATAAGGACATATGCTCCATTATGTTCACAGCAGCCATATTTATAATAGCTAGAAGTTGGAAAGAACACAGAAGTCCATCAGTGGAGGAATTGATACAGAAAATGTGGTATATTTACACAGTAGAATACTGCTCAGCAATTAAAAACAATGAATTCATGAAAATTTTAGGCATATTGTTGGAACTGGAAAATATACTAAGTGAGGTAACTCATTCACAAAAGAACACACATGGAATGCAGTCACTGAAAAGTGGATATTAGCCCAGAAACTCTGAATACCCAAAACACAACCCATATATCAAATCATTCCCAAGAAGAAGGAAGGAGAGGGCCTGGGTCCTGGAATGACTTGATGCATCATTGAAGGGGATTGCCAGGACAGAGGTGTGGGAGGGGGTTGATTGGGGAACTGATGGAGGGAAGAGGACTTATGCGACTTAGGGGGAGAAGGGAACCTGGAAAGGGAAAGCCATTTGGAATGTAAATAAATAATATAGAAAAGAAAAAAAGAAAAAAGAATTAGAAAAAGAAAAAGAAAAAGAAACAACCAAGACAAACCCTGGAGCTTGTATCTGGTTATTCCAGCTTGAATTAGTAATCACTATGCTGATAAGAGAGTTGGCTTCTTTGTTGAAAAACAAAGGTAACACTGAAAGGACAACTCAAGGATGTCCTCTGACTTCCATATGAGGCAGGTACACACACACACACACACACACACACACACACGATAACTAATTTTTTAAAAGTTGATTTAATTTAAATATTCAATTTATTTTTATTTATGTGTTTCTTAAGGACAAGAATAGACTGATTTACTGTGAGAACTTTTTTTGCCATACACAATCAACATTAGAAAGTAATTTGCATGAATCAACTTGTACAGAATTGAATGATGTGTAAATAACTGAGCACATCAACATGCAAAAGGAGGCAAATAAACAAGAGCATTGATAAATAGATTAATAAATGAGAGATTAATAAAGAATTTTAGAAATCTGTGGGCTGATACAGAGAAGTGTGAAAGAACTGAAAATCAAATGCTTGAAAAATCTCAGGATCTTAGGATTCCTCACCTAATTCCTCTCCTCAACTGTGGTTGGACTAACTGACCATGCTAAGTTGATATGTAAAAGGGATTTCTCTAAGTGGTTGCTAAAATTTTTGGCAATTCGAAGGTGATGATGCTTGAATTCCAGGTAATGCAACAGCTTTATGACTTAGAAATTTGTCTAATGGCTCAATTTAGCTGGAAATTATGCTATAGGCTGGAATTCCAGAAAGACCACTTCAAAGCAGAGGCTTATCCACATCGAGATAAGACTCTCTGCGGGCCTTAGCCTGAGAGCCCAGTCTTCTGAAGCTATGTGTGGTCCACACATTATGCATGATGCATAAAACCCTGATTTTTCTATCTCATGGATGGCTGTTTTTGAGCTCTTTGGAAAACTCTACATTAGCAAAATCAAATTGTCTGTTTGAAGACCCCAAAGAACCAAATAACCCTATCAAAAATGGGGTACAGAGCTAAACAAAGAATTTTCACCAGAAGAAATTTGGATGGCCAAGAAACACCTTAAGAGGTGTTCAACATCATTAGTTATCAGGGAAATGCAAATCAAAACAACCCTGAGATTCCACCTCACACCAGTCAGAATGGCTAAGATTAAAAACTCAAGAGACAATAGGTGCTGGCAAGGATGTGTAGAGAGAGGAACACTCCTCCACTGTTGGTGGGATTGCAAGATGGTACAACCCCTCTGGAAATTAGTCTGGTGGTTTATCAGAAAATTGGGCATGACACTTTCAGAGGACCCTGGCATACGACTCCTGGGCATATACCCAGAGGATTCCCTGTCATACAGTAAAGACACATGCTCCACTATGTTCATAGCAGCCTTGTTTATGATAGCCAGAAGTTGGAAGGAGCCCAGGTATCCCTCAAAGGAGGAACGGATACAGAAAATGTGGTATATATATAATGGAATACTACTCAGCAATAAAAAATAATGAATTCATGCAATTTGTAGGCAAATGGTTAGATCTGGAAAATATCATCCTAAGTGAGTTAACCCAATCACAAAAGAATACACATGAAATGCAATCACTGACAAGTGGATATTAATGAGCCCACAAGCCCTAAATACTCAAAGCACAATTAGCAAGTCAAAGGATTCCCAAGAAGAAGAAAGGAGAGGACCCTGGGCCTGAAAAGATGGGATCCAGTTTTGTAGGAGAGTACCAGAATGGAGAAATGGTGGGGAGGGGTGATTAGAGAATAGTTGGGGGGGAGAGGACTTATGGGATGTATTGGGGGGGGAACTGGGAAAGGGGAAAGCCTTTGGAATATAAGCAAAGAATATAGAATAAAAAAAGAAAAAATAGAAAAAAAGAAATGTAAGCCACAATACATATTGGAATAATATAAAGACGCAACGGCAGAAGTATTATTTCAAGCAATTAAACTGAAAGTGAGCTGCAACTTATAAATGGCCTGTGAATGTATCTCCATTAGAAAACCTGCTTTGAATGTTCTCCCAGGATGAGCTAAGTTCACTACCTGTGAAGATACTAGTCCTGCTTTCAAGGGAGGGTATTTATAGTGAGAAAAGTCATGTAGGAAACAAAGTCAGGAAAAAGTAAAAAACCCACAAGAAGGGAAAAGAGGCCTTGGAGTCTGGTTGTTGCTTTGAGAAGACAGAACTCTAGTACCATGACAACTGAAGTCATTTCCCACTTCCTGCTGAAAAGCTACAATTTTCCAAGTCTCTCACCGGAAACACTGTAAAACTGTAGTGACTACTGATATTTGCTTTTCTAATTTTGGCTATATGTATAAATAATTGAGCACATCAAAATATATGTGCTCCTCCTCCAAGAAACGTCTATAGCCACTCTAAAATTACTTATTGAAAGACAGAAAAGTAGGTAGATTTTAACAATCCTTTTAGATATATCCTGATAGCTACTAAAATAATCTATATAGGCACTCCATAGTTACTCTTTGTGAGAAGATCATATTGATACCTAGTTATATCCCATTCTTTCTCTATGCAACTCTCTTTCTAAAGCACAATTATTATTTTTTTTTACTAAAATAGCATTGCTAGGGTTCAGTGAGATGGCACATTGAGTAACAGCACTTGTTTTCAAGTTTAATTTGGGATGCACATGGTGAAATGAAAAAATAACTCCTGAACTTTGTGCTCTGACCTCTCCACCTTCACAATCAAGTTTATTTCATAAACAAGTGAAATAAATGTAATAAAAAATTGATTTCACTCCAGACAGACAGAAACAGAACAGGGGAAGAAATAACTACAGTAGAGTCTCCAACCTTCCCAGAATTATTTTGACACCTTTTTATCTTTGTAGTAAGAATGTCCAAATATTAAGTGCATTTCAACCTGACTCCAACGTTACCCAAAGCAGGAATGGTTGATCCATCCCATATACAATCGCCAAACCCAGACACTATTGTGGAAGCCAGGAAATGCTTGCTGATAGGAACCTGATAGGGCTATTTCCTGAAAGACTCTGCCAGAGCCTGACAAATACAGATGTGGATGCTTGCCAACCATTGGACTGGATGCAGAGTCTCTGATGGAGGAGCTGGAGAAGAGACAAAAGGAGCTGAAGGTGTTTATGGCCCCATGGGGTAGCAACAGTGTCAACCACCCAGACTCCTGAAGCTCCTGAGTGATGGACCACCAAGCAATGAGTGCACATGGAGGGACCCATGGCTCTGGCCACACATGTGGCCAAAGATGGCCTTATTGGACATCAGTGGGAGGAATGGACCTTGGACCTGAAGGGATTCTGTGCCCTAGTGTAGAGGAATGCCAAGGTTGGAAGGCAGGATTGGGTGGATGGTTGGGGAAACACCCTCTGGGGAAGGGGAGATGGGATAAAAGGGTTTCTGTAAGGAAGACCTGAAAGGGGATAACATATGTAATGTAAATAAAAAATATCCAATAAAAGGGGAAAAAAGAGAAGATGAGCCACTGGGGGGAGGGGACAAACAAACAAGCAAGCAAAAAACATGGATTTGGCTATGGCATCTCATTGGTTTCCAGCTCTTAATGTAAGTTCCAAGCTTCTAATCATGGCTAATCATATTTGAAGGGCATCAGTGTGAAGATGTGTGAATCGTCCTCATCTACTAAAGTGCTCAGACACTGTCTACACATACTGCATCCTTTGAATTATTATATTTTTCCTTATTATAATTATTTTCAGTGAATCAAAATTAAGAATAATGCTCATTATACTTTAGTTCTGTTTCTTGTCCTTGCTATACATTAACATTAAAAATGTTAGAAAGTGGCTGTCAAAACAGTAGTGAAGAGAGATGACATCCTTTTGTCAGTGGTGAGAAGATAGAGGTATGATTCCAGTCTGTCAACATCTGCAGCCAGAGGAGGACCACTACTGTTTTAAGGACCTCTCAGCCTGGACAAAACTGGGTTTTGTAGATTTGTTATAAGATTTATTACTAGATAATATAAAACAAAATTGAGACCTTATTAAATCTCTCTCTCTGTCTCTCTCTGTCTCTCTCTCTGTCTCTCTCTGTCTCTCTCTGTCTCTCTGTCTCTGTCTCTCTCTGTGTGTGTGTGTGTGTGTGTGTGTGTGTGCATGCACATGTGCGTGTGTTTGCACATTTTCACATGGCACCATGGGCACATGTGTGTGTGCCTGTGTGGTGGCAATAGGCAAATAGGGCTTTTGATTTTCATAGTAAGTATTAACTGAAACTATGCTGATTGATCAGTTATATTGGTAAGGCAATGAGCTCCAGGGATCTGCTATTATCTACCCTCAATGACTGATATTATAACTTTGAACTTTTATATGGTTTCTATGTGAATGATGGGGATCCTAGCTCAGTTTCCCTGTTTACATGGCAGACTGAGCCATCCCCAGACCCTGATATCAGAATTGTTTATATGTTCACAGTTCCTCATCATCATTTGTCTAGAACAATGGTCTAAGCCATATATATATACAGACAATATAAGACAGTTTGTTCTAGTCCTTCTATAACACAAAACATTTTGCATAGAGCAAGTGCTTCAATTCTTCATAGCTGTAATCACTATCTTACTTATTATTCAGTAGCATTGTTCTCAAAAATTTACTAGCTCCTTCAATATCAAATGCTTCTCTTGGTAAATATCTGATATATATTTAATATATCATTGCAAGCGACATTTTTTAACAACAGTACTATGTGTAGGGGTATATGTACATATGTGTACATGCTTGCAAGTACCTTACCGATTGTGCTGTTTCTTCAGCACCTTGAAAACAGTAATCTTGCAATGATGACTAGACAACTGACAATTTAAGAAAAACAAATTTGAAACCTTGCCCTATCTTATTCTTGTGCCAGTCTTTTGTAGAACAATGGAAGCTATACACTTTTTCTGTTGTATATATTTGTGTGTGCCTCTACACACGTGTATATAGGTGTCTTTTATAAATCTATGTTTTCATGTGTGTATGTGTATATGTTTATCTATGTATTTCTGTATGTTGTGTTTTCACAGAAATGTGTGTTCTTAACTGACAGCATATACACACTAGTATGTGTCTGTGTGTATACTGGAAGTAGATTGCTTGGGGATGAAGTCAGTAGGAAGATGCCAGCACAATAGTGCATTATGAATACCATGACCTATTTTAATCTTTAATATTTTCGTCCAACACTGAATACACACTCAAAGTGTAAGGAAGAGATGTCATGAGTGTCATCTCATGTTTTCAACCACTTCCATTCTCCTTGTACTGACAGATAGTTGTGTCAGCAATGAGTAAGTCATGGGCATTGCTCTAATTTCAGGAATCAAGGCTAACAATGGAGGTCATAGTGAGGACACAGTTCCTTCTTGCTGTCAATATCTGGAATAATAATCTATTTACTTAGTTACATTATATAAATATGGCTAGAAATATTGGAGAGACTTTAATCACAATTCTCTACCTACTTCATTATGCATGCTTCGATAAGTTTTAATAACAACAGAGGCTGCTGGCAAGCAGAGAGAATTGGAGCATCATAATAGCCAAGGTATAAGATTAAAAGACTATAAAGGTAGCTTGGAAATTGATTAGGAACTGTTTGAGAATGGAAAACAAGTTTTGATTAAGAAATTCACATAAACATTTTCTGCAAATTTCTTGTAATTCTTGTCTATTATCCTATACATGTGAAACTGCCATTGGTTCTACTGATACAGGATGATAATGTATTTTGACTATGACTTTACACAAATATCTTTGCATATAAATATGCGATTTATTTATAACAGTAAAATTGGGCTACTGGGAAATATATTTCAATAGTTGGCCAAGTGGCTCTTAATATCAAAATTTCACAAACTAACTACAAACTGAATTCAAAGCAAAAAGGTTTAAAAGTGGACAAACTGACTACAATATAAGATCTAAGAAAAATTGTTCTTCATCCTGATAAGCTTTATTAAGAAAGCTTTATCTCTAGATTACCATAATCTAGGGAATAGGATGGCCATTTAAAACAGGGGAAGGCTTTATTGACTTATGTCTCTCTTGAGAATGAATATGAAACTTTCAATCATGTGGCCAACTTTCAGATTAAGGGTTGGATCTACAATCACTACATAACAATGTATGACTGTTTCAAGACTGACTATTTTAGAATGATTGAGCTTTCATGTGGGTAATGGTTAATACGAGCAGCAACACTGACAGGCTCTAGAGTCACCTAAGATGTCTGAGCACACCAAACACACTTTTTTGATGGGGGATCTTTTGACTTCAGAAGGACCAAACTCTTCCCATAGAATATATGCTTCAGGTATGGTTGTATGTCCTTTAAAACATGCCTGCATAGTAGTTTCCTGGTTATCTAGGTCATCTATTCCTACTATGTAAAATTTCTTCTCCCTCCCTCTCTTTCTCACCTATTTAAGTATCTGTAATAAAATTCTCTTTAAAACTCAGAATCTTTTGTACCTGAATTTCTTCTTTGAAATCTTAAGACAAAACCCTGAAATCAACTAGTTCTGGATGCCTTTGCTATTAGTTCTATTCTGAGACCCAAGTCCCCATAATTAAGCTCAATAAGAACACATAAATACTGTAAAAAATAACCATATATGCAAAAGCATGATAGTGATGAGAGGTACAGATAGAGAAATCCCATTGACAAGACTGACACCTAATAAGAGGACTACTGTTAAACCTCAACAGATTAGCATCTTTCTTTTAATTCTGTACAAAATTTGGTGGCTGGCGATGGGGTGGAAAATCAGATGTGGGGAATATTTTTCTGGCTTTCCAAATTGCAAAACTCTGAGGAAATTAACCTAAAAATTTCGATTCGAATGTTAAGTTAGTGTCATTTGTAAAGATAGCCAGCATGAACATTCTTGTTCAGGTTATACTTTTTGTTATATATTTCACAGCATCACACGTCATTAAAATGTAACAATATAGAAGACTTAAGATTTCCCAAATAAGGGGTAATCCTTTTCCATTGTTATTGAAATTCCAATGTATAATCATTAAAATTATTAACCCTGTGCTAAAGTAGTTATAATGTCCCAACATGGAAAAACATCTGGTCGAGACTTGCATTTAGTGAATTAGTATTCCCCAAGCTAGGATACAATTCTGTATTTTCAAAAGAACCCATGAGTGAGTTATGATTTTAGAAAAATCAAGACACATTGAGAAGCTCAGTCCTAGATTAAGTTTTGAACAGGATTAGGTAACAACAACCAAGATTAGCAGAAAAACAAGACAATTTCTATTCTTTTTCTAAGGCAACTGCAAATTAACTAACATCTAACCACTGTAGGAAGGACTACAGAAAATTAAATAATTAGCTAAGTAACACTTTATGCAGCCAGTATTTTGATCTTGGCTTAGAGTTAGAAAAATGCTAAACTTGCTTTGTCATCAAAGTGATTGATAGTGGTTACATTGCATCCTGTTTGTAGCATTTCATGGTCCTGTTCCTGAGTTCACTGACACATTAACATCCAGCTTGTAATCTGGTACAGCCTTAGTGCTTTGGACACTATCTGGCCAAAAAGAGCTCTATATGTAAGTTGCCTCACTACAGAGGAGCTTGGGCATAAATGCTCCATGAGATATAAGGAGCCTGATATTACTCATTTATTACACAACACATACTGCATTACTGAAGAACAGGGCTTGAAATTAAATGCATGCCCCTTCTTCCTCTTTGTGTGTGTGTGTGTGTGTGTGTGTGTGTGTGTAAAAGAGAGGGGGGTTCATAGGCACATACTTATTTACCAATTAAAGAGAGTCAATCTTTTTAGGACTGCTTGCCAAGCTAAATGTTTAAAAACTACATCAATGTATAGTACCATGGAATTGTATTAAATAATATATTAGTCATTAAATGACAATTTAAAGCACTGATTTTATTTGTGAAGAGGGCACATGTAGACTGTTGTGAATCTGTAGAAGTTAGTGGGAATCACATTGGGATCCGTTCTCTACTTCCACCATGTGGGGTCCAGAGAATCATCTTGTCATCAGGCTTGGCACCAAGTTCCTTTACCTGATCAACATGTGGGCTCCTCAGATGCTATTTGTAAATCTATGTAGCTGATTTATAAAGAAAGTACATGCTCTCACGATATTCCACAGAAAACATTCTCTCTCTCTGATAATGATGGTGATAGTAGTGGTGGTGGTGATAGTGATGGTGATTTGCAAGGGAAGGTGACTGACTGATTAAAACTTTAGTGATTTCTTGAGCAATCTTGACCTATTGTACAGGAATTTACTGACCCAGTATATGTGTATAACCTAACAGCAAATTTTCTTGAAATATTTGAAGGGACGACTAAATTTCATGAACCCAAAGAGTAAGAATGTCATCAGATGCCACAGCAACTCCAGTAAATTTTGTAGGACAAGTTCTACAGACTAAGGCATTATACTCCAAAGAGGAGAATGTCTCCTGGAGCTGTGGAACTCTCCTAGCTAGAAGTTATTTCTGAGCCATAGATCTCACAGCAGCCTGCTTTGCTTTCAATTTCCCCCCTCCCCTCTCACAAGACTATCCTATTGGCTCGGGCTGAGAAAATCCAAGCAAGTAAGATGTCAAAGGGTCCGCTCTTTGAAGTATAATCATTAGCCAAAAAAATTCTTGTTTTAGACCTGCAACACTTTGCCTCATAATTACGTTAACCTCCCAACAATATGTAAATTTATATGGCTATGTAGATGAGAAAGGCTCTGACACTGTGGTATGAAAAGCATTGATTAAGCACAATGAATCTCAAGAAGTTTTTACAGATGGAAAGCTAGGTGTTAGGTAAAGTTTAGTCACAGGAACTCATTAAGACCTAGGGAGTGTGACCAAACGTTCTTTGAAGTCTCTTTAAAAGTTTGTTGTTAACTACAAGTGATTATGTATCAGGAAGACTAATGTTATCTGTGATTGACCCTCTATATATGTCACATGGAAAACATTATACCTAAGTGATTTAACATTTCCTTGTGCCAAATGGTTATGCTGATTGTTCTTTGTGCATGCTTTACTGGATATATCTTTTGAAATGGAAATGTCTACCCTTCATGCTTAAAAACTCTTGCTTCAGAGCAGCAAAATGCACTCAGATTCAAAACCACCTCTGTGTTTTGTGTCTGTTAGTCACTGCTGAACTCATACCTTCCTAGATACCAAACCCCTGGTTTTCTAGCAGTTGAGTTCCCAATTGGGTTGGTCTGCAGCAGTCAGATTGTATGGGAGGTTCAGAGCAAAGACATTCCTGCTTTACTGAAATTCTTCAACCTGATATATGTATATGTATATGTATATGTATATATATATATATATGTATATGTATGTGTATATATATATATATATATATATATATGTGTGTGTGTGTGTGTGTGTGTGTGTGTGTATTTGGTTTTTACCTACCACAATAAATTCTTCATGAAACCATTAGCATGATTAAATATGGAATATAGTAACCTAAATCTATGTTCTCAGGCCATGATCATACTCTAGAATAATTGATGCTTTCATGCTTTTAGGGTGAAAGCTGTTTTCTTTTAATGTTCTCACTTGCTGACCCAATGTTCCTAAAATCTGTGATCATCCCAGCTCCTTGGTGTATAGCCATCTTCCTATTCCACTGATGAACTACTGAAGCTAAATATAATAGGACTCAGGGAGACGCATGGTATGTAGAAACATCTATGAATAGACTTCCCACTAACTTTTATGCCTTGGTTTTGTGTTTATTTGTTTTGTTTCCCATCTCAATTTTATTCTGTTATTGAGCTTTAATAGAGATATTCATGGCAAAACATATAGAGAACATTTGGTAATTTATTCCCATTTCAGGGAATAGTTCATGGCTCCATCATTCTTCTATGTCTTGAAAATAACTAAGCTAACTTCTATTATATTTAAACTTACCAGTATTCCCTCATGAAGATAGTATGCTAAGTTTTTGTGTACTAAGGTGTGCTGTTCCAAAATCTTCCTTTTATGGCATTTCACCAGTCACCCAGGTTAAACATTCTTAGAAAACACGCCTCTTACCAGTAATATTGCAGAACACCTGGAGTGGTCCCAGTGGGCCGCTGCCATCAGGATCAACATAGAAGAATCCAGCCATGTTCCCTTGGTGTCTGTACACCTCACAGGATTTCTCATAGATGGCTGGAAAGACACAAAGGTAAACTCTACTTGATTTTTAATATCCCTCTGAATGAAAAAGTAGCTCATACTTAAGCCCACTTCTCATATTTCCTCCTTTTCTTCTTCTATAGCCCCAAGATCCTTTACAAATAAGCATTCTAGTACTTTGTAGAATTGTAGAGAAACCACAGTTGCAATAACCTGAAGCAGCTAGTCACCACAGCTGGATAGTCTCCCCTCCCTCTTTTTTGCCAGAGTGGAAAACACCAGCTCCACCTTAGTGGGACTATCAGTGTAGTAATGAAATCTCATTAGGCAAAAAGAAGCACATCTCTGTAAGATTGGGGTATACTGTTCTACATAGAAAACTCTAGGTAGGCCAATGTAACATAGTAAAACTCTATTTCAATAGGAAAAAAAGGAGAGTAGAACATCTGGCCAAGATGGGACTTAACAGTGAGGTTAGCCAGGTTAGTCACCTGGCCTTGAGATGGAATTCACCTTGAGATATACTAAGAAAATGGAAGGAATACCTCTACATTTACTGGATTAGTTCATAGAAATGCTGTTATTTATTTATTTATTATTTATTTATTTATTATTTATTTATTTATTTATTTATTTTTGTAGTTCCTCTGAGCTAAACCACTATGAGGTTCAGCTGTGCATGGCTTGTTTTCTAAATCCTTATCTATTGTTGCACAGACAATTGGGAATCCATTAGGAAGATGTAACACTGGGCCCAGTCATAGTTGCAACCAAGATAAAATTGCAAGTGAATCATAGACAGAGGTATTAAAACATGGAAAGCATGAATATATGGAAATATATGGAATATACTTGAGGAAATGAAGTCTTGGTTTCTTTATAAATTAGAAGCAAAGATACTAGCAATGATTCAGATTCAGAAATAGTAAAACAAATTAGCTAAATACATGTATAATAAAATGAATGAAACAGAAGAAAATAAAAGTTAATGAAAAAACATAAGATATCAAATGGAAATAAGCATTAATAACAGAAATTATTAATATAAGGTCACAAACTGGAGAGAGGACATAGAAGCAGGAAATGACCTATAATAGAATCACAGCACATTCTGCTGTGGAGAAACTGAGCTCATAGAAGAAAACAAAAGGGAAGTTGTTGGCAGGGCTGGAGGGATGGCTATACTGGAGTGCTTGCCAGGCTGGCCTGAGAACCTGAGCCTGACTCACAGAATCCATATACAAAGCTGTGTGTGCCTGAAATCCCAGCATGATTAGAGAGCTCCAGGTTCTGTGTGAGATCCTACCTCAAGTATAAAGTGGTGAGTAGCTACATAAGATATCCAACATTGTCCTCTACATGCATATATAATTTTATATACAAGCATATCCATGAACAAGAACACATGTAGTATCACTGGAAGCTTGGGGGAATATCTTTTGGTCAACAGATAATGCCAGGGAAATAAAGATCTTTTCTTCTACATCTTAGCTTCCTTAATAGAATAATTTAAGAATGGACTTAATTGAATTTTGAAAATAATTTTATTAGAATTTAAAAGAAAACTCACAATGCTGTCAAAGCTGAAAATCTCATTAGCCACTCAGAGAAGGAGAATGTAAAAAATAAATAATAATTAAAAAGCATGAGTTGAACAAACATAGAAGTTAGCTACAGGGTGGCAGTTGGCTACATGATAAGAAGCAGAGATTCACCAAAGGAATAAGAAAACTAGGTGCCAGGAAAAGCATTTTAGGCTCTGATCGACATCTAATAGAGAAAGACAGAAGAGAAGAAAGAAGGAGCATTTATTAGTCAGAACAAAAATTCCAGCATACTCAGAAAATCCTTCAGGCACCTCAAAAGAACTATACTAGGGTAAAGGGAAATAGCATCTCTATAGAACTATACTAAGGTGTAGGGTGTTCAGAAAGGAGAACATTACCTAAATAAACAATCCCTCCCTTTATCATTTTAGCAGCAACTGAGCCTTCCAGTTGCCATATGGCCTGGAGCTGATTCTCTACCACAGGTCCTCATACCCAAATAGTGCCTGGAGAGCTAGTCTCCAAGTAGTGTGCACAGCCTGTGAGCAAATTAAAAGCAGCACTTCTGCTCGAAAGGACCCTCCCGGAAACCTCAGGACATGGGAACCTAGGAGCAGTCTGGCATGGGAGCCTCCTGGTTTCTGGCTGCACTCCAGAGATGAACCTGTACAACAACTCCTCCCAGAGTGAAGTGGTTTCCCAGGAGTACTGACACAGAAGCTTGCAGGAAAGAAAAGCCACAGTCAGAGACAGAAAGAATAGCAACACCAGAGATAATCAGATGGTAAAAGGCAAGGGCAAGAATATAAAAAACAGAAATCAAGGTTACATGACATTATCAGAAACCAGTTTTCCCACTACAGGAAGCACTGGATACTCTGACACACCAGAAAAGCAAGATTCTGAGGACCCTGTTATACCACTCCTGGACATATACCCAGAGAATTTTCCGGCATGCAATAAGTTACAAAACTTATTCCATTGAGTAAATAAACCACATTTTCTGTAGCCACTCCTCCATTGAGGGACATTTGGGTCCTTTCCAGCTTGTGGCTATTATAAATAAGGCTGCTATGGACATAGTGGAACATGCATCCTTATTATATGCCAGGGAATCCTCTGGGTATATGGACTGGAGTGGTATGGTACTTTCCTCCCAAAGTGTCATGCCCAGTTTTCTGAGGAACCGCCAGACTGATTTCCAGAGTGGTTGTACTATCTTGAAATCCCACCAGCAGAGGAGGAGTGTTCCTCTTTCTCCACATCCTCACCAATACCTGCTGTCTCCTGAATTTTCATCTTAGCCATTCTGACTGGTGTGAGGTGAAATCTCAGGGTTGTTTTGATTTGCATTTCCCTAATGACTAATGATGTTGAAAATTTCTTAAGGTGCTTCTCAGCCATCTGAAGTTCTTCAGGTGAAAATTCTTTGTTTAGCTCTGTTCCCCATTTTCTTTCTTTTTTTATTCTATATTCTTTGTTTACTTTCCAAAGGCTTTCCCCTTTCCCAGTTCCCCACCACCACTACCATACGTCCCATAAGTCCTCTCCCCCCAACTATTCCCCAATCATCCCTCCCCACCATTTCTCTGTTCTGGAACTCTCTTACAAAACTGGATCCAATCTTTTCAGGCCCAAGGTCCTCTCCTTTCTTCTTCTTGGGAATCATTTGACTTGCTAATTGTGCCTTGAGTATTTAGTGCTTCTGGGCTCATTAATATCCACTTATCAGTGATTGCATTTCATGTGTATTCTTTTGTGATTGGGTTGTTCACCATATTTTAATAGGGTTATTTGGTTTTCTGGGGTCTAACCTCTTGAATTAGTTGTATATATTGGAGACCCCAGAGGTTTTTTCATTTTTCATTTTGATTCAATGCCCTAATACAAAGCAACTTGAGGGGGAAAGGAGTTTATTATCATATCATTCCAAGTTGTAGTCCATTATATCAAAGAAGTTCCAATAGCAAGAGCTTGAAGTGATTGACCATAACCAGAGTCAAGAGGAGAAAGGAATGGACACACGTACATAGTTTGTTTGCATGCCTCTGGTCAGTTCTATTTCTCCACTTTTAAATAGTCCAGGCCACCTTGCTCTGGATATGTGCTATACAGACTGAACTGTGTCTTGCCTCATCAATTAATTTAGACAATCTCTTAGAGATGATCCCACAGGGCAAAACATTATGGTAACTTCTCATTATGTTTCTTCATAATGGATAATAAGTTGTGGAAAATTGAAAATTAAGGATAATTACCAGACAGAGGAAAGCCATAAGGAAAGTATAACCTGTGTGGTTTGCTAAGAATACTACAGTATTCTAAGTAGAAATGGACTGGGACATATGTTTGAATCTAGACATGAGCTTTCAAATTCTAACAGGAGATTTCCAATATATACCCCCTCTGGTGATTGACTACAGGAAGATGGAATGAAATGATAAGACAAAAGATGACTGAGTCTATATAGACACTTATAGGGGGTAAGATCATTGTGAAATGTAAGAATAATTTAAATGTTTGAATCTTTCTAAGACTGAAAATTTATTATCTCTGTTAAGTTATCATGGAATGTGGTCCATCCAAGAAACAATGTCATGGGGGGGGGTGATTTACCATTTTTATTTTGGAAACAAAAATAAGTGAAACAAAACAGAAAAATTCAGGTACCAAACTGCTACTTAGCTCATTCAGCCCACTTTCCCCAAAACACTTGCTCTGACATTTTTAGTTCAATTGCTCAGAGACTAAACTGAGAACATATGGATACAAAGCCTATATCTATTTACAGATACTGCAAATGAGCTCATGCAAGGCAAAATCTTTACTCTAAACTCTCCAGCTGGCATGGGCTGTATTTGAAAATCTGATACTGAGTCTCTAACTGTGAATTTCATATTCTGTCCTCTAAATGCTGGAAATAAATAAAAATGCACACATATACAAATAGTTGACACATGCTCACAAGTTTCCAAATGGACCTGAACATGACAGAGTAAACATTAGCAATTCTTGAGAAGTTCTCAGAGGGCATCCTATTTACAAAGGATTAGTCTCTGTCATCATTGTTAGTGAGTCTCAAGTAAACACAGAAGCTACAGATAGAGCACAAATGATATATTTTCCATTTATATATCATAAAGAATTTGACTTTGTCATCCCAAATAGATTTGCAAATTCCTGGGTTTTAATCTACAAAGAAGACACTATGCAATGAAAAAAGTTTGTCAGCTCTACAAGTTACATAATATTTGATATTAGCAAATGAGCCCTGAGAAAAATTTTAGGAGGGGTAAGAAATTATATTACTAGGGTACCTGAATGCATATTACACAGGAAATTTATGTCTAGAGTAAATTCTAGTGATCCTGAAACTTCAGGCTACCTTCACTACTTGGAGAGATCTAGGCCAGGGACAAAGCTTATCTCAAAATACAAAGTAGATAACACCTGTAGAATATCATCCAAAACTGTCTTCTGATCTTCATGCAGATGCGTGCACATACACATATGTATACACACTCAAACACACACTCACACAAACACAGATACACATAAACTCAGAACCTATGTTACATAGTTAAGCACAGACCATTGGAGAATTATAAAATGACAAATAACATGTAGAGGGGTATGCAATAGTTTCAGGTCTTATTCCGGCCAAGAACATGAGACATGCATTAACAAGACATTGAAAACTGTGTTACCTATGTAGTGGTCAATGCCTCCTGTCCATCTTTCAAAGTGCTACTAGAATCTTCCTTCCCATACCCTTTATGGTGATTGTCCTTAGTTGACAACTTGATTATACCAGTAATTATCTTAAATCCCCAAAAGAGGGGTTTTGGTTTCTTTTTTTGCTTTGCTTTTTGTTGTTTCTTAATTTGAAGTAGTAACATCTACTTTTATTCAGGATTTTTTAAGTTAGGAAGTTATTTTTTTAATCTAGACCTTTTGATCTGAGAAAATACATAGCACTGGGAACCTACTGTTCCCATAGTTATTCTGCACTGATGCTAACAACTTTTTGCAGGGATGGATCTAAGATCTTAATCCAAATGAGCAGAAGAATTATGGTTTTCTTGGTGCCCAAGAATCTTCACCCTCTTTTTGGGTTTCCAGACTGTCGATTTATTTTCTTTTGTATTAGAAATTAAACACATTTTCCTATTGAGATGTGGCTTCAAACTACTGAGCATTGCCATAGTCTGCATGAACTTCCATTTTGACTTTCACAAACATGCAGCCAAACCACCCAGGATTTGAAACCTCATATAGATCGGTCTAGCCATGAACTCATGATGTAGAAAGGGATGACTTTGAACCTCCTGCCTTCATCTCTGAGAATGGGGATTAATAGTATTAATAGTCCTTATTTAATGAGTTACACCCTCACCTCATGGAATAATTTTAAGTAACATTTAAAGCACAAAGAAATTTCACTACCTCCTTTAATAAGTAACCCATCTCCTATCTCCTTTTCTGTAAAAATATCCCAGCTTTAATGAAATCCTCTTTTTCAAGAGAGAGAGAGAGAGAGAGAGAGAGAGAGAGAGAGAGAGAGAGAGAGAGAGAGAATTTCTCTGGGGACCTCTGTCTCTCTGTCTCCTGGGACATGACTGTCATGGTGATGGAATCCTCTGATACTACACAATCACCATGAGCATCTGTAACAATTCCTTCCTTAGTGTCTGGGAGGTCACTTCATACCAGCTCCTTATCTTCATATATTACATTACATTCTGGGATATACTTCAGCCCTGAACCTCATGTACCCTGTTTAATTTTACTTAGGTGTGTTAATTAGGTGAGTAAAAGGGAACTTTTCATTAGAGGATTTCAATATGTTGCTATCTGGACTTTGGCAGTCAGCCTCAGAAGGAGGGTTCAGCCAATAGAGAAACAGACCTTGGGGACTAGCTTCAGAAATATAATCTAACAGGTTTTAATAAGAGTGATGGTGCCAGGCGGTGCTGGTGCACCCTTTTAATCCCAGCACTTGGGAGGCAGAGGCAGGCAGATTTCTGAGTTCGAGGTCAGCCTGGTATACAGAGTGAGTTCCAGGACAGTCAGGGTTATACAGAGAAACCCTGTCTCAAAAAACAAACAAACAAACAAACAAACAAACAACAAAAAAAACCAAAAAACAGAAAAAAAGAGATGGAATTGGGGAGAATGGTCTGGCCTGACAGAGCCATGCTTAACACAATCAAGAAGGCTGCAGCCCCTTCTCAATCATGAGAACTCTGAGATGGGTCAGGAACTGTGTTTGGAGATATTGGCCTGAACGAAGAACATAGCCCTGGGGCCCTGGTGCAAACACTGCCTACCAGATTGAACAAGGAAGCAGAAGTCAGCTATTCCTGATCCCAGAGATGCTGCTGGTGGACAGAGCTATTCATATGAACTCACAATGGGATAAAAAGTCAGCAGAAATAGTGCCCTACAATCTCGTAAACCTCCTAAATTCTAAGGATCCACTTTTTTTTTGCATTTTTTTAATTGGATATATTCTATATTTACAATTCATTTCCCTTTTTCTGGTTCCCCACCCCCAAAGGTCCCACATGTCCTTTTCCCTCCCCCTGCTCTCTCATCCACCCCCTCCCACCTTACTGTTCTTGTACTCTCCCACAATGATGTTTTGGTCCATTCTAGCACCAGTGTCCACTCTTTCTTCTTGTGAGACATCACTTGATATGTGATTTATGTCTTTGGTGTTCCAAGCTTCTAGGCTAATATCCACTTATCAGTGACTGTATACCATGGGTATTCTTTTGAGACTGGGTCACCTCAATTAGTATGACGTTCTCCAGCTCCATCCATTTCTCTAAGAATTTCATGAATTCATTGTCTCTAATGGCTGAATAGTACTCCATTGTGTATATATACCACATTTTTTGTATCCATTCCTCTGTTGAGGGACATCTGGGTTCTTTCCAGCTTCTGGCTATTATATATAAGGCTGCTATGAACATAGTGGAGCATGTATCCTTATTGCATGCTGGTGAATCTTCTGGGTATATTCCCAGGAGTGGTATGGCTGGGTCCTCCGGAAGTATCACGTCCAGTTTTCTGAGGAACCGCCATACTGATTTCCAGAGTGGTTGTAGCAGCTTGCATTCCCACCAGCAGTGGAGGAGTGTTCCTCTTTCTCCACATCCTCGCCAACACCTGATGTCTTCTGAGTTTTTAATCTTAGCCATTCTGAGTGGTGTGAGGTGAAATCTCAGGGTTGTTTTAATTTGCATTTCCCTAATGACTAGTGATGTTGAACATTTTTTAAGGTGTTTCTCAGCCATCCGAATTTCTTCAGGTGAAAAGTTTCTGTTTATCTCTGTACCCCATTTTTGGATAGGGTTATTTGGTTTTTCAACAGAGGGCTAATTTCCAATGTATACAAAGAACTCAAGAGGTTAGACCCCAGAAAACCAAATAACCCTATCCAAGGATCCACTTTTTAATAGTGCTACCATGGGGCTAACCTTTAAGACATGGGTCTATGGGGGATAGTAGGGATACAAACTAGATCTGGGGCCATTAAATTCACACTTATTTTGTCTTGGGTCATAAAGGGATCATATGAATGAATATTGCTTAAGAAATATCAAGACCATTTGCAGTCTCAGCCTGCATGTCATCAGGGTCCCTTCTAGGGCTCCCTAGTGGGACAGGACTTCCTGGAGTGTGTGTGTGTGTGTGTGTGTGTGTGTGTGTGTAGATGTGGTGCGTGAAGCATCCTTTCTTTCCCAAATTCTGGTTGGCGCTTTACCCACTGTGGGATCACACAATTCCTGAGGACCACCACCATCTGGGAGAAGGGTAGCCTGCTGTAATGGTGGCACTGCAGCCCAGACATGTAGGGCAGTTTATCTCTCTGACCCCAGACCTTCAAGGATGCTGTTGGCTCCATGCCCAGGAAAGAAGTTCTTAGGCGTCCTGGTGGAAAGAAGGATGCCAACGAATAGACTAACTTTTGTTTCTAAACCCTTTCCCTGCTTGGGGCAGAGGAAATAAGCAAGGGCCCCATGAACGAGGCCCTGACCAGATGGGACTCCAGCACTAGGCTGATTTAGATGAGGTCGAGGGAGTTGGGGAGGGGGAAATTGAACAAGAACCACCTGCAATGACAGAAGGCACAAACAGACCCACTCCCAGATCAGAGCACAACTACAAAAGCAAAGAGAGAGAGAGAGAGAGAGAGAGAGAGAGAGAGAGAGAGAGAGAGAATATATCTTGGCTTTTGAACAAGGTAATATCCGATTTACCCCATTGATAAAGCGTGTGTGTGCATGTATGTATGTGTGTAGGGGGGGTAAACAAGTCCACATCAGCTTTTTTTAAGAGCACGGACTACCAAGTACACATGTCTTGCCAGCCCTTAGTAAAGGATCTTGCACAACTGTGCTACTTTCTTTCTGTGGAGAGGCAAACTACTACTCTGAGGATGGCTGGATTGTTGAATGGGATCCATTCTCCTCTCCCTGTGTATTTGAGATCTTGGACTACCTGAGATACTACCACATATTGAATCACAACATGAGAAAAGCCACAGAGGTCTTCCAGAGTGAGAGTCAGAGGGAGACCCAAGTGTCCCCAGGACATGTGACCAAAGAAAATGATTGGGAGGAGCCAAACCAACCTTCCCCTAGCCTGCTCAGTGAGATAGACCTGGAACTTGAGACCTGTGATGGTGGGAACTGTCCTGACCAGGATCCTGCTTCTGACAGTACCAGATGCCTAGTCTTCTGGGCATGGCATCCAGGGGCATTCGGCAAGAAGAGGAAGAAGAAGAAGAAGAAGAAGAAGAAGAAGAAGAAGAAGAAGAAGAAGAAGAAGAAGAGAAAAAGCTACTCAGAACTCTGTTTGGAGCCCAGGAACATGGATGCCATGGATGCCTTCTAAGACTTGCAATTAGGGGATCTTCTGTCAGCTGCTCTATTACCGGAAAGGAACACACAGGACAGTTGTGTCTTTGCAGCCATCTGGTATTTGTTTATTTGTTTATTTACAGCTTTCTTTTTCATTTCTATTTTCATTATTTGTTTACATTCCAAAGGCTTTTCCCTTTCCCAGTTCCCCCCTCACCATATGTCCCATAAGTCCCCTTCCCTCCACCCATTCCCCAATCACCCCCCTTTCTATATTCTGATATTGTCCTACAAAACTGGATCCAGTCTTTTCAGGACAAGGGTCCTCTCATTCCTTCGTCTTGGGAATCTTTTGATTTGCTAATTGTGCCTTGAGTATCCAGAGCTTTGGGGCTCATTAATATCCACTTATCAGTGATTGCATTTCATGTGTATTCTTTTGTGATTGGGTTAACACGCTTAGAATGATATTTCCCAGATCTAACCATTCGCCTACAAATTGCACGAATTTATTATTTTTAATTGTTGAGTAGTATTCCATTGTATAAATATACCACATTTTCTGTATCCATTCCTCCTTTGAGGGACATCTGGGATCTTTCCAACTTCTGGCTATTAGAAATAAGGCTGCTATGAACATAGTGGAGCATGTGTCTTTATTGCATGTAGGGGAATCCTCTGGGTATATAACCAGGAATGGTATAGCAGGGTCCTCTGGAAGTGCCATACCCAATTTTCTGAGGAACCGCCAGAGTGATTTCCAGAGCAGTTGTACCACCTTGCAATCCCACCAACAGTGGAGGAGTGTTCCTCTTTCTCCACATCCACACCAGCAACAGTGTCTCTTGAGTTTTTAACCTTAGCCTTTCTGACTGGTGTGAGGTGGAATCTCAGGGTTGTTTTGATTTGCGTTTCCCTGATGACTAATGATGTTGAACATCTCTTAAGGTGCTTCTCAGCCATCCAAATTTCTTCTGGTGAAAATTCTTTGTTTAGCTCTGTACCCCATTTTTAATAGGGTTATTTGGTTCTCTGGGGTCTAACTTCTTGGTTTCTTTGTATATATTGGATATTATCCCTCTGTCAGATGTGGGGTTGGTGAAGATCTTTCCCCAATTAGTCGGATGCTGTTTTGTCCTTCTGACGTGTCCTTTGCCTTACAAAAACTTTGCAATTTTATGAGGTCCCATTTGTCAATTCTCCATCTTAGAGCATAAGCTATTGGTGTTCTGTTCAGGAACTTTCCCCCAGTACCCATGTCCTCCAGGATCTTCCCCAGTTTCTTTCCTATTAGTTTCAGTGTGTCTGGTTTTATGTAGAGGTCCTTGATCCACTTGGAGTTGATCTTAGTACAAGGAGATAAGAGTGGGTCAATTCACATTCTTCTGCATGTTGACCTCAAGTTGAACTAGCACCATTTGTTGAAAAGGCTATCTTTTTTCCACTAGATGGTTGTAGCTCCTTTATCAAAGATCAAGTGAACCTAACTCTGTGGGTTCATTTCTGGGTCTTCAATTCTATTCCATTGATCTACTTGCCTGTCACTGTACCAATACCATGCAGTTTTTAACACAATTGCTTTGTAGTCCTGCTTGAAGTCGGGAATATTGATTCCTCCAGAAGTCCTTTTATTGTTCAGAATAGTTTTAGCTATCCTGGGTTTTTTGTTGCTCCAGATGAATTTGAGAATTGCTCTTTTTAGATCTATGAAGAGTTGATATGTAATTTTGATGGGGATTGCATTGAATCTTTAGATTGCTTTTGGCAAGATGGCCATTTTTACTATATTGATCCTGCCAATCCAAGAGCATGGAATATTTTTCCATCTTCTGAGGTCTTCTTCGATTTCTTTCTTCAAGGACTTGAAGTTCCTGTCATACAGATCTTTCACTTGTTTGGTTAGAGTCATGCCAAGATACTTTATATTGTTTGCAGCTATTGTGAAAGGTGTTATTTCCCTAACTTCTTTCTCAGCATACTTTTTTAAATATATTTTTTGCTACAGTCCAACTTGTGGTTTGAGGCAAGGCCTCTTTCTTTACCTGGAACTCACTCGTTGAGTTGGGCTGTCAAGTTAGTGATCTCCAGAGATCTGCTTGTCCAGTGCTAAGATTGAAAGCAAATGCAATCATGTCTGCCTTTGAGTAGGAGTTTGGAAGGTAAATCTCAGTCTCCTACTTGTGCATCAATCACATTTCTGGCTCAACCAACTTCCCAGACTACACTACATAGATTTTTAAATAGAGGATAAGAGAAACAGAGCTGATGTGCAGCATGACACTCTGACCAGTGCCACTATAACAGGGCTGGACAGGCTTAACTGACATGGTTATAAACAGGAATTCCAAGGTACCTTTAGCTGCAAAGTATGATATTTGATGGAAGCAGAGTCGAATATAGTTGATGTGAAGAAGGATGTGGCCAATGTGATATATAACTGTAAGTGTGAGTCTTGTATATCAACTTGGCACTAATCCTGCAACCCAGATACCTAGTGAATTATTGACCTCAGTACTGCTGTAAAGGGGTTTCGTGGATGAGATTAAAATATATGAGCAATGGATTTTACGTAAGTGAAGTTATATGGAAATTCTGGGTGGGCTGTCTGCAATCATCAGAAAAGCATGATGTAGAGCTGAGTCTCCCTTGAAAGAAATATTGCCTTGGAGTTCAGCCAGTGATAGTTCAGTCAATAAACTGTTTACCTAGAAGAATGAGGCTCTGTCTCCAGGACACACCCAAATATCTGGATGAGTAACATGAGTTTGTAATCCTTGTGATGTAAAGGCAGAGACAGTGAGGGGCTCATTGGTGAGTCAGCATAGTCAAATCCGTGAGTTCTACACATTCACACTGACATGTACATACACATACACATGTACTCACACACACATTCACAAAGTCATACTTCATACTATCACATATGCACATGTGCACGTACACATATGCTTGTTTACAGACATGCATGCACACACTGGCAAATACATGCATTCCCATGCAGTACACAGGAACATCTACACAAGTACATGCACATATGAACATTCACATATATGCATGCCAACATACAGGCAAATATGCACACACAGTAACACACACACATATATATATACATATATATGCATATACATGTGTATATATATATATATATATATATATATATATATATCCAATTCACTCTTTCCTGCACAAACATGTGTACTCACATGGACACATAGGCACACACACATTCCAACTCTCACACTACAATGATAAAAAAGAGCCTAAGCTCCTGTCCTGGAAATCCTTTTCCATTGACATGTCCTCTGGATTTCAGACTTGCTTAAATTGCTCCAATAACCTTCCAAGTAAATTTATTGAACTAAGTCCTTTAATACATCTCTCTGTTATTTGTTCCCCTTCCTACAATCTGATGAGTATGAGTGGTGTCTAGCAGCTATAATTCTCTCCAGCAAAAACTCCAGATGATTCAGGCCAATCCTCTTCCTACATACCCACTCCATCCAGGTTCATGTCCTTTGGATTCTTGATCCTACCTTACATTCTCTAACTGTGCAAATCACACCTCTGCTATAGGGTGTATCTCATCTTCAAAACCCACATACAATTTCTTCCTGCCTAGCACATGCTCTTTGCTGAATTTCTATATGTAGGCCATACATTTTATTTGGCTTTATTTGTCTAGACATAGCCTTACATTCTTTTCAGTGTGTGTTATAGCATGTTATTCTACAATCCTTCAGTTTGAAGTCTTTGAGTTTAAAAATCAAGTTTTGACTTGCTTGAATGTCCTATATAATGCTTAGTCTAACATTGGGAACAGCATTGAAACATATTTGTACATGATTGATACAAATGTATATTGAACAAATAAATGATCATAAGAGAAGAAACATTTATAGGAATATGGATTGAATGAAAATAAATGGCAGCAGAATCCTAATGAAACCCCAGGCAAGATAAAGTGTAGAATAAACAATGATTAGTGATTTGGAAGTTTTCTATAGTGATTATAACATTATAATAAAAAGCAGACTCTATACTGATTTATAAAACTTCTAATAAACACTTTTAAGCACTTTCAAAGTCCAGAAAATTCAGAAACTGTCTGTTCTACTTGCTTATATATACCTTTGGCTAGAGACAGAGATGTGAGAGTTGTGGGAAACAGAGCAGAAAAGATAGCTCCAAGATTAAGACTGAGTACTGTTCTTGCAAAGGACCAGAGCTCAGTTCCCATCCTCCATGCTGCTCACTGTTGCCTGTACCTTTAGCTCATAGAAATTTAATAAATTCCTCTGGACTTTGGTGGCACCTTTCCTTAAATGTATGTGCACATACACAGAAAGATATTTTGAAAATAAAATAATTCTTCAGATTTTAGAAGTGATAGTCTTCTGTTTTATATGACTCCTGGCTTAGTGTTTACCAGTCCCAACTTCAAATCCCAGTGTCACAAAAAAGAAATTCAAACAAGCAATGGTTCAGCATTTAAGAGCACTGTCACTCCTCTAGAACACATGTCTGGTTTCTACCATATGTTCTAGGCAACTCACAACCATCTGCTTCTCCTTTTCCATGGATCCTGCTGCCCTTTCTTGGTTTATGATGGTATCTGTACTCATATGCACACATTCATATAAAGACATATAAAAATAAAAATAAATATATTAAAAATAAATCTCAAAATAAATAACAAACTTTCAAACATAAAAATAAAAGTTGTTTATCTGTTTCATAGACATTTTGTACTCCATCCTATATGTGTGATCTACACTTGATCTTAGCCAAAAGGCTAAGAAGCTATCTATGTATGTGATCTAATATCTCATTATAATAGAATACTGGTTATTGTTGCTACTATCACATTTACAGGAGAGGGAATACCCAGAGGCTCAAAGCAGAATAACATCCTGTGATTCAATATGGTTGTTACTAGAGTTTAGAACTGAAGCAATCATCTTTGTTTTCAAACACACTTCATTTTCATGCTATATTTTAGGTGAAAACCAAAAGAAAAGAGGAATGTTTCCTGTGTGTGTCTGTGTGTCCATATATGTGTGCAGAGGCCATAGGAGGATATCAAGTCTCTTGTCCCTCCACATCTTGTCCTCATTTCCTTCAACATCTATAACTCAACTAGGAGCTCATCATATTATACCCGGGATAACTGGTGAGTAAGATTGAACAATAATCTGGTCAGAGAGCCTCAGCTTCTCCTCTCTCAGCCAGCAGTATGGTGTTACAGGTAACTGCGGCAGTATCTGTCTTTGCATGTAGGATTTTTCAGATATAAATGTAGACCCTCATAGTTACGTGGCAAGCACTCTTCCCCTTTGAGTCACCATACTCTACATCTTTTGAATCTATCCTAATGGTATGATTAAGATGAAAGTACTTATGAAATGGACAGCAAGAAACATGGACCCATTGTCTGATAGCTCCTGATCTCAGGCATCCATCTGCATATGTAGGTAGCTATTTCTCCTCTGATGTTCCATTGAAACAACAGGCCATAATGAATTCAATTGTTAGCAAATAGAAAATACTCATTTCCTTTTCCAGCCATCATGTCGATGGTATCAGTGAAGAGGAGCAAGAGAATGATTGCTAGGGTTTCCATCACCAAATAAGTCACTAGCAGGAAATTTTTGCCGCTGCAAAATGACTTTGAAAACCACTTTTCTGACAATGTAAATAAACTCAGTTTCATGTCTTGTTATAGCATTGGGTGATTTTATTTCTCTTTTATGTGCTCTACATATATTTACTTATCAAAATGTACTGTTTATACTAGCATCATAAAATCGGGCAGTCTTACAGCTATATCAACTGGAGGATGGTTTACAAACCCCTTTGACAATTCATGATACTTAATGTGGAGAGACTTAAGAAGTATTCTTTGAGTGACAATCTAGAGCTTCAGTCCTTTCAACCATTTAGAAGTGGGAAATTTCTCTATAGATAGTGGGCAAAGGAAGCAAAACATGGGACATGTAATACTATCTTTACTTCCATCAGGGTAGAAAGAACACTTAGAAGGAAATGACAACAAGAGAGTTTCTAGCTCCATTCTCACAGTGGTTTTGTATTTGTTTTTTCCACAAACAACTTTCTAAACCTAGTGCTGGTTTTAGGAAACCTACTCAATTAATCCCAATGTTTCTAATGCCAAAAAAGCAAAAGAAAGATGAATTATTTAATTATTGTAACCACATGTACATATAGGTTGAGAGGGAAGTATTGAGTTATTGAGTTAAATCAAGAATTTCTTTTTTTTTTTTTTCAGATCTAACCATTTGCCTACAAATTGCATGAATTGATTTTTTTTTTAAATCAGGAACTTAATTTTATTATGTAAGTTTCGTTCCTCCAGAGAATACTGACTAATACAGCAACTCTAAAAATTGTTTTAAAAAGAAGTCTACCAAACAATTGAAGACTAGTTACAAGCAATATTTCCTAAATTAATAAAAAGTGCAGAAACAGATGATGCGCTTTCTTTTTTTTCTTTTTCTTCATATATATATATAGATAGATAGATAGATAGATAGATAGATATAGATATAGATATAGATATAGATATAGATATAGATATAGATATAGATATAGATATAGATATAGATATCGATAGATATAGATATAGAGATAGAGATAGAGATAGAGATAGAGATAGAGATAGAGATAGAGATAGAGATAGAGATAGAGATAGAGATAGAGATAGAGATAGAGATAGAGATTATTGTATATATTCTATATTTACAATTCATTTCCCTTTTTCTGGTTCCCCTCCCCCAAAGGTCCCACATGCCTTTTTCCCTCCCCCTGCTCCCTCATCCACCCCCTCCCACCTCACTGTTCTTGTACTCTCCCACAATGATGTTTTGGTCCATTCTAGCACCAGTGTCCACTCCTTTCTTCTAGTCAGACATCACTTGGTATGTGATTTGTGTCTTTGGTGTTCCAAGATTCTAGGCTAATATCCACTTATCAATGACTGCATACCATGGGTATTCTTTTGAGACTGGGTCTCCTCACTTAGTATGACATACTCCAGCTCCATCCATTTCTCTAAGAATTTCATGAATTCATTGTTTCTAATGGCTGAATAGTACTCCATTGTGTACATATACCACATTTTTTGTATCCATTCATCTGTTGAGGGACATCTGGGTTCTTTCCAGCTTCTGGCTATAATATACAAGGCTGCTATGAACATAGTGGAGCATGTATCCTTATTGCATGCTGGGGAATCTTCTGGGTATATTCCCAGGAGTGGTATGGCTGAGTCCTCTAGAAGTATCATGTTCAGTTTTCTGAGGAACCGCCATACTGATTTCCAGAGTGGTTGTACCAGCTTGCATTCCCACCAGCAGTGGAGGAGTGTTCCTCTTTCTCCACATCCTCGCCAACACCTGATGTCTTCTGAGTTTTTAATCTTAGCCATTCTGACTGGTTTGAGGTGAAATCTCAGAGTTGTTTTGATTTGCATTTCCCTAATGACTAATGATGTTGAACATTTTTCAAGGTGTTTCTCAGCCATCTGAATTTCTTCAGGTGAAAAGTCTCTGTTTAGCTCTGTACCCCATTTTTGGATAGGGTTATTTGGTTTTCTGGGGTCTAACCTCTTGAGTTCTTTGTATACATTGGATATTAGCCCTCTGTCGGATGTGGGGTTGGTGAAGATCTTTTCCCAATTGGTTGGTTGTCCATTTACCCTTTTGACAGTGTCTTTTGCCTTACAGAAACTTTGTAATTTTATGAGGTCCCATTTGTCTATTCTTGCTCTTAGAACATAAGCAATTGGTGTTCTGTTCAGGAATTTTTCCCCTGAGCCAACGTTCTCAAGGGTCTTCCCCAGTTTCTTTTCTATTAGTTTTAGTGTGTCTGGTTTTATGTGTAGGTCCTTGATCCACTTGGAGTTGAGCTTAGTGCAAGGAGATAAGAGTGGATCAATTCTCATTCTTCTGCATGTTGACCTCCAGTTGAGCGAGCACCATCTGTTGAAAGGCTATCTTTTTTCCACTTGATGTTTTCAGCTCCTTTGTATTCCATTGTATATATATATATATATATATATATATATATATATATATACCACATTTTTCTGTATCCATTCCTCCTTTAAGGGATATCTTGGCTCCTTCCAACTTCTGGTTATTATAAACAAGGCTGCTATGAACATAGTGGAGAATGTGTCTTTTATGTATGCAGGGGAATCCTCTGGGTATATGCCCAGGAGTGGTATGCCAGGGTCCTCTGGAAGTGACATGCTCAATTTTCTGAGGAACTGCCAATCTGATTTCCAGAGTGGTTGTACCACCTTGCAATCCCACCAATAGTGGATGAGTGTTCCTCTTTCTCCACGTCCTCGCCAGCACCTGTTGTCTCTTGAGTTTTTAATCTTAGCCATTCTGAATGGTGTGAGGTGGAATCTCAGGGTTGTTTTGATTTGCATTTCCCTGATGATTAATGATGTTGAACATCTCTTAAGGTGTTTCTCGGCCATCCAAATTTCTTCTGGTGAAAAATCTTTGTTTAGCTCTGTACTCCATTTTTTAATACGGTTATCTGGTTCTTTGGGGTGTAACATCTTGAGTACTTTGTATATATTGGATATTAGCCCTCTGTCAGATGTGGGGTTGGTGAATATCTTTTCCCACTTTGTTGGTTGCCATTTTGTCCTTCTGACAGTGTCCTTTGCCTTACAGAAACTTTGTAATTTTATGAGGTCCCATTAGTCGATTCTTGATCTTAGAGCATAAGCTATTGGTGTTCTGTCATTATTTTTTAAGCCGTTTTTCCTTATCTTGCTTAAAAAGATTTTATACACACACATATATATATACATATATATATTCATAAATCATTACAGAATTTATGATGATTATGAAATTTGCTAAAAACATATAATAGTAGCAGGTAAACCGTTTTTATAGCAACTCTCTTTTACAATCTTGTCTAGTCTTTAGTATCACTTAACTTATAATGAACATAAAGTCTTATTGTTCTAAATTAAAATTATGACCTAAAACAAACACTTTATGTTTTGAGAAAATATAAGGAAGTGATGAAATCAATGATGACAATAAATATATTTTACAAAAGTATAAATTATTATCACAAGAAATACTTTCTTTTAATGAATTTCAGTAATAAATTTGTTCTTATGTTATTTAAGATGATAAAGGTGACACAAAAATAAAATTAATTGTGTACAATCAATAACTAGTCCCAACAATCTGAACTAAATACCAGTTCAATCATTTTATATAATTTCTACTTCAGGTTGTCCTAGAATTTATATTTTTATCCATACATATTGCATTTTCTTTTATACTATATTTACATTACTATAGTGAGCCTCATCCATGCAAAATATTCTTCTAAAATTTATTTCTAACAAACTAAATTTAATACGTTGAGTGAATGCTAAAATTTTCTATTTAGTTTTGTCAGTCTTGATATTCATTTGAAATTAAGCATTCTCACATCAGAATTAACATTCTCTTTTACAAAGGAGAAATTCGAAGCTCAGTAGCAAATTGAGTTGACTAAAGTCACAGAATCAAGTGTCACAGTCCATACGGGGGCACATTATGTAACATGTCAACTGCACAAGATTTTGACTATCTCAGATGCTTTAGGTCATAGGTAAATACTTTCTGTCATGAGGTCTTTAGTTACTTCCAATTTTACACAAAAGATAGTATGAATATCACACTGTTTATTGATTTTTATGGTAAATACATAAAGCTGCTCCCTCCAACCCCATTCCTGTTTCTCTGCCCTGGCATTCCCCTACACTGGGTCATTGACCCTTCACAGGACCAAATGCCTCTCCTTCTGTTGATGTTCAACAAGGCGATCTTTTGCTACTTATGCAGCTGGAGCCATGGGTACCTCCATGTGTACTCTTTGGTTGGTGGTCTAGTCCCTGGAAGATCTTGTGTGTGTGGGGGGGGATGTGGAAGTCTGGTTTATTGATATAGCTGTTCCTCCTTTTGGGTTGCAATCCCCTTCAGCTCCTTCAGTTATTCCCCTAACTCTTCCATTAGGGTTCCCAGGCTCAGTCAGATGTTTGACTGTGAATACTTGTGTATATCTTAGTCAGATGGTACCAGAACTTCTCAGAGGACACCCATACCAGGCTCCGATCTGCAAATATTTCTTGGCATCAATAATAGTGTCAGAGTTCTGTGTCTTCAGATGGGATGGATCTCAAGGTGGGTTGATTTCTGGATGGTATTTTCTTTTTTCCCCCTGAATTTCCTTTAGACTGGAACAATTCTGGGTTAAAATTTTTGAGAAGGGTTGATGTGTGCATCCCTCCACTGGGGGCCATGTCTATCTACTAGAGGTGATCTCTTCAGATTCTTCTAACTCCCACCATTAGGATTTTTTGCTAATGACATCCCCATTGGCTCACATAACAGGAAGAAGTCAAGTTGAAATAAGGCCAAGACAGGAAGTGGGAGAAGCCCTCACTATGATCAAGTGAAGACAAGTGGCTCAGAGCTGCTCTAAAGAAGATTCACAGAGGCTATGACCTGAAAATCTCCACTGCCAGAAGCTGACAGCAGAGCTATTATCCATTAGAATCATGAAGAAGGAGTAGAAAGCTAGGTCACTTGGTAAAGCATGATGATCTGATTTTGATACCCAGAGCCCACACACAAAGTTGTTCCTGATTGTTGCTCTAGCACTGGAGCTCCACAGATATATGTGCCCTTTACAATCTCTGCTCAGTTGGACCAATATGTTGGCCATTTCCTGTACAAAGAAGATAAATGACTCATAAGTAATGGTACCCAAGGTCTCCAACCTCCAAATAGATATTATTACCTAAATACACATGGACATATAGATACATGCATATATGCATACATGAATGCATGCATGCATACATACATACAAAAATAAATACCAATGTCAATTAACGAAGAATCACTAAACAACTTGAAACAATACAGAGATATAATCATGGTCACTTTAGAGAGAGAACAGGAAATGGACTTAAAAATTATCTCTAGGACTAGAATACAGCTTGTTCTGCAAGCATAATGGCCTTGGTTTATATCCCTTACACCAACTAAAAGCTGCACATAACTATGCTTAGTTATGTGTGACTATAATCCAGTGATGAGGATATGGACACAGATCATAGGGATTTGGTGGCCATCTATTTCACATGAACAAGTGAAGGGAATTCTATGTTCAATGAGAGACCCTGTTTAAAACAAAACAAAACAAAAGCAAAGTACAAAACAATAAAAAAAAAAACCAAGGTAGTGAAATTCTGAGAAAGTCACAAAAATCCAAATTCATTCTCTTGCCTCCACATTGGTACTCGCACACACACATATGCCTAGGTGTGCGTTCACACATAGATATCCACACACTGGTCATTTACAAAAATCAAGAAATCTAATCTAGAGAAAAAGTATTCAAAATCTTTTTGGTAGGGGCCATAATAGGCTTTTGTCTTTGGTTTTGTAATTTAATGTTTGTGGCTCTTCTTTCTAAACTGTTGTTCATCTTATTCTCTTCTTTTGTACACAAAAGAACACCTAACACTCCTCAAGATTGCAGTGTGGACAACAGAAGAAACCACAAGGAAGGGTCAGACTTGTAGGGATATTTTATGACCACTAACTTAGGAATTTATCTCATTAACAGTAGGGATGGATTCTATTATTTTTCCCTAGAATGTGGCATCAGCAAGACTCCAATTAGAATAACTTGACAGAAGTCAAGGTTACCATATTAAAGAATGACAACATGTAGAGAAACACTTTAATATGTACTCTGAACTTTTACTACATTGCCAAAATACTTTCCAACTTTCAAATTGAACAGACTGAAAATTATTTGCTTGATTGACAATGTAATCAATGGATTCATTCATAGTTTAAAATGTAATTAATAAAATATTGATTAGAAACAACACACCTTTCACTCCACAGAACTCTTCGATTTCCCTTTTTCTGGTTGAAAACACTCATGGATCACATCTGTGATCTGCTTCAAGAATAAGGCGGGGCTTCAGATACACATGACTCTTAGAAAAGCAGCGTTTTGTTTGGACCTAGTTTGCTTTTAATTGTTAACAGAGAAAACAATGTGATAAAATTTGTACAATTTTATTGAACTGTTTTTATTGATAAGGGATGGGCTGTGTGAGTTATATACATATTGTTTTGGGAAAGAAATCAAAAAGCAATTTTAAAATGGGGCAGTGGGGTGTGAGGAGATGGGTTGCTGAGTAGAAGTAGTTTGTATGGAAACATACGCTCTTGCATTTAAACCCACAGCACCAAAACGAAAAGGCATATCACACATACACACATATCATCAGCATTGGGGTGGTGACCAGATCTGAGAGATATATTGGTTGTCATCCTAGATCCAGTTTCAGCAAGAGACCCTGTCTCAAGGAAATAAGGTGGAAAGTAACAGAGCAGACCACCAGATATCCTCATTCAGAGTGTGTAACCAGACACATATGTACAGATAGGCATGCGTGCATGCACACACACACACACACACACACACACACACACACAGAGAGAGAGAGAGAGAGAGAGAGAGAGAGAGAGAGAGAGAGAGAGAGAAAATAAAAAGAGAGGTGTACAGTGCAATTGTGATATAGCACATTGAATCATTATACTCATTTTGAATCATGTTTCTAGAGAAATTAATACACCCTTTCTTAGAAAAACCAAATCACAGCCTAATGTATTTTCATGAGGAATGATAGGGCACAAAAATTCAGCAAGTTACTTGAGATCATGGGTGACAGAGATAATATGAAATATATACCATGCTATATCAAACCCTCATCTACATTGGGTAATTTATGCAGCAAAACTGTTCCAATAGCCATAAGATATGGGACTATGGGAGTGTTAATCATTAGTTGTCTATTTCTCTATTTATTTCATTATGAAATCTTTAATATCCTAAATAAGAAAATCATGATTATATAGAAGATTTGTATACAGTACACCTAGTTGGCTAATATCTTTTATTTCCATTTTTAATTTTATTAGATATTTGCTTTATCTACATTTCAAATGGTATCCCCCTTTCCTCATAACCCCTTTGAAAACTCCCTATCCCATTCCCCCTCCCCTGCTTACCAACTTCCCCTCCCACTTTCCTAACCTGGCATTCTCCTACACTGGGAGATAGAGCCTTCATAAGACCAAAGACCATCCTCTGCTACATTTGCAGCTGGAGCCACGGGTCCGTCTATGTTTGCTCTTTGGTTAGTGTTTTATTCCCTGGGAGCTCTTGGGGTACTGTTGGTACATATTGTTCCTCCTATGGGGCTGCAAAACTACTCAGCTTCTTCAGTCTTTTTTTAGATAGTTAATTGGGGACCCTATGCTCAGTCTATTAGATGACTGTGAGCCATGGGTATTTTGATCCACCTTCTAAGAAGGAACAAATTATCCACATTTTTGGTTTTGTTCTTCTTGAGCTTCATTTTGTCTGCGAGTTGTATCTTGGGTATTCCAAGCATTTGGGATAATATCCACTTATCAGCAAGTATATACCTTGAGTGTTCTTTTGTGATTGGGTTATTTCACTCAGCATGATATTTTCTAGTTCCATTTATCTGCCTAAGAATTTCATGAATTCATTGTTTGTAATAGCTGAATAGTACTACATTGTGTAAAGATACCACATTTTCTTTATCCATTCCACTCTTGAGGGACATCTGGGTTCTTTCTAGCTTCTGACTATTACAAATAAGGCTGCTATGAACATAGTGGAGCATGTGCCCTTATTACATGTGGGAACATCTTCTGGGTATATGTCCAGGAGTGGTATAGCTGTGTTCTGACAGTACTATATCCAATTTTCTGAGGAGCTGCCAAACTGATTTCCAGAGCAGTTTTACCAGCTTCCAATCCCACCAGCAATGGAGGAGTCTTCCTCTTTCTCCACATCCTTGCCAGCATCTGCTGGTTTGATCTTTGACTTTTCCATTCTGACTGGTGTGAGGTGGAATCTCAGGAGTGTTTTGATTTGCATTTCCCTGATGATGAAGGATGTTGAACATTTCTTTAAATGTTTCTTTGTATATATTGGATATTAGCCATCTGTCTAGTATAGGATTGATAAAGATATTTTCCCAATCTATTGGTTGCCATTTTGTCTTATTGACAGTGTTCTTTGCCTTATAGAAGCTTTGCAATTTTATGAGGTCCCATTTATCAATTCTTGGTCTTACAGCATAAGCTATTGGTGTTTTGTTCAGGAAAATTTCCCCTATGCCCATGTGCTCCATACTCTTCCCACTTCCTCTTCTATTAGATTCACTGTATCTGGTTTTATGTGGAGATCCTTGATCCACTTGGAGTTGAGTTTTGTACAGGGAGATATGAATGGATCAATTTGCATTCTTCTACATATTCACTGCCAGTAGAAACAGCACCATTTGTGGAAAGTGCTGTCTTTTTTCCACAGGATACTTTTAGCTCCTTTCTCAAGGATCAAGTGACCATAGGTTCATGTGTTCGTCTCTGGGTCTTCAATTCTAAACCATTGAATACCTCCCTGTCATTGTACCAATACCATGCATTTTTTATCACTATAGCTTTGTAGTATAGCTTGAGGTCAGGGATGGTGATTCCACCAGGGGTTCTTTTCTATTGAGAATAATTTTCATTATACTGGGATTTTATTTATTCCAGAAATGTTTGGAAATTGCTCTTTCTGCCTCTATGAAGAATTGATTTGAAATTTTGATGGGGACTGTATTGAATCTGTAGATTGCTCTAGGCAAGATATAAGTTGGCATGATTAATATTACTATATTAATCATACCAATCCATGAGCATGGGAGATCTTCCCATCTTCTGAAATCTCCAAATTCAGTCTTCAGAGACTTGAAGTTCTTGTCATACAGATCTTTCATTTTCTTGCTTAGACTCACACCAATGTAGTTGATATTATTATATTACATTATTTGTGACTATTGTGAAGGGTGTCCTTTCCCTAATTTCTCTCTCAGCATGTTTATTCTTTGCGTAAAGAAAGTCTACTGATTTGTTTGAGTTAATTTTATATCCAGCCACTTTGTTGAAGTTGTTTATCATCTTTAGAAATTCTCTGGTGGAATTGAATTCCTGTTCTTTCCAAGACTTTAAAATGAAAGGCTGCTGAATTTTGTCAAATGCTTTCTCAGCATCTAATGAAAAGATCATGTGTATTTTTTCTTTGAATTTGTTTTTGTAGTGTATTACATTGATGGATTTCCATATACTGAAATCCTTCTGTTTCTATTTTGTGGAATAGTTTAGAGTATTGGTATTAGATCTTTTTTTGAAGAGCTGATAGAACTCTGCATTAAGCCCATCTGGTCCTGGGCTTTTTTTGTTTGCAAGACTATTCATGATTGCTTCTATTTCTTTAGGGGCTTTGGGATTGTTTAGATTATTTATTTGATGCTGATTTAACACTTGTCCCTAATATTTGTCTAGAAATTTGTCCATTTCGTATAGATTTTCCAGTTTGTTGAGTATAGGCTTTTGTAGTAGGATCTGATGATTTTGTGGATTTTCTCAGTATCTGTTGTTATGTCTCCCTATTCATTTCTGATTTTGGTAATTTGGATATTGTCCCTGTGATCTCTGGTTAGTTTGCTAAGCATTTATCCATCTTGTTTTTTTTTTTTTTTTTTCAAACAAACAGCTCCTGGCTTGGCTGATTCTTTGAACAGTTCTTTTTGTTTCTACTTGGTTGATTCCAGCCCTGAGTTTGATTATTTCTTACCATCTACACCTCTTTGGTGTATTTGCTTTTTTGTTCCATAGCCTTCAGAAGTATTGTCAAGCTGCTGGTGTATGCTTTTTCCAGCTTCTTTTTGGAGGCACATAGAGCTATGAGTTTTCCCCTTAACACAGCTTTAATTGTGTTCCATAAGTTTTTGTATGTTGTGCCTTCATTTTCATTAAATTCTAAAAAGACTTTGATTTATTTCTTTATTTCTTCCTTGACCAAGTAATCATTGAGTAGAACAGTGCTCTACTCAATGATTTCATGTATATGTGGGCTCTCTATTGTTTTTGTTACTATTGAAGCCCAGCATTAGTCTGCAGGTATTTGATAGGGTGCATGGAATTATTTCAATATTCTGCTGAAGTCTTATTTGTGATTGAATATATGGTCAGTTTTGGAGAAGGTACCAGGTGGTGCTGAGAAGAAGGTCTATTCTTTTGTTTTAGGATAAAATGTTCTATAGATATCTGTTAAATCCATTTCTTTCATAACTTCTTTTAGTTTCTGCTAGTTTCATTGTATCTCTGTTTAGTTTCTGTTTCCATGATATATCCATTGATGGGATTGGGGTGTTGAAGTCTCCTAGTATTTTTGTGTGAGTTGCAATGTGCACTTTGAGCTTTAGTAAACTTGCTTTTATGAATGTGGGTGCCCTTGCATTTGGAGCATAGATGTTCAGAATTGAGAGTTCATCTTGGAAGATTTTTTTCTTGATGAGTATGAAGTGTCATTCCTTATCTGTTTTGATTACTCTAGATTGAAAGTCAATTTTTTCAATATTAGAATGGCTAAACCAGCTTGCTTCTTGAGACCATTTGCTTGGAAAATTGTTTTCCAGCCTTTTGCTCTGAGGTAGTATCTGTCTTTCTGCCTGAGGTAAGCTGTCTGGATACAGCAAAATGTTGGGGCCTGTTTATGTATCCATATACATATCTGTTATATGTATATATATATGGATACATAAACAGGCCCCAACAGATACATAACATATGTATCTGTTAGTCAATGTCTTTTATTAGAGAATTGAGTCTATTGATATTAAGAGATATTAAAGAAAAGTAGCTGTTGCTTCTTGTTAGTCTTCTTATTAGAGGTAGAGTTAAGTTTGTGTGGCTCTCTTTTTTGTTAAAAGCTTATTTTCTTGCTCTTTCTAGGGTATAGTTTCCCTCTTTTTGTTGGTATTTTCCATTCATTATGCTTTGAAGAGCTGGATTTGTGGAAAACTATTGTGTTCACTTGTTTTTGGCATGGAATACCTTCATTTCACCATCTATGGGAATTGAGAGTTTTGCCTCGTATAGTAGCCTGGGCTGGCATTTGTGTTCTGCTAGGGTTTGCATGAAGTCTGCCCAGGATCTTCTGGCTTTCATAATCTCTGGCGAGAAGTCTGGTGTTATTCGGATTGGTCTGCCTGTATATGTTACTTGGCCTTTTTCCCTTACAGCTTTTACTATTCTTTCTTTGTTAGTGCATTTGGTATTTTTATTATTATGTGACTCGAAGAATTTCTTTTCTGGTTTAATATAATTGGAATTCTGTAGGCTTCTTGTATGTTCATGGCATCTCTTTCTTTAGGTTATAGAAGTTTTCGTCTATAATTTTATTGAAGACATTTACTGGTCCTTTAAGCTGGAAATCTTTCTTCTCTTCTATACCTATAATCCTTAGGTTTGGTCTTCTCATTGTGTCCTGGATATCCTGGATGTTTGGGTTAGAAGTTTTTTCCATTTTGCTTATTCTTTGGCTATTGTGTGAATGTGTTCTATGGTATCTTCTGCATCTGAGTTTCTCTCTTTTATCTCTCGTATTCCGTTGTTGATTCTTTCATCTATGAGTCCTGACTCCTTTCCTAGGTTTTTTTATCTCCAGAGTTGTTTCCTTGTGTCATTTCTTTATTGATTCTACTTCCATTTTTAGATCCAGAATGGTTTTATTCAATTCCTTTACCTGTTTGGTTGTGTTCTCCTGTATTTCTTTAATGGAGATATTTATGTCCTTCTTGAAGTCCTCTATCAGCATCATGAGCTGTGAATTTAAATCCAATTTTGCTTTTCTGTTATGTTGGGGTATCCACGACATGCTGTTGTGGGAGAACTGAGTTTGGATTGTGCCATGTCACCTTGCATTTGCCTTTCCCCCTCTGGTTATCTCTGGTGTTTGGTACTGCTGTCTCTGACTGGAGCTTGTCACTCCTGCGGGCCTGCAAGCATATCTCAGTAACCCTGGGAGAACAGCTCTTCCCTGGCACAGAGGGCTGTGGCTCAGCCCAGCCCTGGGGTGCAGATGGAGCCAGAAGGACCATGTCCCAACTGCTCTGCCACTCCTGTGCTCCCTGTGCTCCTGGCCTTGCACAGTCACTAGAGAGAAAAATGCTAGTTGTCTATTTCATGAAAAATATTTATTATGATTGATCAATGTGAGTCTTCATATAGAATCAATGAAATTTAACATGGAAATATCGGATCTAAAATGTTGTGCTAGCTGTTATTTCTTTTTGTTTTTTTTGGTTTTTTGTTTGTTTGTTTGTTTGTTTTGCACGTTTTTCCAAAGAATGACTGTGTTGAGTATTGTGTTGTATAAAAAAGGGAAGCTGACAGAAACAAAGCCATTGTTCTCTGAAACACATCTAGTTTCAGTAGCCATGTGTTTAATAATTGCTGCTGGCTGGCTAAGTAACAGGGCAGTTGCACACTCACTTCCCTCTGCCTCCTATCCAGTGGCTATCCTTGATCTTCATATCTGTCTAGTGACATTTGACCGGTGCATATTCAGGATCACTCCTGCATATCTCAATCTCCTTCACAGTGTGACTTGCTGACATCCTAACAAAGCTTTTTAGGTTCACATTCAGCTTTACAAAAGGGTGTCAGTCAGCTTTCTTCTCTCAAGTCTGATGTAGTGCTGCTTGCTTTGGGCAATCAATAAGCATGTATTGACTGGGAGAATATCAAGCTGTCTGGCTCTCACAGATAACAGACATCACAGAATAGAGAGGCTTTGCTTGTTCCTCTTTACAGAAATAGGTCTCTTTATCACATTTGGATGATTGCACACAATGAGAAATTCTGACAAAAGGATCTATTGCAAACTATCTTTCATATCTTTATCTTAGGTTTAAGTCATATATTGATATTATTAGATAAATTTCTTATTGAGATTAGCATTCTCTACCCTTCATAGAAATAGCAGATGGTTCTCAACTTCCAGTAGACAAGAAGAAGGAAGAGAAGAAAGTAAAAGGAAGAACAAAATGATAGAAAAAAGGGAGGTACAATGAGGATGACAGGGAGAAAAGGAAGAGGAAAAGGCAGAAAGAGAAAGGAAGGAGAAAGGAAAGAAGGAGAAACAAAGAGAAGAGGAACAGGATGAAGGAGAGAAAGACAGAAAAAAGAAGCAGAAGAGAAGGAAGTATGAGTTCATGTGTTTGTGTGTGTGTGTGTGTGTGTGTGTGTGTGTGTGTTTGTGTATGTGTGTGCACACATTCCTGAGTGTGTATGTACATGTGTATATGTGTACATCCATGTATGTCTATATCTGTCTATATGAGTTAATGTTGAGAAACAGTATTCTTGTCTTCTCCATTTTTTTTCAAATCATATTTTGAGACAAATTCTCTCATTGAACCTCAGGCACACTGATTTGCCTAGACTAAAAAGCCAGTAAACTGCAGGGATCCTGTCATAGGTTCACACCCCACCCTTGTTTCTTACAGAGTATGGAACATTTTATTTTGGTCCTCAAGCCTGTACAAAAAGATATTACTCTCTAGCCCATCCATCACTGATCTAATCCACAAAACATATCTGATTTTTTACAGATGCTGAACAAGAAGAATTAACACACCATGATGCAGTGCTGCTAGGCCGTGATCACTGTTCCTGGGAAAAGCAAAGTATTTCAGAACAATGGAGGCTTCAGAAGAGACTTGAGGGATGAAAAGAAAAGGAATAAGAAGATCAAGTCAGCATAATATCATTACTCACTAGAAAAGGTTCTTGTTTGATCAAACATGTTGACCTGAATTTGACTGCAGGACCCATATCTAGAAAGTATCAGGAAACGGATTCATATAAGTTTTTCTCTGACCTATGACTTACACACATATACACAAACAGACACACACTAATAACACACACACACACACACACACACACACACACAAATTAAGTAATTAAGTTAGTAAGTTAGTTAGTAAATAATAAGTAAATGTAGCACACTAAGTAATAGATTTTTGAAGAAAAGATATCTCTGTGTAACCTCGGATATCTTGGAAGTCACATTGTTGACCTGGCTAGCCTGAAATATACAGAGATCCCACTGTTTCTGCCTCTGACATAAAAGAACATGTGAAGACTGAATAGTTTGTAGCTTGGTCTTCTGAAAACACGGAGAGTTTCTAAGGCCTCTACACTAGCACCAAAGAGGAAGTAGTCAATTGGGAAATGTTGGAAGTATGTACAGTGTAAGCAGGTGCTAAGATGATCGAGAGCACCCTGCTGTGCAGGGCAACTAGAGGAGAACTATATGTTGGTTTTATTTTAATGCTGGGAACAGACTTGGTTTTATTTTCTTTCATTACTTCTTGTTCTATTATCAATCTCTTTTTGAAGTCCAACTATGATGGTATTATTAATTTGTCCTAAAGTTGGAAACTGTGAATTTGAAAGGCTGACATACTGAATTCTATTTGCAACTGCACAAGCTGCAAGTGGTAAGAGTCAGAAGAAACTTGGAAGGAAAGACCCCATGGGAATGATGCTTTTATAACTGGATTTTGATAAGCTGAAGACAGATTGCAGAAAATTTATTGGAGAATGGTTTTCTGCTTCCTCAACTTGAAAGGGATCTTAGATGAAGGAAGTGGTAACTTCATCTTCATCTTTGGCTTGAGTTATGAACCTTATATATAATGGAATCTGACTCCCTCTTCTAGCATGTCTGAAGACAGCTACAGTGTACTCATATAAATAACTAAAATCTTTAAAAAAAAAGAACCTTATATAAAATTTAGGATTCCCAGCTCATGTGACATAGCTGTGTGAATCTTACATGTTTTATCATTCTTATCTGTGACACATGACTTACATATGACACATAGGAGTTATTGGTGGAATGAATACAATGCCTAAGGAATGCAAAACCAGATTAACTATTTAGTCATGTGCAGATAGGACCCATGTAGAAACGGAAAGCAGTTTAAGGGATGCTGCTGCTGGTTCAGCCTCACACACTCTTTGCCAAGAGATCTAACTGCTGTGTCCAAACCTGAAAGACTTCCAAGAGGTCCAAGGCAAATTTGGATTTGCAGAAATCCATGTAATAGGTTAAATAAATAGAATATTGGAGGTCAAATGGTAGATTATTAAATTAAACAATTTAATATATATTCTTGTACCAGGGATTGCATATGTGTATATGCTTATAGAGGCCAAAAACCTACTTCCAGTATCATCCTTATATGTAGTCCATGTAATTTTGTGAGATGTGTCTCTTCCTGGGCTGCAACTAAAGGAGTCTAAGATGACTTGGTCAGTTGCTTCAGGTATGAATTTGTCTTCCCCTTTATGGAATTACACTGGTACAAATGAGGAAATATGTATATATATACATACATGCATTCATACCAACACACATAACACAAAATGAATTCTCATCTTGTGGACCATGCCATGTATCTTTGATTATTTGCTCTAAATCTCATGGTGTCTCTCTTCATTGTAGTCCCTTTCCAGATTTACTTCTAGTTCCATTTCTCCTGTATTTATGACTCAGTGCATCTAATATAATCTAGGACTCACAAATGAGAGAAAATTGCTGGAAACTGAAATACCAGACCAACTAGATAACTCAGTCACTTCATTCCTGGGTGTTTTATCCAAAGAACTCCAGGTCAGCATCCTATAAACACTTGCACATCAGTATTGTTTAGAGTACCTTTCACAGTAGCTAAAACATGGAACTTTCCTAGGGCCCCGCCAGCAGAAGAATGCTTAAAGAAAATGTATTTTATACACATGAAAAAATTATCTTCAGCACTGAAGAAGTATGAAATTATGCTAACCAAAGGCAAATGGATATATCTCCTTTCTATAGGTCTCAGCCAGTCCTGTTCTCCTGTCTCCTCTCCCTTTCTAAAAATCAGTGTTCTACTCTGGCTTCTTGGTCCCTCACAGTTTCTCCACAGGATGCTATTACACTCCTAGATCTATTTACTCCATTACTCTAAGAATCTTTCCTTCTATAACTTAGACAAATAAGCCCAGGCCTTCAATCTGTAGCTTTCAAATGCCCACCAATGGCAGGTAGTCATGAATACTTACAGCTAATATTCTGGTTTTATAGTCTCACTTCATATGGGCTGAACACAATTTGCCTCCCATTGGAGGTGACACTAGGCCAGTATCTGGCCAAGGGGATGTGAGCAGAAGTAATACTCATCCTCATTTTCAGTATAAGCCTTTGGATGAAACACAGGCTTGTTTCCTTCTTATTTATCCTTCATGGCCATAGCAAAATTCAGGTGAAGAGATCTATGCTATAATGAAGACAATGAGGAAGAAGTCCTGCCCATGTGCAAGGGACTTTGTAGTACAGCCCTGTTGTGGGTTAACTGTGAAATGTCTCCCTTTAGTTCATGTTTCAACCCTTGGAATCTGGCTTGTGGTGCTGCTTGGAAAGGTTTCAGAACCTTTATATGGTCAAGCCTCACTGGAGGAAGTAGGTCAATGTAGGGTGTACTTGAAGCTGTATAGCTTTATGCCATTTTCTATTTACTCTCTGTTTCCTGTGCATGGATACAAAATGATCTGCCAGGATTTCTGTTCTTTCTACTATGACTTCCTGACCGGTTGCCATGACTTCCTCCATTATGATGCACTATATTCTGGAACTATAAACCCAAGTAAACCCTTTCTCTCATATGTTGCTTTAATCAGAGTATTTTTATTATATCAATAGGAAAATAAGACAGATGTCATGCTACTTATCTATTAGACCAGTGGTATATATATATATATATATATATATATATATATATATATATATATGAGTTTCTTGTAGGAGTACAACTCTAGCCATCAAGATAATATCATTTGTTGCACAGCTCCCCTCTGTGCACTTAGTACGGTTTTTTCTTTTACGTTAGCATATATCTGACTTCACTTGATTTACTCTGTTCTCACAAACTCCATAAATATATGTCTTGTCTTCAGGCTTTTCTGCTACCTACTTCATTACCTGAGATACTGCATGCAATTAGATAATTCATGACAAAGGAATAAACAGTGTCTACAACATGTTGAATAGTCAGGGACCCCAGACTGCATTCCTAGAGTTGTGGTCACACACTGTAGGCACACTGTGTGTACTCACAGTTATGACAGGTGGCTCCTGTGTAACCCGTGTCACTGCAGTTGCAGTAGAAGGTAGTCCAGGTTTGGGCACAGTGTCCTCCGTGTTCACAGTAGTTTGGCAAACACCTATTGGGAGGTAATGTAAAACTAATAAGCTGAGATGGTTGAAGCAGTGGCAAGCAAAAACTATGCAAGCAGCAAATGGTATGAAAACCATACAGATATGCTTGTACTTCTGGGTGGTGCCAACCTCAGAGTTACATTCTGTTGTTAACTAAAATCTTAAACTCTATAGCACAGAGTTGAATGGCAGTGAGAATACTCTTTGAATGTTATGTTTACTGTGTCCCAAAGTTCAGAAGAGTTATAACTTTACATTGGAAAGTACTAGAGCTTATTAAAGGAAATGAAAAAGTAGTAGTCCTGGAGATACTGTTTGCATGTCTTGGGTGATTGAAAGGAAAGTATCTTAACTCATAGAAACAGTACATGGTTTTAAGATGAATGCACCCTCAATTAACATGCAAGGAAATTCTTCCTATTCGGAAATTGCCGAAGCCATCCTGAAGAACTTCACTGACTTTCTGCATAGCTGGGTGGGCATTCCAAGCTTGGACATCAAGAAACCATACCCCCTTGAGATGGGACAGTGTCCCAACTAAAGGGTATCCTGATAAATGGGGGCTTGGGAACCTCACAGATCTGATGTTCCCTCCTCAGAAGAGGTGCTGCAGCTCTCAGGAGGGATTGTCCATAGCTAAGCCTCAGCTCTATTCCTTCTTCACTTCTTCTCTGCTACTTCTCTCCTTTGTTTCTTTTCATTTCAACTTCTTCCGACAAGAGAGTTACTCTAAGCAGTAAATCTCATCCAGGAGGAGGAAGAGGGATGAATCCAGGGATAACCAGCCTCTGCTCTGGGGAGTGGATGTCAAGGAATTGGACAAAGGTAGCAGTGTTGATATATATACATATATAGGATCTCTGATGGGCTGGAGCATCTTGGGGTGGAAGCTTCAAGAGAATTTGTGGGATTTCAATTCTTGAGCTTGGTGGGAGGGCTCAGGGATAGGTGGTTTTTCCTGTCCAGGGATTGAGGGCTTTCATGCATACAAATTGGGGGATTTTGTGGAAAGGTAAAGAATTGGTATGATTTATTTCTCAGGATTTTTTAATTGTTTGATTATTTGTTTGTTTTCACCTTCTATGGGTTAAAAGGAAAGTCCTTCCTGGCTTTAGCCAGCTTTTGCTGAGGTGCCATCTCTGTGGTGCTGATAACAAGGCTAGAGAAGACGGGCTGCCACTGTGGATAGCTAATGTCTACTATAGTAGTTCACCAAGGACATGGGCTGAGTCAGGTGCTGCCACTGTGGATAGATCAAGAGGGGCAGCTCCTGCTGAGACTGGAAAGGCAATGCCACTCTGTGAACAGCTCCTGCAGTTCCTGCAATGGCTGCAGGCTGAGGTTGTCTTGGTGCTGCCATTTTGACAAGGGGCCACCATTTTGGACAGTTCCTGTGGGACATTTTACTGAAGCAGCAGTAGGCTGGGGCAGGAAGGAAGAGAATGCCACTGCTTTTTGTGGCAGGGATCTCAGGAATTACATTCACTAGTTATAACAACCTAGGACGGTGTCCTTTCACCAAAATCTGTGTGATGCAATTCACCTCGCTACCTTCCACCCACCCAACTCATTCTTCACACACTTTCTGGAGTAACACTGGTTTAAGCGTCTTCTTCTAGCATCCCTCTCGTCTTTTGAATCCTTCAATGCATTGCTTCTGAATGCCCCCATTATTATTATTTTTCATATTATGGTTATAAGTGCTTGCTTACATGTTTGTATATGTACCATATGAATGTTTACCTGAAGGTAGAGAAGGCCTCAAAAGACTCTTGGATGCCCTGGAAGTGAAATTACTGATAGTTTTAAGCCAACATGTAGCTGAATCAACTCCCTAGCTTAACTTTTGACTATCTCTTAACCTGAGCTCATTTTTTTCAAGACTCCCCTGATGATACCTAGTTCACATTCTTTCACCCTATCTGCCCCCATGCAGAATCAGTCAGGCCCCCTTATCACATGCCTTGCCAACAAGTTTTTTTTTTTTTTTTTTTACATTTTTCTTTTACATTTATTTATTTACTTATTGAGTATGTGCAGATGATATGGTGGAAGGGAGCACTTGCCATGTGACATGTATTTGTGGAGGTCAGAGGACAACTTGAGCGAGTCAATTCTCATCTTCTATCATGCTGTTTTCTGGAATAGAACTTATGCTGTCATTCTTGACAGCAAGCATCTTTACCATCTGACCTGCCTGGTGTCTCAACAAAGCACTTATTGCTTTTACAACAGAAAGATAAGCAAAGAAAGGTAACCAATTTCTTTTGGTTATGATGCCAAAAAATTACAAGTAGCTTGATATTTGTAGCATATACTATGGAATATAATATCTCAACATCTGTTATTGCAATGACTTCATGCATATGAAGATTGTAGAAGAGACAAGAAAAAAAGTTCTGGAAACCTACAACATGCAGGACAATAAATGGAGGGAGTCCTGCGTACATTTGTGCATTCTGTTTCTGTTTTTCACCAAAACTTGTTTTTACTCCCAGACCTTCTAAAGGGTTCTGTAATGTGTGTTTCTGTCTCTGAGATACACCTAGAAATTTCTAGGACAATACACATTTCACTCATATTGGGTGGACTTGAGACATTATCATGTTGAAATATCAGATGCTTATCTTTTATAGGAAAGCCTTTTAGGTCTTGGAAGAACTAGATTAATCAGTAAAAACATTTGTCTTACAAATATGAGTGCCTGAGATCAATAACTGATAATCCATATAATTGATGGTCTATAGTTATAATGCCTGAGTCAAGAAGGCAGAGACAGGCAAATCACTTATTCTCATTGGCGTGGTGCAAATTGATTATTTTAAAACCATACACAGAAAAATATCACAGAGCTACAAAAGGGAAGAAAAGTTGTGTGTGGTTACTAATGGTCTCAGGCATAAGGTTATCAGTACAAATTATTATGACAGCGATCTGGAAAGACAGCTCAGTGGGTAAAACACCAGCTGCATATTTATGAGGGATAGAGTTTGTATCTCTGTCTCCCATTTAATATTCCCAGGAAGCATGACACAACACTTGTGTGGACAGAGGAAATCCCCAGGGCAAGCTGAGTAGTGACAAAACAAAATCCATTCACTTTAGTGTCAAGTGGGAAACCCTGACTCTGAATACAAGGTCAAAAACAATTAAAGAAAATATCCTATATCTGACTCTGATCTCCACATTCACACATGAAAAAATGTGAACACACAAACATCAATGGCAAAGGCTTCCTCCATCCATTGTTGTAAACGTTCTGGACAGATATTGCTGCTCAGTGCACAGTGTTTCAATATAAATATATCAACTGTTCTTGAATAACCAAAATCCAAGATAAGCTAACAAAATGGATGTCTCACATGTAAAGCATGACAGATACAATACTAGATATCATCTTTGTGTAAATTCATAGTAGACAAGAGTTTAAGGAGATCACAGAAAGATTTCAAAAAAAGCATTAAATATGGAAGAAAATCATAACCATAAAAAGGAAACTATAACTCCTTCTACTTTAAAACTGGAGCCAGGGAGATGGCTCTGTCATTAGCTGTACATGCTTAAAGACCAGATGTTGAGTCCTACAACCAAGATAAAAAGGCAAGGCACAGTCACATATATTTGTAGTCTTAGCTCTGGGGGAAGTAGAGATAAGCAGCTTTCTGGCACTCACTGGCCTTACAGCAACATAATGTTTTTAGTTACCAGAGCCATAGAACTTAGCAAAAAAACTAATAAATAAAAAGCCATACTACTAAAAGGATTGTGAGTAATGCTTTAAGCATGCCCTTTGGCAACTGTAAATGTAGTTAATGTCAGCAATACCTGTTCTCATACAATACAAACCTTTTTGCTTTATTTTTTTTTAATTTAAAGAAAAAAAATTTATTGAAGATCTGGAAAAGAATTCCTACAAGACTGACCTTTCCATAAAACTGTAGGTACATGATGCATTGTATCTATCATGATAAAATGTGATTTAAACACAAATGCAAAAACAGTGCCAAAAAAGTCACCCTTCTTTAACAATTGAGCAAAGATAAAATGCCTAAGGAACAATATGGATGATTTGCAAAGGATGTGCAAGTCATCTTTAAGCACCATAAAAAAATAGAGCATAGATGGATGAGTGTTCAGTTATATACACTGAAGTGAACCTTTGGCACTAGGAATCAGAGCATTTTGTCATAGAGCATAAACACATATTATAAAAGTATGTAGTGTCAAAGGAACACTCAAAAGCAACTTTTAAACTAGGCAAACACTCTACAGCATGTCTCTCTGTTGTCCATCACAAATACACTGGTAGAAACTTTGAAATAAAAAAAAATGAAAGAGAAAAAGAGCAGTTACTCCTTTTATGTTCTCTGTTTAAAAGCAAATAGAAAACAAACATTAATTCTGTAATACACTAAAGGTCTTCAAAGTACATCATTTTTATAAGAGAAGGACTAAGAACCAAACTGTTTACAGAGATCCCAGCACAAGTGTGAGAGAGCATGCCCCTCATATGGCTTTCTGAAGGTACTCAGCAGGAGCCATGTCATAATCAGAGGCACTGAACAAAGTTGCAGAATTCTTCACCAGGTACTTAAGGAAATCGTGTAGATGGTTCAGTAATAAAGGAAGGCTTTTCTTATCTAGAGGTGTATAGGCCAACATTGCTTAAATTTGCACAAATAATCTCAGTAAATGTGGTGCTCCATACACCTGGGTTTGTACAGAGTAAAGGAATAAAATATTTTACATAATATAGAAAGGGACACCCGAGATAAGTATGGTAATTCATGTTGTCAAGTTGAGCAATCCCAGAATCACCTGGAGATGGGACTCTGTACATCCCTGTCTGACTCATATTAATTGAGGTGGGAAGACTCACTACATTTGGTCAACAGCGCTCCCTTGACAGGAATTTCGCACCATGAAATGAAAGGTACAATCTGACTCTTGTAGTCTTTGTCTGTCTCCTTAACTGCAGATGCAGAGTATCCTTCTCCCTGAGACTGCTGCCATTGTGATTTCCCCACAAACATGGAGTGCACCCTTGAATTCATTCCTAGAATGAATCTTATTTCCCTTAAGATGATGTTCTTAGAGATTTTATTCACAGCAGCAGAAAAATAAACTTAAGCAATAGCCAAGAAGCTGCCTCAACCATAGTTGAGCCAACTAAAAGACCAGAGGCAAAATTTTCTGACAACTGAATACTGAGTTGGGCCTTAAGCACCCAGGAAAGCACACCCATAGATGCCATGATTGCTCATAACTGACCTTAAAAAGTAAAGGATCCTCATGGTCCTTTGGAACATCAGAGGAGCTCTCTCTATGTAACAGGTCTTTGAAAAGCTAGGCAAAGCTTAGTCTTGGTGGTGTCTGAGGAAAGTATTATAAAACAAGAGGACTTAAGAGACTTCAGGAAAATGAAGCCTTCCAGTTTATTCATAATTTGGAAAGGATCACAAAATTTATATGACCTTTTGTCTTCTCTTAAAACTCATAGTGCCTCCCTTATGAATATTGATGCAAAAATACTAAATAAAATACTTGCCAACCGAATCCAAGAACATATCAAAATGATCATTCACCATGATCAAGTTGGCTTCATTCCAGGATGCAGGGATGGTTCAATATACAGAAATCCATCAACATAATCCACTACATAAACAAACTCAAAGAAAAAAACCACATGGTCATCTCATTGGATGCTGAAAAAGCATTTGACAAAGTTCAGCATCCTTTCATGCTTAAAGTCTTGGAAAGAACAGGAATTCAAGGCCCATATCTAAACATAGTAAAAGCAATTTACAGTAAACCGATTGCCAACATCAAAGTAAATAGAGAGAAACTTGAAGCAATCCCACTGAAATCTGGGACTAGACAAGGCTGCTCCCTCTCACCATATTGCTTCAATATAGTACTTGAGGTACTAGCTAGAGCAATTCGACACCATAAGAAAGTCAAAGGGATAAAAATTGGAAAGGAAGAAGTCAAACTATCACTATTTGCAAATGATATGATAGTATACTTAACTGACCCAAAAAACTCCACCAGTGAACTCCTACAGCTGATAAACAACCAGCAAAGTGGCTGGTTATAAAGTCAACTCAAGCAAATTAGTAACCTTCCTATACTCAAAGGATTAGCAGGCCAAGAAAGAAATTAGGGAAATGACACCCTTCACAATAGCCACAAACAATATAAAGCATCTTGGTGTTACTCTAATCAAACAAGTGAAAGATGTATATGACAAAACTTCAGGTCTCTGAAGAAGGAAATTGAAGAAGACCTCAGAAAATGGAAAAATCTTCCATGCTCGTGGGTTGGCAGGATTAATATAGTTAAAATGGCCCGGGCGCACGCCTTTAATCCCAGCACTTGGGAGGCAGAGACAGGCGGATTTCTGAGTTCGAGGCCAGCCTGGTCTACAGAGTGAGTTCCAGGACAGCCGGAACTACACAGAGAAACCCTGTCTCGAAAAACCAAAAAAAAAAAAAAAAAAAAAAAAAAAAAATGGCAATCTTGCCAAAAGCAATATACAGATTCAATGCAATCCCCATCAAAATCCCAACTCAGTTCTTTATAGAGTTAGAAACAGCAATTCTCAAATTAATCTGGAATAACAAAAACCCAGGATAGCTAAAACTATCATCAACAGTAAACGAACTTCTGGGGAAATCAATATCCCGGACCTCAAGCAATACTACAGAGCAGTAGTGTTAAAAACTGCATGGTATTGGTACAGTAACAGGGAAGTGGATCAATTGAATAGGATTGAAGACCCAGAATTGAACCCACACATATATGGCCAATTGATATTCGACAAAGGAGCTAAAAAATCCAGTGGAAAAAAGATAGCCTTTTCAACATATGATGCTGGCTCAACTGGAGGTCAACCTGCAGAAGAATGAGAATTGATCCACTCTTATCTCCTTGCACTAAGCTCAACTCCAAGTGGATCAAGGACCTCCAAATAAAACCAGACACACTAAAAGTAATAGAAAAGAAACTGGGGAAGACCCTTGAGGACATTGGCTCAGGGGGCAAATTCCTGAACAGAACACCAATCGCTTATGCTCTAAGATCAAGAATAGACAAATGGGACCTCATAAAATTTCAAACTTTCTGTAAGGCAAAAGACACTGTCAAAAGGACAAATAGGCAACCAACAAATTGGGAAAAGATCTTCACCAACTCTGCATCTGACAGAGGGCTAATATCCAATGTATACAAAGAACTCAAGAGGTTAGACCCCAGAAAACCAAATAACCCTATCCAAAAATGGGGCACAGAGCTAAACAAAGACTTTTCACCTGAAGAAATTCAGATGGCTGAGAAACACCTTAAAAAATGTACAACATCATTAGTCATTAGAGAAATGCAAATCAAAACAACCCTGAGATTTCACCTCCCACCTGGCAGAATGGCTAGGATTAAAAACTCAGAAGACATCAGGTGTTGGCAAGGATGTGGAGAAAGAGGAACACTCCTCCAGTGCTGGTGGGACTGCAAGCTGGTACAACCACTCTGGAAATCAGTCTGGCGGTTCCTCAGAAAACTGGACATGATACTTCCGGAGGATCCAGCCATAGCACTCCTGGGAATATACGCAGAAGACTCCCCAGCATGCCTTATGTATAATAGCCAGAAGCTGGAAAAAACCCAGATGTCCCTCATCATAGGAATGGATACAAAAAAATGTGATATATATACAAAATGGAATACTATTCAGCCATTAGAAACAATAAATTCATGAAATTCTTAGAGAAATGGATGGAGCCGGGGAACATCATTCTAAGTGAGGTAACCCAGTCTCAAAAGAATACCCATGGTATGTAGTCACTGATAAGTGGATATTAGCCTAGAATCGTGGGACACCAAAGACACAATTCACATACCAAATGATGTCTGACAAGAAGAAAGGAATGGACACTAATGCTGGAAAGGATCAAAGCATCAGTGTAGGAGAATACCAGAACAGGGAAGTGGAAAGGAGTGGATGAGGGAGCAGGGGGGAGGGAAAAAGGCATGTGGGACCTTAGGGGTGTGGGGAAACAAAAAAAAGGGAAATGAAATGTAAATATAGAATATATCCAAAAAAACCAAAACAACAACAACAACAAAAAAAAAAAACCTCATATTGCCAAGTAATATACCAAAACTAGGGGTGATTACACGGCAGCAAAGTCCAACCTTATATCTTGATTGCTGTATGTATCATGAACTTACAACCCAGCTTTCTGCTGCACAGCACCACAGACAACTATTAAATATTTGCATATCTACACTGGATTTACTCACTGTTGCTGGTCTCTGTTTTGCGGTTCCTGCCAGGGTTTTGTTCCTGTCAGTCCTGATATTGATTAGTTTTTAATCAACTTAACAGAGGTGAGTGTCATTTGGCAAGAGAGAAATTTATCTCAATCATACTGTCATGTAGGCAACAAGATGGTGCATTTTCATGGTAAATGGTTGATGTGGAAGAGCCTAGCGTGCTGTGTGCTGTTCTGCCTCTGGGAATTTGGTACTGGGTTATAGAATAAAACAGGCTGAGAAATATATGGCAAGGAAGCCATTAAGCAGCCTGCTTTAATTGAATATTTTGCCTTAAAATTATACTAATAGGATGTGGCGAAACTGCAGGTTGGGACCTAGTGGTGTATCTCAGGTTTGAGCATACTCATTTAACCCCTTACTTTTTGTAGAAATATTGTTATGATAGAAGCAAGTTCAGCTTGTTCCTACTTCAACCTTTACTCACATGTGCTCTGAAATTGCTTGCTACTCAACCTGTGAGGAAATACTGCCAAGGGGAAGCTGAAATTGATCCATCTTGATTCACACCCTCCAAAACTACATATTAAATATACATTCTTCCCTACATCAATAGAGTATATTGGCTATTTCCTTATGATAATAGAAAGGTGAATGAGTACATTCACAAATAACCCCTGGATAGGAAAGAGGGTAAGAATTTAACAAATGGTTATTTCATTGTTTTTTTTTCTTCCAGTTCACTGAGACTTTTTAGACATTGCCTCATTTATCCCCCACTAAGATGGGCTTGACATAATCACATAAGTGGCTATATTAGACACAATATCAGTTTGGCAGGAGTTATTAAGATTGAATATAATTCATCTCATGATAAACCATAATAGGAGGGAAAGGAGGTAACAGGAAAACTATGGAGATGGCTTAGTGGCTTGCTATGAACATGTGGGAAACAATTTGAATGACTAACATCCATGTAGAAAGCCAAACATGGTTATACATTCACCTGTAGCTCTGGTCCTATAAGGGGCAGAGTCAGGAGGACCATGAGACTTGCTGGCTGAGGGCCCAGTTCTAGGAATCTACCAAATTCCCAGAGGCAGAACAGCACACAGCTGTGTTCACAAACTGGCTCCTTATTTGTGATGAGTAGGGATATATATAAACAATGCCTGCTTTGACTGATCTGGCAATTGAATTGTGCTATTAGGCTCCAGCAACCATATCACTACTTATAAAGTCTCCCAAAATAGACAAGAAGCAGAATATTTGCATATAAGAATAATCAAAACTTTAGGGAAAAATCTACTAACACTAATGCACTTCTGTATAATTTTTGCTATAAAAATTCCATTTTTCCATGACATTATGATGATGTTCTAACCATATTTGGGTGTGTCTCGCTTTCTAGCATTCTTCTGAGAGAAGAATGGTACTACAGCCATGTTCTTGAGTATGTCTCATTTTCTTATGAATACCACTCTTTTACTTAATTTTTATATTTAAGCCTATCTTAAAATATGTTTTAAGCTCCAATTCTACTCTATGTGCATTTATATTTTAATAATGTTAGGGGGAGAGGACTTATGGGACATATGGGGGGAGAACTGGGAAAGGGGAAAGTCTTTGGAATGTAAACAAAGAATATAGAAAATAAAGAAAAAAATGAGAAAAAAAATGTATAGTGTGTTTTCAAACTCAACTTTCCCATTTATCTAACTTTAACTCTTTTCATCTTTAACCAAGTAGTCAATGATAAATAATTGGAAATCTTAATTGGTTTAGCAAAACATTATATTTTAATCTGTCCTTCTATAAACAGTTCTACGGAGATCTCTGGATCTTGGCTTTCTCTGAGGATTATTCTGCCATTAAACTCTAAATAAAATCTTCATATGTGTTCCCAATCACAGAAGAGATGTGTCCTTAATACTATTGCTTTTGACTCTATACGTGGAAAGTATAAAAATGCTGTGAGTACACATCAGCAACAGCCCCAGAGTCAGTCCTGTAAGCTAGCATGCTTCAGATTGGCATTCATCTGACTGGCATGTACAGTAGCTTTCTCCCTTTACTAGCGCCAAAGGTTCCTCTTCAAACTGAACTCAACTTGTATGTATTAGGGCAACACTCACCAAAAAGAAAGGTAAGAAATTTCACAGAGATGGCTATTATTCTATGGAGTAGGAACTTAAGGAGTCTTTGGAAAGTTGTTTGGAAGGTGCTTTTCTGGGGCAATCACGTGGAGGAATTTTTCCTTAAAGTGGACCCAGGTGTGAAAAGCTAAGGCAGACTTGTGAAGGAACATTGCACTGAAGCAGAAACAGGAGAGAGGATATTCTGCTAAAGAAAGCACATTAAAGGACACATGATAAAAGATTCTTGGCTAATAACACAAACATGTATTGGTCTGCCTTACATTGTTTAGTTGAGGTGTGTTTGTTTGGACATTGTAGAGAGTAATGCACCAAAAAAAGTTTTGCTGTGGTGTAGTACAATTTCTTTCTGCTTCCAATGACTCAGATGGCATAGATACATTTGTGGAGGCAAGACCTATACTGAAACAAGACATATGTGTAGGTAAAAGCCATGTTGAGGCATGTAGAAGACATGTGATGTTTGGAGAGTACTGATATGACTCATGACAGAAACAGAGCTTGGCTTGTGGGAATAGGTAGCTTTAAAAAATGTGTGGGTCTCTCATTTTTGCTGCTATTCATTTCTCTGAGAAAGACATAACTGAAATCTTCCGTTGTTCTTTCCTGTTGGTCCCTCCTGCTGAATCAAGTCAAGGCTGAAGCTTGGATGTCTTTTTGAAGTCATGTCATGTCACTGCAGTTATTAACCTGACTTTACTAAACTGGACTGTTGGTATACCTGTGAGTACAAGTACAAGTGGATAGAGCTGCTGATGCCTGCTTACCTGTGAACTGAACTACTGATTTCCAGAAAACACAGATAGGAGTTGCTCCAAAGAACCTTTTAAACAAGTCCACTTTCCCCATATACTTTCTTTTCCATCACCTCTGGTGGGTAGTGGGATACAAGAAAGGCTAAAGCCTTTAAGAACCATCATTAAAAATAAGGTTAGAAAATAAAATTATAATTCTAGTGATAATAAAGAAAGCTGTTAGATTTGATTCCTTAAAGAAAATTGGAAGTTACTGCAATAGTTTAGTTGGTAAAAGGACATACAAACTGAGAATGTGTGTTCAATCCTACAAACCCTTTAAAACAGCAAAATACTTGGGTTATGTTGGCCTATAATGGCACCCTCGGTCCTAGGGTTAGGAGACAGGTTTATCACTGAAGCTTGCTGTCCAGCCACTGTAGCCTAATCTTCCAGCCACAAGTCCCAATTATAGGGACTCTCTCAAACAACAGAATAAAATGACATCCAAAATTTTCCTTTGGCCTCTATACACAGATAAAGATACCTGTTCACACCTTTATCCCCACACAACTGTACATATATGTGCACATGTACCTTTATGTATTCATACATTAAGAGATACCATAGTGTATGACATTATAAAGAGGTGTTTAACAATATAAAAATGAGTGAAATAGGAATAAATAAAGTTATATACCTAATAAAATATGTTGGCTTATGGATTACATATAAATGATTAGGCACAATTAATTCTATAAATTCCATAAAACAGGAAAAACAGATTTCGTATTATTTTCTCATGTGCTTCATTATTAATATGAAATCCTTAAAATACAACAGCTGTAAGGCAGCACATGCCATATTCCTAAGTTTTCCGATTTTCATGTGGAAAGCCTTTCTATGTATTTTTACATGAGTTAGTGTAGTTTCTTCCTTGTCCTTAACACAAATATTAAAAGCAATACCCAATAGGCTTTCTAGTTTCTAAACAACTGTACAAGTGATTGCATATCATAAAAATAAGCTCTTAACCCCAATGTTCTAAGTGTTAAAACTATACACATTTAAGAGTCACATAAGTGCTGTGCAGTGTTGGGGCAAGACTTTCATCCCAGTACTTGGGAGGCAGAGGCAGGTAGATTTCTTAGAATGAGGCCAGCCTGGTCTACAAAGTGTATTCTTTTGTGATTGGGTTGACTCACTTAGGATGATATTTTCCAGATCCAACCATTTGCCTGCAAATTGCATGAATTAATTATTTTGAATTGCTGAGTAGTATTCCATTGTATAAATATACCACATTTTCTGTATCCATTCCTCCATTTAGGGACATCTGGGTTCTTTCCAGCTTCTGTCTATTATAAATAAGGCTACTATGAACTTAGTGGAATATGTGTCTTTATTGCATGCAGGGGAATCCTCTGGGCCCAGGAGTGGTATGACAGGGTCCTCTGGAAGTGTAATACCCAATTTTCTGAGGAACCGAGATACTGAATTCAAGAGCAGTTGTACCATTTTACAATCCCACCAACAATGGAGGAGTGATCCTCTTTCTCCACATCCTCACCAGCACCTGTTGTCTCTTGAGTTTTTAATCTTAGCCATTCTGACTGGTGTGAGGTGGAATCTCAGGGTTGTTTTGATTTGCATTTCCCAGATGACTAATGATGTTGAACATCTCTTAAGGTGCTTCTCAGCCATCCGAATTTCTTCTGGTGAAAATTCCTTGTTTAGCTCTTTACCCCATTTTTAATAGGGTTATTTGGTTCTTTGGGGTCTAACTTCTTGAGTTCTTTGCATATATTGGAAATTAGCCGTCTGTCGGATGTGGGGTTGGTGAAGATCTTTTCCCAATGAATTGGTTGCTCTTTTTTTCCTTCTGACAGCATCTTTTGCCTTACAGAAACTTTGTAATTTTAAGAGGTCCCATTTGTCAATTCTTGATCATAGAGCATAAGGTATTGGTGTTCTGTTTAGGAAGTTTCCCCCTGTGCCCATGTCCTGCAGGGTCTTCCCCAGTTTCTTTTCTATTAGTTTCAGTGTGTCTGGTTTTATGTGGAGTTCCTTGATCCACTTGGAGATGATATTAGTACAAGGAGATAAGAGTGGGTCAATTCACATTCTTCTGCATGTTGACCTCCAGTTGAACCAGCACCATTTGTTGAAAAGGCTATCTTTTTACCACTGGATGGTTGTAGCTCCTTTATCAAAAATCAAGTGACCATAACTCTGTGGGTTCATTTCTGGGTCTTCAATTCTATTCCATTGATTTACTTGCCTGTCACTGTACCAATACCATGCAGTTTTTAACACAATTGCTCTGTAGTACTGCTTGACGTCGGGGATATTGATTCCCCCAGAATTCCTTTTATTGTTGAGAATAGTTTTAGCAATTCTGGGTTTTTTGTTAATCCAAATGAATTTGAGAATTGACTGTTCTAGATCTATGAAGAATTGATGTGGGATTTTGATGGGGATTGCATTGAATCTGTAGATTGCTTTTGGCAAGATGGCCATTTTTACTATATTGATCCTGCCAATCCAGGAGCAAGAAATATCGTTCCATCTTCTGAGGTCTTCTTCAATTTCTTTCTTCAAGGACTTGAAGTTCCTGTCATACAGATATTTCGCTTGTTTGGTTAGAGTCATGCCAAGATGCTTTATATTGTTTGTGGCTATTGTGAAGGGTGTTATTTCACTAATTTCTTTCTCAGCCTACTTGTCCTTTGAGTATAGGAAGGCTACTGATTTGCTTGAGTTGATTTTATAAACAGACACTTTGCTGAAGTTGTTTATCAGCTGTAGGATTTCTCTGCTGAAGTTTTTTTGGGTCACTTATTTATACTATCATTTCATCTGCAAATAATGATAGTTTGACTTCTTCCTTTCTAATTTTTATCCGTTTGACTTCCTTATGTTGTCTAATTGCTCTTGCTAGAACTTCAAGTACTATATTGAAAAGATATGGAGAGAGAGGGCAGCCTTGTCTAGTCCTTGATTTTAGTGGGATTGCTTCACGTTTCTCTCCATTTATTTTGATGTTGGCTATTAGTTTGCTGTATATTGCTTTTAGTATATTTAGGTATGGGCCTTGAATTCCTGTTCTTTCTAGGACTTTTATCATGAAAGGCTGCTGAATTTTGTTAAATGCTTTTTCAGTATCTAATGACATGATCATGTGGTTTTTTTCTTTCAGTTTGTTTATGTAGTGGATTCCATTGATGGATTTTTGTATATTGAACCATCCCTGCATCCCTGGGATGAAGCCTACTTGATCATGATAAATGATCGTTTTGATGTGCTCTTGGATTCAGTTGGCAAGAATTGTATTTAGTATTTTTGCATCAATATTCATAAGGGATATTGTCCTTAGTTCTCTTTCTTTGTTGGATCTTTGTGTGGTTTTGGTATCAGCGTAATTGTGGCTTCGTAGAATGAGTTGGGCAGTGTCCCTTCTGTTTCTGTTTTGTGGAATAGTTTGCAGAGTATTGGTATAACCTACCCAGGTCATTGAAGGCCTGATAGAATTCTGCACTAAAACCATCTGGTGCCATACGTTTTTTGGGTGAGATGCTTTCTATTACGCCTCCTATTTACCTAGGGGTTATGGGACTGTTTACCTGATGTAGTTGATCATGATTTAATTTTGGTATTTGGTATCTGTCTATGAAATTGTCCATTTCCTCCAGATTCTCCAGTTGTGTTGAGTATAGGCTTTTGTAGTAGGATCTGATGATCTTTTGAATTTCCTCAGTTTCTGTTGATATAGCCCCCTTCTCATTTCTAATTTTATTAATTTGAATACTGTCTCTATGCCCTTTGGTTAGTCTGGCTAAGGGTTTATCTATCTTGTTGATTTTCTCAAAGAACCAGCTCCTGGTTTTGTTGATTCTTTGTATGGTTCTCTTTGTTTCTATTTGATTGATTTCAGCTCTTAGTTTGATGATTTCCTGTGTTCTACTCCTCCTGGGTGAATTAGCTTCTTTTTTTTCCATGGCTTTCAGGTATGCTGTTAACCTGCTAGTGTATGCTCTCTCCAGTTTCTTTTTGGAGGCACTCAGGGCTATGAGTTTTCCTCTTAGCACTGCTTTTATTGTGTCCCAAAGATTTGGGTAGGTTATACCTTCATTTTCATTGAATTCTAAAAAGTCTTTGATTTCTTTCTTTATTTCTTCCTTGACCAAGGTGTCATTGAGTAGAGTATTGTTCACTTTCCATGTGTATTTGGGCTTTCTGTTGTTTTTCTTGCTGTTGAAGACCACTTTTACTCCATAGTGATCTGATATGAGGCAAGGGATTAGTTCGATCTTCTTGTATTTATTGACATCTGTCATCTGTTTCCATATCCAGTCTGTTAGTCTATGTCTTTTTATTGGGGAATTGAGTCCATTGATGTTAAGAGATATTAAGGAATAGTAACTATTACTTCCTGACATTTTAGAAATTATTTTTTATATTTGAGTGGTTATCCTTTTTTTTGTTTGAGGAGAGGAGGTTTCTATCTTGCTTCTTCTGGGGTGTAGTTTTCCTCCAGTGTTGGTGTTTTCCCCCTACTATCCTTTGTAGGGCTTGGTTTGTGGAAAGATATCGTAAAAATTTGGTTTTGTCATGGAATACCTTGGTTTCCCCATCTATGGTGATTGAGAGTTTTGCTGGGTATAGTAGTTTTGGCTGAAATTTGTGTTCTCTTTGAGTCTGCATGATATCTGCCCAGGATCTTCCAGCTTTCATGGTCTCTGGTGAGAAGCCTGGTGTGATTCTGATAGGTCTTCCTTTATATGTTACTTGGCCTTTTTCTCTTACTGCCTTTAATATTCTTTCTTTGTTTAGTACATTTGGGGTTTTGATTATTATGTGACAGGAGATATTTCTGTTCTGGTCCAGTCTCTTTGGAGTTCTATGGGCTTCTTGTATATTCATGGGCCTCTCTCTGTTTAGGTTAGGGAACTTTTCTTCCATAATTTTGTAGAAGATATTTGCTGGCCCTTTAAGTTATAAATCTTCCCTCTCATCTATACCTATAATCCTTGGGTTTGGTCTTCTCATTGTGTTCTGGATTTCTTGGATGTTTTGGGTTACAACCTTTTTCCATTTTGCATTATCTTTGATTGTTGAGTCCATGGTTCCTATGGTATCTTCAGCATCTGAGATTCTTTCTTCTATCTCTTGTATTCTATTGTTGATACTTGCATCTATGGCCCTTGATTTCTTCCCAAGGTTTTCTATCTCCAAAGTTGTCTCCCTTTGAGATTTCTTAGTTTTTTTTTCTACTTCTGTTTTTAGATCCTGGATGGTTTTGCTCAGATCTTTCACTTGCTTGTTTGTGATGTCATGTAATTCTTTAAGAGATTTTTGCGTTTCCTCTTTTATGACTACTACTTGTTGACCCACATTGTCCTGTATTTCTTTAAGTGATTTTTGTATATCCCTGTTATTGGCTTCTGCTTTTTGATCCATATTCTCCTGGATTTCTTTAAGTGATTTTGTGTTTGCCTTGTAAGGGCTTCAAACTCTTGATCAATTTTCTCCTGTATTTCTTTAAGAGATTTAACCATGTGTTCTGCTATCAGCATCTTCACCAGTGATTTTTGATCTGTAGCTTGATTTTCTGGTGTTCTGGGGTATCCAGGGCTTTCTGTTGTTGGGGAACTGGGTTCGGATACTGCCATATTGCCTTGATTTCTACTAGTAATGTTCCTACGTTTGCCTTTTGCCATCTGTTTATTTCGGGACTTAGATGATCTTGTTATTACTGGTTGGTGTTTAAAGCTCCTGAGAGCCTGGCATTTTGTGCTGCTGTCTCAGAGGGCATCTGTGCTCCTGAGGCAGAGACTGGAAGGTTTCCACCACTGGGCTCTGAATTACCTCCTCAGCATTGCTGGGCTGGATTCAAATCTCCTCCCTGCTTGCCTCTGTATACTTAACTGGCCTCCAGTGCTCTCCTCCTGGTTTGCCTGGTTAGTCTACTAGCTCTAAGATTGTGGCGTGACTCAGGGCTCTGTATAACCTCCAGATTCCCTGCAGGCCCGGGGGAGAGGAGCTCTGTCTAATTGCGGGCTCTCTGTGGATTCGGAGCTCCCCCCCACCTTGGGCTGCAGGGTCCAAGATGGTGCGGATCCTGGTCCTTGGGTCTCTGTCTATCTACAGGACCTCCTGCAGGTCAGATGTTCTCCAGCCTGCCCAGACAGCTGTAATGCTGCCCAGTTCCCTTGTGCGGAAGGCACCCAGGCAGGCTATACCCTGGGAATTCCTTCATTCTGGTGCCCACTGTACCTCGCTCAGTTACCAGTTCCAAGATGGTGGCCAGTCTCAGGGCTCTGTCTAACCTCAGGATTCCCTGCAGGCCTGGGGCTTCCTGTCTGGGCTGCTGAAGCCTAGGCAGTGGCTCTCCCAATTGGCAGGGCCCCATTTGCTTGAGCTGATCTCCCCAGGATAGTGTCGGACTACTGAGCTCTGTCTACCTGCGGGCTCTCTGTGGATCCGGAGCTCCCCCCATTCTGCTGCAGGGTACACTATGATGTGGATCCCGGTATTGGGTCTCAGTCTATCTAAAAATTGCCATTCTTAAGGGCTTAGGAACTTCCACAGGAAGACCAACAGAATCAATTAACCTTCCTTGATCTTTGGGCTCTCAAAGTCTGAAGCACCAAGCAAAGAACATATAAAGCCTGGATCTAGGCAGATTGCAACATGGTATTCATGTGGATCCTAAACAACTGCAGGTGGCTATCCCAAAAGCTGTTGCCTTTACATAAGCTACATTCTTCTAGCTGGGCTGCCTTGTCTGGCCTCAGTGGGCGAGAAAGTGCCTACACATATCCTTGCAGACACTCGAAGTGTCAGGGTGGGGGAAAACCCAGGGAAACCAACACCCACCTGCTCAGAGGAGAATAGATAGAGGAAAGATTATGGAAGCATGTGACCAGGAGGTGTGTAGTAAAAATAAATAGATAGAGAGATAGATAGATAGATAGATAGATAGATAGATAGATAGATGGAAAATTCTGAACTTATTATCAATATTCAAATAATCAGAACATAGTATTAATATTTGGGAATGAATATCTGGGACTCATTATGTCCCAAATGAGTCTCTCTGAGACAGAAGCTTATTGTGTTATATTATGCTTCATTCTGGAAATAAACAGAATTATTAAATTTTTATAACAAGCATATATTTTAATAAAACATGTTTGCAATGGATTATAGTAGAATTAAGACTCAATATCAGATGGTAATGTCAGGAGGAACATTATTAAGGTCTTAAACTGCCACCAAATTAATAAGTTTAATAATTATTAAAAGTGTTTTCAATTTTCCTATTTCATAATTTAAACGTAACAAGGAATGCGCAATATTTTCTTCCCAGTAAGCCCACATTTCTAACATAAAAAATAAGACCTTTCCCTTATATCAAGATGCTAATCACACTTAGAAACATTTAAAAATTAGTTTTCATCTTTAATTCTTGACATTATGTCCTTTTTTGGATTCTTATGAATTTCAAGTTAATATATGTATGACAGGTGACTTAAACATTAAAGTAAAATTGAAGACAGAATGATGCTCACTGAAGTTGTATAAATATTTCCTGAATTTTAAGTTTTTAACAACATATACAAAATTACATTAATGAAATCAATTGGTATATTCAGATAATAAATAGAATACAGTTTAAATGTGGTTTGAAATATCCAGAGGTATGTACTTAAGTGACACATTAAAAATTTTTAAAGTTCCTTTAGTTGTGATTAATAGAACTTACTAGATTCATGAATATATTTATCTTTGTGGGCACACAACTTGAATTTGTAAAAAATTGAATTTGTATTCCTTGTTTCCATGAAATTTGACTTCACTTTGTATTTTGGTGGGTTGTCTTGCAAGTGGGTGTGGGAGAGGTGTATGTGTGTATGGTTGTATGTAATGTAAGCATTAGGGAGCTGTATGCATACATAATGTGTGTATATGTATGTGAGTGTGCAGGAGGTGCATATGCACTTATGTGTGTATGTATATAAGTGTATTATGTGATTGTGGTCATAGCATATATGCATGTACGTGTGCTTGGTTTTATGTGCATGAGTAGAGGGAAAGTATATGTGCACATGTGCTGTCTGTGCAAGTGTGTGTATATGAGTGTATGTGTACTTTTGTGTGCAGGTGTGCTATTCAGGCACCATCCATCCTCTTAGTTTTGGTTTCTGATCTTATTAGTTTATAATTATTTAATTTTATTTATTTTACTCTCTCCCTCTTCAGGTGTAGGTCAAATATCAAGGCTGGCCATCCAGTCAGCCCCAGTGATCAAGCTAGCTCTGTCTCGCCAGAGGGCCCCAAGCCTGGCATCTTTGCATATGGATTCTGTGTATTAAATTCAGGTGTCAAGCACATTATCAGCTAAGAAAACCCTCAATATTACTATTTGTTCCAGAGCAAAAACTGTCCAAAGTTTTGGCCAGATACCAAGTAAAATTGTAAAAATTTGTGTGTATGGATTTTTGCTTATATATGAGTACATGTGGTATGTGCTTGAGGGCATGAGTATGTATATGTATATGTATATGTATATGTATATGTATATGCATATGTATATGTATATGCATGTGAAGGCCAGAGGATGACCTCTGTTGTTTTCTTTTTCAATGTTTGCAACTTTATTGATTCAGTCTCTCATTGAACCCAGAATTGGCTGATGCTGATAGACTAACCTTTAAGCTTAGAAAACTTTAGATGCTTGATGCTCTACAAGATTTATTTCATTTTGAAAATCATGTGTATGCATATGTATCAGTGAACATACACATTTAAGTGCAGATGACTGAGATGGCTAGAAGAGGGTGTTGGATCCCTGGGGCAGTGGTTATGAGTTATAAACTGTCCAGCATGGATAGTAGGAGCCAAACTCAGATCACCTACAAGATCAGCATGTGCTCTTAACGGCTGAGCATCTCTCCAACCCCAGAGCAGTGCTTTGTCAATAATGTATGTGTATGTATGCTTTGTGTTACTAATTTTAAAAATGCATATTTCTTCTCCATACAGTTAAAGGTCAGTTTCAAATTCTATATGCTTTTCTTAGAGACCAAATACCCAAAATATTTCAAGAGTATTTAAATCAAGCTGTTTAATTTAAACTGTTTAATGATGCTCATGCAATAGAAATCAGCGAGGTTGCTTTACTGAGTCTGTTCCCTTTAATTAGAAGCAAACTGCATTGATTTTGTTTTGGCCAGATAGCTTTTCTTCACAAGCTTTTGCAAAACACGTATGTGTCTGTCCAATCTACCAATTATCATACTTCCATTTTACCTCCACAGTTGGGTCTTCAAGATAATTGAACTGCATTGTAATTACAGCAGATGCAGACATTAAAGAATTCAGTGAATAAAAAGAGAACGTGTCAGAAGTCAGTCCAGTGTGTGGTTTACAGCAGAGTCTTACTGTGGATTGTTGCTGGGTAAGTCCTCAGATAAAGGGTATGAGCCTTCAAGCTCATCAGTGGTGCTAAAATAGCACTCATGATAACAGTGCTAGGCCTGAAGGAGGAGCCTTGGATACAGACAGGACACACTCCAGACACTGAAAGGCGGTAAACACTGAGAGTCTCTCCCCTCTAGTGAATACTAAAAGTTGATAATCTGTGTACTACCTAGAACTTTTCAAGGCTACTTCTTTAAACCAGAGAGCATTCAGGGTCAGAGCTCTCAGCCTGATTCACTCTAGTGTTTCAAAACTATTACCAAGAAAAGAAAGAATAGGAAAAAAGAAAGATCTTTATATAGCATAGAATGGCAGGTAATTTCATATGAATTTCATCAGGGGAGGGGGCTCCAGACCTCAGGGTCTAAAGAAAGCATTTCGAGCTGGGAATCAAAAATTTCAATGCAATTATCAATATTTGTTTGAGGAAGAAGTCAAAATATCATTATTTGCAGACGATATGATAGTCTACTTAAGCGACCCAAAAAACTCCACCAGAGAACATCTACAGCTGATAAACAACTTTAGCAAAGTGGCTGGTTATAAAATTAACTCAAGCAAATCAGTAGCCTTCTTGTACTCAAAGGACAAGTAGGCTGAGAAAGAAGTTAGGGAAATAACACCCTTCACAATAGCCACAAACAACATAAAGTACCTTGGCGTAACTATAACCAAACAATCAAAAGATCTGTATGACAGGAACTTCAAGTCCTTGAAGAAAGAAATTGAAGAAGACCTCAGAAGATGGAACAATATTTCTTGTTCCTGGATTGGCAGGATCAATGTAGTAAAAATGGCCATCTTGCCAAAAGCAATCTACAGATTCAATGCAATCCCCATCAAAATCCCAAATCAATTCTTCATAGATCTAGAAAGAGCAATTCTCAAATTCATGTGAAGCAACAAAAAACCCAGGATAGCTAAAACTATTCTCAACAATAAAAGGACTTCTGGGGGAATCAATATCCCTGACCTCAAGCAGTACTACAGAGCAATTGTGCTAAAAACTGCATGGTATTGGTACAGCAACAGGCAGGTAGATCAATGGAATAGGATTGTAGACCCAGAAATGAACCCACAGACTTATGGTCACTTGATCTTCGATAAAGGAGCCACAAAAATCCAGTGGAAAAAAGATAGCCTTTTCAACAAATGGTGTTGGTTCAACTGGAGGTCAACATGCAGAAGAATGCAAATTGACCCACTCTTATCTCCTTGTACTAAGATCAACTCCAAGTGGATCAAGGACCTCCACATAAAACCAGACACACTGAAAATATTAGAAAAGAAACTTGGGAAGACCCTGGAGGACATGGGCACAGGGGGAAAGTTCCTGAACAGAACACCACTAGCTTATGCTCTAAGATCTAGAATTGACCAATGGGACCTCATAAAATTACAAAGTTTCTGTAAGGCAAAGAACACTGTCAGAAGGACAAAATGGCAACCAACAAAGTGGGAAATGATCTTCACCAACCCCATATCCGATAGAGGGCTAATATCCAATATATACAAAGAACTCAAGATGTTAGACCCCAAAGAACCAAATAACCCTATCAAAAAATGGGGTACAGAGCTAAACAAAGAATTTTCACCAGAAGAAATTCTTATGGCCGAGAAACACCTTAAGAGATGTTCAACATCATTAGTCATCAGGGAAATGTAAATCAAAACAACCCTGAGATTCCACCTCACACCAGTCAGAATGGCTAAGATTAAAAACTCAAGAGACAATAAGTGCTGGCGAGGATGTGGAGAAAGAGGAACACTCCTCCACTGTTGGTGGGATTGCAAAATGGTAAAACCGCTCTGGAAATCAGTTTGGCGGTTCCTCAGAAAATTGGGCATGTCCCTTCCAGAGGACCCTGGCATACCACTCCTGGGCATATACCCAGAGGATTCCCCTGCATACAATAAAGACACATGCTCCACTATGTTTATAGCAGCCTTGTTTATAATAGCCAGAAATTGGAAGGAGCCAAGATATCCCTCAAAAGAGGAATGGATTCAGAAAATGTGGTATATTTATACAATGGAGTACTACTCAGCAATTAAAAATAATGAACTCATGCAATTTGTAGGTAAATGGATAGATCTGGAAAATATCATCCTAAGTGAGCTAACCCAATCACAAAAGAATACACATGAAATGCAATCACTGATAAGTGGATATTAATGAGCCCAGAAGCCCTAATTGCTCAAGGCATAATTAGCAAGTCAAATGACTCCCAAGAAGAAAGGAGAGGACCCTGGGCCTGTAAAGATTGGATCCAGTTTTGTAGACCCAGAACAGTAAATCGTGGGGCGGGGAATGATTGGGGAATAGCTGGGGTGGAGAGGAATTATGGGACATATGGTGGTGGGGGGGAACTGGGAAAGGGAAAAGCCTTTGGAATGTAAACATAGAATATAAAAAATAAAAAATAAATAATAAAAAAACATTTGTTTGAGACATTTTTTTTCTTTGCCAGCAGCAAACCGCAATTTTCTAAGAAATTCTGCATAAACCAAACTCTACGTACTGGAAAAGTTAGATCCTAATCTGCTTTTGAACCTCTAGTTCAACATTCTTTGCTTGAATTCCAAATCAAAGGATACTCAGAGCCAATGCTTAAAAGGATATCACCCCAGTGCTTAAAAATGAGAAGAGAAAAAAGAGGGAAGTGTCCCTCAGAAACATGTTGAACAACAAAATTTTTAAAATCCTACAAAAGATTTATTTTTCATTCATGAATATGTGCACATTTTGGGGTAGGAAGGTGTGCTTTCAATCCATTAAAACTGAAGTTCCAAAGAGTTTCAAGAACCCTGTAGTGAATGCTGAGAATGGAACTCAGATCTTCTGGAAAAATAGCATGTGGCTCCAGTTTCATAAAAAAAAAAAAAAAAACAGCTTATAAAATCCAATGTCCAGCCATTTCATCTGGGTGCAACTCTCTCAGACTGAAGAAGAAGGAGAACCTGAGAAGAACACAAGTATTTATCTCCCTTTGCTCCTGACTAGATACTATGTCATCCACTTCTTCACTGTTCAGCTGCTATGCCTTCCTAGTCAGCACATGATTGTCAAATCAGGAGCCTGAACGAACTCTGAATCTTACATTGCTTTCCCAGGTATTTAGCAATGAGACAACTAACTCAAATAAGTTCACTGAGAATGAATGAACAGCAGTGGTCTTCAAGTTACCAGAATGATTTTCTTTATAAACTTTAGCAGATCAGTAAATGTGAAAAGCTAAAAGCTTAATGTTTGACACAATGTTTAAGATTACAAACTTGGCTTACAATAGGTGATCAGTTCTGGTTGTCAAATACAACCTAAAATCTTCAAAGAGTTTTAATAAGAAATTGTCTTCCTCAGGTTGGTATGTGGGCATGTATGTGGAGAATTGCCTTGGTATTGATAATTGCTGCAGGAAAGCACAACCAGCAAACAGCTGACTCCATTCCTTGGGATTGGTCCCTAAACCAATCATATTGAGAAAGGTAGCTGAGCAGTAAATATGAATGTGTTTGTTTCTTTCTGCTCTTGACTACGGATGTGATTATGTATTTTAACCTCTTCTTGTCTAGACAGCCCTTCTGTGAAGGACTATGACCTGGAGCTGAGAATTACGATAAAACCTTTCTCCTTGAAATTACTTTTGTTAAGGTTTCTTATCAAAATTACAAGGGAATTAACCTAAATCAGTGACTGTAGAGAGGAACCCAAGTTGAGGTAGTTCCTGTGCATGTCACAATGATCTTAGTATTCAGCGATTGAAACAGGACAGCCAAATGCAGTGAAAAAGAACAATCTTTTCTAGCTATGTAGACCTTGATGTTAGAAACCAAAGTTTAGAAATGTTTGATTTAATCTACAGGTTCTGCTTTTATTTGTAATAGATGATAGTAGAATATTATTTGACAAAATAAAATGGTTTTAGTGAATGAAAAAAATTAAATCAGAATTTTCCATTGATATAGTACTGAATTTCAGCTACTTTGGAGGGAAGCTGAGTTAAGTGGGACTGCAATAAAATATGGTATCAAAAGAAAAATAGAGAAAAAGCTCAATAGTAGCACCCTTTCCCACACATGTGTGGAGCCTCAGGTGCAACCCCTAACACTTCAATGTAGTTAAAAAATATCAAAGTCCATGAACAGAAAGAAGTTTAGACAACTGTGGTTATACTTAGCCTTGGCAGTGTTTTATAGATTTCATTATGCAGATTGTTTAACTTTCTATTTGTTTCTTAGTTTAAACATTCTGTATTTTTTTAACAATATTCTGGCCCATTTCTGTACTTGGAAGAGCTTCCTTTCTTTAAAAACTATCTCTATTTCTACAACTCTTCACAAGCTTCCTGATCCCATTCCTTTCTCTAGGACCTAAAAATATTTCTGGACACTTGTCCATGAGTACAACATCTATGGTCACTGCCACAGCCCTTAGAATTGTTGAAAGAGTGAACATTTGAAGCCAAATCTGTTTTTTAAATTTCTTTTAAATTTAACCTCAAAGGTAATATAGTATGATAAAAATTAATCTAGTGTAGAACACCTGAGGATAATGGGCTAGGCCACAGGATGCAGTACTGGCACATGAAGACCAGGTGGCTACTATGGTTAAAGGTGAAATGTTCTCCACCGGCTTATGTATTTGGGAATTTGGTCTCTATCTAATAGAGATATTGACAAAGCATTTGGAACCCATAGGAGATAGATTATGTATGGAAGCAAGGGGGGTTCCTGGGATAAGCCTTGATGATTTCTCATTTAGCCCTACTGCCTTTTCAACTTCTGCTTCCTGGCTGTGTCCCCAATGTGAGTAGTTGCCACCTGATTTTGTCATTCCTTTCCTACCAGGATGAGCTGTTTGCCTCTAAATGGTAAGCCAGATCAGAACCTTCCTTCCTAAGTTGAATTTTATTATACATTTTGTCACAACAGTTAAAAAAGAGCATCTGCTACAGTGTAGACTGAGCTGGTACAGGCCAGAGACTTTCTTGTGTATTCCAGAGAGGGATAGCTTTGAATCATTTACAGACATGATACACTGCATTTCTAGTACCCAGATTTTAAAGATGCAACCAAGCTTAAGTCACAATGTAATGAATATTTGAAATTTATACTTTCAGGAACATCAGTTTCAACATTTCTATAATTCTGAGAAAAGTGACATCCACATACTTATGAAAGTTGTATAGAAATTTGAAAAATGTGAACATGTGTGACTGTATCATTACTGTGTCAAGAATTACAGGCATCTCCTCACATGGGCATGAGCTACTATTATATTTATTCCTATAAAAATATTCCTTTTTGCAACTTATAGAGAAAGAAAGAGATTTGCTTCACACATGGCTCACATAGTAATCTCTTTGGCATATTCTGACTCTGTTGCTAACCACATGGACTTCTAAGAGGGACCTCACTTCAGACTTGCTCATTTATGTTCTTTCCACATCCTGTGCACTTGAACAGAGAACCCAGATCTCTTTCCTGAGCACTCCATCCCATTTGGTTTAGTGCAGATATGCCAATGAGATTTGAGAAAGAAGGGGAAAGATCTGAACCACACACATAACACATGGTTCTGACAGGAATGATAATAATTTAACAATATCATGACTATCTGTTTGGCTACAAGAAACCATGGAACTGAAAAAAAATGAAATTATCCATATAAATTGTCTTCTCAAAACAGAAAAGCTGAGGAGTCAACTATGGCCAGAGGAGATAATCATCTACTCACAAAAGTCTTGCAAATTATTGGGCCACCTTACAGATACATTGCTGCAGAGATAGCATGTGCCATAACGTACCATTGAAGAAGACAACTCAGATATATACATGTCTTGCCTTCAATTTAAATCTAAAAATCATGTGAGGATTTTGATGACAGTCTTGGAAAATAGAGGGTCACTGGACTGCTCTCCTCCTAATATGGCCAAATTGAGTTCATTTCATTTATCTGCTATCATTATTACTTGTTGATCTCATTGGACTATTGGGGATGGGTGGCTAAACCTGACTTTGTATTTGGCCATTAGGATTCAAGCTCTGACTCTAAAACTCCAGGAATATTTGTAGTTAATGGTTCCATAAATAGGTAGTGAATAGCACTACAGCCTCAGGGTTTTGTATATGCCTTTATAATAGATACTGATCATTATTTGAACAAAAATATATGTTTATTACCCATAAAGTTTATTGAAAAATCAAAGGTGGATGTAACAGGCTTTGCCATATTAGAGATTCTGCACATGGTCTAGTATATTTTAAGGAAATATTGTATAAGTATGACACACATAGAGAAAGGACAACATAACATCTTCATTCACATGATTTTAATTTTTGCCTTTAGAGTTGTTTAGATAGTTCAGTGTTTAAAATTGTGAAAAATTTGGCCTAATAAGTCTCATATTAATAAGATTAGATAAAAATTCTCAAACTCCCAATTTAAAACCATATAATGAAAATAAAGTGATGTGTTTACATAATTCAAATATGGGGTAAATAAATCTGTACAGCAGGAGAACAGATTACACACATTCATGAATATATATATATATATATACACACACACACACACACACACACACACACACACCACACAAATACATGCACACGGAGAGAAAGGGGGGAGAAAGAGAGAGAGGCAGAGACTGAGAGAGAAAGAGAGAGAGAGAGACAGAGAGAGAGAGAGACAGAGAGATAGAGAGACAGAGAGAGAGACACAGAGAAAGAGACAGAGAGATGACTTTCATGACTTTGATTTTTCTGTTCACTTTGCTGCTTTCCAGTCTCTTGAATGAATGTCTTTAGTCACTCTTTCATTGCTGTAACAAGACATCATGAGCTAGGCAACTTGCCAAAGAAAGAGTTTACATAGAGCTTATAGTTTCTGAGGATGAGAACATGACCATCAGGTTGGATACCAGGGCAGGAGGCAGGCAGACATGGCACTGGATAAGGAGCTCAGAACTTACAAGTTGAGCTTATACACCATACAACCACAAGTCTGAGAGGGGAGATGGTAGAGAGGGCTAATTGGTAACTACTTGGGGCTTTAAAATCTTGAAATCCATCACAAGTGATATACCTCCTCCAATAAAAATACATCTTCTAGTATTTCCCAAAGGTATTCACCATCTGGTGACTAAATGTTCAAACACCTGAGCCTATACAAGCCATTCTCATTCAAACACAACAGTGATGAATATGCTAATTAAGAACTCTACAGTTGAACAGTGCTGACACTATGCCACACTCTCCATACCCAAACACCACTGGGAGAGAGCTGAAAATCCTGAGAGCACAGTTAAGACCACTACTTCTACTCAAATTCCTGGCACAGGAGGGATCCACCAGAGCCATCAAGACACCGAAACCAAGGAACAGCCAGGAGTAGGATTCTTCCAGTTTCTTTCTGTGCCTCTCAACTGATCCTGTGCCACAGCTTTCCATACCCAAATTCCTCCCAGTGAAACTGGTCTCCCAGGAGTGCTGACACAGAGGATTGCAGGAGGGACAAGCCACAGTCTGAGACAGTAAGACCAGCTAACGCCAGAGATAACGAGATGGCAAGAGGCAAGCTCAAGAACCTAAGAAACAGAAGCCAAGGCTACTTAGGATCATCAGAACCCAGTTCTTTCAACACAGCAAGTCCTGGATAACACATTACACTGGAAAAGCAAGACTCTGACTTAAAATCACATCTCATGATGCTCATAGAGGACATTAGGAAGGCCATAAGTAATTCCCTTAAAGAAATACAGGAGAACACAAGTAAATAGCTAGAAGCAGTTAAAGAGGAAACACAAAAATTCCCTAAAGAATTACAGGATAGCATAACCAAACAGTTGAAAGAATTGAACAAAATAATCCAGAATAGAAAAAAAAATGGTAATAAAACAATAAATAAATCACAAAGAGAAACAGCCCTGGAAATAGAAAACCTAGGAAAGAGATCAGGAGTCATAGACACAAGCATCACCAACAGAATGCAAAAGATAGAAGAGAGAATCTCAGGTGCAGAAGATAATGTAGAAAAAATTGACACAACAGTCAAAGAAAATGAAAATAAGCAAAAGCTCTTAACCCCCAAAATCCTAACCCAGGAAATTCAGAACACATGAAGGTCAAACCTAAGGATAATAGGTATAGAAGAGAGCAAAAATTCCTAAATTAAAGGACCAGTAAATATTTCAAAATAATTATAGAAGAAAACTTCCCTAACCTGAAGAAAGAGATACCCATAAACAACAAGATGCCTAAAGAATGTCAAATAGATTGAACCAGAAAAGAAATTCCTCAAGTCATATAATAGTCAAAACACAAATGCACCAAAGAAAGAATATTAAAAGCAGTAAGGGGAAAAAGTCAAGTAAATTATAAAGGCAGACCTATCAGAATTATATCAGACTTCTCACCAGAGGATTATGAAAGCTGGAAGATCCTGGACAGATGTTATATAGACTAACAGAACACAAATGGCGGCCCAGGCTGTTATATCCAGCAAAACTCTCAATTACCATAGATGGAGAAAGCAAGACATATTCCATGACAAACCAAATTTATACAATATCTTTCCACAAATGCGGCCCTATGAAGAATAATAGATGGAAAACTCCAACATAAGGAGGGAAACTACACACTTGAAAGAGCAAGAAAGTGAACTTCTTTCAACAAAAAAGAAATGAGATATCCATGCAAACATAATTCCCCCTGTAAAAACAAAAATAACAGGAAGCAACCATCACTATTACTTAATATCACTTAAGGTCAATGGAGTCAATTCCTGTATAAAAAGACAAAGAATGACAGACTGCATAGATAAACAGGACCCAGTATTTTGCTGCATACAGGAAATGTACCTCAGTGACAAAGACAGACCCTACTTCAGAGTAAAAGGCTGAAAAACAATATTCCAAGCAAATGGTACCAAGAAACAAGCTGGAGTAGCCATTCCAATATTGAATAAAGTTGACTTTTAACCAAAAGTTATCAAGTAGGAAAGGACTTAAGCTTAATACTCATCAAAGAAAAAATCTACCAAGATGAACTTGCGATTCTGAACAACTATGCTCCAAATGCAAAGGTAACCACATTCAGAAAAGAAACTTTACTAAAGTTCAAAGCACACATTGTACCTCACACAGTAATAGTGGGAGACTTCAATACCACACTCTCATCAATGGACAGATCATGGAAACAGAAACTAATCGGAGACACAGAGAAACTAATAGAAACTGTGAACAAAATGGATTTAACAAATATATATATAGAACATTTCATCTTTTTTTAAAAAAGAATATACCTTCTTCTGATCTCCTTCTGCTACCTTCTGCAAAATTGGCCATACAAGCCTCAGCAAATAGAAAAAGATTGAAATAATCACATGCAACCTATCAGATCACCACAGAATAAGGCTGGTCTTCAATAACAACAAAAATAATGAAAAGCACACATAAACATGAAAGCTAAACAATGCTCTACTCAATAACTTTGTCAAGGAAGAAATAAAAAAATAAAGACTTTTTAGAATTTAATGAAAATGAAGGCACATTACACTACAACTTATAGGACCTGATGAAAACAGTGCTAAGAGGAAAATTCACAATTCTAAGTGCCTCCAAAAAGAAACTGGAGGGCATACAATAGCAGCTTGACAGCACACCTGAAAGCTCTAGAATAAAAGAAGCAAGTACAAACAAGTGGAGTAGACTGCAGGAAATAATCAAAGTCAAGGCTGAAACCAAGTAGAAACAAAAATAACTATTCCAAGAATAAAGAATATCAGGAGCTGGTTCTTTGAAAAACTCAAGAAGATAGATAAACTAGATTAACCAGTGGGTACAGAGACAGTATCCAAACAAATAAAATAAAATTGAAAAGGTAAATATAATAACAGAAACCAAGGAAATTCAAAAAATTATCCGATCCTACAACAAAAGCCTATACTCAACAAAACTGGAAAATTTCTAAACAGATATCAGGTACCAAATTTGATTCAGGATAAGATAAAGCATCTAAACAGTCTCATAACACCTAAAGACATTGCAGTAGTCATTAAAAGTTTCAAAAAAAAAAAAAAAAAAGCCCAGAACCAGAGCGTTTTAGTGCAGAATTCTATCAGACCTTCAAGAAGACTTAAATACCAATTCTCTTCAAACTATTTCACAAAATAGAAATCGAAGAAACACTACCCAATTAATTCTATGAAGTCACAATTACATTCATAACTCAAATATACAAAGACTCAACGAAGAAAAAGAACTTCAGATAAACTTGTCTTATTAATACCAATGTAACAATACCCAATAATACTCTGGCAAAACAAATCCAAGAATAAATCAAAAGAATAATCCATTACGATCAAGTAGGCTTCATTCCAGGAATGCAGGGATGGTTCAATATATGGAAATCCATTGATGAAATCCTCTATATAAACAAACTCAAAGAAAAAAATACATGATCATCTCATTATAAGCTGAGAAAGCATTTGACAAAATTTAACATCACGTCATGGTAAAAATATTGGAAAAATCAGGAATTCAAGGCCCATACCTAAACATAAGAAAAACATTATACAGCAAACTAGTAACCAACATATAGCTAAATGGAGAGAAACTTGAAGCAATCCCACTAAAATCAGGGAATAGACAAAGCTGCCCACTCTCTTCCTACCTATTCAATATAGTGCTCAAATTCTCAACAAGAGCTATTAGACAACAAAAAGAGGTCAAAGTAATACAAATTTGAAAGGAGAAATCAAAACATCACTATTTGCAGATGATATGATAGTGTACTTCAGTGACCTCTAAAATTCCACCAGAAAATGCATACAGCTGATAAACAACTTCAGCAAAGTGGCTGGATATAAAATTAACTCAAACAAATAAATAGCCTTCTTATACTCAAAGGATAAATGGGCTGAGAAAGAAACTAGGGAAATGAAACCCTTCAAAATAGTCACAAACAATATAAAATATCTTAGTGTGAAGCTAACAAAACAAGAAAAAGGTCTGACTGACAAGAACTTCAAGTCTGAAGACAGAAATCAAAGAAGACCTCAGAAGAAGGAAAGATCTCCCATGCCTGCTAATTAGCAGGATTAATACACTAAAAATGGCCATCTTGCAGAAAGCAATCTACATAATCACTTCAATCTTCATCAAAATTCTCACTCAATTCTTCTTAGAGTTTGCCTTCCTATATGGAAAGGATAAGCAGGCTGAGAAAGAAATTAGGGAAATGACACCCTTCACAATAGCCACAAACAATATAAAGTATCTTGGTGTGACTCTAACTAAACAAGTGAAAGATTTATATGACAAAAACTTCAGGTCTCTGAAGAGGGAAATTGAAGAAGACATCAGAAAATGGGAAAATCTTCCATGCTCATGGGTTGGCCGGATTAATATAGTTAAAATGGCAATCTTGCCAAAAGCAATATACAGATTCAATGCAATCCCCATCAAAATCCCAATTCACTTCTTCATAGAGTTAGAAAGAGCAATTCTCAAATTCATCTGGAATAACAAAAAACCCAGGATAGCTAAAACTATCATCAACAGTAAAAGAACTTCTGGGGGAATCAATATCCTGGACCTAAGCAATACTACAGAGCAGTAGTGTTAATAACTGCATGGTATTGGTCCAGGCAGGTGAATCAATGGAATAGGATTGAAGACTCAGAATTGAACCCACACATCTATGGCCAATTGATATTCGACAAAGGAGCTGAAAACATCCAGTGGAAAAAAGATAGCCTTTTCAACAGATGGTGCTGGCTCAACTGGAGGTCAACATGCAGAAGAATGAGAAGTGATCCACTCTTATCTCCTTGCACTAAGTTCAACTCCAAGGGGATCAAGGACCTCCACATAAAACCAGACACACTAAAACTAATAGAAAAGAAACTGGGGAAGACTCTTGAGGACATTGGCTCAGGGGGAAAATTCCTGAACAGAACAACAATTGCTTATGCTCTAAGAGCAAGAATAGACAAATGGGACCTCATAAAATTACAAAGTTTCTGTAAGGCAAAAGATATTGTCAAAAGGACAAATCGGCAGCCAACAAACTGGGAAAAGATCTTCACTGACCCCACATCTGACAGAGGGCTAATATCCAATGTATACAAAAACTCAAGAAGTTAGTGTTGGTACTCTGTTCAAGCTCCACCCCACAGTTACCTGGCAATAGCCAGGTATGCCCCACCCCACATGCCTGCTCCACTATAAGAGGGGCTGCCTGCCCCCTCCTCTCTCTTTCCCCGCTCCTTCCTCTCTCTTCTCATCCTCTCACCTCTCTGCCCCTCTTGGGCTCCCCCCTCACTCCACGTGGTCATGGCCGGCCTCTATTCTCTCTCTACTCTCTCTCTCTCTCTCTCTCTCTCTCTCTCTCTCTCTCTCTCTCTCTCTCTCTCTCTCTCTCTCTCTCTGTCTCTCTCTCTCTCTCTCTCTCTCTCTCTCTCTCTCTCTCTCTCTCTCTCTCTAATATTCTCTAAATAAACTCTATTCTATACCATGTTGGTGTGTATGTGTGGTCCTTCAGGGGGAGGCGATGCCTGGGCATGGTCCTGCTCAGGCACTCCCTTCCCCCACATCGCTATGCCATATTCACTAACACCCTTCCTCTCTTTGAAGTCCCATCAATGGTGCTGAAAACCCGGGAACATCAACAACCCAATTAATAAAGAAATCATCAGTTAGACCCCAGAAACCCAAATAACCCTATCCAAAAATGGGGTACAGAGCTAAACAAAGACTTTTCACCTGAAGAAATTCAGATGGCTGAGAAACACCTTAAAAAATGTTCAACATCATTAGTCATTAGAGAAATGCAAATCAAAACAACCCTGAGATTTCTCCTCACATTTTCATTTAAAATTGTTCCCTTCTAAGGCCAAGAAAGATGTGCCTCATCCTTCCTGTTTTTTTCTGTTGCCTATCTCATTCATCAAACTCCTTTCTTTTCCTGGAGCACAAACTTTGGCTGGAATCTGTATCCACTTCAACATCACAATTATTAGAACCACTCTCTGAAATTGATGTAAAACATGCTGGTGTTATAGATAGAGAAGATAGATTCAGCTTTCTTCCGTTCTTGTCTAACTTTCTCATATGTAAAACAACACCATTATTTCTGTCATGTGTTCAGCTGCACACTTAGTGAAGTGGCTTAGTAACGTCTGTAACTAGAATTATTGTCACAGATTAATAAAACAACTTTGTAACACAGCATCATTATGCAGAAAAAAAATGAGGCTCAGGACTCAAGAGTCACTTGCAGAATGACAAGAGTGACAAGAGGAATCCTTCAAATGAATATACTAAAAGCCCAAGTTCTACAACCCTCAAAGGAGGAAATGTGTGAGAGAAGAGCAGAGAGCAGAAGCATCTGTTTTGCGGGGAAGAGGACTTGATGCCAGTGTCTACCGACAGCCTGAATTTTGCTTCACTGCAGCCAGCCTTTGTGGCAACAGTAAAAGCCACAGTTGCTTGGTGGTTTTGATGAAATCTAGAGCATAATTTTGAGAGACATGCTGAGAAGCAATTTCACCTAGAGAAGGGCTTCATCGCTCTACTAGTTGCCTTCTTCCAAAAGTGGCCATTACAAACTACCTGACAAATCCTGCTAAGAGAGGAAGCTTTGTTTAAGTTTAGTTTTGGGGGAACAATCCATTGCCCTGTACAGCAACAGGTTGCGGCATCAGAATATAATAGCATCTGCAGTCAGGAAGCAGAAAAATTCAAGCTACTGACAGCTTCTTTCTCCTTTTCATTCCCCCCAGACCCATTTTGTGTACTGGTGCTGCTCAAATCTAAGACAGGCAGGCATTCCTCAGTTAACTCAATCTAGAAAGTCCCTTACAGAAATGCTCATATGTTTGTTTCCTAGGTGGGTTTTGATTCTACTTTATTAAAAATAAATATCTACCATTACAGTGATCAGATGTATTTGTGGAATTGTAGGCTGCTTCAAAAGACTTTCCCTTTGTTTATAAGCATATGAAATATAGCCTTGCCAACCCCACCACAGACACTGAGAAATCTTGTGGCAAAACAATTAGCTTTTGTTACTTTAACATTTTTCAAACTTATTTTAAAAAAGAAACCATTTCTATAGAGCATGACTAACATTAGTCAAAGCTATAAGTCTGGCTGCCTGATATAGAGGGAAAAAATGTATGGGCCAATGCTATGTGTCTCATAGAAAAATGTGTTTTATTTGCTATCTCAATATTTCTAAATGACCCACAGACCTGCTAAGGTATTTAACACAACACAAACCCAGTCTCTATTCCAGATGAACTATTGTCTAGGACTCTGGTTTACTAAATTATACTCTTTTCTTTAAAGATTTTCAAATAATTTTTAATATTAAAGAATATGGAGTTAGTAGCCAAAAGAATTGGAACTAAGGTTTAGGATTACTTTATTTGAAGGATTAAAGTATGCCGTTGAGAACTACCTATAATCAGACATGCAATTCTTTCATTTTTCTAGAACAAAGCCCCAGGTGAGAGGCAAGACAGATGATTCAGTGAGCAAAATATAACACAAAGATCTCCAGTAGCCACTTAAAGAATAAGCTGAATGTGGTATTACCCACCTGTAATCCTGGGGCTAGAGGGTCGAAATAGGATGATTCCTAGTGCTTTCGAATTATCTAGTCTACCCAATTTAGAGCACTACACATTTAGTGAGAAATCTTGTCTTGAAAAATAAGTGAAGAGTGATATAGGAGGATACACATCTACTTTTTGAACATACACACACACACACACACACACACACACACACACAGCAGCTAAAGAAATCAAACTTTTTATGGAGACCCCATGGAAATCATCTCAGAAGATTCACAACTCGCAACCTTTAAATTTTACTTGTAGAGAATTATGAGAGCACCAGATACTATGATCTGTGCAATTAAATCTCACAACAGACTGATATGGAATACAAGTTCTCAAGATGATTCTGAAATTATAATTTTACTATGACCCAATGTTTTCACTAGATTATGCAATATGATTTACTCATCTTTATGAAATTGCAACACATTTAAAAGTCCGCAAATTAGACTTAGGATCAGACTAAGGATAGTTACAGGCTTTCTAAATTATAATAAATCAAAATTTAAATTCATTAAAATTGAATAAATTTTAATAAATCAATTTTTAGTTTTAGTAACCATATTTCAAGTTCATAATTATCATTGATGATGGCACTCACTTCAGCATAGAAGAGAAAACTTCCTTTGTCACAGAACATCCCAATGAGTAGTGTAGTCTTTATCTCTGGTACTTAATTCTTTAAAAATACATTTTATTGCAACCCTACCAATTATATATGCTTTGTATCAGTCACTTTCCCAAGTGCTGTGATAATAACAGACAAACAACACTAATACAAAACTAAGTGAGGAAAGAAAGGTTACTTTGTTTAAAGAGGATGGATTCCTTCATGACAAGAAAATCCTGACAGCAGGAAGGGACTGTCTGCTAGCAAAACCTGGAGACCAATTGAACACTTTCCATTGCAACCATAGGAAGGAAAAAATGAACAGGAGGTAAACTTGGTTATCAAACATCATGGGCCATTCCCAGTGATCTTCTTTCTCCAACTAGTCTTTATCTCCTTAAAAATAGTCACATAACCTTTCTAAAACAGGCAAGTACCTAGTTTCAAACACTAATATTAGCTTTGGGAGACAGTTCCCATTCAAACCACAAGGAGGTGAAGCACTCTGTTTTCCTTTGCCACAAAGTTGTGCAACTGATCCTGTCCTACTGTTACCTGTTTAATGTTTTTACCTGAGAATAGGCTGCCATTATTTCAAACATCCATTATGAGCAAGGCTTTTCTTTAGATCCTCTGGCCAGTTATCTCCAGACACATGCTGTTCATTATTCATGTCTTAGCTTATCAGCCTTGTAATGTGACACATTGTCTTTTAGCACCAGAACTGTTCCAAAAGCAATGTACCTTTGCATAGATGCTGCACTGTATCTTCCAGATGGATCACAAATACCTGTTCATTGTGTAGCTTAACTTCCAAGAGGAAAAGTTATTATAGAAGTTTCAAAAGTTCTCAAGAGCCTGTTAAATGTCTAATGAAAAGACTTGCTGTCTATATAACTTGAAAAAGCCATTTAACACCTGTCAAAGACAGCTTCCTTCCTTGTAAAATGAGAAGAGTTTATGTTTATATTCTAATACCCACACTTCAAAGGCTTGAGCTATATAATTAGTAGAAAATAGGTTATAAGATGGAACCTCACTTATCATTTTATTTTACTGCGTTTGGGTGTTCCTACTTATAGTCAAATACAGAAAAAAGATAACAACACTTTGAAGTAGAATAAATCACCATTTTGTTACTTTCTTTTATCATCTTTTACTTACTTTAATGACATTTTAGGGACTAGAAATATGGATTTTTCAGTTAATTGCTTGGTATGCAACCACAAGGAACTGGATTTGGATCCTCAGAACTCACGTAAAAGTTGGACATGTTGGCATTCATCTATAATCTTATCACTGGAGAAGAGGCAGGAGGATAACTGGTGCTTCCTAGACAAACAGTATAGCCACACCAGTAGGTTACAGACAATATCAGTAAGAGATCCTGTCTCAAAAGTGTAAGGAAGGGAAGTGTCTTAGTTAGGGTCTCACTGCTGTGAACAGACACCACGACCAATGCAACTTCTATAAAAACATTTAATTGGGGCTGGCTTACAGGCTCAGAGGTTCAGTCAATCTTCATCGAGGCAGAAACATGGCAGCATCCAGGCAGGTGCAGGAGGAGCTGAGAGTTCTACATCTGCATCTGAAGGCTGCTAGTGGAAGACTGACTTCCAGGCAACTATGGTGAAGGTTTTTAGCCCACACCTACAATGACACACCTATTCCAACAAGGCCACACCTCCAAATAGAGTCACTCCCTGGGCCAATCATATACAAACCATCACAGGAAGCAACTGAGGGGAGAAGTTGGCATTGTCAGAAATATGCACATATATGTGCATGCATGCCTGAATGTGTGCACGCACACACGTGTGCACACACAAGTGTACACACACAAACACACACACACACACACACACACACACACACACACACGTGCACCCAGACACTAGACGATATTTGTCAGAAATTAGAAGCAGCTTTTTAGTCCAGAAAACAGTGAAGTCTGACATTATTAATTAATTAATTAATTAATTAATTAATTAAAGCTTTTAAAGTCATCACCTGGTCCTTTTGCTAAAGACAAGGAACATGTGCTATTTATTCTACTTTGGATTTCTGGGAAGAAGAGAAATATGTATTCGTCAGTAATTTCATTTTCAGGTAAGAGCTAACATGGACACAAACCTGTTATCACACTTTGGGGTCACTACTAATGCCATTCCTCCAGGCAGACAAAGCCAATTTCACAGCTGCCAACCTGGTAGTACTCTCCCCACATCTTATTTTGAGATCAATCACAACCTGAACATTCCCTGGAGATTCTTTGTCTGTTTCTTCTTTAAATTAATTTAAACCAGCCAAAACCATTTGCAATACTGTACCAAATGCACATTTAAGAAGGTAGGGGGACAGAATGGTGGGGAAAACAAACATTCTGTGCTGATTTCTTTCCCATTTTAAAGTATATGTCCATAATTTAGGACCACATCATTTAGAAATTTCATACTATACATTTACTAAGATTGGAGCAAACATTGTTTTGGGGTTTTGGTTATGTATGAGTGTGTGCATGAGTATGCCTGCATGTGTGTGTGTGTGTGTGTGTGTGTGTGTGTGTGTGTATGTGTGTGTGTATGTGTATGTGTGTGTATGTGTGTGTTTGTGTGTGTGTATATATGAATGACTATACATATGGCAATAGGACAGTTTTCATACACAGACTCTAGAGTTTTAGCTAACATGAGCAAGCCTAGTCCCTGGAGCTGCAGTTACAGTCTTTACAATGTGTGCCCCTTCTGCCACTCTCGTACACTTGGGACTCACCAAATTGCCATCTGAAATATTCAACCTCCATTCTGGTATGGTCTTTGAATACATAGGCATGTTTGGTGAATATAGGCCTAAAGTGTGTGAGAGTAGAGAATAAGTACTAGAAGGCTTTGACCATTGCATCCAGTAAAGAGTTGGTTGAAGAGGCAGGAAAGGAAGCAGGGAGAACTAAAAAAGAGATGGAAGTTCTGGGTATACTCAGATTTTGACAAAACACAATATAGTCATAATTTTTCTCACTGCAGTGACCTGATGCCTGCCAAAAGCAACTTAAGAATGAAATGGTTTATTTTGGCTCGCTCTTTGAGGGTACAGATAACCACGGTAGGGAAGGCAGGGCAGCACGTACATGAAATAGCTGGTAAGATTTAATGTGAATTCAGGAGACAGAAATGGATGAAGGCTAGTGTTCTAATCGCTGTCTCTTTTTTCATTCAGTTCATTAGCCTAGCCCATGGGATGATGCTATGCATATTCAGAATGGGTCCTCCCCCCTCAATTAACTCAACTTAGAAATTCACTTGTTGACATGCCAAAGGCTTATCTTTTTGATAATTTAGATTTTATCAAGTTGACAATAATTAGGACATATAGGGAATTAATTTTTTAGCGAAAATTCTCATTAGAAAGTTACCAAGGAAGGAGAATTACTCTGCACTCAGGCCCTGTGGGATGGTAATATCATGCTAGAAAGCTTGGTAAGGTAGAGCTGGTCTGAGATCTGGAGACTTGATGAGCACATGCCTGAGACTTAAGGGACTTCTGGCTGCCTTCCAGATTCCAAACCTGGAACATGTATCATAGCCCCTCATAAGCAAATATGACCTGTAGTCACATGGGCTCAGAAGAGAGTTCAGCTAATGAGGTACCTTGAAACCCTGAGGGCCTAGCTAACAAGGTTGCCTTCCCAGTTATTCCTCCCTACAAAAGGTATTTAATCTCAGGTCCACTCTGATAGGATCAGTATGCATCCATTTTCCACCCAGAACAGTCATTGAACAGCTTTAAACATGAAATGTCTCTTTTACCCACCACCTCCATGGGGAACATGGAAAGGGCCTTCGTCTACAGAGACACAGCTAAATCTCCCCTAGAAGTCTCATCAGTACTCCCAGACAATGACTAGCTAAGAACAATTACCTCTGAGCTAAACTGGAATCACTCTAAACAGACAACTTCTAGTCAGAACACAGCACACAGCTCTGCCAGAGCTGTATAGTATAGTGTCTTAGAAGTTCATAGATCATGAATGACAATGACTCTTTTTTTAAAGGAATATAAAACTATTTATTGACCACTGTTCACCATTATTTACAATAAAGTAAATGTACAGTTGGATGACATCTACAAAGTTACTTTTCTGGCTCATTGAACCAGAATTCAAATACTGAAAAGATTGATCCTACCAGTAAGGAATGAATCAGGGTAAAGAAAAAGCATGCAGGTCATTAATTGATATTAGCAAATTTTGTTCACTCAGTCAGCAGGACTTAAATTGCCAACTCCAACCATGATTCTATTTCCACATCAAACAGATTCCATAAATCATAACCTTTTAGTACAGACTTTTTCTACAAAGGAATGAATGGTTCACCAGAGGAACCATTACACAGACTGGCTGACCTGGACCTACCTCTGTAGACCAGCTGGCCTCTTAAATCAGAGCTCCAGCTGCCTCTAGAGTGCTGGGATTAAAGGAGTGTGCCACCACACTTAAATCATACTACTACCTTGTCTAATTCCATTTTCTGAAGGGGAAATGGACAACATTCTGTAAATAAACCACTGTATTTATGAGATAATATATCAATTCTGGTGTGGTTGCTTTTAAACTATCCAATAAATTACAGAATCTGCTTAATATGAAAGGTTATGGTTTCGAAAATGTTCACAAGGAGGGAATTTTATCAACTTATGTTTTCATCTTCAGTTCTTTTGAGTATTAAAAAACAAGACAAAACAAACAAGTTATGTAAGTGTTTTATGCATACACCTCATACAAACAAACAAACAAACAAACAAACAAACAAAAAAAAAACCAGAATGGTCCTTCTGTGTCCCAGTTAAAAATAAGTTCTGACTTGAGTAATGACTGTAAAATCTCCCCAGCGTTTAAGAAAAGCTGTTCTTCAAAGATGAGGAAATATAACATGGTATCAAATATTTCTATTGTTAAAGGAAGCAACTACAGAAAGCTCTTACTTGCTCAAAGGAATCAGTGCCTTTTGATGCGGAACAAAAACCAAAACTAACTACTGTCAATACTTTCAAAACCAGCATATCAAACTTGATTTTCATTAGAATGCTACTTTTTCCACACTAGTAATTCACTAGTAATTCAAAACCCAAGATCCAGATTTTATATATATATATATATATATATATATTATATGTATATACATATGTATACAAAACAAAACAAAAAAGATATACATATGTATATACATATATATAACTTTTTTGTTTTGTTTTGCTTTCTAATTTTTTTTATTTTCTATATTCTTTGTTTACATTCCGAAGGCTTTCCCCTTTCCCCGTTCCCCCCTCACCATATGTCCCATATGTCCTCTTCCACCCCACCCCACCCCCCGCCTATTCCCCAATCATCACCCTACTGACTCTTAAAACAACTGTTCCTATAGCTCTGAGTGAGATAACCATATCTGCTCTTTCTGACACCAGTGTATACCAGCCTTCACTTCAGAGCATCTTCAGCTATCTACATCATGTCGTGTGTCCAATTTGGGAACAAAAGATTTATTTCCATAATTATTTGGCCAAATTCTGTTTTGCAACCAGACATAACATTGCATGCCTAAAATCTTAGAATTTTGTAGGCTAATCTGGGAAGGATTACTAGAGGGTGATATCTGGGCCAGCCTGAAAAATAGTGAGATCCTGTCTCACTATTATAAATGCTAATATGGGGTTCTGGAAATCATTTCGTATGTGAGTACTAGGACAAATGTGTGGTATGCATGTGCATATTAACATATGTATGGGTGAATGTGAAGGCCAGAGGACAATCTCAAACGCCATTCTGTGCCTATGTATTTAGGCTTCTTTTTATTCCATATATTCTTTATTTGAATTTCAAGTGATTTCCCCTTTCCTGGCTCCCCGCTCCCCGTAAGTCCCATAAGCCCTTGTTTCCCTCCCCCTGTTTCCCCATAGGCTTTTTCTTTATGTATTTTGATTGATACATGCCTATTAGGCTAGGTTCCCTGGACACTGAGCCCAGTGATTCTCTTGACTCCATACCCCCTGGTTGCTATTCAAGTGTATGCTACCATATTAGGCTGTTTTATGTGAATGTGAGAACTAAACTCATATGTTCATGTTTACAAAATAAACACATTACCAAATGTGTTTTTTTTTCTATCCCTTGACATTCTTAGTAAGATTATTCAGTTATGTCTATAAACTTAGAGCAATTTCTGGGATAATTTTGTTAGTCAAATAAAGGAGACATCCCCTTCTTAACTATTTTGTTCCATGTCTTTCAGAATTTGTAAACGTAGGTAAAGGGGTGTTTCTGAATTTGTTTTACTATTAAGTCAATGGTGCTCTGCATATGGTAGTAGACATTACATGAATTTAGAGACGGCAGTGTTTGGAGGACCAATCAGTGTAATCTATCTGCTTTTGCTGTCTGTTCAACTGTATTTATCAATGTTTTGGTATCTTCCACTTACTTTACAGAACTTTCTAATACTAGGATAGAAGACTTTTCAGGAGCCTATTAAACCATGTTGAAGAGATGCTTTTAATATAAAGTTAAACCTCTAGGAAAAGTTTGAAACTTGCTCTCCTAGTCAATCAAAAGCATTGATCATCTGTCCAGGAAGTTCATTAGGTTTATTTGTCAGTAAAATTTTCAAAGAAAGCCATCTCAACTGCATATGTCAGGATTTTTAAAGCCTGGCATGATGCTGTTGGTGGAGCTCAATCCATTGTTGTCTCCTTTTCTTTGAACCTGAAGAACTTTCTGTCTTTTGCTGCCAATTATCCCTTGCCCAAACTGTTAGAGACATAAGGTAATAATGTCATCTACATTTGCACTTAGCAACTTCTAATGATAAGATGTATGTCTTATCCCTCTGGAAACTGACAGCTATCTAGAAGAAGGAAAAATGAGTGGTTGAGTGCAAACTTAGGCCAAAATGTAAATAGTATTGGCTCTATCCACTACCTCTAAAAGGAGAGTTTCATTCTCTTGGAAGGGAAGATGATTTATGTATGCCAGTATTCCTATCTCACATGTAGAAAGATAAATACTTTATTTAAGCATCTAAAGAGACAAAGTAATGGTGAATACACATAAGAAGTAATGATACTTGAGCAGATGGATCCAATTTTCTTACTATCTCAAAATATTAAGCACCTTTTCCTTCTAATTATAATGATACTGACTATGGGAATCAGTGCTTCCTTTGGGGCCAGAACTTCCCCTCACAGGCCCAAAAATTGAATATCAACAGTGATAAGAAGCACACAAAATGTTACATTGGTTTTGCAGCAGGGAGCCTCTTTAACATGAGAAACTAGATGTCAGAAGGCTTTTCAAGGTATTGTTTCTGGGAAGAGATCAATACAGAAGAATCTTTTGTCTTCTAATTATTAATTTAGAAATGTTTCTACTTCATTCAAGTGAATTTAAAGTTATCTTTTCCTCATGTTTTATCTATACCCAAAGTTTCCTTGGCTATTAAAACTGTGAGTACTACTTTCTTAAAGCTCTCTGAACATTCATCCTACAACTTACTAGTCAAGCAATGAGCCATAGAGCAAGTATTTGTCATAATTCACTGGGCCATTGCTATGTCTTTGTTTTAAGGATTAGTGTCACATTGTCAGTAAGTGAGGGAAACTCCTCACCATAACCTTATGGTAAAATGAAAAGTCTCACTCTCGGTGTGGTTGGCTATTTGTGTTTTTTGTGAATCAAATGACACAAGGGTCTGTTTTAGTTATTTTAATTATGGATAGTTCAAAATATCTGACAGGAGGAAAATTAATGGAGGGAGTGTTGTGTGTGGTTCGGAGTTCTAGACCATGCTGTCAGCACTGGTAGAGAAAGCATGGTGACTGGAACAGGAAGCAAGTAGTAGTCATATTGTCTCATAGTGGGAAAGAAGAGTACAAAAGGAAGTAGCCCCTGCTATCAAAATTCAAGGCCCACACTCATTGGTCATCTTTCTCCAGTGAAGCCCAATTCCCTAATGGTTTCCATAATCTTCCCAAACAGCACCAACAGCTGGTATCTAAGTATTCAAACACATGTATCTATGGAGAACATTTTACATTCAAACCACAACAGTGATCTTTCTTCTGCCCCAAACCATACAGACACTTCATCAACAGACTGATCTACTTTTCCTGTAAAAGACATGTGACAAGAGAGGTCAGGCTGATAAGAGAGAATAGATGCCTTCCTTCCAGGATACTTACAGGAGTTAAATGCAGGTTCATGTTCCTTACAAGCTCTTCCCCATTCATAACTAAAGAAACATGAAATGAATTTGTAAAGGTTCCCATTTTAAAGAAGAGAAGGATAATTGAGTCCCTACTGCCTGCCCATCCTAAGGAGTTCCAGATAGACTGCCCATAGTAAAGTAGCTCAGACTCTACCTCGATAGAGCAGTCATTCCAGGTTAAATATTCTTTCCCTTTCCTGAAATTATCCCCAAGAGCTAGGTATAGCCAAGACTTCTACTGGTAATCATAGACCCCAGTACGTTTTGAGTCCCAATATGTTCCTTATTAGTTTGTGAGAAAAACCAGCATGGAGAGTTAGCTTATTGTTCTTTTTGTAAGCACATGTGGTTGAAGATATATGGGCACATGTGTGCTCATCATGTGGAGGACAGAGATCAGTGATATAGGTCCTTCATTCCTGATAACATTTTTATTTTGAGGCAATTTTTTTTTCACTGAATCTGCAACCTATTAATTTATATCTTCTACTTTTCCAGAGAACCCCAGAGAGCCACTTTTCTCTAACTCCCATCTTATGTTTGTAAGTGTACCATTCTCCTAGACTTTTATGCAAGTGCTGAATTCTCCAAACCCAGGTCCTCATCATTGGTAACAGTCACACAATCTGGAAATCTGGAAAGAATGAATTATAATCTAGGTGCCATGTACTAATTAAAGTGACAGAGGTTGGTTAATAGTCTACTTCCTAAACAGTTCCTAGTTCCTTTGGTCTTCATCATAACTCAAGTAGTCAATCTGGCTGTCAGGCCCAGGAGATGAACAGCTTTTTCTTCTGAAATAATCAAAGAAATAAAGCAGAAAGAAAACTAGGCAGAGAGGAAAATAAAACAAAGAAATCTTTCATTATTTCAGATTGCTGGTAAGAGTTGTAAAAGTTTTTTTTTTTTAAAGCACTGGTAAGTGGCCATTTCAAATTTTTGTTTTGTGGATATCAGGGCTGAATTTAGCCAGTGAATTTGAAATCCTTGTGAACTGTAAAGAATCCCAGTATGAAGACATACCCTCCTGGTTGACAGCAGAAGTTAATAATTACTCATAATTGCATCCTGAGGATAACTTAATAACTAGAAAACAAAGGCTGAGACAGGTAATCAAGTTGTCACATGATAAAATGGGAAGCTGAGTTTAGAATACAGCCTGAGCAAGAATGAGAATGGTTCACCTAGGCTGCAGATTTCACAGTAGCAAGAAAGGAACTGTCTCAGAGGAGAAAGGAAAAATATTACCTAGGAAAAATGTCCTAGAACAAGGAATCAGTCAGGAAGAAGTCCAGTCATAACTCTGAATGCCTTCATCCCCAAAGAAACCACAGGGTGACTGGGAGTTCAAAGCCCTCCCATGGAACCAGGGGATGTTTACATTGACAAGTATGTGTGGAGCGATACTTACCAATTTGCCAGAATTTGGATAGATAGGTCTAGAGAGCAATCTGATGGCTGGAAAGTCTATGTGGCAGGGGAAAATGCAAACCTTCAGGGTTTCTACCTGCAAGTTTCTAAATCCCAGTCACAACACTAATGTTGTATTTTATAAAAACAAGAACCAGGATATGTTTGAGGGAGCATGGTATGGTGAGCTGGGAGGGGTGTCTCAGCCTCTCCTTCCCACTCAAGTACCAGCCTATGACAGATATAGTATAGAAGTATAGAATAGAGTTTATTTAGGGCATGAGAAGGGGAGCTGAGAAGGAGAGAGAGAGAGAGGGAGAGAGAGAAAGAGAGAGGGGAGGGGGAAGGCTGAAACAACCCCGTTCTATAGTAACCAGGCTGTTGTCATGTAACTAACTGTTGGGCAGAGCCTAGAAGGAATGCCAAAATAACAACCCCAGAGATCTCAAATACAAGATTTCTTTAGAATCTCAAAGAAAAAAATCATAATATCTAGGCCTGTCACTTCCTTACTTATAGGTTGGCACCTAGATATTTCATTTATAACTACCTCCTTTACATTTAACTTTTTAAACAAATTATATGTATGTATCTGTGTATGACTATATTCATGGGAGGCCAGAAGAGGATGTCAGGTCTATTGGACCTAGAGTTACAAGTGATTGTGATCTACCAGGGTGGGTATTTTGAAATACTGGAACTCTCTCAGAGCAGCAAGGACTCTTAACTTGTGAATCATCTCGCATTACTAGAAATTACATTTTTACCAAGTTATACTGTGCACTATGATGCTGTCTATTGGCTACACTTGAAGAACCATCTGAGCTTTACAGGAGTGGACATAGTTGAAATGATATTTAAAGAATGTTCATTTAGCAACTACTAAATAAAATATTGTCTTTCCTTTTCCTCCTTGAAACAGAGCAAAATATGATAAACTACAAAAGCAGAAAGCAGCAGAGATAATTCTGTGTTAATTTTGGTTCATTTCACACATGAAAACAGAGTACCATATTGTAACATTTCTCACTTAGAAAGAAGTACTCAGGTTATGTGGGCATTGCCTTTACCATGGCTTTCCTGGCACATGGCTTTCAGTTTTAGAGAAGAGCTCAGACATATGTCTACTCTGAAATGCAATCTTTTTTAGTATTACCCACAGTTTTTAACACACTCCCACACATGGGGTGTGATGTATCAGGACTCTGTGGAGGTTATCCAACAAAATATTTTCCTATCCTCTGTGTTTGCAGTTTGCCATGCTCAAGCTGAGAAGCTCAGCATCCTGACAAAAGGGTGAGACACATGCTTTTCTTAGCAGAAAATGTGTTAGGAAAGAAAGATCTAGATGTGGAGGGAGAAAATTATGTTTTGTGACATATTTAGCAGGAGGAAACTGAATGCACTGTTCTGTATGTGATCCATCCAATAGAAAACACAAATGATTTGCATTTTCAAAAGGATTAGAAGGAAATAAAGGGTTTACAGCCCAATAAGTGGAACAACAATATGAAACAAACAGTGCCCCCAGAGCTCCTAGGGACTTAACCACCAACCAAAGGGTAGACTCTAAACTGCTCAAAACAAGCTGACCCTACTTGTTTGCAGACATCATTTCCGAGGGTCCATAAGAACCCACAGAGAAGCTACTTAAGATTTTAGAAACTTTGTTCCTTTTCTTTTAAAACTGCCATGACATTACCATATCTCGTTTCCTTCTCAAACAACCAGCATTAAGACATTTAAATATGTAAGGTGCATGGTTGGAAACAAGAAAAGAACATCCAGGATGTGTAGGTGGGCCCACTTCACTGTGAAGGAGAAAACATACATAGAAGTCGAGGATAGAGGACTTATCGTCTGTCCAAGAGGAGACACAGGCCTCCATGGTATTGTTTGTCAGATGTACAAAGACCAAAGCCAGAGTCACTCCCTGATGTCCCTAATAGGCAGGTTATCAGCAGGCTAACACTTCCATACTGATTAACATGAAAACTTGGAACAATGCAGGAGTTTCTCCTGAATGGGAGCTCCCAATTTCAGATGGCTACAGAGCTACAGAGACGTGCTGTGTCTGCTTCCCCAAGCATGGACGCTTCTCTCTCCCTACCAGACCTCTGACCAATTGTTTATTTATTATATGCATCTATTCCACATATTTTCCCTCCTCCTATGTATTACTGTTACCAGTTTGAATGCTTATGTACTTTCATTAAGACATCAATTCTTATTACAAAAATGGAAAGAGAACAAAAACTCAGGAAATGCCTGCCTTTGTAATCCCTGGTCCTGCCTCCCAGATTTCAAACAAATGTAAATTAGATCATTGAGACCTGAGTTTTGAATGAGGTTTCCTTTTTGTTAGAGAAATTCACTAATTCAAGTGAAAGAAAAGACTTACACTCCAAAGGAATCACATTTCTCCTTATACAATTAAACAACATACATTTGTATGTAATATAATTACTCAAGACTATAATTAAACAAAAGTAATGGTGCTGAGAAGGTGGCAAGGACTTTCACATAATCAAAAATAATGACAGCTTTCTTGGTTGTATATTATGATAACAAGCACATCCCAATTGACAAATGTTCCTGTATTGATCTGTAATATATAAAATAATGCACCAGATTTTGATTTTGGAAGTGTTTCCATTGCCAGGAATATAGACTTGTGATGGGAACCATTTTCTGTACTAGCTTTGATTTGGAAACCTCTAAATTAGCACATTTTAATGAAGCACACATTTTATTACTCACTTTCCAGGCTGTCAAAATGGAAAGAAATGCATAAGGATCAAGAAGTCTGCATGATGCGCTGGTAATGCCACGTGTGGTGGTATTATTAGAAACGTGTGTTAAAAGTCTATCTGATTATAGCAGTCACTTCCAGAATTAACTGAGGCCATGCTCTGCATGGGTGATTTCCCATATTTCCCAGGAAAGTTATCTGATGCTTTTCCTCATTTCTCCACTGGACTGAGACACTCATAACTTGAACAACCCTAACTATGCCTAACATTTTTCTTTTCTTTCTTTCTTTTTTTTTTCTTTCTTTCTTTCTTTCTTTCTTTCTTTCTTTCTTTCTTTCTTTCTTTCTTCCTTCCTTCCTTTCTTTCTTTCTTTCTTCTTCCTTTCTTTCTTTCTTTTTCTTTTTCTTTTTTTTTTTTTTTTTTGGTTTTTCGAGACAGGGTTTCTCTGTGTAGCCCTGGCTGTCCTGGAACTCACTCTGTAGACCCGGCTGGCCTCAAACTCAGAGATCCACCTGCCTCTGCCTCCCAAGTGCTGGGATTACAAGCATGCACCACCACTGCCTGGCAGCATTTTTCTTTAATACATCTTTCTAACAAAAGGTCCTCTTTCTGATGATCCCAGGTCCACATCCCTAGCATTGTAGAAGTCCTGACCCTTCCCTGTATGACCTGTGAGCTGGACTGTAGAAAATCAGCTGAACTATAGCATGTTAACTGTATCTAAGGCATGGTGAGTTGTAGGACAATTCATCAGTTACTTAATATTTCCACAAAAACTGTCAAATGATGTTAGTTATAAAATATACCACAGTGCTAAAGATTTTTTTTTGTTTTTTTTGTTTGTTTGTTTGTTTTTTTCAAGACAGGGTTTCTCTCTATCGCACTGGCTGTCCTGGAACTCAGACCAGGCTGTCCTGGAACTCAGAAATCCACCTGCCTCTGCCTCCCAAGTGCTTGGATTAAGGTTGTGCACCACCACTGCCTGGCTATTGCTAGAAAATTTAAATGCAAAGTTACAGCATTTTGGCTTGGTAACAAGTCATTTTCTATTTCCTTACCATCTTTTGGCACTATATCATATCAGCTTCTCAATGAGGCCAAGCATGGTTTTGCTTCATTCTTTAAGATATAATTCAATCAACTACCCAACCTTCCTCCATCTCATTCCTCATTCCCGCCGTGGTATGAACTTACTGCTATCACATCTTATTACTGGTACTATATATTTCACAAATCAAGATATATTTCAGTTTATAGCAATGGCTAATTAATGTAATAAAAATCTCTATAGCCAACCTTAACAAATCCTATTTACTCATTGGCTCATTGATATCTTCAGAGGACAAGCAGAATTAGAGAATGAAGCACATTGGTGCTATAGAAGGAACATGGAAAAATTCTGCTGAAGTTCAGCATATATTCTCTTTGGTTTGCTGACTTTAAATATAGAAACTTCTACCATAAAAATAGTCAAATAACAATAGTGATGTAACTAGAAATAGACTGTCATACTAGATCTCTGGGTTGTCAAACAAATGCCTGGCTCCTTTAGAAATAAAGAAAAAGTGGGATCTAGAGTCAGCCGCCCACAATTGAGGACATCCACGTTGAGCATACCCAAACCCTCAGCTGTAGATTTCCTGAAGATTTTGACATCATAGGAAGGAAACCCATGGGAGACTCAGAGTGAAATTGTTTAGGAAAAACAGTTCCTCCCTCTTTTATGTTTTACTCTTAATTTCAAAGTAATCAAATGCTTATGTATGAAATTCTAATCCTTTCAAAAATTTCTATTTGTATTTAATTTGTATATCCAATTTACTGCAAGTTAGCTTGAAGCGGGACTCAACTAATATAAGCCGTTTTCTCTGGGCCTGAAATCCTTTAAGAAATATTATGTATTCCGTGACTGTGACTGAATTATGTCAAGTGTGGTAAATGTCTACAGATTAGAATTTTGATTACAGAAACTCATCTATAGAATAGTAAGAATGGGAAGCGATGGAAGAGAGGAGACAAGACAATAATTACCTGTCTGTGATGCTACACAGATCAATGTGTAAGTCACTAAAACTCCCCAGGGAACCTTGCTGAACTGAAATGAGGTCCTTGAGCTGGTTATCAATAAAGATGAGCCTCATGCAGCCTTGGAAAGCCTTAATGGGGTTTAAGCATTGGGAATCGGTGAGATTGTCAGGGCACCCTGTGGGACAGAGAGAAAAGATGAAGAACATTGAAATGATCTGTTATTGTTTTGGCAACTTATTGATTGAAGACCTTCAACTCTAAGTATTTGGGCACTTTATTATTCATAACAGGGAATACATTTGTTGTAAATCATAGTCCAGGAAGAAGTGCAAAAATAAAGCAAAATGAGCATTCTCAGTCACTATAAAGGAAAAAAACTACCAAACAAAATATCATTGTTATGACATTTTCCTTAATTCTCTGTGTGTGTATGTGTGTGTATGTATGTGCCTACGTCTGTGTATATGTCTATGTGTGCCTGTGTAGTGTACAACTGAAGATGCAGTGTATCATGTGGGTACATGTAGAAGCCAGATATTGACATCAGGTTGTCTTTCTCACCAATTTTCCATTTTATTCTTTGATATAACATCTTTTATTTTTTTTAGCTAAGTGTTCACCAATTTACCTAGATTGGCTTGTCTTCTGGCTTTGCCTTCACTTGACACTTTAGTTTGTGTGACACTGCCTCCTTCAACACCTGGGAGCTTTGTGACTTGGATAGGCTGGGTTCTCAGCAAACCTCAGGAGCTTTCTTATCTTAGTCTCACCATCCCCGAAACTCAAGGAGTTCCATGACATTCCCAGTATTTTACATGGGTACTGGGAATCTAAACTCCATTTCTCAATCTTGCATGGCAAGAATTTTACCAGTTGACTCAGCTACACACACACACACACACACACACACACACACACACACACACCCCTCTTCCCTGCCTCAAACCTATTTGTCATTCCTTTGAATGGCATCATTCACAAACTTGTCGCAAGTTTTAAGTGCTCTGGAATTTTGATTGTCTCTCAAAACACACATCTAAATTCTGAATACAGTTCTGAATAACACTTTCTAGGAAATTATATACTAGAAAGAATGGCAGCTGTGTAATTGTCTGGTTAATTGAGGGGTATTAACAGGATTAGCACATTTGATATGTGAATAAAGAAAATATCTAACAAAAATAAATAAAGGTACACTCAGGACCAAGCAGGATTTTTTTTGACATGGTGTGCAAAGAAATCAAGATATTAAGAGAACTGTAGGCTTAAGTGCATATAGTTATAGGCTACAATAGCCCACACGAAAGTTGAAAGAGTAACACCACATCTATTAAAGAGTGTTCTCTTCAAAATAAAAAATGCATTATATCAGGTTAGCCCCACCTGTAGCCAGGCCAAACTAATCCTCATTCAGACAGATGAAGATCAAGATGGTAAATGTGTACTAGTACGGTGTCCTTTTACAAACTCTCCAGGTTCTTAGCATATGGTAATGTGAGACTGAAAACATAGCAATATGTCATAAATAAAGGGGAACTCTTTCGGCCATCTCTAATATACAGCCACTGTGAGGCTGAATCCTGGCAGCTGGTTAACAGCTCATGGAAAGACTATAAAATAAAGAGATGTTACTACTTCTAATTGAAGCTGTAGTGAGAATTTATAGAAGTTGACTATTATTGCTGAAGCTCATTTTTTATCTTCATTAAGTTTATAGTGTGTGTAGAAGGTTTGTTTAAACACTGATTAAATCATAGATAAATATTCATGTTGTAAGTCTAGAATCCTGAAAAATCATACAAAATTTAGTAATATTATAGCTGGGGGAAGAAGAGCCATTATGATTATGCGATATTTCAAACGATTATTGTAATATGAGTATTTAGGGCTATTTTGACTAGACATAGATTCCTGGTCTTCGATGTTTCCACATGATGAATTGCGTATGTAATATAGAATGCACAGCTTAAAGTTGCAACCATTGCTCAAAAGTAGTTGGCATTCTGTTGCATTTACTCTGAGACTGCAGTGAACACCAATTTGGATCTGCTCTATATACTGACTGTCTCTATAGAGATTATAATCTCCCATGACTATTGTTATTTTAGTAATGATCGAGTGACAATGTATATAAGTATGGGTGAAGTAGTGCCTTAGCCAATGCATACGGATTAAAGGAACAACTATAGGAGTTGATGCTTTCTGCCTTGTCTGAGATGGGTTTTCTGTTTGCCACCAAATACAGCCAGTTTGCTGGCATGAGTAGGATGAAAATTACAGCCACGTGCTGTGCTACAGAATCTGGCTTTCTCTGGTCTCTAGATGTCCAAACACAGGACCTTATGGTAATACAGCAAGAGGTTTATGACTAAGTCTATTTAAAGATTATTTTATTTCAGCATCCATATTATACATCGCATACACACATTGTAAATTAAAAGTATATGCTATTGCCAGGCGTCTAATGGTGATTTTGAGTGAAGGGCTATATCCTTTCCTCATGCAAAATTCTAACTTCATTGATGTTGTTTCATACAGCTCACTTCCAAGTAGACCCTAAATATGTATTTTATATCTGTGCAAAGATATTTTATGTTTGTTTCAAACTTGCCACATTTCCTTGGGAAGACAGGGGTGAGTTGCAGATTTGGAGGTAAGAGACTTCAGTATTTGCAGTAGAGCTCAGTGTAGAGTGTATAATTAGTTCTAGGTATCTACAGTATATGTGTCATTGCTGTTATTACTTTTATTATTATGAATGTGCCAGAGAGAGTGTAAGCATGCATGTGCCAACATGTAAGTATGGAAGTCAGAAGACAGAATTGTGAAACCCATTCTCTTCTCTCACTATGGGTACCTAGGTTGAAACCCAAGTTCTTGGTTTGAGTGACAGGTGCCTTTCTCCTGAAGAGACCATCTTGCTGTCTCTTCAATGAATGCTATTTCACAATGCTTGTTTTTAGTTACCTCATGGGAATGAACTGTCAGCTCTAGGGCACTGCAAGTTCATGCTCACATCTACAAGACCTGAACCAGGTTGTAACTCTACATTATGTAGGGGAAACAGGAACAGACTGTTGTATATGCCTGGGATGTGTGCATGTGATACCATGCATGGAGACCAGTGCCTTTTATATGCTGAGTAAACCTTCCACACTAAGCTTCAACAAGCCTGAATTTTTTTTCTTGTTTATATACCCCAGTCATTCTGAAAGTTAGCTTGTGACATGGACTAGCAAAGGAGTCCATGGACTGTATCATAAGAGATGGATGCCACAGAACCATGGTTACTAAGTACCCTTTAGATGTGGCTACTGTAAAACAGACCACTGGCTATAGAATTAGGCTTGGTTTCTTTTAGTGAAAGATACCAATAACATACACAACATAAATGCATTTAATAAAATGTAACATGCCAAATAAGCTTTGTCCACCTGTTTGTTATTGCTCTTTTTTTTCTTACTGGAAGTGTTGCCAGCACTCAGTAAACATTAGAAAACACAACACCTTAGAAATGACAATGGATTCTCCCTTTGTTGCTTGGATCTCCTATCTCCTCTTCACTTCCCTCTTTCACCTTTCATGGGTGTGGATGATCTCCAAAACACAGGAAGTGGAGATGAGGCTCAGGAAGTAACAGTGGAGTGACCTTGATCACCTAGCAAGCTGGTAGTGCCTGCCACTTGAGATTTCTCTCTTTCAGGTATTTCCTGACTCTCAGCTTCTTTTCTGAGTTTTCAGCTGAATTTCTCTTTTCCAACATGAGGTTGAGGAGGTTGGCATGGCTACAAGAATAACCTTTGATGAGTTATGTAACCCAGATCTAGTAGTAGAAATACTCTTATTGCTGTCCTAGATAGCTAACATTTGCACATTTGTCTGAGATTTTGGACATACCTGCATGCATGCATATACAGCTATGGGGAGGGTTGTTGAATTGACAAAGCATGTAATACAATAATTTCCCTGCCTCTTTATGTGAAATATCAAAGGTTAGAAAACTTACCTCCAAAGTAATAACTACTTCCAGAATAGATCTGAAGCCAGGAGGTGTCTGGAGCTGGGGAAGCAGGCTCATTATCCAGTGTGAGAATAACACGGTTTCTCCTGGCATTGATGCTGACAGAATGCCACTGGCCATCATTCAAGCCACTGCCTGCAAGAGAAACAGGAAGGGCTGTCGTATGAGAGTCATCTCTCTCCTCTGCCTTACAGCTTCCTCTACTTTCCTAAATCATTTCCAATAGTCTTCCCCCTTGGAAAAAAAGGGGACAAACTAAATATATGTGTCATGTATGCCAAATAAAGTAATTCTATATATTAACTAGTATGGTGATAAGTGAATACAGAGGAAAAAGCTAAAAACAAAACAGCATAAAAACCTATTAAAACTGTTCAAAATGATACCAGCAATTGTATCCTCAGACAGAGGGGACTCATATAATTGCAGTTCTCTGACTTTAATAAATTTTGTATCCTGCTGCTAGTGAAAACTTTTGCAAGATTATTTTCAAACCAATAGCTCCAAGATCAATACCAGGATTTCATATATCCTTTTCAAGCTCTTTACCACTGAGCTTCAATGGCTCAGGGAAATTATTTAATTATACAAGATTACTTTCTTAGTTTCTTTTTCTATTGCTGTGATAACATTCCCCATTCATTTTAACTAGAAAGATACCTAGTTTCTTTTATCTCACAGTTTGTGGATAAAGAAGTGGCACTGTGGCAGGGACATCAGGGCAGCAGGAGCTTGAAGTAGCTGCTATTTCATAGCCACAACTAAGAAATAGAGAAAGATGGAAAGATGCTGCTCATCTTGCTATCTCAGCAGTATACCATCCAGCCCAGTGAATGGCCCTGCCTACATTTATGAGGATGGGTCTTTCTATATCAAATACCATATCAAGGATGTCCCTCAGAGATGGTCTCAGTCTAACCTTAATATTGGTTACCCCTCTTGGGTGATCCTGGAGCCTTGCTTGTGAATGCATCTAGATCCCAACAAGGTGACAGTTAGCATTAATCATAGCTATGTAAGGAGAGTTTCATTTTAAGAATATAACATGCTTTGAACATATCCTCTTCAATATACTACTAGCATTCCCCATGCCCCACAGAGACCCATTGCTCAGACATAGTTGCTTCAACTTTTATGTCAAATTAGTGAAGAGGACAAGGCCACAGATGTTGCAAGGCAGAGAGTTTCCTACTGGAGTCATAGCAGACTAATTGGATAACAAATATAGAAAATTTAATATATTTAGTTGACTCTGTGTGTGGTTGGGTGCACAGGTGAAGGTCAAAGGACAATGTGTGATTTGAATCTCTTTAGCTATGACCAGGATCCCAGGAATTGAGATAGTGTAGTCAGGCTTGGTGGTGGGCAACTTTACTAGCTCAACTCTCTCTCTCTCTCTCTCTCTCTCTCTCTCTCTCTCTCTCCCTCCCTCCCTCCCTCCCTCCCTCTCTCTCTCTCCCTCTCTCTCTCTCTCTCTCTCTCTCTCTCTCTCTCTCTCTCTCTCTCTCTCTCTCTCTCTCCCCCCCCTCTCCTTCTCTTTCTTTATTTTAGAAGTCTTTACTGAAGAATTTTTTCCTTTTTTAAAATAATCATCTTATTTACATTTCAAATGATATTCCCCTTCCCAGTTACCCCTCTACAACCTCCCATCCCATCCCCCTTTACCCCCTCCTCTTTCTTGTATGAGGATTTTCCTCCACCCACTCACTCACACCAGCCTCCTTGCTCTAGCATCCCCCTACACTGGGGCATCAACCCTCCACAGGACCAAGAGCCTCCCCTCCCACTGATGTCAGATTAGGCCATCCTTTGCTTCATATTTACCTGAACACATGGAATCTCTACATGTATACTCTTTGGTTGGTGGTTTAGTCTCCGGGAGCTCTAGGTGGTCTGGTTAATTGATATTGTTCTTCCTAATGGGTTGCAATATCCTTCAGCTCCTCAGTTCTTTGCAAATCTCTTCTATTGTGGTTTTGGGGCTCAGTTCGATGGTTGGGTATGAGTATCTGCAGCTATATTGGTCAGTTAGTGGTAGAACCTCTTAGGGAACAGCCATACTAGGCTGCTGTCAGCAAGCACATCTTGGCACCAGATATAGTATCAGGTTTGATATCTGCAGATGGGATAAATCCCTACATGTGGCAGTCTCTAGATGGCCTTTCCAGCAATTTCTGTTCCATCCGTTGTCCCTGTCTTTCCTTTGGACAGGAATATTTCTGGATTAAAATTTTTCAGATGGGTAGGTGGTTCCATCCCTCAATTTGGTGCCATGCTTATCTACTGGAGATAATCTCTATAGGTCCTATCTCCTCTTTGATTCATATTTTGGCGAAAATCATCCCCTTTGGGTCCTGGGATCCTTTTGCATCCCTGGTGTTTGGGATATTCTAGTGGCTACCTCCAGTTCCCCACCTCCTACTGTTACATATTTCTATTCAGTTCCATAACGTTCTGTATTTCTCTCCTCTCCCTTCTAATGCCTGATCTTGTCTCTGCTTTTTACCCCCCTACTCCTCTCTCCCTCCCAGTTTCTTCCATCCCTCTATCTCTGTGATTATTTTGTTCCCCCTTCTAAGTAGGGTTAAAGCATCTACAATTTGATCTTCTTGTTAAGTTTCATTTGGCTTATGAGTTATATCATGGAGGTACTTTGAGGTTTTAGTGTACATACCATGTAAGTTCTTTTGTTTCTGGTTTATGTCATTCAGGATATTTTCTCATTCCACCCATTTGCTGGAAATTTATGATGCCCTCATTTTTAATAGCTGAATATTACTCTATTGTGTAGATGTACCACATTTTCTGTATCCATTCTTCTGTTGAGGAACATCTGGTTTGTGCCTTCCTTCTGGCTATTATAAATAAGGCTACTATAAACAAGCATGTGTCCTTGTTATATGTTGGAGCATCATTTTGACTATGCACAGTAGTGGTGAAAGGATGAGAATTACAGGCTAAAAATCCTCTGTGCCTAACTCTTAAATGACCCCAAAAAGCAGAAGCTTAGCCCACTCTTTGTTAGCCCAGGAGTGCAAACGTCACAATCGGCCTGCAGTGCAGTGTCCGGCCATGAGCCACAGGCCTGGGAAGGTCCCTGATGTCCTTTCCTGTCTTGCTTCCACAGAGCAGCTGGGGTGAGGGCTAGTGCAGCTGGGCTAGCAGGATCACTGCGCGGGCTGCGGGGCTTGTGCTTGGTGGGTGCTCAGATCCCCAAACACCTACTACTAGTTGGGGGGCCTTTGAATACGTAATCCTGGCCCCATAACAGGAAATACCTATGTGACCCTGGCCTTATAACACAAAATGAGTAACAGGAAATACGTATGTGACCCTGTGCATGACCCTGGCCCTGTAACAGAAAATGTATACATGGCAGCCACATAAGTAGAAATGAGCTAACTAGTTTCTATCTGGCTTCTATAGGAAACTGATTGGTTCTCAGTGCGTGGGCTTGGATAATTTAAACTGATTGGCTTAGAAGCTATGGAGTGGTACAAATCCTTTGGCTCACACTGTATGGGCTCTCCATGCTAAGGGATGATTGGTTTGTGTTAGGTGGGTTCTGTTGTAAGCCTATAAAAGCTGTCCCGATTCTGCACTCGGTGTTCACAATCCTCCACCCTGTGTGGTTTATGGCTGTGATCCCCAGAGCCTCTGGAATAAATATCCTCTTTCTGTTGCATCAAGACTATTTCTCGCAAGTGTTTTGGGTGTTCCAAAGCATGGGGCACTGGGGTGCCTCCATTTTTCTTTCGGGTCTTACATTGGTGTAACTGGGTCTTCATGTAGAACTATTTCCAATTTTCTGAGGACCAGTCACATTGATTTCCAAAGTGGATTTATCAGAATGCAGTCCCACCAGCAATAGAGTAGTGTACCTTTTTTTCCAGTATCTGCTGTTACATGAGTTTTTGTGTTTTTGTTTTTGTTTTTGTTTACAGGTAAACCATTGATTATTCAACCTGTGAAGTGTTATAAGTGAAGGATAATACACAGTGGAGAAGTATGTCAGAGGGACACATACACATGGATACCCAAACAGGATAATACTTTAGATTTTTTTTGGGGGGGGGCAGGAATCGAACCCAGGTTAACTGCTTAGAAGACAGCTATGCTCACCACTATACCACCAACGCAGGTTTAGAATGTTATTATTATTATTATTATTATTATTATTATTAATTATTTTTTTACATTCCAAAGGTTTTCCCCTTTCACAGTTCCCCCCTCACTGTATGTCCCATAAGTCCTCTCCCCCCCCACCTATTCCCCAATCACCCAGCCACCATTTCTCTGTTCTGGTACCTACAAAACTGGATCGAATCTTTTCAGGCCCAGGGTCCTCTCCTTCCTTCTTCTTGGGAATCTTTTGATCTTAGCCATTCTTAATGGTGTGAAGTGGAATCTCTCGGGGTCATTTGATTTGCATTTCCCGATGACTAAGGATATTGAACAATACTTTAAGTGCTTCTCAACCATTTGCGATTACTCATTTGAGAGTTTTTTGTTTATCTCTGCACCACATATTTTAGTAGGATTATTTTGTTCTCTAGAGTATACATTCTTGAGTTCTTTTTATATTTTGGATATTATCATAGCTTTCTATTGGATATAGGGTTGGTAAAAGTCTTTTCCAATTCTGCTGGTTGCTATTTTGTCCTATTGAGTTTTCTTTTCATTCAGTTCATATTTTTCAAAATAACATTACTAGATATTCTCCAAAATTTGATTGATAAGAAAACTATATTAGGGCCAGCAAGATCCTTTAGCAAGTACAGATAGACTCTTTCCAACAAACCTAAAGTCCTAAGTTAAATCCAAGGAATACACAAACTGAAAACGAGAATTGACTTGTGCAAGATGTTCTCTGACTTCCACATGTATTCTCATTACTGTTACTTATTTTAAAGTGTATAAGATTATCACAAATGTAAAGTAATATTGTGACTCAATTATATTGTACTGTGTAACTCAGTAATGAAGTAGAATATATTCTATGTTATATTCAAAAGAGGCAAATTCTGAGAAGAAGCTGACAGATCAATGAGTAGGACAAGTGTTTAGAGAATGTGAAATATTTTTACATTGGTTATTTTCATGGTTTCAGAAATCTGAACAGACTAAAATGCTGTTGAATTGTGAACTCTAAGCAGATGAAATACATGATGCATAAATTATATTCAATAAAACACTTACAAAATGAAGGCAAAGTTAAATATTCATCATCTTCAAGAGTAGTTAGTAGCTGTTAACTGCTCAGTCTTCATATCTCCACCCCCTCTGCCATGATATACTGAGAACAGTGTCGTCAATCTTACTAAGTTGGCTAGGAAGGCTTGCCATAGACTCCAAGGCATCAAACTGCCTTTGACTCCTCATCCCTAGATTACTGGTACAAACTGTTATATCTACTTTTTAAAGTAGTCCTTGTGCTTTAATGGATAAACTATGTCTCTGGTCCTCATGATGCTATGAAGAAGGAAAAGTAGCCATTTGTCCTTAGGTCATTAACTTTTTGGTGTATCAGGGCCAACTGTGGCTAGACAAGGTCATCAGTTATACACAAAGGCAGGATAAATACTATCCACCCTGGAACAGGGATCTTGAGACTTAAAGTTGTTTGAACCTGTTATAGTTTTTTTTTCCCTGCCTATTAAACCTTACTTAAAATCCTGAGATTTGTAATACCCAGGAACATAAACATATTTCTTAATCATTCTAAACTTGTTTCCTCTTCTATTAAACATACACAATAGATGGGCATAACTTGACTTGTAAATTTACGCTTTTTTTTTTTTGATTTTAGACAGTTTTTTCTTTTTTTTATTAGATATATTTATTTACATTTCAAATGATTTCCCCTTTCTTGGTTACCCCTCCCTGAAAGTCCCATAAGCTCTTATCCCTCTCCCTGTTCCTGATCAACCCCTTCCTGCTTCCCTGTCCTGGTATTCCCCTACACTGCTGCATTGAGCCTTTCCAGGACCAGGAGCCTCTCCTTCCTTCTTCTTTTTTTGTCTTTTTTTAAAATTTACATTTCATATGATTTTCCCCTTTTGAGGATCCCCCTTCCCTGCAGGTCCCATAAGCCCTTTTCCATCCCCCTGTTCCCCCATCTATCACTTTACTCTTCCCTGTTCTGGTATTTCCATACACTGCTGCATTAAGCCTTTCCAGAATCAGGGGCCCTTTCTTCCTTCTTCTTGGGCATCATTTGATATGTGAATTGTTTCTTGGGTATTCTGAGCTTCTGGGCTAATATCCATGTATCAGTGAGTGCATACCATGTGAGTTCTTTTGTGATTGGGTCAACTCACTTAGGATATTTTCCATTTCCACCCATTTACCTAAGAATTTCATGAATTCATTGTATTTAATAGCTGAGTAGTATGCTATAGTGTAAATATACCACATTTTCTGTATCCATTCCTCTGTTGAGGGGCATCTGGGTTCTTTCCTGCTTCTGGTTATTATAAATAGGGCAGCTATGAACATAGTGGAGCATGTGTCCTTATTACATGCTGGGGAATCTCAAGAAGTTAGACTCCAGAAAGCCAAGTAACACTATTAAATATGGGTACAGAGCTAAACAAAGAATTTTCACCTGAGGAATATTGAATGGCTGAGAAGCACCTAAAGAAATGTTCAACATCCTTAGTCAACAGGAAAATGCAAATCAAAACAACTCTGAGATTTCACGTCACACCAGTCAGAATGGTTAAGATCAAAAACTCAGGAGACAACAGGTGCTGGCAAAGATGTGGAGAAAGAGAAACACTCCTCCACTGCTGGTGGGATTGCAAACTGGTACAACCACTCTGGAAATCAGTCTGGCAGTTCCTCAGAAAACTGGGCATGATACTACCAGAGGACCTCATTATACCACTCCTGGGCATATACCCAGAGGATTCCCCAGCATGTAATAAGTTTAGGCTTCTAGATGCTTTTCTAATCAGATATTTTTCCATAGTGGCATATCATCTACTTTTACTTTTAATTCAAGGTTACTTTCAAATTACGAACAAAGAAGAGAATATAAAAATAAGTGAATAAGACAATCTTGAAAGGCCAATAATGTGGCAAAATAACATTCTGCTTGTATACTCTGTTGCCTGAACCATATTTTCATGGACACCATTTATTTATCCATATTAAATGCTATTAATCCTTCCTTATATAGTAGACAATTACCACATTCATAGATTTTTTTCTCCTCCACATTTTTGTATGCATAAATGTCTGTTTATATATGTGAACACATATGTGGGGGTGTACATATTTATATAAAAGCCAGAAGTTGACTACAAATACCTACTCATTCATTTGACAACTTAATCTTTGAGACAGGTTCTCCCACTGGGCATATAGGTCAGTGACTGATTCTACTAGACAGTTAGAATTTTCTTTCTTTTCATCTTCCTCTTTCTGCCTCTGTCTCTACCTCTTTCTCTTGCTTTTCATCTTTCTGTCACTGTCCCTGCATCTGCCTCTTCCTTTAACTCTCTTCCTCTTTCTGCCTCTGCCAACTCTCCCTCCTCTGCATCTAATGCCTTTGAAATATGGGATAGTTGTAATGGTTTACCTGACATCTATAGCTTGGTGCTAGCGATCAAAATCAGGATCTCAAGCTTGTAGTGTATGTTCTTTATCTGATACGTTCCTCCTGCCAACTCTGATCCTTTTCTTCTTATCACAAGAGCAGGCATCCATGATCAACACTCTCTGTGCCCTATAACCTGCCTCATTGTGTTACAATCCACTCAGTTATTTAAAAAAGAAGAGGATATTGCATGGAGCTGGGGACCAAAGGTTGGACTCAATATCTTCAAAGCAAGACTAGTGTGATGGTTTGTATATGATGGGACCAGGAAGTGACCTTTGTAGGAGGTGTGGCCTTGATGGAGTAGGTGTGTCACTGTGAGTGTGGGCTTAAGACCCTCACCCTGACTGCCTGGAAGTCAGTCTTCCACTAGCAGCCTTCAGAAGAAGATGTAGAACTCTCAGCTCCTCCTGCACCATATCTGCCTGGATGCTGCCATGTTTCTGCCTTGATGACAATGGACTGAACCTCTGAGCCTGTAAGCCAGCCCCAATGGTGTCTGTTCACAGCAGAGAAACCCTAACTAAGGCAGAAGTTGGTATCAGGGACTGGGGTATTGCTGTGATAGGCACGACCATGCTTTTGTTTGGAAGAATGTGGATTTGGGGACTTTGGATTTGGAAAGCCACAGAATGTTTTAAGTGGGGCTTAATGGGCCAGCCTAGTAGGAATATGGAAGACAGTGGTGCTGAGGGTCATTTGAACTGTGTAGGCCTGATGGCCCAAGAAGTTTCAGTGGATAAAAACTTTAATATGTGGCTGAGAAACTGTTTTTGTGATGTTTTGGTGAAGAACATGGCTGCTTTTTCACATTGTCTGAAGAGACTGCCTAGGGCTAAGGTAAAGAGATTTATATTAATTTCATCTGCAAAGGAAGTCTCAAAAAAGCCCAACAAAGACTTTGTTCTCTGGTTAAGTCTGATGAAGAGAATTTTGAACTAACATAGCAAGTTGAAAAGGAAAAGTACAAAATATATAGTTTGAGTATTAAAGGGACTCCAGGAAGTAAAATGGAGCTGAATTCAAGGATATTAAATTGAATTAAGGGAGTGGTGACCTTGGGGACAAGATTCCACCCAGCTAACCTTAGGTCCAGGCATGGCCTTTAATCCCAGGAAGCAAAGATAAGCAGGTCTTTGAGTTCAAGGCCAGCCTAGAACAGAGCAAATTCTAGGTGAAGAAAAACTTAAATCCAGGCTTGGTGGACCACACCTTTAATCCCAGTGCTTAGGAGGCAGGCATGCAGATCTCTTGAGTTCAAAGTCTAAGGAGCAAGATTCAGGACAGCCAACTTAGGCAACGAAGGAGCTGGGAAAAAGGAAGCTAGTGATAACGTAATAGAACAAGAAGGCCAATGTTCCAGCTCCTGCAAGCAGCAGAACTCAGCAGCTTTGGCCATGTGTCTCTGGCTTTATATACAAGAGGAGAAGGAGACTACTGGGACAATTGATGCTGGTTAGCTGGAGCTAAGAAATTAGTGGTGAGTAAGAAAAGACCAGCATCCCTGAGGTGAAATATGGGAAGTGTTTTCTGAGAGCACAAAGAAGCTGTATTCCAGAGATAGCCAAAGTTGTAGCTCATGCTGCAGCTGTACTTGGTAACATGTAAGAATCATCCATGTGGTACTGGTTTTGAAGGCATGAAGGCATCATGAAGAATAGCTGATGTTTGGCACTGGTGAGAGGCCATGGAAGGCCATTGGTCAAAGTGCATCCTCAGTTGTAATTGATAGCACAGAACTGAAAGGGTCATGCAAAGGAGTTGAGACTTGGTACAATGAAGAGAGCCTATGAGAGGCTTTGGTGAAGCATAGTTGGAGTGGAAAACCCTAGCATATTGGAGATGCCAGTACCATGGGATGATCACCAAGAGCAGTAGTGGCAGCAGAGTGGATCAACCTGAACTTAGAGAGGGCAGAGCCGGAGAAGTGACAACAGCTCTTTGGAGATGCATAGAGATTATGTGTGGATCTCAGACATTGGAACAAGAAGCTGGGAAACTGAAGTTTACTTGGGTACCCAAGATTTTAAAGATGCCAGAGCCACAGGATGCTGGCCAAGGAAAGCTGTTAACAGGGAGTAGAACAAGCCCAGGAGAAAGAACCTTGTTGAAGTCAACAAAGATGAAAAGGGAGTTGGATATCTGAAGACTGCTTTGCATCAGACATGGAGATGCAGAGTTTGGACTTTGCTCAGTTGGTTTCCTGTCTTGCTTGGGGGATTACAGTTAAGTGATTGGATGAATCTCAAAAGAGACCATGAACTTTGGACTTTTAGCATTGTTGAGACTGCTATAGACTACAGGGACTTTTGAAGTTGGACTAAATGTACTTTGCATTATGCTGTTTAAGTATGCCTCCCATAGACTCATGCTTGAACAAGCCTATGGGGGCCAGGGAGTGGAATGTGATGCTTTGTATATGATTGGCCCAGGAAGTGACCTTATTAGGAGGTGTGGCCTTGATGGAGTAGGTGTGTCACTGTGGGTGTGGGCTTAACACCCTCACCCTGGCTGCCTGGAAGTCAGTCTTCCACTAGCAGACTTCAGAAGAAGATGTAGAACTCTCAGCTCCTCCTGCACCATATCTGCCTGGATGCTGCCATGTTTCTGCCTTGATGACAATGGTCTGAACCTCTGAGCCTGCAAGCCAGCCCCAATTAAATGTTGTCTTATAAAACTTGCATTGGTCATGGTGTCTGTTCACAGCAGAGAAACTCTAACTAAGACAACTAGTCTAGTACCACTAGGCTCTATTCCAGACCTTGTCTTTTAGACAAGGCTGTACTGTTGCTAAAGACTCAAACTCACGATATTCCTATTCCTGCCATTCAGTTCTGGGACTAGAGACATATGACAATAGACCAAGGCAAAGAGGAAACATATAATGACTTCAGTGTACATGCCCCTAAGGTGTATGGAGCTAGAGAATGAAACCTATTATTTGTCTTACAAGTCAATTCCTTTTTGAGGCATGTTACAATCTCTGTCATGTTTCCCAATATCCATCCCTGCACAAGATCCCTATGAATTTACATTAGTGCATTTAGCTTTCCATGTAGTCCACTAAGATGACTGATAGCACATATCTTTTCTCTGCCATTTCTATACTCTACCTTTCTGGTTCTTCCTTGTCCACATCCTTCTCTTACTGTCCATGCCCATTTGTTCTGCATTAATCCTTTTATAAACTGCACGAGCAGGGGACAGACATCTCTTAACTATAGACTCTAGTCACTTAAGTAACACAAAGTAGATTAAAGCTGATGGACAAATAATTTACTTACTTTAATCAAAAATATGCAAGTACTCTCAGGTGCTCAGAGATGAAAAATAAAACATCCATGTCAACCTGCACAAGACCTATACAAAACTGAGCACATCAGCCTTCCATCATGGCATTGGAATGGACTTCTCAGCAGATAACAGTGGTAGGGGGGGAGGAAACAATTTTTTAAGTGGTAAAATCACTTAATTAATTGTCCACACCCCTGTAAATAACTCCCTCACACATGTTTCTGTAAGTAATCCTGATTAAACTTATTGGTCAACTTAAGAAGAAGACATGGGGTTAGGCCACTTTGGGAAGAAGAACAGGACCAGCAAAACAGACAGGGACAAAAAAGGACAATGAGGTATACATGATAAAAATACCTACATGAATATATGAAAGTGTTATAATTAAGGAAGCATATCATTACAGACCAATAAATAATTAAGGAAAGAAAGAAGCAAATGAATAAGTCAAAGGATGATTTTTCTCTTGAATATACTGCTTCTCAGCAATTTGTTATAAATGCCTGTAACCTCTCCTCTCTGACATATTAATTTGTGTCATCTCATGTTACTTACAGAGTTGTGATCTTAATTAACAATTTGTCTGTGTAAACCTTCTGTCCCCACTTGAGTGAAAAGTGGCTGGGGATCAAGCTATGAGTCATGTTTTCACATCTCCCTTGGCATTGTCAGGGCCACATCCAAATGCTCCTTGATTGATGAGGCATCCAAGCAGCTGAAACTCCTTTGCCAAATGTCAACAGCAAGCCCTCTCACTGCATTGCCCAGAAATGACAGTGTCAAGCTTTTCGAGTTGTGAAAACCTGGCTTAAGGTACAAGGCCCCATGGCTCTGTAGGATTTTTTTCAGTGTATGAGTAGGGGACCATCTGGTATTGTCATAATTGTTGTATGACAGAAAAATTGAGGTTGAATACGACAACATTTTTTTTTGTAGGACAGACCAAAATGTCCAGTTCTAATTGCTGCATGCTAAAATTATATTCAAGCCTGAGACCATTTCTATCTCCTGATTCTTGTCATACCTGACAAATTCTGTTTCGTAGAATCCATCCTATTCTGAAATTTGCTCTCCCAGTATTTCAAGCTCTCATGGAAATTCTATTCATTGTGAAGAGGAAGCAGGAAGCCGGATTTCTCTCTCACATCATGTACCTTCCCTCTAACCTGTTCCCCAAATCTCACCATCAAACTAGATTCTATAGCTGCTGGAAAGTTTAAAGTTCCTTCAGTCTCCATCTAGACATCGGTGCAAAATACAGGCTCCTAAGACTTAAACTAAAGTGAAGCAAACTGAATTTTAAAAAGTGACTACCAGCCAGGTGTTGGTGTAATCCCAGCACTCTGGGACACAGAGGCAGGCGGATTTCTGAGTTCGAGGTCAGCCTGGTCTACAGAGTGAGTTCCAGGACAGCCAGGGTTATACAGAGAAACCATGTCTTGGAAAAAAAACAATCCCCCCCCAAAAAAAAGCCAAGTGACTACCTAAGTGGAAACTCAGAAGAAATTAGAAGGAAAGGGAAGGTATATGGGGCCACTAGATTATTCTGCTTTAATGATGATTGCAACAATTTAACTTTTTCTGATCCATGCATGAGTCAACTTTAAGAAACAGAAATGAATTAAGAAATTATGAGAAAGCTGCAAACATACCAGAGACCACTATGTTGGAAAATATTTCTAGCTTGGTCTTGATGCCTTGTATTTTTTAGGTAGCTTTAACTATCAACTTGAAACAGTCCAGAGTTATGTAAAAAGGAAGTTTCAGTTGAGATTGCTGTGATCAGGATGCCTTATATGTCTGTGAGAAATAATAGCTTGTTTGTTGATTGACAGAAGTGGATCCAGTTTACTGTGGGGGAGAGGTTCCACTCCAAGGACAGATGTTGCTTAACAGGGTTCTAAAAGGAGCCTGATAGCAGCTTCTTTCCATGGTTCTTTCTTCAGGATCCTGCTTGAGTTCTTGCCTTGATTTCCCTCAGTGATCAGCTGTGACTAACAGTATGAAATGAACCTTATTCTCCCTATAAAGAGCCTTTAGTCAGAGGGTTTTATCACAGCTGCATACTTGAAACTAGACATTTTGAAAGTCCTGTAGCTGCATTTCTCAACTTCTTATACACTGGAATATCTCTGCACAGTCCTGCCTACTGAATGTTGAACTCAAACATCTTGCTGTGAGAGTCAAGGTTCTTGGCTCTGTTGATTTGCCCTCATTAATGGGGTCATCAGCATGATTTTAGCTAAAACACTGAGCCATTAATTATAATTTATCTGAAGCTGAGGACAGGGTTCCTAGACACATCCTATTTACTTGGTGTTCAGATGGAGACTAGTTACAATTGCTTATATAAAAGAAGGCAATATAAGGGGAGCCACTGTCAATTGCAACACTGTAGACTGTACTTATGTGACCACTAGGGCTAGTCAGGGTGAATAATTCCATCATTTTACCACAGTCATCTCCCCACCTTTTAGCTTGAGTGGCTTCCACTAAGTACAACTTCTTAAATTTTACATATTCTATAGCATATATTTATTGTAATACAAATGTTTTTTAATCACTATTACCTTATTTCCTTTTTTAAACTCATATTTTTCAGAATCATTTGTGAATTTTGATCATTTAAGGTTTTTGTCTTACGATTTTCTTAACAGCATAAAGCTATCTAACAAAAAGTTATCAGAAAAATATTGGTAGTTAATTACTTCTATCCTATTTCTCTATAACTGGCCAAAATGTAGAGACATAGCCTCTCCATTATGTATAAGCACCTCTTTTTCAAAACCATGTTATCAACTTGGCAAATTTTCTTTTTATACTTATTACAATTAACTGTTAGATTTGAGAAGCATGAAATCTTAGCTCTTCCATATTCTATTACCTCTTGATAACACTCTCAGTGGGGAGCAGACCTCCATCACAGTTCTTCAAAGTATAGTCTAGATCCAAAGTAGTATGCCGATTTTAAATCATACTAGAATACTGTGTGTGCCTGAATGTTGAGTGTTGGGAAACCCTTAAGGTCAAAGTCTACCTATCTGCATACCAACCCTGAGCTCAGCACAAAACTGAGGACTCCCTCTCCCAGCAGGGTTTTCTCTTCTCTGCCTTACCTGTGGTACCCAAGCCACATTTTCTATTGAGAAATGTCACATAATCCTTGGTGAAATTAGAGATTCAACTTCCTGGAATGCCTCTCCATGCAAATGAGAAATCCTCAGAACCATAAACTCAGCCAATATAATGTCCCCTTAAGTTGAACCACTTCCCATTTTCCAAGGTTTGTGTAGTTCTTGTTCACTCTTAAAGAGCACAAGCTGTTTCATTGATTATCATCTGAGAGAGCTGTTTTCTAAAACAGTTGTTTTCAATAAGACTGAAATCTTTGGAAGAGACATCCCCCTTTCCTCCTGGCATTCACTGCCAGACTACTAAGATCCTGCTGACACACCCATTCTTTAATTCACTGCATCCTTACTATCATGGTGTGGATAGGGTTCAGATACCTCAAGGCAAGAAAAAATAGAATTATATGTAAGCATGCCAATATTGGCAGAGGACTTTTAAAATATAGAGACTATTTCAATGGTAATAATACAGCGAATTAAAGGAGCTGTTCCCATCTCTGTATAGAGCATTTCACATACACAAAAAAGACAAAGTTGTAATAAGTGTCTTTGAAGATAGTACAATCTTGCTAATATTTAAGGTTTTTTCACATTTATTTTAAGAAATTTGGCACTGAGTACTCCTCATTAAGTCAGATTGGCCCATCCTCCAAAGGCAATACTTGGATTGCTGACCTTCTTAAAAACCATAAGGGACGGAGTTGAGCTACTTTTTTCTTTGAGATGTTATAAACAGGACTAACCAAAGTATCCATACATTTAGGACATTCTTCCCTTCTTTCTGGTGACAGATGACAAAGGTGTCCCTAGAACTGGAATTCCCTGGCTTTGCAGCTAAGCAGATATCTGTTTAACAGGCCCCTGGCCAAAAATATTTGATCTCTAGCTCTTGAATCTTTCTTCAGTGGAGAGGGAAAAATGACTGCAATAAAAGTTATTTTGAAGACTCGAGTTTTATTCATTCTTATTGATCTATACTTTACTGCCTTGTGTTATCCCATAAGACAAGTAAAAACCACATGAAGTGCCCATGGTTTTGAAGGGAAGCACAGCAGAGCTAGCTTTTTCTTTTCTATTATATAATGTTTTATAGGACATTCAGAGTCTTGTTTATAATATGAACCAAGGGCTTTCTCTCACTTTTATTAAATATTTGGATTTTTAGTACTCAGATGATATGGAAAAATACTAGTTTACATGCTAAGATTCTTTTTGAGCACAGTTAAAATATGTTTAAAAACAAAATATGTGCCTGTACATGTCTCAATATGTAAAGTGCCATACATACATAAGGTCCTACTTTCAAATCCCGAAAGTCCTCATGAATCCAGATGTGGCGGTACTGCCATTTCATCTAGCACTCTAAGAATAAAATTGTTGGAGGGAATGAGAAAATTCCTAGAAGCTTGTGGACAAAAAAAAAAAGTAGACAAGAAGAAGATCCTGTTTCCAACAAGGCAGAAAGAAGGGCTAAAATACAATAGTCTCATGACCTTCACACATGTACTACAGTACATACATGCTTGTTGTCCAATACACAAGCCTCCATGAACACACAAAGACCTTAATCTCAGAATCAAAAATTCAGGACTAAAAATGATACAATGTGGGGATAGCATGGCCATTCATTCTATCACCCCAGCATTCAGAGAAATGAGGCAAGAAAATTCATAACTCAGGGTAAAGTAGACTATATTTGAGACGAAGAAAGGAGAGAAAGGAAGGAAGGAGGAAGAAATGAGAGGGAAGGGATGAGAGGAAAAGAGAAAGGAGTGAAGAAGTGAAGAGAGAGAAGGAAAAGTGAGAGAAGGGTGAAGAAGGAAGGAATACAGAGGGGAGAAGGGAGGAAAGAGGAGAGGAAGAGAAAATAGAGGAGAGAAAGGGTAGCTTTTCTTTCATGTGGCCCCTCTGAGACAAAGTCTCTCCCCAAACTGGAGCTTACTGAAGTTAGACTAGGCTAGCTGTCCAGCAAGCTTGAAGAATATAACTATTCCCAACCACCCCAGGCTGCACATAAAGTGTATGCCACTATGGCCTTCATTTTTATGGTATTTTAGGATTAGATTCCGGTCCTTGTGCTTTAAATAAAAAACACTTTTCTGACTGATCATTCTCTAAAACTTGGAAAATAATATTTTTCTCTGCTTTTCTGTAATAGACTCCCAGCTGATCTCCAATGAATTTACTCCTTTGTATTGAGACACCCTTGCTGAATAAATACAATTAAGTGTGAGGTGACCTTATTTCTTGGTATCTAATAAACAGAATATGGCAGAAATGATAGGTTACCATGAATACTATTAGAATGCAAGAGGACGATGGCTTCTACTTTGGGTGTTATCACAATTATTACTGACTGAAATTTGACAGGATTAGAATCAACTCTGGCATGTCTCTGACAGTTTCTACACAGGGTTAATTGAGTTTGGAAGATTGACCATCAGTACTAGTGGCATCATCCCACTGCCTGGAATCCTGGACTCAATGAAAAGGTGAAAGTAAGCTAAGCATTGATCTCTCTCTGTTTCTGGACTGAAGATACCACATGACCAAACAGTTACCTCAAGCTCCTGTTACCAGGACTATGTCCTCAAAGTGTGTGCAGAAATAAATCCTTCCCTGAAGTTGCATTGAGAGACTCTGTCTCAAGGGAATGACATTGAGTTTGATACAGTAGGACATGAAATAACCTCTAGCACCCTCCTTGTGTACACTACCCCCCTATACATATGTACATGAGACTTTCTTATGGCCTAAACATATTATGACTATTATATAATATTCTGTAATATTTCACTCAATCATACCTAGTCTATTTGAGTAATACAATTCATTTACCAATGGGAAAAATGTAATCCAATGCAGTGCAGTAAATTCTGTGCTGAATTTTACTCCACAGAACTGTGATAGAAGATTTGACTTGGTTTCTTTATTCTCAAACTTCTAACATTGTTTCTAGACTGATCCATTTATCTTATCCCCATCTTAGAAACATGTCCCAACCTTATTCAGTACTTGCCATGTAAGAAAACAGTGTTACTTGACGGCCAGGAGATAGCCATATGATAGCCGCTGGAAGCAACAGCGAAAGAGGAAAAAGTTTTATTCTTCTGTGTTTAAAAAATCCAGTTTGAACATCTTTGGGGAGTGCTGATCTCTAGGTGCTCTGCGTAGTGACTTAGCCTGGGATTTGCATTGCCTTGTGTGAATCTACAACTTAATCATTACTTAACAGATTTGGGGATGTTCTTTCTTTACTGCTAAGCATGGGAATGTATGCAATTATGAGATGAACATTCTAAGTAGTAAGCCTGTGTCACAAAGTAGGCTTGACACAGAGGCACAGAGCCCAGGGATAGTAATCTTTCCTAAGCTGCTCATATAGGTGCTTATTCCATGGCATTGTCACAGGCTTTTCTCCTTCTGTGTCATCACTTTTGAGAAAAATGATTGTACCTTCTCTAACTCTGCCTTTTTAACAGCTTCAGTTGTGTTGGCAAGACATTCCCAGCTCTGAATATAGCCATTTGCCAACTCTAGCCTCTGTGAGACTGATTTCAAATCTGTTATCTTCTGTTCAGTGTACGCATCAGCAAAGTGAGAAGATGGGTGCTAAATATAGGTTCTATTAACTTTACTTTTAGGTGTACTGCCTTCAAAGAGTGCCTATTCTGAGAAACATAAGCTTTATTCTTACTTATGTATTTATACATGGTACCTGGACTCGCACTGTTCAGCCTTCAAAAACACCATTAGCAGGGGTAGGTGCTAAGCATCGCCAAAATGAAGAGGGTGGCTCATTTCCAATCTCCCTTTCAGGGCCTACCATGAAATGGGCTAAAACAAGCATCTCTGGCACTTCTTGCTGACACAGTCACTTAGCATTTATATCCCAGGAATAGTGGCAAATTGCTGAGGAACATGTATTTCATGGAAATAATACAATCAGGAGCATTTCATCAGGGGAGAAAATGGCAAATAATATGTGTGTGTATATTTTATACACTAAGTATTGCTAGGTTTTGAGTGTCAGCAGATTTCTTCTTTCTCACAGGTTAACCTAGAGAAAACTAACATCTTAGCTATAGGGAAGGTAGTCTCAGGGGACCAGGCATCTCTGCCAGATCCTTGAAGCATTTTTTTACTCCAGCTCCTAAGAATATCAGTCCATGCAATTTGAGGGCTTTTGTTCCTGGTGTTCTCTCTGTCAGGGACAGAGGAACTCTAGGTAATTTTGGGGAGACAGCAGCATAGCCTGGGATGGTGAGTTGTTCACCCATTGGTGGTGCTAGGAGGGGAGCCAGGTAAATGTGCGGAGGTGCGTAGAGATACTGTATGATTGCACAAGGGTTGAAAGGAGGACATGATTCCAAAGAAAGATTGTTCTCAATGTGTCGTCTATCTCAACCAGCTGGCAGATTACACTCGCCAAATTGCTTCCTTTCCTTCTAAGCCACTTGGCTCCATATTCCCTTGAATATGTCTCTGAGGAAAGTAGGATGTGTCATCCCATCACTTTGCATTTCTGAAAGGACATGAGTGATGTCCCCTAGGTCACAAAGCTACCATGAAATGCTACCCCTCCCACTTAGTTGTACCAATAGTAAGTAGAGGGGACAAACAGTGGAAGATATATTTAATGCCTCTATGGTCATCTGCCACTCTGCCTTCCACACATGAGCCCAGCAACCTACGCGAGCTGAAGGAACAGCACTGGTGAATAGCTTCAAGGCAGTGGCCAGACTGAACTTCATTAGTAACATCATGTTTGGAATGAAGTTGATTTTTCTTTTTAGAGGTGAGCAGTACTTTCCCCCTGCTTCTGCTGTTGCCAATCCTTTTATCTCTATCTAATTTCAACGCTAATAATTTTCTGTTGTTTACCTGATCAGATTTCAGTGCTAGAAAAGGATTCTTAAAATTTCTGTGTGCTGTCCTTAAGTCTTGGGGATACACAGGTTCTCCTTCTTGGGAACAGACAGAGTGTGGCCTTGCTCTGAGTTTTAGTCTGGTATCTTGTGGCTGTGAAAGATATCTTGATATGAAGACTAAGTCATATTTATTGGGTCTTGTCAAGGACAGGAGAGAAAAGCTGTCTGACTTTCTCTGTGCTAAGTGTATCTGTTGAGACCAGGTACTTTCTCCTAGATAACCAAGATCACAGCCTCTCCAACAGCAGCTTTGAGACGCAGTAACATTTCCAATTTAGGAAAAACTATGCAGATGTGTGGAGTATATGACATTGTTAATCTTTGTGATACTGATAGAGCCATGGTATTTTCACAGTGTAAGCAAGTTGCATATATTCACTGCCTCATAAACCATCTCTAACATCCCCACCAGAGCACATATAATCCCTTTTAATAATCAGAAGCTGTGTTGCAAGAAAGTGATTTGGGTAATTTCTTTTGTATTTACACATTATTCAATTATATTAAAACATGTTTTTATTTATATTCTATCAGTTTTGATTGTATTGCCCCAGTGTTCAATGAAAATAAATATGAAAATCTCATTCTTTTTTCTGTAAAATCTACTTTATATTTAGAAATCCAATAAACTTCTTATTCTACTTAAAATTTATATATAAAACCAGAAGAACTCCAGCTTTGTGGCTCCGGGGACAGCATATGATGTAGAACACTTGCTCTTCTTCCAGAGACTGTTCCCTAGCACTCGTGTCCTACAGCTCTATAGCTCACAGCCACCGGTAACTCCACCTAAAACGTCCTTGTCTGCTTCTTTGTGAACATATCTATACAAATGAAGTGTAGACATCATGCAACACATACACACACACACACACACACACACACACACGCACACGCACACGCACACGCACACGCACACATGCACGCACACACACAAACACACACTGCATTTGCAGGCTTTAGCCAACTTAACACCATGTAGAAATAGTTCATCATATCCTAAAGCAATATGTAGCAGTATATGCATAGAACCTTTAAAATGTGTTTAAGCATTATGCTTATTAAAGCTCACAAATTGATATGATGTTGTAGTAAATAGTTAATCTGCTCTGAGCTCCCCATGGTTTGTGCATGCTTTGTACCTGCCCAAAAGTTCCGGATTCATGAATGGAAGACACACACACACACACACACACACACACACACACACACTTCATATTTAAATGTCTTAACTAGCTCAATGTCTGGCCACTTCCACACCTCCCTATAGCTAGCACACACTCTCCCCCCCCTCCGTATTCTTGAATTAATACTTGCTAAATCTAATTTTATTTCTGCTACTCCAATTGGAGGAGTGTCCCTGGGGCCACTTTCCCAGATTGTTAGGTGTTGCCAGACATTTAAAACTTATCTTTTTTTTCCCCCATCATGGTGACTTTGTTTCTACTCTCTTCTGCATTTCTTGGCCAATAATCATAAAAGCCCTGCCTCTTTCACCCTCCCCAGCTACTGACTGGTGGTTCTTTATTGATTAATCAAAAATCAATTGGGGACAGAAGGCCTCAGTGCACAGCCACGTAGATTCACATGTAATTTGGGGAGTAGAATAAGACAAAGCATTAGAGCCAAACCCTAACTATATTAAGTAGATCATAGAGACTATAAAAAATTCCATGGTATTTTAAAAATATGATATGGAAGCAAGAGAAATTCTAAATGAATTCTCTGCTCTGTCATTTTGGAACTTGTAATTCTGAAGACATTTCTGAAACCCTTCATTTCCTAATATGCAAAGTTGGAAAAATAGCCTTTTTCGAGACAGAGCATTGTAGATATAATGCACAGTGTGAAAGATCTCTGTATAGGGCCAAGCAGGCTACTCTTGCAGTTAGCATAGAATGTGCTAAATACTCCTGGATACAAAATCTATCTCCCAGTTTTCTAATGATCTTTCAGTGAAGCAATTGTGAGGTAACCTAATCACAAAACAATACACATGCTATGCACTCACTGATAAGTGGATACTAGTCCAGAATTTCTGAATACCCAAGACACAACTCACATATCAAATGATGTCAAAGAAGAAAGGAGAGGCCCCTGGTCCTGGAAAGGCTCAGTGCAGCAGTGTAAGGGAGCACCAGGTCAGGGAAGCAGGAAGGGGTAGATTAGGGAACAGGGGGAGGGAAGAGGACGTATGCCACTTTCAGGGAGGGGGGGAGATCCAGGAAAGGGGAAATAATTTGAAATGTAAATACAGAATATATCTAATAAAAATGACAATGTTAGTGTAGAAAGATATATTGAACTACACATGATTACTTCAGACTTAACTACTTCTGTAAGTCTAATTACTACATCTGAGGGAAGATAAGCCCCTTCACATTTACAGTATGTTTTCCACCACTAAGCCACTCTTTATCCTTGTGTATGATTTGGTATATTTTATGAAGAAACTCATCTTTGGTTGACTTAGGTGAACCATTATAAACAAAGGAATGGAGAAGAGGAGAGAGGAAATGAATCAGGAAAGGAAAAAAGGGAAGCTCAGAGGATGGTTAGAAACAACAGTAAGTTACATGAAAAGGGAAGGGGTAAAAGGCAGGAAGAAGGGGAAGGGAGAGGAGAGAAGGGCAGGGTTAATTACAGAAGAAGTCAGCAGAGTCTATACCTGTAATGATTTCAGTTCCTTGTCCAGCCTCTTCTTTAATCAGGAGCCTCAGAGTCCCGCCCTCCAGGATGAGCAGCAGGGTCCCTGAGCCTTCAGACAGCTCTGTGGACAGAAGCAGACCTTCCTCATTCCATGTCCGAAACTGGAAACTCACTGACAGACCATCAATTTGGGGAGTACCGGGTAGTAGCAAATAACTGCTCCTGGAGTTGACAAATGTGATGGGGACAATTCGTGGTTCTGAGCAGGAAAAGGTGACATTGCCCTGAAAAAAAAAGAGACTTTTTTTTTAATCCTGCAGTATCCCAGTTGGTATAAGCAATCACCCAGAGCTGACCTTAATTTTGGGATTATTCCACATTCAGCTTGACCATCTTAAAGGGAAACATATAGCAGTATTGCTCAAATGGGCTCTTTCTGTGCATATTCTAAGATTCTAATGCTTTCTGTAAGGACGATCTGAGATTCTATGAAGAGGGGCAAGGAAAAGTCAACATATTTGAGGATATAAAAGATATAAAGATAAAAATTTAATCACACTAACTCCCTGAGAAAAGCCATGTGCTGATTTAAATTTGTTTCAAACTCTGTAACAGCATTGAAAATAATACACATAGGAAAATACTTTAACAATAAGGAATGTTAAAGAGAGATGTATCCTGGATCCTGAAGAAGAATGGCATGAAACATGAAGAGGAGGTTTCTAAGCAAAGGATGCTTTCAAGGAAGTGAGGTGGACAAGGAAAGGAAAGAATGTACTATGACTGTAACTGAGTATAAAACCTTGGGAAAATTAGCAAAATGGAATTACTCTGAATGAGAAAGAAATGGAACATGCTCTAAGGATAGAAAATTCCAAGGACAAAAGCAGGAATAGAGAACAATTTTAATTTTAGTGAGAATGTTTGCAGTTAGCACGAAGCAATTGTTGTAAGATCCAGGAGAAATCTAAACCTAGAGGAATATTAAGAATGTTTTAACTACTTAGGGATACATTTTAGGTAATTGATGGCTTGCCTAGCGGAGCATATACCAAGCTCCTAATAAATCTTAACCATCATACAAAGTAACCATGGTGTTACACCCCAGTAGACTCAGGCCTCTGGAGGTAGAGGCAGGAGGGTCAGAAATTTTGGTCACCTTTGGCTACTTAATCACTTTGGGGTTAACGTGGGTCCCATGAGACAACAATAGGAAGAACCAGTTTTGACTAAACTAGAGAAAATGGTAAGCAAATAAATATTTGCATATGTGAGAATGAAATGGATCCCTGTATATCCAAGATCCACAAAACAGGTTCCATATTAGGAAGTTATTGTGAATTAAATAATGAATTTATATGTTCAGCCACACATATTGGCCATTTCTATATAAGAGTATAGAAGAACAACTGGACTACTGTTTGAAGAGTGCAGAATGGTTCTTATTGAAAGTCACTAGAGGTTTAGATAACAAACTCTACATCCAAACACTGTCATGTCTTCATTTGCACAACCTAGCTTGCTTAGGTTCTAAAATCTAATCTCTACCTCAGTGAGGGCCCCTCTGATAATCTTATCCTACAGTGCCTCAGATCACATACTCTGAAGATGCATCCTTCCAAAGCATCTTTTGCATGAGAAGGCTCAAATTCTCTTAGCCTTCACCCCAAGCCAACACTACTGGTGGAATCCAGACAGGGATCCTCAGGGAAGCTATCCAGAGCTGCTACCTGCATTCAGTTTCCATCTAGGATCCAAGTGTCAGAAGGAGACACTTATCTCAGTTTAGGAAACTAAAAGTCTAACACACAACAGAATTTCCAGAAGAGACATCCACAGTTCTTGAGTTCAATCCATAATCTACTTGAACAGTGAAAATATTGACTTGAGATCACATCCTCAGAACCCAAGTAAAAATGTGTGCATGGCAGTCTGCCATTGTAATCTCAGAACAAACAAGTGGATTCAGATGTTCTCTGGATGCTTACTGACTAGGCAGAGAATTTAAGTAAATAGATTACTTCCAGGTTAAGTGAAAGACCCTGTCTGAAATTTAAAGTTGTAGAACAATCATGGCAGAGAGTTTACAGTGACCTCTGTCGTATACACACACAGGCATACGCACATGTATTTCTATACACCCACATAGGAGATACACAAAACATCTCCAGGTCTTACCTACATTTGTTCATATTAGTTGTGTACTCATGCAAACAACCAGACCCAAGTGAACTTTTAGCAACACTGGTACAATTGCAAGAATTCACTATTCATACAGCAATCAGGCTGACTGAGCATCTTCTCTCAGGAAGCATTGGTGATAGGTATATAGATGTTTTCTTCTATTTGGAAAAGACTCCCAAAGTTAGTGAATGACTAGTGTATACCATGCTAGGAAAAAGGCTAAATCCTTCTACATACCCTCTGGATTCTGAAAAAAGGCCATCTTTATGCCTCCATTTATAGGCCACACACAAGTGCTCACATGCGCGCATGTGCGCGCGCGTGCGCGCGCGCGCGCACACACACACACACACACACACACACACACACACTTCATCTTAAAGTTAGAATCAAGTTTACATGTCATGTTGGTAATGACTATGTGAGGGAATCCCTCACACTGCCCGTAATCAGTAGCTGTTACCCATTGTTCCTTCCTCTGCTTTTGAATGCCAACATATCTTAATGTACAAACAACTACACATTATCTCATGTGTCAATTTACCTCTTTGGATTTCTGGAACATTCAGGACAAAATATATCCCACTGTATGGATGACTATGCTCACAAAGCCAGCACTTTCTGTTAAAATAGGTAAAGTTACATTGTTTCATGGAGAGATTAAGAGCTGATAGTAATTGTCCTTTTCTCCTTGTACTCATTTTGTTATCACACTGGATAAAGTTTGTATGTTTCAAGGTTTCAAGGTGGGAAATCCAAAATCAGTTTTACTGAAATCTTTGCCCTTTATTCACAACACAGCAAAAAAGGCAGAATTTGCCACGTACAGAAGGAGATAAGCACACAAACTCACCTGTTTTAAGGTGCTTGTTTATTTTTATTTATTTGTACATGTATGTATGTATAATGTATGTGCATGTGTATGTGTACCTGTGTGTGTTTAGATATGTGAGTTCCGTACCCACAATCTAAAGCACTGTATTTGCAGTATAATTTTGTGCTGCGTAATGTAGGTGCATGGAACTGCACTTGGGTACTCTGCAGGAGAAACACATGCTCTTTTCTTATTCACATCCTCAAGGGAAGTCTGCCTTCCCTTGCTGAAAGAAATATCCCCTGTGACCTTGTGATGTGACCCATAGTTTCAAATGATAGAATCCTCCATATTTCAATTGCTATCTTGAATTCAGATGCACCCTTACTGTGGGCACAAACAGTACTGCATGATACTCATTGAGTATAGAATAGGATTCTTCCCTAGAACACCTATAAGAGGAAGCCTGCTTCATCTGATGAGAACAAAGGCTTCTCTGAATCTACCATTGAACTATCTCTGAGGTTCATAATCTCATGCCTTGAAGCAGAACCTATCTTACTACTTTTCTCTCAAACTCCTCTTTTCTCCATCATCTAAAACTAACTCCAATCATATCATCCTTCCAGATAAGAACATACATGCAGTCCAAGGTAGCTGTAACTAAGGACTAACATAAAAAATTAAACAAACTTAAAACATGGAGACTTATTAATTTAATAAAGTTTTTAATTAACTAATTAATTGAAGTAATTTAATATAGTTCAAGCAGAAACTCTGTAGATGAAATTGTCATGTTATACTGTCAAAGACTCGGCATAATTAAAACATGAAGACTTTATTTTGTAATTTAATAGAGCAGTACTCAGAAAGGAACTCTGTAGATGAAATTGTCATGCTATAATGTTGAAGATTCAGCAAGGCTATATAACTTAAAGATATCCATATTAAATGTTAATTTTGGTTCCACATGGCATGTTAGAATAGAAACCAGACAGCAGAGGCAAGGTGTCTCTCCGCGCACACTGCTGTAGTACCATCTAATCCACTTAGTGTTCCAAGAAGACAGGAAGCATAGCAAAGAAACTTTCACAAAGCTTTTACTTATTTTCCTGGTTGATCTAGGGTGACTCATGATATCATTTCTCGTTAACAGCTGGGACCTAACCTGCCAGCCCAGCTTGCCAGGTTCTCCAGCTTGCAAACTTCAAATGCAATTACATAATTGCTTTTTTTATTTGCTTATAATATCCTGTATTTTGGGGATGTATAATCAAAAAATAGCAGATCAACTTTCCAGACTATACTAATATGAACTAACTTATAAGAAACCTCAGCCGGGCGTGGTGGTGCACGCCTGTAATCCTAGCACTTGGGAGGCAGAGGCAGGCGGATTTCTGAGTTCGAGGCCAGCCTGGTCTACAGAGTGAGTTCCAGGTCAGCCAGGACTACACAGAGAAACCCTTTCTCGAAAAACCAAAAAAAAAAAAAAAAAAACCAAAAAAAAAAAAAAAAAAAAAAAAAAAGAAACCTCAGCCTCAGCCGGGCGGTGGTGGTGCACGCCTGTAATCCCAGCACTCTGGGAGGCAGAGGCAGGCAGATTTCTGAGTTTGAGGCCAGCCTGGTCTACAGAGTGAGTTCCAGGACAGTCAGGGCTATACAGAGAAACCCTGTCTCGAAAAACCCAAAAAAAAATCAAAAAAAAAAAAAAAAAAAAAAAAAAAAGAAACCTCAGCCTCAGTCTGTTGTTTGTATGTGGTTGTCCTATTATGAAGGCAAGAATAAGAGACAATTTTACTCCTCTTTGGCTATTGATCTATTTAAGCAATGAACTCTGGAAAGCTCAAACTTACCGAGGAATCTCAGGCTGGCTGAAGGAAAAGACTGAAGTCTGATTTTAGCAAGAGAGGGAGTTTGTCTCTCTGAAAAAGATTGCTTGAGTATGATACCTTTTCTAGACTCCTTGCAAAAGAGAATGGCTCAGAAATGATGGGCAGGACAGCTTAGCTATGAATAATGGTTGTTTCATTTTTCATCTAATCTTATTGAGATCCCACAAAGGGTATGTTGGCCCACACCTTTAATACCAACACTCAAAAGATAGAATTAGTCAGATCTCTGTACATTTGAGGCCAGCCTGATCTACAGAGTGAGTACAAGGACAGACAGGACTACAGAGAGAAACTCTGTCTCAAACCATTCCTCAGAAGCCCACAAAATATCCCACAGATGAACTTTACTTCATTACTCATCTTGCCAGTGTACTGATATTTAATATGTATCTTTTCTCTGCTTTTAACTAGTTATATGTTTTGTTAGTCTCTTGTCTTAAGTAGCTGAGCCACCCTTGTCAGAATTGTTAAAACCTAGTCTCTGATTCTAGAAAAGTATATATTTCTATTTGTGTGTATGTGTGTGTGTGTCTGTGTGTCTGTGTCTGTGTGTATGTGTGTGTGTGTGCTTGTGCACACACACATGTGAGTGCCCCCACATGTACATGTGTATGTGTGTGTCCTAGTTGTTTCTATGAAGGAAATGTAAATGGCAATGGGGAAAACAATAGGTTTACTATCAAGATATTTGTAGGTATACTTGGGCAAGAAGGAGGAGACTTAACCTTAAGCAGGAAAGAACACATGGTTCCTAACTGGAAAAGAACTATCACCTGCCTTGTTTATGTGTTACACCAATCCTGCTAGAGTGTGAAAACACCCTAAGAGAAAATGAAGTTTTAACTTAGACATCTATCACTTGGAAACGTTTCTTTGGCAACCAAAGAAAGCGCACTTAAATCTGGATTTCTCTACCACCACTGACCTCTCCAGATTCTATAACCAACATCCACACTCTATTACAACTCTCCAGTGAGTCTTCTGCTTCACCTTTGAAATCTTTCATATCCTGTCTTCCAATGTAGCTTTCAAGTGATGTATTTTACCAAGACAACAGCATGTCTTTAATATCTTATAAAAATGAGCTACTTTATGACAAATAATTAAATGCATGAGAGAGTGACAGAAGAGTCAGGTGGGAGATGATGATGATGATGATGATGATGATGATGATGATTATGATGATGATTATGATGATGATGATGATGGTGGTGGTGGTGATGATGATGATTAACATAGAAAGAAGCTAGTAGATAGCAAAAGACTAAAAAGCCTTCCATATGTGGGCTACTTATAAAATAACGGTAATTCAAATGCCAGAAAACAGGGTGATATATTAATGTCAGATATAGAATTATCAACTTCCTAGCCCAGGACAATTTTTAGCACATATTTTCCCCACAGAACTTGACTTATACATCTGGATCACAATACATCACTGAGTGAAATCAGAGCAGTACTCAAGGAAGTAGCTAGGAGCCAGGAAGAAAGGTAGAAACCCTTGAGGACAGCTCTTTTCAGACTAGCTCCTCACAGATTGTTCAGGGTGTTTTCTTAAACAACACAGGATCACCTACCAATGGGTTACACCACCAGGACTGGGTCCTCCCTTATAAATCATTAATCAGGAAAATTTCAAAATTACTTGTCTACTTGCTAATGTGATGGGGGTAATTTCTCAATTGATGATCTTTCCCCCACCTTAGGTAGTATGGGTATGTGCCAAGTTTAAAAAATTTAACCAGCAGAGTAGCCCTCTCTCCCATTCTGAGCACTGCTTCTTTCTTCCTAAGTAAAGCATTTTCTTCTATTTCTCCGTGTCCCTGGTCAAGGGATTTATGCTGAGATGTGAGGAGAAGGAGACATTGGCAGTCACCACCCACCTTCTTATTGGCTCCTATAACAATGGGCCATTAGAAAATGAATACAGACAGATACTGATTTAAATTTAGAAAAGAAATTGAAAGGGTTACTTTTTGGTATAACTGGAATATAGTCATAATCAATATTTAAATGTGAGAAAACCCACTCTGTATTTCATTATATTGTATTCTATTAGCATAATGGTAATACAGAGATTAATTTATGTGGAAAGGAATCACATGTAATATTGGTCCTCTCTGTGCTCCTCTTTATCCCAGGTCTTACATTCTTACATGAGGGTTTTTTTGTTGTTGTTGTTGCTGTTGTTGTTGTTGTTGTTGTTTGTGTTTGTAACATAGGCTGTTCAAGTAGATAGTTGAAGGATTCTCACAGGTTCCCACATTCTTGGAGTCTGAACGCAAACATCTTTGTCACATCGATTTTTTTTTTTGTAGTGGGAGTCACATCTTAATCTTTTTATTGCTACCATGAGAAACATAATTATGTATTTACATATTAAAAGTTATTTAAAAGTTATTTTCCTAGGGACATGCTACATATAGATAAGGAACATTAGGTTTCCTTCGTCAGTTCCTGCCTTACTACATGAAAGAATCCAATAATCAGTCAATATGGCTAATAGTAACAAGGGTATGGTATAGGACAAATGGACCATGGGAACAGACAAGAGAATTGGTAAGGTTAAAGCAGGTTCAAAAACTTGGGGATTCTCAGAATTGAGAATGTTAGGTGAGGAACCAGTTCCCAGCTAAGCTCTACCTGATCAATGTAACCATGACTCCTCACTGAGAGGGCCATGACAATAAGTCATGTAGGGACAATATCTGAAGTCCTTCCACTTGCAAATAAATCATTCCTAACATTTTAGACTGAGCCATTGGGAAGCACTTACCTCCAGATCGTACCCTACTCACAAATGTCTAGAAAGTCTCTATCAACATAAAAAATGTACATGAGTTATTTCACCAAGAATTGCCTAGGATAGCTGTTTTATTGAGCTATAACACTCTGTAGAAGAGTTTTCTCTCCTGAAGCATTCATTACTGACCATCAATACTGCCCAGGAGGCCAGTCTTATGCTTCTACTGACCTCTGCAACTACAAACTGTTCATAGCTACTCACTGCAATTTTCTGTCAATTGTTTCTGCTAGACCAAAGGCTGACAGAATCTTCTTTTGGGTTGGACCAGAGATATTCTGTGAGACCTTTGTAAAGAATGGTTTAAGTGAACCAACTTCATATCTTTATAATTAAATAATACTTATTTTGAACAGAATACATTGAGAAGTATACAGAGAAAATAACAATGAATTCACAAATAAAGTTAGAGCTTTGCTTTAACAGCATCTAAGCTCTGGAATATAAGAAAACCAAAGCTCTGCCAATGATACCTTCCTCCCTATGACCAGTCCTCCATAACAGTCCATGCAAAAGAACAAGAGAGCTCCTGCTTTTTCCTATCATATTTTTACATGCAAAGATAGTGTGTCAACACCTTGTTTACACTATATAAAGAAGCAAACTAGTAGTGAGCTATAAGTTTCCTCCCTGCAGCTTAACTGTCAGAGTTGTGCATGTTCTTGGGAGAGAAGAGTCATCAGCAGACTTACTCAGCTATGGACCCTGTGAAATATGAGACCCATCAGTCAGATAATATGTGCCCTCCTGCATACCAATGGCATTACTGTTACAGTGGTAATCCCTTTCTGATTAGTTTGAGGTCTACTTGTCAACAAGGAATTCATGCCAGTTACTGCAAATCTGGTCAGGAAAACCATGGCCAGGATGGGAAAACTGAATACTAGGGTTTAGATAAAATGATTTATCATCTGTCTTCAAATTATATGCTTTTATATCCATGAACAAATGGTACTTTTAACCTTGATCAGAGAATCTTCTCCTTAGAGTAAAAAATGGTGAATGAAGAAACTATTGACTACATAGATCCTGAGAATAAGAATAATTACTCAAAAGATGGAGCCCAGGCAACCCTAGGGAAGGATGTGATAGACTCAGGTGCAGGAAGACCTGGACAAACACCAGCAGCTGGGGAGGTGGCCATAAGCTGCCATCATTCTGCTGAGTGGTCCAGATGGAAAGTCATAAACCAGGTACTAGCAAAGAGGATTTAATATCATATCCATAAAAATCAAATAACTCCCAGAATCATACAGGAATCTGCTTGAGTATGGATCAACATATATTGGATTTAATGCTGCTTTGGGGGGGTCTTAATAGTGGACAGTCTATCTTGAATGTGATACAACCTTGAATAGCTTATAGCTTACCAATGACTATGATCCCATTTTTGACAGCAAGCCTGTCCTACCATAGTTTTGTAAGTTTACTTTTGAGTACAGGTGATTTGAACTGTCAAACATGTACCAAAGACATGGAGTACACTAGTGGGTTTTGTTCTGGGTGGTCTGTGCCCTGTATTATTGGCTATACCACTGAATGGTGGCCTTGCAGCCAGGTATGAATGAAGCCCCCTACCACAGAGGGGAAACATCTTCAGTTACTGGATTACAGCTTCTAAGCCTGTCTTTAAAAAATGTTATTTCCTACTTTACTTCTGCCTATGTTTACAGCATATAATGGAAATAGATAATACAACCTCCTCATAAAGGCACTTCAGTTAGCTGAACCTGACTTATAAATTCATTGATTTGAAGCAAATATGTACAATAAAAATAAAATGGTAAACATAAAAAATACAATAATAAAACAAGAATGATTACTTAGCCATAAACAAGACATTTGTAATGTGTCCTTTACAAAATGCAGAAGGGGAGAGCAAGAAAGAATATAAGATCCATAACATAGGCAGAAGATCTGTGATTTTTTTTTGGTTAGACATAGGCATTGCAGTTATGAACTTATAGCAGCTGTAGATGTCTGCATGAAAAATTGCACAAGAATGGTCCCATCAGCAGCCACATATGGCCAGATGAAAGTATCTAGATCCTAACTATTTCTTATTGCAGAACAATATGCTAACAGTAGACTTAATTATATATTCACTAATGATCCTGTCTTGCTCCAAGGGATATTTCCAGTCCAATGGTCATCAAATAGCCCTGATTAAACTAAATGGGTTTCAAAAGATGACCAAACGTCATGGGTCTGGAGCCACGGAAGGTAAAGAAGAGATGAAGCTTGACAGGAATGAAAGGGAAATAAAAGAACGTGGGAAGAGACTAATCAAAATGTATTTTCTAAATATTCAACATCATCAAAAACAAAATTAATTATATAAAATGAGCTATAAGAGACTTAAGGACAAAAATATTTTAGGGATATGAAAAATAGAAGATATTTTTATGCTAATCAAAAATAATGTGTTAGTAAAAATACAGAAGGTCAGATCTGAAGGAAAATTCCAAAGTAATGTACAGAGCAATTCTCTACTCTGTAACTCCATCAAATAATCTATGGGAAAAGGACAAACTTCTCCAACCTCAGAAACATTCCATGTTTTTCCCTCAACCTTATGAGATAATTGTCCCTTTGAGAAGTGTACTTCTCCTCTACAAGGTGTATAATGATAGAGCCTCAACATTAATTAAAAACATTTCTATCAATCTCTGTCCCCAGTCTTTTCCATGGAAGTTGAACAGAATTGACTTTTCTGGCCCTAATAGCACTTTGTATTTACTTAAATTTATCGAGCTATATTTTTACTTTAACTTTCCTAGTAAAAGATAGCTAACTGAACTTTCTTCTACTGTAGCTCTTTGACCCATCATTATGCTGTAAATCAACCCTCTTTAAGATCTTATTAATTTGTCAATCTTGTATTGGCTTTGTAGACAATGAGTTAGTGGCTGAAATGAGGCATTTCTCACAGAGCTCATTGCTAATTCCCAAGTATGGGAAGTTGTTTTTCAGTAGCCAAATTTTCAATTTGTAAGTGCATATTTCTTGAATATCTCATTACCTTTGCTATCTACTCAGTCACTTGAACACCCCATTGAAGAATCTAGAAAACTATGCTGTTGAGGTTGAGAGATAGCCCAGAGATTAAGCACCTTGACTGAACAATTATGAGGAATGATGCTTATAATCCAGCATCTTTGTAGCAAACCAGATGTTGGACACAAGCTGTAACTTCAGGAGTATGGTGAAAAAAAGCAGGATTGTGGATTTCTGATGCCCACCTGAGCTGATAAAGGTTTCAGACTCAAAGAGAAACTTAATCAAAAGAATAGGAGAAGAGTGAAAAAGGATGCCAGATGAGCACTTCTGGTCTTTGAACATGTGTGTAAATCTGCACATATATATGTGTATACATTCACACACATAAATAATTATGTATATATAATCATGCTTGATATATGTTATAAATAAATATTTTAAAATAAGAAAGAAAACTATCATATTTCCTGATTAAGTGATGTCCTGGTCTTCTAGTCTCCATTTGCTCCTAGTGCTAAGGCTGTCCCACAGCCCTCCATATCCAAATCCAGCCAGGTGAGAGCTGATCTCCCAGGAATGCTCTCACTTCTAGGTCCACTAATGAGATCACCACTTTTGTTCCAATAACTGTCTAAATAGGGAGCCCCAAGAGCACACAGGGCATAGGATGCTTGGAGAAGCCCAGAGCAGAATCCTTACAGTCACCAATTGTGCACCAGAGCTAATGCTGTCCCACAACCCTCCATATCCTAATTCAACCCAAAGAGAGATGGTCTCCCCAGGAGTGCTGACTCAGCTATGATCACAGGCCTACAGGCCCACAAGAAGAACTAGCTCCAGATAGAGACAACAAGACTAAATTACACCAGAGATAACCAGATGGTGAGAGGCAAGCACAAGAATCTAAGTAATAGAAACCAAGACTACTTGGCATCATCAGAACCCAGTCCTCTAACTACACCAAGCACTAGTCCTCCCCATTAAAATGGAAAAGCAAGATTTAAATTTAAAATCACTTCTCATGATGATGATATAGGATGTTAAGAAATAAATAAATAACTCCCTTAAAGAAGTACATGAGAACACAAGTAAACAGGTAGAAGCCCTTACAGAGGAAACACAAAATTCCCATAAAGAATTATAGGAAAACATAACCAGACTGGTAAAGGAATTGAACAAAATCATTCAGGATCTAAAAATGGAAATAGAAACAATAAAGAAACGACAGGTGCAGAAAACTCTGGAGATAGATATGAGGAGTCATAGATGCAAGCATCACCAACAGAATACAAGAGATAAAATAGAGAATCACAGGCTTAGAAGATATCATAGAAAACATTGACACAAGAGTCAAAGCGAATAAAAAAATGAAAAATGTTCCTGAAGCAAAACATCCAGGAAATCGAGGGCAAAATGAGAGGACCAAACTTACAGATAATAGATATAGAAGAAATTAAACATTCCCAACTTAAATATCTTCAACAAAATTATAGAAGAAAATGTCTTTAACTTAAAGATATAATCTAACCATAACCTGGTATGCCCCTGAACATAAAAGAAGCCTATAGAACTCCAGCTAGATTAGACTAGAAAAGAAAATTTTTCATTCACATAATAGTCAAAACACCAGAGCCGGGCGTGGTGGCGCACGCCTTTAATCCCAGCACTTGGGAGGCAGAGGCAGGCGGATTTCTGAGTTCGAGGCCAGCCTGGTCTACAGAGTGAGTTCCAGGACAGCCAGAGCTACACAGAGAAACCCTGTCTCGAAAAACCAAAAAAAAAAAAAAAAATAGTCAAAACACCAAATGCACAAAACAAAGAATAAATATTAAAAGCAGTAAGGGAAAAAGGTCAAGTAACATATAAATGCAGACATATCAGAATTATATTAGACTTCTCCACAGAGACTATGAAATCCAGAAGATCCCGGGAAGATGTCATACAGACCCTAAGAGAACACAAGTGCAAGACCAGGCTACTATATCCAAGAAAACTCAAAATTACTTTGCTGAAGTTATTTATCAGTTGTAGGAGTTCTCTGGTGGAGATTTTTGGGGCACTTAAGTATACTATCATATCATCTGCCAATAGTGATAGTTTGACTTCTTCCTTTCCAATTTGTATCCCTTTGACTTCCTTATGTTTTCAAATTGCTCTAGCTAGTACCTCAAGTACTATATTGAAGAGATATGGGGAGAGGGGGTAACCTTGTCTAGTCACTGATTTTAGTGGGATTGCTTCAAGTTTCTCTCCGTTTACTTTGATGTTGGCTACCAGTCTGCTGAAAATTGCTTTTACTATGTTTAGGTATGGGCCTTGAATTCCTGTTCTTTCCAAGACTTTTAGCATGAAAGGATGCTGAATTTTCTCAAATGCTTTTTCAGTATCCAATGAGATGACCATGTGTTTTTTTTCTTTGAGTTTGTTTATGTAGTGGATTACATTGATGGATTTCCATATATTGAACCATCCCTGCATCCCTGGGATGAAGCCAACTTGATCATGGTGAATGATCATTTTGATTTGCTCTTGGGTTTGGTTGGCAAGAATTTTATTGAGTATTTTTACATAGATGTTCATAAGGGAGATTGGTCTGAAGTTGTCATTCTTAGTAGGATTTTTGTGTGGTTTTGGTATCACGGTAGTGTTCCTTATGTTTCTATTTTGTGGAATAGTTTGAAGAGTATTGGTATTAGGTCTTCTTTGAAGGTCTGATAAAATTCTGCACTAAACCCATATGGTACTGTGCTTTTATTGCTTGGAAGACTTTGACCCTTCTATTTCTTTGGGGGTTGTGGGACTGTTTAGACAATCTATTTGATCCTGATTTAGTTTTGCTATTTGGTATCTCTCTAGGAAATTGTCCATTTCCTCCATATTCTCCAGTTGTGTTGAGTATAGTCTTTTGTAATAGGATCTGATTTTTTTAATTTCCTCAATTTCTGTTATATCTCCCTTTTCATTTCTAATTTGGTTAATTTGGATACTGTCTCTGTGCCCTTTGGTTAGTCCGGTAAAGCTTTATCTATCTTGTTGATTTTCTCAAAGAACCAGCTCCTGGTTTTGTTGATTTTTGTATGGTTCTCTTTGTTTCAACTTGATTGATTTCAGCTCCGAGTTTGATGATTTCCTGTTTTCTACTCCTCCTGGGTGTATTAGCTTCTTTTTGTTCCAGAGCTTTCAGGTGTGCTGTTAAGTTGCTAGTATATGCTGTCTCCTGTTTCTTTTTGGTGGCACTCAAGGCTGTTTTCCTCTTAGCACTGCTTTTATCGCGTCCCATAGATTTGGGTGTGTTGTACCTTCATTTTCATTGAATTCTAAAAACTCTTTGATTTCTTTCTTTATTTCTTCCTTGACTAAGTTATCATTGAGTAGAATATTGTTCAGCCTCCATGTGTATGTGGGCTTTCTGTTGTTTTTGTTGCTATTGAAGACCACTCTTACTCCATGGTGATCCAATTGGAGGCATGGGATTAGTTTGATCTTCTTATATTTGTTGAGGTCTGTCTTGTGATCAATTATATGGTTGATTTTGGAGAAGGTACCATGAGGTGCTGAGAAAAAGGTATAGTCTTTTGTTTTAGGATGAAATGCTATATATATATATATATATATATATATATATATATATATATATATAAAAAACACATATATTGAATTTAACACACTAATTGAATTTAACACACATATATATGTGTGTGTGTGTGTGTGTGTGTGTGTGTGTCTGTGTGTGTGTGTGTGTGTGTGTGTGTGTGTGTGTGTGTGTTAAATTCAATTGGTCCAGAGCTTCAATAAGTTTCCCTGTGTCCCTGTTTAGTTCCTGTTTTCCTGATCGGTCCATTGAGGATACTGGAGTGTCGAGGTCCCCCACAATTATTGTGTTAGGTGCAATGTGTGCTTTGAGCTTTAGTAAAGTTTCTTTAATGAATGAGGGTGCCTTTCCATTTGGAGCATAGATGTTCAGAATTGTGAGTTCTTCTTGGTGGATTTTTCCTTTGACCAGCAAGAAGTCACCTTCTGTGTCTCTTTTGTTGACTTTAGGTTGAAAGTCAATTTTATCTGATATTAGAATGGCTATACCAGCTCTCTTCCTGAGACCATTTGCTTGTAAAATTGTCTTCCAGCCTTTTACTCTAAGGTAGTGTTTGTCTTTGACTATGAGCTGTCTTTCCTGTATGCAGCAAAATGTAGGGTCCTGTTTCTGTATCCAGTCTGTTAGTCTATGTCTTTTTATTGGAGAATTGAGTCCATTGATGTCCAGACATATTAAGGAATAGTGATTATTTCTTCCTGTCATTTTTGATGTTATTTTTGTTTTTGAGTAGTTATCTTCTTTTGAGTTTGATGTAAGAAAATTACTATCTTGCCTTTTCCAGGGTGTAGTTTCCTTCCTTGTATTGGAATTTTCCTCCTATTATACATTGTAGGGCTGGGTGAGTGGAAAGATATTGTGTAAATTTGTTCTTGTCATGGAATATTTTGATATCTACATCTACATTGATTGAGAGTTTTGCTGGGTATAGTAGTCTTGGCTGACATTTGTATTCTCTTAGAGTCTGCATGAGATCTCCCCAGGATCTTCTAGCTTTCATAGTCTCTGGTGAGAAGTCTGGTGTGATTCTGATAGGTCTTCCTTTATATGTAACTTGGCCTTTTTCTCTTATTGCCTTTAATATTCTCTTTGTTTAGTACATTTGGGGTTTTGATTATTATGTGACGGGAGGTATTTCTGTTCTGGTCCAGTCTGTTTGGAGTTCTGTAGGCTTCTTGTATATTCATGGGCATCTCTCTCTTTAGGTTAGGGAAGTTTTCTTCCATAATTTTGTAGAAGATATTTGTTGGCCCTTTAATGTGTAAATCTTCACTCTCTATACCAAAAATTTTAGGTTTGGTGTTCACATTGTGTCCTGGATATCCAAGGTATTTTGGGTTACAAGATTTTCGCATTTTACATTTTCTTTGAATGTTGAGTCAGTGTTTTCTATGGTATCTTTTGCATCTGAGATTCTTTCTTCTGTATCTTGTATTCTGTTGTTGATATTTGCATCTATGGACCCTGATTTCTTTACAAGGTTTTCTATCTTCAAAGTTGTCTCCCTTTGTGATTTCTTAGTTGTGTCTTTTTCTGTTTTTAGGTCCCGGATTGTTTTGCTCAGTTCCTTCACTTGTTTGTTTGTATTTTCCTGTAATTCTTTAAGAGATTTTCTCTTTTCCTCTTTCATGACTTCTGCCTGTTGACCCAAGTTCTCCTGTATTTCTTTAAGTGATTTTTGCATATCCTCTTTATTGGTTTCTATCTGTTGACTCATATTCTCCTGAATTTCTTTAAATGATTTTTTTGTGCTTCCTTTGTAATGGCTTCAACCTTTTGATTCATGTTCTCCTGTACTTCTTTAAGAGAATTTTTATGTCCTTCTTGTGTTCCTCTAAGAGCATCACGACCAGTAATTTTAAATCTAAATCTTCTTTTTCTGGTGTGTTGGTGTATCCAGGACTTGCTGTTGTTGGAGAATTGGATTCAGATGCTGCCATATTGCCTTAATTTCTGTTAGTATTATTCCTACCTTTGCCTTTTGCCATCTAGTTATCTAGTTGTTCCTGTTGTCACTGGCTGGTGCTTGAACTTTCTGTGAGCCTGTAAGGCTATTTCTGCACCACTGGATGACTGGGATTCCCCTGGAACAGATTGCTGATATGCTGCCCTACTCTTGGGTGCTGTTGGAGCCCTGGTGTTCCTTGCCCCAAGCAATGTTATACTCGGCTTGTCTCTGTGTACCTATTTCTGTCTGTCTGCTCTGTCATTGGTGTCTGCTATGGGGACCTTTTCCAAGTGTAGATCACCCTGCAGGGCAAGTGTCCCCTGACAGGGCTGACACACCAATGCCCTGTAGAGGTGCCCAAGTCCTGGGTGCAGGCAGAAGCCTGACGGGCTGTGTTCCAAGCAATGTTAGACTCGGTATATCTCTTTGTAGCTGGCGCTGCCTATCTGGTCCATCCAGGGAAATGATGTGTTTTAAAGGACATCCAACTTCCAAAATGAATTAGAGTATGAGAGGACTTTTGGGCCCAACAATAAATGTGGCTTATGGATACCAGTATTTTTTTGTTCAGCCATGTTTTTCATCCTAAGTTTACTTCTGTGCTGGCTCAAGCAATTTGTTACTTCTCTCTCTCTCTCTCTCTCTCTCTCTCTCTCTCTCTCTGTTATATGTGTACATAATATGTGCATGTGTGTACATATATGTTTTGTAAGTACTTCTATGTGCACATCATTGTGCATAGGGAAGTTAGAAGGCAGTTCCTTTTACTGCTCACTACTGGGTTCACAAGGGAGGTGCTACAATCCTCTCTTAAAGAACACTGGGACTACACATGGATGCTCACCCCTCCAGATTTATAAGGTTTAGTTCTAGGGATTTGAATTTCTTTTCCAAGCTAGTACATCAAGCACTTTGCTTCTGAGCCATCTTCATGGTCCCGATGCAGTTACTTGAAGTTTTAACTACTATTGATTTAATGATATTTATTGAGCTACTAGAGTTTATTTTTATAAAACATACAAAAGTGAAAACATTTTAACAAACTTCATTCCTTAGGAGACAAGAGCAAATTTTAAAACTTGTTACATTACCAGGGGAAAAACTATAAGAGAACTGAGCATGAGTAGGATGGAAAATGCAATCCCCTGAGCTGACATACGGGAAGGAGCGAGGGGCTATACTTCTAGAGAAAATATGAGCAGAACTGTTCAGCAATAACAAGCTAGAAGAGGAGGAGGAAGCAGAGCCATGGAGAAAAATCATTACTTGAAATCTGAGTAGACTGTCACGAGAATTGCAAACTCAGTAATCATGTGCGCAAGTGAGCCATTTGGGTTTTTCTCTAAACAAGCATGGCTACAAAGGGCATGGGCATTTTAACCAAGTAGTTCTCTTAAAGTGCTAAATTATGGGTGCTCATAAATGGGAGCAACTATAGTTTCTTTATTGCTTAATCATATATTTGTAGTGACAAAGTTACATAATCTCATGTTTCCCTAATCATATGATCTTAGGCCTATATTTGAGAGTTGGTTTCTTCAATATTAGTGAATTGTGTTATGTTTTCTAAGACTGTGTTCAGGGAACATGTGAAATCATGTAGATATACATGCCTCCCTTCGTCTTCATACTTTTTGCTATTAGAAACTAGGCTTCTAATTTTTAATTCCATTTTTATTAGTGATTTTGAGGTCTTATATACGCAAAGATTATATTCTTGTTACTCTCCTCCTCTTACCACACACCCCTGCCTTCCATTATACTTACCTATATTCATGACTTTTGGTCTCAGTTTTTTGTCCCCCAGAGCTGAATCAAGACCATGTATGTGGTCAGGTGCTTGGAGTTATCCTTTTGTTTGCTGGATAATATTGTGATTTATTTTCTCCTGGAATCAGTGAGTTTCCAATTGTTCAATAGTACATAGCCAAATACCATGACTTTAAAGAAACATTTTCAAATAAAAGTGATTAGGACATGATATATATTTATTTTTGAGTATCAGTGCCAATGTTACCCTTCTTTCCTGAACTATGTACATTGTAGTTCAACATCCATTTTTTTTCTTTTGTCAGCTGGGTAAATATTGACTTGATATATTTGAGTTCCAGAGAACACTGTAGGTCATAAGAGTAGTTCCTTCCTTCCTTCACTATTACTCAGTGAGAATCCCAGTGCTTCTGCACATGTAGTAAACCACTTTACTTCCTTTTTGTATGGTATGTGTCTTGGTATGTACCTTGGTATGTATCTGGGTTTTGTGTGTGTGTGTGTGTGTGTGTGTGTGTGTGTATCTTTCTGTCTGTGTCTGTATCTCTGTGTGTACACATATATGAGCATAAGTACATATACATTCACATGTATACACATATATTTGAAGAGGCCAGAAGTAAACCTATGTTAACTCTCCTCAGTTGTCATCTGCCTGGTTTGGTGAGATAGGTTCTTTCACCAGTTTGGCTAGACTTCTGGATAGCAAGCTCCATAGATCAGGTGGACATTTCCTCTTCTGAGCACAGGTTGCAGGAACTTACCTTTATACCTTGCTCTTACAATTACTACTATGAATATGCAGTGTATGTTTATATGTTTGATATGCATATGCATATGTGAAATGTGGCCCACACTTGATACAGAACATATATGGTGGTTTAAGGACAAATTTAGAGCGTTAATTCTCGCTTACATTGTTTGAGGTGGGGTAGAATCTTTCTCATTATTTCTGTTCTGGTACATACTCCATGTAACGTGTCCCACAAACTTCTAGATGCTTCCCTTTTCTCAGCCTCCCAACCTACTGTAGCTATACTGAGGTTACAGATGTACTCATGCCTTGTATCTTTGGATATCAAATTCAGGTCCTTGCAAGGCATGTACTTCACCAACTGAACTGTTTCCTAGCACAAGGTGTTTTCTGTCTACTGGGGTCAGATTCCTCAGAAAGCTGTGGGTAATATATTCTATAGAGAAGTACTTTGTCACTTATCTCCTGCATGTTTGCTTGCTAACTACCTGCTCTTGGGGAGGTCAGTACCTGAGTCTAGAGAACAAGCAACAGGGGCTATATCACTCCTGATACTTCACTCTCTCTATACTACACTTTGTCCTAGAAGCCAAATTGTTTTATTTATCTAATGAATTTCTAGGCTTTTAGTATCATCAAACACATTTATTTATTTGCCATGGGGAGTACCCATGTGGAGGGATGTCAGAATTAACACACAGGTGTCAGTTCAATCACTCCACTGTGTGGATCCCACAGATCCAAGTCAGAATGTCAGCCTTTGCAGCAAGTCCCTATAGCCACCAAGCATCTCATCAACCTAAAAACCTTGCTTTTCTTCCCACCTTAGGATTTGTACTTGTGACACCCCTGCTTAGAAGTCATTTCTCTCTGCCTAGAATGTTCTGGGAAACACTAGGGCTTTAAAGTCCAGACTTCAAATTTCAACTCACATAAGAATAGTACCAAAGTTATGGGGGGAAAGTGAGATGTATTTCTTGGGAAGCATTTAGTCTTCAGACAGGATTTTCAGCTTTCAGCTTTAGTCAGAAACATGGGCCTGACAACTATGTATCAGAAAATGGAGGCATGCGCTGGGAATGAGGTGGGATAGACAACCTACATTTTCCTTACCACCTTACTTAATCTTTTCAGAGGCACAGATTCTGCCCCTGTTCTTCCCTCCCAAAATCTGCCCAGGGGAGATTTCTAAAAGAATTATATAACAACGGGGTAATTTTGAAATGCCTCATTGATCTTTAATACAGAGCTGAGCACTATTATTTATAAATTTCTTGAGCGTTATATTGGTGAATGTTCTTGGTGAATGTTTCTTTATTCCTGAGTTTGTATGTAAAAGTAATTAAGGATCTCAGGGAAAAAATGATGTGTAATAAAAAAATGAATAAACACTGGCAGCATCGTGCTTTCCTGAAGAGAATAAATAAGCTGTGAACGGCAGTCTCCTACTGTACATCACTCGCATTCCCTAGCTCTGACTACGAACTATCCTTTCATACAAAGTGTAGATGATAATGGCTTCTCTCAGTTGACCTTACTCAGATGTGTCAGGAACAGATGCAGCAATCTGTGCTCAGGTCCATCAGCCTACTTCCTCTCTCTTTACTGTCTTTCTGGCAGTGGCATCCCAAGCAGCCATTCCTCCTCTATAAGCTAGCACTCTGAAACCCATGTCTCCAAATGAAAAGGCCATGTCTGCTATTGCTGCAGGGAGAGGAATGAAGGAGGAATATGCTCAGCTCTTTAAGAGAAAATGTATAAAATCTGAGCTGATTCCAACTCCATGGTCTACACTAATTTCTTTTCTCTCACTTTTTTCTTACGCTGTCCCTCTTCTTTCTTCTTTTTCCTTTTCCTCTCTTTTCAACAGGCAATTATAAGGTTCCAGTTGTGTTCTTACAATGTAGTGAATGGTCTTTGAACTCCTGATCCCTTTGCCTTCCTTTCTCAAGTACATGCACTGTAATTCCTGCCTCATCTCAACCCCTGAATCAAATGAGAAGAGAGCACCCTATAATATTGCAAAATGTGCAGGTTTATCTATAATCTATGGGTTGGTCATGGAAGTTAATGCAGACTTAAACAATACCAATACCAGTTTGTAAAAACATTAAGCCATCTTTATTTAATACTAGCCTTCAGAAACTGAGGCTGGAGATTTTAGGCCAGTTTGGGCTACATAGCAAGGTTTTGTTTCAAAACATCACATCAAATCAACAACAACAACAAAATCTGTGACCCAATAATTTTCATTTTCATTCAAATGTTTAAATTCCAGAAAATTATTTTAAATCATGGTAATTCTTTTGACCTTTCTATTGGTTGTAGAAACCTAAGCAACAAGAACTTCAGGCAATTGACATTCAGTGAAATAAAGAGTAACTAACATAATGTTTAAGTAATATTTAAACACTTTAATAACTTAATGAAAATGTTGTCATTATTGAAAACATTTTTAATTGAAGCTATCCTTAAAACCAGAATTTCATGCTGGAATAAGGAAAATACAGACATGTGTTTACAGTCAGAGGAACCAGTCTCCTAAGAAGAGATCTCATAGAGTGTCTATTAGACACCTCTGTGGGAAAGATTGAAACACAGATGATGGTAGGTCAGTGATAGGCAGGACCATACCTTCATCAGGACCATATATATATGTGTGTATATATTTATATATACGTGTGTGTGTGTGTGTGTGTGTGTGTGTGTGTGTGTGTATTTATATATACATATGTGTGTGTGTTTGTGTGTGTGTGTGCGTGTGTGTGTGTGTGTGTGTGTGTGTGTGTCTTGCTCTCTCTTTGTCTGCAAACCCCATGTCAGGATCTCCAAAGTGGACTTAGGGACAACTGGTCTTCTTTGTTCTTCCTAAGGTTGTCATATTGAATAAATCTCTATCCTTACCTTTTTTCTATTATTTGTTTTAATTTATTTATTGAACTTAATTGGCTTATTGAGAATAGGTATCAGCATATGGCTTGTTAAGACTACCAGCATCTTGATTCTGACTGTAAATACTCTTGTTTTTTGCTTTTATATTTATTTATTTATTTATTTATTTATTTATTTATTTTTCCTAAAAGTGCCCAGGTAGGCTTAAGGCTGCCAGACACATGCACATCTATACGACAAGGGCTTCTTTCTATTCTATCCACATGGAACAGGAGACAGGAGGGAGGCAGAAAGAGAGAAGATGGGGAAAATCTACCTCCCCCAAATCCCTCCACAAGGATACCTATTTGCCAAGCATAATGGAAGTGTGTGCTCCCCCACAAATGGCTCTACACTGGTTAATATTCTGCTGTTTTTATTCAGACATCTGTTTTGAAAAAGCTTTAAAAAACACAGGAGACTTGAAATAATTCAATCCTGGCAGAAATCAAAACTCCAAAATTAGGAGCAAAATCATCTTTCATTAAATTAATCCCTTTTCCTTTCTTTTTTCTTTTCATAAACATTTTATTCATGTAATAGAGGGATTTCTTTATCATTTGCCATCTTTTCAATCATTAGGAGCGGAGGAGTACTGAATCCATTACTACTTTGATGACACAATTAAGAATCCAGATTCACACTGCAAGCCCCAGTCCCCACTCCCAGTGGCCACCAACGGCATCCTTGCAGCAGTCTGAACTAAGCGAGAACTGAACCAGGTACCCATGATATCCAGAACTTGGGATCTTTGGGCACTCAAGGCCACCTGGCAACGCACCAGGCAGAGCAGCGGTTCCTGGGCCCCGAACAGACGTGGGCTCTGTGACCTGAGGGGAACCCTGCACTCCGCTCAACCATGGCCATCTTTGTGGTGGGTGCTTAGATTGAGCAGGCAAAAGAAGATACCTGAGATATCCCAAGCTTAAGATCTCTGGGGACAGCACTCCCCACTCCCAGTGGCCACCGCTGGCATCCTTACAGTGCTCCGGACTAAAAAAGAGCTAAGCCAGGTACCCATGATATCCAGAACTTGGGATCTTTGGGGACTCAAGGCCACCTGGCACCAAACCGGGCAGAGCAGCGATTCCTGAGCCCCACCTGGTGTGGGCTCTGCGTTCTGAGGGGAACCCTGCACTCTGCTCAACTATGGCCATCTTAGTGGCGGGTGCTTAGACTGAGTGGGCAGAACCAGATACCCGAGATATCCCAAGCTTAAGATCTCTGGAAACCCGGGCTGTCAGCCAGTCATCTATGAACGGGAGGCTGGCAGAGCAGCATTTCCTGTGTTCCAGCAGGGCGTGGGTTCTCTGCCCTCTGGGAATACCTGCACTCTGCACTCTCCACTCCCCACGGCCTCTAACAGCATCCTTGCTGCTGACTGAACTAAGCAAGCAGAACCAGAGAAGGCAAGCAGCATCAGGTCCACAGAGATAACTGAATATAACATTGTTTAGAGCTAGGTCCAACAGCAGCCAAGAGGAGAACAACACATCAGCAATCTGTGCCAGGAGAAACCCAGTCAGCCAGTGGTGGGAAAATAGCCTTTCGAGCCCACAGGAGGTTCAAGCACCAGTTAGTGACTACAGGACCAACTAAGGCCAGAGACAAGCAGATGGCAAAAGGCAAATGTAGGAACGTTACTAAAAGAAATCAAGGCAATATGGCAGCATCCGAACCTAGTTCCCTGACAGCAGTAAGTCCCTGATACCCCAACACACCAGAAAAACAAGGTTTGGACCTAAAATCCCTGGTCAGGATGCTGATAGCAGAACACATACATAAATCTCTTAAAGAAATACAGAAGAGAATGGATAAAAACTTAGAAGTCCTTACAAGGCAAACACAAAAATAACTTAAAGAAATTCAGGAAAATATGGATAAAAAATAGAAGCCAATAAGGACAAAATACAAAAATCACTTAAAGAAATACAGGAGAACGTGGGCCAACAAGTAGAAGTCATGAAAGAGGAAACACAAAAATCTCTTAAAGAAATACATAAAAATACAAACAAGCAAGCAGAAGATCTGAGCAAAACCATCCAGAATCTAAAAACAAAGTAGAAACAACTAAGAAATCACAAAGGGAAACAACTTTAGAGATAGAAAACCCTGGGAAGAAATCAGGGGCCATAGATGCAAATATCAACAATAGAATACAAGAGATAGAATAATCTCAGATGCCGAAGATACCATAGAAACCATTGATTAAACACTCCAAGAAAATGCAAAATGCAAAAAGCTTGTAACCCAAAACATCCAGGAAATCCAGGACACCATGAGAAGACCAAACCTAAGGATTATAGACATAGTTGAGAGGGAAGATATACAACTTAAAGGACCAGCAAATATCTTCTACAAAATTATGGAAGAAAACTTCCCCAACCTAAAGAGAGAGATGCCCATGAATATACAAGAAGCCTACAGAACTCCAAACAACCTGGACCAGAACAGAAATACCTCCTGTCACATAATAATCAAAACCCCAAATGTACTAAACAAAAAGAATATTAAAGGCAATAAGAGAAGAAGGCCAAGTACCATATAAAGGAAGACCTATCAGAATTACAACAGACTTTTCACCTGAGACCATGAAAGCTAGAAGATCCTGGGCAGATATCATGCAGTCTCTAAAGGAACACAAATTTCAGCCAAAACTACTTTATCCAGCAAAACTCTCAATCATCATAGATGGAGAAACCAAGGTATTCCATGACAAAACAAAATTTGCACATTACCTTTCCACAAACCTTTCCTACAAAGGATAATAAGGGAAAAACACCAACACAAGGAGGGAAACCACACCATAGAAGAAGCAAGATAGAAACCCCCTCTCATCAAACCCAAAAGAAGATAACCTCTCAAATATAAGAAAATAATTTCAAAAATGTCAGGAGGTAATAATTACTATTCCTTAATATCGCTTAACATAAATGGACTCAATTCCCCAATAAAACGACATAGACTAACAGACTGGATATGGAAACAGGACCCTACATTTTGCTGCATACAGGAAACACATCTCAGTTTCAAAGACAAACACTACCTTAGAGTAAAAGGCTGGAAGACAATTTTACAAGCAAATGGTATCAGGAAACAAGCTGGAGTAGCCATTCTAATATCAGATAAAATTGACTTTCAACCTAAAGTCATCAAAAGAGATACAGAAAGTCACTTCTTGCTGGTCAAAAGAAAAATTTACCAAGAAGAGCTCTCAATACTGAACATCTATGCTCCAAATGCAAGAGCACAGTCATTCTTAAAAGAAACTCTACGAGAACTTAAAGCACACATTCCCCCAACACAATAATTGTGGGGGACCTCAACACTCCACTATCCTAAATGGACCAATCAGGAAACAAGAAACTAAACAGGGACACAGTGAAACTAACTGAAGCTTTGGACCAATTGGATTATATATATATATATATATATATATATATATATATATATATATATAAAACATTTTATCCCAGAGCAAAAGAATATACCTTTTTTTCAGCACCACATGGTACCTTCTCCAAAATCAATCATATAATTGGTCACAAGACAGATGTCAACAAATACAAGAAGATCAAACTAATCCCATGCCTCCTATCAGATCACTGTGGAGTAAAAGTGGTCTTCAATAGCAAGAAAAACAACAGAAATCCCACATACACATGGAAAGTGAACAATACTCTACTCAATGATACCTTGGTCAAGGAAGAAAGAAAGAAAGAAAACAAATACTTTTTAGAATTCAGTGAAAATGAAGGTACCACCTATCCAAATCTATGGGACACAATTATAGCAGTGCTAAGAGGAAAACTCATAGCCCTGAGTGCCTACAAAAAGAAACTGGAGAGTGCATACAGGAGCAGCTTAACAGCACACCTGAAAGCCCTGGAACAAAAAGAAGCTAATTCGCCCAGGAGGAGTAGAAGACAGGAAATCATCAAACTAAGGGCTGAAATCAATCAAGTAGAAACAAAGTAAACCACACAAAGAATCAACAAAACCAGGAGCTGGTTCTTTGAGAAAATCAACAAGATAGATAAACCGTTAGCCAGACTAACCAATGGGCACAGAGACAGTATCCCAATTAGCAAAATTAGAAATGAAAAGGGGGCTATAACAACAGAAACTGAGGAAATTCAAAAAAATCATCAGATTATACTACAAAAGCCTATACTCAATGCAACTGGAGAATATGGAGGAAATGGACAATTTCCTAGACAGATACCAAATACCAACATTAAATCTGGATAAACTGGATCAGCTAAACAGTCCCATAAACCCTACAGAAATAGAAGGGGTTATAGAAAGTCTCCCAACCAAAAAAAGTATGGGACCAGATGGTTTTAGTGCAGAATATTATCAGACTTTCAAAGAAGACCTAACACCAATACTCTTCAAACTATTCCACACAATAGAAATGGAAGGAACACTGCCCAAGTTGGTCTACAAAGTCACCATTACGCTGATACCAAAACCCCACAAAGATTCAACAAAGAAAGAGAACTATAGGCCAATTTCCCTTATGAATATTGATGCAAAAATACTAAATAAAATCCTTGCCAACCTAATCCAAGAGCACATCAAAATGATCATTCACCATGATAAGGTAGGCTTAATCCCAGGGATGCAGGGATTGTTCAATATACAGAAATCCATCAATGTAATCCACTACATAAACAAACTAAAAGAAAAAAAAACACATGGTCATCTTATTAGATGCTGAAAAAGCATTTGAAAAAAAATTCAACATCCTTTCATGCTAAAAGTCCTGGGAAAAAAACAGGAATTCAAGGACCATACCAAAAGATAATAAAAGCAATATACAGCAAACCAGTAGCCAACTTCAAACTAAATGGAGAGAAACTTGAAGCAATCCCACCAAAATCAGGGATTGACAAGGCTACCCTCTCTCTCCACATATTTTCAATATAGTACTTGAAGTTCTAGCGAGAACAATTAGACAACATAAGAAAGTCAAAGGGATACAAATTGGAAAGGAGGAAGTCAAACTATCATTATTTGCAGATGATATGATAGTATATTAAGCAACCCAAAAAAACTCCACCAGAGAACTCCTACAGCTGATAAACAACTTCAGCAAAGTGGCTGGTTATAAAATCAACTCAAGCAAATCAGTAGCGTTCCTATACTCAAAGGACAAGCAGGCTGAGAAAGAAGTTAGGGAAATATTACCCTTCAAAATAGCCACAAACAATATAAAGCTCTTGGTGTGATTCTTACCAAACAAGAGAAAGATCTGTATGACAAAAACTTCAAGTCTTTGAAGAAAGAAATCAAAGAAGACCTCAGAAGATGGAAAAATATTTCTTGCTCTTGGATTGGCAGAATCAATATAGTAAAAATGGCCATCTTGCCAAAAGCAATCTATAGATTCAATGCAATCCCCATCAAAATCCCAAAACATTTATAGATATAGAAAGAGCAATTCTTAAATTCATCTGGAGTAACAAAAAACCCAGGATAGCTAAAACTGTTCTCAACAATAAAAGGACTTTGGGGGGAATCAATATCCCTGACCTCAAGCAGTACTACAGGGCAACTGAGTTAAAAACTGCATGGTTTTGGTACAGCGACAGGCAAGTAGATCAATGGAATAGAATTGAAGACCCAGAAACGAACCCACAGAGTTCTGGTCACTTGATCTTTGATAAAGGAGCTACAACCATCCAGTGGAAAAAAGATAGCCTTTCAACAAATGGTGCTGGTTCAACTGGAGGTCAACATGCAGAAGAATGCAAATTGACCCACACTTATCACCTTGTACTAATATCAAATCCAAGTGGGTCATGGACCTCCACATAAAACCAGACACACAGAAACTAATAGAAAAGAAACTGGGGAAGACCCTGGAGTATATAGACACAGGGGGAAATTTCCTGAACAGAACACCAATAGCTTATGCTCTAAGATTAAGAATTGACAAATGGTTATTTGTTTCTTTGCGGTCTAACTTCTTGAGTTCTTTGTATATATTGGATATTAGCCCTCTGTCGGATGTGGGGTTGGTGAAGATCTTTTCCCACTTTGTTGGTTGTCGTTTTGTCCTTCTGACAGTGTCCTTTGCTTTGCAGAAACTTTGTAATTTTATGAGGTCCCATTTGTCGATTCTTGATCTTAGAGCATAAGCTATTGGTGTTCTGTTCAGGAACTTTTCCCCTGTGCCCAAGTCCTCCAGGGTCTTCCCAAGTTTCTTTTCTAATAGTTTCAGTGTGTCTGGTTTTATGTGGAGGTCAAAAAATGGGGCACAGAGCTAAACAAAGAATTTTCACCAGAAGAAATTCAGATGGCCGAGAAACACCTTAAAAAATGTTCAACATCATTAGTCATCAGGGAAATGCAAATCAAAACAACCCTGACATTCCACCTCACACCAGTCAGAATGGCTAAGATAAAAAACTCAAGAGACAACAAGTGCTGGCGAGGATGTGGAGAAAGAGGAACACTCCTCCACTGTTGGTGGGATTGCAAAATGGTAAAACTGCTCTGGAAATCAGTTTGGCGGTTCCTCAGAAAATTGGGCATGTCACTTCCAGAGGACCCTGGCATACCACTCCTGGGCATATACCCAGAGGATTCCCCTGCATGCAATAAGGACACATGCTCCACTATGTTTATAGCAACCTTGTTTATAATAGCCAGAAATTGGAAGGAGCCCAAATATCCCTCAAAGGAGGAATGGATACAGAAAATGTGGTATATTTATACAATGGAATACTACTCAGCAATTAAAAATAATGAATTCATGCAATTTGTAGGTAAATGGTTAGACCTGGAAAATATCATCCTGAGTGAATTAACCCAATCACCAAAGACTGCACATGAAATGCAATCACTGATAAGTGGATATTAATGAGCCCAGAAGCCCTAAATACTCAAGACACAAATAGCAAGTCAAATGATTCCCAAGCAGAAGAAAGGAGAGGACCCTGGGCCTGTAAACATTGCATCCAGTTTAGTAAAGAAACCGAGGGGGGAGGGGGAATGATTGTGGAACAGTTGGGGGGGAGAGGAACTATGGGAACTATGGTGGGTGGGAACTGGGAAAGGGGAAAGCCTTTGGAATGTAAACATAGAATGTAGAAAATAAATTAAAAAAAAGAATTGACAAATGGGACCTCATAAAATTACAAAGATTCTGTAAGGCAAAAGACACTGATAGAATGACAAAAGGACAACCAACAAATTGGGAAAAGATCTTCACCACTCCCACATCCGACAGAGGGCTAATATCCAATATATACAAAGAACTCAGAAATTAGACCCCAAATAACCAAATAACCCTATGAAAAAATGGGGTACAGAGCTAAACAAGGAATTTTCACCAGAAGAATTTCAGATGGCTGAGAAGCACCTTAAGAGATGTTCAACATCATTAGTCATCAGGGAAATGCAAATCAAAACAACCCTGAGATTCCACTTCACACCAGGTAAGAATGGCTAAGATTAAAAACTCAAGAGACAACAGGTGCTGGAGTGGATGTGGAGAAAGAGGAACACTCCTCCATCATTGGTGGGGATTACAAAATGGTAAAACTGCTCTGGAAATCAGTCTGGCAGTTCCTCAGAAAATTGGGCATGACACTTCCAGAGGACCCTGTCATACCACTCCTGGGCATATACCCAGAGGATTCCCCTTCATACAATAAAGACACATGCGCCACTATGTTTATAGCAGCCTTATTTATAATACCCAGAAGCTGGAAGGAATCCAGATGTCCCTCAAAGGAGGAATGGATACAGAAAATGTGGTCTATTTATACAATGGAATACTACTCAGCAATTACAAATAATGAATTCTTGCAATTTTTAGGCCAATGGTTGGATCTGGGAAATATCATCCTAAGTGAGTTAACCCAATCACAGAAGAATACACATGAAATGCAATCACTGATAAGTGGGATTAATGAGACCAGAAGCTCTGAATTCTCAAGGCTCAATTAGCAAGTCAAAAGACTCCCAAGAAGAAGGAATAAGACACTGATCCAGAAAAGACTGCTTCCAGTTTTGCAGGAAAGTACCAGAACACAGAAAGGGTTGGAGGGTAATTGGGGAATGGGCGGGGTGGGAGGGTGTGGGGATAAGAGTACTTATGGGACACATGGTGAGGGGGGAACTGGGAAAGGGGAAAGCGTTTGGAATGTAAACAAAGTCTATAGATAATAATTTAAAAAAAAGAATCCAGATACACACTTCCAGGTACCAAGTGTTCCCTCTAATGCCACGATCTAAAGTGATGATTTTATGAGGATGGCCTTTCAGGAAGTGCCTAAACCTGATTAGATTTTTGATCTTATAATGATCTAGTTAGAAGTAGAATATTGTCATTCAAGAAGTTTATCACCTGAGCATTCAGCATGCTGGTATCTGAGATCCCAACTCTGATCCTACAAAACTGTTAGAAATAAATTATAGTTGTTTTTAGGCCTCCTGATTTATAGAATTTATCCCAGCTGAACAAATTAATTAAGATAATGGATGTTCACTTACTGCATTATTATTTAACATTCAGCCATATTATTCTTCATCTGACCTTGAACAATTTCATGTCAATCTCCCAAAGAAAGGAAAGAAATGAAAAACTTAGAAATCATTTTTTACATGGTCCAAAGAGCACACAGCAGAGAGGCAGGTAGCATGAATGTCAGACTGATTAAATGGTAGAGGAAGATAGCCATCATCAAGGGAAAGTATCATGTATCACAGCTCACACTCATGGATATGAAACATGAACCTGTGTACAAACTAAAGAGAATATATGCTTCACTGGGCAGAAGAAATTTGTTTCTGAGCAACTTTGATGAATGTCTGGGTCATAGCAATATAAGGGAATGGATACTGTTTCTAGAATATGTGTGTCCTGTGTGTGTGTGTGTGTGTGTGTGTGTGTGTGTCTGTGTCTGTGAGTCTGGGTGTCTATGGTTGTCTCTGTGTATAAACACATGAAAATTCCTTAAAGCACTCATACATTTGTACACTTATCTCTTAGTGATAGTTTTTCTTGGGGGCAGAGATACCAGAAATAAATAACTACACAATATTAAGTTCCATCCCAACACAAGCACAGACAAATAATGACACACTTCACAAGTGCCTACTGCCTGTTCATTTATATGTCTAGTTACTCAATTCCACAAGAAAATGTCTTGTATGTTCCTATTCCCAAAATTTATGTTGTAAAAAATTCAATCATTCAATCAAGTAAATAGTTGACTAATAATTACATTTCTCCAAGTTGAAAGAGATAGATAGGTTTAGAATAATATGGCTATTTCAAGTCATATGGTAATTCATACAGAACACACTACATCTCAGATGCAGTCAAATGCATGGATGATATATGTAACCATATTCTTCCACTGTGCAGGTTAATACTGACTCACATGCAGTTTCATCTGAGTAGGTTGCTAGATGTTTTACACAAAACCATAGGATGCATGGTACTCAAGATAAAAACACTTAATTATGAATTGTATTATCCATGTTAATGAATTTCACATGCACATTGACACTTGAAAGGAGGCACTGTATTTCTTTCTTTTTACTTTTATTTTTTATTAGATATATTCTTTATTTACATTTCAAATGATTTATGCTTTCCTGGTTTCCTCTTCTCTGAAAGTCCCATAAGCCTTCTCCCCTCTCCCTGTTCCACAATCAATCCCCTCTTACTTCCCTGCCCTGGTATTCGCCTACGCTGCTGTATTGGGCCTTTCCAAGACCAGGGACCTCTCCTTCCTTCTTCTTGCACATCATTTGATATGTGAATGGTGTCTCGGGTATTACGAGATTCTGGGCTAATATTTACTTATCAGTGAGTGCATACCATGTATGTGCTTTTGTGATTAGACATCAGGAAAATGCAAATCAAAACAACCCTGAGATTTCACCTCACACCAGTCAGAATGGCTAGGATCAAAAACTCAGGAGACAGCAGGTGCTGGTGAGGATGTGGAGAATGAAGAACACTCCACCGCTGGTGGAATTGCAAGTTGGTAAAAACACTCTGGAAATCAGTCTGGTGATTCCTCAGAATACTGGACATGATAATACTGGATGACCCTGTTATACCAGTCCTGGGCCTATACCCAGCATATTCCCCTGCATGTAATAAGGACACATGCTCCACTATGTTCATATCAGCCCTATTTATAATAGTCAGAAGCTGAAAAGAAGCCAGATGTCCCTCAACATAGGAATGTATACAGAAAATGTGGTATATTTACACTATGTATTTCTCTCTTTTAACTAGAGGACTCCAGTATGAGGTCCGTGCCCAAGGTTGTGTAACGGAACCTTTCATGGAATCTCTAGATTTTCCACTAGAGTGTCAGAAGACTTATTTATGAGACTTTTCATTGAGGAGATCAACAAGCCTCATCTAAAATATTAAAAGTACACTGGGTTGTGATTCTTCTGGAATGTTAGCCACATAGATGAGATGGCCATGGTATGTGTTTGTGTTGGCCTCTGTTCATAAAGTGCCTTGGCTTCACCTATCTTGAGAGAGCCACGTGGAAATAATTTGAAGGTCTCAAGGGACTTCAAAGCTAATTCTATAATTTGCATTCTTGTTTTAGCTATTTGTCATTTTCTCCTCTTTGATGGAAGAAAACCAAACTCTTGTGTATGCAACAGCATGATAATGCGTATACACATATTTGTAGGCCAAAGCACAAATTACCGTCATTCCTCAGGGACTGCCTGAAAAAGAGACATAGATAGAGACAGAGACAGAGGAAGACTCTCAATTTCCTGAAACCTACCAACCAGTCTAGACTAGTTTTTTAGTGAGCGGTAGGGATAACAGGTTCATGCCACTATCTTTAGCTGTTTTTTAATAGCTCTTTAGGTTTTAGTTGTTTTTTTTTTTTCTTTTGTTGGTTCTGAAGATGAGACTGAGGTCCCTGTTTTTCTAAATCACAGAATTTATTGAATTTAGTATTTTTATATGTCTGAGCTCTGATATTCACTAAAAATATTTTGAAGCCTGTATATGAAGTGAGTGGGTCTTCAGCCAATGACCAAATAATCATTTCTCTCTCCTAAGTCAAAAAAAAAAAACAATGTACACTCACAAAGAAAAGTCACAAAACTATCATTCTTTATAGTGCACAGGATTTAAACTAATCATGCTATAGGAAGTCATGCTTCCTATAGTATGTGCATAATAATCCACATTACAGATACTACACACAGTCTTCTATGGGCCATTTTATTTCTGATTATTTATTATATAGAACTGTACTAATGCAGGGTAGTGCATGTGAGGAAGAATAGCTAAGGATTTTTTATGTCTACTTTAAGCTGTTAGTTTTACTGCATTCTGAAATGTGGAAAATTGTCCTGTAATCAAATAGAGCTATAAGGACTAAATTGAATTATCCCCATGGAAGAGCTTCTAAATCTTCAGGGAATGTGAAGGTCTCATAAGAAGAGATGACGGATTGCAATGGGGATGCCACCTGAATACAGCCTGTTTTGAAGCTTACAAGAAAGGCTTGAGCTCTATGAGGCAGAGAAACATCATGATTTCCTTGAGCCTTGAGTCATAATTTGTAATTTAAGTACATAATCCATAAATTATAGGCAATTGCTGGTTAGTATAAAGATTGCCACACACTTATTTGCATTTTGATTGAGGATTCACCTACAAAGGAAATAATGTAGAGGTTACTGAAACCCACAAACCCACATTGTCTTTCCTCATTCTATCACATCTCACGTTCATTTATTCTGATTATTTAATGACTGAGTATAACATATCTCATTATTAATAATCACAAACCACTATTCTTAAGCTGCTTCATTGCCAGGAATCTGTCAGTTAAGACAAGTCCTGACTGGAGCCTACTATGACAGTTGGCAGGCCCGAAAAACGATGCCTAGCTTCATGCTTCACCCAGCAGACCAAGAACAAACAATGAACTATGACTTCAGGCCTGCAGGCTACAACAAAAGGCTTTACTAGATTACTTAATCAGAAGCACACAGACATACAACTCAACACACACGCATACACACACACACACACACACACAAACAAAGATATACAAAACAGATACACAAACAGATGCACACACAGTCACACACGCACATAATAAAATATACAAAGGCATATACGCATGCTTGTGCATGCCCTGCTGTGAAGGCCTAAAGGAGGCTGAACTCTTTTTTCAGGTAGCTGAAAGGCTTTTTTCTTCATATCCTTATCTACACAAGGTGGCTGCCCACCTCAGGATTAAAGAAGAAGTATCTCTCTTCATAGTGCCCCCCCATGCTACATGCACTAGAATTGTTATCTCTAATTCTCTCCATTTTCAGGGTTGATCATGACTGTTTACAGAGTGAGGCTTCTTTACCTAATAATGATAATTCTGAATGCATAATTTTATCTAAGCTTTTTCTAAGACTCTGTTCTTTCTTTTCAATTTCTAACAAATGACATTATCTAGAATCATATTATAGAACTTCCCTTTAGGGATACAGCCTTAGAGAACACCAATATGTCTAAATAAGCTATAGCTAAATTCTCCTTTTCTCAGATTCAGTATGGATAGATGTCAGAGTAGAAGAACAGATGACTGACCAAATGTTGATGCACAGCCATGAGACAGAGAGATTGATTTGGAATGGCATGAAGCTTTTGAAATATTAAAGCCTGTTCCCAGTGACACACCTTCTCCAACAAGGCCAGAAATCCTAACACTTTTCAAAAAGTTCCACCAACTAGAGCTCAAGAATTCAAACATGTGGACCTCTAAGTGGACCACTCATCTTCAATTCACCAGAGTCTTCCCTGTATTAACAATTAGCAGTATAACTGGAAGGCCAATGATTACTCAAAGCAAGATGGCTAACATAAGTTCTCATGAGTAAGTGGAAAAATTTTCAGGAATCTTAAGTGTGATCTACTAATGAGCAAGTTTTATTATCCCAGAATTAGTCGAAAACTACTATATTAGCACCATCATAAATCCTCCAAATTAACAGTCAGAAACATGATATAAAACTCTTAACAAGCTGACATTCTATGTCTAAATATGAGTTTCTTCAAATGTGTCTGATGTATATACTAGAATATAGTAGTACTTTTTAAGTAATGCAGTAACATGAAACCCCTAAGCATAAAATCCCTACTGTAGGTTATGTTCATGAAACAAAAGAACCTACTAGGTTATTGAAATATTTTAATTTTTCCAGATAGATGAATAAAAAGATTGGAAAGAGAATTACGTTTTGTTCATTACTGGAAATATTGTTCACTCAGCCATAGTTTGTCAACACAGACAGCAAAACACAAAAATATTTTCAGACAAGTGCCTAACAAAACAAAATAGTATAGAATAAATATGGAGCCATTTCCAATCATCCATGCTTCACCAAAGTTAACCAAGGTCTTGTTTAGCTTCTTTAAGGGAACTACAATCAGGGAAAGGTGCCTGGAAAAAGAAACAGAAAGAAAAATGGAGCCAAAGGTTTAAAGAATTTGCTCTTTTATGGATATGACCAAGTTTTTTCTTGTGTTATCCATAAAGACTCAATGAGGAACTTAGGCATATAGGTCACTAAAAAGAAATGAAGGAGCTGTCCACTCACTTCAGAGATGGGGCCAATATGGTTTTGTGGAAAGTGAGGACTCACTTTAGAGTTGGTTGGTAAAATGGGCAGCTTAGAACCTCCACTGAAGGTCCCTGGGGGGTCACACAGAGGGCAGCAATGAGCTTTATATACTCATTCAAGCCAGGTAATGATATCCAAACACCTTAGAGGATGTGGAGCTCCCACTTGTCTGGCAGTAACAAGTAGCATTTCACCTCCCAGTTTTGATAAAGGCAGGGAAATACAAATTTCTATCTATTGAGGCTAAACCTCTCCATACCCCAGTTAGTGCAAGTCAAAGGAATACATTATAAATGACAGATTTAAATATGATTTACATAGCATAATGACTAAAACATCAGTTTTCTAAACAAACAAACAGAAAATATGCTTCTTGTTTTATAACTTCTACTTGAATGCAAAGAAAACAGTTGATGGTAGTCTACACTGAGATGCTGGAAATGTTAGAATCATCTGACGAATATTAAAGCAAACTTTTTAAAGCAAACTGTTAGTAGTTATAACATATATATGTGTATATATGTGTGTGTGTATATATATGCATATATATATATGCTGTTGAAATACAGTAAAATATACATTAAAAGAATTGAGAAAAACCTAAACAGGAAGTACCTAAAAGCCCAACCATGTCACAATCTACTCAGAGTTCTAACATCAAAAACAAACCTTGACATAATATCACACCCACAGGAGGCAAACAAAAACAAAAACAAAAACAAACAAACAAAAAAACCAATCTGGTCAAATGCATTTGTTCCTGAGACCACAGAAAAGAGAATCAACATTTCCATGTGATAAGTAAAAAGAACTGATGACTCACATTTTGTATCTTGAAAATCAATCATAATACTTTCAGGAGAAAAAAGATAAAGATAAGAGAGTGTGGCCAGGTGGTAGTGGCGCACACCTGGAATTCCAGCACTCTGGGAGGCAGAGGAGGGCAGATACCTGAGTTCGAGGCCAGCCTGGTCTACAGAATGAGTTCCAGGACAGCTATAGCTACACAGAGAAACCCTGTCTCAAAACCAGAGAAAGAGAGAGAGAGAGAGAGATAGATAGATAGAGAGAGAGAGAGAGAGAGAGAGAGAGAGAGAGAGATTCTCATATACTCTAAAAAAATATAGCTAAAAAATAGTATCCAAAATAGAAGGGAAATAAAATGAGATTTAGGAGAATAAAGAAAAAAGAGACATAACACATTTTAAAAATAAAAATTACTTTAAAGCAAAGAAATGCAGCATACATACATGTATACATACATACATATATATATATATATACACACATAATACATACATACATACAAACATAACATTAAACTATATTAGGGTGATTTACATAGTTTTTAAACTGTAAAAAGGATAGTTTTTAAAGTTAAAATCTTTTGCACCAAAACAATGAAGAAGTGTGCCACATGTGCTCTGTGACTGGTGCTGGTTAGCAGTCGATGGCACTGAAGAGCAAGCACAGCATTCAGGTAACTGACGCCACCGCACAGCGCATCATAGTCTATAGTCTGTTTCAGCACTGGGACTTACCTTGTTACCTAAATAGACAGAAATTTGAATTCTCATACCCCCAGCATGGAAAAGCAGATGAACTAAAACTATGGTCAGAACTGAAACCTAGGCAGAGAATATTACATGCCCTTTTATGAGTCAAGTGTTATTTTGCTTATCTTCTATCCTTCCTTGTTCCTAATAGTACATTCTCTTGGCTTTCTAAATTTTAAACTATACCATGAAAAACAAATGAATACAAAATCTCTTTCTCTTTAATATTCTCAAATATTTGTGGGAAGTAAACGCAAAACCAAGTGATAAGGTTCTAAATACAGAAAAAGAGAATGATATTTAACACAATTAAATATGGATAAGTGAAGGATGGATGGATTTATAAAGACATAACCTTTTTATATTTCAGATACGTGGATAAAAGGCCAAAGATATCAAACAAACATAATATAAATATATTATAAGACCCAAGGAAGCATAGACAAAAGCTTTAGAGAGATACACGGTCATACTAAAATTAAATTTTAAAATTCACTCATCACACATATTATTTTATAAAGAAAAGGGAAGAATTAAAACAACAGAATAAACAGAAGGCAAGAACTATAAAACAACAGACTAAGCAGTACTATAAATAAATAAATATGTAAGCTCCCACATGCCAATAATTACATTAAATATAAGTGGCTCAAGCATACTAAATACTTTTGAATTATAATTAAAATCTATGACCCAACTAATTTAAAGAAAATGCAGTGATACAGACAATATAAAAGAAAAACAATGGGAAACCCCTATAGAATGCAAATAATGAAAAGAGTGTGTTGGCAGTGGTGGAACACCTCTTTAGTCTCAGCGCTTGTTGGCAGAGAAAGCAGATCTCTGAGTTCAAGACCCACCTGGACAAAAGAGCATATTTCAGGACAGCCAGAGCTCTACAGAGAAACCCTGTCTCAAAATCAAACAACAAGCAAACAAAATTTGAAGAAAATAAATTAAAATAAAACAAAAGAAGAAGAAACCTCATGTCAATGCTACTGTCAGGTATAGTACACTTCAGAGTAAAGTTATTATCAGAGAAAGAAAATACTACTAAATGACCAGCAGGCTCCTCCACCCTGAACAAAGAGCACTAAACAGAACTCAACAAGTGGTCTCACCGAAAAAAAGAAACTGGACAAAAAGTAGAGGAAATATACTAAACCTTAATTTATACTGGTAAGTATACATATTATTATTGAGTCACCATCCATATTCCATATATATGTATATATATACATATATATGTATATATATATACATATATATATATATATGCACATATAGAGGAACAGTTGATACATAATTGTGTCTTCTATATAAGTAAGGGAAGATGCATCTAACCATCCCCATAATATAGCTGCCTAAGCCTGTCAACAATAATTGACATAACATAGTGGACTGGGGAAAACACATTAGATGAGCTACAGGAAACTATTGGATACTAAGAGTTTTCTCCAGGAACAAGCCCCTTCATAGATTGTCCAATCTCAAGCAGTCAGCCCAAAAAAGATATGTATATGAGTAACAATAAATGGACTCAGTAGGCTTGTGTGTGTGTGTGTGTGTGTGTGTGTTTCTTTAATAATAAAAAAGAGAGGCTGTAAATTTGAAAGGGAATGCAGGCTGATGTATGAGAAATTGGAGAAGCCTGGCAGTGGTTGTGCACGCCTTTAATCCCAGCACTTGGGAGGCAGAGGTAGGTGGATTTCTGAGTTCGAGGCCAGCCTGGTCTATAGAGTGAGTTCCAGGACAGCCAGGGCTAGACAGAGAAACCCTGTCCTGTTTAATATAACCAGTAAGTAGACATATAATATCCTAGCTATGGAATTCAACAGTATTTCATTGTTTTTCATTGACTGTCTTAGAAACTGTAAAGAATTTCTTTATCAGTCTATATAGATTTCAAAGAAATCATCATTCTCTGAATGTCTTTATGTGACTTTACCAATAAAATGATTTGCAGTTATTCTTTTTTAGTTGGCTCTATTGATCTATAAAGTCGGCTAGATGATGAGAACTGTTTTATTTCACTTTTAATTTTTGAAGCAGGGCCTAATACAGCAATGTCTTGTCTCAGAGTTGCTATGTAATGGAGCATGACTTAAAATTCTTATCTGCCTACCTTCACGTCTCACTTGCTGGGATTACTGTTATGCAGCACCATGTAAAATTGTGGTTTAAGTATGAAATATTCTTTATAGACTCATGTATGTGAATGCTTAGTTTGGGAAAGTATAGAACCTTAAGGAGGTCTTGTTTGCTAAAGGTTGGTCACAGACAGATGCCCTGGAACTTTTGAAGCCTGCCCACAAGTCCTGTTCACTCTCCCTCTTAAGTGCAGATGGGATATTAACAGCCATCCTCCTACTTCTACTTCCATGTCTTCGATAGCATGATGAAATGTATTCTCTCACGTTATGAAGCAGAACAATGCCATGTAGCTTTAACTAACCCACCCGTTTTTATGCTATAGCAGGGATGCTTGCTACACGGCCACTCTTCTCACTGAACTACATACCCATCCCTAGCTGGTAACAATTCTTAATGCAAAAGAAACACACAGTGTGAAGAGGTAGAATCCCAGAAACAAGACTTACCCAAATTCCACAAACCACCAGTTAACAGAGACAGAGACTTACCACTGAGTAGATCTGGTGCTTGCGTCTCTTAGCCAAGTCAATTATGTTCACTCCATTGTAGTAAAGGTTTTCAATACAGCCATGGAAATTTTTCTTTAAAAAGGTCCCAGGTTTGGTTGGTACTGGAATTCCTCCAAAACTGAGCTTTATGAAGGAAGAAATAAAAATCAACTCCTAGTCACAATCTCCGAAGAAGTAGGCATGTAAGAGAATTATGCTTCTGTAGACTTAATTTTAAGTGTAAACCACCTGGCTTTAGTCATTGCAGATGCCACTTGATTACTCAATTATTAGGATACTCATTAACCTATGTAAAATACCTGTAATTGTTTGCCTCTTAAGGACTTACTATCCAAAGCCATTTTCATTTTTTTCCTTAAAACTTGTTAATACTAAATGAAACAGTAATTTACAGAAAAAAAAGAGAGAAAAGAAAAAGAATCAACATATTTATCTATCTGTAGCACATCAACAGAGGGGATAAAGCCATAAAACTTCTGAGGAATGAAATGGACTCTTGATCACCCAAAGTAAAACCTAGTGTTAAAATCGACATTACCAAAGAGCTTATATATCCCACAGTTATCTTTAGTGATAAGATATTGAAATATTATAAAATGCCTTATAGATTTGAGAAACAAGTCTCAATGTAATGAAACTGTTAGCATGATCATTATCAGATATGCAATTTTGATTGAAAAGTACAAGAATGACAATTGGTTGCGAAGTATGTATTAAGTGATGAGAACTTAGTGTATACAAAGGCAAGGGCAAAAGCACTACACATAAGGGCTCCTGGAACCCTTACAAAACAGCAATAAAAAAGGCAAATGACATATCTTACATTTGTGGTCCCACCTCTGCTATGAATAGATGTTAGCCAAGGCCAGGAAAAAATTCAGAATCTTATCAGCCAGCTAGTGTGTAGTAACACTAAGCACCTAAATCAGAAGAGACTCTCTCTAGGTAAAAAAGTAAACAACTACTTAAAATTGTCCCTTGACCTCTACAGGCACTTTACTGAATATTAGTGCATGTGTTCACCGCCCCCCCACAAACACACATACACACACAAACTATATTTTAATGATGGAGGTCTGGGATGATTAGAAGATGTTAGTTTTCTTTACTCTGTATATTTTCAGCAAAGTAACACATAATTTATTATGGATATAGTAAAGATCAAGATATTTGTGGGAATAGTGGCCCTGCTGTGCAAGACAAGAACATAGTAACTATCATGCTATCCCTCAGTAACCAGTAACCAGGTTTTCTCCTTTCCTCAGAAATGCCATCTAACCTAGGACTCTCTTCCTTCTTATATTTATTTCCTCCCACATTGGCAAATCAAGTCTCTGTAGAGCTAATAACTTCCTATCCAACTGAGGTCAAATAAAGCAGCAAGAGAGGGATAGCCCCTACTCTAGTTGCTGGGAGACCCACAGGAAGACCAGGCTGCACATCTGCTACCTATGTGTAGCTGTCCTTATTTGAGCCCATGCATGCTCTTTGGTTCATGGTTCAGTATCTTAGAGCTCCCAGAGCACCCAAGAAGCCATGGTACAGCTAACAGGGACTTTCCATAGCAATAAGCAATCAAGACAATTTCTCAACATGTAGCCACAGGCCAATATGGTCCCTTAGTTAATATTTCCAAGAATAATGCTGGTCTGGGTCATAATAAAAGTGTCTAAAAATAACTAAGACACTGCCTAATAATTAGGTGATGATTTCTTAAAGCTATCTAAATGTAAAAAATCCTTATTTCTTTTTTTGTGGGGTGTTAACCAAATTAGAGGCCATCATGGTGTCTTGCATCATCACCACAGACATGAAGTTTATTTATTCTACATGGAAATGTAACAGTATATTCATCTGCTTTGCACCCATTAAACTCAGATACACTGAAACTAATAGAAAATAAAGTGGGGACAAGTCTTGAGCACATGGGCACAGGGGAAAATTTCCTCAACAGAACACCAATGTCTTATGCACTAACATCAAGAATTGAAAAATGGGACAGTCATAAAATTTCAAAGCATCTGTAAGGCAAAGGATACTGTCAATAAAAAAAAACTGCAACCAGAAGATTGGGAAAAGATCTTTACCAACCCTACATCTGATACAGGACTAATATCCAATATATACAAAGAACTCAGGAAGTTCGACTCCAAAGAACCAAATAACTATTAAAAATGGGGTAGTGAGCTATACAAAGAATCCGCGCCTGAGGAATCCTGAATGGCTGAGATGCATGTAAAGAAAAGTTCAGCATCTTTAGTCATCAGGGAAATACAAATCAAAACATCCTTGAGATCTACCTCATACCAGTCAGAATGGCTAAGATCAAAACCTTAGGTGACAGCAGAAGCTGTAGAGGGTGTGGAGGAAACGGAACATTTCTCAATTGTTGGTGCAATTGTAAGATGTTACAACCACTCTGAAAATCACTCTGGTGGTTCCTCAGAAAATTGGACATAGTATTACCTTAGGACACAGCTATACGTCTTCTGGTCATATACTCAGAAGATGCTCCAACATATAATAAGAATACATGTTCTTAGTAACCAAAGTTATAATAGCCTGAAGATTTATACAATCCAGATGTCCCTCAACAGAGGAATGGATATAGAAAATGTGGTATATTTACACAAAAGGAGTACTACTCAGCTATTAGGTCACATATCAAATCATTCCCAAGAAAGAAGGAGAGGGTCATGGTCCTGGAAAGGCTTGATGCAGCATTGTGGGGGATTACTAAGACAGAGAAGTGAGAGGGAGTTGATTGAGGAATGGGTGGAGGGAAGAGGGCTTATGGGACTTATGGGGGGGGGAACCAGGAATGGGAAAATCATTTGGAATGTAAACAAAGAATATAGACAAAAAACAATGGCTTCATGAAATTCTTTGACAAATGGATGGAACTAAAAATTATCATCCTGTGTGAGGTAACCCAATCACAAAAGACTGCACATGGTATACTCTCATTGATAAGTGAATATCATCCCAAAAGCTTAGACTACCAAAGATACAATTCACAGACCCAATGAAGCTCAAGAAGAAGGAAGACCAAAGTGTTGATACTTTGGTCCTTCTTAGAAGGGAGAACAAAATACCCAGGCAAGGATATATAGAAACAAAGTGTGAAAAAGAGACTGAAGGAAAGGCCACCCAGAGACTTCCCTACCTTAGGATCCACCCCTTATACAGTTACCAAACTCAGACACTATTGTGGATGCCAACAAGTGCTTGCTGATAGGAGACTGATATAGCTGTCTCCTGAGAGGTTGAACCCCTACCTGATATATAGAGAGGTATATGCTCACAGCCAACCTTTTAACTGAGCACAGCATCTCCAATGAAAGAGCTAGAGAAAGGACCGAAGGAGTTGAAGGGGTTTTCAACCCCATAGGAAGAACAACAATATCAACCAACCAGATGCCCCAGATCTCCCAAGGACAAAACCACAAACCAAAGACTGCACATGGAGTGACCCATGGCTCTAGTTGCATATGTAGCAGAGGATGGCCTTGTTGGACATCAATGAGAGAAGAGACCCTTGGTCTTGTGAAGGCTCAGTGCTTCAGTGTAGTGGAATACCAGGACAGGGAAGTGGGAGTGGGTGTGTTGATGAGCAGGTGGATGGGGGATTGGATAGGGGATTTTTTGGGGGGGAATTAGGAAAATGGACAACATTTCAAATGTTAATGAGAAAATAATAAAAAAATAAAGAAATAAAACAAATTTTCTCACACACTAAAATAGAAAAGAAAAGAAAATATCATAGCTGTGATAACTATTTTACAAGGTTGAATTTTAACTTTGCCATTATATTGAGTGAGACTCTTACAGATCTGTATAGTCCCCCATAGCTCTCTACTGTTGACCTCTGAATCTGGCCAAACAACTTTGTAATCTGGTACTATCCCTATTGGAATATTCATAGAGGACTGCTGGATTACCTCCAACAATAACTTTTAAGAATGCCATCAGAAGACATTGCAGACATATAGCAGGGACTTCTCTCTTTCCTGTATCTGACTGTGTTTTAAATTTATTTGATATATGGATTTCTTTGTTCTGCATTACCATTGTGGCACATACTATTAGAAGCAGTGTGAATCTGTTCTTTGATCAGGGTCATTCATGATTGGGACCAAAATAAATTACCTCTTATTCCTTTGAGGGGACTGTCCATTGTGTCATTTTTCTAGCTTCACAACTATGTTGCTTAGAGAACTCTTAGCCTTCCTCCAATGCCTTTTACCAGAAATCTGCTACAGGGCAACTCACAGCAAGGGAGAGTAAAAAAGGTCTTTCAGATTGGCAGTGGATAGCTTAACTTCTAAGTGCTGTATGTGTTTATGTTTTATATGATACCCTCGTACAGTAAATGTAGAGTAAAATTGGAAACATAATGACAGACTAAATGTGTAAATGGGTGTCTTTCACAGGCTCAGGCCTCAGGAGGCAAAACAGTCTAAAACATCTAATATAAATTTAATGGGTATTGTCTCTATATACCAAACAGTAGGTTCTTTGGCCAATTAATCAAAGTGTATATATTTTATTCCTCTGGAAATGGTCTGTATGAGAATCTTTACATCAGTTTTCACCACATGTTGAGAAGAAAGTGGTCCCTACTGTGGACATGGCATATACCTATGAATCCATAGACCACATCCTGCTTGTGAAGAACAGTGCTCATATATAGTTGGGACGACCACAATTCCCAAAACATGCAAGTTTGATGTTTTAAAATTGTGATGACACCATCAAAATCAACGGTGCTCTCTCTTCTCATCACTTCATCTGAGGTTAGAAGGAGATGTTCACAGGATGGGCAGAGTAGGGAATGGTGCCATGTAACTTTGAATTTGATCTTTCTAGGAGACCTGAATACATTTTATTGAATAAATTCTTTGCTTGATTTGTAACTCCTTAAATATTTATATTACAGCATTGGCACTCCATATGCATTCTTGCCTCAAGCATCGTGTATGTGTGAAATAGCCTGGCTAATATTTTATTATTTTTCTGATTACTCTAGCAATTAAACCAGTATCCACATGTCTGATTAGTCACTTCAATTAGAAACTGGAAGGCTAATTAATCCACGTTATCCACATTATAGCAGAAACTTGGATAAAATAAGGAAATATATTATTAGTTGCTTCCGTGCATGCTGATATAAATGAGGAACCCAGAGTGGAAAGATCACAAGCAGCCTGACACAGAGAATCCTCGAAGTCAGCCTTATCCTGGGCATAAATATAGAGGTCAGGCACTCACATAACATTCATGACATCCTAGATTCAACCTCCAGCACTTAAATAAAAAAAAAGGGGGGGGATGCAAAGGTTGGCTTCATTGGTATGAGGCCAAATTTAAGACTCCTCCAAGTTTATCGACATTTTCTTACTTCTAATACATATTAACATGTATTATACATATATTTTGCATGTGCATATTTGTTTGTACATGTGAGTCCTCATACATGTGTGTGCACATTTGTATGGTGGCCAGAGCCCCCACACTGGGTACTTTTCACTTACTCTCCTCCTAGATTACTTATTTATTTATTTTTAACATATTTATATAATATGTAGAGAGTTAGTTAGTATGGAGGAGATATATGCCTGCCACATGGAAGACTAGAAACAACTGAGAGAGTTGGTTCCTGGTTTACACCATGTAGGAATCAGGGACTAAATGCAGATCATTAGGATTGGCAGCAAGCGAATTTACCTACTGAGGCTGGTGAGATACTAGCCATTCTTTTCTGTTTTTTATTCTTAGTGATAGAGTCATTGAACTTGAAACTCATCTATTAAGCTAAAATGGTTCTAGTCCTGGGGGGAAATATATATATATATTCCCATGAATTTACATTTTATTGCATTTCACAGTTATAACATTTGAGGAAATATAAAACAAGCAAAACAGAAAAACCTTTAAAAATGGAAATTGGAAGAAAAGAAAATTCCTTAAGGGTATCTAAAATCTTTCCCAGTAAGTTTTTCAACCAACTTCCATCATCTATCTCCTAGGCCCAAAACAGCAACCATTTCCCCTGGTGAATCTCTAGGCATCATGTATCTATAAATATGTGAGTACAAGGGAAAGAGAATTGAACATGTTTCCCTCTCCCTATGTCTTCGAGCTTACTGTGTGATACATTATGGATTACAACCTTTGCTGGGCTGATTTAAGGGCTAAATCATTGGATGGAATGTTAAAGATACTCAGAGGCACACATGTTTCTAGGTGGTTCTGCTGCTCAAGAAAGTTCTGGGACCTTTGGGCTGTGGAGGCTTCCTAGAAGGAGTACTTACCTGTGAAGTTTTTATAGACTGGACATACTTCATTAGCTCTCAGCTTCTCCACTCCTAATACAGTGTGTCAGCTAGCCTCACAGTACAGCTACTGTGCTTGGGTCAAAATAATGTATGGCATCTCTCTGGAACTATAGGCCAAAACACTATTCTCCCTCTATGGTTCTTTGGTAAGAGTATTTCATCACAGTAAAAGAAGAGAAAATAACATAAGAGCACAAATGTTATATTCCATGAGGGGTCTCTCTCTCTCTCTCTCTCTCTCTCTCTCTCTCTCTCTCTCTCTCTCTCTCTCTCTTGAATCTTCTCCTTTTTCATCTTCTTATTTTATTTTCATAATATTTCTGTATTCTCTATGCAGTCCTTTTAGGCTAGCCTTGCAAATTAGTTTTCAAGAAAGAAATATACCAATAGCAATTATATTTCACATTGTATTGTAAGCCATTTTCCTGAGTATTTTAATCAGAGATAAACAGTCCCAAGTGTTCAGCCATCACTTTAGTCATACGTGCAATAATAGAAGTGCTCACTAAGCAGTGCCAGCAATAGAAAGGACAACATCAAGGTGAGGTTCTGACTATGTGGAACCTATTACCAACTTCTTCTAGGGGACTGGAATAGAGCTCAGGTGAAATACTGCTTTTCTAACCCACAGGAGATCCAGGATTACATCTCAATCACTGCAAAAACGGGGTATGCAGTTGTATTTGTAATCACAGCTCTTGGAGGGTAAAGTTTGGAGGAATGGTAAATCAAGATCATATTCAATCACATAGTGAGTTAAATGCCAACAGCTTGGCATTTGAGAGAGAGAGAGAGAGAGAGAGAGAGAGAGAGAGAGAGAGAGAGAGAAGAAGAAGGAGGAGGAGGAGGAGGAGGAGGAGGAGGAGGAGAAGAAGAAGAAGAAGAAGAAGAAGAAGAAGAAGAAGAAGAAGAAGAAGAAGAGAAAAAGAAAGAAAGAAAGAAAGAAAGAAAGAAAGAAAGAAAGAAAGAAAGAAAGAAAGAAAGAAAAGGGAAGAGAGGGAAGGAAGGAAGGAAGGAAGAAAAAAGAATCATTTCAGAGAGACATTGAATTATAATAGTACTGTGTTAATTTAAACAAAAATATTCACTGTTTTTAGGTAAGAAATAACCGTAATATTATCTGAGAGTTGTACCTTATAGGAACAAATCAAAGACAAGCAGAAAAATCTCAATCCTTACTGTGAACTTAAATTCCATGACAAGTATGTGAGATCAGCAACAAGATATGATTTATTAAGTGGTTAAGATAGGAGTCCTTTTAAGTTTAGCCAGGTTTGACTTGCAGAAAGAAAATAAAATCCCAAACACTATGATTCCCCATGCACCTTCCATGTCTGTTAAGAAAATGCATAATCAGAGAGAGTTAGATGGCTGTCATGTGAGCTGAGAGATTAACTCTTCTGAGGGATAACAAGTATACTACACTTATATTTTTAAACACAGGTTAACTCTCAGAAGGGATTAGGGAAACCCTCATCCCAATCAGAATCTAAATAAGAAACTGTCCCCTGAAAGTCTAAATATGCAGATCTGAGTGGAGAGAGAAACCATCTCACTGGCCTCCATTAGCTCTTACCCCAGGTGACCCATGAACAGCCTAGTGTGAGTTCTTGTTGATGTGAACAGATGCAAAGTCATTGTGATGTTGTTAAGTTAGTTATGTTAGGCCGACCATAATTTTTCAATTACCAATTCTTTTGGACTATGACAATCAGACTTCCCTAAATGATACAAACTATCATTGTTGTTCTTGGTTGTCCTCCACAACTTGATGGTGAGATATACTGATGACAGCATGCGTGCTTTGGTCATTGGATGACAAAAATCAGGCTGGATACAAACAAGAAGCTTACTTCCTAGAAGCTAGCCTTCATAGTGGCATCAATGGTTTACTCAGCCATGAACCCTGTGAGCAAGAGTAATGACTTAACAGGCAAGATGTACCTACTAGTTAAAATGTTCCATAACTATTATAGAAGTAATCATTTGCTTTTCTTTTTTCTTTTTAATTTTTCTTTTTCTTTTTACTAACATATAGCCATATGATATATACATATATACAAATATATATATATATATATATATATATATATATATATATAATGTTTTATTTTGAATGAATGGTATTATTACCATTTCTTAAATATTGCATTCATTATATACTAACAATGAAGGACCTCATACTTTTAGCTCTATATGTACATGCCATTATGGCATGCTGCATTTTATTGGTCTTGAAATTCTGGAGCCTCACTGGGACTGTAGTTTAGAATTCCTTATTTTGCTAATCAAAAGAATCTTATTTTGAATGTGAACACAATTTATAATTTAATACATGTGTTCTTTTGCTGTTTTCCCACATTTAGGTTAGTTGATTTGTCAAAACTGTATTTGCTAATTTGTTAAAAATATTATATTTTGACACACTATTTCTAGTTATTTGGTAGAGTATGCTGATATTAATCAGGTATTTCTTTAACGGAAGATATTTTGAAGATTTATTTATTATTATATCTAAGTACACTGTAGCTATTTACAGACACACCAGAAGAGGGCATCAGATCCTTTTAGAGGTGGTTGTGAGCCACCATATGGTTGCTGGGATTTGAACTCAGGACATTTGGAAGAACGGTCAGTACTCTAAACCACTGAGCCATGTCTCCAGACCCGGAAGATTTTTTAAAAGGTTTATAGAAATAAAACTTATTCTATGATTTATTACTTTTCCACTGGAATCTATGACACACTTAGAAGGACCTTTGTGCCTTTGAAAGATAAAACTATTATTTCATGTTCTCAAACTTTTATCTAAAGTTAATTATAAAGTTATATGAATATCATACACATATTTATTTCATATTGTTAATTCCTTTATAATTTATTACATATCTTAGTTATATAAATATGTAATATATCTTAGTCATACCTTTACCATTATCAGCTTAAAACTTCAAGACTAGAGACTTCTGACACTTAACTTCTGTCATTCAGTACAGATGGTGTCTGCTACCATCATGAATTTGTCTACTTTTATAATGTCTTAGTTTATGATGTTATGATAGAGCAGTTTGTCTCCTGTCTACAAATGTTGGCAAAAGTATGAGGCTCCTGAAATAGTAATTTCTGAGAAAAGTATTTCAAGGTGTTTTACCCTTAAGAAGTATATTTTTCAGCCATGGTGGCACATAACTTTAATCCCAGCATTTGGGAGGCAGAGGCAGGTGGATTTCTGAGTTCAAGCCAGCCTGGTCTACAGAGTGAGTTCCAGGACACCCCGGCCTACACAGAGAAACCCTATCTTGTACAAACAAAACAAACAAACAAATAAACAAAAAATAAACAAACAAAAAAGAAGTATTTTTCTCAAGGCAAGGTACAAATCTGATGGAAGCAGCTAGAACTTAATAAACTGAGTGACACTACTGAGTTCATTTTCCTAAAATTTAATATTCATTTCAATGTCACACAGCTATGAGCTCATAAATGTCTGTGCTAATTAGATCATACAGAGGCAAACAGGCTTGCAAATCAATGGAAAATTAGGTAATTGCATAGATTTTAGAACAGTTACCTTGACATTGAAGTATTTGGAAAAAATGGTGAGAGTAAACAAGGACTTGGTGGCTTGTCATTTTGTCAATGTTGTCTTCAAGTTCATTAAAGATATCTCTGTACTTTGAGGTAACTCTAATTTCCTGTGATCTCTGTTTCTTCAATCAATTAAACAAGTTGACACTAGAAAGTGATGGGTATTCAAAGATCTATTGTCCACAATTCACAAATAACTACCTGGTATCTTGTCTTTTGAGTCAAAGGATGGCAATGCCTTTTAAAATTACTGAGTGGCATATATTATCTACAAGATAAGAACAGACATTGGCATCAAAGCAAAAGAACTTTCTTAAGGTTTATGATGATGACTGAAAAGAATAGGTTTGCTTCTAATTTTTCCATTATTTCTTTTTCTTTTAATTTAAGATATAGTTCTCTGAACTTTGACTGTGATAAAAATCTCTGTCCCTTTTTTTCTTTCATTTTCTTCAGTGAGTCTATAAGATTGGAAAACAGGAGTCTTGCGTGGTGGGACAAACCTATAATGTCACATACTCAGTAGGTTAAATCAGATAACCAAATAAAATATTTTTGAATATTAAAAATCAGGCATAGAAGATGCAGCTTTGTTGGTAGAGTTCCATCTTTAGCACCACACAATGTGGATTGTGAGGGTGCACAACTATATCCACAGTACTCAGAAAGTAAAGGCAATGGGATTAGTATTTTAAGAGAGTTCAAGAGCAGCCTAGGCTATACATGATCCTGTCTTAAAATAATATAATAAACTTACCTGAAATTAATTTCAAAAGTAACAAATGGACTATAGACATAGCTTCCTGGTAGAGTGGTTTCCTAGCATGTGAATGCTTCTAGATTCAATCCCAAGTAACGCACACTCACTCACTCAAGCAGTACACACACACACACACACACACACACACACACACACACTCACTCACACATATACAAACATAAGGTCATATGGAGACACTTAAAGAGAAATATCCACTTTGATGGTTAGCTTTAAAGTTCACTTTGCTTTTAGAATCACCTGGGAAGAGAATCAATTCGGTCTTTATTACATGGGACTGTCACATGTCTATAGGAGATTGTCTTGATTGCTGTTTGAGGGAGGGAGACCCACAATGAATGTGATCTACACCATCACATGGGTAGAGTCATGGGCTGCTTATATGTGAAGAAATCTGCTTAAGAATGAACAAAGAAAACCATGCTTATTCTCATTTCTCTCTCTTTAGATTTCTTTTTTTTTAATTGGATATATTCTTTATTTACATTTCATTTCCCTCTTCCTGTTTCCCCATCCCACAAAGGTCCTCTATGCCCTTTTCCCTCCCCCTGTTTCCCCATCCCCTTCCCATTTCCCTGTTCTGGTATTATCTTACACTGATTTATTGGCCTTTCCAGATCCAGGGTCATACTGTCGATGCAATGTGACTGGCTAGCTATTTGAGTTTGTGCCTTGACTTCTTTGAAGTGATAGATTCTAATCAGGAATCATGAGCCAAATAAATTCCTAGTTGCCAGGCTTCTGTCACACAGAAACAGAAATTATGCATGGACACACACACACACACACACACACACACACACACATACCTATCACATACATACATACATATATACATACATACAAACATACATACATATGTATGTACATATATGCAAGAGAGTAAAAAGAAGTATTGATTTTGACTTGTACAGTTGTCCCTCATCAGGGACAGAGAACTTAGCCCAGGCGTTTTCAGACCTTAGTGCAGATCATCCTTGGAGAGTCCTCCCTTGTAGTCTAGCCCAGATAGAGGGGCTTAAAAGTTCTATTTATAGACTTCCCTCCTACTCTAGGGAATCTCCAAAGAGGGTTGACTCACCTCATACTCAATGTCCAGGACATCACTCTCCCCCTTCATCTGGAAGTGCTGTGTGTTCATGTCCACGGTGAAGTTTGCCTGCTTGCCCACACGCTCTAGGAGAACCGAGTGCCAGTGCTGGTCATCCAGAAGGCTACCCAGGATGACCAAGGGCACAGTGCTGCTGAGTTGGGCCTTGCTGTCATCTGCCGAGGGAGAAGGTGGAATGGAGTGTTAGCCTGGGCAACTTTGAGTCATATCCATGAACAGCACTGAGTACCAGGTATGTGAGGATTCCTTAAATTTTCCCCTCCACAGTGCACACCACCGGGCATACAGAAGAAGTCATACACAGGTTTCCTCTCAAATTCCATAACCAGATTGTAGCTCAAATGATATACACCTCAACTTTCTGACAAGAAATGAATGTTTCCAGGACACCAGCAATTACATGTTGATAAGGAATGCTTACAATACTGGCAAAACCAATGAGATTGAAAACAGAAATTTCAACATTTAGAATAAACATAATTAAACACACACACACACACACACACACACACACACACACACAATTTATAAGGAAGGAAGGTGAACCAAGTTGAAGGAAGCTAGTGGCCATACAGAGTGTGTCTGTGCACACAGGAAGAGAGGAAATCATAACCATCCCAGCTGCAACTGTTGAGTGCCTACTGTATTAACTGAGTCCCTCCACCAAAAGGTAATGGCTGCTACTACCACAAAAAAAAATTCTCAACATCAAAGAAAAGCTGTCATTACAGATACACAATTTTTAAAAATTATTTATAAATTGTGTGTGTACATTTATATATGTGTGTGCATGCATGCTTGTGTGTATATATGCATGTGTGCAAGCATGTGTGTATGTATTGAGTTGGACTTTACTTTGCACCATGTGTGTGCTGGGATCTGACTCTATTAGACTTGGCAGCCCCCACCTTCACCCACTGATACATCATTTGGACCTCTAATATATTAATTCAGTTTGAGAGTATAGTATGCTGCCTGCTGTTTACTGGATTCTCTCTATGGAAATCAGTGGGAGGGAATTGCACTCTCTGAGGGGGAGAGCAGAGGTGGATGGAGGCAGCCACTACTCCCTTCTGCAGCAGCTTCCCGAGTGCAGCCTGGAGTGGAAGTGCAGCTCCTGTCCGTGAGCCTAAACCAAGAGGCTAGACACTGCCTGGTAAGGCAGCTAAGTCTGTGCCCCACCAAGTGGGGACTGATTACAGCGGGCCCAGGCAGCTAGCTTCCAGTGGAGAAAGCTTCAGGAGAAAACTCTCCTGCTCAGGAAATGTTACAGCTGTTATATAACAGATGTTCTCACATGATACTTCATGGAGGAATTCTCACAGCTTTATTCCATCTGGATAAGATATTATATACATTTTTGGGTGGGCTGGAGTTTGACAGCAGATGCTGTCTATTGGCTTGGTCTGAGATGTTAGGGTTTCCTATCTGTATGTGAATTGGCTTGGGGCACTGCCACTACATGACAGATTTGTCACCATCCTCTCTATAGGGTGCTGTGGTCTTATGTCTTGGGCTTGGTTGGAGAGCAAATGAAGCACTGCCAATCCTCTGGTATGAGGTTCTGGGGCTTCCAAAAGCACTTAAACTAACAGTTTCCTGGCAACGTCCATTGCCCCACAGTATGTGTCGCCAACCCACTCAGAGTACAATAGGAAGATAAGTGTATCTCTTCTATTTTTCATCTTTAATCATAGTATCATCTTTAATGCCATGGGTTAAATAATTATTATTATAAATTACCTGTGCACAGTTGATAATGTGTGACCTCAAGGGGTCAGGAACAGCTCAGTGGGCTGCTAATACACTGCTAACCTTACTATAGCCTGGCAGTGCTGTTTTTTTGTTTCTTTGTATTTATTTTTTATTGGATATATTCTATATTTATGTTTCATTTCCCTTTTTTTCGGAAAAAGGTCCCACATGACCTTTTCCCTCCCTGTGTTCCCCCATCCACCCTTTCCCACTTCCCTGTTCTCATATTCCCCTACACTGATGCTTTGAGCCTTTCCAGAACCAGGTTCCACTCCTTCCTTCTTGTCAGACATCATTTGGTATGTGGATTGGGTCTTTGGGGTCCCAAGGTTCTAGGCTAATATCCACTTATCAGTGAGTGCATACCATGTTTTTTTTTTTCTGTTTTTTGTTTTTTGTTTTTTGTTTTTTTTTTTTTTGAGACTGGGTTACTTCACTTAGGATGATGTTCTTCAGCTCCATCCATTTCTCTAAGAATTTCATAAGTTCATTGTTTCTAATGGCTGAATAGTACTCCATTGTGTATATACACCACATTTTTTGTATCCATTCTTCCGTTGAGGGATATCTGGGTTCTTTCCAGCTTCTGGCTATTATAAATAAGGCTGCTATAAACATAGTCGAGCATGAATCCTTATTGCATGCTGAGGAATCTTCTGGTTATATGCCCAGGAGTGGTATGGCTGGCTCCTCTGGAAGTATCACAAATGGTACTGGCTCAACTAGAGGTCAACATGCAGAAGAACGAGAATTGATTCACTCTTAGCTCCTTGTACTTAGCTCAACTCCAAGTGCATCAAGGACCTCCACATAAAACCAGACACACTAAAATTAATAGAAAAGGAACTGGGGAAGACCCTTGAGGACATTGGCTCAGGGAGAAATTTCCTGAACAGAAAACCAATAGCTTATGCTCTAAGATCAAGAAGAGATAAATGGGACCTCATAAAATTACAAAGTTTCTGTAAAGCAAAAGATACTGTCAAAAGGACAAATCGGCAACCAACAAATTGGGAAAAGATCTTCACCAACACAACATCTGACAGAGGGCTAATATCCAATGTATAAAAAGAACTCAAGAAATTAGACCCCAGAAAACCAAGTAACCCTATCAAAAATGTGGTACAGAGCTAAACAAAGACTTTTTACCTGAAGAAATTCAGATAGCTGAAAAACATGTTAAAAATGCTCAAAATCGTTAGTCATTAGAGAAATGCAAATCAAAACAACCCTGAGATTTCACCTCACACCAGTCAGAATGGCTAAGAATAAAAACTCAGGAAACAGCTGGTGTTGGCGAGGATGTGGAGAAAGAGGAACCCTCCTCCACTGCTGGTGGGACTGAAAGCTGGTACAACTACTCTGGAAATCAGTCTGGCGGTTCCTCAGAAAACTGGTGCTGTTTGTATCACTGAGGAAGGAAGTCTAGCTTCTTGTAGGAGTTAGCATGGGGACACCATACTTGGCATACTTGGAAAGTAAAAGTGATGAATTAATATCTGCTTCTGCTTTTTATTATTTATTTATGTATGTATATATTAATTACACAAGCCTTGAATTCTTATCATTGTCAGATTATGCTAATATGTTAATTAATTGATATCCCCCTCTCTCCTTCCCCTCCCTCTGAAGGAAATGTCAATATATTAGCATTGGTCTTGCTCATATAAAGAAAAGATTTTGAGTAGGGGTGGAGCTCTCTCTTCTGAGATCACCAGGTTGCTATCTCCTGGTAATAATAGTTAAGACTCATGACCACAAAAACACAGGCAAAAAGCTACGACACAGGAAGAGGTAGTAGTATCTATCCAGCCTAGAGGAGCTAGTACCTAGGCTCAGAGGTGGCAGTGACAGTGGAAGTGTCCTCAGCAGAGGAGAGCTGGCTCATAGGTTTAGCAGCCATCCTCCTGGACTCTGTGAATGAAACTGCTGCATTTGTTTAACAGCAAAGGAAGGTTAGGTTAGCAACAATTTAAAATTTGACATAAAGATATTGAAAAGTTCTGGTGTAGCTTCTTATGTTGCTTTCTATCACAGAATGATACCTCTGGCCCCCCAAAAATACTAAGTGTTGTTCTGACCTCATTAATATGAAATATTTTAAAATAATCACTGCTACTCCAATGAAGACAAAGAAAATAGATCTCTTAGATAGTACTTCAGTGACTCCATTCAATGTGTGGGAAGATGATCTCATATATGTTATAGTGACCTTGTACAAAAATTAGCCCTGAATTTGATTTCCTAGCACTCATGTCCTGAAATGATGATGATGATGATGATGATGATGATGATGATGATAATGATGATGATGGTGAATGTGTGCATGGTTGTGTCTATAACCTCAGCCCTCAATGACAGAAATCAGTGGATCTCAATAGCATAGCCCAAAATATAAGCTTCTGGGTCAGTAAGAGACTTTGTCTCAAGACAATAATACAGAAAGAGTGAAATAACTAGTGTCTTGCTTAGTTCTCTCTCAATGTGCATATATGTCTATATCTGTATATTCATGTTCATATAACACACACACACACACACACACACACACACACACACACACATGAGCTGATATTTAATGCATGTTTGACAAACCACACAGCTTGAGGATTGGATTTTAATTCATAGACCTGAGATAAAAAGCCAGGATCAGAAACTAATGCTTATAATTCCAGCATGGAGGAATAGCAGAGCAGAGATGGGAAATAGTGACAGGAAGTTCCTTGGTGTTTAGCAGTCAGTCTGGTCAAATCCATAAGCTACTGGTTCAGTGAGAGACTGTCACAAAAGGTGAGGAACAGTGTCCAAAAGATACCCTAGATTGACCTCTGGCCCCAAGAGCCATATGTGCACATAAGCATAGGCCCAGTCTTACCCAGGTTCAGGTACAGGGCTAGCCTGCCCTTCTGGAGCTCTAGGGTGATGTGGTCTCCACGTTGTCCTTCCCCATGGAACAGAACCCCGTCACTTTGCATGCTCTTGAATTTCAGGGATATCATGTCTTTGAGCGTGCTCATTGTCTTCTGATTGAACCTGTAGAGAAGTGAGCTCCAGCCATTGAAATCAGCTACATCTGATCCTGAAAGCAGAGAGAGAAGAGAGAAAGAAACATCATTGTGTTTCCCGTGGCAGTTATTCTTGCTTTTCATCTTTGATGCTGCATAGTTGCCAGGAATGTTTCTGAAATCTGGAAGATGTCTTAAAAGAAGACACATAGAGTAAAACCAACTTCTGTAGAGCCTATGGAATTATATATTTGTAGACAGTGCAGACACCAGCCTGAAGTAGAAACCCCCATTTGTGATTGTTGAACAAAACAAGTCTTAGAAAGGAGCTGTCGTATAACTCCCTTCACTGAGGTGTATTAAGGGAGCATCGAGGCTGTGGTTGGGCTTTCAGATGGGAGGTGGAGAATTAGACAAATATAATGCAATACATGAATATTTATATACTTGGGACTTATAATTAAGGAGAAGCTTGCTTTAAATCCTGGAGAGGAAGTTCATAAAGGTAACAATAAGCGGAAGATAGAGAGAGTGAGTGAAATATATTGCTATTATGCAAGGGCCAGAGACTCCACAGAGATTTTTTGAATTCCTGTGAAGAAAACCCTCTGAGGAGTCTTCGACCCATCCTTTGACAAATGGATTATCTTATTCTTTATACCTTGTCAAGGTGGGAAGACAGACTGCTTCTTAAACTCTCTGCCCCTTCAAGAAATGCAGGTATCTGTGATCTTATTCAGGTTATGTATAACTGTTATGCCATAACAGTTCAGGTCCTGTTCTAACAATCCTTAAGGAGGCAGGATGGCATTCACATAGGCACCTGTGGCAGGCTTTTCTGGGACCGGTACCTGATTTGTAGTCACCTTTCATTACTGATCCTTCTTGCTAGTTTGATTTTGTCATTTAGAACAATTTGATATCTTCATCCTAAACTCCAGGTTGGAGATGAAAAAGTCAGTCTTTGTTCTGGCAACTTTGGGTGACTAATTCAGTGTCCTCTAGAACCCTATCCTTAGAATTCTGAAAATGCTTTGTGGTTTAGTGGGAATGAATATGTATGGAATGTATGGAGATTGATAATTTGAAGAGAGGGTTAATGTGGTATATATGCATTTATGCCTTATCTGGGCTGGTAATGTACTGTTTTATGTTTTATGCAAAACATTATGTTTTATGTTTTATGCAAAACATTTAGTCACTATTTTTTGGTTAAAAATGTCTTATTTGAGATAGAACTTTAGTTAAGACCTAAAACTTAAGCAACTAAATATATGTTCTAACATGAACTATTTCAATATGTACACATATTGTCTAATGTCAACTCAGAATAAGTATATGTACCTACTGAAACATATGCTACTGTTGGGTAGTATGGCCTCTTTTTGCAAGATATAACATAGTCACTCATTATCATGCTAGAATAGAGGTTAGCTAAGCCTCATAGAACTGACCAATGCAATATAGAGGTAAATAGATTTATGATAATCTGAATGGAGCTTGCGGCCCTGCCTAGTAGCAGGTGGTGGGGGTAGAGTCCCAGAACCCTCACTTAGAAGTCAATCCATTATTACTTTCTGCATTCCCCAGCTGGAAGTTTCCTTGTGAGATTCCAGCACATAGTGAGTGGAAGTGGAGGGAAGGGCGACTCTGTGAAGCTTCCATGAGGTTGTCATCCACAATAGGGTGGGACTGTGCAGTGGAGCAGCTGTGGTGCTATCACTGATGCTCCTTGAATTGAGCCCTTACCGATGCTGTGTAAGTAAACATAGTAAGTTCATGATTGTCAAATTAGGATTTAGTGGTATCCTTACTTTGGTCTGTCTTCTATGCATTTTCTCAGGTGATTAGACATTTGTTCCCATCTTCCCAAGTAAGTTAACATGAGAATTGCAAATTATAATTCTGATTTATTTCTTTACACTGTCATCATATATACATACCAGAGCTTCATTTAATCCAACTTCAACTTAGTTATATGTTTTTTATCCATCCCATTTAACTTCTTCCACCTGTTAAATCCCAGTTCTTTTTTCTTCAGTTTGTTTATTATTTTCTTTATTTATATTCAAGTCATTGCCCCCTCTGTCTCCCCCTGCATAGTTCCTCATCCCATTCCTCCTCCCCCTTGCCCCTGAGATGGTGCTCCCCACCAGATCTCCCCATTTTCTGGGACCAGAAATCTTGCAGTCCTTAAGCTCATCTTGTCCTGCTGAGGCCTGACCAGTAAGACCTCTACTATGTTTGTGTCAGGGGCCTCAAACTGGCCGATGTATGCTCCTGGTTGATGGCTCAGTTTCTCAGAGCACTCTCTTGTCTGGGTAAATGGAGCTAGGCAAATCCATGATTTTCTTGAGAAGAGCTTGGCTAAATTCCATGCACGATATCACATAGTATTTGGCATTATATACAAGATTTATTTCATTTAGTTCTGTTAGTATGGAAGCTAGAAAGTCCAGGTCAAGAAGTCAAGATCTAGCAGGAGTTGGCGAAGATGTGGAGAAAGAACACTCCTCCACTGCTGGTGGGATTGCAACCTGGTACAACCACTCTGGAAATCATTCTGGTGTTTCCTCAGAAAACTGGGAATGACACTTCCAGATGACCCTGCTACACCACTCCTGGGCATATACCTAGAGGATTCCCCAGCATGTAATAAGGATACATGCTCCACTATGTTCATAGCAGCCCTATTTATATTAGCCAGAAGCTGGAAAGAACCCAGATGTCCCTCAATGGAGGAATGGATTTTTAAAAATGTGGTATATATACACAATAGAGTATTACTCAGCCATTAGAAACTGAATTCATGAAATTCTTAGACAAATAGATGGAGCTGGAGAACATCATCCTAAGTGAGGTAACCTAGTCTCAAAAGAGCACTCATGGTATGCACTCACTGATAAGCAGATATTAGCCTAGAAGCCTTAGAATACCCACGATACAATCCACATATCAAATGATGTCCAAGAAAAAGGAAGGAGTGGCCCCTGGTTCTGAAAAGGCTCAGTGCAGCAGTATAGGGGGATACCAGAACAGGGAAGTGGGAAGGGGTGGATGGGGGAACAGGGGAAGGGAAGAGGGCTTATGGGACTTTCTGGGAGGGGGGATCCAAGAAAGGGGAAATCATTTGAAATGTAAATTAAGAATATATCGGAAAAAAAAGAAAACAAGTCAAGATCTAAACAAACTTATGAGGCATATGCACATATAGATTTACTTAACTCTTAGTCTTCTATATTTCTTCATGTACACATTGTCCAAGATGAGCAGCTTATAAGGCTTATGATATAAGTCTTGTATCACAGAACCTGAGCAAAAACACTATTAGCAAAGCTTTTAGGGTGGGTTTGGAGTGTGAAGGGGATCTATGATGATTTCCATCTTCTCATGCCCTAAAACAAAGCCTTAGACTGGGAACAGGGGGAGTGCTGGATGTAGAGATGGATGAAGAAAGCAGTTTGTAGTGTAGAAGATGGCCAAGAAGCTGGGAAAGTCAGAGGCTTGATGACAATTGATCATGAGGATTGTGACTCTTTGTCTTTCCTTCATAAAGAACTGTTTTCTCCTGAGTTTGTTTACTCCACATGATCTGTTGTAACATTTTCTCATGGAGTTGTGGTGATGTGCCAATCATCCATATGTCAGTCTTGATACCTTCTCTCAGTTCTATTCTCCTGATGATTACTGACCTCCTAGTAGTGCTCTTTCTACTGTAGCTGATTTATACTTTCTCAATGCTATCAGATATTCTTGGTTTATAGTATTTGTTTTTTTTTCTTTTTGTTTCATTCCTTGGGTGTATATATGCATGGTGTGTGTGTGTGTGTGTGTGTGTGTGTGTGTGTGTGTGTGTGTATGTGTTGCAGAAATCTTGTCATCTCCATGTCTTGATTCTATTAATCCTTTTTTGCACATGTTCTAGTATTTTGGATGTACAGCATAGATGAGTAGTGACACCCTTGATAAAGCTTTCAGGTTCTAAACTCTAAGAAGAATAGAGAGAGAACTCTCCACTCAGAAGGAGCAGACTAGCTCTCTGGGCTGGTCAGAGCAGAGGAGAGGCTCCCTATTTTCTCCAAGGTGAGGTAGAGTGTCAGAAGTTTATCAGACCTGGGGAAGTATTTCTGAAAGGCAAGCACATTGTCAGTAAAGGGATGTCAGGAAGAGAGAACACAGAGTCAAATCTTTGATTTTTAAAGACTGGCAAAGCCTAGTCCTATTCTCAGAACAGCAGCTTTCTATGCCAAACATGCAGGTCATAAGTACAGGATCTAAAATCTGATTTTTACAGAAACCCTAGCATGTGTCAGAAATAAAATCTGCTGGCTCATTTTCAAAATAAAAATAACTTGAGTCATCTTAAGTCCAGATACAGTCAGACAGGAAATACTGGGAGCTCCTAAGCTAGCAACCCCCTACCAATCTCTATTAGCTTTGCTACACTGGCTAACCAAACTGGAAATTTAAAGTAGAAAGTTACTCCCAGCCAAGGTTGCCTAGCAATCTACAGCCTTATAATCTCTAAAATAAGCAGGATGTAAAACACAGAGATGAACACTTATACAGTATTTTTTAAAAAGATGAATATAGGTGACAGAGGGGGAAAAAGACCTAGATCATGTATATGATGGTACATTCTTGATTACCCAGACAATGACAAAGGGAGGAAGGAAAGGGAGGGAAGGTCTTGGGTTCTGTTTCTTTAAACTGCTTTCTGCTCATGGTCATTCTGAGCTAACAGTAAGTGTTGCAATATAGTATGATAATTGGTTCCAGTTTCCTTACACCAGAGTTTGCAGTAATTTTATGAAGCAAGGGTTAACATTTCTCACTACATGGATGCACACATAGTATGCTAATGAGTCCCCTAGGAGACTTTGATGTTTGTGGAGTTCCAAGGACCATTTGGGTACCTTTGTTTTTTTCTGTTAGCTGGTACAGATTCCTGAGAGTTTCTTATTTTACCCACAATGTCACTGCCCTGACCACTGCTCAGGAGTGAAATATATTTCTCTCTTTCTCAAATTGATTTTTCTCATTATTGTAAACTCTATTCAATACAATCTGTGGTCTGTTTCACTGATGATGCATTGGCAAATTTTTTCCCAGACTATGATGAATAGGCTAATTATGGTCCTAAGGGTCCACCAGTAAATGCAGGTGGCACATCTTTCCTGCCTGACCTTTTGGGTCAAGGTAAATCCTGCCCAGCCACCTTGCTTTCTTGAGAAGTTCCAGAATGTCCATAATTGCTGAGCAAGCTGTCAAGCTTATTTTTCTGAGAAAGACAGAATTCTTGAGGCAAATCTTTGGCATGTTTGATGGGTTTTGGAAGCTTGTCAACAAACCGGCTAAAAAAAGAGCATTTTGGACTAAAATAGTCCAAGCTTCAATTCCCAAGTGTGCTGAAACAGAACTCACATGTGGGCCTGGGGAAAGGAGATTTTTGTGTCTCAAAATCAGAAACCTGAAGGTCAACACTGACAAGAGAAAATACTGACCCACATTGCTACAACTGTTCATACTTGGACTCTTTAGGTATGCAGAATAAAAACAAATTTTAATCCAAATTTTGAAGCTCTTCTCATAGTACATTATATGAAAACAAATATTATATTCAGATCATATCATTGCACTTAAGACCTGAGGACTTTGGCTTGTAATCCTCAAACCCTAAAGGGTTTCCATAGTCATCTTGAATTTGTATAATCCACCCCCCCAAAAAAAAAAATCGTGTGACTTTTCCAGCCTTTATCAGCAACTCTGATTACCGCAGATGAACCATCAGCACAAATGAAGTTTCCAAAGAAAACTGTTAAAGCACAAAGATAGCTTTTCTAACAAAATTTCAGTAACTTCTGTATATGATGAACAAATGAAATAAATTGGAAAACAATCACAACTTAAAAGGAAAAGTTAACCCAAAGTAAAACCAAAACTCCAGATCATAATCTGAACCCATGAGCATGTGTATTGTCCTCTTATAGCCACATATCCATCCATCCACTCATGCTTCTATCCATCTATCCATCTATCTATCCTTCTACTCGCCTATCCACATATTTTTCCAGTCATTCTCCATCCCTCCCCTTCTCTGCATCACTTCTCCTTTCCTGTTATACTTCCTCCTTCCTTTTTTTCTTTCCATCTTTCTTATTTCTTTATTTTCCCCTTGAAACAGAGTCTTCAGTAGATCAGGATAGCCTTAAACTTGCTCTGCAAATAAGGACATCCTTGATCTTCTGATCCATTTGCTTATGTCTCCTGAGTGCAGGGATTCCAGGAGTGTACTACAGAACACTCCTGTATCATTTAAGGATTTATATATCATTTAAGGATTGAACTCTGGGACTCATCTTGCTAAGAAGTATAAGATACATTCTTTTAATGAGACATTTCTATATAGTTTTGTGCACAGATTTATGAATATGCTTAAAGTTTATAGTATAATTTGACTGATCACAAATTACAAAGGTCAGAGGAAAATCATGTTAGATAACTTACACAGTAGATTCTTTGGTTTATACCTAAATTCCATGTATTTATTCATTAAATTCAGAGGTTTATATGCTCTCATTTTCACTGTGTGTGTATGTGAGTGTATTTGTGTGTGTGCACATGTGTGCTTGTGTGTATATTTTTGAGTCAGTATACACAAGAGCATTATGTATATGCCAGAGTACAACTTGAATTATTGTGTTATAGGAGATGTCTACTCTGCCAGTAGGCTATCATCCATCAGGGACTTTTATTTCTTTGTCTCTGACAATGAGTGCCAACACACCTACCTTATTTTAGCCAGGTTTTTCCCCAAACATGATTTCTAGATACACAGCATGAGTCTCCATGCATGAGATGCAAGCACATTACCAACTAAACCATCTCTTCAGTTCCATATTGGGGATATTCTGAATTCATTCTGTTCCCTTAACTCTCTGAGACAACTGTGATAAAAAATAATGTGTCTACAATTGCACACAGCATTGTATACATAAATAAATCACTGTGACAGTACAGTACATAATAAAAAAGTGTTAATGTCATTACATTAATTCATTATTCCAACCAGGCCTTGTGGGTGTCAAATAATGAGAGGTAAATAACTATGCAAGTGCAAGAAGAATGAAGTAGGAGATGTGGGGCAAACTGGGAGACAAGACTTGTCTTGACAAGTGGACATTTGTTTAGGCATAAACAAAAGTTTTGTGAGGGGTGCAACATTTCAAAAAATTCACAATTTAGCAGAAGGAAAGGGATGACTGTGGCAAAGATTGAGAATAGGAAAGCAGCCCTTGTGAAATTACAGTTTTTAGGTTTGTCTCTGGCTTACTCCATTCTTGGTGGTCTCCTTAAATGAAACATCCAGCCACATCAGGAAGGCAACTTACTTGATATTTAAACAGGAATCTTGCAATTCCAGTAGAAAGCTGCTAGTTTTCCCTTTTGTAGCATTTAATATGGTTTTGTAGTAGTAGTTGTTGTTTTGTTTCATTTTTGTTTTGTTTTGTTTTTATGAAAACATTGATTTGGGCTTTGAGAGATGCTAGGTTCCATACAATGCTTGTTCTTAAACTATGAGGACCAAAGATCATCTCTTCCATTCCCATTTAGAAAGCCAGGTGAAGGGCTAGGACTGACTTAGTGAATAAGAGTATTTTCTTCACAAGCAAAGGGTTTTGAAATACCAGAACCTCCATTAAAAATAATAAAACCACTGTTTTATAAAAAGAAAGAACCAGTATATGTTTGGTAAAGGTGTGTTATGATGAGGTGGAAGGGGGTGCCTGTGCCGGCCCAAGCTGAGGCATCCCTTTCCACTGAGGAATCAGTCATATGATGGGTACAGTATGGAATAGAGTTTATTTAAGACATGGGGAGGTGAGTTGAGGGAGTAGAAACAGAGAAAGACAGAGAGAGAAAGATAGAGACAGAAACAGATAGACAGAAAGACAGAGAGAAAGGATAAAATAGCCCCTTTTATAGTGAGTCGGGCATATCTGGTGATGCCAGGTAACTGTGGGCAGAATCCTAGAAGGAATGCTAACAAAAAGTGAGTGGATCCATTTATATGTCTGTTATCAAAGACTTATGGAGGTTTGAGATAGAAAGATCATGAAGGATTATTAGATGTCTGCCTAATGCCAGGCTCAGTAAGAGAAAGTTTCTCTGAGGAGCAAGACAATGATGGAATAGTATGCTTGATGATCTTCTCTGACCTCCACACTCATAAAGAAGCATGCACACCCTTGTACATCGACCACATACATATACTACACTACACTACACTACACTACACACACACACACACACACACACATTTGAAATCCCATGGTTAGGATAAGGCACACAGAGCTTCAGAGCCCTGCAATCAGCCTGTCCATGTGGTCCTCATTCTTCAAGATAGACTGACTGCTGTGGACATTCTTCCCCTTCCCCAGCTTTACCTACATGGAGTAGTTTCCTTCAATCTCCACTGTTATAAAGAGTGTTTTCACTTTTTTATATGTATGTGTATTCTTATTTATGTCTCTTTGTATGTGTTAGTATTTGTAAATGTTTGTGTGTATGAAATGATACATGTGTGCACAGTGTATGTGGAAGTCAGGATAAAACCTTGGGTATTGCTCCTGAGATTCTATCCACATTGTGATTTTGAGACAAGGTCTCTCTCTAGACTGGAATTCATCAAGGAGGCCAGTAGATAAGCTGGCTCATAGTCCCCAGGGGTCTGTGTGACTCTACCTCCCTCACTATGGAATGACAAGTGCATGTGAACCTGCTAACAATTTTTCTAAACATGGGAACTGAGGATGAAACTTAGGTTACAGGACAACAAACACTGTGATATCCCCAAAATCATTAGCATTTCTTCAACACATTTCTGCAGATTTGGACAGACTGTATTTCCACCAGGCAAGGGTTATCTCCTACACCTCTATAGCACCTCAATAAGCCAAACTACAGAAGCAAAGGACAATGGACTAATATATATCAATGACTGAGGGGCATTCAGGTTCTCAGTTTAACTATAAACATCATAAAAAGGTCAAGGGTTAAGACAGAATCCTCCAGGGTTTCTGTGTACTATACTTCTGTTACCTATAGATATGCATATTATTTCCTCAGCTCTTTCAACCATCTCTAAGAGTAAAACCCATGCATTTGTTTAATGATGTTACTTCTAGATTCCTGTGTTCTCATCTCCTAAGTGAAGCAATTACAATGATTAGCTGAAACTGTCCAGCTCTGGCTACTAATTGCCAAATGTTCAAACTGGGATCTGAGGCTTCCAAGTATGAGATCTGATCATTGTCATTCTGTCCTCCACACCTCCAAGACCGACCTGGCTGTGCAAAAGGCCTTACAGCATCCCTATGATGAGACTACACTGACCTTAGCACACAAAGATGAAATTTACAACTTTCTGACTTCTGCTTCTGTGAGAAATGACTCTGGAAATTAAGAACAATAGCAAAGAAGGCAGCTCAAGCATAGATGATGATAAAAGATTTGTTTGGGGAAAGAGGACATGACTTTGGTTTGGAAGGTGATGAATTTTGGATGATAGCAGTTGGCAGTAATTAACTAGATAGAAGTAAGGTCTATGTAGAGGGAGGAACCTGTGGTATAAAAAGTGGTTTGTAATTCTTAATGAATCTAGGGATCCAGGCAATTTATTATGTTTTATCAGAATTTATTATGCTTTAAAAATTAATTAGCTTTCCACACATAAAGAAATTTAAATAGAAACCCCAGAGAAAATTTAATCTACCTTAAAGTCTCCAGATAGCTTGATGGATGTTATCAAATTCCTTTAGGACCAGGAATGTAAAAACCCAACCACCTTCATTTAAAGTACCAACAAAATGTGTAACTGAATAGAAAGGAAAAAAGAATAGGGCATGTGAGACCTAAATACCTGAGAAACAGAGATTATTTGAGGGATAATCTCATGCCTAACACTTCTTCAAGAAGCTGTTGACATAAAGCAAGCAAAATTATTTTTATGTTAAGATTTACTAAAGATACAGGAGGAGTTAGTGACAAAGTCAGGCTATCATCTTTGGTATTTTAGGCTCAGGCCATGTGTTAAATATGTCCATATTTGACTTGACAAAACTTTAAAGGAGGCTCTGAAGATCATTGAAGTTTATAGACCTGAGTTCAGTTCTAAGATTCTCTGTAAAAAAGACAGACATGGTTGTATATTCCTATAATCCTAACACAGGGGACAGAGATAAATGGATCCCCAGATATTGAGATTGGTGAACATACAATCTAAGCTAATTTCAAAACATTTACATTTTTTTATTGTTTGGGAAACTACATGTGCACAAGGGAACAACATTGGGGAGTTGGATCCTCGATCCACCATATGGGTCCAAGGAATCCATCCAGCACAGCTCATCAGGCTTTACGGCAGGAGCCTTTATTCACTGAGCATTCTTACTGTCCCTTTTTGAAAATTCTAAAGATCTACAGTTACTTATAAAATGACAGTGCAAACTAAAAACTACTACTTTAAAAGTAGTACTTTTTAAACTTTTTTAACTACTTTAAAAGTAGTTAAATATGCAAGCCCATAGGAAAATCAATAATAGCAAACAAACAGCGCCCTCCCACTCCTAGCTCCCAGGCACTAAACCACCAATCAAGGAGTACACATGGAGGAACCCATGGTTCCAGCAGCATATATAGCAGAGGATGGCCTTGTCGGGCATCAACAGGAGAAGAGGTCTTTGGTCCTATGAAGGCTCCATGCCCCAGTGTAGGGGAATTCCTGGGCAGGGAGGCAGAGGGTGGGTGGGTGGGGAATCCCCTCATAGAAACAGGAGGAGGGAGAAAGGTTTAAGTGGATGGGAGGTGGCAGGAAAGGGGATACCATTTGAATGTAAATGAAAATACCCAATAAAAAAAGAAAAAAGAATCTTGGCCAGTTTCTTTTCTAATAGTTTCAGTGTGTCTTGTTTTATGTGGAGGTCTTTGGATCCGCTTGGAGTTGAACTTAATACAAGGAGATAAGAATGGAACAATGCGCATTCTTCTGCAAGCTGACCTCCAGTTGAGCCAGCACCATTTGCTGAAAAAAGCTATCTTTTTTCCACCAGATGGTTTCAGCTCCTTTGTCAAAGATCATGTGACCATAGGTGTGTGGGTTCATTTCTGGGTCTTCAATCCTATTCCATTGATCTACCTGCCTGTCCCTGTACCAATACCATGCAGTTTTTAACACTATTGCTCTCTAGTACTGCTTGAGGTCTGGAATACTGATTCCCCCAGAAGCTCTTTTACTGTAAAGAATAGTTTTAGCTATCCTGGGGTTTTTGTTATTTCAGATTAATTTGATAATTGCTCTTTCTAACTCTATGAAGAACTGAGTTGGGATTTTGATGGGGATTGCATTGAATCTGTAGATTGCTTTTGGTAAGATGGCCATTTTTACTATATTAATCCTGCCAATCCACAAGCATGGAAGATTTTTTCATTTTCTGAGGTCTTCGATTTCCTTCTTCAGAATTCATGAACTTCTTAGACAAATGGATGGAGCTGGAGAACATCATCGTAAGTGAGGTAACCCAATCTCAAAAGAACATTCATGGTATGCACTCACTGATAAGAGGATATAAGCCTAGAAGACTGGAATACCTAATACACAATCCACATGTCAAATGATGTCCAAGAAGAAGGAAGGAATGGTCCCTGATTCTGGAAAGGCTTAATGCAGCAGTGTAGGGGAATACCAGAACAGGGAAGAGAGAAGGTGTGGATCGGGGAGTAGGGGGAAGGAAGCGGGCTTATGGAACTTTCATGGAGGGGAGAGACAGGAAAGGGGGAAATCATATGAAATGTAAATTAAGAATATATCTAATAAAATTAAAAAAATAAAGTTGAGACAATGGGCTTAAATTCTAGCTCTTTATTACCATTAGTAAAAAAAAAAAAAAAACAAAAAAAAAAACCCACCCTTTTGACAAAGCATGTTGAAAAATTTTCTGATCAATTTGAAGAAATCCATAAAAATATTCCTGATAAAATAGAAATATAGAACAAATGTGTTAAAACCATGTCTCCATTTTTATCTGTATTAAGTTCAACCAAATATTTCAATTTCAACAAATTTTTATGTATTTATTCAATTTTATCAGAAATATTTTCATATAAATCTTCAATTTTATCAGAAAATATTTCTACTTACCTCTTCAATTAGTTTAGAAATGTTTTCTATGTCTACCATTTTATCTGTATTATTTTCCATGAAATCTACACTTTTCAAACTTTTCTCTATTTCTTCTATTTTATCAGAATTATTTTCATCAAAAATCTTCAATTTTGTCAGAAAATTTTTCTATGTGTTTGGCCAATTAGTATAGATATATTTTCTGTTTACCAGTTTACCATTATTATGTTCCATAAAACTCTCCTATATAAAAAAAATCCATACTAGAATTAAGAATCATATTCAGCCCTTTTCCTTGTATAAAACAAGCACTTGAGTACCATATGAGGAAAGAAAAACATACATGTAAGGGACTTTCTCTTCTCTTTTAATAAATATTGAACCAACCGGAAAAATAATAAAGGAAAAATAAAAAAGAAATGCCCTTGTGGCCATTTTCCTTTAGAGGAGGGCTCCAGCCCCTCCTGGTGTTGAACTGGCTATGTAGCTGATATTGACCTTGACCGTCTCTTTATTAAACTCCCACCTCATGAGTAAGTACTACTGTTTACATGGAAACATTCTATGATGTTTATATGGTGTCAGTTAATGAAGTTGGGGTTTGTGTATGCTGCCAGGCATTCTTCTATGGAGCTACATTAGGACTTTGGGGACTTTTTAAGAAACCAACGGTAAGTTATTCTTAGGTAAAATTAGGTGTGAAGGGACCCAGGATTGGTAAAGAGTATAGAAGCTGTTGTTCCTAGCAACAATTTAACTGTCCCTGAAGCTCCTTATCTGTGTATGTTTAAATATAGTAGATTGTGGGTGATCTTTTGCGAGTGATCTTTTTCCTCCAAAGAAATGTTTTTTGATGCCTGGTTAAGAATGACTTAATAAGGCTCTTCCCCAGTTTCTTTTCTATTAGTTTCAGTGTGTCTGGCTTTTTTGTGGAGGTCCATGATCCACTTGGACTTGAGCTTAGTACAAGGAGCTAAGAATGGATTGCTTTGAGTTCTTCTGCATGCTGACCTCCAGTTGAACCAGCACCATTTGTTGAAAACACTATCTTTTCTCCACTGGATGGTTGTATCTCCTTTATCATAGATCAAGTGACAATAGGTGTGTGGGTTCATTTTGGGGTCTTCGATTCTATTCCATTGATCTACATGGCTGTCACTGTACCAATACCATGCAGTTTTTAACACTGTGAGAAATTTTCCTAAACAGAACACCAATAGCTTATGCTCTAAGAACAAGAATTGACAAATTGGACCTCATAAAATCACCAAGTTTCTGTAAGGCAAAGACATTGTCGAAAGGACAAATCAGCATCCAACAAACTGGGAAAAGATCTTTACCAACCCTACATCCAGAACAGAGGGCTTATATCCAGATATACAAAGAACTAAAGACGGTAGACTCCAGAGAGTCAAATAAACCTATTAAAAAAATGGGGTAGAGAGCTAAAAAAGAATTTTCACCTGGGGAATATCAAATGGATGAGAAGCATCTAAAGAAATGTTCAACATATTTAGTCATCAGGGAAATGCAAATCAAAACAACCCTGAGATTTTACCTCACACCAGTCAGAATGGCTAAGATTAAAAACTCGGGAGAAAACAGGTGCTGGCATGGATGTGGAGAAAGAGGAAAACTCGGTGAAGTTGCAAACTGGTACAACAACTCTGGAAATCAGTCTGGAAGTGCCACAGAAAACTGGGCATGTTACTATCAGAGGACCCCACTATACCATACCTGGGTATATACCCAGAGGATTCCCCAGCTTGTAATAAGGATATATGCACCTCTATGTTCATAGCAGCCCTATTTATAATAGCCAGAAGCTGGAAAGAACCCAGATGTCCCTCAATGGAGGAATGGACACAGAAAATGTATTATACAATGGAATACTACTCAGCTATTAAAAACAATGAATTCATGAAATTCTTAGTCAAATGGGTGGAACTGGAGAATGTCATTCAGAGTGAGGTGACCCGATCACATTAGAACACACAAGGTATACATTCACTGATAGGTGGATATTAACTCAGAAACTCTGAATACTCAAGACATAATTCACATGTCAAATGATGTCCAAGAAGAAGGAAGGAGAGGCCCCTGGTCCTAGAAAGGCTCAATGCAGCAGTGTAGGGGAATACCAGGACAGGGAAGAGGGAAGGGGTAGATTGGGGAACAGGGGGAGGGAAGAGGGCTTATGGTACTTTCAGGGATGGGGAAATCATTTGAAATGTAAGTAAAGATTATATCTTAGTGCAAAGAGATAAGAGTGGGTCAATTCACATTTTTCTGCATGTTGACCTCCAGTTGAAACAGCACCATTTGTTGAAAAGGCTATCTTTATTCCACTGGATGGTTGTGGCTCCTTTATCAAAGATCAAGTGACCATAAGTCTGTGGGTTCATTTCTGGGTCTTCAATCCTATTCCATTGACCTACTTGCCTGTTGCTGTACCAATACCATGCAGTTTTTAACACAATTGCTCTGTAGTACTGCTTAAGGTCAGGGATATTGATTCCCCCAGAAGTCCTTTTATTGTTGAGAATAGTTTTAGCTATCCTGGGTTTTTTGTTGCTCCAGATGAATTTGAGAATTGCTCTTTCTAGATCTATGAAGAATTGATTTGGGATTTTGATGGGGATTGCATTGAATCTGTAGATTGCTTTTGGCAAGATGGCCATTTTTACTATATTGATCCTGCCAATCCAGGAGAAGAAATATTTTTCCATCTTCTGAGGTCTTTTTCGATTTCTTTCTTCAAGGACTTGAAGTTCCTGTCGTATAGATCTTTCGCTTGTTTGGTAAGAGTTACGCCAAGGTACTATATGTTGTTAGTGGCTATTGTGAAGGGTGTTATTTCCATAACTTCTTTCTCAGCCTGCTTGTCCTTTGAGTACAAGAAGGCTACTGATTTGCTTGAGTTGATTTTGTAACCAGCCACTTTGCTGAAGTTGTTTATCATCTGTAAAAGTTCTCTGGTGGAGTTTTTTGGGTTGCTTAATAAACTATCATATCATGTGCAAATAATGATAGTTTGACTTCTTCCTTTCCAATTTGTATCCCTTTGACTTCCTTATGTTGTCTAATTGCTCTCACTAGAACTTCAAGTACTATATTGAAAAGATATGGAAAGAGAGGGCAGCCTTGTCTAGTCCCTGATTTTAGTGGGATTGCTTCAAGTTTCTCTCCATTTATTTTGATGTTGGCTACTGTTTTGCTGTCGATTGCTTTTACTAAGTTTAGGTATGGGCCTTGAATTCCTGCTCTTTCCAAGACTTTTAGCATGAAAGGATGCTGAACTGTTGACTCTACTATGGGCACTCTGTAATAAGGACTCCAGTCTCAATAGGGCTTACTCAGTCAATTTCTGCTAAATATTTTGTGTGCCCATCAAATGATATTTTGCTATGTAAATATTTGTTTATCCTACTACTGTCTTTCTGTCCACATGCTAGCTATTCTTATACTTTTGTTGTCTATATACATAATAATTAAGCTTACTTATTCTAACAAAAATGTAGTTACAGTGATTCATTCTTTGGACAGGAACAGAAAAACTTGCTAAATAATTGAGAAATAACATGAAATTTTCAACTTCTTGTATCTACCTCACTGACGTGGGACTAGAAGCATGAACTACTGTACCAAGTTAAGGAGTTGCTGGGAGTCAATCTCATAGCTATGGGAGTAGTCTAGCAATTGAGTTACATCTGAAAGTTACACATTTCTATCAATTTTTATCAATATACAGTGGCAAAAATTGAGATTTACTGTCCCAGGAAAGCAAAAGTAATTCTGTTAAAATACTTTATTATAAAAATATTAGCAAAAGTTAATATTTTTAATATTATTAATTCTACTAGCATCAGCCTGGCTAAGCTGAGCCAGTGAGACTTCCCCAAAACATGTATATACCTACTCAACAAATAAACAGTTTGAATAGCAGGTACATAATACTGAATATTTTTTGTCTCATGGTCTTTAACTTACGTGCAAGTTCAGGGAACTGAAGAAGAGAGGTGTGAACTTAGCATTAATCAACTGTTATGGGCATCGTTTGTAACATCATATAGTAAATGAAGCTATACCTAGGAATCATACATTAATAGCAGATATACAGGATGTAGGGCCAGTGGTTTTAAGATGCACTTAAAGTGCACACCTTTGAAAATGTCAGAAAAAAAAACGATAATCACATTGACACATAGCTACATGAAATTATGCTATTTGACCAAGGATACTTGTATTCAAACCTGGGATAAGAAAATCCTTACATGGTTAAAGAATGTTGTCTTGAGCCAGATCATAGAAAAGAAAGACAAGACAGGGGCATGTAGAAAAGGTGGAGATGGGAGAAAAGGGGCGAGGAGAGATGAGGAGGGATTGCAGGGGAAGAAGAGGGGAGAGAAAAGAGTAATAGGAGGAATATTCACAAGAAGCTGTGGTTGTAGAGTCTTAATTATGTTAAAGAATCAGGCAGGCAGGGAAGAAGCAAAACTCCTTTTCAGTATTACATACCATCAGTTAGAATATATGGGCCAATGACTGAGATGGAAGGAATTTGGAGAAGATCTGGAGGTGCTATGTAGCTAAGATTTTTTTTTTTTGGTCTATATTAAACTTGAGACATTAAGCACAATTTCTTGTGGAAGCAAAAGTTAGCAACTATGTGTAAATGTTTTCATAGGTCAGGCTGACTGAGAGAGATGTGAAAATGATAAATATGTAGGAGGTTTTCACAGCCACAGGATTTCACTGTGAGTGTAGCAGTCATCAGCTGTAGACAGAAAAACTAGAAACCTCAAGCTAAACCCTGAGAGAAAAGGGCAGGAAAGGGGCAGAAAAGATGGGTCTGCTTTTCTTGTAAAACATACTTATTTATTCTTTGAAAATTTCATAGATTTATCATTCTCTCTTCAACCTGCCCCCTCATCATATCAATCTTCCTACTTTCCTGTTTTCAGAAGCCAAGTATCCAGTTGATGATGCACAGATGTACATGGCAAACTTCCCCTATCCCAAAGCTCAGAGAACATTCTAGAGGAGGTACTAGGAAGTTTTTTAAGAGCTAGAGATTTGGAAGGGTGCTGTAAAATGCTGATTTCTGATTTTGTTTCTCAGTATCTCACTTTGCAATCCAAGGTGGCTTCAAATTCAAACTTATAATGTCCTTTTTTATTTAATGGATGCTAATATTACAAATGAGTATCCTAGGCTCAAAGACTAACTCTTTCTTTGTCTCTCTCAGTGTCTCTTTCTCTGTCTCTCCCTGTCTCTGTCTCTCTGATTCTGTCTCTGTCTCTCTGTCTCTGTCTCTGTCTCTGTCACTCTTTGTATGCTTATTCTTGCATATAGATACATACTCTTGTCTAATTTTGAAAGAGTAGAGGAAGATATTGTTATTATCTTCTTTAAGTATTGTCCTTATATTTGTCTTTCGCTAACCCTGCAGTCCTCTGGTTTAGTCAGAGCAGTTGCCCTTCATGGCAACTACTCCTACATTTGCATCTTCTCTGGGAACACAGGAATATGCTGCCATGCCCAGTAGTTTTTCTTTTTAATAGTTGTTCAGGAGGATCACATCAGGTCACCATGCTCATCAAAAATAATTTTATTTACCAAGGCAACTCTCCAGGCTCAAAGATGCTTTTTTAAATATAAGTCAAAGAAAGGCTTGAAATAATGGCAATGGAAGATATTTTGGCTATGTGGAGACGACTGTCAAGTCTTCAAGAAAATATTTCTATGGAGCATTTTACACAGGGTAAGATGCCTCCATAGAAACTGAGAACAGAGTGTTTCAACACACATCAGATGAATTGAGACTGTGAATTTCACACAGCAGACCATCCACTGATAGGTTTGAAACTCCCAGAGCTCAAGGTTCTGTTCAATGTAGCCTGCCATAATCATCAGGAAATCTCAGCTGTGCTCTTGGATCACCCCTCCGAGACTGTTGTGCATTGTCTCTTTTACTTAAAAATCTCCTGGATACAGGGCTGCAGAGATAGTCAGGAGGTAAAGAACACTGGTACCTTTTTCAGAGGACCATGGTTTAATTTTCAGTGCTTACACAGTGGCACATAACTGATTCAGCACCCTAGGGTTCTTTATACTCTAAAATGTAGTAGAAATTAAAAATATTTGATTAAAAACGATGGCTTTTTAAATAACATATATAACCATTCTCAGTGTTTTTTTTTTTTTTCTATCATGAAAGTTTCTTAACAAATAAGTAAGCAGCCATGGACAGCAAGAACCAAAGAAGTCTTCCAGCAGTGACAAGTAGTTCTCATTGAGGGATGAGGTACAGGGGAAATTAAAGGCCCCAGACTTGCAGGTAGAAAATTCCCTTCTTGGATAGGCTATTGAAGCTTCCATCATGTGTCATACCCTTTCTATGAGTGCTTGTACATGATAAAGGAGTCCGTTGCCCAGCAACTCTCCTCCCTTCAGACTGTATTTCTCTGACAGATCTACCTTAGCCCACGGTTTACCTGAGGAGCCATCAATACTTGTTAGATTTGAGTTTTTATTCCCAGAAATCTTCATTTAGTGCATACGATTTCAGGGAAACAAATGCATTTTTATTGAGTGCTTCAAATGCTTCTGAGGCAAGCACTATTTTTCTCTGGCTTTGAGGAACAACACCAGGCACATGTAAGGTTTGCTTTTGATCCAAAGCAGTAACTTTCTGAACAGTTGTGATAATTTCCATTGTCAACATGAAAGCAAGCAATCATTTATGAAGGGAACATCAGAAAGAGATTACCTAGATTAGAGTAGCTTGTGGGCATGTGTATGGGAGAATTATGTTGAATAGTAGGAAGATGTACCCACTTGGAGTGACACCTGAGAATAGTGACAGGAGCTAGGAAACAATATGAGCACTAGCATGTGAGCATGCATTCATCTCTCTCTGCTCTTAACTCTGAATGTGATGAAACTAGTCAACTTTCTGCCACCTTGATTGCCCAGCAATAGTGGGCTGTAAACTGAGATTGTGAACTTAAATGATTATCATCTTTCTCCCTTAAAATATTTTTCAAGGTATTTTATCTCAGTAATAGGAAACAGAGCTAAGATAATTATGTTTTTACAAAGTATATTGACTATATGTGTTAACTCCTTAGGTGATATTGTATGGTGTTATAAAATCAGCAGCTGAATTCCACTGCTTAAAAGAAGAAAATCAATTCACAATAACAAAATGTACATGTTCAACATTATGCCTACTACAAGGAGAAATAAAATAGCTACCTTCTTGATTGACTTCCTTCCAGAATAGTGGTCTTTAACTCTATGGGTCATGACCCTTTTGTGGGGGGGGTTGTCAAATGATGCTTTCACAGAGGTCACATATCAGATATCCTACATATCAGATATTTATATTATGATACATAACAATATTAGATTTATAGTTATGAATTAGCAGTGAAAATAATTTTATGGTTGGAGGTCACCACATCATGATGAATAAATAGTATTAAAGGATTGAAGCCTCATGAATGTTTAGAAGTATTGTTTTAGAAATTGCTTCAATTATGCCCATATTTTAAAAACCTTCTTTGTTTAAGATAGCTTCTTACTTCAAATTCACTCTCTACAACTCTCAAGATAACAAATGAATATCATGACTACAGAAGAACAGAATTTCATGAATTACCCTGGGTGGTAATTTTCAAAAATGTGAAGGAGGAAAACATACTTTTCTTGTGGTTCTTGAGTAAAGAAAGAGTATAATGATATCTTACATCCATTCTAAAAAAAAGCAGAGCATAGCTATATCTGATTGCAGGTGGCAAATTGTTATGCAAGCCCAAGGGTTCTTAGCTTTGAACTTTTTGTTGATGCTTTATTGCATTATTGCCTTATCCCTATAGAGAGCACTGTAAAGTATAATAACACTTCTACTTCTCATCTGAGGTGCACATTTTCATATATATATATATTATAATATATATATATATATTAAAGTCTAGAATAAGATGAGATACCTATAGGATGAGGAAATAGATATGCTTCTAAAGTGTTTACCTTGTAAGCATGAAGACCTGAATTCTATTCTCAGAAGACAAATCAAGTTGGATGTAATAGTATACCTTAGTAATCCCAGCAGTAAGGAAATAAATATGACCAGGCCCTAAATATGACCAGACATCTATGGGTCACTGGTCCACCAGCATAGACAGAGCTGGAAGTTCCAAATCAAGCAAAAAGTATGGGGTCAAATGATGGACCCATAATGTTCTTCAGAAACATTGGAGATTTTTGTCTAGCCACATTTTGCACCCATACATGTGAACACACACACACACACACACACACACACACACACACACATTTTAATTCTCAATGAGTTTAATTTGTTATTTCGTTGACATCTGTATGCTGTATGACTTGGTCCATGTGGGTACTTACTGTAGGAGCATCCATAGACCTCCACTCTCATGCCAATCTTTCCATTTGGATTCCACTGTGTGGGCACAAAGCGAACAAAGCGGGCTCTCATGGAGGGCAGCAGCTTGTGGTGAACAACTCTGTCAGCATTCATGTTGCCTACAAATGTCTAAAAGGAGAAGAAAATTCAATGAGCCCTATATTACCAAGCCATATAAACAGAAGTATGCATGCTTATCAACTCAGGCTTTTGAGAATATCAATAATGACAAAAAATAAAACAAGACAAAATAAAGCAAAGTCTTTAGTTTCCCTGACATTATTCTAATGTCATGACAGTGTTGCTACAGGCCTTACTGTTTTTCATAAGTACCAAATACTACTGTTTAGGAAGATCCTTTCCCCATCATAATGCCTAGCTAAGTTTTATGAATAAAGAAGGCTTCAAGGTATAACATCTGGAGATTTAAATATTAATAATATCATGGCGTCCCAGTTTCTACATTTCTGTACTCACTTTGAATTGTAAGATAACTGATACTCCCCTCGTGGAAGGAAAGGTGTTTTCCTGAAATATTTGTCAACGTTATTTGGGGATAGTTATTACCTAAGCACATTATCACCATTACTTTAAGAATTAAGTAAACAATCAAACAAAAGTTAGTGCAGGAAGGGAACACATAAGGAAATAAATGTCTGAATCATCTAGTCACCCAATAGTTAGAGATTAGCGAAAATCTCATCTCCAACACTGCTCTATTCTAAGACCCATGCTAGTTTTTATAGTTCCTACTCTCTATGAAATCATCGGGTTTTACAGGAAGGAACCATAACAGTCTAGCTATATATGTAGATCATTTTACTGTTTATTTGTGATTGAAGTTAATTTGAAAAAAAATCACACAGGTTCTGAAGAGATGGGTCAGTGGTTAACAGTGTTTACTGCCTTTCCCATTACCCACATTTAGGGATCTTGGAAGAGAAGATAATAGCACCCCTATTCTAAACCAGTTTAATCTCTTACTTCATAGTAAATATTGACTACTACATTCAAAGAGAAGAAATCCTCACCCCTCCTCAAAGAAAACTTTCCTTGAAAGAGAAAAACCATCACAGAAACCACAACTGATTCAAATGTAGAGAAAGAGTACTCGATGATGCCCAGTGCCACCTAATACATACACCCACCACAGGACTCTACCAGCTAAGCCTCGGGGACCAGTATTGAAGAGATGGAGGAAAGATCAAAAGTGTCAGAAGAAAAGAATATTCTTTTGCGATTGAGACTCCTAAGAATATCAGGAAAGTTACAACCAGGAAGTCTCACCCATATGGCTGTTTAAATAAGATCCAAAGAAGGACACCATTAAAAGTCTTTTTTTTTTATTTAATCAAACATTTATTTTGTATCTAATTTTCTTTTTTTTAATTTTTATTTTCTATATTCTTTGTTTACATTCCAAAGGCTTTCCCCTTTCCCAGTTCCCCCCACCACCATATGTCCCATAATTCCTCTCCCCCCCTGCTATTCCCCAATCATTCCCCCCCCCACGATTTCTCTGTTCTGGGTCTACAAAACTGGATCCAATCTTTTCAGGCCCAGGGTCCTCTCTTTTTTCTTCTTCTTGGGAATCATTTGACTTATTAACAAGGAAGTTCAGGAGCATGAGGCTTCAACCCCAGACAAGGAACTATAGGCAACTCAGGAATGCTGAGAGCAGGAGACATAGTCTTCCATGGATAAGTACCCTTCAGTTGTTTATACACACACACACACACACACACACACACACACAGAGAGAGAGAGAGAGAGAGAGAGAGAGAGAGAGAGAGAGAGAGAGAGAGGCACCCCACACACACGAGAAAAAGAGAAAGACAGAGACAGACAAACAGACAGACAGAGACAGACAGAGACAGAGAGACAGGAGAGATAGAAGACATAGCAAAAGAGAAGGACAGGGGAAAAGACATGGACAGAAAGACATAGAAGAAATCCTAATGAACATATTTCTGAAATTATAATTGTCTAAAGGTATATTCTGCATTCTAAAATAGAGATATTGATTTCTTGAAGGCACATTCAGATCTTTTGAATAGCAGTATTTTCTAATTACCATCAAAAGGCCTATCTCTCCAAGAAGGCCAACTAAAGGGAAGGGTAGGAAATACTGGAAGTTCAGAGCAAATCATTAAAGCATTGCCTCTGTTTTGATAAGGTATATTTAATAAAGCATAGGGTAATTAATATATAAAAACACAAAGTTAAAGCTGAAATAAATAAACCAACTCATGATTCCCAGTTCCCATGTGTCCTTCTGGAATATATGATAAAATGGGTTTTCAACAAGCTCTCAGATAACAGAAATAAATAAATTATATGCAAGTAATTTGATTTGCTATGGATGACTGGCAAGGTCTGTAAAACATGACATCTTAGGAGAGAAAGGAAAAATCAAAATACTGACTTCTACTCTAAGTTATAGCTTTTTATTTGTTAGGTTACTGATGATGTCTGTTTCAACATTTTAAGTGCACAGAAAAGTACCAACTATTTCAGAGACCTGTCGCTGATTTAGGCTGAAATGCCACTCCTCATTTGATGGATGTGTAAATACTTATTGGTAGCTGTGTGTTTAGTAAATGAAGATGGTTGATCTGAAGCTTACACATTGTGGTATAACAATTTTTTATGGGATTTAAAGCATTCCACCTGGCAGGAAGCTATTTAAACAGGAAGATAAACACTTCAAAAATAGCTTTAGAAAGTCCCTGAGCTGACTAGATTGACTAGGTTCCTCCCTTCCATAGCAGACAAGAACTGCTGAGACTCACTCTCAGAAGAGCGTAGCCGAGCTGCTGAGAGGACTGACCAGATCCTATGCCAGGAACAAACAGAAATCAGCCAAGCTTCCTGAAAGAGATTTCGATAAACTAAAGAATGTGGAAAGGTCTTGTTGAGCTGCCTGGAGACTGTACAGTGTACTCCATGTTGCCCAGCTTTCACCCATGAGTCGTTAGCCATTCTACCTAGGCCTTGATGGTGCAGCTGTCTTCGAGTCACTCCTGTTCCAGGAAGTAAGCCTTTACCCACATCACTGAAAGCAGCTCCAGTAAAACTGTTCAGCACGTGGACTTTAGTGATATCCATATTTTGGGCTGTCATGGAGTCTCTGAAAGACGTCTGGCCAGCCAGAACAGCAAACATGGCTCTAGCAAGCTTTGCTATTCTCTCTCATTCCTGCTGCATTGCTAGAAACCATTAAATTATATTCATAAAGCAACCCCCAAGGTCGATTCCCTTATTTCATCATTTTCTCCTCCTAGGCTGAATACCAAGGTCCATCTATCAAAATACTGAAGTCCATAAATCAAAAGTCCCTTCGGTTCACCTAATTAATGTGCCCAATTAAAATTCAACCCTGCATCCTAGCATGGGGTTTCCTTCTTTACCTTATAAATTGCAATTTTCCTATGAGCCACATCTGTCTCCTCTCTATCTAGATGGCATCATTTGTCCTCTGGGACACACACCCCACTCCCTGCACATTCTCTTCTTCTTGTCCCTCAATTCCATCTCCTGTCTGTGTTTCTTATTTTCTGGTCTTTGTTCCTCTAGGGTAAATAAATCTCCTTTGTGCAGAGAACCTGTATTTGTACAGTGCCAATAATGATCACTTTATTACTTATCTGGAGTGAGTAGACATGTGTTGCATCTCCCCAGGAAAAAATTTATCACATAACATCCTCCCCATGTCATTCTATCTCTTTTGTCTGATTTTGGCTTCCATAGTAAGGAACAATTAAAGAATTTAAGGAAACAATGCATCTTATTTGTCTTGATTGGCACTGCTCTATATTAGTATAATTCAACTTATAGATGGTATAAAAGTATTACTGATTTAGTAGAATCTGTAAATCCAGGGATGATGGACACCATGGTCCTGGTATTTTAAACAGTATGACTTAGCTGGTGCTGCAGGCAGCCAAAGAAAAAAAAACTACTGTTACATTATTGCTGAGCTAAGTGTGGAATGTTGAGTTCCTTTATGATGTACAGTGGATTTACCAGGATATAAAATTATGAAAAATGTGTGTAGGGTTGTAGAACTGCATAAACTCTGTCTCTGGGCATGGCTGCTTGGTGAGACAGAGTGCGGGAAGTTTGACTGTTCTTATCCTACACATCCAGAACAGGAGCTGGGCTGTAGGGAAGCTCTGAGGCATGGATAGGGATTGGTGGAAGCATAGTCTGACACTTGGGAAAACTGGATTTAGTTTGTGCAGTCTGAAACTTGGGAAAGCTAGAACTGTTTCATGGGCAACAGGGCCTGTTATGAGGCTGGGGCTGAGGCAGTTCTCAGACTCTTGGACATCCAGGAACCACTGGAGGTGTAGACAAAAAAAAAACAACACTAAGACACAGACAACAACAATATTATCTAAAGCAACAATCCTTCCCAGGATATATAGGACTCCAAGATCATGAGATACTTCTCCATTCAGTGTCAAGGTAACTAGCTATCAGGGGTAGTATGTAGCTCAACCAGGATAGTGAGATGGTTCACTGGGCAGAGCCACATTCTCTGCCTTCAACACCTAAGTTTAATCCCTAGATCCTGCAAGGGAGAATGAGACAGTTGACTACTAAGCATTCTCACTCCACATATGCTTTGTAGCATGTATACCTGTGCATTTATACACCAATATGCATGTTTAAAATACCCCCCACACCCTCTAGAAGTAATTATTCTGAATTATAGTTTCTTTATCATTTGTTTAGTGTGATGAATCATTATTATTCCCTGTAATTATTTTTACTCTCTTCTGTCACTGTCTTTGAACTCTCAAGGTTATAGACACCTAAAAAGTGCATTTAAACGTGATGTTGAAATACAAGGGTAATAGACCTTGAATCACCTTGCCCCTGACCCTGCCTACATTAATAACCAATCACCTTTGATTCAGAAGGAAGCTTCTTTAATAGGTAGCTCCAAAATCTTTTGATACCAACAAGAACCTTGTCAGCTGTACAGTGGAGCACATTCCCTATGATGACAAGTGCAAATGTGTGGCTCAATTATTGCTAGAAACTAAACAAATCATAAGTATCAATGGTGTTGATACTATTATTTTCTTGGAATAGTAGAATTCTTGGAAACAATTTATTTTCTTGCAGAGTTAGAAAGGATACTGTTGATCAATTCAGCATGTATGGGAAGGCATGGCAGAAGAAACAGAGACCTGCTGATCAGACTGAGTATATGGTCAGGAAGCAGAGTGACCAGGAGTTGGGACAATACTGTAGAGACTCCAAATCTGCCTCCAGTGAGTGAACCACTTCTTCCAAGGAGGCTCTGTCTCCTAACTATTTCACAAATTCCAGTTGGGAAGCAAGTATTTAAGCACAGAAGCTTATGATGGGATGTTTTACATTCAAGCACAACACCAATCAAGACACAAACAGACATGTGGCTCTGTTACTCATTGACTTGACTGATGCAGTCAACTAGTTATTCATAAATGTCAAAGGCAAATCGACATTAAATTATTGAATGCAGATGGTCCCCCCCCAAAGATTTACATTGTTGTTGTGGTTTTAAAGCTCCTCCTGTGTGGAGGATGAGGGATGATAACTAAGTGTTGAGAAGCATGCTCCAGTTTTGTTGACATGTTTACACTGAAGCTGTAACCACAACATGAATGCAGTTCTCACATACTATGTGTACATGGAAAGACTGAAATACCTACTTTGCAAAACTCATCTTTTCACAGTCCACTAAAGAAAGAATATCATTGTCCTTCTAAGAAACAGATAGAAATGTTCTTCCCTAGGAAGCAGAGAGCTACTGTATGAAGGTTAGCAGCAGGGATTGGTCCTTTATTATTAGATCGAGGATAAGATTTCAAATTGCAATAAGGGACATGCCCAGAACCAGGGGAGTTCACATATATGTCTAAGGTAAGATGCCCGGGCCAAGTAAGTAATGAAACCAAGATAGAAGGCTGGATAAGCTTGTTAAACAGTCCACATATATGTATACATGGCAATGAGTCTATAATGTGATCGATCCTGCTAAATGCATTCACAAGCCGAACTATATGCTGATGTTATTGCTGCTTGAGAAATGTAATATAGTATATATGAATATGTGTATGTAGAAGATTTCAAATCTGTCAACCATCTCTATCTAGTATTTATCCTCTATCAATTATTATGAATCATTCTGCCAATGCACTGTAAGAGGCAGGAGATAAAAAGTCACAGCGGACATGGCGGCGACTGAGGCAAAGGGAGAGAGCCTTGGAAATGCAGCTGCCGCAAGCACCTGAGCCGACCTTGAGGGCTGTCCATCGGCTCTGCACTCTCTCGATGAATCAGAGAAGTCCCATTGTATCAGAGTAAGATGGACAGTAGCTTTGACTGTGATTGTGGTGAGCTGGAGCCACCTGATCACCAAGAAGAGACTTCTGTCAGCCAACATCACCAGAGCTTCCTGTTGAAACACAGCGACAGGGAAGCGAGGAAGCAGAAGGAACTAGTGCTTCCCAGCGCCTTAGGATGCTGCTCAGGACCAGTCCAGCACTGAATGTATCTGCACTGTGAGAGGATGTCCACGGAGGCCTGCTGGTGCAGATTTATTCACAGTTTTGTCCCATGTTAAGTTGGTTAGCATAGTAAATCTGAGTGCATAGTATGTCATTTCATTCCGTTTGAGTTTCTTGAGTGTTTTCTTTAAATGTCTGTAGAGCTGCTCACCTTCCTTGAACTATGAGCATTGCAATCTTCTTAATTCTCAGTATGAATAGAAATTTTTGAGCTTTAAGTTTGAGGGAAACTCAGTGGGCCTGGTTTGCATCTGCAATGAACATCAAGAAAGCATCCCACTGTGGGAACATGATTGTTTTTCTCCCTATTGTGCATGGGGAAGATCAGCAGGAGCTCTAAGCGTGATTCCAGTTTACGTTAGAAATGACAATGCTATACCACACAAACCACAAATCAGTATATTTTCTGTATTTAATTATAAAAGTTAACTTAGTTTTAAGTTTATTTGCAATTGCCCATCTTTCCATTGGCACTATGGTTTGTGGCCTGCCAAGCTGACCGGAGATGTCAGTTCATGTACATGTTCATGTACATTAAGTACTCACTGTGTATAGGAATCTGTATTTTGGAGGTATTTGATCTATCTACAAAGAAAATATTAGAAATTTATTATAAAATGCTCCTAGAAGTCTTAATGGTATTTATTTAAAAAAAAAAAACTTGTAATGTTAGACTTGTGTGCACGGAAATAATTAAGGTACCTCATTATTGTAGTTTAAACATTGTACATGACAAGCCTTCCCTCACCCTCCCAAGCTATTTTACTATATGTTTTTATTGAATGATCTATTCCCCATCCCTAGACAAGCGTGAATAAAATTACATTAAATGTAGCATGTTACTGCTCAAAAAAAAAAAAAAGAAAGAAAGAAAGAAAAAAAAGGCAGAGTGAATATTTTCTGAATGATACTCTGCATTTGTTTTCTAAGATTTAGAGCTGCTACTATCTCATGGAGCACCTTATGAAATTAATGTACCTAAGAAATATGAATTCACTGTTATAATGTGGAAAGTCACAGAATTTAAATCTTATGTTGGCATTTGGGAAACAAAGTCTTATGTAGCTAGTGTGTCCCTGGACACTCAATCCTTGTTCTTCAGCCTTCAGAGTGGAATGACTCATTATGATTATGTGGCATTTGAATGTCTTGATTCCCTCTTTCAACAGGATTTTAAGAGATAGGAGTTCTGACACATTTAATGCTGACTCAGTACTAAGGGCCACTGGAATGTCATTGCAACATACAGTTTTTTTCCACTCACACAGGTGACCTCAAGACTCTTAATTCTCAGGCTAGAGTGCTGCACAAGAGCAAGAAAGTATCAGCATGGAGGAGTTTGCAGCTCTGTGAGAGCAGCCTATCAGGAGTTTGAGGGAGGTATTTTTAGGTGTTACTTCCTGTTTCTTGTTGGGTGATGCACTTTATGATGATGGTTGGCATGCTGACTCTTCCAGATAGATATGAATTTAAAGTGGCTTCCTGGTCTTTCCTAAGTGCAAGTAACCAGAGACAGGATATGCCTTGAGATGGTTTTTTGAGAGTCAAATGATGACCAGCAAGTTTTTCTGACAATGTTTTATAGTTTTTTCCTCCGAGAATTTTTCAGGCTTGCTCATGTCTATGTACAAGTGTCTGCACCAGCAGATGAGCCCCAACTGGGCAGTAAGATAAGCACCTTCCTACCAAGCTCAATTAAATCCCATAACTGAGAATTTAGGAACAGATAACAGACTCAATAGGAAAAGTAGTATTAAAGCCGAAAGCAAATATCTTTTTTCTTTCATTATCCTGAGAGTTGGATCTCATTTTTACCTAGCTGTTACTTATGTTTATTGGTAAGGTTGATCCGGAAAACTGCAACTTGTTCAAGCACTGAATCCTATCATAGGAGTATAAACACTATAGGCAATTCTCAAAATGATTCTTGGGATAAGGGGGAGTGGAAAAATACTTTTAAAAATATTCTATTTTTAAAAGAATAAACATCGGCGTAAACAAGACTTAAATGATTCTCTAGAATGGAAAATTATCAGCCTTTTTCTATGGTTTTTAACATTAATGATGCTCTCTGTGGCTGTTCTCCATATATACCAAGGCTATCAGGAGCCTGTAGCTATAATGCATCGGATAAACACTGGATAAATCTATTCCAGCTAAACTGTGTTGAGAGCAAGAAATACCCAAGTTCTTTCCAAGCTTCACATCTATTCCAAACTTAAACACACAAATCTGAGTGAAATTCTGATACATAGTCTTATTTCTCAGTTAAGAAATTGTGACAGCAACTAACAGGCATTTTGAATTCCCAAGTCTCTAGGTGTGGCAGGTGGTATTCTGTTTCTCCTGTTTTCCTTTTGTCTTGGAGGTGTGTGTATGTGTGTGTGTGTGTGTGTGTGTGTGTGTGTGTGTGTATGTGTGTGTGTTCATGTGTACATGGATGTGAGCCTGTGTGCCTGCATACTTGTGTGTGAGTATGTATGTATGCAGGCGTGAACATGTGTGTATGTGTGTGTGTGTTTGTGTGTGTGTGTGTGTGTGTGTGTGTGTGTGTTTGTACAGCCTATAGAAGTAAGAAGTCAGTGCTGAATCTCCAGTTTCTTTCCCCTTTATTTCTTAAGACAGGCTCTCTCAATGAACTGGCATTTGCTGAGCCTACCAGGCTGACTAGCTAGTAAGTCACAGAATTAAGCTCCAACTCCTCTGCATAGACAATCTAGTTATTTTCTTTATTTTTCTATTGCTATTATAAAATACAGACAAAAAGCAACTTGTGGAGGAAAGGATTTATTTCAATTTAGAGTTTGAAATCTATAGTGAAGGGAAGTAGGAACAGGAACTCAAGGCAGGAACTGAATCAGGGGCCATGGATGAATGCTGCCTACTGAATTGGCCTAATAGCTTGCTTGGCCATGATTTTTTACAACTCTTCCCTTTTTGTAAATATTAGAGAAAGACCTCAAAGGAAGATCTTCTCTATCATGATTTTGATGGTGAGAAAGGATCACCTGGTCACATGATTATGTGTACTTCATAAATATTCACAAAAATGTATTTAAAATCCATAACACAGTACCCTGTAGATTGCTTCCTACTTTGAGAGAGCCCAAACAATTTCTCTTTCAAGTTTTAGTTTTGCTTAAATTTGATAAAGACTTCTGCTTAAACTATCTATATCACTTGATGGTATTCTTTCCTTTCAGAGTACTAGAATCAAAAGTTAATATGCAGTGTAACAATAGAAATACATACATACATGAACATATACACAAAAATACATATATACACATGCACACACAGTCACAGATATGTATGCACATGTGTGTATACATATTTGCATATACATATTCATGCACCCTCACATAGACATGCAGACACATACATATAAACACACACATATAGAACTGTGAATTTGTGTATAAATGAATACATATGTGTTCATGATGGTTCATATAAATGTTAATAATCAATACTAACATTAATCCAAATGATGTGGTAGGCACATTGACCATAGAATGCTTTCATGCTGCTTAAAACAGTATGTTCACATAGTTTGAAACTCTAATATAATGTGTGATCTTTATAAATGTTCAGTATTTTAATTGATAGTTCCACAGATTTAGTTAAACAAATTATTCTTCACACATATTTCAAATACTGGCTTCTTGTTTTAAACAGTTCTCAATTTTGTAGGCAAGTGAGGGAAATATCTATTTATTAGATACTAGAGGATACTTCAGTGAAAAGACACATAATTCTCTGTTACATCCTTTCTCATTCATGAGTTTTTAGAAATGAGGAAACTAAGATCTAGATGTTGTGAGCAGTGTTCATGGTGTAGATGGGATGTGTGCACGTCTCCATCCTTCCTGCTCAAAATCCATGATTCCAAGGAGCCTCTCCCTCCTCTGTACTGTTTCAGTAGGAAACAATTAGTTGCTTTATAACAGGAATTCACATCAAAAGATACACACATGTGGGCATGCATGCAAACACACACATACACGCAGAGAGAGAGAGAGAGAGAGAGAGAGAGAGAGAGAGAGACTATTCCCAGATATAGGCACCACACTTATACACAGCACCATGTATTAAACATTCTCTTAAGGTGTTGACTTCAATTCACCTTGACACTCTGCTTCAAACTTCCTGTGTGATATCTGAGGATACATTTGCTTCAATTATACTATCATCCATTTGTGCAAAGAACTGAATTCTCAAAAGACTCTAGCATCTAACACGAGTTAAAATACAGGGCACTTTATTAAATATCTCTCAAAGTTCAAAATAATAGTAAATAAAAAAATACTATATTGATACCATGATACATTGATGTATAACTGAACACAGAAAAACATACTGAACACACTCATCTCAGAAGATGCCAGAGGAATAGGATGGTAGGAAAATCACATGTGATATTGGTCCCCTACATCTATCAAATATTCTTCATTGTGAGTATCTATCCTCTCAGTTCTATTGAGTCAGGGTAGGTTCAAAACACGATCATTGATTCCAAAGAAATATGATTCACTCTGCCAAGACCCATGCTTGTGAGTTGATAGCTACATAATTTATGACTCTCTGGTTTTTATGATCTTCATTTTTGTTTTATTAAACAATTAGAGAAAACACAATCATGTTTTATAAGTGTATAAATTATGGCTCATATACAATTTATAGTATATAAAACTCTAATGTACTCTGAGCATCTAAAAACCTGAACTGCAAAGAGTATGAAGCTGAAAATAGTTTTTGTTCCTATACAGTTGTTAAGGACACAACTCAATGTTTTCGTAAGCCTAAGTGCTCAAAACTTCATATAATAAAGTGATGCCTGAATCAATGGAATGTGTACCCTCAGGTTTGGGTGCAGAGACCTCAGCAAGGATGGGGTAGATTGCACTGGCCTCCAGAATAAACAAGGAGAAATACACACTCCAGACTAAGGTTTTGGGTCTGAGGCAAGGTATGCCAAGAGTATTGTCAAGTAAGTAAAAAGTGTCATGTAGTATGTGAGGCAGATAATTACACTTTATTGACAAAGTGCCTCCTTATGAACCCCTCTCCCCAGCAGCAGCTGATAAACTGCAAACTAATTCAAATGTAACAATCAGGCTAGGGAGATGGTAGACTGGGAAGATCCTATGAGTTCATATTCCTAAAACCCATGTAAAACTGAGATATGCTAGAATTCATCAACAATCCCAGTGTTCTCACAGTGAGGTGGTGGGTAGAGACAGACTCCCTGGGACCTCACAGGTCAGCTAGCCTGATGAACTGAACCCACATGTGCACCATACCTTCTAGGCACCTTGACTCCAGGAGCACATACAAGAGTATAATATCCTCTCTAAGAGAGTGTACTACCCATATCTACATATACACTATAACCTTCCTCATGATCCCATGGCATGACACTCATTTCCATGTTCTATACTGATGCTTCCCCTGGTTACAGAGGATTATGAAACTTCTTTTCCTTCTGATCCAGCAGTTACAAAGATTGAAAACTTGACTGATTGTGTTTTGCAAATCAGAGGGAAATATGGTGTCTTACGATGCTGCTGACTGTATTACATAGTGCTCCACACATTCATTATTCTCCAATAGACAATAGTAAGTTGGTACAATCTGAATCTTCTAAAATCTATAATTATTAGTGGGGTCTTTCCATTCTTGCAATGATTAGAGAACAGACAGGTAACAAAAGGTAAAGCAATGAGCAGAGAAGGTTTACACAGCCAATGTAAAAGCTGCACAATTTTCAGAGTGTCTTGGAATACATTCCAGTGGAATGAATTGTTTACACACAATAAAGGATACATTCCAGAGTTTTGGCAGACATTATGGCCAAATTGCTTCCATGTGACTCTCCAGTTTACCTTGAGACCCACACCGCCAAAGCAAACTGCTGACGCCTTTTATTGTAGTTTCCCTTTTTCTCCCTTTTACTTCCTACATCCCATCCCCCTTTTGGCAAAGAATGACAAAAATGCAAATCACTAATCAGATTTATTCAAGTGACACATTTCAGAAGCATAGCCAAACAAATTATTCAGAGCCAGAGCTAGGGACAGAGGTGACAGGGCTGTGTGAATAAATTTCAGTACAGACTTTACTTCTTCTCTGTGATATAATCAGTGTCTTAATTTCCAAAGAGGCTGTCAGAATGCATTAGAGCTCCAACTCCATTAAAGCAACTTCGGATTTTGTGAGCTTGCTGTCTGAGTTATTTAGAGGTTTCATTTATCCAACCTATTTGTATTCGTAAAGACAACTGACTTAGAGGATTAGCAGTTTTTAAAACTGTTTTCCTTTGAAAGGCAATCAAAACCATTTCTTCCCATCAACAGGGCTAATTGTTAGGCATAAACCATTTCATCCTGATTGGATTATGTGACCTTTCCTTGCCAGCGTTTACAGTTCTTTCCTGTGAACATTTCCTGGTATAAGCAATCTTGGTGTATAGCAAATGCTAATTGGACCTTTAAACAGGTCCCATGATAAATATCTTTATGCCTCAATTTAAATATTTCTGGGTACAGAGAGGAGATGGGAGAAGACAATTTGTCATGCCCTTCATCTGTATTCATGGTCCTCCTCTTTCTTCCTCAGCCTCAGCAATATTTGATTACGCTTGTCTCTTGCACATGTTCCCAGTACTTGGTTTCACCTTCTCAGTTTCTGCTAAGCATAGCTAACAATACAGTTCCTGTCACTGCTTGCATTTTCTCTAAAGTAAGGTCCTTCAGATATTTTTATTGTCTGGTTACCCCAGGTAATGCTTAGTATAGGAAGTGTGCCCTGGTTTCATTTCTGTTGCTATAACAAAATACCTGTACAAAACAAAACCTAGTGAATAAAGGATTCCTTTTAGCTTATAATTCTGGATTATAGTCAAGGCACAAGAAACCTGAAGTTTCTAGTCACATATACACAGAAAAAAAAGCACCGTGAAATGAACATCCACATGTCTGCTGTTTTCCCTGATTGCTTGTGCTCATCTGGATTTCTTTCTGCTCTTGTACAGCTCAAGAGCCACTCTCCAGGGAACAGTGTCACCACAGCATGATGAGTTTCCCACAGCAATTATTTTCTTTAAGACACCAAGCTCCCAAAACAGTTGCTATTGCCAAGGGGGCTTTTAGACAGGAACCTGGGGTGGCTGTTCCTTGAGAAGTTTGCCAGCAACTGACCAATGAAGATGTGGATGCTTGGAATCAACCATCAGACTGAGCTGGGGACTCTGGTTGGGGAGCTGCTGGAAGAACTGGAGCACAAGCAATCAAGGAAAACTGCAGACATGTGGATGTACAATGACTGGCCCACCCCCAAGCCTATCTTCAGTGTCTTGTTTAAAACTCAGCTGTGTGCACAACTGAGCAGTCCCCATCAAGGTGTGGTCTTTACCAACATTAACAGCACTTTCAGAAGTATAGCAATAGGCTGGCAGAAGTGTGTGAAATCGTTTTTCAGAAGACAGGTACCTCTTTTGCTGGGACCAGGTTTTACCCTTTTACTTTTACCTAAGCATGAAATACTTATTCGAAGAACAAGAAAATTCTTAGAAAATTCTACTTTCTTGGATTCCAAAATTTCAAGAATCTGGAAAGAATGAAAAGGCATAAATGTCTCTGTAGAATATTTTCATTCCTATCTGCATGTTTACATTCATTTACTTATTAGTGTGAGCTATCAGGGCATTAGAAGAAGATCAAGGCAAAGTCAGTAAGAGACAGCAAGTAAAGCAGAAATCACTGAAAACATAAAAAGGAAGAAGAGGTAGATCTTGAATGGCTAAATATCTTGACAAAAAGAAATGTAGTAGTGTTTAATTTAGCTTGGTTAAATCAAGTCAGTATCTAGTTGGATACCATTTTAGACAGACTTTGGAGAAACTTCCACTTGTGGTTTTTGTCTTATGCCTTCTATTGCTAAGCAATCTTTCCCTCAAGAACATGCTTTTGTGTTTTTAAGCTAAATCCTTCTTACATTTTTCAATCTGTTCTACTTTTGCACCTTACACTTAAAAAAAGGAATCAAATATATATTCAGTAGTATCTTTGCAAATGAGTTTTGATTACTATTAAAATAATTAAGATTAAAAACATGAGTTTATATTGATTCAAATAGATTCATATTTCATTTCCAGCTCACAATATCCTCTTCCAAGGGGCACAACACAGTTTCTTTTAAGCAAGATACTTTATTAGCATTCCCAGGTTCTTATTCATGTTTCTTATCTTAACCTAAATGTCACTGGATAGAAACTACTGCATTTTATTTGTTTTTGTTAGTATACTTTGTTTTGTTTTATTTTATTTTTAACAGCGCTGCATCTTTTACTGTATCCCATGTAGAGTTTGGTTTACTGAAATGAAATCATAGAAAACAATATACACTTGGGTGTATATGGATTTCTGGTGTTGGTAGTCTTGCCATGAAGATAAGCAGCTACTTTGGAATGGACAGAACCTAATGTCTTCCATGGATATGAGTTTCCTGTGGCCTAGGACATAGTAAAAGCATAAGAACTGTATGTTCAGTGCCTGGAGTCAAGCTTACAGAGATGTTAACAAGTACTTACAGGTGCACATGTGATTGGAAAGAGCAAAGAAGAGGGGCATGCACATTTTTTACAGGCCTATAGTCATGCACATGCTTGGAACCACTTCCAATGCATGTGCTCAGGCAAATTTTCTAAGTTCTTTTCTTTTTTTTTTTTGAAACAGGGTTTCTCTGTGTAGTCCTGACTGTCCTGGAACCCACTCTGTAGATCAGACTGGCCTTGAACTCAGAAATCTGCCTGCCTCTGCCTCCCAAGTGCTGGGATTACAGGCGTGCACCACCACGCCTGGCTCTCTAAGTTCTTTTCAAACTGGATCTTGAACTTTCAAGCCTGCAGGACTATGGTCAATATAAACTTCTATTCTACTGAACTTATTTGGCCTTAAGTATTCTGTTATATCATAAAACCTGCATTATGGTAGGCACTAATCTAATTAGTAGTCATGTCTCCAAATGCAATCCTATCAGTATGACGGTTCTGAGACCTGGTTTAGTGCACATAAATATTTGGTTTACAAATGAAAATGGAATCTTTTTAGAAGGATATATAGAGAACTTCATCACAAGAGGGTACTATAATAGGAAGCCACTTGCACTGAAGTTTAGATAATGCTACAAAGTGTAGGATGAAGGATATTGTGAAAGAATATATCAAATTTATATCACATTATGTTACCATTTGAATTAATAATGTCACCAGAGACCTGCTCATAAATTAAATGCTGGGTCTTGGATCTAGCTATATTGAGAAGTGCTGGAAGATATAAAACAAAGTATATAGGAATCATGATGAACCCAGGAACATGCCCATTAAGAGGCTAAAGGTATCCCAGACTTCGTCTGTATCTCTTTATAGGGCATGTATTCCTGCTATCCACGAGTTTGAAGGAAGAGATAGAGTGAATTTTATTTTTTTTCAAAATGTGAGTCAAAATAAACTCATGTTTTTAATGTTACTTATGTTAATTACTTTAACGGTAATCAAAACTTGCTTGCAATGATACAACTGAATAAATATCTGATTTCTTTTTTTTAAGTCAAAGGCACAAAAGTAGAACAGATGGAAAAAAAGGTAAGGAGTAACTTAAAAATAAAATGAATGTTCTTGAGGGATAGGCCACCCAACAATAGAAGACGTCAGATGCTGCAGCAACATCATCATGAAAACAATTTTGCACCCTTATAGGATTGTCACAAAACAGGTTTTCTGTGAGGTATGGAACTGGATTGGATGATTTCATAAGTTAACAAAATTTAAGTCTGGATCTGAGTTAGTGTTTCCTTTAGAGAAAAAGTGCATTGCCAGTCTCTAGAGAGCATGCACCTCCCTTGCCTGCTATACAATGTACGCAGTAGAGAAGAAATTTAAGCAATGGCATTCACCAGCCCTAGAAAAATCTTTGATGATACTACAGAAATTCTGGAGCTTGTTTGCAGTAAAGCGCATGAGAGAGAAGGATGCTACTAGCCATCACTCTACATGACATACAGTCCTGTGTTCAAGGTCAACTGAGCACATATCCCCTGGGAAACTCACCCCAGGTAGTTCAGTTATCCATTAAGTCACTCATTCATCCAATAAATATCAGTACAGCCTAGGTATAGGATACTGCAGTGATCCACATTAAATGATTCCCTCTGTAGGACTCCATAGCCAAAAGGCAAGCAACAGAAAAGAGTGAATGCAGAGTGACAAATAAAGATACAGAAAGAGGTACAAATAGGGCATTGTGCCACAATAGTTCTGGTGGCTTCAGAGAATATAGCAAGTATATTAACCATTTCTTATATGGTTGTTCTTATTCAAGAAAGAACCACCACACATTTTTCACAGAATTGAAGCTATCCTGCCAGCCTAGAATTGTTTAGGTTCTGCCCTTTCCTTGTAACTTAAATTCATCTAAATATACTTCCATGCAACCAGAAATTGTTTTTGTGGTTGCTTATCTAATGGTAAGGTTCAAGTAAGACACAAGGGGCCTGAAATGGAAATATATATCCTGATTGAAAGAAAATACTTGTATAAGATTAACTGGAATCATCAATTGCAGAGTAATTTCCTTGTATGATGTATTATTTTTTGGCTGGTATAAAAGACCCTAACATACAATGTATGGAAGAAATGAATTATTTTGCTCATATTTCCAGGTTTTAATCCATCCCTCTATGTAAATTATCAAGGTAGGAATTTGAAACAGTCAGTCATATCACATCCATTGAACAAAAAGAAATGAATATATGTGAGCCTATTTATGCCTAGCCCCTTTTTACACTTTATAATTTGTGATTCCTTGCTTATCAAAATAGGAGAGTCCTTCTTCCTCAATTACACAATGAAGACAATTCCAGTAGACATGCTCAAACACTAGTAAAATCTAAAGGATCCTTCACAGAGATTCACTTCTCAGATGATTATAGATTGGAGTGTGCTGAAAAAGTAAAACTAGCTTGCACACATTGTTACAATGTACCAATGCAGCAAGTGATTTGAATGGAATTCCTAGTTTTTCCACCACTGCTACAGATGATGTTATGCTCACAGTATTGAAGTGCTGTAAAAGAAATGGAATATTTATACTACTGAGTGTCCTGTGTGCTCAGCAAATGAAAGCTTAGTACTCACAGCTTATTTTGTGTTCACTGAAGTGGCCTCTATTGCTCTTCTATTGGTTCTTCTGTTATTAGAGCAAACATAAATACTGTCTTAAGCCATCAATGGTTCTTTCTTTCTTGATTCTCTGGCTGAAATTACTTTGTGCACTAGATTTGCCTATAAGTTCAGTGAATGGACAAAGGTAGTCAATGGATAAGTGAAATGCCTAGGGATAATGTAGGGATAGGTGTTGAGTGGACTTTGAACATCATGATTGTATTTCCTGTGGAGTGGTGGAAATTATTATCCCTCTTTATCTCATGCTCTATTGCAGCCAGAACCCTCTATGTCTGTGACATCTGCCTGAACCACCTTGGGATGTTGGAGGATGTTGGGCAGTATGCATAACTACAGAATGAGGTTTTATGTGCAACAAGCAAATGTACCATTTAAAGACTTGGAGAACCAGACTTCCCTCAGTGGCACACCACCTCCCTTCTAAACTCAGAAGCAGAGTGCAATGTATATGTTTAATTAAATTTGAAATGACAGAACTGTTTTCTTTGCTGACAAAACTCAATGGATACTAAAGGACCACCTCCTAGATGTCTAGGTCCAGACCATTTACAAAGTAACCTCTAATCATTTACCAACTACCAGCTGTTTGCTGGAACATCTTAAGCCAGTTAAAGAATTGTATCATCCTTCAGTCCATATGGCATCCTTGTAATCTTCTAGACTACTATTCACCTGTCAGAAGTAGAGAGGCAGATGAGGCAAGGAAGGCCAGCAAGGGATATTAAAGGACTGGTATCGCATCTGGCACTTTGATAACCACTGCCTCACATGACTAAGGAAATTAAATAGTAGAGGAAGAACAAAACTGAAGAGCAAAAGAAAAACACAGCTTATTTTGTGTGAATCTAAGTATTTATCTTTTACATCAGTGGAAAGAAGTTATAAAGCACAAATATGTAAGTCTTAGGTGTATTTGTATTAGTGTCCCAAGGCTATAATCAAACAGATTTATGGATTATGGAATTTTGCTTATCTTTTGAAGGTCTTGGTTTTTTTATGTTTAAAGGTACCATGAGATGGTCAATTGTTAACTTAATGGGATTTAGAATCATCATGGAAACACAACTCTCGGATGTATTCATGAGAGTTACCAGGAAGATTTAAGTGAGGAAGGAAGATTTCCCCTAACTATGGGTTTTGTCATTCTCATGAACTGGGACCACTGGTTTAATAAAAAGAGAAGCAATAAACAGCATTATTCATCTTCTTTCTGCTTCCTGACTGTGGATATAATGTTACCAGCTATCTCAAGCCCTTAATTACTATGCCTTAACAAACCATGATGTACTGTGTCCTCAAACTATATATAAAATAAACCATTCATTACGGTATTTTGTTTCTTTCCTTGCTTGTTTGTTTGGTTAGATATCTGATTACAGCAGTAAGAAAAAGAATTAATTTACTGCCTTTCTTTTGAAAGTTATTAAGATGCTATAGAGGAAGAAACACACACATTGGCACATGCATGCACATGCACACCCACACTGATATGGGTGGGAGAGCATGTACACACATAAACACACACACACACACACACACACACACACACGTACACACACACAAGCACCTATATATTGCTATATTTTCTTTCAGTTCTGAAAATTTAATTAACTACTCTTTATATATTCTACATTAACCATCATGTTTAGATTCTCCAAAACAACACAAGTAGATGTGCACATGTTTCACTACAGCAACACATTTAGTTAAGAGCAAGAGTTTGCTCCTGCAAAAGATCTTTCTTCTGTTCCCATTATTCCCATCATGGTAACTTACTAAAGCCTATAAGTATAGCTGACAGGAACACAGAGAAGTCTCCTGGCTTTCTCAGGCATAGTACATGCATGCACATACCCACCTAAACAAGGCACATATGTGCAATAAAAAAGAAAATTTTAAATTTACTTATTTGTGCATGCATCCACCTAAGTATGTGTGTACAAACATGTATCCACAGAAGTCAAGAGTCCTGGCTGTCCCTGGAACTAAAGTTTCTGATGATGGTAAGCTACCAAATCTGGGCACTGGATAATGAAAACTTGTGCTTTGCAAGACAAATATGTGCAGGTAACCACAGAACCATTTATCTAGGCGCCTTAGCTAGCATTTTGACCAGGCCTATTTTACAGGAGTGCTGGGTATCAAACTCAGGTCTTTGTGCTTGTAAGGCAAATACTTACCCAGCTGAACAGCCTTCAAATCACATATATAAACTTTTGTGTTTCTCATATCACACTGCTCTCTCTCTCTCTCTCTCTCTCTCTCTCTCTCTCTCTCTCTCTCTCTCTCTCTCTCTCTCTCTCTCTCTCTCTCTGGAATATAAGGCTTAGGTCCACAGGCTATCCCTATGGAAATGTACATAACAGGGAATAGAGTAATAAGGAATATGTGTGACAGAGAAGCCTCTCCAGTACAAAGAGGCTGAACTGGGTCTTTACAACTTCCTATGTGTTTGAAGTAAAGAAAGACATTAAACAAAATGACCTGGATAGACCTCCAAGACCTATATTGTTCTAATTCCAACTGTAATGTTCATGTTTGCTTCAGGATGAAAACAGGTGAGGAAGACAGGTCATGTAAATGCCTACTATTGACTACACAAATGGTGATGATGTGTTTCCAAGTGCTTATTGCTTTCCTGAGAAGGGTGGTCAGAGAAAGCATAGGACCATTGTGATCCTGGATGTGGACCTGTGGGAATCAAGGTGAAAAGTAAGACACTGTGCAGAAAGCATGATAACTATGGGAGCTGCTTGGTAGCTGCACATTGGAAAACTAGACATTTCCAAATACACAACTGAGTTTACTTCAAGAAAATGCCAGAATCCAAGAAATATTAAGAATTCTTTGTGGCAGTACTGGTAGTTTTTCCCCAGTTAAATATTTTGTATTTCTTTAAAGGAAATATGGATTCAATCTTCAAATGTCAAAAACAAATATTAATTAAGAATAAACTGAAAGAATCAATTGAGCAGTAAACAAAGTCATCGGTATTGTGGGTAAGCAAGATTGAGGAGAATGAAGTAAGTTTAAAGCATTTCTTCCAAAGTTTGTTCTATTATTTTTCCTTAGATATTTTATTTATTTACATTTTTATTAGATATGTTCTTTATTTACATTTCAACTGTTGCCACCCTATTAAAATGGGGTACAGAGCTAAACAAAGAATTTTCAACTGAGGAATATCAAATGGCTGAGAAGCACCTAAAGAAATGTACAACATCCTTAACCATCAAGGAAATGCAAAACAAAACAACCCTGAAATTTCACCCCCACCAGACAGAATGGCCAAGATCAAAACTCAGGGGACAGCAAATGCTGGAGAGGGTATGGAAAAAAAAACTCTCCTCCACTGCTGGTGTGAGTGGATGCTGGTACAACCACTCTGGAAATCATTTTGGCAGTTCCTCAAAACATTGGGCATAATAGTACCAGCGGATCCTGCTGTACCACTCCTGGGCGTATACCCAGAGGATTCTCCAGCATGTAATAAGAACACATGCTCCACTATGTTTATTTACATTTCAAAGGCTAGTTCATTTCCAGGTTTCCACTTCAAAAACCTATTATATTCTCCCTCCCTCTGCTTATCAACACATCCACTCCTGCTTTTCTGTCCTGGAATTCCCCTACATTTGGTTATCGAGTCTTCATTGGAATAAGAGCCTCTCCTCCCATTGCTGTCCAAAAAGGCCATCCTCTGCTACATATGTTGCTAGAGACATGGGTGCTTCCAGATGTACTCTTTGGTTAGGGATTTTGTCCCAGAGAACTCAAGGGATACTGGTTGGTTCATATTATGGTTCCTCCTCAGGGGCTACAAACCTCTTCAGATCCTTCTGTCCTTTCTTTAGCTCCTCCATTGGGAATCCAGTGTTCAGTCCAATGGTTGGCTGTGAGCATCCACCTCTGTCTTTTTAAAGCACTGAGAGAGCCTCTCAGGTGACAGCTATATCAAACAACTGTCAGCAAAAAACTTGTTAGCATCCACCATAGTGTCCAGGTTTGGTAACTGTATATGGGATGGGTCCCCAGGTAGGGCAGTCTTGGATGGCCTTTTCTTCAGTCTCTGCTCTACATTTTTTCTCTATATCTCCTCCCATGAGTATTTTGTTTCCCCTTCTAAAAAGGACCTAAGTATCCACACTTTGGTCTTCCTCCTTTTGAGTATCATGTGGTATTTGATTTGTATCTTGGGTATTCTGAGCTTCTGGGATAACATCCACTTACCAGTGAGTACATAACAGGGGTGTTATTTTGTGATTGGGTTACCTCACTCAGGATGATATTTTCTAGTTCATTCCATTGGCCTGCAAATTTCGTGAATTAGTTGTTTTTAATAGCTGAGTAGTTCTCCATTGTATAAATGTACCACATTTTCTGTATCCATTCACTGTTGAGGGACATCTGGGTTCTTTCCAGCTTCTGGCTATTATAAATAAGGCTGCAATGTACATATTGGAGCACGTGTCCTTATTACATGTTGGAGCACCTTCTGAGTATACCTGGAGTGTATGCAGGAGTGGTATAGCTGGGTCCTCAGGTTACGTACTATGTCCAATATTATGGGGAAACACCTAACAGTTTTCCAGAGTGGATTTAACAGCTTGCAATCACACCAACAGTGGAGGAGTTTTCTTTCTCCACATGCTCTCTACCATCTGCTGTCCCCTGAGGTTTTTTTTTTTTTTTTTTTTTTTTGGTTTTTTTTTTAATTTTTATTTTCTATATTCTATGTTTACATTCCAAAGGCTTTCCCCTTTCCCAGTTCCCACCCACCATAGTTCCCATAGTTCCTCTCCCCCTCAACTATTCCCCAATCATTCCCCCTCCCCCCTCGGTTTCTTTACTAAACTGGATGCAATCTTTACAGGCCCAGGGTCCTCTCCTTTCTTCTTCTTGGGAATCACTTGACTTGCTATTTGTGTCTTGAGTATTTAGGGCTTCTCACTCTCCTGAGTTTTTGATCTTAGCCATTCTGACTGGTGTGAGGTGGAATCTCACAATTGTTTTGATTTGTATTTTCTTGATGACTAAGGATGTTGAATATTTACCAAGGTGCTTCTGAGCCATTCAGTATTCCTCACTTGAGAATTCTTTGCTTAGCTCTGTAACCCATTTTTAATAAGGTTATTTAATTCTCTGGAGTCTTACTTCTTGAGTTTTTTGGTATATATTGAATATTAGCCCTCTATAAGATGCAATGTTGATGAAGATCTTTTTCTAATCTGTTGACTGACATTTTGTCCTATTGATAGTGTCCTTTGCCCTACAGAAGCTTTGCAGTGCTATGAGGCCCATTTCTCAATTCTTGAACTTAGAGCCTAAGCTATTGGTGTTCTATTCAGGAATTGTTCCCATGTGCCCATATGCTCAAGGCTCTTCCCCACTCTCTTTTCTATTAGTTTCAGTGTATCTGGTTTTATGTGGAGGTCCTTTTTCTAATCGGACTTGAACTTTGTACAAGGAGATAAGAATGGATCATTTGCATTCTTCTACATGCTGACCACTAGTTGAACCAGCACCATTTGTTAACAATGTCTTTTTTCCACTGGATGATTTTAGATCTTTTGTCAAAGATTAAGTGATCAATGGTGTGTGGGTTCATATTTGTGTATTAAATTCTACCTGCCAGTTACTGTACCAATACAATGCAGTTTTTATCCCGATTGCTCTGTAGTACAGCTGTAGGTCAGGGATGGTAATTCCACCTGACATTATATTATTGTTGAGAATAGATTTTGCTATCTTGGGTTTTTTTTTATTCCAGATGAATTTTCAAATTTTTCTTTCTAGCTCTATAAAGAATTGATTTGCAATTTTGATGGGGATTGCATTGAATCTGTAGATTGCTTTCAGCAATATGGACATTTTTACTATAGTAATCCTGCCAATCCATGAGTATGGGAGGTCTTTCTGTCTTCTGATATGTTCTTTGACTTCTTTCTTCAGAGACTTGAAGTTTTTCCACACAGATCATTCACTTGTTTAGTTAGAGTCACACCAAGGCATTTTATATAATTTTGTGACTATTATAAAGGGTGTTGTTTCCCTAATTTCTTTCTTAGCTTGTTTATCTTTGAGTAGATGAAGGTCAATGATTTTTTTAATTAATTTCATATTCAGCAACTTTGCTGAAGTCTTTATCAGGCTTAATATTTCTCTGGTGGAATTTTTGGGGCCAATTAAGAATAGTATCATATGATCTGCAAATAGTGATATTTTCACTTCTCCCTTTCCAATTTGTATTCCTTTCACCTCCTTTTGATGTCTAATTGCTCCGGCTAGGACTTTGAGTACTATATTGGAGAGTTTTTGAGAGAGTGGGCAGCCTTGTCTAGTCCCTAACTAAATAGAGAAAACTTGAAGTTTGTTCTTTTCTCTTTTCCTCCCTCTCTTTCTCCTTCTCTCTCTCCTTCCCTCCTTTGTATGTCTCTCCCTTCTTCTCCTAGTCCACTGCCTCACAGCCATCTCTTCAAAACAGCTTCTCAAGTACATGTTATGGGCCATTTTGATGAAGGCCTATGTACCTGTGATGGAAGCCCAGTTGGCCAGGGGAGTCCTTTGTTGGGCCTGGTGGCTGGAGAAGGCCTGTTTCATTGCTGTAACATGACACATTAGATAAGAAGAGGCAATCCATGATTCTAAATGATTATTGTAGATAAATAAAGTGAGAGACGGGAGATAGAGAGGTAAAAGTCTGCTACGACAATTTGGAAAGAGGAGGAAGAGAAGAGAGAAAGAGAAAGATAGGAGAAAGGAGAGAGAAGAGAAGAGAAGAGAAGAGAAGAGAAGAGAAGAGAAGAGGAGAGGAGAGGAGAGGAGAGGAGAGGAGAGGAGAGGAGAGGAGAGGAGAGGAGAGAGGAGAGGAGAGGAGAAGAGAAGAGAAGAGAATAGGGCAAGAGAGAAGGACAGGAGAGAAGACAAGAGAGTGAGGAGGGGCTAAGCATCCCCTCTTATAGTGTGCCAGGCTACCTGGCTATTGCTAGGTAATGGTGGGGGTGGAGTTCATCCAGAATACCAGGGGCTTGGGGTGTGGCCTTATGTGACTGATAACCACAGAGTTATGGAGTTGAGGTCCTTGTGGTATCAGCCTTGTGTCTGGGAACATGGGCAAACAGCCTTCTGTCCCTCGTGGATTAAGTTCACTGGGTCAGCATAGATCAACTAACTCAACCAGAACAGAGACTGCCTTTCAAGGTCCAACACATGTCACAGTATTTTACAGATTAGACTGAATCACACCATGTACAAAATGGATACTTAGACTAGCCAAATTGTTGATTCCCAAGTTCATTATTAATGATGCCTCAGCAAGAGAAACGTGAAAATTGTTTAAGGAAGTCACTTGAAATCAACCTCTGGCTGTCTTATGCACATGTGCACACAACCATACATATGTATCAAAACACATAGAAATATGCATGCACACCATACAGAAATGAAAATGAAGGAATAAACTAGAAGGTCTCAGGTGGATTTTGTACAGAACTCTGCAAACATCTGTAGAAGTTCAATTCCCCTAAAAACACAGGGCAGGAAATATGTTAATGCACACTGTTCTTCTTCCACTTCTCATTTAAACTTTATGAGTTCCTCTTAGTATCTTGTTGTCTCCACTATTCTAGAATTAACATGCCTTACTGGTTACCCAATCACTTTATATACTTAAAAGTAAATTAAGGGAAAAATCTCTTTGATATAAGATATCTCCTGCTCTGCCTGGTGTCCAAATAAGCTGACCTTGAATTAAAGACCCCCCCACACACACATACACTTTAAACTTACACATTTTCTGAATGTGATCATCCTTAAGTGTCTTTCAGGTCCCTATTCCAGGTTACCTTTCTAATAATTCAAACAGATAGGAAACTGAAAATTTGGCCATTTAAATGATGGGACATGCCAAAATTATATAAGTTCACTAATGTTCTTTTCTAAAAGTTATTACCCAGGTTTAACTTGTCCACCAGACAAAACTAAGTTTTCCTGATAAGAACCCAGAGAATTTAAGACCAGGACTTAATTGTGTTTATGACCCTGGGATTCTAACTTGTGTCTGATAGAATCATGTTTTTCAGTTTGAGAATTGGCCTAATGACCAATTGTAAATGAGGGCTGTCTCCTTTTTCGTTTTTTGGGGAGAGAACATAATTGGAAGTCATTCTTTGTGAACAAACATTAGGAGAAAATTTTCTAAGCAATTCTAAGCTTCAGTGATGGTGCAAATTTATTTCCTTGCAGTTTATAAGCCTGATTAGTACACTTCTTATCTTCCAAACTTATTGTAGGCAGTACTTCTTTAGCTAAATTCTGCTCTGTATAACTGAGTGTTCCCAAACAAATTTAATAGGAAATCCTTCATAGTGTCAATTATACAAGATCAAGTTTCTCATGTACCACCACTACCTTGTCAGCCAACATCATAGGACTTTTTATCAACCAGAGACCATGGTTTCACTAGTCTGTGGCAGTCACTTAATTTCTCCTCAACCTTTTTGAAGACTGAAAAAAAAACATATGCTAATGGATTATTAATATCCTTCCATTAGAGTCTTACTATTTAATTATAATTAGATTAAAATATTGTGTATTTGTCAGGAATTTTAGAGAAATGATGTTGTACTGCAGGAAGGATTTGTATAAGGTTGTTAGGATGCTAGTATTCTTTTTTTAATTTTTTTATTGGATATATACTATATTAATATTTCATTTCCCTTTTTCTGGTTCCCTGTCCCCCAAAGGTCCCACATGCCCCCTTCCCTCCCCGTTTTCCCCCATCTACCCTTTCCCACATCCCTGTTCTGGTATTCCCCTACACTGATCCTTTGAGCCTTTCCAGAACCAGGGTCGACTCCTTCCTTCATCTCGGACATCATTTGGTATGTGGATTGTGTCTTTGGTGTCCCAAGTTCTAGGCTAATATCCACTTATCAGTGAGTGCATACCATGGGTATTCTTTTGAGACTGGGTTACCTCACTTAGTATGATACTCTCCAGCTCCATCCATTTCTCTAATAATTTCATGAATTCATTGTTTCTAAAGGCTGAATAGTATTCCATTGTGTATATATACCACATTTTTTTTTGTATCCATTCTTCCATTGAGGAACATCTGGGTTATTTCTAGCTTTTGGCTATTATAAATAGAGCTGCTATGAACATAGTGGAGCATGTATCCTTATTGCATACTGGGGAATCTTCTGGTTATATGACCAGAAGTGGTATGGCTGGGTCCTCCTGAAGTATCAAGTTCAGTGTTCTGAGGAACCGCCAGACTGATTTCCAGAGTGGTTGTACCAGCTTGCAGTCCCATCAGTAGTGGAGGAATGTTGCTCTTTCTCCACATCCTTGCCAACACCTGCTGTTTCTTGAGTTTTTAATCTTAGCCATTCTGACTTATATGAGGTGAAATCTCAGGGTTGTTATGATTTTCATTTCTTTAATGACTAATGATATTGAACATTTTTAAGGTGTTTCTCAGCCATCCAAAATTCTTCATGTGAAAAGTCTTTGTTTAGCTCTGTACCCCATTTTTTGATAGGGTTATTTGGTTTTCCGGGGTCTATTCTCAAATTCATCTGGAGCAACAAAAAATCCAGGATAGCTAAAACTATTCTCAACAATAAAAGGACTTCTGGAGAATCAATATCCCTGACCTCAAGCAGTACTACAGAGCAATTGTGTTAAAAACTGCATGGTATTGGTACAGCAACAGGCAAGTAGATCAATGGAATAGGATTGAAGACTCAGAAATGAACCCACAGACTTATGGTCACTTTATCTTTGATAAAGGAGCTACAACCATCCAGTGGAAAAAAGATAGCCTTTTCAACAAATGGTGCTAATTCAACTGGAGGTCAACATGCAGAAGAATGTCGACCCACTCTCTTATCTTCTTTTTTTTTTTAAATTATTGGATATATTCTATATTTACATTTCATTTCCCCTTTTTTGTTTCCCCACCCCCCTAAGGTCCCACATGCCCTTTTCCCTCCCCCTGCTCCCTCTTCCAACCCTTCCCACTTCCCTGTTCTGGTATTCCCCTACACTGATGCTTTGATCCTTTCCAGCATTAGTGTCCATTCCTTTATGCTTGTCAGACATCATTTGGTATGTGAATTGTGTCTTTGGTGTCCCACGATTCTAGGTTAATATCCACTTATCAGTGACTGCATACCATGGGTATTCTTTTGAGACTGGGTTACCTCACTTAGAATGATGTTCTCCAGCTCCATCCATTTCTCTAAGAATTTCATGAATTTATTGTTTCTAATGGCTGAATAGTATTCCATTGTGTATATATACCACATTCTTTTGTATCCATTCCTCTGTAGAGGAACATCTGGGTTCTTTCCAGCTTCTGGCTATTATAAATAAGGCTGCTATGAACACAGTGGAGCATGTATCCTTACTGCATGCTGGGGAGTCTTCTGGGTATATTCCCAGGAGTGGTATGGCTGGATCCTCCGGAAGTATCATGTCCAGTTTTCTGAGGAACCACCAGCCTGATTTCCAGAGTGGTTGTAGCAGCTTGCAGTCCCACCAGCAGTGGAGGAGTGTTCCTCTTTCTCCACGTCCTTGCCAACACCTGATGCCTTCTGAGTTTTTAATCCTAGCCATTCTGACAGGTGTGAGGTGAAATCACAGGGTTGTTTTGATTTGCATTTCTCTAATGACTAATGATGTTGAACATTTTTAAGGTGTTTCTCAGTCATCCGATTTCTTCAGGTGAAAAGTCTTTGTTTAGCTCTGTACCCCATTTTTGGAGAGGGTTATTTGGTTTAATGGTGTCTAACTTCTTGGTTTCTTTGTATACATTGGATATTAGCCCTCTCTTGGATGTGGGATTGGTGAAGATCTTTTCCCAATTTGTTGGTTGCAGATTTGTCCTTTTTTTTTTTAGTTATTTTTATTTTCTATATTCTATGTTTACATTTCAAAGGCTTTCCCCTTTCCCAGTTCCCACCCACCATAGTTCCCATAGTTCTTCTCCCCCCCAACTATTCCCCAATCATTCCCCCTTCCCCCTCGGTTTCTTTACTAAACTGGATGCAATCTTTACATGCCCAGGGTCCTCTCCTTTCTTCTTCTTGGGAATCATTTGACTTGCTATTTGTGTCTTGAGTATTTAGTGCTTCTGGGCTCATTAATATCCACTTATCAGTGATTGCATTTCATGTGCATTCTTTTGTGATTGGGTTAGCTCACTCAGGATGATATTTTCCAGGTCTAACCATTTACCTACAAATTGCATGAATTCATTATTTTTAATTGCTGAGTAGTATTCCATTGTATAAATATACCACATTTTCTGTATCCATTCCTCCTTTGAGGGATATTTGGGCTCCTTCCAATTTCTGGCTATTATAAACAAGGCTGCTATAAACATAGTGGAGCATGTGTCTTTATTGCATGTAGGGGAATCCTCTGGGTATATGCCCAGGAGTGGTATGGCAGGGTCCTCTGGAAGTGACATGCCCAATTTTCTGAGGAACCGCCAAACTGATTTCCAGAGTGGTTTTACCATTTTGCAATCCCACCAACAGTGGAGGAGTGTTCCTCTTTCTCCACATCCTCGCCAGCACTTGTTGTCTCTTGAGTTTTTAATCTTAGCCATTCTGACTGGTGTGAGGTGGAATCTCAGGGTTGTTTTGATTTGCATTTCCCTGATGACTAATGATGTTGAACATCTCTTAAGGTGTTTCTCGGCCATCCGAATTTCTTCTGGTGAAAATTCTTTGTTTAGCTCTGTGCCCCATTTTTTGATAGGGTTATTTGTTTCTTTGCGGTCTAACTTCTTGAGTTCTTTGTATATATTGGATATTAGCCCTCTGTCGGATGTGGGGTTGGTAAAGATCTTTTCCCACTTTGTTGGTTGCCGTTTTGTCCTTCGGACAGTGTCCTTTGCTTTGCAGAAACTTTGTAATTTTATGAGGTCCCATTTGTCGATTCTTGATCTTAGTGCGTACGCTATTGGTGTTCTGTTCAGGAACTTTTCCCCTGTGCCCAAGTCCTCCAGGGTCTTCCCAAGTTTATTTTCTAATAGTTTCAGTGTGTCTGGTTTTATGTGGAGGTCCTTGATCCACTTGGAGTTGATCTTAGAGCAAAGAGATAAGAGTGGGTCAATTCGCATTCTTCTGCATGTTGACCTCCAGTTGAACCAGCACCATTTGTTGAAAAGGCTATCTTTATTCCATCGGATGGTTGTGGCTCCTTTATCAAAGATCAAGTGACCATAAGTCTGTGGGTTAATTTCAGGGTCTTCAATCCTGTTCCATTGATCTGTTTGCCTGTTGCTATACCAATACCATGCAGTTTTTAACACAATTGCTCTGTAGTACTGCTTGAAGTCAGGGATATTGATTCCCCCAGAAGTCCTTTTATTGTTGAGAATAGTTTTAGCTATCCTGGGTTTTTTGTTGCTCCAGATGAATTTGAGAATTGCTCTTTCTAGATCTATGAAGAATTGAGTTGGGATTTTGATGGGGATTGCATTGAATCTGTATATTGCTTTTGGCAAGATGGCCATTTTTACTATATTGATCCTGCCAATCCAGGAGCAAGAAATATTTTTCCATCTTCTGAGGTCTTCTTCGATTTCTTTCTTCAGGGACTTGAAGTTCCTGTTGTACAGATCTTTCGCTTGTTTGGTTAGAGTTACGCCAAGATACTTTATGTTGTTTGTGGCTATTGTGAAGGGTGTTATTTCCCTAATTTCTTTCTCTGCCTGCTTGTCCTTTGAGTACAAGAAGGCCACTGACTTGCTTGAGTTAATTTTATAACCTGCCACTTTGCTGAAGTTGTTTATCAGCTGTAGAAGTTCTCTGGTGGAGTTTTTTGGGTCGCTTAGGTAAACTATCATATCGTCTGCAAATAATGATAGTTTCACTTCTTCCTTTCCAATTTGTATCCCTTTGACTTCCTTATGTTGTCTAATTGCTCTTGCTAGAACTTCAAGTACTATATTGAAAAGATATGGAGAGAGAGGGCACACTTGTCTAGTCCCTGATTTTAGTGGGAATGCTTCAAGTTTCTCTCCATTTATTTTGATGTTGGCTACTGGTTTGCTGTAGATTGCTTTTACTATGTTTAGGTATGGGCCTTGAATTCCTGCTCTTTCCAAGACTTTTAGCATGAAAGGATGCTGAATTTTGTCGAATGCTTTTTCAGCATCTAATGAGATGACCATGTGGTTTTTTTCTTTCAGTTTGTTTATGTAGTGGATTACATTGATGGATTTCCGTATATTGAACCATCCCTGCATCCCTGGGATGAAGCCTACTTGATCATGGTGGATGATCGTTTTGATGTGCTCTTGGATTCGGTTAGCAAGAATTTTATTTAGTATTTTTGCATCTATATTCATAAGAGAAATTGGCCTGAAGTTCTCTTTCTTTGTTGGATCTTTTTGTGGTTTAGGTATTAGCGTAATTGTGGCTTCGAAGAATGAGTTGGGCAGTGTCCCTTCTGTCTCTATTTTGTGGAATAGTTTGGAGAGTATTGGTGTTAAGTCTTCTTTGAAGGTCTGGTAGAATTCTGCACTAAAACCATCTGGTCCCGTACTTTTTTTGGTTGGGAGGCTTTCTATAACCCCTTCTATTTCTTTAGGGGTTATGGGACTATTTAGCTGGTCTACTTGATGCTGATTTAATTTTGGTATTTGATATCTGTCTAGGAAATCGTCCATTTCCTCCAGATTCTCCAGTTGTTTTGAGTATAGACCTTTGTAGTAGGATCTGATGATCTTTTGAATTTCCTCAGTTTCTGTTGTTATGTCTCCCTTTTCATTTCTAATTTTGTTAATTTGTATACTGTCTCTGTGTCCTTTGGTTAGTCTGGCTAAGGGTTTATCTATCTTGTTGATTTTCTCAAAGAACCAGCTCCTGGTCTTGTTGATTCTTTGTATGGTTCTCTTTGTTTCTATTTGATTGATTTCAGCCCTGAGTTTGATGATTTCTTGTCTTCTACTCCTCCTGGGTGAATTAACTTGTTTTTCTTCCAGGGCTTTAAGGTGTGCCATTAAGCTGCTAGTGTATGCTCTCTCCAGTTTCTTTTTGGATGCACTTAGAGCTATGAGTTTTCCTCTTAGCACTGCTTTCATTGTGTCCCATAGATTTGGGTAGGTTGTACCTTCATTTTCATTGAATTCTAAAAAGTCTTTGATTTCTTTTTTTATTTCTTCCTTGACCAAGGTGTCATTGAGTAGAGTATTGTTCAGTTTCCATGTGTATGTGGGCTTTCTGTTGTTTTTGTTGCTATTGAAGACCACTCTTACTCCATGGTGATCTGATAAGAGGCATGGGATTAGCTCGATCTTCTTGTATTTGTTGACATCTGTCTTGTGACCAATTATATGGTCTATTTTGGAGAAGGTACCATGCGGTGCTGAGAAAAAGGTATATTCTTTAGCTTTAGGATGAAATGTTCTATATATATCTGTTAAATCCAATTGGTCCAGAGTTTCAATTAGTTTCACTGTGTCCCTGTTTAGTTTCTGCTTTCCTGATCGGTCCATTGAGGAGAGTGGGGTGTTGAAGTCACCCACAATTATTGTGTTAGGTGTAATGTGTGCTTTAAGCTTTAGTAAGGTTTCTTTTACGAAGGAGGGTGCCCTTGCATTTGGAGCATAGATGTTCAGTATTGAGAGCTCTTCCTGGTGGATTTTCCCTTTGGCCAGCAAGAAGTGACCTTCTGAGTCTCTTTGGATGATTTTAGGTTGAAAGTTAATTTTATCTGATATTAGAATGGCTACTCCAGCTTGTTTCCTGAGACCATTTGCTTGTAAAATTGTCCTCCAGCCTTTTACTCTAAGGTAGTGTTTGTCTTTAACACTGAGATGTGTTTCCTGTATGCAGCAAAATGTAGGGTCCTGTTTCCGTATCCAGTCTGTTAATCTATGTCTTTTTATTGGGGAATTGAGTCCATTGACGTTAAGAGATATTAAGGAATAGTAATTATTACCTCCAGACATTTTTGAAATTATATTTATTTATCTTATTTATTTTTTATATTCGAGAGGTTATCTTCTTTTGGGTTTGATGAGAGGAGGTTTCTATCTTGCTTCTTCCCGGGTGTAGTTTCCGTCCTTGTCTTGGTGTTTTCCCCCTATTATCCTTTGTAGGGCTGGATTTGTGGAGAGATATCTTGCAAATTTGGTTTTGTCATGGAATACCTTGATGTCTCCATCAATGGCAATTGAGAGTTTTGCTGGGTAAAGTAGTTTTGGCTGAAGTTTGTGTTCTCTTAGAGTTTGCATGATATCTGCCCAGGATCTTCTAGCTTTCATGGTCTCAGGTGAGAAGTCTGGTGTTATTCTGATAGGTTTTCCTTTATATGTTACTTGGCCTTTTTCTCTTGCTGCCTTTAGTATTCTTTCTTTGTTTATTACATTTGGAGTTTTGATTATTATGTGAGGGGATGTATTTCTGTTCTGGTCCAGTCTGTTTGGGGTTCTATAGGCTTCTTGTATATTCATGGGCATCTCTCTCCTTAGGTTGGGGAAGTTTTCTTCCATAATTTTATAGAAGATATTAGCTGGCCCTTTAACTTGTAAATCTTCACTCTCGTCTATACCTATAATCCTTAGGTTTGGTCTTCTCATAGTGTCTTGGATTTCCTGGATGTTTTGGGTTACCACCTTTTTGCATTTAGTATTTTCTTTGACTGTTGAATCAATGGTTCCTATGTTATCTTCAGCTTCTGAGATTCTGTCTTCTATCTCTTGTATTCTATTGTTGATACTTGCGTCTATGGCCCCTGATTTCTTCCCCAGGTTTTCTAGCTCCAATGTTGTCTCCCTCTGTGATTTCTTAGTTGTTTCTACTTCTGTTTTTAGTATCTGGATGGATGTGCTCAGATCTTTCGCTTGCTTGATTGTGTTTTCATGTATTTCTTTAATAGATTTTTGTGCTTCCTCTTTCATAGCTTCTACTTGTTGGCCCACGTTCTTCTGTAGTTCTTTAAGTGACTTTTGTCTTTCTTCCTTATTGTCTTCTTCTCTTTGATCCATCTTCTCCTGCATTTCTTGAAGTGATTTTTGTATTTGCCTCGTAAAGGCTTCTAACTTTTGATCCATTTTCTCCTCTATTTCTTTACGAGATTTTTCTATGTGTTCAGCTACCAGCATCCTGACCAGTGATTTTATATCCAAGTCTTGTTTTTCTGGTGTTTTAGGGTATCCAGGGATTCCTGTTGTTGGAGAACTGGGTTCAGATGCTGTCATGTTGCCTTGATTTTTGTTAGTAACGTTCCTTCGTTTTCCTTTTGCCATCTGGTTATTTCTGGTTTTAGTTGGCCTTGTTGTCAGTGGCTGGTGTTTGAATCTCCTGTGAGGCTGGGCTCACCTGTTGTTTCTCTATTGGTGAATATGTGTGACTGCTGCTTTAAGGGATCATAAGCTGGCTGCCACCCATGCGATTGTAGCCCCTGTTGGAGTCTGTCTACCTGGGCTTCTCCAGCTGTGTCCTGGTTGCAAGGAACTCCGAGAGCCTAGCAGATCCCCCGTGAGGGTAGCCCTGGAAGGGGTGTTTACCTGGGCCTTTCCAGCTGTGTCCTGGTTGCAATATGGAGGCCCGCCTCTACACCGCTGGTCTAGGGGCCGGCGAGCTGGTTGCAGAACGCAGCTTAGGTGCTCACCCGAGGGCGGGGATGTCCCACAGAGCCTGGGCCTTTCCAGCTGTGTCCTGGTTGCAATATGGAGGCCCGCCGCTACACCGCTGGTCTAGGGGCCGGCGAGCTGGTTGCAGAACGCAGCCTATGTGCTCACCAGAGGTCGGGGATGTCCCACAGAGCCTGGGCCTTTCCAGCTGTGTCCTGGTTGCAATATGGAGGCCCGCCGCTACACCGCTGGTCCAGGGGCCGGCGAGCTGGTTGCAGAAGTAGCCTTGGTGCTCACCAGAGGGCTCAGGGATGTCCCACAGAGCCTAGGCGGGACTCCGCCTGCTTGGCTCCGAGAACCTAGCAGATACCCCCGTGAGTGTAGCCCTGGAAGGGGTGTTTACCTGGGCCTTTCCAGCTGTGTCCTGGTTGCAATATGGAGGCCCGCCGCTACACCGCTGGTCCAGGGGCCGGCGAGCTGGTTGCAGAAGCAGCCTTGGTGCTCACCAGAGCTCTCGGGGATGTCCCACAGAGCCTAGGCGGGACTCCGCCTGCTTGGCTCCGAGACCCCGAGGGCGGGGATGTCCCACAGAGCCTGGGCCTTTCCAGCTGTGTCCTGGTTGCGATATGGAGGCCCGCCGCTACACCTCTGGTCTAGGGGCCGGCTACACCGCTGGTCTAGGGGCCGGCGAGCTGGTTGCAGAACGCAGCTTAGGTGCTCACCCGAGGGCGGGGATGTCCCACAGATCCTGGGCCTTTTCAGCTGTGTCCTGGGCCTTTCCAGCTGTGTCCTGGTTGCAATATGGAGGCCCGCCGCTACACCGCTGGTCCAGGGGCCGGCCCCCAGATTTGTCCTTTTGACAGTGTCTTTTGCCTTACAGAAACTTTGTAATTTTATGAGGTCTCATTTGTCTATTCTTGATCTTAGAGCATAAGAGATTGGTGTTCTGTTCAGGAATTTTCCCCTGAGTCAATGTCCTCAAGGGTCTTCCCCAGTTTCTTTTCTATTAGTTTTAGTGTTTCTGGAGTGTATTTGGAGGTCCTTGATCCACTTGGAGTTGAGCTTAGTGCAAGGAGATAAGAGTGGATCAATTTTCATTCTTCTGCATGTTGACCTCTAGTTGAGCCAGTACCATTTGTTGAAAAGGCTATCTTTTTTCCACTGGATGTTTTTAGCTCCTTTGTCGAATATCAATTGGCCATATATGTGTGGATTCAATTCTGGGTCTTCAATTCTATTCCATTGATCCACGTCCCTGTCACTGTACCAATACCATGCAGTTTTTAACACTACTGCTCTGTAGTATTGCTTGAGGTCTGGGATATTGATTCCCCCAGAAGATTGTTTACTGTTGATGATTGTTTTAGCTATCCTAGGTTTTTTGTTATTCCAGATGAATTTGAGAATTGCTCTTTCTAACTCTATAAAGAACTGAGTTGGGATTTTGATGGGGATTGTGTGGAATCTGTATATTGCTTTTGGCAAGATTGCCATTGTAACTATATTAATCCTACCAACCCATGAGCATGGAGGATTTTTCCATTTTCTGAGGTCTTCTTCAATTTCCTTCTTCAGAGAAATGAAGTTTTTGTCATTTAAATCTTTCACTTGTTTGGTTAGAGTCACAGCAAGATACTTTATATTGTTTGTGGCTATTGTGAAGGGTGTCATTTCCCTAATTTCTTTCTCAGCCTGCTTATCTTTGCATATAGGAAGGCTACTGATTTGCTTGAGTTGACTTTATAACCAGCCACTTTGCTGAAGTTGTTTATCAGCTGTAGGAGTTCTCTGGTGGAGTTTTTTGGGTCGCTTAAGTGTACTATCATATCATCTGCGAATAGTGATAGTTTGACTTCTTACTTTCCAATTTGTATCGCTTTGTCTTTCTTATGTTGTTGAAATGCTCTAGCTAGTACCTCAAGTACTATATTGAAGAGATATGGTGAGGGGGCAGCCTTGTCCAATCCCTGATTTCAGTGGGATTGCTTCAAGTTTCTCTCCATTTACTTTGATGTTGGCTATCGGTCTTCTGTAAATTGCTTTTACTATGTTTAGATATGGGCCTTGAATTTCTGTTCTTTCCAAGGCTTTAAGCATGAAAGGATGCTGAACTTTGTCAAATGCTTTTTCAGCATCCAATGAGATGACCATGTGGTTTTTTTTTTATTTGAGTTTGTTTATGTAGTGGATTACATTGATGGATTTCCGTATATTGAAACATCCCTGCATCCCTGGGATGAAGCCAACTTGATCATGGTGAATGATCGTTTTGATGTGTTCCTGGATTCGGTTGGCAAGTATTTTATTTAGTATTTTTGCATCAATATTCATAAGGGAGTTTGGCCTGTAGTTCTCTTTCTTAGTTGGATCTTTGTGTGGTTTTGGTATCAGGGTAATTTTGGCTTCATAGAATGAGTTGGGTATTGTTCCTTCTGTTTCGATTTTGTGGAATGGTTTGAAGAGTATTGGTATCAGGACTTCTTTGAATGTCTGATAGAATTCTGCTCTAAAACCATCTGGTCCCGTGCTTTTTTTGGTTGGAAGACTTTCTATGACCCCTTCTATTTCTTTGGGGGTTATGGGTCTGTTTAGATGATCTATTTGATCCTGATTTAATTTTGGTATTTTGTTTCTGTCTAGGAAATTGTCCATTTCCTCCAGATTCTCCAGTTGTGTTGAGTATAGGTTTTTGTAGTAGGATCTGATGATTCTGTGAATTTCCTCAGTTTCTGTTGTTATATCCCCCGTTTCATTTCTAATTTTGTTAATTTGATTACTGTCTCTGTGCCCTTTGGTAAGTCTGGCTAGGGGTTTTTCTATCTTGTTGATTTTCTCAAAGAACCAGCTCCTGGTTTTGTTGATTCTTTGTATGGTTCCCTTTGTTTCAACTTGATTGATTTCAGCCCTGAGTTTGATGATTTCCTGTCTTCTACTCCTCCTGGGTGATATAGCTTCTTTTTCTTCTGGGGCTTTCAGGTGGGCCATTAAGTTGCTAGTGCATGCTCTCACCTGTTTCTTTTTGGAGACACCCAGGGCTATGAATTTTCCTCTTAGAACTGCTTTCATTGTGTCCCATAGATTTGGGTATGTTGTACTTCATTTTTATTAAATTCTAAAAAGTCTTTGATTTCTTTCTTTATTTCTTCCTTGACTAAGGTATCACTGAGTAGAATATTGTTCGGCATCCACGTGTATGAGGTTTTTCTGTTGTTTTTGTTGCTATTGAAGAACACTCTTACTCCATGGTGATATGATAGAAGGCATGGGATTAGTTCGATCTTTTTATATTTGTTGATGTCTGTCTTGTGACCAATTGTATGGTCGATTTTGGAGAAGGTACCATGAGGCGTTGAGAAAAAGGTATAGTCTTTTGCTTTAAGATGAAAGGTTATATATATATGTATGTATATATATTGTTAAATCCAATTGGTACAATGTTTCAATGAGTGTCACTGTGTCCCCGTTTAGTTTCTGTTTTCCTGATTGGTCCATTGAGGATAGTGGAGTGTTGAGTTCCCCCACAATTATTGTGTTAGGTGCAATGTGTGCTTTGAGCTTTAATAAAATTTCTTTTACAAATGTGGTTGCCCTTGTATTTGGAGCGTAGATGTTTAGAATTGTGACTTCTTCTTGGTGTATTCTTCCTTTGACTAGAAAGAAGTGACCTTCTGTGTCTCTTTTGATGACTTTTTGTTGAAAGTCAATTTTATCTGATATTAAAATGGCTATTCCAGCTTGCTTCCTGTGACCATTTGCTTGCAAGATTGTCCTCCAGCCTTTAACTCTAAGGTAGTGTTTGTCTTTAACTCTGAGGTGTGTTTCCTGTATGCAGCAAAATTTAGGGTTCTGTTTCTGTATCCAGTCTGTTAGTCTATGTCTTTTTATTGGGGAATTGAGTCCGTTGATGTTAAGAGATATTAATAATAGTGATTATTTGTTCCTGTCATTTTGATGTTATTTTTGTTTTTGAGTAGTTTTCTTCCTTTGAGTTTGATGGAAGTAGGTTACTATCTTGCTTTTTCTTGGGTGCAGTTTTTCTCCTTGTCTTGGAGATTTCCTCCTATTATCCTTTTTAGAGCTGGGTTAGTGGAAAGATCTTGTGTAAGTTTGGTCCTGTCATGGAATATTTTGATTTCTCCATCTATGTTGATTGAGAGTTTTGCTGGGTATAGTAATTTTGGCTGGCATTTGTTTTCTCTTAGGGTCTGCATGAGATCTGCCCAGGATCTTCTAGCTTTCATGGTTTCTGGAGAGAAGTCTGGTGTGATTCTGATAGGTCTTCCTTTATATGTTACTTGGCCTTTTTCTCTTACTGCCTTTAATATTCTTTTTTTGTTTATTACATTTCAGGTTTTGATTATTATGTGACGGGAGGTATTTCTGTTCTGGTCCAGTCTGTTTGGAGTTCTATAGGCTTCTTGTATATTCATGGGCATCTCTCTCTTTAAGTTAGGGAAGTTTTCTTCCATCATTTTGTTAAAGATATTTGCTGGCCCTTTAAGTTGTAGATCTTCACTGTCATCTATCCCTATAATCCTTAGGTTTGGATTGTGTCTTGGATTTCCTGGATGTTTTGGGTTATGAGCCTTTTGGATTTTGTGTTTTCTTTGACTGTGGAGTCAATGGTTACTATGTTATCTTCAGCATCTGAGATTCTTATCTCTATCTCTTGTATTCTGTTGTTGATGTTTGCATCTACAACCCCTGATTTCTTCCCAAGATTGTCTATCTCCAAAGTTGCCTCCTTTTGTGATTTCTTAGTTGTTTTTACCTCTGTGTTCAAATCTTGGATGGTTTTGCTCAGTTCCTTCATTTGTTTGTTTGTGTTTTCTTGTAATTCTTTAAGAGATTTTTGTGTTTCCTCTTTGTGACTTCTGCCTGTTGTTTCAAGTTCTCTTGTATTTCTTTAACTGATTTTCTTATTTCCTCTTTATTGGTTTCTCTCTGTTGGCCCATATTCTCCTGGAGTTCTTTAAGTGATTTTTGTGTTTACATTATAAGAGCTTCTACCCTATTTATGTTCCCCTGCATTTCTTGAAGAGGTTTGTTTATGTCCTTTTTTTGTTCCTCTAGCAGCATCATGACCATTGCTTTTATATCCAACTCTTGTTTTTCTGGTGTGCTGGGGTATCCAGGACTTGCTGTGGTTGGCGAATTGGGTTCAGATACTGCCATATTGCTTTGATATTTGTTTGCAACGTTCATATGTTTGCCTTTTGCCATCTGTTTATCTCTGGAGTTAGTTGGTCTTGTTCTTAGTGGTTGGTGTTTGAGGCTCCTGTGAGCCTGGTGTTTGGCACTGCTGTAGTAGAGGGCGTCCGAGCTCCCGAGGTGGAGACCGGGAGGTTTCAGTTACTGGGCTCTCAGTTACCTCCTCAGGTCTGCTGTGCTGGATCTAAGTCTTCCCGAGGCTCACTGCAATTGGCCTCCCACAGACTCCTACTGGCCTGCCTAGTTGCTAGCTCTTAAGAATCAGATTTTTTTTCCTCCACCGATCTGGGCTAGTCTGTTAGATCTTTATGGTGTCCTGGGTTCCTCTATTGGTTCTCAATGGTGACCTGTTCAGGCCACCAGCTCCAAAATGGTGGAGGGTCTCAGGGCTCTGTCTAACCACTGGGTTCCCTACAGGACTGGAGGTTCCCTGGTTGGGCTGCTAGAACCTAGATGGTAGTACTCTCAGTCCACAGTTCTCTGTCATGTTAGCTGTCTATGGTGTCCTGAGGCATGATGTCAGCCTCTGGCTGTACTCCAGGCACCGTCCCACTAGCAGGTTGGTGCCCCCTTGAGTTGTCGCAGAGACCGCTTGCCAAGCTGATCTGCCTCTGTGTGCACTGCCAAGCTGTTGGTGCACAGACATATCTCCAACCTCCTTTGGTTCTGGGTGTGAGCAAGAGCCTGACCGTGTGTTCTTTGCCAGGCTAAGTTTTTGTCCGAGCACCTGAATCCAGCCGCCAGCAGGCAGTCCGCAGTGACCTGAGGGAAGATGGCGGCTGGCTGCAAGCTCACTAGCTGGTCCCCAGGGATCAGGGACAACCTCTGAGCTGCAGGTGCTCAGAGCTCCTGCCGGCCTTTCCTGGCCCTGGGGGCCAGCAAGGGCCTGACTGGGTATTCGTTGCTAGGCCAAGTCTCTGTCCATGCACCTGAACCCAGCTGCCAGCAGGTAGTCGGCAGCAACCCAAGGGAAGATGGCGGTTGGCTTCCCCCTTATCTTCTTGTACTAAGATCAACTCCAAGTGGATCAAGGACCTCCACATAAAACCGGAAACACTGAAACTATTAGAAAAGAAACTTGGGAAGACCCTGGAAGACATGGGTACAGGGAGAAAGTTCCTGAACAGAACACCAATAGCTTATGCTCTAAGATCAAGTATTAGTTGCTCAGAAATAATAATATTGATTGATCATATTAAAGAAAAAGTCTCTTTAGGTTAGGGAAGTTTTCTTCCATAATTTTGTTGAAGATATTTGCTTGCCCTTTAAATTGCAGATCTTCAATCCCATCTATCCCTATAATCCTTAGGTTTGGTCTTCTCATTATGAGAATTGATCCACTCTTATCTCCTTGTACTAAGCTCAACTCCAAGTTGATCAAGGACCTCTACATAAAACCAGGCACACTAAAATTAATAGAAAAGAACCTGTTAAAGACCCTTGAGGACATTGGCTCAGGGGGAATGTTCCTGAACCGAACAGCAATAGCTTATGCTCTAAGATCAAGAATAGAGAAATGGGACCTCATAAAATTACAAAGTTTCTGTAAGGCAAAAGACACTGTCAAAAGGACAAATCTGCAACCAATAAATTGTGAAAAGATCTTCACCAACCCTTTATCTGACAGAGGGCTAATATCCCCTGTATACATTGTATGCTTTTCTATTTCTGAGTTAGTTGCCTTCTTTCCCTCTTTTTTCTACCCATCTCCCTCTTTCTCTCTTTTCACCTTCTCTTTCCTCATCTGTCTGTAAATGTAGGTGATATAGATTAACCTAAAATGGCATTTCTTAGGTTGGATCAATCTTAAATTTTTAACTTATTTTTTTATTACATTTTATTTATATATTGGTTATATGTATGTGGTAGCTATAGGTTTCTGCATGCATTTATGGGTATGCATATTGGATCCCATGAGTAGTGGTCAGAAAACAATTTCTGTGAGTGGGTTCTTGCCTTTTATCACAGGTTAGACTTAGCACCAAGCTTTATTATATGCTATGTTCTTTCCCTAGATTTTGAACAGAATTTTGAAATAGAATTTTTTATTTGGTTTGGAGCTCACTAATTCTATAAATATAGCTATCCTGAAATTTTGTCAAAGTCATCTCCCTTGAGCTAGATAACCTTTATCACTTAGTTTATGCAGTTCATATATTTCCTTAATGGTAAATTACTAATATCTTTGTAATTAATAAAAAAACTTTATAAAGATATTTTAATACTATCCAATATGTCATCTTTCATCAGACCTTTATGAAATAAGAGGTGCATTGATGAGTGAGTTTTGTGAGGGAACAAAGTAAAACTGTGGGCCTGTCAGTGTAACTTTCTCCTTTGCCCATTCATCATGCTTCTGTTGATGAAAATTCTACTGTAGAGAAAGCTGCTTCTCCTTCCACTGTTTACCATAAGGGTAGATTCATGGAAAGCTAACTGATGGTCTGGTAGTTATGATATAATATGCTAAATTTATTTTATTTTTCAATTTTCTCATTTGAGCATCTTTTCTGAGTTGATTTCTAGATCATTATGATATACTTTTGTTATGTCTTCAATCATTCCTTCCTTTTTGCTATTTCTCCTGATGCTCAGGAATCTTGTAGCTTGCTCCCTCAACCGGTTCTAGAATGAGCCTCTTATTCCTATGTGTTTTTGGAGAAGTTTGGCGACCTAAAGGTGGCTCTGCCCTGTTGGACAAGTCTGGCTGATTCTCCATGTCTCTTACTGGCTTGACTTTCATAAATTAGGCACACAGATAAGTCAAAGTTACATGATTTTTTGCCTGAGATGCTTGTTTATTTACTAGCAAGCTTTATAAAATTTATAATCTATTCTTTCTGACAAATGAGATCCTACAATTATCTAATAATTACATTAGCTCTCAATATCTATATAGTATATTATTGATTTTCCTCTGACACATACAGCACACAAAGAAATACATATAGAAAAGAAGGTCATAAACTGAGAGCTAAGTTCACATGACCACAACATCTAGTATGAATTCCTTGTGATTTGGAGTTCAGTTCTTAATAATCATGTTAGTTCAATTTTTTTAATCTATAAAAATGTGTCTCTAATAAAAAATAGAAGCTTGAATTTTGTTACTGTTATAAAAACATCCCTTCTCCTTATATTATCTTAGTATAAATAAAACATTACTCTAAGTATGATTATCCTCAATCCCCATGTAATTTCTAAAATATCTAATTTGAAGTCAATTTAATATTTTCAATTTAAGAATTCATCTTTTTTTACCTAAAATAACCCCATGTCCCTTTTAATATGTGATCATCATAAATTAAAAGATGCCATTAGGGTGAGGGATGTTTCAGTGGATAAAGTGTTTTACTCACAAGCATGAAGACATGAGCTTATACCTCCAGCACACATGCAAAGCCAGACACAACAGCTCATGCTTGGACCCCTAGATTTCTACCGCCAAGATGGGAGATAGATGGGGGAATTGCTAGATCCCGATGAGCCTGCTACACAGAAGATACACAGTATTAAATAATTAGAAATCATGCCTCACACAAAATAGAAGGTATCGCATACACCTAGAAAAATACTATATCCTCTGGGTACATATACATGTAACATATTCACAAACATGTTGTATTAATATTCCATATATATATATATATATATATATATATATGTATTAGTGTATCCAACATCTAAATAATTTCACAATTTTTAAAACAACAGTGTAGCTAATCCTGTACACTAGCGCTAAATATTTATTGTCAGAAAACATCTGATTATTGTACACTATCACAATCACCTTTCTTTGAAGTCATCTTTTACTAGTTTACTGTCATCTCAAAATAGCTCCTTAGCCGTACATATGCATTACTTGCCAATATAACTGAAAATGTGCTGAGTAGAAGGGAAAGTGTTGGCTTTAATTTTCTTTTTGTTCCTTCATATCCTCTTGAAAGTTTCAGTTATTCTAAATTGCATACCTCTGAACTGTAATTTGTACCTTGGGTCCACTTATGGAATTTTTTTTTTTTTTGCTAGAATCTAAATGTATAAGTCCATGTTGCATGCAGTTATATAAACACTTTCTTCTTATTGGTTCAAATCTTAGGCAGTTCTGGTCACTTTTTAAATTGCAATTTCAATTGTTATAGTCTCTTAAATTTGTTGACATATGGATTTACTTCACTATGGTGGGACCCGAAACATTTTAGGTCAATTTACTAGACCCTGAAACTGGAGAGATAAGAGATTGTGTAGTTTTGTGTATACAAACAATCACCTCCTTATTGTTGAGAAATAATAGCATTCTTTGTGCTGTGTTGCATCTTCTAAGATTTAGAAGTTGTCTGTAAGACAATAAATAGTGTATGTCACTATCCTTTCTCACCTGAGACTCTTCAACAATATGTGTGTTTAAGTATTTTGCCATCAAAATGCTGTCTTTCATCTATACTTACGCTTCTTAATCTGTCTGCCCTGCCACATCCTTGCTTTAACATGAAGGATAATCTATTTCCCCCAAGATATAATTTCTCTGCCTTTGTCTTATACATTTCAGGTTTCTCAAATATCTTGAGATCATTAGGAGGAAGTCATTTCATACAGGGACAGACCTATTCCTCAATGTGCTATTGATTTCTACTTCATTTTTTGTTTTTCTTAGCATTACAATTTCTTTGGCAATAGTGGATTTCTCATCCTGTTACTGAATATATTGATAATTGATAATTCTAGGAGACAGCGTCTTTCTGCTTAGATTTATATGCAATAATTGAAACTATGCCAAATTGACTTAAATAAGGTGGGGAGGCAGGTTAGTACTTTACACATTTGTAAATCCTAGAGTAGGTAAAAAATAAGAGTTGTTTGAGGAAGTGATTTTTTTTAAATCTTTGTGTATGTGCATGTTTAAGTGAGAGTGCATATGTGAGTGCTTGCATATGTGTTTGAAAGCCTGTGTGAAACATTGAGGGTGCATATGCCAAGATATGTATATGGAAGTAAGAAGACACCACTGGGTGTTTGCTTTTGCTTTCTATCTTCTTTGAGACAGGTCTCTTGTCTAGTTATGTAAACACAAGGCTAGCTGGTATGTGAGATTCCAGGGTATGTTATGTCTTTTCATCCCATCTTATCATAGAAGCAATAGGACCATTTTCACTTGCTACTTTGTCTGACTTTATTTGGGTTCTGGAGATCTGAATATCAGTTCTCACACTCTGGCTACAAACACTTTAACTACTGAGCCATCATCTCCAGGCTCTACTGGAACATATCTATCATATCTTAAGCACAAATCTTCTTTGGAACTCTCCATCACTCACACTGAGGGTTATAACTTAATGTTCATAAGGGTCACTTCAGTGTAGAGTCTACTTGCTTGCCACTACTGATAAGTATTTTGGTAGGTTTTATTAAGAAGAAAAAAATATACACTGCCATAAATAATAAAGAAATAAGCCACACTGAGTAAACACTGCAACAAATTATATAGAAATAAGCTACAATGAGTCTTCAGCTAGAGATGGTACAAGTTAATCAACTCTCATCTCTTTAAGGCTCAAAGAACATCATGATAGAGAAGGCAGGAAGATGTAAAAGCTGAAGGAAGGGAACAGTCTTGTGAAATGCTTTTTTTGGAATGGCATAGCCACCCTACACAGAAACAGTCTATTAACATATGTGAACCTATAGACAGCACATGAAGTTGGAAGGGAGATTTGTTTGTGAGGCAGGAGGAGTTGAAGGTAGGAAAGGGAGATGCAGGCTCCCTGCAGAGTATATCATCATTGTATATTTCATTTGATACATATCCCTAGAGAGCCTCCTCAAATTTATTTTGATAAAATGCCATTCTTACTGCAAATTGGGCAGTGCTTTCTTTGGAAGAGTTACAAGTACACAAAAATTTTTAAAAATCAAAAGTAAAGAATTACATTTTTAGTTCTAGCTTTGATTTTCTGTTGATATTCTTTTAAAAACTGCCAGAGCTCATACTTTAGCGATACTGTTTTGGGAGTGAGTCTTTTTCCTCCTTAATTCAGAGATTCATAGCTTTTAAAAGTGTAGCCGTGATAAAGAACCATGAAGTTAGATCTATAGTTTCTTCTTCAAGACCCAGGTTATCTACAAGGCACAGAATTCCCAGGGTTTTAATCTATGCAACTAAACAAATATATTTAAAGTGCCTACCATAGAAGGCCCTGGCTCTTCTTACTCAGCTAAATAGAGGGATATGACTCCCCTTTTCATTTTAACAAAAATCACATTTTCCACTATTTCTAGTACTCTAGAAACCTGCCCAGACAATACAAGCTCATGCAGTCAGAGTCAAGAAAGCCTTTGCAATCTATTATGTTCACATACTCTGTACTTGTTCTCAAATGTGTTTTTTTAATTTCCCAAAAGTACCATCTGCCAAGGTATTTAAAAAAACATATTTATTTTTTTCCTGGTGCCCAGAGTCAGAGGAGCTCGGCAGGAGGAGGTCTGTGTACCTACAGCTCGGCAGCTGTGGCCGACCACTGGGGACTGGCTCACCAGCTTGCCTCGGGACACCACAGACTGCTGGCGGCTGGGGTCAGGTGCGTGGACAGAGACCTAGCCTAGAATGATTACCCCGTCAGGCTTTTGTCTGCGCACAAAGCCAGAGGAGCTCGGCAGGATATCTGTGCACCTACAGCTCGACAGCTGTTGCCTACAGCTGGGGACCAGCTCGCTGGGCTTACAGCAAGTCCGCCATCTTGCCTCAGGACACCGAGGACTGCTGGTGGCTGGAGCCAGGTGCATGGACTGAGACCTAGCCCAGAATCCACTACCCTGCCAGGCTCTTGCCTGATCCCAGTGCCAGAGCAGGTTGCAGGGAGGAGGTCTGTGCACCTACAGCTTGGCAGCTGTGGCTGACCTCTGGGGACCTGTTCACTGTGCTTGCAGCAAGGCTGCCATCTTACCTCGGGTCACTGAGGACAGCTGGCTGCTGGGGTCAAGTGTGTGGACTGAGACCTAGCCTAGCATAGACTACCCCATCAGGCTCTTGCCTGTGCACAAAGCCAGAGGAGTTCAGCAGGAGATCTGGTCACCTACAGCTCGGCGAGGCTGTTGCTGACCTCTCGGGTCTGATTCTCTGGGCTTGCAGTGAGGCTGCCATCTTGCCTCAGGTCAATGCAGACGACTGGCAGCTGGGGTCAGGAGGATGGACGTCCTCTACTACAGCAGCACCAAAGGCCAGGCTCACAGGAGCTTCAAACTCCAACCAGTAACAATAAGACCAACTAAATCCACAGATAAATAGATGGCAAAAGGCAAACATAGGAAAGCTACTAACAGAAATCAAGGCAATATGGCACCATCTGAACCGAATTCGCCAAGCACAGCAAGTCCTGGATATCCCAACACACCAGAAAAACAAGAGTTGGATATAAAAGCACTGGTCATGATGCTGCTAGAGGAACACACACAAAAAAAGACATAAACAAATCTCTTAAAGAAATGCAGGGGAAGATGAATAGGGTAGAAGCACTTACAATGCAAACACAAAAATCACATAAAGAACTCCAGGAGAATATAGATAAACAGACACAAGCAAATAAGGAGGAAATGAAAAAATCACTTAAAGAAATGCAAGAGAAATTGAGTCAACAGGCAGAAGTCATGAAAGAGGAAACGTAAAAATCTCTTAAAAGAGTTGCAAGAAAACACAAACAAACAAGTGAAGGAACTGAGCAAAACCATCTAAGATCTGAACACAGAGGTAGAAACAACTAAGAAATCACAAAGGGAGACAACTTTGGAGATAGAAAACGTTGGGAAGAAATCAGGGGTCGTAGATGCAAATATCAACAACAGAAAACAAGAAATAGAGGTAAGAATCTCAGATGCTGAAGATACCATAGTAACCATTGACTCCACAGTCAAAGAAAATGCAAAATGCAAAAGGCTTGAAAACCAAAACATCCAGGAAATCCAGGACACAATGAGAAGACCAGACCTAAGGATTATAGGGATAGATGAGAGTGAAGATCTACAATTTAAAGGGCCAGCAAATATCTTCAATAAAATTATGGAAGAAAACTTCCCTAACTTAAAGAGAGAGATGCCCATGGATATACAAGTAGATTACAGAACTCCAAGCAGACTGGACCAGAACAGAAATACCTCCTGTCACATAATAATCAAAACCCCAAATGTACTAAACAAAGAAAGAATTTTAAAGGCAGTAAGAGAAAAAGGCCAAGTAACATATAAAGGAAGACCAATTAGAATTACACCAGACTTCTCACCTGAGACCATGAAAGCTAGAAGATCCTGGGCGGATCTCATGCAGACTATAAGAGAACACAATTGTCAGCCAAGAATACTATACACAGCAATATTCTCAATTAACATAGATGGAGAAATCAAAATATTCCATGACAAGAACAAATTTACACAATATCTTTCCACTAACCCAGCTCTACAAAGGATAATAGGAGGAAAATTCTAACACAAGGAGGGAGACTGTACCCGAGAAAAAGCAAGATAGTAACCTTCTCCCATCAAACTCAAAAGAAGATAACTACCCAAAAGCAAAAATATCATCAAAAATGACAGGAAGAAATAATCACTATTTCTTAATATCTCTTAACATATATGGACTCAATTCCCCCAAAAAAGGGCATAGACTAACAGACTGGATATGGAAGCAGGACCCTACATTTTACTGCATACAGGAAACACACCTCATGGTCAAAGACAAACACTACCTTAGAGTACAAGGGTGGAAGACAATTTTACAAGTAAATGGTCACAGGAAGCAAGTTGGAATAGCCATACTATTCAGATAAAATTGACTTTCAACCTAAAAACATCAAAAGAGACACAGAAGGTCACTTCTTGCTGGTCAAAGGAAAAACCTACCAAGAAGAATTCACAATTCTAAACATCTATGTTCCAAATGCAAGGGCAGCCTCATTCGTAAAAGAAACTTTACTAAAGCTCAAAGGACACATTGTACCTAACACAGTAATTGTGGGGGACCTCAACACTCCACTATCCTCAATGGACCGATCAGGAAAACAGAAACTAAACAGGGACAAAGGGAAACTCATTGATACTTTGGACAAATTGGATCTAACAGATATATATATATATATATATATATATATATATATATATATATAACCTTTCATCCTAAAGAAAAAGACTAACCCTTTTTCTCAGCACCTCATGGTACCTTCTCCAAAATCGACCACATAATTGGTCACAAGACAGACCTCAACAAATATAAAAAGATTGAACTAATCCCATGCCTCCTATCAGATCACCATGGAGTAAGAATGTTCTTCAATAGCAACAAAAATAACAGAAAATTTTCATACACATGGAGGCTGAACAATATTCTATTCAATGATACCTTAGTCAAGGAAGAAATAAAGAAAGAAATCAAAGACTTGTTAGCATTTAATGAAAATGAAGGCACAACATACCCAAATCTATGAGACTCAATGAAAGCAGTGCTAAGAGGAACTCTCATAGTCCTGAGTGCCTCCAAAAAGAAACAGGAGAGAGCATATACTAGCAACTTAATGGCACACCTGAAAGCTCTGGAACAAAAGTAGCTATTTCACCCAGGAGGAGTAGAAGACAGGAAATCATCAAACTCAGGGCTGAAATTAATCAAATTGAAACAAAGAGAACCATACAAAGAATCAACAAAACCAGGAGCTGGTTCTTTGAGAAAATCAATAAGATAGACAAACCCCTAGCCAGACTTACCAAAGGGCAAAGAGACAGTATTCAAATTAACAAAATTAGAAATGACAAGGGAGAGATAACAACAGAAACTGAGGAAATTCAAAAAATCATCAGATCCTACTACAAAAACCTATACTCAACACAACTGGAGAATCTGAAGGAAATGGACAATTTCCTAGACAGATACCAAATACCAAAATTAAATCAGGATCAAATAGATTGCCTAAACAGTCCCATAACCCCCAAGGATATACAAGAGTTCATAGAAAGTCTTCCAACCAAAAAAAGCACAGGACCAGATGGTTTTAGTGCAGAATTCTATCAGACCTTCAAAGAAGACTTAATACCAATACTCTTCAAACTATTCCACAAAATAGAAAGAGAAGGAACACTACCCAACTCATTCTACGAAAGGCGTAATTACCCCGATACCAAAACCACACAAAGATCCAACTAAGGAAGAGAACTTCAGACCAATCTCCCTTATAAAAATCGATGCAAAAATATTCAATAAAGTTCTTGCCAACTGAATCTAAGAATACATCAAAATGATCATTCACCATGATCAAGTTTGCTTCGTCCCAGGTATGCAGGGATGGTTCAATATATGGAAATCCATCAACATAATCCACTACATAAACAAACTCAAAGAACAAAACCACATGGTCATCTCATTGGATGTTGAAAAAAGCATTTGACAAAATTCAACATCCTTTCATACTAAAAGTCTTGGAAAGAACAGGAATTCAAGACCCATACCTAAACATAGTAAAAGCAATTTACAGCAGACCAATAGCCAACATCAAGGTAAACGGAGAGAAACTTGAAGCAATCACACTAAAATCAGGGACTAGACAAGGCTGCCCCCTCTCACCATATCTCTTCAATATAGTACTTGAGTTACTAGCTAGAGCAATTAGACAACATAAGGAAGTCAAAGGGATACAATTTGGAAAGGAAGAAGTCAAAATATCACTATTCGCAGATGATATGATAGTATAATTAAGTGACCCAAGAAACTCCACCAGAGAACTCCTACAGCTGATAAACAACTTCATCAAAGTGACTGGTTATAAAATCAACTCAAGCAAATCAGTAGCCTTCCTTTATGCAAAGGATAAGCAGGCTGAGAAAGAAATTAGGGAAATAACACCCTTCACAATAGCCACAAATAATATAAAGTATCTTGGTGTGACTCTAACCAAACAAGTGAAAGATTTATATGACAAAAACTTCAGGTCTCTGAAGAAAGAAATTGAAGAAGACCCCAGAAAATGGAAAAATCTTCCATGCTCATGGGTTGGCAGCATTAAAATAGTTAAAATGGCAATCTTGCCAAAAGCAATATATAGTTTCAAAACAATCCCCATCAAAATCCCAACTCTGTTCTTCATAGAGTTAGAAAGAGCAATTCTCAAATTCATTTGGAATAACAAAAACCCAGGATAGCTAAAACTATCATCAACAGATAAAGAACTTCTGGGGGAATCAATACCGTGGACCTCGAGCAATACTCCAGAGCAGTAGTATTAAAAACTGCATGGTATTGGAACAGTGACAGGGAGTTGGATCAATTTTACAGGATCGAAGACCCAGAATTGAACCCACACATCTATGGCCAATTTATCTTCTCTTCCACAAAGGAGTTGAAAACATCCAGTGGAAAAAAGATAGCCTTTTCAACAAATGGTGCTGGCTCAACTGGAGGTCAACATGCAGAAGAATGAGAATTGATCCACTCTTATCTCCTTGCACTAAGCTCAACTCCAAGTGGATCAAGGACATCCACATAAAACCAATAGAATAGAAACTGGGGAAGACCCTTGAGGACATTGGATAAAGGGGAAAATTCCTGTAAAGAACACCAATTGCTTATGCTCTAAGAGCAAGAATAGACAAATGGGAACCTCATAAAATTACAAAGTTTCTGTAAGGCAAAAGACACTGTCAAAAGGACAAATCGGCAACCAACAAATTGGGAAAAGATCTTCACCAAACCCACATCCGACAGAGGGCTAATATCCAATGTATACAAAGAAGTCAAGAAGTTAGACCCCAGAAAACCAAATAAAGACTTTTCACCTGAAGAAATTTGGATGGCTGAGAAACACCTTAAAAAATGTTCAACATCATTAGTCATTAGAGAAATGCAAATCAAAACAACCCTGAGGTTTCACCTCACACCAGTCAGTATGGCTAAGGTTAAAAACTCAGGAGACATCAGGTGTTGGTGAGGATGTGGAGAAAGAGTAACACTCCTCCACTGCTGGTGGGACTGCAAGCTGGTACAACCACTCTGGAAATCAGTCTGGTGGTTCCTCAGAAAACTGGACATGATACTTCCGGAGAACCCAGCCATTCCACTCCTGGGCATATACCCAGAAGATTCCCCAGCATGCAATAAGGATACATGCTCCACTTTGTTCATAACCGCCTTATTTGTAATTCCAGAAGCTGGAAAGAACCCAGATGTTCCTCAATAGAGGAATGGATACAAAAATGTGGTATATATACACAATGGAGTACTATTCAGCCATTAGAAACAATGAATTCATGAAATTCTTAGAAAAATGGATGAAGCTGGAGAACATCATACTAAGTGAGGTAACCCAGTCTCAAAAGAATACCCATCGTATGCACTCACTGATAACTGGATATTAGCCTAGACTCTTCAGACACCAAAGACACAATCCACATATCAAATGATATCTGACAATAAGGAAGGAGTGGACACTGGTGCTGGAAAGGATCAAAAGCATCAGTGTAGGGGAATACCAGAACTGGGAAGTTGGAAGGGGTAGATGGGGCACAGGGGAAGGGAAAAGGGCATGTGAGACCTTTAGGGGATGGGGAACCAGAAAAAGGGAAATGAAATGTAAATATGGAATATACCCAATAAAAATACATTTACATAAAACAAGGAAAAGAGAAAAAAAAGGACCATTCTCAGCCAAATTATACATTTTTATTCACCTCTGTGCATATTTATATACAACTCATGTATATTATAGTTATTTTGAGATAAATACTTAATATTATGATTCCTCATCATGTTTTTTTAATATTTCTATGAGTATTCACCCTCCTTCATTATTTATTTCCTTTTCTCTCCAGAATTAAGGCTCCTACTAGTTTTTTAATATGCCTTTTTAGATTACAAATGGACATAGGATCATATTTTCATTGTCCATTCCTAGGTTGACAATCATTTAGCTTGTTATTATTTCCTAACTATTGTGAATAGTGCAGCAACAAACACAGCTGTGTGTGCTTCTGTAAAGTAGGCTGTGAAGTCTTTTTGGCACATGTAAGGACTATATAGCTGGGTCATTTGGTAGATTCATTTTTAGCTTTTAAAAATTCACAATGATTTCTCAAATTGCCGTGCTAGGTTGCAATCACACCAACAATGAATAACGATTTCCTTTCCCTCCATCCTCATAGCTGTTGTACACTGTTTGTTGTTCTTTGCCAATCTGACAGGTGCAAAATTAAATCTCAAAGCTGTTTTGATTTGAATTTTCTTAATTGTTAAAGATGAACATTTTTTAAAGATAATTCTTAGCATGGAGGGGGATGATTGGGGAATGGTTGCGGGGAAAGGAATTATGGGACGTATGGTGGGGAGAACTGGGAAAGGGGAAAGCCTTTGGAATGTAAACATAGAATATAGAAAATAAAAATTACAAAAGAAAAAAATTAATAGATATTTGTTTTATTTATATTTCAAATGTTATCATATTTCCTCATCTCTCCTCTGAAAATCCCCTATCCCATCCCCCCTGCTCACCAACTCCCCTTCCCACTTTCCTGACCTGGCATTCCCCTACACTAGGGCATTAAGCATTTACAGGACCAATGGCCTCTCCTCTCATTGATGTCTGAAAAGGTCATCCTCTGCTACATATGTAGCTGGAGCCATGGGCCCCTTACATGTGTAATCTTAGGTTGTTGATTTAGTTCCTGGGTGCTCTGGGGATACTGGTTAATACATATTATTGCTCCTTCTATGGGGCTGAAAACCTCTTCAGCTCCTTGGGTCCATTCTCTACCTCCTACATTGAGAACCCTATGTTCAGTCCATTGGTTGGCTAGGAGACATGGGTATTTTGACCCCCTTCTAAGAAGGACCAATGTATCCACACTTTGGACTTCCTTGTTCTTGAGCTGTTGTCTTTGAATTATATCTTGGGTATTCTGAGCTTTTGGGCTAATATTCACTTTTCAACAAGTGCATACTATGTGTGTTCCTTTGTGATTCAGTTATCTCACTCAGGATGATATTTTCTAGTTCCATAAATTTGCCTAAGAATTTCATGAATTCATTGTTTTTAATAGCTGAGTAGTACTCTATTGTGAAAATGTACCAATTTTTCTGTATCCATTGCTCTGTTGAGGGACATCTGGGTTTTTTCTAGCTTCTGACCATTATAAATAAGGTTGCTATGAACATGATGATGCATGTGTCCTTATTACCTGTTGGGAACCATAATGGGTCAAGCTAATATACTAGCAGGTTATTATCCTGCAATGCCTGCTTTGGATTATTATATAATATGCAACAGATGAGCCCACATTCAGTAAGGATGTGTGGGACTTATTTTAGGAAAGATTCCTGCTGTTAATATGCTTTTCCTGTTATTATCAATAAATAATAGCACACCCATTTGTAGCAAATCTCTACAGATCTACAAAGTTGTACTGTATTATGGTGATGCTATGTAGACAAATAGGTGACTTAAGTTTTAATGATGATCGTATAAGAATTTCTAAAATTATAACTGTGATTATTAAGCTCTTTTATAATGGGACTGCTACTAGGTCCTTTACTGATAGTCAAAACTGCAATGAGAATTCTTCCAGTCTCCCAAGAGTCACAAGAAAATTGCTCGTAGATGGCAACCAGACATTTTCCTACTCAGAGCACATTCCAAGAGGTTTTAAAACAATTAACCAAAGGTCATAAAAAAGGAACTAGGATTTATTATAGGTGTTAGTGAATAAAATATTGACAGAAGATAAAATATTGACTGGGTTTATCTATACAAAACTTCACTTATAACTTAGTTATTGTTTTAAACTTTCTATGAACTTGTAGAGAAGAGAGATGATAGATGTCTACCTAGATAATTACTCCTAATGTATATGCATGTAAACTATCTCTGTTGTAAACTTCTATTTCAATTTATGACTTGGTATTTTGTGTGAATTTGTGATGAACTTTGTAATATGTGTTCATGTATTCTGAAAGATGTTTAAGGGCTGAGGACAAAGAGAAGAGGTTTCAGAAGAATTTAGTGAGAGGAACAGAGCTGAGAGAAGAACTGAACTGAGGAGAATTTTTTAGTCAGAAGAGAACAAGATTAGAAGGAGAATGCAGAGTGGAACAACATAGAAACTATACGTAACATAAAATAACTAAGAGAACAATGTGCTGGAGGCAGAGGGAAAGAGGAAGAAAGATGTTTGCAGAGAGCAGAAGGAGCAGGCAAGCTTAGTCCTACCATTGAAGAGGACAGGTCCCATGGTAAGGACAAGGCAGGCTTAGTGTTATTAAGAGAAACAAAGCCTTTTTCTTATAAATATGGATTTATTTCATTTAGTATTAAAAGGGTAGAAGCTTTTCCTTTCTCAATGCAATAATTATTGGAGTCCATTTTTCATCCAGAATGAGTGAGTTCTTTCTGCACTGGTGCTTGGTCTTTTGCTCCATATGAACATGCAAGTATGGATGTGTGTGTAAGTATGCAATTGTGAGAATGTATGCATGTGTGTGTGTGTAAGTATGAAATTATGAGAATGCATGAAAGCTGGGCCCAGATGACTTTGCCTGAAAATATGTATGTATGAATTTATGTGACATTATGCATATTCACTTATGTAGAGTGAATATGTAGTAGTGTAGAGTTATGTAGTTTTTCTTCCTGCAAGTGTTATTCTGGTCTCCTGGTTCAATAGAAGTGTATTGCTCCTAACTTCCCCCTAGACTGACAAGCAAGAGGCATCTGGAAAATAAAGAAAAGGCTCCAGCAACTAATCCTTAATCTCCTGTTTTAGGATGAGCTGTTAAATGCCTGAGACTGTAGTCTCCAACTTCAGAGCAATACAAAAAGTAGGTCAGCTACACTAGCATAGTAACAGGCATAGATAAATAAACCTTTTGTTATACAGCAACCCTAAATTTTCTGTAAGACAAAGTCTTACCCCCACCCTCACTCATCCCCCATCCTCTGCCTCAAGAAGAACCAAATAGATTGTTGTAGCTTCTTTATCAAAGATCAAGTTACTATAAGTCTGTGGGTTCATTTCTGGGTCTTCAATTCTATTCCCCTGATCTACTTGCCTGTTGCTGTACAAATACCATGCAGTTTTTAAAACAGTTGCTCTGTAGTACTGCTTCAGGTCAGAGATATTGATTCCCCCAGAAGTCATTTTATTGTTGAGAATAGTTTTAGCTATCCTGGGTTTTTTGTTACTCCAGATGAATTTAAGAGTTGCTTTTTCTAGATCTATAAAGAATTTATTTGGGATTTTGATGGGGATTGCATTGAATCTGTAGATTGTTTTTGGCAAGCTACAACCATCCAGTGGAAAAAAGATAGCCTTTTCAACAAATGGTGTTAGTTCAACTGGAGGTCAACATGCAGAAGAATGCAAATTGACCCACACTTATCACCTTGTACTGAGATCAACTCTAAGTGGATCAAGGAACTCCACATAAAGCCAGACACACTGAAACTAATAGAAAAGAAACTGGGGAAGACCCTGGAGGATATAGGCACAGGGGGAAAGTTCCTGAATAGAACACCAATAGCTTATGCTCTAAGATCAAGAATTGACAAATGGGACCTCATAAAATTACAAAGTTTCTGTAAGGCAAAGGACACTGTCAGAAGGACAAAACAACAGCCAACAAATTGGGAAAAGATCTTCACCAACCCCACATCCGACAGAGGGCTAATAGTCAATATATACAAAGAACTCAAGAAATTAGACTCCAAAGAACCAATAACCCTATTAAAATGGGGTACAGAGCTAAACAAGGAATTTTCACCAGAAGAAATTCAGATGGCTGAGAAGCACCTTAAGAGATGTTCAACATCATTAGTCATCAGGGAAATGCAAACCAAAACAACCCTTAGATTCCACCTCACACCAGTCAGAATGGCTAAGATTATAAACTCAAGAGACAACAGGTGCTGGAGAGGATGTGGAGAAAGAGGAACACTCCACCACTGTTGGTGGGATTGCAAGATGATACAACGCTCTGGAAATCAGTCTGGCAGCTCCTCAGAAAACTGGGCATGACACTTTCAAAGACCCTGTCATACCACTAGTGGACATATACCCAGAGGATTCCTCTGCATGCAATAAAGACACATGCTCCACTATGATCATAGCAGCCTTATTTATAATAGCCAGAACCTGGAAGGAGCCCAGATGTCCCTCAAAGGAGGAATGGATACAGAAAATGTGGTATATTTATACAATGGAATACTACTCATCAGTTAAAAATAATGAATTCTTGCAATTTGTAGGCAAATGATTAGATCTGGAAAATATCATCCTAAGTGAGTTAACCCAATCACAAATGAATACACATGAAATGCAATCACTGATAAGTGGATATTAATGAGCCCACAAGCTCTGAATACTCAAGGCACAATTAGCAAATCAAAAGATTCCCAAGAAGGAATGAGAGGACACTGGTCCAGAAAAGACTTGTTCCAGTTTTACAGGAGAGTACCAGAACAGAGAAAGAGCTGGGGGATGATTGGGGAATTTGCAAGGGGTTGGGGGGGCGAGGGAGGACTTATGGGACACATGGTGAGGGAGGAACTGGGAAAGGGGAAAGCCTTTGGAATGTAAACAAAAAATATAGAAAAATTTTAAGAAATGTCAACAACAAAAAAAAAAGAAGAACCAATTGCAGGGACTGGCTCCAGGCAATTGCCAGTTAGAGCATCTTCTGGGTATATTCCCAGGCATGGTATAGCTAAATCCTCAGAAATGTTCAACATCCTTAATCAACATGGAAATGCAAATCAAAACAACCCAGAGATTCTACCTCACACCAATCAGAATGGTTAAGATTAAAAATTCAGGGGACAACAGATGCTGGAAAGAATGTGGAGGAAGAGGAACACTCCCAATTGCTGATGGGATTACAAGCTGGTAAAACTACCCTGGAAATCAGTTTGGTGGTTCCTCATAAAGTTGGACATAGTACTACCTGAGGACTAATTTTTTCTTCTTTCCCTTTAGCTTCCAAGCACATTTTAAAATTAATCTAATTAATTTAATTCCTTGTATATTCTGAATATTCATTCTTTGCCAGGTGAAAATGTCACAGAGATTGTCCTCCATCTGTAGACTTCCACTTTTCTTGGGTGATTCTTTCTGTCGTTGTGCAGAAGCTCATTAATTTTATGATGTCCAGCTTGTCAATTATTGACCATAATTCGTGGGCAAATGAAGTATTTTTCAACAGTCCCTTTTTTCTACATCTATACCATGTAGGGAACTGTCAAGGAATTTTTTAAGAATAGTCCAGAAAATTGTGTCAGATACTGAAATACTGGAGTAGTAGGTAGTTGAAACCTCCAGGACAATGCTACTAGGAACTAAATTCTGTAAGAAGAGCATGTGCTCTTAACCTGTAAGCCATCTTTCCATCATGCTGTGAAGGTGTTTTATATGCAATTGTTAGTTTTGAACCAATACTTTTTCAGAAATAATTCTATAAAAAGGTGAACTGGCTTCAAGGGGAATAAATTCCCAATCATTCTCCTTCTTCCATACCCTGTCCTTCAGGCGAGTCTTATATTAACCCTTGGTGATTTTTTTTCTTACTTTAATCTCTGAATATTTTGCAATATAGATAGTTTGCTTATTGGTCTTCTCACTAATCATTTTAAAAACTTATATGTTCACAGGCTGCTCCTTCATCTTTTCTTATATTAGTTGTAAATGCTATCCCTTCTTCCAAAACATGTTTGGTTCCTTTAAACCTTTGCTTATCACACTCAATATTATCCACCGATTTCTTCCATGATCTGCCCACAGGAAGTATATTTCTGCAACACATTTTCAGAAGAGATGTTTCTGCACCAGAGGATGCATCTTTGCATGTTCAGAGGATATTGCCAAATTAATTTCTACACAGTATATCTGAGGATGATATTCTCCCTGTGTAGCACATCTAAAGAACAATTTGATCATTTCAGTTAGACAAATGGAAATAATTTTCAGGGAGCTTTATTTTGTGTTTTCTTGAAAACCATTTTAGATATTAATATTCAATGCTATGTTTTGTACTATTTGTGTGTGTATGGGGAGAGACAGAGTGAGAGAGAGAGAACAGATACGCATGAGAGTGCATGGGAAGCAAACACCCTCAGGCACAGTTCCTCAGGGCCATCCTTCATGGCTTTATGAGCTAGCCCCACTTGATGGCCTGTAGCTCATCAATTCGGCCACTCTGTTTGAGCAGTGATTCCTAAGGATATAAGTGTCCCCATATCCTCAGTACTGAGATTATATATAAGAATCCAGTAACATGCCTGATTTTCTTCAACAGATAGTGATAATTGAAGTACAAGCCTAGTGCTTCCAGGCAAGCAGTTTTTACAGAAGTATTTCCTTAACCTCTTTGATTACCTTTTATATTGATGCTAATTATCACATTTATCAAACTTGCTTTTCAGCCTTGTGATTTTGTCTTTATGTACTACAAAGGCTAGTATGTGAGATAGCCTGAGAATCCATCCAGTAATTGCTTCAGAATTCACACAGAGGACAAACCTCTCATTTCATGCAAATTGATTTTCAGTATATTTCATATGTCACTTTCTCTCCATTCAATTTATGCTTTCCTCACATGGTAATTTATATTTCATGAGAAATACTTGCACAGATACACAGTACTATACAGCAAGAAATTATGAGCCAGTGCTCTTCCAAGAATTGATTTCTCTTTAAGTAATTGCTCTACAAATGAAGGTCATCAAACAGCCCTAATAAATGAGTTGGTGTTTTGGAAGGTTTTGTGAGTTTTGTAATATTCCCTCGCTAGGGAGTTCCACAATCTTTCTGTGGTTCAGATTAAATACATTTAAACCCCAAGCCTTCTTAGAAATCAATCCAGCCAAACTATAGCTTTAAAATATAAAGTAAAGGCAGGGGACTTAGAAATTACAAATGATCACCTGACAGACAGCAGTATCTATAAATGAAAACAAGGGATTCTGACATAATGTAAAGGTTCTCTGTTTCTGTACTCAAGTTTGAAGTGAAAGTAGTCATTATGTTGAATAATTACATATTCAATTAGCAAGTCAAAAGATTCCCAAGAAGAAGGAAGAAGAGGACCCTGGTCCTGAAAAGGTTGGATCCAGTTTTGTAGGAGAGTACCAGAACAGAGAAATGATGGGGGGGGTGATTGGGGAATAGTTGGGAGGGAGAGGACTTATGGGACATATGGTAAGGGGGGAACTGGGAAAGGGGAAAGCTTTTGGAATGTAAACACAGAATATAGAATAAATAATAATAAAAAAAGTTAAGTGAAAGTGGTATTCACTAAAGGGGCACTGTGAACAAGAAAGCACCTCTTCTTTTTCTTAATCATTTGATCTTTCTCCTTCCCCCTTTCTCTCTCTCTCTCTCTCTCTCTCTCTCTCTCTCTCTCTCTCTCTCTCTCTCAATTTCTCTCTCACTCTGTGTGTGTGTGTGTGTGTGTGTGTGTGTGTGTGTAGATAGGGATAGGGACAGATAGATTGATAGATAGACAGACAGAGAGACAGATATCATAAGTATGCATGTGAGTGCATGGGAAGCAAATGAGCTAAGGAGTGTCTATGTGTGCATGTGTGAGCACACATGCATGGATATTCATAGATGCCACAACAGATATATGGAATAAGATAATCTCATATGTTTATCCCTGGCCTCCACCATGTTTGAGGTAGGTCTCTTTTTGTCTGCCATTGTGTGTGACAAGATAGCTGCCCCATGAGCTTCTAGGGTATTGTTTCACCATAAGAATGCTGGAATTGGCAAAGTACTACACACTTCAGACAAAGGGCTTGTAGGATTAAAGCTGAACCTGGTCTGTAAGCTTTCACTCTGTTATTTGGCTCTTATTATATCCACAATTCTTAGTCCTGCTTCCAAGGGAGAAAACCAATCAAAAGACCTACCTAGCTCTAAAGTCTGCAAAACACAATGAGCAGCAACATATACCCAATAGTATAGACAATGGCACTCATATATCATGAGAAACAAACAGCCACAAAATTAGAGTTAAGGTCCTCTTCATAAATGGGAAATCTATACCTAATACAATAAACCTAGCCAATTACCTATGACTAATGTAATGGACCTGAGAAGAAAATCTACTATTGTCACATTCCTAAGCTTATATAATTCCCAACTGCAGTTTAAATATTTATCCTTAAATTCATATGTATGTAGAGCTCTCATAACTCATCAAATAAGCTTATTTTTGAAGCACACAATGACAAATACAAAAATCCATAACTGGTCAAATTACAGAGAATATATTACAATATGAGACAACCAAATACACACATCTCCAATGCAATACCTATACCTAACATTCTAGTACCATGGTGGAAGAGGGAGCAGTAAGATTTAAGCCAGAGGATTGGGATATGTATTTTGAGTCTTCTATGCATACATCTTCTATATATGACAGGGAAGTTGCACCATGAAATCACAATTATATTGTTGTCTAAACAAGACCTGAACAGTAACAATACCAGATGGTGTGCCTTTGCAGATGAGAGACACTGAAAGGCCTCCCATCTAGATGAACAGCTAGGAAAGGAGAATTAGCCTTTTTCAGGTAAAAGCCACATGATAGATTAGCTAATTCTATGCAGCCAGCCTAAAACACACATACGTATACATATGAGCAAAAATAAATGAACTTTCAAGTTACATTTATAAACATACACAAATTATAATATATATTTCCATATACGGCACTATTATTAAATAAGAGTTCATGAAGTTGAGTGGGAGTTGTGGAGCATGGGAAGACTTGAACTGAGGAGAATGTGGAATGCAAATGATATAAAGACAGAACTTATGAATGAAAATAAAATTATATTAAAATAATAGATAAAAGAGAGACATGTTCTTCCAAACAGGGCAAAACAAAAATAACCAAAATACAATAAATGAACAAACAAAAACAATTCTGGTATTCCAGATATGGAAAAAGTATGTAAGTCTAGAACTATACTGCTAGGCAGTATAGTTTTTCCAATGTAATTCCATTCCCATTCTTTATTTGAGAAATCAAAGAGGTTGAAGTATGCAGGGACCATGCACCACTGAGCACAAGCTCTCTACCACAGTTTCCAGGGTCTATATCTGCATCCCCCACTGCATAAAATGTATAAAATGTTGCCCTGTTTAATCTCTCTCTCTCTCTCTCTCTCTCTCTCTCTCTCTCTCTCTCTCTCTCTCTCTCTCTCTCTCTCTCTGTTTATGTCCAGATGTGTGCATGTGAATATGAAGCCTTAAGGTCAACAATGAGTGGCCTCATCTATCATTTTACACCTTAGTGTTTGCTATAATCATATCACTAAAGTCTTCTTTATAGATAAGAATTCTACAGGAGAGGTCAATGGCACAGTAAAGTCACAGAAAAAAATTAATGACCCACCATGGTTGTCAATATGAGACCTTCAGCTAACTCCTTAAATGTCCAACCTGCTCCACATTGTGACTGTTGACATATATACAGATATTCATGACATATTGACCTTTCTTCAAACTTTGCCATATTAAAGCCTCAAAGTCCTTTTTACTACTGTGTCTCTTTGTACTGCTCCCTTCCCCCTTTAGTATTTGGTTTTTATCACCCTGAGTATTTATAAATTAATCCTTAAAATTGTTAAGAGACTAGCATGCACTAACTAATGAGTAATCTGAGCTCTGACATACCAAGAATAAGTATAATTACTCCTCTGTAATATTTGCTGTGACATGAGAAATTTCGTTTGTCAACTACCAAATAAGAGTGGTTTATTGTCTTTATACATCTATTATGAAAAAAAGCAAATTAGCAGAAAACAATAACTGAACAGAACAGCTTGGTGAGAAGAAACTGGTCCTCAAATGCCCAAGAAAGTGAGCTCAGTGCATGTAATCAGTGATTTATCAGGCTCTCGTGGTTGGGGGTACTTTAACCTTGGACTTTCCCTATCTCTAGGGTCCCACTTGCCTTTCACCTTCTTAATAAACTATCCCCATATGTCCTGGATATAACCCTTTGTTCAAGGACCTCGTAAGTTCAGCAGGTGCCCTTTGGAGTCCATTATTCATCTATTCTGTCTAGCTCCATGGTATGCCTGCTCCTGCAGCCTTTCCTCCAAGGAGCAGATGTTAATAGATGTAAAAGATATCAGACTCTGCAGGGTTTGTTCGCCTAGTCCTGGCTCAACCCAACTCCCTTTAAGGAACAGCTCATTTTCCCTTAAGCCAAGCAGTCATTTCCTTCAGAGTTTATCTCATTATTCATCATGGAATGCATCATTAGTCTCAGAATCACTTTGAATGTGGTACATACAATTAAATACCCACAAGTGCAAAATGTATGAAATCCTAGATAAAAAGTCAATTTTTGAATGGTTTTGACTATATAACACATAAACATTTATGCATATTTTATACATGAGCAATGTGTTTGACAGTTGAAGCACCTATATCCTTGAATATCATCCTGATGTCTGAGAGGATTAATCTTGACTACCAACTTCACAGGATTCACATAGGAGACGAACCTCTGGGCATGCCTCTGAGGAAGTTTCTAAACTGTTTTCTCTGAGGTGGGAATACAGCCAAAACTGTGCGGTGGCATTACATAGGCTAAGGGTCTTAACCGAATGACAAGATACAAGGAGCTTCAGTATTAGTACTCATCCATGTTGTTTCCTGACAATAGATGCAATGTCACTGATCAGCTGCCATATCTTCCCTGTCATGACCGACGGTATCTCCTGAAATTTCAAACTAAAACCTTATTACGCGAGGTGGTTTGAATAATAGTTGACTATATAGGATTATATATTTGAAGGCATAGTCAACAAGGATTGGAACTGTCTGAAAATATTAGAAAGATTTGGGGAGTATGTATTTGTTGGGAGAAAGTGTGGTCTTACATGGGCCTTTGCCATGTCTCTCCTCCCTCTCCCTCTCCTTCTTCCTTCCCCCTCCCTCCCCTCTCCCTCTCTATTCCTCTCCATCTTTTTCTCTGTCTGTAGAACATATGAAGTTTTCAGCTACTACTTCACCATCATGTCCACTGTTATGCTCTCTGCCATGACAACGAACTAAACTCAAGTCACTAGTTAAATTCTTTCCTTTGTATGACTTTCCACATGGTGTCTCTTCATGACAATAGCACACTGACACTTCCTTAAATTGCTTATTGCCAGGTGTTTTATCTCTGCAATATGTAATGTAACTTAAAACAATGTGTGCGGGTTAGATTAAGGTTTCTCTCCTAGAGAGAAACGTACAAGGCAGATGCTCCAAAATTAATAAAATAAAATAAAATAAAATAAAATAAAATAAAATAAAATAAAATAAAAATAAAATAAAATAAAATAAAATAAAATAAAATAAAATAAAATAAAATAAAATAAAATAAAATAAAATGGAAGTGGTGTAATGGTGGCAGGTATGGCTGGTTTCTGATGTCAGCTAGGTGCTATCTTTACACCACCTCTGTTTGTCGTGAGAAATCATGTTGCTCTGACATTAGGGCATACCTCTCATTAAAAAGAGGAGCAGCGAGGCTATAGAAATGCTGCAGGGAAGTGTCTCTCAGACCACATGCTCATCTGTTCTTGGACACAGGACTATCGCTATAAGTATTCTAACATAAGCCTGTCTCAGGCAGATGAGCTTCGTTCCTCCAATCTTAGTTACTTTACTATTGCTGTAAAGAGACATCATGTCCTATGCATTGTACACAAGAAAGCATGTTATGAAAGCTTGTTGATAGTTTCAGAGCGTGAGTCCACGACTGCCATGGGGGGAGCATGTCAGTAAGCAGGCAGAGACCCTAGTGTGGTCTTCTATGACCGCAAAGCCTAACCCTGGTTCAAAGCCCACCTCTGATGACACACCTCCAAGGACACAACTATGCCAGCAAGGACACACCTCCTAAATCCCTCAATTCTACCACTCAGGGACAAAGTTTTCAAACATATGAGCCTATGGGGTCATTCTCATTCAAACAACCAAGCCTGGCTATCAGTGTGGTTAAATGCTGAGTGAGACAGTCTGCTACTTTGTAGCTCTGAAGTCAAGCTCTTTGAAGACACTTGACACTGACCTTGAAATCATTCACAATCTTTCTTAATGAAAGGTTCTCTAAATCCCAAGAGGCCCTTGCCAACCTTCTAATAGGAACATTATTTTAAGAGATCTAAAAATATAAAGTTCTTTTTAAGAAAAGCTTTCTGAAAGAGCCATTAGGGAAATTGATGAAGTCTGTGTTCTTTTCACTCTCCCTCCAAGGGCTCTTTAAGAGGGGACTATTTCCAGTAAAGTGGAGTGTGGAATAAGGGAAGGAATGAAGCTTTAATGGAAAGTTATGTTTCTAGCCAGTCATGACCTTTCGTTCAGGGGGATGGGGAGATAAAGGTTATTGATAGGAAAGAGTAACTTTATCCAATGTGTATGCCAACCACATGCACGTATCTTTTCTTGTTTTTTTCTCAGTAAGCATAGCCATTTATTTCACCTTTATTCCTGATTCAGGAAATAAAAAGGTTTACAGTTATATGTGAGCACAGACATACATGCATATATGTGAATACAAGTACCACCTTTATCAAAGATTTCCATGTGCATGATTTATTTTCTTATATAATACCAACACAAGGGCATGAGAACTGCTTTACAAATGAACTTTATTTCTGATGATGAGTAGATAGATCCATAGTTACCCAATTTTACTGTTCATAAAAATTTGGTGAGCAATTCAAATACTTTGCAGATAAAGACAGCCTGAAATAGACACACTATGTAACTAAGCCCTCAATTCCCCTTGTAAAGTAAGAAGCACATGTTTGTTCTAAATAGATAGCTCAGTGAGTGTGCACTTGCTAGGAAAGCAAAAATATCTCAGTTCAAATCCCCAGTACCCTATCAAATCTGAGCATGGATGGCCAGAAGGATCAGCATTGGAGATGAATATAGGTGATTTCCAAAAGCCCACTGGACATTTATTTTAGTTGAAATTGTGAACTTTCTGTCCAAGGAGAGATCCTGCCTGAAAAGTGTAATGGGGAGCCCAGGCGTGGCATAGAAGGTAAAAGCTATTGTTGTACATGTTTTAGTGCATGAGTTTTATCCTGAGATCCTATGGTGCAAGGATAGAACCAATTCCTAAATTGTCTTCTAGCCTTCAGTTCATACACATATTTTGGCATGTATCTTTCTCTGCCTCTCTCTGTCTCTCTGTCTCTGTCTCTGCCTCTGTCTCTGTCTCTGTCTCTCTCTCTCTCTCTCTCTCTCTCTCACACACACACACACACACACACACACACACACACACAGAGAGAGAGAGAGAGAGAGAGAGAGAGAGAGAGAGAGAGAGAGAGAGAGAGAATATTTCCAAAGTCTTGTATCTTCAGATTTCAGATTTTTGTTCCAGGGGCAGTACATCTACCTATGGAATGGAACAGAGCCCTTCCTTGAGGAATGTATGTTCATTTGACTCTTGTCTTCTTATAGCTGATTTGTCCTGGTGGGGAACTGACAGTGATGAAGTAGGCCAATAGGACACCAATAAAATGTATATTAGTTACAGAGTATTTAAACCTTGGGAACATGGGGAAGCATGGCACCTTGGTTTAGGAGGCTCCACTGTGGATGATAAAAGCTTTCGGTTGCCAACTTGACAACTATCTATAGATTTCCTTCTGCATCTGCCAACTTGGAAAAATGGATATCTTCATGCACACACACACAAAAAAAGATTGTCCATACTACTTCAAAGGTCCATGTGATATTCAAATCAGAACATAGAGGTGACTTCTTATAATCTCAGCTAAAATTGACTTGGCAGATGTCTTTTAGCATCAGGCAGCCTCTAATTCCTGCTCCAACTCTTCAGTCAACATTTCCCCTGAAGTGACCAATCCATGCCTACTGAGTATGTGTATCCCATGCTAGTCTCTGTACACAATCAATCCAACTTACTCAGCTTCACCAGCCTTGATCAGTTATGCTCCTACTCTGTGTACAAACAAGACTCCTGATTCAGTGAATCAAAACAACTGAGCTCTTGAGATGATGGTCACTGGGACCTTAAGCTGAAACAGCGTCCAGACTGATTCTCTTTCTTTTTTCACAAAACCTTCTTTCTATGCCTATATGAGAGTTTCCCATATTGTCATGTGCCATTTTTTTATTTTTGCACAAGTGTGTTTATTTTTTAATCCCCAATGCAGTAAAGCAATTAATACTTCATTTAGATTATAAACCACAGGTCAGGGGCCAGCATTTCCAGCCTCAATTCACATTAGCTTCAGTTTTCATAACTCAAACAGAGTGATCCTGGCTTTCTTCTAGATACTTCTTAAGCCTGTTTAAATAGTGGATTACTTAAATTTTCCAAGCTTTAATTTTTGATTAATTTTGTTTGAGCCTTCTGGTCATTCAAATTGTTAAATTGTTGCATAAAATTGTCAATAAAAGTCTCAGCACATCTGGTTTGATTTACATTTGCAGCATAGGAATTGGATATATGTGCCAAAGAAAATGAAAACAATAAATTCCAGCTGCTAGGTGTGCAGACAATAATCATGTTAGAAAACAGGGTAGAAGGAGGATAAGTTCCTTTGCTAGCTAGTTTGGTGAGTATGGAAACACAAGTTCAATCCTCCAAACTCACATAGAAATGTGCTTTCTCAGATCTACAACCATCCCACAGCATGTACCTAATGTACATACACACACATGCACACCACCATACAAATACACACAAGCAAATAAAAAAACAAAAATAAATTTAAAGAAGAAAACTTAGCAAAAACTGATGATGAATCTTGTCCAGAAGACTGCTTGGCAAGTATGCATGTTATTCAGCTTTGATGCCTAGTATTTCATATACTGGGTGTTGTAGAAAATACCTATTATCCTAGTCCTCCTTACATGGAAGAAGGAGGTTTGGGAAGTGAAGGTCATTGTTGGACACATAGCAAGTTTCAGTTCATCCTTAAATACACATGCCCTGATGTTTGTTTGTTTGTTTGTTTGTTTCTTTCTTTCTTTCTTTCTTTCTTTCTTCCTATCTCACTCTATATCTATCATATATGCATATATATGTATGTATGTATGCATATATGTATATATGTATATGTGCCTATATGTAATATGTATATATGTATGTATATGTGTATATGTATATATGTGTATTTGTGTATATGTGTATATATGTGGCTTAGTCAGTAGATTGATTTGCATTCACAAAGACCTGGGTTCAATTGGCACTATTATATAAAGGAGACATGGTGGTACACAGCTATAACTCTAGCTCATGGGAGCTGGATGCAGGAATATCGAAGTTCCATTTCATTTTTGACCAAGTAATGAATTCAAAGTTAGCATGATATGCATAATACCCTCTTAAAATTACATGAATAATTAAAAAATAAAGCAATCAGAACAGAGCCTAGAAGAGGGTTTTGACCCATGGTTGCTACTATGGGGAAGTGGTGAAGACTGGCACCTCTGGGACAGCAAACAACAAGTAACATTTGTCCATATGGAACAAAGTATGATTTTTTAAAAATTCTTTTCAGTGCTGGAAGACCACTCAGTGTCTAAGAGTGCTTGGTCTGCAAGCTTGGGCACTTAAGTTTGTAAAAGGCTAAGCACAGATGTAGGTGGTTATATCCTCTGCATTAGGGGACAGAAGAAGTAAACCTTGAAGAGTTCACTGTTCAAATCGCTCAGACAAAATAGTGAGCTTCCAGTTCAGTGAAAGAAGGAAAGCCATAATGGCATCAGATATCCTGTCGTAAGAATTATCTGCATCCACATGGGCTTGTGCATCGATGCACTCACATGCATGCACTGCATAAACATACATCAAACATGACATTGAAATACACAACAAATAAACACACACACACACACACACACACACACACACACACACACACACACACACACACCTGTCAACTGGGCACCGAGGGGAGACACTTCATTCTTGACAGAGAAGTTCAGGTATCTCTTGTCTTTCACCACTGAAATGAATTGCTGAAGAGATGTGTCCTGTGAATTGTGGTCACTATCCTTCCCTTGTAGCTCTACAATGTCATGGATTCTCCAGAGTAATATTTGTATATAGCCTTTACATATCTTTCTATATACTTCAAACTAGCTTGAATTACTTAGAATGTGTCTTATCGTGCAAACTCCATGTGAATACTGGCTATTCTTACCACTTAGGGAATATTAACAAGATATAAACAATACATACCGAGAAGATTTCCAATAATGATTATTGTAATATGCATGATCTGCCATTGGTAGAATCAGGACAATTCAGTAAGGTACATGAACATTAACATCATGCTGTTATTTTACCAAAATATCACAGTTAGTAATAATTTGCCAGCTCTTAATTTACTAAGAGAGTGAGTACTGTATTTCCTCTCAGAAGTAGGGTAAAAGAATTGAATGAATAATGAATGATGTAATGACCTAGGTCACCTTCATAGAAATACTTAGTGAACAGAGGCCTTTTTTCTGAAGGTATTTGAGGTCTTGTCAAGGTGACAATATTAACCCTGACCATCAGTTTCCAGTTTGTTCTGTAATTGTCGATTGTGTCTTGTTTTCAGAGAGGGATCTGATCCTACACTCAGTTTTTCACTATCTCTATTAACCTGACAATGGGATCGAGAACAGCCATGAGTGCCTGAGAACTTCTCCCCAGGCTCCTCTAATGGGCTGTGCTTGGATCTAAGTTTTCTCTTGGCCTATTCCATCTGTTGTGCTACTTTTCCAACACCCCCTTTTGATTTCACTTATTTTTCTGTGGCAGATGTTAGCACAATTTTGAAGAAAATATCTTGGACCTCCAGTCTGGGTCAGTTGCTAAAACAACTGAACCTTCCATTCACAGAGTATTTCTCTTTTGTAGCACAGTGACTGTAATTACTCATGATTCTGACAACTTGTTAAATTATTTTTCTCAATTACCCTCACTAATAGAATGTGCAATTTGTAATCGTCAGTGCTTATGTCTATTGTAGTCATAGAGCATCTTTTTGGAATGAGTAGAATGTGTTTTGATGAAGATGAGAATGGAGATGATAACCCAGATTTATATGGGTTATTGAGGCCCAAAAGATACTTTGACAGTTATTTTAAATTTCTTTAAACATTCTGAATTTTTACCACATATAATTGAAAACTGTATTCACGTATATTAATGGTCTATAGAAACAAACAGTAACAAGAATTTCTGATTTTTTTTCCTAAATGGAGCATCAGTCTTGATAGCTATGAGTTTTACTACTTGCTGTTCTGTACTTTGTGTGACTGAGGAATAAATATTCTATACTAGGTCATTAGAAGCCATGGACCTCTGGCCTAAATTCTACAAAGATGAACTTTTACCAATCTGCATCAGGCTGGTGAAACAGCTATAAGATAATTAACAACTTGCTCTGGTTTCTCTAATAGTCTATCACCACCATATTAAGGGGAATAGTATAGCTTTTATCGCTCAGAGACAGTATCTCATGTAGCTAAAGGGAATGAAGCAGTTTATCATCATTTATTTCTGTGCAAATTCCACAGAAATAAGATAATTGCATTCCCAATATTTGAAAATCCTTCCCTTAGTCCCTTCTGGGTGCATGACTGCTACTTGTTTATAAAGCTGTTGACTTCCTAGCATTTTTAAATAAACTCAACTAATTACAATTGAATTGAGTCTATTGTTGTCTTTTTCCTGTGGTTTGTAACTCCATAACACCCTCAAAGGTTTGGTTGGACCTTTCAATGGCTACTGACATAGGTATATTGCATATTTATCTGTTGAAAGCTTCTGCACAAGAGTTTATAAGGTACATCCATCTGTGTTTGGAAAATCATCATCTGAAAATGATGAGTACCTGAATAGTCAAGATTCATGAGCACATCTCTTCAGGACATTTGGCTACATGTGCTCACAGCTCCTAGTCTACTGGTGTAAGTTCTAGAATGTGATACTTAGCCTTTCTTTCCCTCTTTCCCAAATGCAAATAAATGATCTAGTGACTTCTATGGACAACTACACAAATAGATATTCTGAATATTCATTAAAAGGCATACGGGAACATCTAAGGCACAGCTGAAACTGAAGTTTTTATTAGTTTCCTAGGGAAAACCAAACACCTGCTGATGCTAGGTGTCCAATTCAACTTTCTGAGAATGAGTTTATCAGACTTGTTTAAAAATTATACAAGAGGGATTACCTACAGGAGCACAGCAGACCTCAGGACAGCTATGCCACTGCAAAATCTTACCCTATCATGGATGATGATCTCTGGAAGTAGCCACATAGAACAACCTTCAATTAACCTATTTCCTTTTAATCTACAAACATTATTTGAAGTTGAGAATTCAGGTAAAGAAATAAAAACTGCAAATTCAGGTGAAGGTCTGTTGATCATTATCTACTAGAGAGTGTCAATACAATCACCATAGACCTGTATTCCATTGTATGGTTGTAATCTAGTTTTCATGGCTACAGGGTATGCTACCCAAGACAGCCTCTTGTTATAACCTGAGGAAAAGGCTCCCTACAACAGCTGGCAAAATACAATAAATGGTACTTTTAGTACAACATCAAGTCGGTTAGCTGAGGAAGGAACAACCAGTATGTAGGACAAGCACATTTATGAAGGCAAAGATCTAATGTGCTTTGTCAATACTAAGAGCACACCCAAAGTTCCAATCCCAAGAAGACCAGATGAGCATTGAAACAATGAATTTTAATCTTGCAATTCAGAGGCAGGGTGTATTCCACCAAGTGCACAGTAAGAGGTTTGGAAATTAAGTTGACCTCACAGTGTTGGATTACTCATGCTACAGGAATGCTCTTCCTTCCCAATGAAAAAATAACTGCACCCTTAGAGATGACTAAAGAAACAAAAACTCTTTCATATAGTCTGGGTTTGGGTCTGGCTGATACCCAAGGAGGATCAGCCATAATTGAAACTTTTGCCAATTTATATACACCTTAGTCTGATGAATTCCATAGATGCTGTCATTCTTAAGTCTCTCTCAGATGCCAGCCCCAGGTTACAGGCTGATCAATTTAGATAGTGACAGGAGTCTGTGAATATAGCCTCTTGGGCAACTGGGGGATTGATATAGAAAATATACTGCCAGAGTTATTTCTTAAGCACACAAATGTTGTTCTTTACAAATAGTTGTTTGGGGGTTATCTTGACCACAAAGCAAAATAATGCTTTCACTGATACAAGTATTTGGGGTGTAAGAGTGGTTGTGACCAGTGCTTTCCCCTTGAGATGTCCCTTAGAGGCATGTTCTTTCTTTCATATGAGAATTGGCCTTAGCGCTAGTCTCTTCTCGTGGGTTTGGAGTCTAACTGAAGGAAAATCTTGGTGAATAAGCAATAGCAGAAAAGTTGTCAGCAACTGGAAACTTCAATTATGCCACAAACTTGTCTTTCCTACAGTTCCTAACAAGCCTGTTTAGTATACTACTATTATTAAAAGCTGCTCTCCTTATACCTAGATTCTACTTTGTATAAGTTAATATTTGCTAAAGAAGTTATTAGTAAATATGTCATAGTATCAATTTTATTACTTCAAGTTTCTCCTGTATCACTTAGATTCAGAGTCAGGTAGACAATAAATGTTCTAAACCTACAGATACAGAAGACCGAAATCTCGTGTAAAGCAGACCCAAAGGGTGTGAAACATGGATTCGTTTACACATTCCTGTCCATTTTTGGAGGGAAGCCAGGTGTCAATTTGAGGTATTATCTTCTGTTGTTTTTCACCTTAATTCTTGAGGCAGTTTCTTCCACTGAAGCTAGATCTTACTAATTCATTTAGGCTGGCTGGCCAGTCAGCCTCCTGGATCCACTTGCCTGCCTGTCCCTAAGGTTGACATTGCAGGTAACTACTGCCACTCTTGTTTTCAGTGGAAACTAAGAAGACAAACCAGGTCTTCATATTTATAGAACAAGCACTTAGTCCACTGTGCGATTTTTTTCATCATCATCATTCATTTATTCATTCAAACTAGTAAATATTTTATGCAGTACTTCCTAGGATGTCATAACAAAATACCACAGACCGAATGGCTTAAGCCATAGACATGTTTATCCATCTCTAGAGGTAGAATTCAGGTTTCCCAATGACTAAGTCTTTGTTGAAGCTTCTTATGTAGAGATAGATGTGTTATAATTGTGCCTTCCTGACATTTCTCTATTTGCTTAATTATATCTTTACCTAACAACTGTTTTTAAGCATAAGGACCTGCTTCCAATGTAGCTACATTGAGAGTAATGGCTTCAGTATGTAAATGTGAGGTAGAGAGTGCACTATTTGTCCATAACTTTCCACATCAGTTTAGTTTTCCCTTAAGGTCTTACCTGTGGGGCACATCTTCCCCTACATACACTGAAACAGAGCTTTAAGACCCACAAATCAGTCACCTGAAGTGTCATAACAAAATTTTTTTTAATATTTTATTAGATATTTCCTTTATTTACATTTCAAATCTTGTCCCCTTTCGTCCTTAACCTTCAGAAAACTCCCTATATCATCCCCCCTACCTCTGTTTACCAACCCCCCCATCCCACTTTTCTGACCCGGCATTTCCCTATACTGAGGCATCCAGCCTTCACAGGACCAGTGGCCTCTCCTCTCACTGATGATCCTCTGCTACATATGTAGCTAGAACCATGGGTCCCTCCATTTGCACTTTTTGGTTGTTGGTTTAGTCTCTGCGAGCTCTGTGGGTACTGGTTGGTATATATTGTTCCTCCTATGGGGCTGCAAACCTTTTCAGCTCCTTAGGTCCTTTCTCTAGCTCCTCCATTGGGGACCTTATGCTCAGTCCATTGGTTGGCTGTGAGCCATGGGTATTTTGATCCACTTTCTAAGAAGGAACAAAGTATCCACACTTTGGTCTTCCTTCTTCTTGAGCTTCATGTGGCCTTTGAATTGTATTGTATTGGGTTTTCTGAGCTTTTGGGCTAATATCAACTTATCAGCAAGTGCATAACATGTGTGTTCTTTTGTGACTGGGTTACCTCACTCAGGATGATATTTTCTAGTTCCACCCATTTGCCTACACATTTCAGGAAATCATTGTTTTTAAAAGCTGAGTAGTACTCTAGTGTGCAAATGTACCACATTTTTTGTATCCATTCTTCTGTTGAGGGACATATGAGTTGTTTCCAGGTTCTGGCTATTTTAAATAAGGCAACTATGAACATATTGAAGCATGAGCCCTTATTATATTTTGGAGCATCTTCTGGGTATACCTGGAGTGTATACAGGAGTGGTATAGCTGGGTCCTCAGGTAGTAGTACTATGTCCAGTTTGCTGAGGAGCCTCCAAATTGTTTTCCAGAGTAGATTAACCAGCTTGCAATTTCACCAGCAATGAAGAAGTATTCCTCTTCCTCCACATCCTCTCCAGCATTTGCTATACTCTGAGTTTTTGATCTTAGTCATTCTGACTAATGTGAGATGTAATCTCAGAGTTGTTTTGATTTGCATTTCCCTTATGATTAAGGATGTTACACATTTCTGTATGTTTCTCAGCCATCCCACATTCCTCAGTTGAGAATCCTTTTTGTATCTTCATACCCCATTTTTTATTAGGGTTATTTTCAAGTGAAGTTAGAAGTGTGCAGAAGTGGTTCTGATGCTAAGCCCTGTTCCCCAATTCATTCATTCTTCTTCTTCTTCTTCTTCTTCTTCTTCTTCTTCTTCTTCTTCTTCTTCTTCTTCTTCTTCTTCTTCTTCCAGACAGGGTTTCTCTGTGTAGCCATGGCTGTCCTGGAATTCACTCTGTAGACCAGGCTGGCCTTGAACTCAGAAATCCTCTTGCCTCTGCCTCCCAAGTACTGGGATTAAAGGCCTGCACCACCACTGCCCGGCTGCCCCAATTGATTCTTGATCTGTCAGTAAAGAAAGCCATGGGCCAAATGCTGGCCAGAAGGAATCAGCAGGGATTCCAGGTCCCTGGAGGAAAATAGAAAGAGGAGGGGAGCTCACTATGCTTTGGAGAAAGAACTAAACAGCCATGTGAGGTCTCAGGATGAGTGAGGGCATGTGGCCACTCTTACAGGCAGATGGTCAGGGATGGTTAGCAGGGACTAGATGTATCTTAGCTACTAAAGTCTAGGACAGGTGGGAAGTACAGAGATAAGAATATCAGTAAGGGTACACTTTTCCAGGTGGGAGATAGTCACGCCTAACAATTGTGCCCAGAAGGCAAGTTGAAAATAAACAACCATGTGTGTGTCTTTTATCCATGTATATATGCGAAGCTGGATTGAGCCTGGTAGTATTGCCTATTTCTGGAGCATAGGTGGGGTAGTAACAGGCTACATATAACAGAAGTGCCTGAAGCTGGGGTGATGGATGAGTTGATATGAAGACCTAATTTACACATAAGCACGAGCAAGCCGAGCATAGTAGCATGTTCCTAAAATCCCAGAACTGGGCAAAAGGAAATGAGATGCCGGCGACTATTGACCAGTCAGTGTAGCTGAATCATCAAGATTTACCTTCAGTGAAAGACCACATCTCAAAGATAAGGCCAAGTTCAATTGAAATTTGTCACCAGACATCAACCTCTTACCTCTACACCCAAGCTTACACACATCCATGTTCACATTTGTACACAAAAACTTGTAATACACAAGGGGGCAGGAGAGAAACATACACACACACACACACATACACACACATGCGTGCGCGCGCGCACACACACACACACACACACACACACACGTACACATACACACACAGAGAGAGAAAGAGAGAGAAAGAGAGAGAGAAAGAGAGAGAGAGAGTAAAAGAGAGTAAAAGAGAGTAAATGAGAGTAAAATATGATTCTAAGAAATGGGAGAGGCAATGGAATATGCTTTGGTAGTAGTTTCTGAGATAGGTTTGTACCATGTTCATAATGAATAAGATATTGAATCTGTGCCCTGTCTGTTTTTTGACAAAACAGTATAAGAGGGACTGTCGGATAGAATAAAGTGTAGTAAGCTGGTTGGTCTTTATAGTGTAAAATGATGATGTGTGTGATAAAACAGCAATCATTTTTCTGAATAGTACAATGATTTAATTTCTGTATGAGAGCCAATAACAACATACTAGGCATAAAGACTTCATTAGGGTTTGTGCTGTGGGAATGCTGTTGTGATGGGGAAGGACTAAATGGATAGAGCAATGTTAGTTCATAGACTGGAAAGAGTGTAGTAAGTTAAGAGGTTAATCACTACTATATGTCATCCTCTGTGGAACTAGGATGAATAGGTTCCACAGGTCTGAGGTATGGCTGGAAAAGGCCAAAGCATTACATCTCTCAGAAGATAAAGCTGTGCACAGCAGGTATCCTGGAAAACCAGGCCTCACCCTTGGGCAGCAGGGATAGCCATCAACAGCAGTGGTGGCCTAAGATGGTGGCAGTTGCAGGATCAGCAGGGCCATATGCCTGGTGGTGAATGCTTTAGGAGAGAAAATGCTTCCCTACATTACTGCAGCTCAGTAAAAGAGCCACTCCCCGATGATTTCTGTGAAATAATTTGTGCACTTTATTCCATGTGGATAAGGACTTTATAAGAATTGATTCAAGGTAGGACCCAGGAGTAGATTCTTCCCATGGGCTCAATTTGAGATGCCCGTTATGCTCTATGTGCCTGGGAAAGGACTTCAGGTGTATTTCCTATGTTAATGATTGTCACAGTCTTCCCAGTGTGTGGTCTTGGTTATGTGTTCCAGAGCAGGAAGAGCCAGGCAGCCAGTTGGCCCCACTCCTGCCCTTCTCAATTCTGAGATCCACAGGGCATGTGCTCATTCAGCCTTACCAGGTCTTCTGTCTAGTGGCATGGTTCACTTGATGTACAACTATATTTTATTTAGGAAATTCAGTTGTCCATTTATTTGGAGATTATATACTACCTCTGCAAAGAAAATAAAGATTTTTCTGACTATCATGCAGTTCATCCTCCAAGCAAAAGAATTGTCCTTGTAAATCATGATGCCTAATCACTTAATGTCTAAGGTGCAAATCAGACTGGAAACAAGGGTGATCTTAGATATAATGACTTGTCTAAACAGTACAAGGAAAAACTTAAGCAACTTATGCCTTTCTCTTTTTAAAATATTTAAACACATTTCTTTATTCATCTAATTATTTTGAATAATTTTGAAGTGGAACATAACACACCACTGTGTGTGTGTGTGTGTGTGTGTGTGTGTGTGTGTGTGTGTGCATGTGGCGTGTTTACTGAGGTCAGATGACACTTGCTGTATTAAGGTTTTCTCTATCAAACTTTTGGGTCCCTGAGATAAAGCTCAGGTCGTCCATCTTGGCAAAAGTTGCCTTTACCCACTGACCTATCTTGGCCTAACATTTTTTTATCATTTTTCTTTTATTTTTCTTAGCATATTCTATTAAAACAGCATTTATTACTTTACATTTTCATGATGTGTAAGGCATTTCAATCATTTTCACTTCTGACTTCTGCTAATCTCTTTATCCTCTTTATATGCTCCAACTAGCTCTTTGAAAGATTTCATGTCACCTCTGGTGAAGTGAGGTGTTTACAGAAGGAAAGGAACATTTCTAGTGATCTCAACACTGAGAACACGCACCTAACCTGTCTGTGTGTCTGTCTTCGAGCCACTACATATTCAGAAAAATGGAAACAGTGCTTCCCTTCCCCTCCAGGACAAGAGGTTGGTAGGCCCAATTTTGGGAAGGATTTTTGAAAATGAGCACAGTTCCGAAGAATTTGAAAGTATACTCAATGACATTGACAAGAGCTCCATGAAAATCCTGTTACAAAATCATTGTTGCTTTAGGCAAGACATGGATCCATGTCCTGCAGCCTGCAGAGCTTCAGGGTATGCAAGAATGGGGCTTCAAGGATGAATGTTTGAAAGTTACATGTAAAAGCCTGAATGTGGCTATTTCACCAGTCCACACCTGTCCCTTATTTTAGCCTACAGGTTTCATGACCCTCTTCTCCTGTACCAGGATTCAGCTGTCCCTCAAGCTAGGAGCTATGGTGACCCTCTTCCACTACAGTTCTTCCCTGAGCAGTAGGAGTTTTGTATGGAATCAAGGTCTAAGATTGAGACAGACAGTATATAGATCGCAGATATAAGAAACACTATTCAACATGAGCTATTTATTTAACCTTTGCCATCAAGGCACTGAGCAGTGTGACACACCCAACTTCACTGAGCTACTCCAAATGAAACAACTGCTGACAGTTGCTATAGGTCCCAAAAACATGTAGAAATTTCTTATTTTTCAATTTTACGATAAACTTTATACAAAATCTAGTATACCAATTTATCCTTGACTATTAGTTTCACATATAATAGCAAAAACTGAGTCCCTCTTTGGGGAAATTTTCTTATTTGCAATCTTATGCCCATACATTATTGACATGGGTGATTACCAGTGTTGTAAATTTGACATAATCAAACATCACCTGGTAGAAGCCCTCCTGGGAAGAAAGCTTTGATTATATCAATTGAGATGGGGTGGTATGACCTGTTGATGGGGCCATTTATTACTGGGAACAAGACTGTGTAACTGGGAAAAAGAACTGGGCACTGTTGTGTATTCATTGTGCTTTGGTTTTTTGAAGATATATTGTTAGCAGCTATTTCGATTTCATACCTTGAATTCTCTGCCATGATAGACCATTACCATTCAGAATAAACTTTTTCTCCCCTAAATTTTTTTTTATTTTTAAAGTTAAAATATTACAAAAACCCAGGATAGCTAAAACTATTCTCAACAGTAAAAGGACTTGAGGGGAAATTAGTATACTGGACCTCACGCAGTACTACAGAGCAATAGTGTTAAAAACTGCATGGTATTGGTACAGTGACAGGAAGTAGATCAAAGGAATTGGACTGAAGACCCAGAAATGAACCCACACACCTAAGGTCACTTGATCTTCGTCAAAGGAACTGAAAACATCCAGTGGATAAAAGATAGCATTTCCAACAAATGGTGCTGGTTTAATTGGAGGTCAACATGCAGAAGAATGCAAATTGATCCATTCTTATCTCCTTGTACTAAGCTCAACTCCAAGTGGACCAAGGACCTCCACATAAAGCCAGACACACTGAAACTAATGGAAAAGAAACTGGGGAAGACCCTTGAGGACATGGGCACAGGGAAAAAGTTCCCGAACAGAACACCAATAGCTTATGCTCTAAGATCAAGAATTGACAAATGGGACCTCATAAAATTACAAAGTTTCTGTAAGGCAAAGGACACTGTCAATAAGGCAAAACACTAACCAACCAATTGGAAAAATATTTTCTCCAACCCTACATCTGACATCGGGCTAATATCCAATATATACAAAGAACCCTAAGTTTCTTTTTTCAGAGCATTTTATCACACCAATAGGGGCAAAAAAAAACTAAGACAACTTACACATGATTATAATCAGATATATCGTGGGAAATAACATTTACAGTGAATAGAAGCTTTCATTACCCAGACTATCAATCAAATCAGAAAATGTTCCTCAATTTCCACCTTCTGCAACCATCTTCTATTGATGTGCCCACAAAACAAAGCCTTAGGCTATAAGCAGGAATGTTGTGCCAACCTCAGGTGCTGCTGTACTTTGCAGTGAATCTACTCTTTCTTGCACCTTTGCTTCTGTACAAGAACCTCAGTGACTTTCCTACTTTTATTTTTCCTCACTTTTTTGAACAGGATGCCACATACCTAGAAACACCACCACTTTGGAAGAGATCAACTATGCCTCATGTTGAGAATGAATTACTATGGGGCCTTTAGACTGTTCACCTTCTCTCTTAGTAAAGAGGATCAATAAACCCTCAAGATAGTACAACTTCCTTACTGTGACCCATTTTCATGAAAATTTTCCTAATTGCATTTAGATAGGTAGGACTAGAATAAATAAGTTTGCTAATAATAGCAAAAGAAGGTTCCAAATATTATGTGGCTATGGGAAAGACAGTATCCATGCTGGGTGAAAGCTCACCTGGATAGATACTTTCTGAATGCCCACACCTATTTGATTAACCTCTCACCTGTGATCTATACTGATTTCTTTTTATTGTCAATTTGACACAACCAAGTTGACAATTAAAAAGAGTATATCAATGGAGGAATTAGTTGAGATTTAGTCTGAAGAAGGGCATAGCTCATTATAGCCCAAATTTGGGCAGATGGTTCTAGATGGTAGTAGAAAACTAGATGGGCATGATCCAGAAGGAGAGAGCTAGTAATCAGTATTCTCCAAAATTAATGCTTCAAGTTCTGATCTTGATTTCCCACATTGGCTTCCCTATGTCATGGACTATACCCTGTAGGATGAAAGGCATTATTTCTTTGCCAAGTTGTTTTGTTCATAGCTAAATAAATTCACTGGATTCCTAGGATGAACACTGGTACCTAACCAGATCTGTCCTCATCTGTTTTCCAAGGGTTCTTTCCATCTGCCTTTGAGACCTTCACTGCACATCAGGCTTGGAATGACTACCCTCTTTGGCATATCCTCAGTGCCTTTCATTGTTTATCAGACTGATTTTCCATCCTCCCTATTGTGTTTTTTTCCTGATTGCTGGATTATTTATGCTCAGTAATAGTGGTTAAGGACAAATGTATGTCCATTGCCATTTTTTCGATATAGAAAACTGAAATGTGTCAGGGCTTAGCTGGCTCACTTCAGATAAGGAGTTGGGAATATGTTTACATCACAGAATATGAGCATGAATTTACAAAGAAAAAATACTTAGTACCAGTTATTACACAGAGACTTAGTCTTCCCAAATGTCCTTTGTATCCTTCAACTTCCAGACTCACTTGGATTTGGATTGGAAAGACCCATGCTGACTGTGGGTAGAACCCTTCTATGAGCTGATGTACTGAACTTAATAAAAAGCTGAAGGCCAGCTGAGCACCAGATTTCACCCTTCTCTGCTTCCTGACTGGACACCATGTGACCAGCTCCCTTATGTTCCTGCTGTCATGCCTTCACTGCCACAGTAGTCTACAACTCATTATAAGCTTTTCATTTCTTAAATTCCTGTGGTCACATATTTGTACAGACATTCACTAATATACTCTGTCCCATATCATAATGGCTTAAGAAGCCTTATGTGTTCCAACTGTAGTCTAAGAAAGAGATTGCTGTATTTAGGCTTGATATTTTAGAATATTGCTTGGACAAATTGTGTTCAATATTCTAACAAGTTAGAATTGGTATCACAAATAAGTTGCTATTTCATGAAGAAAAAGGAAGAGGAATATATAAGCAATTGTGTGTGGTTACCCTGAAAAAGTGTTTCGTGATTGAGTGGAGGATTTGGATGTCAGAAGTTGGTAAGATGGATATCCATATTTGCCAGTGAAGAATACTGAGAGAAATTATTCAGATGAAAGTTTAGTAAAAAATCACTTAAGAGAAGAGCTACAGAAGTCAGAACAGGGAAAAAGGAATTAAGAGAACAAATATGGGGAAGGGAGTGTTTCTTACTTATGTAAACTGTATTTTTCTGTAGTTATATAAAATAAGAAGTGTTTATGAAAAGTTGGAGGAACTACTACTACCTCAGTTTAATGGACCAATTGAATTGCATCATTATCCTATATAGTATCACACAGAGGCTATTCACATGAAATTGCAGAGGGTTTCTTATGAGTGGGTGCCAAGTCCTGCATGGCTTTAGAAGGACAGCACGGCAGAGTTCCTGCCTAGAGCAGCGCCAGCAGGGCATAGGCTTTTCTAAGTGTTGATGGTTGCTAGGCTGTAAGGATTGTTTGTATAATAATGTGTGTATATTCATATTCCTCCTTCAGGGAATGCTTTCCCTGTTAAGGGTAATGACTCGATTATAATTAGAAACAGCACAAGTCTGAGAGGTGAGAATGTGTTCCTAACCAATGCTGTGACCTTCAGGACAGTCCTTAAGTATATGGGAAAGAACTCTGAAAATGTAATTTCGAGAATATATAATTTCTTGACAAAGAAAAATATAAGAATGCAATATGAATTGTATGAGTAGCTTCATGGACCAAAAAGAACAGGGACACCTGCACTAATGATCCAGCTTGTCAGAAATATATTAAAGAAAGTGATAAAGCAATTTAGGGAATGGTGATCTCAGAGAAACCTTCCACCCAGCTAAGTTTATTGCTTGTACTTACAAAGGTGGGCAGATTCCTGAGTTCAAGGTCACTTTAGAATGGAATAAATTTAATTCCTAGTGTGGCAGGAATGGTAATCTCAGGATGGGGTCCCACCCAGCTAAACATATTATTTATATTCACACAGACAGACAGATCTCTGAGTTAATTGGTATGTTAACAAAATGTGCTTACTGTCTCTTCCTAAGAATCAATGGGCTTTGGCTGGGTGGTGGTGGCTAGCCTGGTCTACTGAGTGAGTTCCAGTACAGCTAGGACTACACAGAGAAACCCTGTCTCAAAAAAAAAACAAAAAACAACAACAACAACAAAAAGAATTTATGGAATTGATGCCATGTCTCCATTAGTTCTACTGTTCTTTTTCCTTTTTGAGCCCTGGATACGGATGTGTATGTGTACATGGAGTTAGTTAGATGGCAATAGTTTTATTAATTACTTATGTACAAGTTGATGATCTTTCTTCCAAAAGGAGCATATGCAATTTCTTGAAAGACTATCATGTACCTGGTTTTAGAAGTAGATGTAGTATTGCTAGGACTTCAGCATATTCTCATAGAATGGATAACAATTCCATGGGTTTGGTGTCAAAAGAAAGGCAAGAGTATGTGAGAGCACATGAGCAGAACAGGATGGATGTTTGTGGACAGAATGGTAAGAATGACACCTATATACCATGCATTTTCCTTGGTAGCTGAAGCTGAGCTGGAGGCCATTCTGTTGGAATCTAATCTGCCTCTTATATGGTTCCTCAGGATCAGTGAGAAGGCGTGTCCTCCATTCTGGATCTATTTTCCCCTTTGTTGTAAGACTGTATCTTCTTGTTCTATTTGGCAAGGCAGAGGACATCCTATCTCACAGTTACATGTTAGTGAATTTGTATTAAATAATTATGGCCCTAATCACCAGTGTTTCAAGGATGTTTTAGTTTTCTCTATTTTTATTTCATTTTGTATATATGCAAGTATGTGTGTTTTCATGTACTAGGTCTCTGGTGTGTATTGGGAGCACAGGTTTATAGATATGCCTGTTGAAGTTTGATGTAGATTGTAGGGTGTTTTCACCAATGGCTTTCTACCTTACACATTAATGCAGAAGAACCTGTAATTTGTCATTGTAACTAGTAACGGTAGCCACCCTTATTTCATATTTCCTTGTTTCTCTCCCACAAGATAAGATTAGAAGAGGAGACACCTCTTCACAGAGGCTTTTATGTGAGCTCTGGAGGTTCAAACTTATATCATCACATATATTTGGATATTCTTTGTCTCCAAAACCATCTCCACAGGCTCTCAAGAACATTTTTCTGTTGTGACTAGCTAATGTTAACTATTGTAATCAACTATGAGGATTACTAACAAAATTGCATTAACATTCTCCTCCAACAAATGGTGTATTATATGGGATGGAAAGATCTAGACAAGCACAAATGTGGAATAACTAAATGAGGTCAGACAAGCAAAAGCAGAGGTGAAGCCTGTATGTGTCAACTCTCAAAAAAATTTGTTTTCATTATTGACTCCATGTGTACCCAGCATTAGCTCCAGGGCTGTGCTGCTCCCACAATGCTCAAGAAATATATTTTGAATATATACCCATAATATGCAAAATGACCTTTTATCTAATTATCCTGTTTATTTTTAGTTGATTATAACATCTCGTCATTTGTTCATTTCTTATAGTGGATAACCACAATGAAAAAGACTGAGAAAAAAATCAAAGAAATATCAAAATTACGTTGGATTGTCAGCTGGAAAATAAATTCATCTCTGAAATAACAGCTTGACTTTACATTTCATTTTTCTACATGGTGGCCCGATGCTCTGCCCCATCTACTTCACACTGTCCACAACATATAAATGAGGCACCCTCCTACTGCTATTCATCTAAATCAGAAACGTAACATGTTTGTATTAACAATCAAATAATTCAGAGACTGGACATATGGTTTAGTCACTAAGGTGCTTGGCTTCATATGAAGATATGTGTGGATCTTAGAACCCATGAGAGAATGTCAGACATGTTGTTGTGTACTTCTATCCCACCACTGAGGAGGCTGAGACAGGTGACACTAGAAAATAACAGTAAGCCATCACAGTGTACTTGGAGAACTCCAGGACAGTGAGAGTCCTCAAAAGACAGCGGGTGTTTCATCATGTTGTGATCGAGGATGCATCTAGATCCACATTGAAGTAGTAATAAGAGTGAAATTATTGTTTCAATATGAGAGATTAAATAGGGTTCATGAATTATTTTTATGTATTCTAAATATGTCTGAGAGGCTTACAGCAAGCTGAAAAGTGCCTGAGTAATAAAACCCAAGATTGTGTTGAGTGTGTCATGCACACATGTATACAAGTAACTTAAAGTTACTTGCTAGAGTAACTTAAATTAACTTAAATTAACTTAATTAGATTTAATTTAAATTAGATTTAAGTTACTTAAATCTATTTGCTAGATGTGGAGGGAGAGAAAGAAGGAAGAAAGAAGAAGAAGAAGAAGAAGAAGAAGAAGAAGAAGAAGAAGAAGAAGAAGAAGAAGAAGAAGAAGAAGGAGAGAGAGAGAGAGAGAGAGAGAGAGAGAGAGAGAGAGAGAGAGAGAGAGAGAGAGAGGCATACAGAGACAGAGACCTTCCCTAGGTCATCTCAAGCCTGGTCTCTAGTTCTATGAAATAATATAGAGCATTTGCAAACAACATTACAGTCATGCAATCTTCCATCATGTTGTAAACATAGATGCCTCACAGTTCACATTGGAATAATAGTGAGAATAAATATTGATTTGTTATATGGAAATAAATAGCCTTCACCAATTATTTCAATCTACTGTAGAAATATCTAGGAACTGTCCTAGGCAAATAGCTTCAAACAAATTAAAAACTTATAATCTTTGGCTATGATTAGATCTCTATGTCCCTTTCTTATACCCCCTCATTCTTACTCTTTTCACACACAGTAGGCACAGATGTCTTCAAGTTCTTAGAATACCACATCCAACATGATCCTCCTCCTGGACTTCTTGCTATCTATCCTACCTTTGCTCTGCTACTGAATATGTTTAAACACTGGATTGTGTTATAGTCTTGTGTCAGATGCTGTCAATTTTAAAGCTGACAAAATTCTAAATCACCTGAGAGATGGGGCTCTATGCATGCTTCTAGGGTATCATCTTGATCATTTTATTGATGTGTGTGGTTGTTAGAGTGGGAATGGTTTTCATAGGCTCATATATTTATTTGAATGCCTGGTCATTAGGAACTGAAACTAGTTGAGAAGGATTAGCAGTAACCTTATTAGAGATACTAGCACTGAGGATAGATTTGGGGGTTTCAATAGCTCATGCCAGGTGTGGTGTCTCTCTTCCTGCTGCCTGCTTATTCAGAGGCCCTTGGTCCTGCGAAGGCTTAATGTCCCAGTGTAGTGGCATGCCCAGAAACAGGGGAGGGGGATAGGATAAGGGTTTTCTCTGGGGGAAGGACCTGGAAAAGAGATAACATTTGAAATATAATTAAAGAAAATATCCAGTAAAAAATGTAACCTCTGCCTGCATGTCAGTATGCTTCCCCCATGATGATAATAGATTAAAGCTCTGAAACTGTATGCCAACTTCTGTTAGATGTTTTCCTTTCTAAGAATTGCTGTGGTCATGATTTCTCTTCACAGAAATTGGACACTGCCTAGGGAAAGTCTCAACTGTGTGCTAGACCATTTCCTGGACTGTACATTGTGGGCAGTAAAATGGGGAAAGTGAGATGAGCACTAGCATGCATTCATCTTTTTGTTTTCTAGTTACAGATGTAATATGAGAAGCTCCTATACAGTCCTGTTGTCTTGACTTCCCAACTATGATGGAATGTAACTTGAAACTGTCAGTCAAAATAAGCCCTTCTTTAAGCTGCCCTTTTCAGAGTATTTTATTGTAGAAAATGAAACTAAGAGAAATCCACATATTGCTTTTCAGAGAGATTTATTCAGACCCTGTAGTATATATCCTGTAATATATATCTAACTAGTCCAAGTGATTTTATAAAATTCTAACTGGTTTAATTTATTTCATAAGTATGGTATTGTTTAAATTTTATTTTATTTTGTTTATTGCCACTGTATTTAGCCATTATGCCCAAAGCTTTCCTTTGCTATTAAGGATCAATACAGTGCTCAAATATGTATAATAAATTATCATTAAAAATGCTTTGGGCAACTTTCCTGTGTGTGTGTGTGTGTGTGTGTGTGTGTGTGTGTATGTGTGTGTGTGTGTGTGTGTGTGTGTGTGTGTGTATTCACCAAAGGAATACTGTAAGGGCATGTATATCCGATTTACCTTGAAAGCTACAACATTATACACAATGCCTCAGACATGGCAACTCAGACATGGCAAAAATCCAAGATCAGCCATAGCTTTAAGATATAATTGACTGAACTAAGAACAGAATCATTCTCTAATAAATTTTCACAGGCATTCTTCAGATGATTTGTTGAACACTAGCTTTCTAAAAGTCATATTGCTCTCATTCTTTCAGTTATTTAAAGCCTATTAGTTTTTGTAAATTATATATTAGAATTTTATTTCTAATATTCTCCAATCTATTTAAAATGTAACTTTTAAAATACTTCAATACCATAGATAGCATAGATAGCAAACTACCAGGATGGCATACACACAGGGATACGGTTAGCAACAGGAGAATATGAAAGAACTTCTATAATACACAGAGTGCTCATTTCTAGGCCTACAAACCTAAGTAACTTAAGCCCTATGTTGACCTCAAACGACATTCCCCTGCCTCATCTCCCCAAATACTGAGTCTACAGACATCACTAGCACAGTTTTAGAATATGTTTACTTTTTAGTGAGATATTGACTTTGTATTAATTAATATATCAATTTTAATAACACAGTTATTTATCAAGGGAGGTGGGAGATGTTTCATTTGGGTAATGGACAACAGAGTTTGATCCAGAGAACCAAATTAAAAAGCTGAGTACCTCTGCATGCACCACTGATCTCAGTCTGGGGAGGCAGAGGGAGAAATGTCCCTGGAGCTCTCTGGATAGTAAGTGTAATACATTCAGTGATACACATTCAGTGGGAAACCCTATGTCAAAAGTAAGATGGAAATTTGACTGATGTGCACTGTCTTCTGACATGTACACACATGCTTGCATGCCCCTTTAGACACATCCAATCACAAGAACATGTGGACAGACCGACAGACAGACACACACACACACACACACACACACACACACACACTCACCCAATTACTCACTCACATTGATTTTAGTTATGTTTATCTAGCCATCATCAAAATTCCCAAAAAGCAAATGAGCTCGTTATTCATTGTATTTGCTAATTATATTAATCATTATCATTTATGTCATGCCCCATTGCTACATTTTCAAAACTATAATAGTTTTCTGTGATGGGTGTGACTTTAAATTCTTCATTGATTAAAAATAGAAAATACTTTTCTAAAGCGTTAAGGTTTCCAGCTAATTCAGAGCAAATACAAAATTAAGGGGATCCTCGGCTTTGAATTATGGTAATAATATTTTTTTAATATTTAAGCTATGTTATTTCCAGATGGACTTTTTAATATTTTTTAAAATCTACTCTTCGTTCCTTTTGATTAATGTTTTTACATGATAAGATTTGTCAAATGGATTATCTCTATGATTTGCATACAAGTTTTATTACTTTTAAGATTATGCCAAAGTACAGGATTTATTGATCTCATTTGCCCATGATTTAGAATAGGCATTAATCTACTTAGGAAATAGGAGTTGCTTCAAAATAACCTATCCTGGGAAGAAAACTGATGGCTTTACACAGGCAGAGATTGCTGAAGTTAAATTTGGGAATATTTAAGTATTTTTCTTTGAATTTTCTTCATTCCCTCCTTGCTTTTGTTGGAACACTTTCAATTATACATTTTTTTGCTTTTACTTTTCAATAATTTTAATTTCCTTAAAACATAAATATTACAGCCTTTTTGGCTCAACATTTGTTGGGTAAATTGAAAGAAGTTATTATTACCTTTTTTATTTTTAAAGATATTCTGAAATGTTCTTAAGACTGACTACTAGAATAAAATTAAGTAAACCTCCCTAAAAGAACTTATGCAAACAATATATACATTCTTCCTACTGATACATGCCTGAAAGTGGGCTGAACCTTCCCAGTGATTACCTACATTGGCTATCCTACCATTGTCCTTTGACATAAAAAATTCTTAGGCTTTCACATAGACCATCCTCAAATTATAGATTATAAATGGCTTGGTTTTAATACTAATATTTAGTTTAATTGCTTTTTAAATGGCAGGATATTATACTTCAACACTGAAAACCATGGCTTACACGTTAGACCTATTCAGATAGTGATATTGTTGTGTGCCCCACATGTGGATATACCGAGAGAATCCCAGGGAGACCAATTCTGGGTTGAGAAATATCATGGCCCATTTACATTATATCTAACGGTTTTCTAAGAAGGATATTGTGAAGAAACGTTTGGCTTATCTGTTGAAAGGACCACTTCAGTTTATTTAAGATTGAGATCAAGAAATTCTTGTGTGTTCATTGGATGACATGGCACATTATTCATTTCGTCTATTGAGAAGAAATGTCAAGCATTATCATGACACTTAACGAGGTCAACTCATAATTATATGCATGAAAAGAACAAAGAAAAATATAGCTAGCAGAATTTAATGGCCTACAGAATTACAAATGTTTATAATTGTTGTTGTTGAGACAGTTTCTCACATACTGTAGTCTAACCTCCAACTTGCTGTACAGCCAAGGGTGATTTTGAACACTTGATTGTCCTGTATCCAGCTCCCAAAATGCGAGAATTATTGGGATGTCCTACCATTTTGGTTTCATGGTGCTGAGGGTTGAACCCAGGGCTCCCTGTGTGGTGCTAAGTGAGTTATATCCCTGGGTTAGAACTTTAAAAGTTTGCTCTCTATATTTTTTAGTTGAAAAAATATAATTACTTTTAAACATATAAATTATATATGCAATTTCTTACACTTAATAGATTAATAATGACCAGAATTTGTAGTAACAAGAATGAGTGCTTATGTGTTATGACTGACTTATAAAAAGCTTAAAATATGCATAAATATGAGTATATTTTTACAAACATTTAAAGAATTAATAAATTTGAGAGAATAATCATCAAATGTTGATATTAATATAGATAAGACTGGTAGACTCATGAGTGGGAACCCTTCTCTTTAATTAACAAATTTTTAATGATGAGTAATGATGAAATTTTGGAACTTCCAATGGAAAGCAAAAGGTACTAGGAAGCAAAGATTATCAATATAATGTTCACAATGATTTATACCTGTCTTTTTGGTCTTATGTTGTCCAAAATGAAAGGGCTTAGCTGATGCTTTGACAATATACTTTTCAAGATCTTCTGTGTATCCCTTATCTCAAATGAATAGACAAAAGTGTTTTTTTTTATCTCAATGTATTTAATCTTTTGGATTTTAGAATAATTAATATACAAAAGGTTATATGTGAAGAATGGAAGTGGGGTTTGAACATGAAATCCATTCATGCTTTTGTATATAATTTGTTAAAAGTGTTTATGTTTTGATTTTCATATGAGTTAAAGAATTTTCTTATGCTCACCATCCATCCCTTCTCCGTGTATGTGTGTGTATGTGTGTGTGTGTGTGTGTGTGTGTGTGTGTGTGTCTACATACATACAGAATTGAGAGGTCAGTGTGAGATATTGTCCCCTTCACTTTCCACTTATTTTTTTGGGACTGGAACTGACTGTGCTAGGTTAATTAGCTTCAAACCCTGAGTGTTTTCCTGGCTCTGTCTTATGGACCCTGGGATTTGTGGGGCTTGTACCTCTGTGACTGCATTTTTTTAATACAGTTTCTAAGGCTCAAACTCAGGTCTTCAAATTTTACTGCAAGATTTTTACTGAATGGGTCATCTGCCAATCTCAAGTGTAGAATTTTGTTATAGTAGTACTCAAAATGTTTTATAGCCAGGAAGATTTCAGATTCTCAGATCAGTTATACTTATCTTGTACACTTTCATTTCTATCTATAGAATTTGAAAGAAAGACGAGTTAACTTGAGGGATATGGAAATTGAGGCTTATTACATCCTGTAGCTAGTGAGTGGAAGAGACAGAAATGAGTGCATTTTCTTCAGAATCATGTGACTCTTAAGCTTCCGATCAACTCCATCATTGCATGAAAATTACAAATCTGTTAGGTAAATTATGGATTTTTAAGAACAGGATTATTATTGCTCTGATAAAACACTATGATAAAAGTAACTGTTCATCATTGGAGGAAGTCAGGACAAAACTCAAGCATGGCAAGAACCTAGAGGCAGGAGCTGATGCCGAGACTTTGTAGGAATGTTGTTTACTGTCTTAGTACTTATGACTTGCTCGGCCTGCTTTCCTATAGAACTTAATAGTACTACAAGCCCAGCATAGCACTACCAGCAACAGGCTGGGCCCTCCCATAGCAATCAATATTTAAGATATTGCTTTACAGACTGGCCTACAGCCAATATTATGGAGGCTTTAATTTTATTTCTATTTTTTATTTTCTATATTCATTGTTTACATTCCAAATGATTTTTCCTTTCCTGGTACCCCCCCATAAGTCCCATAAGCTCTCTTCCCTCCTCCAGTTCCCCAAACAGTCCCCTTCCACTCCTGTGTCCTGGAAATCCCCTACAATGCTGCATCAAGCCTTTCCAGGATCCCGGCTCTCTCCTTCCTTCTTCTTGGGAATAATTTGATATGTGGGCTATGTTTTGGGTATTCTGAGCTTCTGGACTAATATCCACTTAACAGTGACTGCATTCCACATGTGTTCTTTTGTGAATGAGTTACCTCACTTAGTATGATATTTTCCTGTTCCAACCATTTGCCTAAGAATTTCATGAATTCATTGATTTTAAAGGCTACGTAATATTCCATTGTGTAAATATACCACATTTTCTGTACCCATTCCTCCACTGAGGAACATCTGGGTTCTTTCCAGCTTCTGGCTATTATAAATAAGGCTGCTATGAACATAGTGGAGTATGTGTCCTTATTGCATGCCAGAGAATCCTAAGGGTATATGCCCAGGAGTGGTATAGCAGGGTCCACTGGAAATGTAGTGCCCAGTTTTCTGAGGAACTGCCAGACTGAATTCTAGAATGGTTGTACCATCTTGCAATCCCACCAGCAGTGAAGGAGTGTTCCTCTTTCTCCACATCCTCGCCAACACCTGCTGGAGGCTTTTATTGTAAATAAGCTTCCATTCTCTCCACCCTTGCATTTGCCAATTTGACATAAAATTAGTCAGTACAGATGGGGCAGTTCTCATTTTCTATAAAAATAAACTGGGGTAGAAACAGACCGGTGACTATTAAATGAGAACATGTGCTCTCAGTAAACAATGTGAGAACTTGTACAGAATTTGAAACCTGTTTCATATAGTTCTGAGACCACATTAGCACAATAGCACCATTTTTGAAAACAGTGTTTCATCCCTAGGTGCTATTTGAAAGATCCATGTGTAGAGTGTATTCATATTATGGATCTTTAATAACAGCCTTGCTGTTATTTTTCCTCTGTCAAATGAAGGTGGAATATAATTGTAGAAATAACTTGTCTAAGTTACTCTCAAACTCTAAAAACGGGCAAAACACTAATAATTCTTATGACATTTCAATATGGCATTCTGTCATCCTCCAATCTTTTTTTTTTTTAAATGTGGACTGTAAAATAAGAAGAGGGCACATAAAGTCAAATGTGGTTGGATGTTTGCATTCAGACTTTGGCATGTAAAGGGAGAATGGAAACTCTTCCAGGGACTCTGCTTTCCACAAAAATTCCAAGAAAGAGGAGAGGTAAGCATGACTAGAATTCTTTTTAAATGGACTTTAAATTCTTAAACATTCTCAAAAATCCAGGGTGTTTTTTTTTTTGTTTGCTTGTTTTGTTTTTTTTTTTCTAATAGAGAAAAATTTTCTTGCATTTCTTGTAGAATTTTCTAATGATAAAGGCTGGGGAGATGACTACTGGGTTTGTACAGTTCTTGTTTTGATTTGGAAACTTAGAACCTATGTAAAGAAAGAAACTTGAACACAGTCATACATGCTTATAATCCCAGTATTTGGAAGGAAGAAACAAAGATGCCTGGGGCTCAGAGATAACTGCATCTGGTCACCACGACAATCTTTAAAGGTATTATTAGTATTAGAATCTTTGTTTTAAAACAAAACCAGAGGATGACATATGAGGATGTTTGCTAGTCTCTCTCTCTCTCTCTCTCTCTCTCTCTCTCTCTCTCTCTCTCTCTCGGTGTGTGTGTGTGTGTGTGTGTGTGTGTGTGTGTGTGTGTTCCATTTTTCCATGCTTAATGAATATGTTGTAAGGTTGATGTTAAAAATATTGCCCCATTATTCTTTTATCTTACACACAGAGTCAGAATCTCTCATTGATACCAAAAGATTATTAATATGGGTTATTCTGCTTGCCAGCCTACTCTGTGGAGCCACTGTCTACAACTTCTAGAGCTAGAAATACAAAGATTCCCAACTGGCATTTACATGAGTTCTGGGCATCAAAAGTCTACCCTTCAAGATTGAAAAGGAGGCCTTTTAGACACTGAGAAACCTATTCAGCCTCACTGAATAAAACATATAAATGTAGGGAAAACACTATTATTCATATTAGTCATAAAAATTATTTTAAAAAACCACATGTATAGGTAGAACATATCAAAAGCTTTATTACTGTTAAAGCAGTATGAATACCTTATTATTATGATCTTTCAAGGCAGAAAAGTAATGAAAAGGCTTACACAGCTGTAAATTCTATGAACTACAGTAACAACTAACCTTGTAATTTATGTCCATTAGTTCAATAGTGGAATGATTATAATGGGAGTAATCAACCACTTTCTGATTGGATTTCAGTATTCTCCACAAGACATAACTCATACATAATATTGCTCACTGGAGCAAACACTCATGAGTGAGTGGATGGATAGGTTCATGGTTCTAGGGGAGAACCTAGTACTTTTATTTTACTAAATAGTCATAATATTAAACTTCATAATTGCCTTTATACCCATAGGTTAGATCTCTCACACTTCAACAAAGAAGCTTCTTTTTTCGTAGTATATTACAACTAACAAGAAGACACAAAACTAATTGTGGATCATATAATAAGAGATGATACAATGCTCCGCCTTAAATGTGACATTTTTATAGCTCTACCCGCTTCATTGCTCCTAGGATTCAGGAATCATCACAAAAACATTTTAAGAGCCACAGGCAGTGGTTGACTAAAGCAAAACAGTTTTGTTTTTGTTTTTTTTAGTATAACATAGCTGTGGCAACATGAACTCACAGTATCACATGAACTTAAGTATTACCTGCTTAAGAATTTCATATGATCACCCAGACAAAATACCAGCCTGTATGGGGAACTGGTCATGAAATCACTGATGTGGCTGATGGCTACTGAAAGAGGGAAAATCACTTTCTTCAAGGATGTAGGCCCAAAGGCTACTCATGCTCCAGTAGATGAGCTCATACCCATGCACATAGGCACCGTTCTAAGTGGTCTCAATATTTTTCCTGCCCCTTCGCACATAATGATATCTTGAGGCCAGATTGTTGAAGGTAATACGAATGAGTTAGAAGAGATCTGATCAAAATAATACACGTATATGAAATTACAAATGATTCTTAAAAAGCACTTTACTGTGCAATTTCAGCCTATACCACAGAGGCAGTGTTGCAGCATACAAACTGAACATGTGAAAATTACAGTGATGTTTTTGTTGGCTTCTCTCCCTCCTTCTCATTGTAAAATGGCAATGACACTTCTATTGCATGTGATGTTAGTAACATAGTTCATACTAAGGTGACCTTGTTCATTAACTCACTAAAAATGGTTATATGTTAGAAAGCATGGAATTTGTTTTAATATTTCTCCTAAAACTATATCTAGTGCTTTCATACCCAATCAACAGTCTTTTATTTTAATGTTTTAAGGACTGATAATAAGTATGTGTACATAAACTCATAGCTCTTCACAGCCCTTAAACATAGTTTTGTAACTGTTCATTAATTTAGTTCATGTGAAACTAATTGTTTTGTACTTGTTATCAACTGATTTATAGAAGTTATGAACACTACACATTTATTCCTCAAATTTATTTTTAGCAATGTTTTGGCTTCCTATTTCTCATTAAAAACAATCACACTTTAAGCAATTTAGTACATACTAACTTTCCTAGCAGATATGCAATGTTTGGGGACAAGATCTCAGAAGATAATAGAGAAACCAGAACAAGCTATACAAGTTTAAAGACTGCAACATCGAAGTCTAAAAGACACAATGTCAATAGAGAATATTGTTTTCATAATATGAAACATTCCTGTCATTAGGTACCTAATGAGGCATAATGACCCTATATTTGCAGATTCAAGGAAGGGTTTTGGTAAACTAGAAAACTAAATTGATGTAGCCTCAAGTATTATGAGTTTAAGAAAGGTCCTAAAAATGACCAAAGCCGAGTACATTTTTATTAATCTCACAGTCTTGGTGAATACTGATTTACTTATGTATTTATTTACTTATGTATGTATTTATTTATTTATTTAAACTTTTCAAGAAATATTTGTGAATGTCTATTTCCTATGGTATGCTCTTGTCTCTGCTAGCATGCTTCTGGAGAAGACAGAAACTTCTATGGCCTAAGAATTTAGATCCAGAACAGGAAAAAATAGACAATATGCTATAGAATTCTAAATTATTTCAGAGATGCTTTAGCTTGGCAACTCCTATATTAGATAGTGACTTAAGTCCTAAGTATTGAATTAATGGAGAAATAGGCTTGCCTATATGATGACAACCTTGCCCTTTTTATAAATTAATTTTAAAATTGTGTGTATGTTTATAAGTAATGTGAATGTGTGCCTGGACAGGAATGCATGGACATGCATATGGAGGTCAATTTTCAGTGTCAAATGGCTTTCTCAGTTTCTCTTTGTGGTGGTATGGATAAAAATGACTCCCATAGACTCACAGAGAGTAGCATAATTGGAGATATGGGAGATATGTCCTTTTTGGAATAGGTGTGACATTGTTGGAGTAAGTGTGGTCTTTTGAGAGGAAGTGTGTCACTGGGGATGGGCTTTGAGGTCTCAGAATCTCAAGCCAAAGCCAGTGCTTTACACTTTTCCTACTGCCGGAAGATCATGGTGTAGAAATCTCGGCTACTTCTCTAGTACCATGTCTCTGGGCATGTTTCCATGCTTCCCACCATGACCAAATGGAGTAAATATCTGAACTGTAAGTCAGGCCTGATCAAATGTTTTCCTATGTAACAGTTGTCGTGGTCATAGTGACTCTTTACAACAATAGAATGCCTCAGTAAGATAGTCTCCATATTAATTGTTGACACAGGATCAATTTGTGAACCTGGAGTTTATTGATTCAGTGATGTTGTCTAGATAGCAAGATCTTTTTTTCCCCCAGCACTAGTATGGCAGAACTGTAAAAAGATAGTTGAGGCTTCTTTGATATGTTTGTTTTATGAGACAGTCTTATGTGTAAACTTTCCTCATATTTGCTCCACGGCTCATGGTGACCTTAAACTACATATTCTCTTTCAACTATAAATACCGTTGCTGAGATTAGAAGTGAGCCATCATGTCCAGTTCATGAGGTGCTAGGAGGTACATAAGGCTTCATACTAGGTAAGGACTCTACCTAGTGAACTACATATTTTATTTTATTCTGTAAATGTTTTTCCAAAGCCCATGAGATCTCAATCCCATATAATCAAACAGTGGCAACTGAATAAAGCTGGAAGCAGGAGTGGTGGTCCGTCCCAGGGAATAGCACAACAAATGGTTGTCAAGTATCAAACTGTAAGCCCTAAAGACATATGTATAAGTAACATTATATGGATTTAATTGATTATATTCAGGGATATTTATGTATATGTGCAATAATGATAAATGGAAAAATTGGCTATAAATTTGAAATATAGTAGGGAAGGATATATAGGAAAGACTGGAGGGAGAAATAGACAGGGAGATGTAATGTAATTAAAATATAATCTCAAAAGTAAATAGCAAAATGAATTAAAATATTCTTTTTCAAAATAGTGGTACTAAACCCATGTAAACATGTAAAATCTGAGCATAGCAAATAACATGTAAACTGGACAGAGACCCCAAATTGAGACCTGAAAATTGTGAGCAAATAGAACCTATCAGAGCCTCTAGCTTAGAGCAGCTACCTTGTAAACCTATGGAAAATCCTAAGACCGGGACAAAATGATAATTAGACTTGTTTACAAGTGGTTCTTTGAGCAGTCACAGTGACTGCATAGAGAGCGTACAGTTAAATATTGTTAACTTTGAACTGTTGTTAAATTTTACATTTGGTTTATAAACAAGCTTAAAACAGTGTATCAGCAAAGTAGTCATCACCATAATAGACTAAGGATCAGGAAGCAAGACAGGGATGGGTTGAGAAGGAAGAATTATCTGTGAAGTTTCTAAGACTCAAGGTTGTATATCTCCTGTCATGCTTATCTACACCCAGGCTCCTCCAACATGAGTTCTTACTTTCTGTCTTTCTTACAGGATGCAGCTCTCAGAAGTTAAAGACCTTCAACTAGTTTGTCATCTACTCTTCAGGGATAAGGACAGCACCTGACAGGAGAACAGTGTAGAGGTTGCAACTATTTCACTGCCCAAGTGATAGAACAGAGATGATGGTACTGTGGTCTTCTAGGTATGTGGGAAATTTGCAAAGAATACTCTCCTTATAAAAAATCTGTGTTCCCCAGGAGAGGAGGCATTGAGGCATCCATCCCTCATAGTCAGCGCTGCCCTCTGTGTGATGCTGTCTTTTAGACTGGTCCTCATCAGGGAGATGGCAGCCTCTTTGGCATTAAACTCTTGCCCTGAAAATGTGAACTTGTGACCTGGATTAATTGCCTGCAGCCCTAGTGGCATCCAACTAACAGAATAATTTAGGTAAAACTTAAGCACTCATATGACTTGATGAGTCTCATAAAGGAGCACCTATGGAGAAGGAAGATACCAGAACCCTTAACTAGTAGGATTTATTCTAGAAAAGCAGCCATCTGGAGGACAAGGCTGTTAGTGCACCGAGAGAAGAGAAAGTCTGGGTGCCTTGTTACAATGAGTACATCTGGGGACCTCAGCAGATTTTCATGTGGGTCTTGGCAATGGTGAAATTGAAAATCAGCGACAGGTTTACTGTGTTATACCTTCTGTCAGGAATCCCCAGGAGATCCAATGAGCATGAGTGCAAAACAATTTTGCCAGCTTCCTTATATATCCAAATTGTCAGAAAGCAACCTGAGATGCAGATGGTAGGATGGAACCTGCTATAGACCACAGAACCAGAAGGTCTGTAAGCAGACCCTATGCAGTCATAAATTGATGCTATTAATCAAGTAATTCCAGGCACCACAGAATATAAGAGTCACATTTCTCCAACAGAAGTCAGAAGATGTTCCTCTTGTCAAAGCTGAGCCAGGCTTGACTCAGTAAGGAAAGAGGGAATTGGGAATGGCAATAACTGAGAGAGATGCTAATGTGATCAAGAGCCATACAGTCCTGAGAAGAATCCCAGAATCACCAATTAGATTGATGTATGTCTCAGGGGAAATCTTGTAACTTCTCTGGCTTTCACTTTATCATAGGCAAAAATGAATATAAAAATATCCAATTTGGAGACCTATTTTGAAAACTTAAGGCTATGCATTGAAAGCCCTAGCAATTTGCCATGTAATTAGCAAATAACTATTACCTTAACACAACATTAATAACATAAATATTAATAATATAAATATAATATATTCAATATATTAAAATATAAAATAATATAATAAATACTGTATAATATTAATACTATATAAATATAATAATATAATTATATTGATATACATATTAATAATATATTTATGTATACAATACATGTTTACATATATAGGTACTTATATATGCATATAAATATAGAGTCTAGAAGACAGCCTTGAATGTCATTTTTTGGACATCCAAAACCTTATATTTTTGAGAGAGTTTGTCACTAGGCAGGAATCTATATGTGAATATAGATTAAAAGGATAGACCTCAGCCCCATGTATTCGAAGTCAGTTCCCTCACTGGCCAGCCTAGTTGGTATACATACAAACATAAACATACACACACACACACACACACACACACACACACACGCATATACACTCATATATATATATATGCAAATATATGTATTAATATACATACATACATACATACATACATATATTTGCTTCTTCTCTTGTAAGTACATTCCTCATACACCTTCCCCTTCTTCCACTCATCTTAGCTCTTCCCCCACCTTCTTGCTTCCACAGATCTTCTCCATCTTCCATAAAACAAAAGCAGGCAGGCCTCCAGTAGGCAATTATTCAAACACAACAAACAAAATACTCTGGTATAAAGCAAATTCTCTCATAACAAAGTTGAACATGGCACCCAACAGAAGAAAAAGAGTCCCAAGATCAGGCCAAAAACACCAGAGAAACATTTTCTTCCAAAGAATCAGTCCAACAAAATCTACCATGCTAACAATGAAATATATAAATACAGAAGAGATCTGACCTTTAACTAAATAGATTTCTTTTAAGTTTCAGTTTTGTTTATGTATCGTGTGTGTGTGTGTGTGTGTGTGTGTGTGTGTGTGTGTGTGTGACTTGTGTGTTGGACTCACAGAGGCTAGAAGAGAGTGTTGATACCTCTGGAGCTGGAATTTTAGAATGCTGTAAGCTGCACAACATGAGTGCTGGGAACCTAACTCCAGTCTTGTGTAATAACAGTAAATTAAAAAATTTTCAACATCATTAGTCATTAGAGAAATGCAAATCAAACCAAACCTGAGATTTCACCTCACACCAGTCAAAATGGCTAAGAATAAAAACTCAGGAAACAGCAGGTGTTGGTGAGGATGTGAAGAAAGAGGAACACTCCTCCACTGCTGGTGGGATTGCAAACTGGTACAACCACTCTGGAAATCAGTCTGGCGGTTCCTCAGAAAACTGGACACGATACTTCCAGAGGACACAGCCATTTCACTCCTGGGCATATACCCTGAAGGTTCCCCAGCATGCAATAAGGATACATGCTCCACTATGTTCATAACAGCCTTATTTATAATAGCCAGAAGCTGGAAAGAACCCAGATGTCCCTCAGTGGAAAAATGGATACAAAAAAATGTGATATATATATATATATATATATATATATATATATATATATATATATATCACAGTGGAGTACTATTCAGCCATTAGAAACAATGAATTCATGAAATTCTTAGACAAATGGATAGAGCTGGAGAAAATCATACTAAGTGAGGTAACCCAGTCTCAAAAGAATACCCATGGTATGCACACCCTGATAAGTGGATATTAGCCTAGAATCTTTGGACACCAAAGACACAATCCACATACCAAATGATGTCCCACAAGAAGGAAGGAGTGGAACCTGGTTCTGGAAAGGCTCAAAGCATCAGTGTAGCGGAATACCAGAACAGGGAAGTGGGAAGGGGTGGATGGGGGAACAGGGGGAGGGAAAAGGGCATGTGGGACCTTTGAGGGGCAGGGAACCAGAAAAAGGGAAATGGAATGTAAATATAGTATATATCCAATAAAAAACATTAAAAAAACAGGATATGCTCTTAAGTGCTCACCCAATTTAGCAATCCTGCCTTTTAAATATAGGTCTAGGAACTGAATTCAAGTCTTCCTGATTACCAATTAAGCTTTCTTTCCAGAAAGTTTTGTTTTGTTTTTGTTGTTGTTTTTCCATTCTGAATATAAAGATATTGGAATAAACAGTTTCATAGAGATTGAACTCATTGTAGTTAATGAGGTTCTAGAAATGTGACTCATTCAATGAGGTGCATACTGCCATTAGACTGGGGACCTGGGAATGAAAAATCCAGAAGAGGAAATACAAGGGAGTTTGCACATGGACACAGTCTCACAGTTTATTTAAAGTGATGAAACACACAAGTGACTTTACAAAAATCTCATCTTCTACTGTTCATCTATATTTTATATAGCATAAATTAAAATTTCATAAAAAACTCCATAACAAAGGAGCAAATCACGTGTTTCATGTACTTCTTAGGGTGCAATATCAAGCTGCCAAATGATCCTAGGTCATAAAAGTAATTATTCTGAAACTCATGTGATACTCTGCAGACATATTTATTACAAAACTACCAGGATAATAGCAATGAAGGAACAGATTGCAGCTTGGGAAGTTGGTGATATCCCCTGGTGGAAAAAGCAAGCACAGTTGCACCTCTGAAATGGATTCCTACTAACATACTCACCTATTAGCCAGTATTGAAAAGTCAAGATATATGTGTCTTCTGATTTCTGGAGAATGTGGCGTTATCTACCCAGTAAATGTAACTTCAAGAAGAGTTCCAGGCTTATGAGAGAAATGTCACCATAAAAAAAAACAGGAGGATCAACTGGAAAATATGACCCAAAGTGAGGTTAACCCAATCACACAAGACCACACATGGAATGCAGTCTCTGATAAGTGGATATTAGCCCAGAAGCTCTGAATACCCAAGAAACAACACACATATCAAATCATTCTTAAGAAGATGTAAGGAGAGGGCCTGGCCCTGGAAAGGCTTGATGCAGCATTGTAGGGGATTGTCAGGGCAGAGAAGTGGGAAGGGTTGGTAGGGGAACAGGCAGAGGGAAGAGTGATTATGAACCCATCCAGCAGGTCCAGTTATTCAGGGTCCTGAAGAAGTGCTACCTGAGGGTCAAGGGGGGTGGGAAAGAAGAAGACCAAGCAAGAACTGTTGTCATGGTCTCATTTAATAAGCAGAAATTCTTAGGTTATATAGTCCTTAAATGAGGAACTTCACACCAGCGAGGGGTAGGCTACAGCGGGAAGCGGGGAAAGGTCATCTTGGCACATCTGCTGCTTGCGTTAGTAGGAACATTCTGCGGTCTGGGCTGGAACATCTTGGGTAAGTTGAGGTTTGGGCTGGGCTGGAACATCTTGGATAAGTTGAGGTTTGGGCTGGGCTGGAACATCTTGGATAAGTTGAGGTTTGGGCTGGCCCGGAACATCTTGTGGCTTTTCTTGCAACAGTCTTACAGCTCCTACCCATGAGAGAGGCTCAACCTTGTACTTCTCAAACCTGCTGGAGCAGGTAATGTCAGGTAACATGGCTCCTGACATCTCCCCCTTCTCTGTATAATAGAGAGCAGAGATCAGACAACCATTGAGGCACCAGGATAATGGGGCAGCACCTGGTTTAGGAATTGACCCAGTCATCCACCAACCCATTCCTGTCTTTGAGTATCTCTGCCAATCTCCAGAGACCCCTCTCTTAGGTGGGTGTGGCCCTGGGAAGGTGTCCGTCATTGGCTAACTGCTCAGTACTGTTATTATTATTGGTGCTTTAAGTTTGTGGGGTTCCTTATGGAGTCCCGGCTGGAATGGCTGTGACAAAACTGCTCTCATAAAAGACCAGGACCAAGAAATGACTGAGCAAAGGTCTCTGTCTTAGGATCGACCCTTCAAGCCCCTTCCTTACCCATCGTTGGATTACCTTGTCATCCTCAAGGCTCCATGTTTTAGGTGGGTCAGGGAAAGGGAAGTTGCCTGTCTTTGAGAAGGCTACTCTAATAGTGCTCAGGGACGATTTGAATAAAACCTTGCACCATGAGAGTTGCAATCCTTCTTCAGCACTACCCCAGGGCACCAGATTTCTGGTGGTGTTCCCCAAAAGATGGTAGGCCCCTGGTAGAAGGTCTCACATGGGGGGGGCGGTGCCCCTGTCTTAGGTTATGTGAATGTTATCCCCTCCAGCACTACCCCGGGGCACTGGATTACCAGTGGTATTTCCCAAAAGGCAGTGGGCTTCTGGTAAGAAACCTCACAATAATCCTGTCATTGAGTGATCACCACAGCCTCAAGGATCATGGGTGCTGGTCGCAAAGCATGGGGGAAGGATGGGGAGCTTAATTGAGAAGTTTAGAAAAATTGAGCCTCTCCCTAGGTGGAGTAGGTGTCATTTCTTCTTAAGACTGTGACTTCTGGGAGTATTCAGGATCTCTGGTCTCCAGCCTCAACTCTTCATAAGACTGTGACCTCTGGTAGTCTTCAGGATCTCTGGTCTCCACCCGATGAGAATGTATTCTAACAGCATCTCTAGGCAAAGCAGAATCTATTTGTGATTTAATGAAGCATGTAAGTCGCTGAGAAGCCCAAGGTCCAAAGGATATAAGCAAAAGCAATCCTATCAATGGTCCTAAAACTGAAGGCAGTAAAGTAGAGAGCCATGGAGAGTTAGAGAACCATTCTTTACACCATGGTCTTTGTTGTTCACTTTCTCTTTTTCTTTTCTCTAGACTCTCTTGTACCTTTTGTAGGCTATCTTCTACCAGGCCAGTCTTGTCTACAAAAACATAGCATTCCTCTTTAAGGGCTGCACAGTGGCCTCCTTGCCTTGACCAAATCTAATCCTCTTCTATTTTGCAGTACCACCTCCAATAAAGAGGCGACAGAGTCCTTTAGATCAGCTAGACCTTGTTTAAGGTTATTTAGGTCTCTGACAATGACAGCAGTAAGCTGATTATATTGTTCATTTTGTTGCACAGTAACAAGTGAGGCAATGCCAGTGCCTGCCCCTGTGGCTCTGAGACCTAGAAAGATCGCAAGAGTGATAGTGGTAAAAGGCTCTCTTTTAGTTCTATGGGGCATACCAGTACCCCTTTCCCAAAACTCTAAGAGGTCTCTAGAGTGATGAATGGTAAATCTAGGATATAATTGAATCAAGACACAATAATCTTTGATTTCTATAAACTTAACAATTTCTATATATCTGGTTAGCCCTGTAGAGCAGGCTAAATAAGTATGGTTAGGTGCTAACAAATATTGTCTGTGGGTCCCTACCACTATGGTCTCATTATAGATGTCCTCCAATTGTAGTAGGAAATGCATCATGGGGCCACGTATGCAGCTTCCAATCCCTGATAATTCTGTATAGTGATCTCCATATTATCCCAATATAAATCTTTTGCATCATTGGTAAATATAGGATTTCCAAAGATTGCAATGCCTTCATAAAAGGGGGGAAGGCAGTAAAGCATATCCAACACTCCTTAAACTCAGTACAGTTGGTTGCAATCTCTTTTTATAGCAGGGCCTGGGCAGATGCATTTAAAATGGATAGGAGCAACTCTGATGAGGATTCAGGACTAATAGGAAGTGTTGGCCTGTATAGATCAGTTGAACTGTCCTTAGGGTTAAGGGTTGTTGGAGGGCCCTCTATGAAGGCCTCAAGTCTAGGACTTGGACTAATTTTTCTCTTTTTGGGGGTAGGGGTAAGGGTTGTTGTAGGGTCCGGTACAAAAATGCCAGGGCCAGGTTTTGGAATAAATTCTTCCTCGGTAGGGCCCAGTATGTAGATACCAGGGCCTGGTTTTGGAATAAATTCTTCCTCGGTAGGGACTGGTATGTAGATACCGGGGCCAGGTCTCGGAATCCAGGGTTCAAGGGTTGTTTTAGTGCTATGTTGGGGTAGGGCTGCTTTAATGCTATGTGGGTAGGTATTATGCCCTTTCTGTTCTGGTAGGCGATATAATTGATGATTAGGGCCAATGGATGATTTATGCAGATTTGGAATGGATTGTATTATATTTAAGCATAAAAGGAGACCATTGTCATTTCTTTCTTTATAAATTCTAAGCCCCCACGTATATCCAGTGAGCCAGCCTCTTTGTTTCTTTCCTTCTTCAGTAAAGGTTATTTTTAAAGGGAGGCACCAATCTTCACATTCTGACTTAGAAGTCCAGCCCTGGCTTTCTATTTGGTGGCTAGAGTAATTAGCCATGACCGAGGATATAGTCCCATGGGGAGGTGGGGTTCCAGTAGGGGATCCCTGTAGTCTCACACCCCCAAATTTTACAAAAATTGTAATTTTCCCCTCCACATTTGGGGATTAGGGCTCTGTCTCGATGGTATCCTGGGCATACATTAAATGTTAAGGATTTTAACTGGCTTTGTCGGGAATGGTGTCCACATCATCCCCATGGGTCTAAACCCAGGTGCTCGGGTGGCGAGGGCTCTGCGGGGGCCTTTATGTTGGGGTCATAATACCCTTCCATGTCCCAGTTTGCTGGGGCTCCAAATTCCGGTTGACAGAGGTCTGGATATAAAGAAGGCCACCAGGTCCATGGAGAAGGCACTTTGGAGATACTCCAAATGGGATCTCCAGCCTGGGATAATACCTGCCATGTATAATTAAAAACCTGATAAGGATTAGGACTAGATTTTCCATCAGTCACAGTGCTCCATAGTTGCAGCCACAACAGGAATCAGAGGACCATTATAATTCTCTACCTCCAGGGATGCACGAGTGATGAGGCGTGGAGGATGCCCAGCTGCTACAGCTCTTCTGTCCTCCATCACCCAGTAGTTGGCCATGCTTCGGGTCCCTGTTCAGGCGCCACATGAACCCATCCAGCAGGTCCAGTTATTTAGTTATTTAGTTATTTAGTTATTTAGTTATTTAGTTATTTAGTTATTTAGTTATTTAGTTATTTAGTTATTTAGTTATTTAGTTATTTAGTTATTTAGTTATTTAGTTATTTAGTTATTTAGTTATTTAGTTATTTAGTTATTTAGTTATTTAGTTATTTAGGGTCCTGAGCGTCAAGGAGGGGGGGGGGGAGAAGAAGGAGACCAAGCAAGAACTGTTGTCATGGTCTCATTTAATTAGCAGAAATTCTTAGGTTATATAGTCCTTAAATGAGGAAGTTCACACAAGCGAGGGGTGGGCTACAGCGGGAAGTGGGGAAAGGTCATCCTGGCACATCTGCTGCTTGCGTTAGTAGGAACATTCTGCGGTCTGGGCTGGAACATCTTGGGTAAGTTGAGGTTTGGCCTGGGCTGGAACATCTTGTGGCTTTTCTTACAACAGTCTTTCAGCTCCTACCCATGAGAGAGGCTCAACCTTGTACTTCTCAAACCTGCTGAAGCATGTAATGTCAGGTAACGTGTCTCCTGACAGTCTTATAGGACTCTTGGGGATAGGGAAAACCAGGAAAGGGAAAATCATTTCAAATGTAAACAAAGAATATAGAAAAAAACCAACCAACCAACCAAACAAACAAACAAAAAACCCAGGAGGCTGGCACCTAAAAAAAAAATGCCATCCGACATTATCCTCTGTTAGACAGAGGATAATGCATGAATGTGAATATATATATGCATGTGGCTGCATATATATGTGAATCTATGACAGTCTAATTGATGAGTCCAAAGACCCAGATGAAGATCTTATGTTTAAAAAGAGGACAGAATGAAAGAGAAGAAAGGAAAAAAGCAAAACAACAAAATGAAACAAGAAACAAATAAAAATTCTGAAGAGAGAAAGCATCCACCCCACATATATGTACTCACAGAATGCAGCACACCAGACATGATAGGAGCATGGTATACTCAGGGACATGAATGGATTTGACCCAACATTGGGAGTAGCTGTCTCCTACTACAGGGGAAAGTTATATAGCATCCTCTCATTACTGTCATTCATCTGAAAAGGTGACATTAATTTGACAGTCTCTGTCTTAGTGGAAAGTACTGACTCTAAGGAATAACATCCTCCATAGCCCACCATAAATCAATCATTTGTTCTTTATTCTACCTTAGAGAAACAGTTTTTCTAGAGCCTTGGATTTCTTAACTACAAAATGGAAAGCACTATTTTTGCAGTCTTCTCTTCAAATTAAAATTGATGAGTATCTGTTTGTGTGGCCATTGATCAGGCATTTTAACATGCTCTGTCTGGAGTGTTGCAACAAATTAAAGTTTTCAGACTTTTAGGAAACATATTTTGACTGACTACATGTGTAGATAAAATATTCTATTTGTTACCAGTTGTGTAGAGGGGCTCAGTTCTTAAGTTCACTATCTGGAACATATGTATTTGTGTGTGTGTGTGTGTGTGTGTGTGTGTGTGTGTGTGTGTGTTTTTATGCGTGTGTGTGCAAATGCATTGAGAAGCCAAAGGATAATCTCAGGTGTCCTTGCTTAAGAATCACCCACCTCCGTTATTGTGACAGTCTCTTATTGTCCTTTAGCTCACTAAGTAATGAGCCTAAAGGATCAGTCTGTTTCTCCCCTCTCAATGTTGGCATTAGAAGTGTGTTCTATAAACCCAGATTTCACAACTGAGGAGTCTGTAATGGCTGAGAAGCACCCAAAGAAAAGATCAAAGTCCTTAGTGATCAAAGTCCTTAAAAATGCAAATCTAAACAACGCTGAGGTTCCACCTTACACCAATCAGAATGGCTAAGATTAAAACCTCAAGTGACAACACATATTGGGCAGAATGTAGAGAAAGATGAAGACTCCTCCATTGCTAGTGGGATTGCAAACTGGTACAACACTCTGGAAACCAGTTTGGAGGTTCCGTAGAAACTTGGAAATAGATCTACCTGAAGACCCAGCTGTTCCACTCTTGGGAATATTCTGAAAAGATGCTCTACAATGCCACAAGGGCATGTGTTTCACTATGTTCATAGCAGCTTTATTTGTGATAGCCAGAAGCTGAAAACAACCCAGATATCCCACGACAGAAGAATGGTTATAGAAAATGTGGTTCATTTACACAATGGAATACTATTCAGCTATTAAGAATAAGGACTTCCTGACTTTGCAGGCAAATGTCTGGAACTAGAAAATATTGTGAGTGTGGTAACTCAGATACAAAAGGATATACATGGTATGTACTCACTAATAAGTGGATGGTAGACAAACAAACAAACAAACAAAATCCAAAGTACAGAGTACTCAAGATAGAGTCCACAGAACTCAAAAAGGTCAACAAACTGAAGTGCCCATTTCAGTCCCACTTGGGAGGAAGAACAAAGGTGAGGACAGAGGGAGGGATCTGGGAGCATAAATGGACAGGGTGGGGGAAGGCTGGGGGAGAGAGGAGCCTGATCTGGTATTGGGTGAGGGAAAAGGACTGAATAAATCCCTGAGGGCCAGCTGAAAGAATGGAAACAAGCAACCTCGGGAGATAGGAGATTGTTGGGACCCTCCAGAATTTGCCAGAGACCTGGGATGTGAAATACTCTCAGGACACAAAGAGAGGGACCTCAGATGAAATGTCCAACAGTAGGGAGAGGGAACTTACAGAGCCCACCTCCAGCAGGAAGACAGGGCATCAAATGAGGGAGAAGGGGCCATCCCACAGTCACAACTCTGACCTATAATTGTTGCTGTCTGAAAGAATTACAGGGACAGAAATGGAGAGGAGCCTGAGGAAATGTCCAACAACAGGCCCAAAATGGAATTCAGCTCAAGGGGAGGTCCTAAGGCCTGACGCTATTACTGAGGCTATGGAGTGCTGACAAAAAGGGACCTAGCATGACTGAACTCTGGAAGATCCAAGAAGCAGCTGAAAGAGTCAGGTGCATTGATCCAAACTAATGGACAGAAGCTCCTTACCCTTGAGCTTGATTTATGGAAAGGCTGGAAGAAGCTAAGGAGGAGGTTGACCCTGTGGGAGGACCAAAAGTCTCAATCAGTCTGGAACACTGAGATATCTCAAATACAGGAGCACCAAACAAGCAGCATATATCAGCTGATATGAGGCCTCCAACACATATACAGCAGAGGACTGCTGGGTTTATGTTCAATCCTCAAGAGACTGGAGCACCCAGGGAATTTAGAAGTCAGGTGCAGTGGGGGCAAGGGGTGGGGACATCCTTGGAAAGTCAGGGGTGTGGGAGGAGGTATGGGATGTGGGACAGTTTTAGGGTCAACAGGGGATGGGGGATAAAATTTGCAGTGTAAGTATTTAAATAAATAAATAACTAAATAAATAAATGCATTCTGGGTGGCCTTCCAGAGACTGCCCCACCTGGGGATCCATCCCAAATACAGTCTCCAAACCCAGACACTGTCGCTGGTGGCAAGTAGTGCTTGCTGACTGGAGCCTGATATAGCTGTCTCCTGAGAGGTTCTGCCAGAGCCTGAAAACTACAGAATCAGATGCTCTTAAGTAACCATTGAACTGAGCAGGGGTTCCTCAATGGAGGAGCTAGGGAAAGGACTGAAGGAAATGAAGGGATCTGCAACCCAGTAGGAAGAACAAAAATATCAACCAACTAGATCTCCCAGAGTTGCCAGGGACTAGACCAACAACCAGAGTACTCATGCATGGAACCACAGCTCCAGCCACATGTATAACAGAGGACAGTTTTGTCAGGTATCAATGGGAGGAGAGGATCTTGGTCCTGTGAAGGTTTGATGCCCCAGTGTAAGGGAATGCCAGGGCAGGGAGGCAGAAATGGATTGATAGGTGGGGAAGCACCTTCACAGAAGCAGGGGCAGGGGAGAGGAGAGGGGGGTCTGGAGGGGAAACAGGGAAAGGGGATAACATTTGAAATGTATATAAAGAAAATATCCAATAAAATGAAATGTTAATATTAAAAAAAAAGAAGTGAGCTCTGGCATGCTTGTCTTTGCAAGTAGATTCTGGGTATCTAACTGATGTCCACATGTTTGCATAGCAAGTTCTTTACTCACTGCACCCCATCAAAGCCTGTGTAAATTGTCCTTTTGTTCAGAGTATTATTCACGATTGCTGATTCCAAAGATAAATGTGGGTGTTGGGTAAATCCATGTAGTGATATCATTTTACTTCATCCACATGGACATTGATAATTGAATACCAGAACTGTCGAAGCATCTATTATTCCCATTTTAGAATTAAATATATGCAGTCTTGTTATAGCTAGACACTAAATGCAAGGTCTACATAAATATACAGAAAAGCTAGAATTCAAACCTAAGTTCATGCTATTTCAAGGTTTTTCTTTTACCAACAGTAGTATTTTTGGCCCTTATTCTAAGTGAAATGTTGTTTGGATTCTCTATTTATAAGATTCTTAGAAACTTTAGCAAAGGTCTAAAATATAGCTCAAACCCCACTTTGTCTTGATTCTAATTAATTCATACATAGCAGACAGTGAATCCTTGTCAGAAAAAAAGAGGAAAAGTGATTTCAGAGTGTATCAGAGTTAACTTCCCACAGATGACTGTCAGGCTGCACTCTGATGGGGAAAAAAGGGTTTGGGTTCACAGCAGGGAAAAGGTCCTGTTGTTTGGCTTTAGCCTAGGAACCAGGATTCTGAGAGGAACCTTTTACTTTCTTCATTAAAAGGTCCCATCCAGCTTCTTTACTGTATATAACTCTACAACCAGTCTGGAAAGTATCCACAGAAGCAGCAAGGTGAAACTCATTTCTTATTCTTACCTAATTGGTCTCAGGAGAATACTAATTGGCAAGCATCCTGGATTAGGCCTTTTCCTTGGGGTAGATTTTCACAGTAAAACTACCCATGTGATAACAAGGGTCTAATATGTCTATATACAAAAAAGTGTATTTTGAGAAAAAATTAATTTAAGCTTTATATAAGAACATGTTTTTAATCAGTGTATCTTATTACTTTGGCCGTGCTCAACATTACATTTCACAGAATGGTAGCTGAGGATGATATTTTTGAAAAACTTTTGAATGTTAACAGAAGAACAGTGATAAGAAAAAATAAACACAGAATTAATTGTAATTGATTTCTTTAAAGCTAACATGTATCTTTCCATGAACTCTGTCCCTTTGAATTTTCAAGCTCATGGCCCTTGAAATGGAGAGGAAGGGACATTGGAAGAACACCATCACCATTTTCCTTCTTCCCTGGCCCATTTGAAGGAGTTTTCTGACCTCAACTGATTTGAATACTCTGCAAGAATGCCTTTGTTTTATTACTGTGGAGCCTGTGATCCCCCATATTGGTAAAGTCACACAGAAGCTCAATAACTATGCTTTTAGTGATCAAACCAATATATTTCATTTCTAGTGTCAAAATAAAATTCTTCATCTAAAAGTTGCTTTTAACATTTCCTTATTCTAGGGTTTCAGTTAGATAAAGAGCTTAATGACTAGCTAAAAGTGGTCATAGAAAGGTTTATACAAAGACAGAGAAAGGCAAGCACACAGCAAGAGTCTTCCTTTACAATAAGCAGCTATTCTGTGGTGACAGTCTTTCAGTTGGATCCTTAAGAATTATTTAATAACTATGCAAATTATTATTAAATTTATTTTAAATACTCAACATTTCAAATAATTAAGAAATGTTTTATTCATATTAATTTTACATGTATATAATACATTTCAAACATACTTACTCTATTGCATTTTCATCTTTTTCCCACTCCCAAGTTCTTCCAAGTGTATTATCAGAATCATTTTAAGCATCAAACATAAAAACATTGCTGTGAAATAAAGAACATAATCCTTTATTTTCCTCCTCTTCCTCTTCTTCTTCCTCTCCTTTTTCCTCTTCTTTGTCATGCTGTGATTATATGAAGGCCAACACATGTTAGGCAAGCACTCTTCCATTGAATCACACCCTTAATCTATTCTCTTTTTATTTATTCCAGGAGATGAGTAAGAGAAGGAAGATGAATCGAAGGCAAAGCATTTCAAAGGGTTGGAGTATCTGAGCATAAGCCATCTAGATACCCAGAGAGAGGAACTGACCACAATGGGAACACCAACCAGGATCTGATGGTCTCTTCTTTTGGCTCTATTATCATTCTTATCACCAGAACTTTAGCAAACATACCCTAAGTGAAAAGCCCATGCAAGTCCTGTGGACTTTCCAGCAAACAGTGATCAAATAGACAGTAGCTTGCACATGTGAAACAAAATTGGCAGTTAGGGTCACAATTAGGACTTGAAAAACATACAATAAGAAATATATACACAGAAAAGCACTGTATTTTTAGTAAAATAGTACATATAAGTTTAAATTGTACATTGTGGTATGTGTGAAGGAAATGCTAATAGAATTTATAAGCATGGGATGATATTAATTTATAAGCATAGGATGATTTTTATTTGGTGAGCAGTAAGTATTGTTTATCTAAACGGATGAGTGAAGGTAAAGATGCACATGTAGGTAAGATGAGATAATGGTAGGCGAGTCCCTATGTCCATCAGATTCCACTTGTATAGTTAGGATCACACAAATCCCCCACAGTAACAATGTTTCTTCTTTCTAATCTATGTAATGTTTTCATGAAAGCCTAAGGAACTATCTGTCAATTCTTTTTATTTTAATTTATTTTAATTTTAATTTATTTATTTATTTTCTATATTCTTTGTTTACATTCCAAAGGCTTTCCCCTTTCCCAGTCCCCCTTCACCATACGTCTCATAAGTCCTCTTCCCTCCGCCCAATCCCAAACCACACACACTCATTTCTTTGTTCTAGTACTCCCCTACCATACTGGATCAAGTCTTTTCAGGACCAGGGCCCTCTCCTTCCTTCTTCTTGTGAATCATATGATTTGCTAATTGTGACTTGAGTATTCAGAGCTTCAGGGCTAATTAATATCCACTTATCAGTGTTTGCATTTCATGTGTCTTCTTTTGTGATTGGGTTACCTCACTTAGGATGATATTTTCCAGTATCTGTCACTTCTGAAAGTCATAAGCCCATTTCCCCAAAGTGAGATAAAAGGTAACAATTGCTAGGGAGATAAGACTCTCAGTACTGTGCTAGCTGTGCAGCAGGAATCTGTCAGAGTGCATCTTTTGTGAGTTGTTATTCATGCTGGCTATGCTGGTCAGAGATGCAAATACTTGTGAGTTAGCCAAGTCCTTTAATACCCTCCACTCATACTCCTGTAAGAAATATCAATAATATTATTGGTTCAGTAAAGTGGGTAGAATGGTTTGTTGTTGTTGTTTGCTTGTTTGTTTGTGCTTTGTTTGGCTTTTTGATCTGTTACTGCTACTCTACCTGAGGTAAGTGAATGGTTGTTCACACATCCTCAGTAACCATAACGCAGAACCCTCAGTCCTTCCATACACTCTCTGTACTATGACTAGCCAAATAGGAATAGACTATCATTTATGAACAGCTCTTTACAAATACAAAAAAAAAAACCTGATTCACATGTATCATCTCCTGAGTTAGGGAACTCAGTCCTAGTAAGGCAGTGAGGAGTTCATTTCTCTTTTATTCAATTTGAAAAGGAAAGTAAATATGTCCACCTGATTGGATAAACATTAAATGACTGTTCATGACCCTTAACATAGAGCCTGGTACTTTATGTTTAGTCGATTATCACTAACTCTAATTAACTCTAACTCTAACCCTTCATTACATGAGGTAAAAGCAGACAGAACATTGTAACTAGCAAATGTTTGCAGGTAGACCTTGGAGATGAATTCCACATAGGAATCCATGGTATATCTATGTCAAACCATGTGACTTGAATTTTTCTAATCTATTAAATTCTATCTAAGCCTTGGCCATCCACTTAAGACACCAGCATATTTCCTAAGGTTTTGTGAGAAGCAAACAGGGAGTGGTTAAGGATAGTCATGGTGAGAGGGAAAATGATGATATTCCTATATAACATATGGACTATAAATCACACCTGGAATTTAGCTATTTTCTATCACTTGAAATATTCCATGCTAGAGAAAGGTTCTTCAAGACTTAGGAAGGAGATGAAATTTACAAGACTCATGAAATAAATAAATGTTACAAGGCTTGGAGCCTCTGAAATTTATGGGGTCCTCTACAAGGTTATACAAGCAAAAAACTGTTGCTGATGGAAGAGATTCTCAGACCAGCCCAGGGGTCTGTAAGTCACTCAGAGTGCCACATGACTTTAGCTTCTGTGGTCATCACTCAGAGTAGATTGGGCTTTGTTTTGATTCAGTTTCCATTGAGTTATCTCTGTTCCTATATTTGACTTCTGTAAAATTCTTGGTTTCCTAAGCAAGGCTAGGTTAGAGTAATTTCTGCCATCTTTTGTCTATGGTAAACAGACATTTTTTCATGTCTGCACAGGAAAAGGCACATACTGACAATTGAAATTCAGACATTGTATATGTCTATGCAAAGTTTTACTAATTTACAGAAAATATGAAGATTATCTCCTCTGTAGAGAGTTTTTGAATTTTATAAACAGATTCATGACTGCATAATCAGCTACTGGGCTATTAAGATTCTGTAATTTCCATATAAAATTAACTATAATGAATAATTAGCTATAGGTAAATGTTTTTAAAACCTTGTTAGGTTTTATAACTGAAGGAGGAGCACAATAACTTTTTATTAAGTTATTACATTTTTGTAGTATTTTCACTTTTTAAAATAATTTGTGTTTCATATAAAGGGATTAATTGAGTAGAATCTGATAGTACCTTATCCCCTTTATATTTTCCATGTCTCTCCTTAAATGTAGCACTATAGGAGCTATAGAAGCATGGGTATTCTGTTACCCTGTCTAAATTAATGACTGGGTTCATCTGTATTTGTAAAATCTGGCATTTCAGTCTTTTTATTCCCTTTAGTTCTCATAACTACAATAAAATCAGGATAAAATGGTAGAAAAAACCTACTATGGACAGTTCAACACAGTGACAATACCATTCATCTTCTTGAAAGAAAAGGAAGCATAGTAGCAAGGTAACAAGTCAGAATAGAGCAGATTTCCATCTTGAGGGTGTCGCTTTCCTAAGAGGCAGTGTTGTAATGATGGCAACCCTACAAATATTGTTGCAGGCAGAGTTGACTCAGATCTAGTGCAACACTCACTAATTGTTTAGTATTTACTCCTATTAACCTACCTTGGGTCTTACCTGCAAAGGGGAAAATTGCCTCTTTCTCCAGATTAGAGATTGTGTGTGTGTGTGTGTGTGTGTGTGTGTGTGTGTGTGTGTGTGAGTTTTTAGTCTCATGTTCATGTAGAGGTGAGGGGGCATTACCTGTGTAGATCTGTATGTCGTATGTAAAATCCAGAAGACAAATTTGGGTACTATTCCCTGGAATTCTACATTGGTTTTTGTAATAGGGTCTTTCTCTCTGGCTTCTAACTTTCCTGTTATGTTAAAAATCTGACCAACAAACTATGAGGATCATGAGGATCCTCTTATTTCTAACTGCACAACACTGGGATTACTAGCACTTGCTACCATATATATATATATATATATATATATATATATATATATAATGAATTCTGGGACTCAGACTTCAGACTTCATTCATGCATGGCAAACTGACAGAGCTACCTTCCCATGCCCCAGAGATGACCATGTTATCATTTGTATGAACCTAGCTAATGAACTAATGCCAAGCTTGCTATTGGTAATTGTAATAATGAAGAGGACCCTAACTGATTATATCTTTTAATAGAGTACAGTTTAATATAGTGCAAACCTTTAGGAACTAAAAGTTGACAAGCATTGTATTAGCTCCATATATATATACACCTATATATGCCTATACCTATACCTATATATACCAATGCCTATACCTATGCATATATATCAACGTTTTATAGGAACAACAATCAGCATCAACTTTTGGTTTCTGTTATCTCTTAGATTCATGATCATTGGAACATATAGCAGGTACAGCATTAGAATCTTTAGTAAACAAGGATGACCTTGAACTAGAGAACCTTCTACACTTACCTTGTGAGTTCTTAGATTTCAGTAATGCATTTCTGCTCCCCATTTATAGAGTGGCTATGCACAAAACCCAGGACTTCCTCCTTGGTAGATACTCTATTGGCTATGCTACAGCTCCAGTCTCAGAATTTCTTTGAGTTTCCTTAATAATACACTGTCTCTCTCAAGGAGGCATCCTCATTTGTTTGAATAACTCTTTCAATATGTAAGTAACAAGAAATTAATATTTTTCCTGAGCATCCCAGAGAAGAAGAGCACTATAAGATGCCTTTGCCATGGATATGGGTTTGAAGGACACCACATTATATATGTTTAAAACCAAAGATATTCTTTGTTAAAATTCCCTCATGAAAAAAAAAAATACTCTTGGATTCTGAGAAAATTCTTGAAATCTTGCAACTTTGGGCACTAATATCTTCTCTTTGAATATGACCTCTCATTTAATTGTGTGCAAAATTTAATGGATTCATATTGTTTCCAAGGTTATATATACTTTAAGGACATCAAAGTTCATGTTTATAGAAATGCTAGCTGGGCTATACCTGACCCTCTGCTTACTTGGTATATTTTAAAATGAATTTATCAATAATTTATTAATGTTAAAACCAGAGCTAAACTGTCCCCTGTCAGTGTCTTTTGTTCTCAAATCACTTTACATAATAGATATGTTAGACAGGGCATCCAGTGTGGGGTATTGATCTTCCTCTATTTCATACATTCTCTATAGTTTTAAATTTCAGAACTATACTCTATTTCATACCCATTACTTCTAAATTCACACACATTATTATTAGTTTTTATTTAAGAAGGTATTATACGAGGTTGCAAGCACAGTCATGTCTATTCATTATATTTGGTTGGTGGTTCAGTCTCTATTAAGCCCAGAGTAGTTGGCTCTGTAGAATTTCTTTTTTTTTATTTATTTTTTATTTTCTATATTCTTTGTTTACATTCTAAAGGCTTCCCCCTTTCCCAGTTCCCCCCTCACCATATGTCCCATATGTCCTCTTCCCCCCGCCCCCTGCCTATTCCCCAATCACCACCCCACCATTTCTCTGTTCTGTTCTGGTACTCTCCTACAAAACTGGATGCAGTCCTTCAGGACCAGGGTCCTCTCCTTCCTTCTTCTTGGGAATCTTTTGACTTGCTAATTGTGCCTTGAGTATTCAGAGTTTCTGGGCTCATTAATATCCACTTATCAGTGATTGCATTTCATGTGTATTCTATTGTGATTGGGTTAACTTGCTTAGGATGATAACAACAGAAACTGAGGAAATTCAAAAAGATCATCACATCCTAATACAAAAGCCTATACGCAACGCAACTGGAGAATAGGGAAGAAATGGACAATTTCCTAGACAGATACCAAATACCAAAATTAAATCAGGATCAATTAGATCAGCTAAACAGCCCCATAACCGTGAGAGAAATAGAAGGGGTTATAGAAAGTCTCCCAACCAAAAAAAGTACGGGACCAGATGGTTTTAGTGCAGAATTCTATCAGACCTTCAAAAAAGATCTTACACAAATATTCTTCAAACTATTCCACAAAATAGAAACAGAAGGAACACTGCCCAACTCGTTCTACAAAGCCACAATTATGCTGATACCAAAACCACACAAAGATCCAACAAAGAAAGAGAACTACAGGCCAATTTTACTTATGAATATTGATGCAAAAATACTAAATAAAATTCTTGCCAACAAAATCAAGGAACACATTAAAACAATCATTCACCATGATCAAGGAGGCTTCATCCCAGGGATGCAGGGATGGTTCAATATACGGAGATCCATCAATGTAATCCACTACATAAACAAACTAAAAGGAAAATACCACATGGTCATCTCATTAGATACTGAAAAAGCATTTGACAAAATTCAGCATCCTTTCATGCTAAAAGTCCTGGAAAGAACAGGAATTCAAGGCCCGTACCTAAATACAGTAAAAGCAATATATACAAACCAGTAACCAACATCAAAATAAATGGAGAGAAACTTGAAGCAATCCCACTAAAATCAGGGACTAGACAAGGCTAAACTCTCTCTCCATATCTTTTCAATATAGTACTTGAAGTTCTAGCAAGAGCAATTAGACAACATAAAGAAGTCAAAGGGATACAAATTGGAAAGGAAGAAGTCAAACTATCACTATTTGCAGATAACATGATAGTATATTTAAGCTACCCAAAAAACTCCACCAGAGAACTCCTACAGCAGATAAACAACTTCAGCAAAATAGCGGGTTATAAAATCAACTCTAGCAAATCAGTAGCCTTCCTGTACTCAAAGGACAAGCAGGCTGAGAAAGAAGATAGGGAAATAACACCCTTCACAATAGCCACAAACTACATAAAGTATCTTGGCATAACTCTAACCAAACAAGTGAAATATCTCTATGACAGGAACTTCAAGTCCTTGAACAAAGAAATTGAAGAAGACCTCGGGAAATGAAAAAATATTTCATGCTCTTGGATTGGCAGGATCAATATAGTAAAAATGTCCATCTTGCCAAAACCAATATACAGATTCAATGCAATCCCCATCAAAATCCCAAATCAATTCTTCATAGATCTAGGAAGAATAACTCTCAAATTCATCTGGAATAACAAAAAACCCAGAATAGCTAAAACTATTCTCAACAATAAAAGGACTTCTGGGGGAATCAATATCCCTGACCTCAAGCAGTACTACAGAGGAATTGTGTTAAAAACTGCACGGTATTTGTATAGCAACAGGCAAGCTGATCAGTGGAATAGAATTGAAGACACAGAAATGAACCCACAGACTTATGGTCACTTGATCTTTGATAAAGGAGATAAAACCATCTAGTGGAAAAAAGGATAGCCTTTTCAACAAATGGTGCTGTTTCAACTGGAGGTCAACATGCAGAAAAATGTGAATTGACCCTCTCTTATCTCCTTGTACTAAGATCTACTCCAAGTGGATCAAGGACCTCCACATAAAACCAGACGCACTGAAACTAATAGAAAAGTAACTTGGGAAGAACCTGGAGGACATGGGCACAGGGGGAAAGTTCCTGAACAGAACACCAATAGCTTTTGCTCTAAGGTCAAGAATTGACAAATGGGACCTCAGAAAATTAGTTTCTGTAAGGCAAAGGACATGGTCAGAACGACAAAACAACCATCAACAAATTGGGAAAAGATCTTCACGAACCCTACATCCCACAGGGGGCTAATATCCATTATATACAAAGAACTCAAGTAGATAGACCCCAAAGAACCAAATAACCCTATCAAAAAATGGGATACAGAGCTAAACAAAGAATTTTCACCAGAAGAAATTTGGATGGCCGAAAAACACCTTAAAAGATGTTCAACATCATTAGTCATCAGGGAAATGCAAATTAAAACAACCCTGAGATTCTACTTCACACCAATCAGAATGGCTAAGATTAAAATCTCAAGAGACAACAGGTGCTGGAGAGGATGTGGAGAAAGAGGAACACTCCTACACTGTTGGTGGGATTGCAAGATGGTACAACCGCTCTGGAAATCAGTCTGGTGGCTCCTCAGAAAACTGGGCATGACACTTCCAGAGGACCCTGTCATACTACTCCTGGGCATATTCCCAGAGGATTCCCCTCCATGCAATAAAGACACATGCTCCACTATGTTCATATCAGCCTTATTTTTAATAGCCAGAAGTTGGAAGGAGCCCAGATGTCCCTCAAAGCAAGAATGGATACAGAAAATGTGGTATATTTATACAATGGAATACTACTCAGCAATTAAAAATAATGAATCATACAATTTGTAGGCAAATGGTTGGATATGTAGGATTTCTTGTGATGTCCATTACACCTCCAACTCCCTCAATCCTTACCCCTCACTCCTGGAGCTGCCTGCTGTCTGACTGTGGGTTTCTGTATCTGTTTCCATCAGCTGCTGCTTAGTCCTGATGAAACTTGATGTCCCAGGACAGGTTGATACTGGGAAAGGGAGTGAATATTCATCTTCTCTGAGGGAAGGGAAGAAGGGAATGAGAGAAGGGTTTTAGGAGCTTAGAATGGGAAAGAGAGGGGGAAGTTGCAACTATTAGTGCAGCCAAAAGGATGGAGTGATTTAAATCAGGACTAGTAGTGTGCACAATTTGGGTGTAGGATTTGCAATCTGACTTTTTGAGAAAATAAGAGACATACATAGGAAGGGAGGATTTTTCTTTGACTTCTTAGTAATTTCAAGTTTCTGCTAAGTCAAATACCTTTTCTGATAATAAAATATCCTTGAAAAGTATGAGAATCTAGTAAAATTCTACTACAGGTGAGATACTAAGGATAAAGGGCCAATTCTTTTTCATAACTCACTATGTGTTTGGCATTGCTCTGCCTATATTAAGCACTATAACTTGCCTAATGCCAGAGTTTTTTGGCCAGGAAATTCACATGAAAATGTTAGTTTCAGAACTAGAAGATATCATATCAGAAACAATTACCACTCTGTGTTACTACTTTCATTCCAAAAAACAAGTCAAGGGCAATGATTCTGGTTGAAATGATAGCAGAACTGAACAGTCTTTGCTCTACAGTTGCAAGTTTATCTTTATAATAGAAACATTAATCATAACAATAAAATAGTGCATGGCATTGATTTAATAAATCCCTCTGTTCTGTGTGCATACAGTATGTATTAAGTACTCAATGTTGTAATAAAATACCTTACTAAAACAGCTTAAAAAGAGCAAAGATTCACTTGACTCACAGTTTGTGTATACAGTCCATCATAGTTTGGAAGGCATGACATCAAGAACATGAGACAGTTGATGACACACAGTCAATGAATGTCTAAGAAAATGTATTAAATCTAATTTAATGATACCTTTCATTATTTTTGCATTGGTAAAAACAGAATTTTGACCCTAAAATTCTGTAGTGAAGCATACTTCTATTCTGCCTTCCAATAAGATCAGTGAGAGAGCAGATGGCTTATGTGATTCTTTTTCCCAAAGCACTCTCTAGATGCATATCTTGGGTGTGTATAAATATATATTTATGCTCCAGCTACTTTCTATAAAAGACCATTTCAATCCACTTTCATACCATAGTTAAAGTAGAGCTGAGTGCCAGAAAGAAAATTATCTCTTTTATAAGCCAAAGCAATCCATTTTATGTGAACTAAAGAAAATAAAAGATCACTAAAAATCAAGATCCAGGATTGGGAAAGCTAAAAATATTTCAGAAATAAGCTGTGTGGCTGCTGCATTTTAGATTATAGCTATCAATAGTGATGTCTCAAAGATAGGGGACAAAAAATATCCATGTCAGTACCTACTATTAAAAGCTACATATAGAAATTTCTCCAATACAAAGCTATTTCTCAAAAAGAATGTATAATTTCAGCTGTAAAAGCATTGAAAAATAAAAGATTCTCATTTTCCTATATGGTACATGAGTGTGCACATGACCATGCTGGTGACTGTGTGCATGTTTGTACAAATAACTGCATGCATGTGTGTGAAGTTTACAGTGTGCATGTATGACTCTGTGTGTAAGTGATTATGTGTGCATGTGTGTTGGGTCACTGTGTGGATATGTGTGCAGGGGACTGTGTGTATAGGTGACTACATGTTCAGGGAACTATATGTGCATTTGTGTGGAGACTGAAGTTATTCTGTACCTTATTGTGTGAGATGAATTATGTCACTGTACCTGAAGATCACACTTTCAGTTAGGCAATCTTCACGAATCCTGTTGTCTCCACTTTTCCCAAACTGAGACTGCATAAAATTGCTGTACCTGGCACTTCATTCATTCATTTACTCATTCATTTATTCATTATTCATTTTGATATGGATGTTTGAGAAACAAGAGGTTCTCAGAAATAAAAGTGAAGGACTTTGCCAACTGAACCCTTTCTCCAGCCCAGTCAGTATATATTTTGACTCTAAAGGTTGCTTAAAAGAGCAAAGCATATTTTCAGGTGGATCCTTGTAAGAGTTTCCTCATTACACCTGCTTTGATTTCTGTAAGTCTTGCATTCAGTTAAGTGCATATTTCATATGCCCTACCTTCACAATGTACCATAGCTAATCTTGGTTGTCAAGCTGACACTTGGGAAGAGATAATATCTACGGAGGAATTTCTCCCATCAGATTGTCACCTGGGTATGTCTGTGGGACATGTTTTTTTAATTTATCACTGATTTAAAAGAATGCAATCTAATATGGGTGTTGTCATACCCTGAGCATAAGGGCCTGGGATATGTAAGAAAAATAGCTGAGCATGAGCTGAAGCAAGACAAATGGTAACTGGTTTTCCTCCATAATCTCTGCTTCAGTTCCTGATTCCAGGTTCCATCCACAAGTTCCTAAAGTTTCTTCAAAGATGTACAGTTCCCTGGAAGCCAAATAAACCCTTTCCTTCCTTATGTTGATTTTGGCTTGTTTGATCATACCAATGGAACGCAACAACAATACCAACTCACATCTGTCTCTTACCATCTCTTTCTGGTCTTTCACACACCACATTCACAGGTGCCTTGATAGGTGCTTCATATCATGAATTTCTTTCCCACAAGGTCAGATGTGTCCTTCTTGATAGTATAAGTCCTTATTATCTTGGGAAATATATTATTTTCTGCTCTAATTTTAAACTGTGTGCTCATGTTAGATATGTATTATAAATGTTACTTACTCCATAATATATTCCTATTTCATTCAGTCAATTCCCATGTCCATCTTCTCTAGACTTTCCATGGGAGTAATTTTCAGCTCTTCTGGGATCATAATATTCAACAATTATATGTGTGCAGTAGAAGCATTGTTGGGTTATTCATCATAGGAACAAGGCCTCCCTCTGCCCACCATGTAGCTACCTCTTTTACAGTTCAGAGCAGAGAGATTTGATGACTATGAAAATAATCACTTCTGTGCTTCAGTTCAGAAATAAAATGGTGATGTCACATCATCAAAGACTCTAAGCAGAATTTGAGTATAGGTATAGATAATGTGCTAAGTATACCCATATTTTTATAGTGAGAGAATTGGGAAGTCAGAGGAAAATCAACTTGCCCTTCTCACAGATCCATTTGATATGATAATAATTAGAACAAAAATATGCCATTTCAGGTTGAAATTTTCTTTTTGTTCTTGATGCTTTGGCCTTAAAACACTGAACATAAACAAATTCATTGAAATTACAAACATAATAGTTCCAAAACCACACATACACAACAAGCATTCCTTTCTTCAAAACTTGTACAAACAAGATGTACTTTTTGGAGCATGTAGTTTCCAGGTGTATGTAAAATTAGACATGTGATATTTAATATTACTGTCAATTTCACTGGGTCTAGACAAACCTTGAAGCATGTCTCTAAGGCAGTTTCTAGATTGGGTTAACTGAAATTGAATGATTCATTCTAAGTGTGAGTAGAACCTGACAACAGATACAAGGTGACCAGCCTACTCATGATCTTGTTCTATGCCTTACTTACCATGAAAGACTATACTCACAAATTTTAAGCCACCACAAATAGTTTTTTTAATAGTGTTTTATGGGTTTTTTCTTGTAGTAACAAGAAAAGTAAAGAATAAAGAAACAGGTATGCTTACCTGGGATGTCTCTTAAAAGAGACATGAGCCTGTAATCTAAAATTTGTCATCATTATATGATGTCACTACAATATCACTATAGGATGATCTAATATTTGATTTTGGAAATTAAGAGGAAACTTATTTTTAACTGCAGATCATTTGTAAGTTTGAGAACTTTTTTGATTCTTGTCCTAGTCTGCCCATGCTACCACTACAGGATCTGAGTATACAGAAACTTTCTCCTCGGTAATATGCATGTTTCAAGCTGTGGATGATGGCTTATCAGGTAAAGTGTTTGCTACAGTGTTTCCTAAATCAGTTTGTATTCTAAGAACACACATAACACACATAAAAATAAGATGGGTCTGTCACCTCTCTATATTCCCAGTACACAAGAGGCAAAGACAAGGAATCAGTGCACCTAGCTTGCAAGTCAAATTAGCTACAGAGGTGAACTCTGTATACAAAGAGTGTTCCTGCTTCATTGTATAAGAGAGAGGCATAAAAGGAGACATCTGTTTTCAGCCTTGGACTCCATATGCACACTTATGTGTATGAATTCAGCATCAACCACTTACAAATGACTCTGCATATGCATATGTACACACACACACACACACACACACACACACACACACACCTTTATGTATACATGCAACAACAACCATACACGGTTGAAAGTACATATGCACACATATACATACTACCCTATATACACCTACACACACAGAGTGAAACTCCTGTTAGTAAACATGTATCATCAACTATAGGCAGGTGTTTATGCATTTGCACTAGTAGACATAGTACACTACACTTTACACACATGTGCACACATCTAGATACACACATACACACACACATACACACACACACAAACACACACACACAAATTCTTGATTTTCCAATTGACTCAAATGTTTTTCTAGTTTTCAAGTCTGGCTGACTTGCTGTTTTGACCTGTTAAAGGAAACCATGAGAGGAGACCTTTGCCTGATATCTGTATTTCAAAAGATATTTTTATTTCTCTTCTTGTGCATGTTGTCAATTTGGGTAGTGACCAGAATAAACTGGTATCCTCCAGCCATGTTCAATTTTGCAACTATCTCATCTTCTTTAAACCACAGTTCATTTGTTTGTTTCTCATTTGCTTTCTGGGTCAGTGTGCATTCAGAAGACAGGCAAGAAAAATCCTTCTCACATATGCTTTTCTTGCCCTCTATTTCCTGTTAACTAAGCAGGGAAGCAGCCAAGATCTCCTATCACTCACGAATGATTTCTACAGGGACATCAGCAGGGCCCTGTGTTTCTTATATTAAGTTCAGCCAGGAAATAAATGGAGCAGGGTACTCTAAAGTTCTAACTCATGGAGATCACAAAAAGAGAAGGCAGGCTGAGTTAACAGGATATTTCTTGATGGCAGCATGAGAACCAAATGACTCTGCATGATGCATTCTCTGTAACTCTCTTATGCTGTGCCTTTGGAAGCACTCCCTAGCAGGCCAGGTATCCAGAGTAGTAATTTACTCTTTCTTATGTTTTCAGTTAAAATCCTAGGAATTCAGCCAGAAAGAATGGGTGAAACAATGAGTTTCAGGTTCAAGGTCTTGCTAGGTATTTCATTCCTCCCAGCCCTGTAGGTTGTATATCTGTCTTCTGGCCCCTTGGCTTCCAAGGTAATTTGCTGTGCAGTCTTTTTCTCCATCATCCTTCTCACATTCTATTGTGACAGCTGAAGAGATTACTTGAGACCCTATTCTGTTTTATGTAACCCTCTCCACTTCTCCAACCCAGGTGTTAAAGGAGATTATTTATTTCTCTGTGTACAAAATGGTCTGTCTTCAGATTTGACAATGCTATGGTCAACAACTCATAACAAATAATGTAATTGTGAGGTCTAGAGTCATGGATCTACTAGCACTTCAAGAAAGGAGATGAATCCAACAGTTTTTCTTTCTGACTCCAGCCACCCTACCCACCAGCTACTGGTAATTTTGAGGGATGCTAGAGAATATAAGAAGTGAAAGTTAACTAAAAGAGTACTTTGTGATGCTCTCTTCCTTGAGGTTATAATCCATGATTAGGCAGAGCTTACCATGATGATGCTGGTTGGGGTTCACCTACGAACCTAAAAGTAACTCCTACTATGTGCTATATTAAGCCTAAAGCCATGTTGAGCTTTAGTGGAATCATACTTTGCCTGTCATTGGTTGCTCATCACCATTGAAGAGAGGTATTTGTATTTCCCCAGGAAAACATAAGGCACCATGACTTTTCAGCATGTTTAAGTCTGTAGAGTGCAGTGTTGTATGATGAATTCCCTAACCCTCTCCAAGGGATTATGATTGAAGTTTATGGGCATAAATGCACAAGCAACATATCGGGTAATTGCACATGTTAGTCAGGTACTAGAAGTGCATCAGTGATACTCACATAGCATATGCTTTTATTGGCCCCTGAACTTCTGTGGTATGAAAGCGAATTTGTGAACACAAAGAAAGGCCAAAAATTATTATTTCAGTTTTTAAATATAATTTACAACTCCCATATTCATAGGCATCTGGAATATAGAATTTAATTTATAATTTCAACTTTTACGTGTGTCACAGTATGACTGCATTTGTGTTGTATGTGTATGCTGTATAAATAAGTATCTCGATGCAGAAGTTTAACATGATTTATTTCTTTGGTCACTGAGTGCCCTCCACTTCCTTTTAGGAACATGTTCTCTTTCTGAATATGGAGCTCATTGACTCCAATAGATTGGATGCCAATAAACTCCAGGGATCTGCTTGTCTCTGGCTCCTAGCCCTTGGGTCACAGATGCTTGGAATCATGCCCAGCTTTAATGTGCATGCTAAGTGTCTGAACACAAGACCTATATGACAGAGCTATCTCCATTGTCCTATCAATGCCATTACTTTACTTGGCATGTGATAATTAACTACTTATAACACTATGGGGAGTTGATGCATATATAAGCTATGTAAATAACAATTGGGTCTACTTGACACACCTATCACTTCATATATTCATGGTAAAATCATTTAGAAACTTTATGTTGAAGTGCACTAGATCAAAAATTACTCCTTTCTCATGTAGTTTTAAACATGCTGATCCATATGATATTGCCCCACTCCATTTTTTCTAAGCCTCTGCTAAGCACTAATCTACTCTACAAGTGTAGGGAGCTTTTATTGCCCTCCACTGGCAGAAATAATGTAGTATTTGTTTATATATATATATATATATATATATATATATATATATATATATCACTCATTTCTCATAACTCAATGTATTACAAGTCCATTGCTGTTGTTCTCCAATCTAATTGTGACAATATAATATACTATTTAAATTATATTAAATATATATTATATATATTATATTGTCACATGTGTTATAATATATACACATATATATTATATACATATATTACATATATTATATATAATATTTAATACACACACACACACACACACACACACACACACACATATATATATATATATAATATGTTTATATTCCTCCCTGGATATTCATACTAAAAAAATAATGTCAGTCTTTGTACTAGAAAAATTCCGTGAATTTTACTTATTATTTTATCAGTATTGTTTCTACTAATTTAGTTCATATTGATAAATGAAGACAGAAATATAAGCTGAGCTCCTAGATGCTGACATATCTGTCTATGTTATACAATGTGCATATTTATACCTCACTGTTAAATATCATACAGGCAATAGGGTTATGCCCCCATAGAACTCTGGCTGCTTTAAAATTTCTGCCATCAGTCATGGAGTTTGAACACAGGAGACTATTATCTGCATTTCCTGTTTATGAGAAGAATTTGTTTTGGAATGGGAACTAATCACTATGGTCTTAAAGGTGAGTATTTGGATTTCTTGGACTTGAAAATGACCACAGTTTAAATTTCAGTCATTGTCCCAAAGTTTTGTGAAGTTACCACTTTAGGGAACTCAGTTTTTCCCCTTCCCATGTAATGGGATAATATGGTGGGTATCTTGGCCAGCAGCTGAGAAAAGTGCTTCTGGGTGAGTCTGTGAATGTACCTCCTGGAAGGAGCAATTGAGGAGGCAAGACCTTTTCCCAGAGTAATAGCAACGTTACAAAAAGCAAGCAAGCAAACAAACAAACAAACAAAAAACCCCAAACCCTAAAAACAAAACAAAACAAAAAAACCCAAAACCCAAAACACAAAACACAAAACAAAAAACAAAAATCCAAAATCCAAAATCCAAAAACAAAACAAAAGAAAACAAAAAACCCAAATATAAGGGAGTCCATGGAAAATGGCAGATTCTGCCTCTTTGTCTAACTGATTGTAGGCAAGTGCCTCCACCTTATGCTCCAGAATCTAATGGCCAGCTCCACTAACATGAGAGTCCATCTTCTGCAGCAGTGAGTATCAGTGGTATGCTATGAGTTCTCCAAGACCCTTGCTGTACACTGGGACTGTTGAGGCATCTAGCCTTGCAGACTGAGCAGTAACTTGTTTCTCAACATCTTCAGCCTGCTATGGTCACTGTTGAATCACACAGTATCAGGTAAGGCAATCCAGTGAATTCCCCATGTTATAGGTATTCGCTCTTAGTGTTATTCCTCTTGAAAACCCTAACGAATGTGGATGGCAAGTGATTATTATTCCACATTCACCCTTCCCCATGTTGCATGCATCTCCCATCCATGAGCAGAAGACACTTTAAAATTAGGAATCTTAAAATAGAGCCATTCCATAAAATATTTGAGAAACTGAAGAGAAATCAGATAATGCTTGCTTCCTAATAATAATGAGGATGGTAAATAAATTTAAAGATTTCACAGCATGTAAAAAAATCTAGAATCTATCTTCTTTGTATAATAAAGATATATTATGCTTAAACCAGCAAAAATGCATGCAGTTTTTATTCTGAGGGAGTGTGCTGAGGGAGATGCAATATTTTACCCAACCTGAGAATAGCAAAAAAAGACAAAGCCAAGCTTGTACGATGCATCTTAATTGGCTGGTATGTCTGAGTTTTATGACTTTATTTCATCTGACAATGAAGCCCCAGGCATTAATAGATAGGAGAGTAAAATAGGTTATAAACTTCATAGTGCAAGAATTAAAGAAAGAAGAGCAAAACATCAGTCAAAGGTGACAGAACCAACACCTGTCAAGAAAAAGGTTCAGAAAAAAACTCTGCCTTAGGAGTCTAAGGGGTGATAATTTTGTCTATGCAAGGCAGACATCTGGAAAACTCTTGAAAAGTGCACTGAAGAAAATAACATTTTTATGCATCGCAGTGTCATGCATAAATTGTTGTAAATCATTTTTACATTTATAGAAGGTGAAATGGAAATTCTACTGGAGTTCTAGGCTTTCAACACTATATCAGTACTTCTGAACTATATAGCCTTGGGGACTAAGCACTTAGCTAGTTCTCATTCTTTCCAGTGAGAAACTGTTATTGTTGGACTAACTAGCTGATATGATTAAAACCAATCTAGTAAGCCTTCTTGCATCCCATGTTCCTTTGGCGGCCATGGTCCCTTCAGATGAGATAAATGGGAATATGATAATCACATTTTAATGCTTTCATAGTTGGTGGCCCCAGCAATAGTCAGTCACCATTGTTTTGTGGCTTTTTGTCCTCTAGCCTTAAGTTTCCATTTCTCTGGAGGACAGACTATTTCATTTCACATCCTGTGGGTCCTCCTGTGTCTAATATACCAGAAAGATGAGAGGAAGAGGGAACCCCAGTCTTACTCCAACCAATCAACAATCCAGTTATTCCATGCTTGAAAATAGAGACACAGCCCCTGCTATAGATGAGGAAAAGAGATATTTTTAGACCACTGAAGACAAGAAGAGGGGAGTCACAATGTGGAACACCATAATACCAAATAAGAACACAAGTGCTCTCTATTAAATTTTATGGTCTTCCCAACTCTACCAAAGAAATCTCTATGGCTTGATAATAAATTTTCCTTTGATTATATTCTGATTATTATTCTGTGTTTAGTTCTTTACCTTATAGCAACAAGGAATATATCTTTTAAGTGTTATCAATTCTACTAGTTCTATTTCTCTAGCAAACCCTACTCTTAAAAGAGCGATTAAGTAGCTTTATGAAAATTATACAGGTACCCAGGCAGTGGTAGTGCACACCTTTAATCCCAGCACTCGGTAGGGAGAGGCAGGTGGATTTCTGAGTTCAAGACCAGCCTGGTCTACAGACTGAGTTCCAAGACAGCCAGGACTACACAGAGAAACTCTGTCTCAAAAATCCAACCAACCATCCAAAAAAAAAATTATACAGGTAGGAATAGTAGGAGCTTGACTGTGGCCCAGGGTGAGGACTGATATTTTTTTCTGGGAGTGAAAAGAAAGCTTGCTACTTAGCCCATACCTGAAGTTTGGCTTTTTGTCTCACTGTGGCACTGACCCTCACAGAAAAGCATTTTTTTCTGTAATGGTACAAATATAAAAGCAAAATGCCTAATACTTTTGTGTATTTCGGCCATGGCTACTGAATCAGAAGATAAGTCATAGGCTCTCAGACTAGCCCTACACCACATAAATAATCCAGAATGGCCATATACCCTACGCCCTCCCCAGTGTCTAACATGAAGTTCTCTGGGAAATCTCTTTCGATGGTGTTATCACAAGTAGAATTCAGCAAGGTGATGAAGGCAAACTAATACATTCTTGTGTCATTAGGGAAGAACAATGAGGCTGAGCAAAGCAAACCAGTGCTTGACCTCTACCAACTGTGGGGTCATATTTATATTCCTCTTTACATTGTGCATCCTTTCATGTGTTTGCAGTAGTAAATCATCTTTTCTCCCATGTCTGCTTCAGAAAGACATCCTTTCAAATATCTGCATTAGCAAAACATTTTTTTTTACCTGTATGCCCCAGCAAAACATAATTTGACATAACATAATATTCAAAGAAACCAGAGTTTCCTCTTCAATGACCCCATTAGTACAGCCAGTGAGGGAAGCATGACGACCATCACCACAGTGTACAGAAAGGCTCTGCCATTTGCTCAGACAGTAATAGAAGCAAGGATGGTGAACTAACTACATTGATGAACTACACTGAAAAGGTAACATTCTTATGATATTCTATAAGCCAAGACCGTAAGGTTTTTATGTGCATTTATGTGCTTAAAGGGCAGTGAGATGGTTGTGATTTTCTAGAACTGTGTGGGATGCTACAAGGTGTTTATTATAGTATTTAAAAATATTTTGCACCTTCAAAAAGCTAAATTTGCGTGTCCCTAACTAAAAATTATTTTTTGTTGGGTTACTTCTTTTTGTTTTAGTTTGGTTTTTTGTTCTTTGGTTTCAAGTTGTTTTTTGTCTGGTGTTGTTTTGGTTTTTTTGAGACAGAGTTTCTCTGTGTAGCCCTTTCTGTCCTGGAACTCACTCTGCCCTCAAACTCAGAAATCCACCTGCCTCTGTCTTCCAAGTGCTGTGATTAAAGCATGAACCATCTCTGCCTGGCCTGACTAAAAATTCTTAAGGAAAATTTTCTCCATTTAGCAACACTGTTGGTTGGTTAGAAGAATCATCTTGTATTGTCCTGGCAGGAATGAGGATATTCTAAAGTCATTGTGCCTTTCCTTTGGTTATAAGACTACTGAAATAATAAAGCCCATGTAATTGGAATTTTCCCTGAAACTTCATGTTGGTAAAGAAAAAAGCTGGAGCTCTGGCATCATATACCTGGGGATTTATCACACAGGAAGAGAATACACACAGTTTCACAACCTGTCAGACTGCAGGCCAAGAGAGACCGAATCCCAGACCAAAATGGATGTGATAAGTAGGACCACATTTTGACCAAGGTCAAATGATTCATACCATGTGCCATGTTTTCAAACCTGAACCATATCTCATAATCTTCCAATAGGTTTTGAGGGGAACAAGAAGAGGATCCATGTTCCAGTGTGGTCACATTTAATAAGTCTTGTTTTCTTCAAGTAACAGTAGAGGAATGCAGAAATGCTTGGCTATACATGGTGTTGAGAGTAAGTGACAGATGAGAGTTTCATCCTATTTTGGTCTAAGCAAGGAAATTATAACACCTCCTACAAGATTCAGGTAACATTTCTGAGGAAACAATGCTACAACATCATCTTTTGAAGAAGACACATGCATTGCAGTCAAGAGTCAGGAGTTGTGTATGTTTGCACTATGTGTGCAAAAGTATGGGTCCACCAAAACTCAGGCATGGATTAAGACATGACCCATGGGATCCTATTCCACACTTTTGATCTTCATGTGCTATTTAAAGATTCAAGAAGCTGAGAATCTATTTTGCCTTTACTTATGTGTACAATATGATGCCACCATGTTCCAATGAGCTTATCCAACCCAATGATCAGATGGAGAATACTAGGTAAAATAATGATTGGCAAAAACAGTTCCAAGAATTATGTCTGGGAAGAGGAGTGATGGTGGATTTATAGGGATGGATTCCCAAGAAGAAAAAAGGAGAGGACCCTGGGCCTGTAAAGATTGGACCCAGTTTTGTAGAGAAACAGTGGGGGGAAGGGGAATGATTGGGGAATAGTTGGGGGGAGAGGAATTATGGGACATAGGGAGGGGGAAACTGGGAAAGGGGAAAGCCTTTGGAATGTAAACATAGAATATAGAAAACAAAAATTAAAAAAAAGAATAGTCATAATACTATCATATATGTATGAATTTGTTAAAAAATAAATCTAATGGGGCTAGAGCGATGGCTCATTGGTTAAGAGCAGCACCTGGTCTTCCAGAGGTCCTGAGTTCAATTTCCAGCAACCACATGGTGGCTCACAACTATCTATAATGAGATCTGATGGCCTCTTCAGGTATGTCTGAAGATAGCAACAGTGTACTCACATACATAAAATAAATATTTAATAATAAATCACTTTCGATATTTCTCCCCTTCCACTGCCAGGTCTGCCACAGTGAAGACTCCATCTCCTGATACTTCCTAGAGAACCAGCCACTTGGGGCATTTGGAAAGACCACCTCCCCCCCCACACACACACTCACATACATCTGGAGGCCTAAAGCTGCTGCCAGGGGTCCAGCAGGATTCAATACCCAGTAACCAAAAAAGCCCAACCATTCTAAATAGCAGTACCCTTCTGATCCTTATCTCCCTTCCACTGCCACCAGCCCTTTCTGCTATGGCAGAACCTTGCCAGTTCTGCCACATTGAAGACACCATCTCCAGATACTTCCTAGCGAACCAGCAACTCAGGGTATTTGAGAAATAGCCACTCAGGGCATTTACCCTTTCTGCTGTGGCAGAATCTTGCCAGGTCTGCCACAATGAAGAAAGCATCTCTTGATAATTCCTAGGGAACAAGCCATACTCAGGGTATTTGAGAACTAGCAGTACTCAGGTCATTTGGAGTACTGAGAGGCCTGGTAGCACAGGAGAGCTGGTCTCCTAGGAGAGCCTAAATAACTGTGTACATAGAGGAAAAGGAAATCACAGGCTTGCAGTGCAGATAAGCCAAAATCAGAGAGAGCAAGACCAGCTAACACAAGAGAAAACTAGATGGAAAAGAACATTATCGACAGAAACAAAGGTAACATGATGCCATAAGAACCCAGTTCTCCCACAGCAGCAAATCCTGGATACCCCAACACACTGGAAAAACAAGAGCTTCATTTAAAATCACATCTTGTGATACTGACAAAGGATTTCAAGATGGATATAAATGACTCCTTTAAAGAAACACAAGAGAACATGAGTCAACAGGTAGAAGCTCTAAAAGAGAAAACAAAAAATCCTTAAAGAAATATGGGTCAACAGGTAGAAGCCCTTAAAGAGGAAACAAAAATTCCCTTAAAGAATTTCAGGAAATCAAAAACAAATGAAGGTACTGAACAAAGCTACCCAGGATCTAAAAATGGAAGTAGAAACAGTAAAGGAATCACAAAGACATCTCTGGAGATAGAAAACCTTGGAAAGAATTCAGGAGACATAGATACAAGCATCAACAACAGAATACAAGAGATAAAAGAAAGAACCTCAGGTGCTAAAGATACCATAGGAAACATTGACTCAACAATCAAAGAAAATGCAAAATGCATAAAGCATGTAACTCAAAACATCCAGGAAGATCCAAGACACAATGAGAAGACCAAACCTAAGGATTATAGGTATAGAAGAGAGCAAGGATATACAAATTAAAGGGCCAGCAAATCTCTTCAAAAAATTATAGAAGAAAACTTCCCTAATCTAAGGAAAGAGATGGCCATGAACATAGAAGAAGCCTACAGAACTCCAAACAGACTGGGCCAGAACAGAAACTCCTCCAGACACATAATAATCAAAACACCAAATGCACTAAACAAAGAAAGAATTTTAAAAGCAGTAAGGGAAAACAGTCAAGTAACATATAGAGGCAGACCTATGAGAATACCACCAGACTTCTCACCTGAAACTATGAAGGCTAGAACATCCTGGGCAGATGTCATACAGACCTTTAGAGAATATAAATGTCATCCCAGGCTACTATACCCAGCAAAACTCTCAATTACCATAGATGTAAAAAACAAGACATTCTATGACAAAAGCAAATTTACACAATATCTTTCACCAAACCCAGCTCTACAAAGGATGGTGGGTGGAAAATAACAACACAACTTAGGAAACTACACCCTAGAAAAAACAATAAATTAATCTCTCAACAAACCCAAAAGAAGATAGCCACACAAACAGAATTCCACATCAAACAATGAAAATAACAGGAAGAAACATTCACTTTTCTTTAATATCTCTTCACATCAATAGTCTCAATTCCCCAATAAAAAGACATGGATGGCCAGGTGGTGGTGGCGCACGCCTGTAATCCCAGCACTTGGGAAGCAAAGGCAGGCGGATTTCTGAGTTCGAGGCCAGCTTGGTCTACAGAGTGAGTTCCAGGACAGCCAGGGCTACACAGAGAAACCCTGTCTCAAAAAACCAAAAAAAAAAAAAAAAAAAAAAAAAGACATGGACTAACAGACTGGATACATAAGCAGGACCCAATATTTTGCTGCATATAAGAAACCAACCTCAGTGACTAAGACACTCACTACCTCAGAGTCAAAGGTTGGAAAACAATTTTCCAAGCAAATGGTCCCAAGAAACAAGCTGGAGTGGCCATACTTATATCAGATAAAATTGAATTTCAATCAAAAGTTTTCAAAAAAAGATAAGGAGTGACACTTCATACTTGTCAAAGGAAAAATCTACCAATTTGAACTATAAATTCTGAATATCTATGCTCCAAACGCAAGGGCAACCACATTCAAAAAAGAAACTTTACTAAAGCTCAAAGCACACATTGCACCCCAAACAATTATAGTGGGAGACTTCAATACCCCATTCCAAACAATGGACAAACCATGGAAAGAGAAATTAAGTAGAGACACAGTAAAATTCACTAAAGTTAAAGACCAAATGGACCTAACAGATATTTATAGAACATTTCATCTTCAAGCAAAAGAATATACCTTCTTCTCAACACCTCATGGTACCAATATTGACCATATAATTGGTCACAGAACAGGCTTCAACTGATACAGGAATATTGAAGTGATTCCATGCACCCGATCAGATGACCATGGCATAAGGCTGGTCTTAAGTTCAAGCTAAAACAACAGAAAACACATATACACATGAATTTTGAACAATCTCTAGTCAATGATAGCTTGGTCAAGGAAGAAATAAGAAAGAAAGACTTTTTTAGAATTTAATGAAAATGAGAACACATCATACCAAAACTTATGGGATACAACGAAAGCAGTGCTAAGAGGGAAACTCATACCTCTAAGTGCCTTCATAAAGAAAATGGAGAGAGCTTACAATAATAGCTTGACAACACACCTGAAAGCTCTAGAAAAAAAAGAAGCAAATATACCCAAGAAGAGTAGACGGTAGGAAATAATCAAACTCAGGGCTGAAATCCATCAAATAGAAACAAAAGAGCTATACAAAAATATCAACAAAACCAGGAGCTGTTTCTTTGAAAAAATCAGCAAGATAGATAAACCCTTAGTCAGATTAATCTGAGGGCTCAGAGGTACTACCCAAAATAAAATTAGAAATGAAAAGGGATACATAACAACAGAAACTGTGGAAATTCAGAAAATCATCAAAACATACTACAAGAGGTTATTCTCAACAAACTTAGAAAAATCTGCATGAAATGGACAATTTTATAGATACATACCAGGTGCCAACATTAAAACAGGATCCGATAAACCATCTAAATAGTCCAATATGTCCTGAGGAAATAGAAGCAGCTGTTAATAATCTTCCCCCCCCAATAAAAAGAAAAAAAAAAAAAAAGCTCAGGACCAGATGGGTTTAGTGGGGAATTCTCTCAGATCTTCAAAAGGAGCTAATACTAATACTCTTCAAACTATTCCACCAAATAGAAACTCAAACTACACTACCCAATTCATCCTATGAAGCCACAATAATGCTTATCCCTAAGCCAAACAAAGGCCAAATAAGGAAGGAGGACTTCAGACCAATATCCTTATGGACATTGATGTCAAAATATTCAACAAAATTCTGGCCAATGACTCTGAATATGCATCAAAACAATAATTCACAATCAAGTAGGCTTCATCCCAGGGATGCAGGGATGGTTCAATATACATAAATACTTCAATGTAATCCACTACATAAACAAACTCAAAGAAAAATACACATGGTCATTTCATTAGATGCTGGAAAAGCTTTGGATAAAATTCAGCATACCTTCATCATAAAAGTCTTGGAGAGATCAGGAATTCAAGGCCCATACCTAAACATAGTGAAAGCAAAATACTGTAAAATGGTAGCTGACATCAATCTAAATGGAGGGAAATTTGAAGCAATCCCCATATAATCGGGGACCAGAGAAGGCTGTCAACTCTCTCGCAATCCATTACATATAGTACCGGGAGTCCTAGCCACAGCAATTAGACAACAAAAGGACATCAAAAGTATAAAAATTGGAAAGGAATAAGTCAAAGTAAAACTATTTACAGATGATATAATCATTTACTTAAGGGACCCCAAAAATTCCACCAGAGAACTCCTAAAACGGAAAAACAACTTTAGCAAAATGGCAGGATATAAAATTAACTCAAACAAATCAGTATCCTTCCTCTACTCTAAGGATAAACAAACTGAGAAAGAAATTAAGGAAACTACACCCTTCACAATAGTCACAAGTCATATTGCATACCTTGGTGTGACTCTAACCAAGCAAGTGAAAGATCTGTATAACAAGAACTTGAAGCATCTGAAGCAAAAAATCATAGAAGATGGAAAAATCTCCCATGCTCATGGATTGGAAGGATTAATATAGTAAAAATGGGCATCTTGCCAAAAGCAATCTAGAGATTCAATGCAACCCCCATCGAAATTCCAAATCAATTCTTCATAGAGCTAGAAAGAGCAATTTGAAAATTCATTTGGATAACAAAAACACAAGATATCGAAAACTTTTCTCCAAAACAAAAGATCTCCTGAGGGAATCACCATCCTTGACCTCAAGCTCTACTACAGAGCAATAGTGATAAAAATTGCACGGTATTGGTACAGAGACAGGCTAGAAGATCAATGGAATAGAATCAAAGACCCAGATATGAACCCACACACCTACAGTCACTTGGTATTTGACAAAGGAGCTATAAACATCCAGAGGAAAAAAGACAGCATTTTTAACAAATGGTGCTGAAGCAACTGGAGGTCATTATATAGAAAAATGTAAATTGACCCAGTCTTATCTCCTTCTATAAAGCTCAAGTAGAAGTGGATCCAGGACCTCCACTTAAGACCAGATACACAGAAGCTTATAGAGGAGAAAGTGGGGAAGAACCTTGAGTACGTGGGCACGGGGGAAAATTTTCTGAATAGAACACCAATGGCTTATGCTCTAAGAACAAGAATCAACAAATGGGAACTCATAAAACTGCAAAGCTTCTGTAAGGCAAAGGACACTGTCAACAGGACAAAATAGCAACCAACAGATTGGGAGAAGATATTTACCAATTTACATCTGATAGAGGGCTAATATTCATTGTATACAAAGAACTCAAGAAGTTAGACTCCAGAGTGTCAAATAATCCTATTAAAAATGGGGTATAGAGCTAAACAGGGATTTTTTTCAACTGAGGAATCTGGAATGGTTCTGAATCACCTAAAGAAATGTTTAGCATCCTTAGTTACCTGGGAAATATAAATCAAAACAACCCTGAGATTCCACCTTACACCAGTCACAATGGCTAAGATGAAAAATGCAAGGGGCAGCAGACACTGGAAAGAATGTGGAGAAAGAGGAACACTTCACCATTGTTGGTGAAATCATTTTGTTGGTTCCTCAGAAAACTGGACATACTACCTGAGGACCCATCTATATCACTCCTAGGCATATATCCAGAAGATACCCCAGCATGTAATAAGGACACATGCTCCTCTATGTTCACAGCAGCCTTATGTATAATAGCCAAAAGCCAGAAAGAACCTAGATGTCCTTCAACAGAGGAATGGATACAGAAATTTTGTTACACATACACAAAAGAGTACTACTGAGCTATTAAAAACAATGAATTCATAAAAATCTTAGGCAAATGGATGGAACTAGAAATTGTCATCATGAGTGAGGTAACCCAATCACAAAAGAACACATATAGTATGCACTCACTGATAAGTGGATATTAGCCCAAAATCTCACAGACCACAGGAAGCTCAAAAAGAAGGAAGACCAAAGTGGCGGTGCTTTGGTTTTTCTGAGAAAGGGAACAAAATAGTCACAGAAACAACTATGGAAACAAAATATGGAGCAGAGACTGAGGAAAGGCCACCCAAATATTGTCCTACCTGGGGATTCATCCTATAAACAGTTACCAAACCCCAAAACTACTATGGATGATAGGAAGTGCATACTGACAGGAGCCTGTTATGGTTGTCTATTGGAGGGGCCCTGCCAGAGCCTTTACAGATACAGAGGCAGATACTAGCAGCCAACCATTGCACAGAGCACAGGGTTCCCAATGGAGAAGTTGGAGGGCAGACTGGAGAAGCAGCCCCATGGGAAGAAGGACAATGTTGTCCAATCAGATGCCCCAGGCCTCCCAGGGACTAAGCCCTCAACCAAGGGGTACACATGGTTCCAGCCAAAAGAATGGCAGAGGAATGCATTGTCAGGCACCAGTGGGAGGAAAGATCCTTGGTCCTGTGAAGGCTCAATAGATGCCCCACCATGGGGAAATTGAACCTGGGTTGTGGGAGTGGGTTGGGTGGAGGGGCATATTCTTTGAGGCAGGGAGTGGGAAGATGGGTTAGTGGTTTTGGGGGAGGGGGAAACCAGGAAGCGGTATAACATTTGGAATGTAAATGAAGAATATATTCAATAAAAAAGGAAGAATAAATAAATAAATAAATCTAATAAAAATGGTTTAAACCTAAAAAAAAAAATTGTGAATGAAAGGTAAAGGGGCTAAAAGTGGGAGATAGAAATGACACTGAAGTACAGAGAAGAGAAGAAGGAGGAGAAAGAAGAGGAAGAGGAGGAGGGGAGAAGAAGGGGCAGAGGAGGGGAAGAGGAAGAGGGGGAGGAGTAAGAGGAAGAGGAGTATGTGGGGAGGAAGAGGAGGTGGGAGAGGAGGAAGAGGAGAATGGGGGAGGAAGACAAGGTGAGGGAAGAGTAGGAGGATGAGGAGGAGGAAGAGGAGGGGAAAAGGAAGAGGAGGAGGAAGATGAGAAGGGGAGGAAGAAGAAGACGAGGGAGAGGAGGAACAGGAGGAAAAGAGAGAGAGACAGAGACAGGGAGAGGGACAGAGAGACACAGAAAGTGTGCTGGAAAGTCCAGCTCTGCCCATGTTTTGGAAAGTTCAGGACTGCGGACAGTATATGCCAGTAGAGACCGAGGCATCCTGAGAGAACCAGGAGGCAAAGTCTGCTTTGAAATGTCAAGATGCCCCTCAGTCATTGTCCCAGAGTTTAAAAAGTAACTGCTTCTTTATATGCCAGAATAACTCGTCCACAAACGTCTAAGAATCCCTGCTTTTCTGTGCACCACTGTTGGAGGGTGAGGATTACAGATGGTTATTTAGGTTCTGGGTTTTAAACTCAGGTCCTCAAACTTGTTTTAATTACTTTACTTTCATTGTTGCTATCTTCCAGCCTATTGCCCTCATATTGGTACTCTTAAGTAAATTATTATTTCACTTGATACTTTTGTCTTTACATAATACTGAGAGAGGTAAGGTCCCTGCTCTCTTATATTTATAAACCACCTGTATAAATGCCTGAGAAAACAGAGATTTAATGGTTGGTTATACCATTATATCTAACTTTGATTTCAAGTAAATTTCTGAAGGTCTAAAACTTACCTCACCAAGAGTAGTACATGAGCAAAGTTATAACCATGAGTATGACTTTCATTGAAGTGAAATTTTGAAATTTTGAAAAATTAGCAATACACTCATGAGTTACCACAAAGATAAGGTTTAACCATCCTCAACTAATATCATTAAATGTTCCCTAGTCATGTACATTTAAAAAACCCTGCTTTTCGTGATTTAAATTTCTTTTTTCACTGTACTGTGATAACATCTGTAAGGGGATTGATTACATAACCTATTATCCAGACTTTGTATGTGTATTTACGTGTGTGTGTGTGTGTGTGTGTGTGTGTGCGTGCGCGCGCGTGCATATAGAGGCCAAAGTTAATGAAGAGACTCTACCTCAGTATTTGGCTACATTAGTTTTGGGGACAGTGTCATTCTGCAACTGGAGCTCACTGGTTTACATATATTGGCTAGGGTGCACCAGGGATTCAAATATCTCTGCCTCCCCTCAGTGGTACAGGTACACGCCTTAGGACATAGTTTTTGTTTGCTTTGTTTTTTTTGTTTTTGTTTTCTTTAACTTCTTGGAATTAAAACTTAGGTCATCATTTTTGTGCATTAAGCATTTTGCTGACTGAGCTATCTGGTCATAGCCTTAAGCAATTTTTCTTTGTTTGTTTTCATTTTTGTTTTTTATCATGAAGAAGAAATAGCAGAACAAGAAAAAAGGAGGAGGAGCAGAAGGAGGACGAGGAGGAAGAAGAGAAGAAGGAGGCGATGGAGAAGGAAAAGGAGGATGGGGAGGAAAAGGAAGAGGAGGAGGAGGAAGAAGAGGAGGAGGAGAAGGAGAAGGAGAAGGAGAAGGAGAAGGAGATGAAGAAAAAAGTGATGACAAGTTGCTCTCCATTCATAGATATGCCAGAACAATGGGAACCTGCATGGTATTTTATTTAGAAAACAGCACCAACCAGTAAGCCTATTCAGACAAATCACTAAGGTCTTCAATGCAATACAGTTTTTCACCAAACTGATGACATTTTTTAACTACTAAGCAGATAATGGGAGTTACATGTATTTCTCGCTAGTCAGTCTAATGATTTATTGTAATATTTAGATGCTATTTAATGAAAAATGACATGTCATTAATTTTTCACAGCCAACATTCATAGCATAGATTCTATGTGATTTTCCCGGGAGCATTTGTTTGTCTGAAATATGGCCGGAAAGGCTCAATAGATTAAATGGATTTGAAAATGTATATGCCAATAAGGTACATGGGCAATGGCAGAATATAGATTCCTTATTTTAATTCTCTAGTAATTATTCTTTCTACTTGTCTGAGGAGATTATTTCCAGTATCAGCTAATGGTGGCAATTATATTTGGGGATGTCATACTTCTTTTACATTTGTTGAGCCATTCTTCTTCTTCTCTCTCAGGTACAGAGTCTGTTACATCCTTGAGTTTTCCCTCTTCTTCCTGAAGGACTCTGATATTTTCTCCATGAACCTGATGTTCCATGAGCAATAGTAACATTACATTTCTAATACAGATCTCCACTAAATAGTTTCTTCATATTTTGAAAGGATTTTAAAGAAATTCTACCAGGAGAAAGGTTGCAGCTCAGTGGATACAGTGCTTGCCTAGCATACACTTAACTCAGAGTAATCATTTTATAAGCATGGGATTATGGTACATGACTAAAATGCCAACATTGAAGAAGGCAGGAGAAGAATATCAAGGTGATCCTAAACTATATAGAAAGATTTAGGCTAACTTTTTAAATCTTTATTTAGAATTGATCTAAGCAGTGAAACAAATTGTAAAACACACTTATGGCACTGGGAACCAGTCAGAAGTGAGCATTTTGACTGGAAAATGAATGCACACTATCAGCATTAATTATCTCATGAATCACAGAGAGAAGCTCATATGTGATTCTTTGGTTTCTATGCCTTCAAGCTTCAACATAAGAGCCTAACTTCAACCAAGTCTTAGGTGATATTTTAAAGGTACACTGGGTTACTTGTCTTGGGGATAGACTTAAACAAAATGTCAGCAGATTACAGTCTGCTAATCTGCTGTTAAATTCCTGGCTTACCAGGTGGTTTGTTTTGCTTCCTGCCCCACTTGTGTTTCATAGCACTAATTTGTATCCATCCCCAGAATAGATGACTTCTCCTTTAGGCAACAATCTGAATATCTGAGTAGTCAATAATCCTTCTCATGCCACCAAGTATTTCCTTTGTCTCTAGAATCTATAAATGCCACTGTCCTCTAAAAATATGCCCAGACATGTAAACAGCATTAGTGTGTCTGCTTAGATGCATGTACTTGTGTTTGTGTTTGTTGCTGTTTGTTTTCTTCTGAGGGAGAGAGAGTACTTCAGGTGCCATTTCTCAGATCTAACATACCTTGCTTCTTTAGGTAGAGCTCTCACTGGCCTGAGATATGCCTCATCATATCACTGACCTTATCAAGCAGATTCACAAAGAGACCATCATTGTGCCTCAAGAATGCACCCTCCCTAGTGCTATGATTACCAGTAACCACTACCACACAAGGATTTTTTAATGTAGTTTCTGAGGATAGAGGAGAGAGCCTTATGTTTCTAAGCCAGTAGTTCATTGACTTCACTATCACCTCAATTAAGCAGAGTGAATTTCAAGGCATTTCACATTTGAGGAGGAAAAGTAACATTGGGGATTCAAACAAGGTTACTATATAAGTACTTAAATATTGTTGATTTGATCACTTCCACCTTGTGGGAAATGCAGGATGATACATGTAGAGAAGCTCAGTGAAGCTGATGTAGGCCTTATAAATCTTTGCAGATGGAGAATCTATCAACCAGAGTTATGAAGTTCTGGTAAGGATGACAAGATTACCAAGTAACAGGGTTCAAACTGATTTGCCTAAATCCAGAGCTCATGTACTGTATCAGAGCACAAAGGATACCTCAGTTAAGCACTTTTAAATGAAAATGATGGAAGTGAAACAATGTAATCCTGCTCCAGTCTCAGGAAGCAATCTATTTTATCTAAATTTCTAAGGCACACACAGTTCATCTACTGTTTGATAAACAGTGACAGCTGAAGTGAGAGACAATGAATTCAAAATCTGACAACGGTCCCTATCAATACTCATATTTCTAGTTATTTTCAAAATATGATTATTTTATGTTTCCAGTGTCTTCTGTAAATCAGAAAGCCATAAAAGTCAATGAACAAGAACATTACAAATAATTCCTTTATATGTCCCTTCACTTGTGGTCAGACAGCTTAGAGACAAGGAAAGGATTATGGCTATCTACAAGAATGTACCTGTGTAATAGCAGGACCAAAGTGTGAAAACTGGATATCTCTTCTATATAAGTCTCAGCCCTGCTATTCATCCTGGACCTGGGCTTCTGACTGATACCAGGAATTTATTTCCTTATTTTTCCTTTTCTCTATTTCTTTTTAGGACAAAAAAACACTAGTATTTGGATCCACACTCTCATACATCCGAGATAAATTCTCTAAATTACAACTGAGCTGCTGTCCTACTCTTTGTTGTCTCATCTCTACATGGGGACCATCTGTCTCTCCTGTTCTCTGAAATGAGTTTAAAAGAGCACTTAGCACAAACGTCACTCAGGAAAGTTACCTGCATTGTATTGCTAACATATTTGCTTCTAAATATCATGGAGGGGAGAAATGGAAAAGGGAAACAGCCAATCAAAAAATAAATAAACAAAACTTAGTTGTATGCTGGGGTAATATTTCAGTTGGTAAACACTTTAATTACAGGCATAAGAACCTGCAAAAAATTTCCAGAGTCCATTTAAATAAATCAGGAAGTTAAGTAATGCATGCTTATAAAGGCAGATTTCTAGGGCTTACTTTCAAGTTGGTCTAGCTTGATGAGTACCAGGTCAATGAGATATCATGTCTCAAAACAATTAAGTTGGACATCACCCGACACTACAGTGAGGTTGTCCTCTGCCTTTACCATGCACCAGCACACAGAATGAAGACCCTTGCAACCTTATCAAGCAGTGTCCATGATTTACTAACCCTCCAACCAGGGTCTATATTAGCATATGTTTCATCTGGCCAAGAATAAATTCAGTAACTTTTCAGGTTCTTTACTGACTATTTTAATTTTAATTAAGATTTATTTATAATGTATAGAGTTCTGCATATGCCTATGCCTGAACACCAGAGTAAAGCACTAGATCTCATTATAAATGGTTGTGAGCCACTATGTGCTTGCTGAGAATTGAACTCATGACCTCAGAAAGAAGAGCCTGTTCTCTTAAACTCTGAGCAATCTCTCCAGACAGATGGTTATAGTTTTAATGTGAAATGTCCTTTATAGAATCATGTGTTTGAACTCTTTAACCTAGTCAATGGTGCTGTTTGGGAAAATTGAGTGAAACTTCATGGGAGGAAGCAAGTCACTAGGGTAAGACTTGAAGTTTTCCAGCTTACCTTTTCATTCTTTGTTCCCAAATTGGGGATAAAATGTGACTGACTACCATGCTGTTGTGTGTTCCCTTCAACAACGTATTATATCATCCTAGAACTTCAGAGACAATTTAAGCCCCTTCTCCCATCACTTGTTTTGGCAATGTACATTATCAGAGCCACAGAAGTAACTATGCCAAGGACAAAGTTGATATAACTGCCAGTGCATAAATTTAGAGAAAATCTTACACATTGTCCTCTCATATTAGAGTACAGAACTGTTGATAACAGTCATGGGTGTTTAGGTGGGGAGGTATAAATCTCTGTTTTCTGTATTTAATGTTTCGCATTGATATGGTGCTGGTTTTTGCTAATACAACCATATAGTAATTTAGGAAAATTTACATAAGGTATCATATTGCAAAATAAAAGTTATGATATGTAGTCTATGTACTCAACATTTTCTAGATATTTTTATAGTCATCAAAAGGTTAAAAAATAAAATGATTAAAATTTATAGGTTAGGATATGTACAGCTGTTTAAGACTCAAGTTTATATGTATGTATAGAGCATATACTTATTTAAATGTAGTACATACATGTAAATACACTTAAATCAATAAACAAATGCATTTAATTAAAAGGTATATATAAATGAATGCATATTTGAATAATATATATATTTCTATATTCATATACATATTTACAAACACATACATATGTATATGTGGTAAGGGTGTTTGTTTAAACACAAAGTTAACATTCTGAATAATTTTTTTCCTTACATCTGTACATTTAAATACAGCCATATGGAAAACTTTAGGTTCTAGGAAAAATGGCTCATAAATATTTACATGATTTTTACAAGTTCTTTTTTTTTTTTCCCAAGACAGGGTTTCTCTGGAACACTGTCCTGGAACTCACTCTGTAAACCAGGCTGGCTTTAAACTCAGCAATCTGCCTGATTCTGCCTCCCAAGTCCTGGCATTAAAGGCGTGTGCCACCACCACCCTGTGATTTTTACAAGTTCTAAAGTGCTCACAGTTATGAGCACTGTGACTCTTGAAAATTTCTCCCGAGAGTCACTTGAAGTAAGATTTTTCATTGTCTTACATGATAATTTGGCTTTTGCATTACACAGATTTCTAAGAAAGCCATGCATTGAATTTTCTGTGACCTAATTGTTTGAGAAATTATTATTCTTTTTAATTTTTAGGAGATTTTTTTAATTATGTATTTTAGTTATTTACCTTTCATATGTTGTTTTCTTTCCAGGTTTCCTCTTTGAAAACCCCCTATCCCTTATCCCCTCCCCCTGCTGCTATGAGGGTGTTCCCTCCACCCACCCACCCACCCACCCACCCACGCCTGCTGCCCTGTCCTGTCATTCCCTGATATTGGGGCATGGAGCCTTCTCCCGACCAAGGGCCTCTCCTCCCAATAATGTCCCACAAGGCAATCTTCTGACTTGAGGCTGGAGCCATGGATCCTTCCATATGTTATTCTTTGGTTGGTGGTTTAGTCCCTAGAAGCTCTGGAGGGTCTGCTTGGTTCATATTGTTCTTCCTATGAGTCTACAATACTGTTCACCTCATTCAGTCCTTTCTCTAACTCCTCCATTGGGGACTCTGTGCTCAGTCCAATGGATGGCTACAAAGAGCCACTTCTGTATTTGTCAGGCTCTGGTGGGGCCTCTCAGGAGACAGCTATATCAGGCTCCTGTCAGCAAGTACTTCTTGTTATCCACAATAGTGCCTAGGTTTGGTAACTGTTTGTGGGATTGATTCCTAGGTGGGGAAGTCTCTGGACGGTCTTTCCTTCAGTCTCTGCTCCATATTGTTCTCTATATCTCTTCCTGTGGTATTTTGATCCCCTTTCAAAAAGAACCAAAGTATAGAAGTATCCTCACATTGGTCTTCCTTCTTTTTGAGCATCATGTGGTCTGTGAAATGTATCTTGGGTATTTTGAACTTTTAGGCTAATATCTACTTATCAGTGAGTGTATAATATCTGTGTTCTCTTGTGCCTGTTTTACCTCACTCGGGATGATATTTTCAATTTCAATTCATTTGCCTCTGAATTTCATGAACTCATGGTTTTTAATAGCTAATTAGTACTCCATTTTGTAAAAGTACCACATTTTCTATATCTGTTCCCCTGTTGAGTGGCATCTGGGTTATTTCCAGCTTCTTGCTGTTATAACAAGGCTGCAATGAACATAAAAGAACATGTTTCCTTTTTATATGTTGGAGCATCTTTTGGATATATATATACCCAAGAGCTGGTTCCATATGTAACAATATATCCAATTTTCTGAGGAACCTACAGGCTGATTTCCAGAATGGTTATATTAGCTTGCAATTTCACCAACAAAGGAGGAGTGTTCCTCTTTCTCCACACCCTTACCAGCATTTGCTATCACCTGAGATTTTGATCTTAGCCATTTGACTGGTGTGAGGTAGAATCTCAGGGTTGTTTTGATTTGCATTTCATTGATAACTAAGGATGTTGAATATTTCTTTAGGTGCTTCTCAGCCATCTGGTATTCTTCAGTTGAAAATTCTTTGTTTAGATCTGTATCCCATTTTTAATAGGATTATTTGGTTCTCTGGAATCTAATTCTTGAGTTCTATGTATATATTGGATACTAGCCCTTATCGGATGTAGGGTTGGTAAAGATCTTTTTCCAATCTCTTGGTTGTTATTTTGTCTTATTTTTTATTGGATATATTCATTATTTACATTTCATTTCCCTTTTCCTGGTTCCCCTGCCCCCAAAGGTCCCATATGCTCCTTTCCCTCCCCCTCTTCCCCCATCTACCCTTCCCACTTCCCTGTTCTGGTATTCCCCTACACTGATGCCTTGAGCCTTCCCAGAAGTAGGGTCTCCTCCTTCTTTCTTGTCGGACTTCATTTGGTATGTGGATTGTGTCTTTTGTGTTCCACGATTCTAGGCTAATATCCACTGATCAGTGGGTGCATACTATGGATATTCTTTTAAGACTAGGTTATTTCACTTAGTATGATGTTTTCTAGCTCCATCCATTTGTCTATGAATTTCATGAATTCATTGTTTCTAATGGCTGAATAGTACTCCATTGTGTATATATACCACATTTTTTGCATCAATTCCTCCATTGAGGGACATCTGGGTTTTTTCAAGCTTCTGGCTATTATAAATAAGGCTGCTATGAACATAGTGGAGCATGTATCCTTACTGCATGCTGGGGAATCTTCTGGGTATATACCCAGGAGTGTATCGACAGTGTCTTTTGCCTGAAAGACGCTTTTTAAATTTTATGAGGTCCCTTTTGTCAAATTTTGATCTTAGTGCATGAGTCATTGCTGTCCTGTTCACGAAATTTTCCCCTGTATCCATGGGCTTGAGGCTTTTCTCCACTTTCTCCTCTCTTTGTTTCAGTGTATATGGTTTTATGTGGAGGTCCTTGATCCACTTGATCTTGAGCTGTGTTCCACGACCTAAGAATGTATCAATTTGCATTCTTCTAGAGGCTAACTTCCAGTTGAATCAGCACCATTTGTTGAAAGTGCTGTCTATTTTACCTGGATGGTTTTAGTTCCTTTGTCATAGATTAAGTAACCATAGTTGTGTATATTCATTTCTGGGACTTCGATTCTGTTACGTTGATCTATCTCTCTGTCTCTTTACCAATTCATTGTAGCACAGCTTGAGGTCAGAATGGTGATTCCTACAGAAGTTCTTTTATTGTTTAGAATAGTTTTTGCTATCAAGTGTGTTTTGTTATTCCAGATGAATTTCAGAATTGCTCTTTCTTACTTTCTGAAGAATTGATTTGGGATTTTGATGGGGATTGCATTGAATCTGTAGATTGCTTTTTTGCAAGATGGCCATTTTTACTATGTGAATCATGTCAATCCATGAGCATGGGGGATCTTTCCATTTTCTGTTATCTTCCTTGACTTCTTCAGAGTCTTGATGTTCTTGTCATGCAGATCTTTCACTTGTTTGGCTAGAGTCACTCCAAGATACTTTGTATATTGTGAAGGGTGTCATTTCCATAATTTCTTTCTCAGCCTGTTTATCCTTTGAGTATAAGAAGGCTACTGATTTGTTTGATTTAATTTTATATTTAGTCACTTTCCTGAAGTTGTTTTTCAGTTTTAGGATTTCTCTGGTGTAATTTGTGGGGTCATGTATGTATACTATAATATCATGTGAAACTAGTGATATTTTGACTTCTTCCTCTCCAATTTGTATCTATCCCAAAAGAGAACATTGACAAGCTGACATATTATGTGGGAGCAGGAGGTACACAGAAGATGATGAATTAGCTGTTACTAGAATACCCAGCAGGGAAGAAGAAACAGAACACAGGGGCTGCTTGATCAACAGTTTCTTGTTTAGAAGAGAGACCAGCAAAATGGTTGTTCTTCACCTAGAAGTCCCTGGACGTGCAATCACTTTCATGTGTACATCTACTCTAGCAATACAGCTTTATAGTTTCTTGAGTGTGGGGAAAGACATGTCAATAGAAATGTTACCTAGACCCTGCTCTTGTCTAAATGAAGATACATTGTTATCATTTCCTAGGGTGGATTGGGCTAATTCTCCTGTACATTTATGCAGTTCTCCTGTGAATATGTAAAACTCTTTGTTACTTGATTTGTGATTGGGTGTTCACATGTTCTTATACACAAGCATCTCTGTGCATATGAACAGACTCCATAGAAGGATATCAGGTATCCTGCTCTGTCACTCTCTGAGTTACTCTCTTTAGACAGGATTTCTGACTGAATCTTGAGTTAGGTTGGAGCTAGCAAGTTCTTCCTATTTGTGCTCTGCCAAGATCTGGGCTTACAGTCCTATGTAACAACATTTGACAATTTACATGAGCGCTGGCATTAGAACTCAGAGTTTAGTGCTAGCACAGCAAGTGCTCTTGTTCTTCATAACTCATGGAATCATATGAGCTCTATGTGTTCACCTTGTCCCATACCTACAATTAAGCAGCACTCACATAGATACAATGATTGAAATAACATAAAATCACAGAAGCAGCTACTTTAGAGTATGTTCATGTCCAAATGAATATGCACTTAATATGTACATGTCCACCTGAGGTAGAAGAATATTCCACAAACATGCTTAGCCTGCTTACTCCTTATCCTGCCTAGACAGTCAGCTTCTCAGTCCCTTAATAGAAGTCTGTTCTTCTATCATTGCAGCTTATCATAAAAAACATGACATACAAATGTAACAAAATCATTATAAAGTCAAAATTGCTTCTATTTAAAACGTACTATGCCCCAAGATCTACCAACAATCTTAAAACATGTGTTTCCCCATCTTCACACAGATCTTTGTGGTATCCCACCCATGCTTGATACCCTAAATTATCATCAACCAATACAAGAAATGAGTGACTCAGGATTTTTGGTAACTTCAGTGCATTTTTTAAGAACACCTTGTTTTTAAATATTTCTTGGAGCTTTAAATGTGTATGTGTATGTGTGTGTACATCTGTGTGTGGTTTTGTCTCTCTCCCTCTGTGTATGTGTGTGTGTGTGTGTGTGTGTGTGTGTGTGTGTGTGTGTGAATGAGTACAGTGCCTTCAGAGGCCATAGTTATTAGATCCAGTGGAGCTAGAGTTACAGGTAGTTGTAACCCACCATACATGGATGATGTAATGTGAGATAAACTCAAGTCGGTGAGTTCTTAACTGATAAGCTTTCTCCTAAACTCTGTGAACCTCTTCTCTGTGATACTTTTGAAGGAAAAGAAATTACTATTACCTTTATCTATAGGTTATAGCTCAGTTTCGGATACATTCTGGTTCTGGAATAAAATCATTATTTTCAAGGCAATTTGGGGATGCTGGACACATGTTGTAGCCCGGTTTGGCATTTTCCTACATTTCAGAACATTGTCAAAAGCATCGGTATGCTTAGATGATGGAATATTTTTCCATATGAACCACTGTAACTGGGCATAGACATAAAACACCAAGTCTGTACAACTCACTTGTGAGTTTCACTTGTGAGGTTGAGGAACTTTGGTTATTATTCTAATTCTGTCAATTTTACATTATCCGTTTTTGCTTGCAGTTCACACTGAGGCAACACAAATCTTTTTGACAGCAATAGTGCCTTGTAGTTTTTATATTGTGTTTCTCTCCTTAGCATTGGCTCTTATTGTGATGATGAGCTCAGTAATCTTATTGAAGATGAATTTTCTTTGATCTTTTCTTATTTAAAAGCCGAGGAGAGTGGGGTCAGTCTTTGTTTCCAGGAGCTCTTTCCAGGCCTGGAAGCTTTCCATTGATTGTAGGCCAAGTAGACACCTGGGGCTTAAGATTTTAGCCCAGAGATCTTGACTTTAGGCATCAACATCTTCCAAGGCTGTTTCTACTGCTTTTCTGTATGCTGCAAGGCCTCTGAGCTAATTGTCTTTAATGAGTCTGCATAACTCCTCCCATAACCCAGGGAGAGCTTAGTGATCCCATTGAGCTTTTAGTCTACACAGAAAGGGCTTACATCTTAGCCTTGTTCTTTCTTTTGTATACAAAGCTCAAATTAAAGAAACTAACAGACTGTTTCCCCTGGGTACTTTTTTCAAGTGGATGCCACACACTGGTTTTAACAATAGTCATAGTTTTCACCATTTTAACTCTGGTCAAATGTTATCAAGTGCATGAAGCCACCTGTGGTTTACATAGAGCTTCACAAAGTGAGGGGCTTACCAGCTGCCCTACAATCACTTGATACTTCTTTAGAAATATAAATTCTTCACCCAACTTTGACCCATTGGTTAAGATATTCCATAGGCAGAGCTCATCCACAGACAGAGCTCAACACACTGTGCCTTAATAAGCCTTGTGAGACATTTTTCAGCATGATCATTTCTTTTGAAATATGCCTTTATAGGTCATATGAAGTCAGCATCCCCATTACATTTGCTTTTCAAAAGAGGGAGCTAAGATTCCTAGGGATTTACTTATCAGAGCACAGATTATTTTAAACTTCAAAGCATAAGCAAAATATGGAAGAAAACAGAGGTTAAAGATGAAACACTAATTGCTTGTATAGTATTAAAAGCTGGATAATGGGAGTGGAGACGGATTGTTTTATAAAGTGCTTGGTGTGCAAAATGACAATCTGAGTCCAAGTCCCAGAATCCAAGTGCAAAGTTTAATGTGGGAGTATGCATTTGTATTCAAGCACAGGACAGGAAGAATCAAGTGGATTCCTGGGGTCTGCTAGTCAGCCAGCATAAACAAAGTCAAGGAATCCAGGCTACCAAGAAAACATGTCTCCAAATGTATCTGAATGATGGACATGTAATTTTAGTTCTGGCCTCCCCATGCAGGCACATATACAAGTGTCCCAATGTGTTCACAAAAGCAAGCAAACACACACACACACACACACACACACACACCTTAGTAAAAAGAAGGCAATTAAAATTATTATCCTTCTCTCAGACAACAAATACAATTGTGTAAATATAAAGAAGTAAAAAAGTTACAAATGAAATATTAATTCTGATTTCTTCTATTCTAAGGACAATCTATTCTATTCAGAATCCAATTGTTGTGTGTATATATATTTATATTCAATATATATATTGATTTTATATATATATATATATATATATATATGGATTTCAATATATATATTGAAAATACTATGATGAGCTGAAATTCCTGGGAACCATGGAGTACGTTGAAGAATAAATATTAGGCAGATCATCCCAGTCTTTTGATGTCAGCTGTTGGATCATATCCCATACCAAATATGATCTAGGTGGGGAATACACTCATCAGCTATTTCAAAAATGTACAAATGAATATTAATGCTGAAGAATACATGTTGACTCCCTCTCTATGAAATGTGTTCAAATGATACCTGTGTAAATTTGGGAAAGTATTAGCTTCCTGAAGAAGCTAGACACCACACAGGGAAGCACCATGAAACATCACAGCTAATTCTCACATAAAGAAAAAAACATAAACACAACAGCAAGGAAAATTTTAGAGCTAAGTACTGAGCCAGAGGGCTATAAAGAATCGTGCTGAGGATCTAGCCAGCACCAGCTGTTGATTTAGCCATTTGATCCTTCCTCCCCTTTCAGAGATGTTCCTACAGGTCTAAAAGTATCTCAGGGCAGCAAAGACCAATGACAGCCACTGGTGGATTTCAAAAACACTGAGCTTCAGAAGTCTATACTTGTTTTAAGTTGGATACATAAGAACATAAGATGCCATTTCCAGGTATTTCCTACCACTACAAGAATGGCAATCTGTAAACCAATGTGTATGAGCAAGGAGTGTGGAGGATTGAATGCTGGGTGCTGGCAATCAGGTATGTCTACACTTGGCATAGATGGTGGCAAATGTGCTAAGGCAGGGCAAAATATATTTGTAGTTAATGGAACAGATGTAATGCAACCTGCTCTATGAAAGCAATTGATTTTTACATTGGTGGTCCGTGTCAAATTGACAGCCTGCGTGTGCAGTTTTTCTTTCTTTATTTTTCTTGTCACAGCTCTTTAATGAAGATAAAAGTTAAGATGAGGTTATAAAGCATACACGATATAGGTCACATGTGATCTGGTTGAGACTAGATCTAGTCCTCTATAACACCTTCTTCAAGACTTTAACATCTACTTCAAGACCTTTTGCTTTTTTTTCAGGATTTTTGTTAATTTTATGTCTGAAGAATATATGGATTAATTTTCAAACAAGCTCCCACTCTCAACATGCATAATTCTCTAGCTTGGTGAGGAGAAGGTATTCAAATGCCTAGTCTTTTTTAATTCATCTTTAGATCTCCATTGCTTAAAAATAAACAGTTCCCCTTGGCCATCAGTATCTGTTTAGGTTGAGCATTGGAAAACCATTGCCCAGCTGCCTGCTGTTGAGGTGTCAGAAAGGACTCCAAGCAGTGGACATATGGAAATATTTTGTGGATATCTTACAGCCTCTTCTTCTCTCTTTTTTTTATTATTATTTTCCATATTTGTTTAAATTCCAAGTGATTTTCCCTTTCCTGGTTCCCCCTTCTGCATAAGTCCCATAAGTCCTCCTCCCTCCACCAGTTCCCCAATCAACCCCCTCCTATACCTTTGTCCTGGCAATCCCTTACAATGCTGTAACAAGCTTTTCCAGGACCAGGGCCCTCTCCTTCCTTCTTCTTGGGAATGATTTGATATGTGGTTTGTGTTTTGGGTATTCTGAGCTTCTGGGCTAATATCCACTTATCAGTGATGGCATTCCATGTGTGTTCTTTTGTGAATTAGTTGCCTCACTTAGTATGATATTTTCCAGTTCAAACCATTTGCCTAAGAATTTCATGAATTTATTGTTTTTAATTACTGAGTAGTATTCCATTGTGTAAATACACTACATTTTCTGTATCTGTTCCTCCATTGAGGGACATCTGGGTTCTTTCCAGCTCTGGCTATTATAAGTAAGGCTGCTATGAACATAGTGGAATATGTCTTCTTATTGCATGCTGGGGAATCCTCTGGGTATATGTCCAGGAGTGGTATAGCAGGGTCATCCGGAAGTGTCATGCCCAATTTTCTGAGGAACTACCAGCCTGATTTCCAGACTGGTTGTATGAGCTTGCAATCCCACTGGCAGTGGAGGAGTGTTCCTCTTTTTCCACATCCTTGTCAAGAACTGCTGTCTCCTGAGGTTTAATCTTGGCCATTCAGACTGGTGTGCGTTGAAATCTCAGGGTTGTTTTGATTTGCATTTCCCTAATGACTAATGATGTTGAACATTTCTTAAGGTGCTTCTTAGCCATCTCATTTTCTTCAGGTAAAAATTCTTTGCTTAGCTCTGTACCCCATTTTTAAAAGGGTTATTTGGTTTCATGGGGTCTAACATCTTGACCTCTGTATATATTGGATATTAGCCCTCTGTCGGGTGTAGGGTTGGAGAAGATCTTTTCCCAATTTGTTGGTTGCCATTTTCTACTTTTGATGGTATCTTTTGCCTTAAAGAAACTTTGCAATTTTAGGAGCTACCATTTGTCAATTCTTGATCTTAGAGCATAAGCTATTGGTGTTCTGTTCAGGAACTTTCCCCCTGTGCCCAAGTCCTCAAGGGCAGTTTCTTTTCTATTAGTTTCAGTGTGTCTGGCTTTATGTGAAGGTCCTTGATCCACGTGGAGATGACCTTATTACAAGGAGATAAGAATGGATTAATGTTCATTCTTCTGCCTGCTGACCTCCAATTGAACCAGTACTATTTTTTGAAAAGGCTATCTTTTTTCCACTGGAGGTTTTGACATCCTTTGTCGAAGATCAAGTGACCACAGGTGTGTGGGTTCATTTCTGGGTCTGCAATCCTATTCTGTTGATCCACCTGCTTGTCATTGTACCAATACCATGAAATTTTTACACTATTACTCTGTAGTATTGCTTGAGGGCCGGGATACTGATTCCCCTAGAAGTTCTTTTACTGTTGAGAATAATTTTAGCTATCCTGTGTTTATTGTTATTCCAGATGAATTTGAGAATTTCTCTTCCTACCTTTATGAAGAACTGAGTTGAGATTTTGATGGGGATTGCATTGAATCTGTATATTGCTTTTGGCAAGATTGCCATTTTAACTATATTAATCCTGCCAACCCATGAGCATGGAAGATTTTTCCATTTTCTGGGGTCTTCTTCAATTTCATTCTTCAGAGGCCTGAAGTTCTTGTCATACAGATATTTCACTTGTTTGGTTAGAGTCACACCAAGATACCTTATATTATTTGTGGCTCTTGTGAAGGGTGTCATTTCCCTGATTTCTTTCTCAGTTTGCTTATCCTTGGAGTATAGTAAGGCTATTGATTTGCTTGAATTGAATTTATAACCAGCACCTTTGCTGAAGTTCTTTATCAGCTGTAGGAGTTCTCTGGTGGAGTTTTTTGGGTCACTTAATTATACTAGCATGTTGCCTTGAAATAGGGATAGTTTGATTTCTTCCTTTCAAATTTGAATCCCTTTGACCTCTTTATCTTGTCTAGTTGCTCTAGCTAGGACTTCAAGTACTATATTGAAAAGATATGGTGAGAGGGGCAGCCTTATCTAGTCCCTGATTTTAGTGGGATTGCTTGAAGTTTCTCTCCATTTAGTTTGATGTTGGTTACCAGTTTGCTGTATATTGCTTTTACTATGTTTAGGTATGGGTTTTGAATTCCTGTTCCTTCCAAGATTTTTAGCATGAAAGGATGCTGATTTTTTTAACAGCTTTTTCAGTCTCTAATGAAATGACCATGTGGTTCCTTTTTCTTTGAATTTGATAATGTAGTGGATTGTAATGATGGATTTTCATATATTGAACCATCCCTGCATCCCTGGGAGGAAGCCTACTTGATCATGATGAATGATCATTTTGATATATTCTTTGATTTGGTTTGCAAGAATTTTATTGAGTATTTTGCATCGATGTTCAGAAGGGAAATTGGCTTGAAGTTCTCTATCTTTGTTAGATCTTTGTGTGGTTTTGGTATCAGCATAATTGTGACTTCCTAGAATGAGTTGGTTAGTGTTCTTTCCATTTCTATTTTGTGGAGTACTGTGAAGAGCATTGGTAGGTCTTCTTTGAAGGTCTGATAGAATTCTGCACCAAAACCATTTAGTCCAGTGCTTTTTTTGTCCTGAAAGCCAAAAAAAAAGTCCATAGAAGATCCTGAAGCCTTTCTATGACCCCTTCTATTTCTTTAGGGGCTATGGGACTGATTAGATGATCTATTTGATCCTGATTTAATTTTGGAGGAAATTATCCATTTCCTCCAGATTCTCCAGATGTGTTGAGTATAGGCTTTTGTAGTAGGATCTCATAATTTTCTGAATTTCTTCAGTATCTGTTGTTATATCTCCCTTTTCATTTCTAATTTTGTTAATTGTATACTGTCTCTGTGCCCCTTGGTTAGTCTAGCTAAGGGTTTATCTATCTTGTTGATTTTCTTTAAGAACCAGCTCCTGGCTTTCTTGATTCTTTGTATGGTTCTCTTTAGTTCTACTTGATTGATTTCAGCCCTAATTTTGATGATTTCCTGTCTTCCACTCCTTCTTGGTGAATTAGTGTCTTTTTGTTCCAGGGCTTTCAGGTGTGCTATTAAGCTGCTGGTGTATGCTCTGTCCAGTTTCTTTTTGGAGGTACTCAGGGCTATGAGTTTTCCTCTTAGCAAAGCTTTCATTGTGTCTCATAAATTTGGGTATGTTGTGCCTTCCTTTTCATTAAACTCTAAAAAGTCTTTAATTTCTTTCTTTATTTCTTCTTTGTCCAAGTTATCATTGAGTAGAGTATTGTTCAGCCTCCATGTGTATGTGGGATTTCTGTTGTTTTTGTTCCTATTGAAGACCACTCTTACTCCACAGTGATCTGATAGGAGGCATGGGATTTGTTCGATCTTCTTATATTTGTTGAGGTCTGTCTTGTGACCAATTATATGATTGATTTTGGAGAAGGTACAATGAGGTACTTAGAAAAAGGTATATTCTTTTACTTTAGGATGAAATGTTCTATATATATCTGTTAAATCCAATTGGACCAAAGCTTCAATTACTTTCACTGTGTCCCTGTTTAGTTTCCATATACTCTGTCCATTGAGGAGAATGGAATGTTGAAGTCACCCACAATTATTGTGTTTAGGTGAAATGTGTGCTATGAGCTTTAGTAAAGTTTCTTTTACGAATGAGGGTGCCCTTGCCTTTGGAGTATAGATGTTCAGAATTGAGAGTTCTTGAAGGGTTCTTTCTTTGACCTGCATGAAGTGACCTTCTGTGTCTCTATTGATGACTTTAGGTTGAAAGTCAATTTTATCTGATATTAGAATGGCTACTCTGGCTTCTTTCCTGAGACCATTTGCTTGTAAAATTGTCTTCCAGCCTTTTACTCTAAGGTAGTGTTTGTCTTTGACCCTGAGGTGTGTTTCCTGTATGCAGCAAAATGTAGGGTTCTTTTTCCATATCTAGTCTGTTAGTCTATGTCTTTTTATTGGGGAATTGAGTCCATTGATGTTAAGAGATATTAAAGAATAGTGATTATTGCTTCCTTTCATTTTTGATGTTATTTTTATATTTGAATGGTTATCTTCCTTTTATATTTGAATGGTTCCTTTGGGTTTGATGAAAGAAGGTTACTATCTGGCTTTTTCCAGGTTGTAGTTTCCCTCCTTGTATTGGAGTTTTCTGCCTATTATCCTTTGTAGGGCTGGGTTTGTTGAAAGATATTGTATAAATTTGGTTTTATCATGGAATATCTTGGTTTCTCCATCTATGGTGATTGAGATTTTTGCTGGGTATAGTAGTCTTGGCTGGCATTTGGTTTCTCTTAGAGTCTGCATGAGATCTGCCCAGGATCTTCTAGCTTTCATGGTCGCAAGTGAGAAGTCTGTTGCAATTCTGATAGGTCTTTCTTTATATGTTACTTGGCATTTTCTCTTACTGCCTTCAATATTCTTTCTTTGCTTAGTACATTTGGGGTTTTAATTATTATGTGATGGGATTCTGGTCCAGTCTGTTTGGACTTCTGTAGGCTTCTTGTATATTCATGGCCATCTCTCTCTTTAGGTTAGGGAAGTTTTCTTCCACAATTTTGTTGAAGATATTTGCTGGCCCTATAAGTTGTAAATCTTTACTCTCAGCTATAACTATAATCCTTAGGTTTGCTCTTCTCATGTGTCCTGGATTTCCTGTATGTTTTGGGTTACAAGCTTTTTGCAATTTGCCTTTTCTTTGACTGTTTAGTCAATTGTTTCTATGGTATCTTCAGCATCTTAGAGTTTTTATTCTACCTCTGGTATTTGCATCTATGGCCCCTGATTTCTTCCCAAGCCTTTCTATTTCCAAATTTGTCTCCCTTTGCAATTTCCTAGTTGTTTCTACTTCTGTTTTTAGATCTTTGATGGTTTTGCTGAGTTCCTTCACTTGTTTGTGTTTTCCTGTAATTCTTTAAGAGGTTTTTATGTTTCTTCTTTCATAACTGCTGCCTGTTTTCTCAAGTTCTCCTGTATTTAAGTGATTTTTGCATTTCCTCTTTATTGGCTTCTATCTTTTGACCCATGTTCTCCTGAATGTTTTTAAGTGATTTTTGTGTTTCTCTTGTAAGGGTTTCTACCTTTTGATCCATTTTCCCCTGTATTTCTTTAAGAGATTTATTTATGTCCTTCTTGTGTTCCTCTAACAGCAACATGACCAGTGATTTTAAATCCAAATCTTGTTTTTTCTGGTGTGTTGGTGTATCCAGGACTTGCTGTTGTTGGAGAGTTGGGTTCAGATGTTGACATATTGCCTTGATTTCTGTTAGTAACACTCCTATGTTTGCCTTTTGCCATCTGGTTATCTCTGGTGTTAGTTGGTCTTGTCACTGGCTGGTGTTTGAACCTCCGGTGAGCCTGTAAGACTATTTCTGCACTGCTGGATGACTGGGTTTCCCCTCGAACAGATTGCTGATGAGCTGCCCTCCTCTTATGTGCCACTGGGACCCTTGTGTGTCTTGCCCCAAGCAATGTTATACTCGTGTTAACTCTGTGAACCTGGTGCTGTCTGTTTGCTCCATCAGAGAGTGAAGATGGCGGATGCTGTAGGACCTTTTCCAAATGCTGGTCACTCTGCAGGGCAAATGACCACTGACAGGGCTGGCACACAGATAGCCCGCAGAGCTGCCTGGGCTCTGGATGCAGGTAGATACCTGACAGTCTGAGACCCAAGTGAAGATAGACTCTGGCTATGTTTATGTATCTAGTGCTGCCCGTCTGTTCTATCCGGAGTCTGGGAGCCAAGATGGCAGAGTGCAACTCCAAGTGCCGGTCAGTCATCAGGGCAAACTTCCCTCAACAGAGCTAGCACACAGAAGGTCAGCAGAGATGCCCAGGCCCTGGGTGCAGCGAAAAGCCTGACAGGCTGAGACCCAAGCAAAGTTAGACTAGAGCTATGTCTGTGTACCTGGTGCAATCTGTTAGATTTGTCAGAGTTTTTCATTGATGTTTCCTAAACAGCTTGCATTAGTTCTTTGGAAGTTCAACTGACAATATATTAATGTATATGTACATAAGCATATATATATATATATATATATATATGTATATATATATATATATATGTATATATATGTATATATTCATTCTTTGAGAATTTCATAAATGGGTCTTGATTTCATTCTCATTCCTCTGAAGTGGAAATTTCTGGTTTCTTTGGAGACTTAGTTATGTTATGTGATATATTTTTCTGGAAACTGTCTTATAAGAGGACATTTCTGTCTAATGAGATAAACTGAAGATGTTTTGATGAGGACAGACATTGTGTTTTTCTGAAGGCTACCTGGAAAAAGAACATGTGAGGTCTTCCTAAAGCTTGGGAGATGACCTGATGTTTGAAAAGGTATAAATATACTCCAAGAGCCAGTGGATGACTCTGTGTGGTATTGGTTTGCCTTGACACTCTTTGCTGATCATTGTTTGTCATGACTTTGTAAAAAGAAATGCACCAAAGAACTTTTATTGGTGTTATTTTGGCTTGCCACATCAGCAGACTCAGACAGATTGGCAGAGTATTGCAGTTTCTTCTATATTGAACTGCAGTTGCTGATTCATTAATGGTGTTTGCAAGTGGATCTAGCTACTGCTGCTGATTTGTGTGAAGTTAATTTCTATTATCCTGACAACACAGATTGTGTTCTCCCCCAAAGAACTAATTCTAAATAGGTCCACATCCTCAGTTCCCCTATTAACTTTTCCTTTATACTATCTCTGATGAAGACTAGACTAGAATGGAGGTTAAAGCATTAAACTTTTGCAAAATATAAGACTACACACTACTTTTCTTGGCAATCATGAAGGAAAAATCTTTATGTACTCCTTATCACTAGCCCCAATCCTTACCTTTTAATTTTTTCTTGTTCTTTTTGTAGAAAAATATTTCACCACTGATGCCATGGTTATCAGGCTCATACAGTATCTAATCTGCAGTATTTCTTGAACCTAAGATGTTGTTGGGTTGTATTATAAATATGGTAATTTGTTACTGGAATCCTGTGGTCAACTTATCCTGCATTTTTCCACTCATGGCTTCTGTAAAGTTCTCTGTTTGCTACAAACCAATAATTTCTTTCTAGATGAGAGGTAAGAGCTGCAAGTATCTGTGGGTACAAAGATATGACATCAAAGATTAAGAAACTGGCTGTAGGAGTTTTTCTATAGGCTCCATAGTGTTGGCAGCCATGTCTAGGAGTGCAGGAACAGACATGAATGCCCTCCATTAAGGCCTTAAGTCCAAGTCCAAGCACCCATTAATTACTCTCAGGACATATATGCCACTCTTGTACCTTCAGGAATATATTGCCACATAGGACATTGTTGTGATAACATTATAGCCAGATAGAGATAGTGACTATTTTCTCTGTGGCAGCTTTCATGGCTTCTTTCAACACTGTTACATCAGGGAGCCTTGCAACTCAGATCTACATTGATTCTTCCAAGTTCTCCGTCCAAAGTGTGTGTTGTACGCCCATTGTGTGGGGTCTCCTAGAGTTTTCTGAACAAAAACTCAAAAGTTTTTTGAACTCAAAACTTTTTGTTAGGTAGATTATTGATTTTTGGGGAGCATGCATTATCATTCTAAGTAGCACAACTTTAATTAATATACATATATAGATGCAAAGATGTATTATATATATTATTCAATAAACATAAAAATAATGTAATTCCTTAGTACTTTTGAAAAGCCTAAGTATTATTTATAGCCCCTTTTTGGCCTTTAAATAATATTCAGCTAAAAAAATTAACAACAAATGTCTGCACTTTTAAGTGCACATGTTTAAGAAAACAAATGAGAGAAATATTTTTAAAATCCTGGCAATCACCATACACAGTGTCCTATTTTTTTAGTCATAGCACTCTAAAGGCTAAGTCGAGTGCTAGAAGTGAGTAATATAGTGTTTCAAGCTACAAATGCCTGGCAAATATCTTTGATGGTATATCGTCTTATTATTTTATTTTAAAGGTGCTAAAGAAAACAATGTGGAAATGAAGCAGTGGCTAATAGTATTCTCTATATGAACATGAAGGTCTAAGTCTATGACCTTGACTTCTCATAAAAATCAAACAAACAAAAAACTAGGTTTGACCCTAGGAGGATTACTGGGGTTTGCAGGCTGCAAGCCTAGCTCCAGTTTCACAGAGTGGACTGCACACAACACATAAACATACCCAAAAAAGAATGCAGGTTATGTTACATAGGAGCCATGTTTTAGTCTCTCAATGTTTCTGAGCATACAGGAAAGGAAAAGACTTCATCTTTAAAGCTCTGTTCATGTAGCTGCTGCTTGGCATATAATGTGAGCTTAGAAGATATATGTTGATAGTAATGAGATTTTAACTCTCAAATTGTTTTCTGAAATTGTTAGGCTTAAAATAGTATATCAAACAGTGATCAATACTCAGGACATGCTGTAGAAAATTGGCAGAATAAATGTGTATAAATCAAGAAGATAGGAGAGAATCCCCCAGGTAATTTGGGAACTGCTCAAGGATGAAATTGGAGAACTGATGACTGAACTATGTAATTCATTATTTTAATTTACCAAAGAGTAAAGAAAGTGCTGGGAAACCAATGGAAACTTTGTATGTGCAAACAGACTCCAGAAAGTACAGAAATCACCAAGCATCATACTGCACAGGTTTACATTGTATTGGTAAAAGGCTGTATGATCCCTGTAAAATCAAAATACAAAATGAATCTGAAGAAGATGCAGAATAGTCAGAAGACAGTGAAAGACTGGTATATTTGTGGCTTTCCTGGCTGCTGTGACAGAATAGCTGACAGGAAGCAACATAAAGGAAGCACATTTACTCTGGGTCACACTTTGAGGTAATGCTATTCCCCATCATGGCTGCAGGAATGGGAGGATGTTCTTCACACATTAGGTGCTGTCAGGAAGCTGAGTGGGAACAAGAAATAAGCAGCTCTTCCCATAAAACTACAAAACACTTCATACTAGATTTTCTAAGGAGGCTTGAATTTCTACTTTTGATTTAGGTGAGTATTATATCCTGAAATGTTGGTGTGGGAAGTTTTGTCTCCATAATCAGAGAGCATGAGTTCCCAACTGCTAGTGCCTTTAAATTTGGGGGGGGGGTCTAGACAGGGTTTCTCTGTATAGCCCTGGCTGTCCTGGAACTCACTCTGTAGACCAGGCTGGCCTCAAACTCAGAAATCAACCTGCCTCTGCCTCCCAAGTGCTGGGATTAAAGGCGTGCACCACCAACGCCCGGCTTGCTAGTGCCTTAAAGCTAAGGTATTATCTATTGGCCTGTGTTAAGACATGATGGAGAAGAAGAGCTGAGTTTGTAAATCAGGTTCTTTCAATGTGATAAAGTTCAACTTTCTTGACTTTTTGTAGTATCAATATGTTCTGTAAAATAGAAGCCACCAATTAAGCTTCAATAAAACAAAATGATGGGATCTTAATCTTATCAGTGTCCATATGCTTTTTGCCTTGGTAAAAGAGTATGTGATGCACAGAAATGCATGTCCAGAGGACAAATACCCAAAGGAAGTCACTTTGATTTCTGAGCTAGAATAATCAGTACAGTGATGCTTCCTTGGAAGATTGCTTCCTCATGGTCATGACTCTATAAGTTTCTTGGTTTTCCTCCAGAATATTGTCCACAGTCTTCACATACTTCAGAATACTGTCTTCAGGATATTGTATAAAAGGATGAGTAGAGTAGAGCTCTCACCTATTATTAAAAGTGACTGCATCAAATGTAATGTGGTCTTTTATGGACTGAATCTCATTCAGGAAGATGTGAGTGGTAGATCAGTTAAATAGAATGAACTAATAATATATATATATATATATATATATATATATATATATATATATATATATATTATCCAAACAGAAGAAGCTACCAGCAGCAAATGTAATTCTAAAATGAGCACCTGAAATGGGCATCATAGAGTCTACTAGTGAAAGACAAATGAAGTAAATCATCACAAAGACACACATGGTATTACTGATAATGTGGGTACTGGATCTGAAAAGGAAAAGCAAGTGGTTGGAATCACAGAAATTTTAAATATCAGGACTCATATCCATTGACTCTGATTCTTGTTTTGTGATTTCTCTGTAAACAAGACGAGCAAGGGGTTCAATGCTGATGTCCTCAAAGACTTTAGATTACTTAAAAGTCTTCAAAAACGTCTTCAAGTAGGAAAGAGAAGGATTTGATCACAGAAACAGTTTTTGTAACTTTTGATGCATGTGTAAAAGCAGGCAAGAGTGTCTATTTTATTTATCCTGCCTCACTGAATACCTATATACCAAATTCAGGAGATGGCTTCCTGGGTAAAGGCACTATCATCTTGCCTAATGACCTAGGTTCTATCCTTAGAATACACAGAGTAGAAGAGAAGAAAAGATTTCTACAGCTTTTCATCTAATCTATACATGAACCCACCAACATACACAGAGTAAATCATACTTGCTCAGGCTGCTGTTCAGTGAGAATTTTAATCTGTGCAACACTCTAGCAGGTCTCCAACAAATATTAGTATCTTCAGACCCAGTAAGCTTCCACATTTGTCCCTGAGACACATTCATGCTTGAACAGTTAGTGGCCAGAAGCTCAGCTTGTTAATAAGTCACAGGCATTGCTAAGTGTCTGCTCAGTGGCTTCATTCATGAATGGCCCACCCAGTGCCAGATCAGAAACTCTCCACATTGGATATTTAGCACACAGAGATTGTCTTCTGTCTACTGCAAAAGTGTTTTTTTAAGGTTTTTATCATGAAGTGAACTTGAATAAAAAGTAATCTCTTGAGTGCTGGTGTTTATGTTGTTAAGTATATATACTTATAAAAACACATCAAATTTCAAGCCTCTGCAAATAACCAAGTATGCCACAGGTAATAAGTGTTGGGAGAGACCTTGCCTTCCACACCTATGCCTATGAATTTCACCACCAGTAACACGAAAACAGGGTACTAAGGAGAATACTAAAGATGGTCAGTGCTTGATTCACAAATATGAAGACCAGAGATGTAATCCTCCCAAACTAAAAGTTGAGTGGGTGTGACATTCTGTGTGTATTCCCAATCTCAAGAAACAGGAAATCCTTATAGCAAGCAGACTAGTAAGTTTAGTTTAAGGGTAAACTCTGAGTGTAGTGAGAATATGCTGCCTCAAAGTATAAGGAAAAGAACCATCAATGAAGACATTCTTAGTGCTGAAAATGGGACTTTATACAGAATAACACACATGTACACACACAGGTATCTATGGAGAATTTGACAACATGTGTTAGTACACTTTCATTTTACTAGGCATATACACAAATTCACATATGCCACATACACAAAATATATAAATAAAAGAAAGAAAAAGAAAGAAAGAAAGAAAGAAAGAAAGAAAGAAAGAAAGAAAGAGTGAATGAATTGCTATTTCCATATCATTGAAGAATTGTGCTGGCATTTTGTTGGGGATTGCATTTAATCTGTTGATTGCATTTGGTAGGATGGCTGTTTTTACTACATTTATTCTATCAAGCCATGTGCATGGGAGATCTCTCCATTTTATGAGATCCATCAGATGACCAAGCTGACTTGGAGAGTGGGCTTTCTCTAACTTTACCTGATTTGGACTTTAGTATGGCAAAAGGTAAGGGGCACCTGAAGCTTCACCACCGAACTAGATTGGCAGGTCTCAAGGGTTCCACATGACAATCCACAAATTTGATCAAGGTATGTGAGGTTAAACAGGGACCAGATGTGTCACCCACAGCTTTTCTAGGGCTGCTAATAGAGGCATTCCACCAATATACATCCTATGATCCCTGAAGCAAATAGCCTAAAACTACTGTGAAAATAGCTTTTATAGTCCAGGATAGTAGACATATCAGGAAAAAGATTCAGCATCTAGAAAGACAGGATAAGCCATTGAAGGAATTAGTGTAGGTTGCTGAGAAAGTCTGCCATTACAGGGAGAAAGAAGAAGAAGCAGAGAAAAAGAAAGAAGATTGTCAGGGAAGGAATCTATAGAGTCCTGGCTTTGTAGTTAGGGTAAATGGAGAAGAGAAGAGAGACAGAAAAGGAGCTGTGGGCATAATGCAAGGAGAAAAGCCACTTACCTCTGAGAATACCCTGACAAATGGACGCTGGGAGTTGGAAGACTCTCCCTACCCCCTGTCTGGGTGAGACGTACTCTCCAAAATGGGGACCGGATATACTTCCTACCCTATGAGCAGCAGATAATTCCAAAAGGAGTGAAAATTCCTACTGACCCCTGCTGAAAGTTGAGGCTACCTGATTTACGGACAGGAAATTTTTCTCCATGAAGGTCAGAGATGAGCAGGTGCTGCTGGAGTGGACAGCACGAATGTCACTGGGTGGCACCTATACCCCCTAGCATGTCAATGCAGAGAGTGGAAATAATTGCCATCACCAAGGCCTTGGAACATTCACACAGATAGCAAGTATGCCTTTGCCATAACCCATATCCACAGGACTGTATGCCAAGAAAAAGGACTGCTCACACCAGAGAAAACAAACATGAAATCTTGGACTTCTTGGATGCTTGAATGGAGCAGGTAACTGAATACCACTCCCCAGCACATCAGAAAGGAAGAGACTCACTGGCCTGGGGCAATATCCCAGCAGATAAATTGACTCCAGAAGTGGCTACACAGGAGTCTATCCTGGTTATTGGCCTGCAAGATACACCTACTGGGAAATGGGACTGGATTAAGGGGTGGCTTCACTTAAAATATATGGAATAAGAAAGGACTCAAATTGCTAGCCACCCTACCAATCATTAACAAGTGAAGGAAGGACAATGGTGCACACAAGAAGGGAGAACTATACTCCCTAGAAAATAAGCAGAAGACTTACTAGGTCAAATGCACAGATGGACTCATTTAGGGGATAAATACTTGTTCACACCGTTAAGGGAACTGAAGCATATATAATATAATGCAGGTTCTGGGCCAAAGGCATGATAGAATAGTGTAAGGTATTCCAGCAAAGGAATGATTATATAGTCAAGAGAAAAAAGGGCAATATATAAAGAGTATATTGAAAGGTTGATTTTACCGAAGTTAAGGCAGAAAAGTATGGTTACAAATACCTTCTAAGTGTTTGTAGATGTTTTCTCTGGATGGGTTGAGATATTCCCCAGAAAGCAGGAAATAGCTACCATGGAGGCTAAAAAGATATTAGAGGATATTTTCTTGAGGTTTGAAGTGCCCAAGGTAATTGGATCTGACAATGGTCTTGGTTTTGTCTCTAAGGTAAGTCAGGGATTGGCAGAGATATTGGGGACTAATTGGAAGATCCATTGTTCATACTGTTCATAGAGATCAGAACAGGCAGTTAAAATAAACAGAAGCTTAGGAAAGACATTAACTATATTGATCTTGGAAACTGGCTCAGAGCCATAGCCCTGTTTGAGGCTGGAACAAACCTTACCACTTTAACTTGACTCCTTTTGAAATCATGTTTGGTATTCCAACTCAATTAGTGTCCACTGGGCCCTCCCAGGAAGTATCCCACAACATGAGATTTTGCCCAAACTCTCTGCTGTAAATGCTCTAGAGACTCTTCGCATCTTCTAGACTGGTGACTATATCTATGTAAGGAGGCATTTTGCATAGTTGCTAGCCACTCTGGCAGCCCTCAAGGTAGATAGTATGGTAGCCTAGGTGCACACTTCCCATGTGAAAACTGCAGATTTCCTGCAACACACACACACACACACACACACACACACACACACACTGTACAGTACAGAAGATGGACCATTTGATCAAGCTCAAGATCACTTGACCTTGCTCATGACTGCCTGGTGGTATCTTTGAATTCTGTTTCTTTCCTGCATCCTATGTGCCCATCCAGCAAATCTGTTATAGGGCACACTCTCTCCCTTCTTTTGGGGTTGGCGGTGGATGGGGCAGTCTTTGGTTTTACAAGGAGAAAATTATGGTAGTCTGAGTGAAGTCATTGATTTAGATGTAGAGATGATAGAAACATCCATCAGTCACCCCAGAAATCACTGACTTCATTATCAGAAGTAGTACTGCAGAATAGGAGGGCTGTGTGGGACCTCATAAAATTACAAAGTTTCTGTAAGGCAAAAGAAACTGTCAAAAGGACAAAATGGCAACCAACAAATTGGGAAAAGATCTTCACCATCCCTACATCTGACAGAGGCCTAATATCCAATATATACAAAGAACTCAAGAAGATAAACCCCAGAGAACCAAATAACCCTATTAAAAATGGGGTACAATGCTAAACAAAGAATTTTCACCTGAAGAACTTAGGAAGGCTGAGAAGCACCTTAAGAAATGTTCAACATTATTAGTCATTAGGGAAATGAAAATCAAAACAACCCTGAGATTTCACCTCATACCAGTCAGAATGGCTAAGATTAAAAACTCAGGAGATAGCAAGTATTGGCGAGAATGTGGAGAAAGAGGAACACTCCTCCACTGCTGGTGGGATTGCAAGCTGGTACAACCACTCTGTAAAGCAGTCTGGCGGTTCCTCAGAAATCTGAGCATGACACTTCTGGAGGAACCTGCTATACCACTCATGGGCATATATCTAGAGAATTCCCCAGCATGTAATAAGGACAAATGCTCTAATATGTTCATAGTAGCCTTATATATAATAGCCAGAAGCTGGAAAGAAACCAGATGTCTCTCGATGGAGGAATGGAAACAGAAAATGTGTTATGGTTGCACAATGGAATAATACTCAGCAATTAAAAACAATGAATTCAAAAAATTGTTAGGCAAATGGTTTGAACTTCAAAATATTATACTAAGTGAGGTAAGTCATTCACAACAGAACACACATGGAATGCAGTCACTGATAAGTGGATATTAGCCCAGAAGCTCTGAATAGCCAAGACACAACTCACATCAAATCATTCCCCAGAAGAAGGAAGGAGAGGGCCCTGGTCCTGGAAAGGCTTGTTGCAGCATTATAGGGGATGGCCAGGACAGAGAAGTGAGAGGGTTTTTTTGGGGGAATGGGCAGAGTGAAGAGGGCATATGGGACTTATGGGGAGGGGGGAAAAAGGAAAGGGAAAATCATTTGGAATGTAAACAAAGAATATAGAAATTTTAAAAAATTTGGTTCTTTGGGGTCAGCCTTTTCAACAAATGGTGCTGGTTCAACTGGAGGTCAACATGCAGAAGAATGTGAATTGACTCACTCTTATCTCCTTGCACTAAGATCAACTCCAAGTGGATCAAGGACCTCCACATAAAACCAGACACACTGAAACTATTAGAAAAGAAATTTGGGAAGACCCTGGAGGACATGGGCACAGGGGAAAAGTTCCTGAACAGAACACCAATAGCTTATGCACTAAGATCAAGAATGGGACAAATGGGACCTCATAAAATTACAAAGTTTCTATAAGGCAAAGGACACTGTCAGAAGGACAAAACAGCAACCAACAAAGTGGGAAAAGATCTTCACCAACACCACATCCGACAGAGGGCAAATATCCAATATTTACAAAGAACTCAAGAAGTTAGACTGCAAAGAACCAAATAACCCTATCAAAAAATGGGGTACAGAGCTAAACAAAGAATTTTCACCAGAAGAAATTGGGATGGCCGAGAAACACCTTAAGAGATGTTCAACATCATTAGTCATCAGGGAAATGCAAATCAAAACAACCCTGAGATTCCACCTCAGACCAGTCAGAATGGCTAAGATTAAAAACTGAAGAGACAACAAGTGTTGGCGAGGATGTGGAGAAAGAGGAACACTCCTCCACTGCTGGTGGGATTGCAAAATGGTAAAACCGCTCTGGAAATCAGTGTGGCGGTTCCTCAGAAAATTGGGCATGACACTTCCAGAGGACCCTGGCATACCACTCCTGGGCATATACCCAGAGGATTCCCCTGCATACAATAAAGACACATGCTCCACTGTGTTTATAGCAGCCTTGTTTGTAATAGCCAGAAATTGGAAGGAGCCCAAATATCCCTCAAAGGAGGAATGGATACAGAAAATGTGGTATATTTATACAATGGAATACTACTCAGCAATTAAAAATAATGAATTCATGCAATTTGTAGCTAAATGGTTAGATCTGGAAAATATCATCCTAAGTGAGTTAACCTAATCACAAAAGAATACACATGAAATGCAGTCACTGATAAGTGGATATTCATGAGCCCAGAAGCCCTAAATACTCAAGGCACAATTAGCAAGTCAAATGATTCCCAAGAAGAAGAAAGGAGAGGACCCTGGGCCTGTAAAGTTTGGATCCAATTTTGTAGACCCAGAACAGAGAAACCGTGGGGGGAGGGGGAATGATTGGGGAATAGTTGAGGGAGAGAGGAATTATGGCATGTATGGTGGGGGGGAACTGGGAAAGGGGAAAGCCTTTGGAATGTAAACATAGAATATAGAAAATAAAAATAAAAAAATAAAAAATGTTAATAAATCACAATATAAAATTAAAAAAAAAATTAAAAAAAAACTAAACCTGGAACTCACTGTTTTAGTTAGACTGGCTAGCAAACCAAAAAATTCTGATTCTCAAGCACAATCCACTCACACATCACACATACCAAAGGCAATCTATTTAACCACAACATATTTTGATAAAAGTTCTAATACCAGCTAAAAAATAAATCTTTATATATTTTTGAGAAATGGTTTTAAAATAGGGGTTTGACAGTTTCCTTAGCCATTTCAGAGTTTAGACAGTATTTGCAACACACAGGTACACGTTATGTTAGTGTTGTTGGTGATTTCTTATTTTTATATCGATCAGTGTATAAATTAGAAGTATGATGAAATATTGTTAATCCAGAGTAGGCCTGACAAGATTCATGTTAAAAGTAGGAAAAGAAAAAAATGGAAATTTAAAAGAGTAAGAAGGAAGAAACAGACTTCAATTGGATAGCATGGCTACAGTCTTTCCTGTCTACCATGAAATTTTAAGATCCTTGATAATTCCATAATTCTTTTCCTAAACACCTTAAAATTAGTCCAGTGTGTAGAGGCTTGGCTCATATAAATGTTGAAGAGGGGATGTTTGCTTTGAAAGAAAAAATTAAATATTAAATTGAACTGAATCATCACCTCAAGTTAAGTTTAGAGCCATGTTTTAATTATCCTGAAACACAGAAATGGGTCTCCTAGAAATGCTTCCTGAGGCATAGGGAGGCAGGGGGCTTGACACTTGATTCTGAAGAAAATGAAATGTGGATCTTTTTTAAAACAAAATGAATCAAAACTGCAAATCTCTCTGGGAACAACCAGCTCTGATGGAAAAGTCCAGAAAAAAAATAAGTGAGACCACAACCATTTACCCTTTTAAAAATCATTCTCTGGGCAGAGGATTGCTTATTACTCATTCTACATTCAACAGCAAAGGCAGCACAAATCTGTGAAAAATTGTTGTGGACTTGAATATTGAGAAACAAACTAACAGAACCTTCAAATGAATATTTTCAAAATGAAATGCCCTGTGAGTATATTGCAACTGATATAATAAGTGTCCAACATAAAGGTGACATCACTTATATTTAATATTCCATGTTCGTTAACTAACCAGCATGCTCACTTTACTCCTGGTCTCAATTAGAGGCATATATTGTAGATCAGCATCAAATACCAATGTAGAAACAGTACATACTTTTCACTGAAATTGGTCTAATACTGAGAGATATACTAATGTCAAAGTGTCTCTGAGAGGGAAAGATTGTTATTCATTTTCATGTGTTCACACTTTATATTCTTTTAGAAGAAATTTGTGGGGTTTTTCTCCTAAACTAAAAATAGTTTTATTTACACTTTATTCAATGCATTAACTTTCTTTTTTGATATGTACATGTATGCTTTCATATACATGCATGCTCATATAGGTGTATGAGTATCTACCCTTTGTGTAGAAGCCTGAGTTTGACTTCATGTGTCTTTTTCTCTATCACTCTATGGGCAGTATTTATTGTCATTCTTCCTAGACTGGCTCTGGATAACTATAAGGATGCCATTACATCTACCTGGCTTTTTTATGAGTCCCAGAGATCTAAACTTCATTCCTCATTCTTTGATGGTAAGTACTCTGCTTGTCAAGCGATATTCCCAAGCCTCAAATTCCAGCCTCTAGAGACATCTGTAGAGGACATACTTTGGACACACTTCCAAGCTGATATTTACTCACAGTACGAGGATGAGACCAAACTTGGACATTTTTCAGTCTTTTAATGTTTTTAGAACCTTCAAAGGTGAATGCTTAGCATATTCCATCATATCAGAAGTGCAGATTCCCCAGGCATAATCTCATACTTTGCAAACTTGGACAGGTGAAATAGTTGAGCTGTTTGTGAAAATTATGTAAAGTGTACACACACACACACACACACACACACACACACACACACACACAAACACATAAGCATGTTGGCCAATATATCTGCAGCCAATAAGATGGTGAGTGTTAATTGTCCTTTTTTTCAAAGTCTGGAGATGGCTGAGAGATTATCCTCTAAGCATTTCTGTAGGTAACCCTGTTGATTACATTAATTTAGATGGGCAACCCACCCACTGTGGGAGGCAGCATTTCTGACTAGGTTTCTAAAATGTATAATAGTGGAGAAAATGAGATGAGCACTAGCATAACATTCATTGCTTCTTCTCATTATGAATGCCATCTGACCACCAGCCTCAAGCTCCTGCAGCTATAAATTCCCTGCCTTGATAGACAATAACCCTGGAACTATAAGCAAAAATGAGGCTTTTCTCACTTATATTGCTTTTGTTGATAGAACCTTACCACAAAACAATGAACAAAATAAAGTAGAATAGTCAATGATACAGTCTTACTAACAACTAGGGTTTGGTATCATGTTTCCACATTTTCAAAGATTATGTAACAAACACTGTTCGAAAAACATCAAAATTCCAGTAGAGGGAAGAACATAATGAAGCCTTTACAGTTGATACACCCATTGCACTTTATAGAGCTATACAGGAGCCATGGCCTCAATGTAATATTTCTGAATAAGCACAGGAGAGTGATTAAGCCCTAATAGTCTGGGTCCATTAAGGTGATAGAAATACTCACTGGCTAGCATTACCAAAACTCATTTGTATTCACTAGTAGATGAAAATATTTCCTACCCAGATGCTGTCTTCCTGCGTGTACAGTTGCCAGTTGTGCCCTGTGTCACTGAACATCAAGCGATACCTTGTCACCCAGTCAGAGCTCCCATATCTTCCCTGTGTGGCCACCGCTGTAATCTCCACTCGGTTTCCCAGGTCTATCTGAAGCCACTGTTGGGCATTAGAATCTGCTGGGGACCAACCACCAGTTCCTGGAATAGGATGAAAGAGATACTTTTAATAACATCTTAGAAAGCTACCATTTCCTAGGCTAAAGACCAATGAAACTATGTTTAATTAAGGCACAGTTGATGCCTCCGAACTTAAACTCCAAGCACTTTCATTTTTTCATTTTTCTCCATTATTATTATTATTATATTATTATTATTATTATTATTATTATTATTATATTTTCTATATTCTTTGTTTACATTCCAAATGATTTTCCCTTTCCAGGTTCCCCCTATCCCCATTAGTCCCATAAGTCCTCTTCCCTCCTCCAGTTCTCCAATCAACCTCCTCCCACTCCTCTGTCCTGGTAATCCCCTACAAAGCTGCATCAAGCCTTTCCAGGACCCGAGCCCTCTCCTTCCTTCTTCTTGGGAATGATTTGATATGTGGCTTTTATTTTGGGTATTCTGAGCTTCTGGGTTAATATCCACTTCTCAGTGACTGCATTCCATGTGTGTTCTATTGTGAATGAGTTACCTCACTTAGCACTTTCAAAATCATTTTTCCATTCTGTAACCCAGGGCTCCAGGTTGAGGGAAAGAGCAGTACTTATGGTGTCTTCCTACTTCTCCCATGTATTTTCTTTCTCCCATTTCCTTGTCTTTTACACCTTTAAATTCTCTGTCCAAATCTGTGCTGTGATGCTACAAGGGGACCTGGATCTCACTCTTGGTACAAAACTGAAAGAAGACATTCATGGAGCCCTACATGGGCATTATTTATTTGTTTACATTTTACTTTCCATGAGGGAATGCTGGGCGAAATCGACAAAAGAGTTCAAAGAAAGCATGTGAGGGACTTTTACAGAAGAAAGACAGAGGTAACAATATTGACACAAGGGACAAACTGTTCTAGGAGGTGCTCATAGAGGCCTTTCAAAGACAGTACAAGTTATGATGAAACCTGAATGTTAGAGGAATGGTCTAACATGGTTCCTACCCATGGAACAGAACCAGCAAGGCATGGGCCTCCATGAATTTTGATGGTTGATGTGGGCATATGCTTGTTTGCATAATAATTTACAAATTTTCATGTTCTTTATTTGATGAATATTTTCTCTGACAAGGTTAATGACTCCATGATAATCAGAGACAGCAAGAGTCTGGAAAATGATAGTACAGCTAAAGTCTCAACAAAAAGGTAACTGCTGAGACATTCAAGGCAAGACAACCCATAAGGCTGTGAGAAAGAACTCTGAAAACATAAGTTAAAAAATATATGCTACAGATTGCTTACCTGCATGTTAATTGCTAGTTTTCTTAGTATGATCCTATACTCCTCTAAAAAAATGAAAGCTATAACCATTGTTATTGGTTTCCTTCCAGATACTGAAGGCAAGACACCATTGTTGAAGACACAATATACTTGGATTATAGGGTGTGGAGAAATCAACCTTGTACTGATCTTGAAGCTTTGTTCCTACGGTCTAACATCCACAATTCTGGAAAGTACTACTTAAGACTACCAGAAGAAAAACTGTAGTCATTGGTCTTAAGTAGCTGTGAATCATAATAGCTATACTAAAGACTGCCTTGGCAAGACATGACTGCTGATTTAGTCATGGCATGAATGTCATGGGAATAACAAACTACTTTATGATTGATCAGAATTTCTGGTTCAGAAGTCCTAATCTCAGCTTCGCTCTTATTAACTGACAAAACATGTGACCATGATTTAAATCCTAATCTACATACTGTAACTCATGCCTGCTACTGTTAACTACAGCAAGAACCTGTGGCTGGAATCATCACAGCGTCTAGGGGAGAGCTTAAAACTGTTACTCTACAAAGTGAACACAGTAATTAACTGCCCCTAATATCTTATCATTATGCCCATAAATCAGTGCATGTATTTTTTGAACTCTCATAAGAAAAGATTATTTTAACAGCAGATGGATATTTATACAGAGATTAAATCTGTTCAACATGCAGAGAAGCATTGAGTATGCTGATATATAAGCCCCAGAAATAGCTGTTTGCTGTTCCTACTTTGTTACATACCACATTCAAAAGTCCCAACCAGTCCTGAGAACTGAAATAGATGCAAAATTTATTTTCTTAGGAAATATAAACTAATTCTGGAACCATTCATCATGCCCAGTTTCTCTTGCTGTTCATTTTAAAGGCTTCACTGTTCTTAAAAGATAGAAATTTTAAGGGGTAGTTTATGCAGAATTACCTGAGAAACACCAAAACTTGATAGGAAAGGTATGTATGATGTTATTTTTTCTGAGTAAAGACAGGCTGATTTGTATGATTCTAGTTTTTGCATGTACAATTTCCTTTATTATATCTGAATAGTAATTAACTGTATAAAATAAATGATAAATCTATTATGGGCAGAATAATATAGGACTTTGGCTCTTTTCAGTGGTTTTTACTAATTTGAAATGAACATTTCAAGGCTTTATAATTTGCCTTTATTTTCAAGTCCCAAACAGAACTTTTCGTTCATGATTCAATTTTTCCTTTTTACAAATATTTACATGTAAGTTTAAGTTATATTAAAATATAAGAAAACAGTTCTAGGGTGATGACTCAACAGACAAATTGCTTGCTGTGTAAGACCGGAGTTTATATCCTGGTACACATGTAAAACCTGGGCATAGGTGGTGGCCGAGTTGTTATCTCAGTGCACAGGAAGTGGAGCAAGGAAATCCCCAGCGAACTGGCAAGCAGTATTAACACGGTCAGTGAACACTTGGATCAGTGGAAGATTCTACATCCAAATAAATCAGAGAACCAGACAACATAAGTTATTGAGCCTTGGTCTTAAATTGTACTCCTGTATTAAAAAAAAAAAAAACTAAGATATTATGACAGCTCTCATCTATATTTTAATCCCTAATATTAATCTTAGAAGGAACAGGTTTTGAAGACTTGTGCCTTCCCATACATCAGACAGAAGTCCTTTGAACAACATACACTTTTGCATGAATGTAGGTGGAACTATCAGAAAGGAAAAGTCACAACCTCATTTATAACATACTTGGTGGCTTTGTAATCCAAGATTCCAAATTTCTTTATGTATAAACCTACTTTGTGAATAAAGCATGTAATAAGTAAACAGAAGAGTTGGGGCTAAGATGGGGGTAAGATGGCCTACTCAGTGCAGCATTTGCCTTGCAAACATGAACACTTGAGTTCAAACTCCACCAATCATATTAACTTGCAGAGCATAGTGATACTCAGCTGCAATCAGCTCTGGGAAGGAGGATAAGGCTAGATAAATAAGGCTCACTGGCAAGCCAACTTGATAAGTTGCAAAACTTTTAGTCATATGATATTTGATTATTGTACACAGAAAACAGAATTATTAGCAAAATATGAAAGCTTAAATAGATATTATATTTGTTTGGTGCAGTTAGGTTTGTTCTCAGTAGGAGCAGTTTGGGTATACCTCTAAATGCCTCCATAGATAAGAATACTAAAGAATGCAATGTTCCTGCCAATTTTAGCATAAGTTGCTTTGGGGAGGTCTTATGGTCTTCGCTTTATGACTGGAGGCACGGTGTCCTGGGTGTCTTTGAGCTAGTCTAGTATAAATGAGAAATGATTAAGCCCCCACTGACTTGGCTTGAAGCCCCAGTCCCCATGACTGTGACATGATTCAGCCTGCCAATATATAGGAGACTTCTTTGATAGTAATTGTACATTTGATATAATTCTCTCTATTCCTCTTCCTCTCCCTCTCCCTTTGTTTCTCCCTCTTCCCATCCCCCTTTCCTCTCTTCCTACCTATTTTTTTTAGTATAGAAAAGGCTTTATGGAAGGAGCTCAGAGCAAGAGAGGGATTTTCTCTTTGGGTTTACAGGAACAAGAGAGAAGCAAGTGGCAGTAGATAGGTAAAACAGAGTCCCACGAAAGAGTGCTTGTTAAGCAGCCTTCTTGAGTTTGCAGGAGCTCAAGAGAAAGGTAAAATGACTTTGCTCATGAGAATGACAAAGAAAGAAAGAGACATAAAAAGAGACAGCAGTTCAGATGCACAATCAGGATTGTAAATAGAAATTCTGTATACCATTCAGAAAATAAAGTCACCTTGTTGTTCTAGCAGGTTTTACCTCAGTTTACACCTCATGTGACTTTAATGGTATAAGTATTAGATAATGTAAACGGTTACAAGTTTCAGGCCGGTGAGAAAGCCTGTCTGATGATGATGATGATGATGATGATGATGATGATAAATATTTATTAATAAAATAATTGCTACTGTTAATAATGATGATAATAAGTAATAATAGTACTAAGGAAGATACAATCTGAATAATGACACATGTGGCTGCTTTTTGACAGATACATACATTCACACATATAAACACACATAAATTATACACATGAGACACATTTCTATGACCATAACACTGCATAATGTGTCTAAAACTATTAACATTATGCTCATATGTGCCTATATATGCAACATTAAGCTGGGCAACTTTTCTTCTCTTCAGAGCACTCAACTCCATATGAAACAGGATCTGGGCATACCAAATGTCTCTAAGGCTGGGATGAAACCTACACATGATTCCCTATGCTACCATGCCTATATAGTATAACAGGATGTACCACATGTACCACATGTACCCGTGCACCACAGTTTCAAATTAAGGATTAACAATGCTCCAGAGGAAAGCTAAGTGGGAACTTCACCAAATACACATTGCAATCTTTAAAAAGATGAAAATCCCATAGGAAAACGTTCGAAAGATGGATCACTTTTTGATGTTCTGGAGGACTCAGGGTGGGTTCCATGAAACTATATCTGGCAGCTCACAAGCATGTGTATATACAGCTCCATGGTATCTCATGCCTTATTCTGACTTTGGCAGACACATGGCACATATGCACATAGACTCTAGAGTACTTGACTGGTACTATGAGGTCCTAGTTTCTTGTTCCGAGGAAATCACACACACACACACACACACACACACACACACACATACACACAAAGAGGGGAGGGGAGGGACATATACATATATACATCTGTTAAAAGCACAAAAACAAGGCTTGCTGTAACAAATCATTTACCTGAAACTATGGTATATTTTAATGCAGCCCCATGACCAATACTAATACAAGGTGCTGTGTGTTCTCAAAATCACACAAATAATGATACTTCTCGTAGTGAAGAGTGTTTAAACGCACAGGACTCTCTGTTTTCTTTCTGATAGTGAAAAAATAAGAAACTACCAACCTCTAGACAAATAAGAGAGATTAACAATCTCTTGCTTTTCTCTTATCTTTAAGTACTATGTTTAAATTAAATACTATAAACTGACGAACAAAAGCAAGCATGGCTGCTTAAAGACCTCAAATTTTTAACACATTGCATTATATAAGACTGTGTAGAATTTATCTTATGTCTGGGGATTGTGTTCATGCATGCAATCCTGACCCTCATGTGACTGAGGCAGATGTATGATAATGAGTTTAAGGGCAGCCAGAGCTTCAGAATAAAATCATGTATCAAAAAGACAAGAAAAGGAAAAAAGAAGAGGGGAATAAAATATGGAAGAAAAAGTGTAAGGAAATAGAACAGGGGAGGAAAAATAGAAGAAACTGGAAGAAATATTTCAGATTGCTGAATTCATAATAAAAAGAAAGGGCTAAAGTTTCTCACTCATTTCCTTGTTTATAAGATTTCATCAAGTTTAATATTATCCCAAGCTCTTTAGTCAATAGAAAAATATAAGAAGTATCATAATATACCTTGTACTCAATTTTATTAATTAAGAATAAGTTTTAATAGGAATATTTGCTTCTTTGGGGTCTAATTTCTTGAGTTCTCAGTATATATTGGATATTAGCCCTCTGTCAGATGTGGGGTTGGTGAAGATCTTTTCCCAATTTGTTGGTTGTTTTTTTGTCCTTCTGATAGTATCTTTTGCCTTACAGAAACTTTGTAATTTTATGAGGTCCCATTTGTCAATTCTTGATCTTAGAGCATAAGCTATTGGTGTTATGTTCAGGAACATTCCCCCTGTGCCTATGTCCTCCAGTGTCTTCCCCAGTTTCTTTTCTATTAGTTTTAGTGTGTCTGGCTTTATGTGGAAGTCCTTGATCCACTTGGTGTTGATCTTAGTACAAGGTGATAAGAGTGGGTCAATTCGCATTCTTCTGCATGTTGACCTCCAGTTGAACCGACACCATTTATTGAAAAGGCTATTTTTTTCCACTGGATGGTTGTAGCTCCTTCATCAAAGATCAAGTGACCATAACTCTGTGGGTTCATTTCTGGGTCTTCAATTCTATTCCATTGATCTACTTGCCTGTCGCTGTACCAATAGCATGCAGTTGTTAACATAGTTGCTCTGTAGTACTGCTTGAGGTCAGGGATATTGATTCCCCAGAAGTCCTTTTATTGTTGAGAATAGTTTTAGCTATCCTGGGTTTTTTGTTATTCCAGATGAATTTGAGAATTGCTCTTTCTAGATCTATGAAGAATAAATTTGGGATTTTGATGGAGATTGCTTTGAATCTGGAGATTGCTTTTGGCAAGATGGCCAGTTTTACTATATTGATTCTGCCAATCCAAGAGCAAGAAATATTTTTCCATTTTCTAAGGTCTTCTTCAATTTCTTTCTTCAAGGACTTGAAATTCTTGTCATACAGATCTTTCACTTGTTTGGGAAGAGTAATGCCAAGATAGTTTATATTGTTTGTGGCTATTGTAAAGGGTGTTATTTCCCTAACTTCTTTCTCAGCCTGCTTGTCCTATGAGTACAGGAAGGCTACTGATTTGCTTGAGTTGATTTTATAACCAGCCACTTTGCTGAAGTTGTTTATCAGCTGTAGGAGTTCTCTGGTGGAGTTTTTTTGGGTCGCTTAAGTATACTATCATATCATCTGCAAATAATGATAAAAAATGGGGTACAGAGCTAAACAAGGAATTTTCTCCAGAAGAAATAAGGATGGCTGAGAAGCACCTTAAGAGATGTTCAACATCATTAGTCATCAGGGAAATGCAAATCAAAACAACCCTGAGATTCCACCTCAAACCAGTCAGAATGGCTAAGATTAAAAACTCAAGAGACAACAGGTACTGGCGAGGAGGTGGAGAAAGAGGAACACTCCTACACTGTTGGTGGGATTGCAAGATGGTACAACCGCTCTGGAAATCAGTCTGGTGGTTCCTCAGAAAATTGGGCATGACACTTCCAAAGGATCCTGTCATACCACTCCTGGGCATATTCCCAGTGGATTCCCCTGCATGCAATAAAGACACATGCTCCACTATGTTCATAGCAGCTTTATTTATAATAGACAAAAGCAGGAAGGAGCCTAGATGTCCCTGAAAGAAGGAATAGATACAGAAAATGTGGTATATTTATACAATGGAATACTACTCAGCAATTAAAAATAATGAATTCATGCAATTTGTAGGCAAATGGTTGGATCTAGAAAATATCATCATAAATGAGATAACCCAATCACAAAAGAATACACATGAAATGCAATCATTGATAAGTGGATATTAATGAGCCCAGAAGCTCTGAATACTCAAGGCACAATTAGCAAATCAAAAGATTCCCAAGAAGAAGGAATGAGAGGACACTGGTCCAGAAAAGACTGGTTTTAGTTTTGCAGGAGAGTACCAGAACAGAGAAAGTGTTGAGGGTGACTGGGGAATGCGTGGGGGTGCGGGTGGTAGTGAGGACTTATGGAACACATGGTAAGGAGGGAACTGGGAAAGGGGAAAGCCTTTGGAATGTAAACAAAGAATATAGAAAATAAAATTAAAAAAGAATAAGTTTATAATATTAATCAGATTTTTGATCTTTATAAGTTAAATTCTCTGAAAAGGAAGAACTTTGTTTTTATATCAATACCTATATACCACAAAATCAATATAAATATATGATTAAAATATTGCTATAGATCCAGCTTTATATTGACTAAGTTATCTGTACATTAGAGTCTCTACATTAAAGACTTTACATTCAATGTGTAACTAATCCATTTTAACCAGACCAAATATTTATTCATAGTTCTCTCTATCTGGCAAGGTTACATATTATTTGTATTTACTTTTAGCTAAGTACATTTAATGTATACTTTAAAATAATGAAATTAACCTCAGAGTATAATGAAATATTTTGAGATATTTTATAAACAATCCACAAACTTATCATGAAGCATGATTTTGTAGATATTTATGTTGACACATAAAATGTATACAATACATCAAATATTTAAAAAATCTTCTTCAGTATATCATACCATGACTAAAAAAAAAAAAGGAATTCACAGTGTTGGGGATAGCTTACATCTTACACACAAGCATGAAACCCTAAGTTTGATCCCACATAACCTCTGTTACAAAACAAATTGTCACAGTGGTGCATGCTTGTAATCCCATCTCTGGAGGGGGGAGCAGAAACAGGAAATCAGGCAGCCAAACTTTCAAACTCCAGACTAGTGAGTCACCCTTGCTCATATGAGTATATGACACCTAAGAAACATCACTCAAGTTTGTCCTCTGCCCCTCTCACAACATAAAATTGCAAACATGTAAGCATGTATATATACTCACATGTTAACTCTACATAAACAAGATTATGTACACATACAAATCTACACAAAGAATTTCACAGGATAGCTATGTGGTTCCCTGAAAGAGTACATTCTTAATATACATGGATTCCTTGGTTCAAGAGTCAATACCTCAAACAACAACAACAACAAACTATAAAGAATTCCTTGCTGGATCTTTGGGTTGGTAGAACATGTTGCTTATTACATGCTAGGAAGTACTTTTACAGTAAATTTAACCTTGAAGATTTTCTTCTGGACTGTGATGTTGGATGTGACCCCTATGTAGACAGAGCACTTTTCTCTCCTAAGCACTCATGATGTCCTCATGTAAAACATGTGTTGTGGGCTTACTCACTATACTTACCCATTCTCCAGTTGAGTAGAGCAGGGCTGGACCTTCCAGTGAGATCTGAGGAGCTGGAAAAAGCCCTCCATGAGAGGAAGGAGGTCAATGGGTCATCACAGTTGTCTGAAAAGATGGTAAGAACAGTAAGTCATAATCTATGCACAAGAAAACCTTTTACAAAGAGGGAACTTAGAGGTACTCTCTGTTATTAGTCATTTGCTCTGGAAAAGGTTGGGAACTATTTTTCAGTGTGTGCATTTGCACTTACATCTCAAAATCCTCAAACATGAATTCATTTTATTGATGGAAAAAAAGAAGCCTGTGCATGGAGGGGTTTAATCTTACAAGACTAGTAATTATTGTAAACAAAAATTCTCAGGAAGCTTTGAGTTACAAATCCAGTTATAAATTTTTAGTTGAGCAAAGCCTCACAGTGTGTCTTATCAGTTGCCATTTATTTCTCATTTTCAGCTTCCATGAATACTTGCAATAAATGTGTCCCTCAAAGTACAATGATTTTTAATTTCTTACTACAACTTGTATGTGAGCAAGTGTGAAATATAATTCTTACATATATGCTCAGTTTTGTTACAAGAAGTAAAATAGAATAGTCTCAAATGTACAAACAGGAGCTGGGTAGGTACTGCAATAGATAATGTTTTAGCTTTCTCTGGTGAGGTACTTTCTAAGGATGCTTTGAAAATATTAAAGAAGAAGAGGCTGTGGGCAAATACATGCCTTGACATCAATGTTATGTCTCCTTATAGTCACAATAATACATAGGCACTGGATTTCAGATGGAGAAGCTTAGTCTTCACGCTTAGCACATCTTAAGATAGAAATAACTGGTTTGAATATTTGTGCACACCAAAATTTTCATTGAAATTTAATTTTCATGCACATAAAATAAGAGGCAGTATCTTTGAAAGCTTCACTGCCATTGTGGGTTCAGTGTTTTAGAAGTGCAGTTTCTCATCCTCTTTCCTTCTGTCACATAGTGACTCAGCATGCTGGCTTGCTATATACTATCACCTTGATAGCAGATATCTAATCCTCTAGAGATGTCGGCCAACAGCTCTTTGTTATACATGATTCTATCAGAGATATTCGTTATATCAGCACAAGACATGTTATAGGACTTAGTAATCAAAGAGCTGTAGCAAGGTATTTTTTCTGAATCTTCCATGAGGTAGTTCATCTTTTGTGTGGGTCCTTGGCAATCAACCTACTGCATAATAGAACTCAAGGAAAGGTGTATGGAAAGAGTAGCATGGTGAATAATGAAGATAGGGACAAGAGAATGAACCAATCTATGAAACAGTTAGCTAAACTTACAAAGCCAACATTATTTTCCCATTTTCAAATTTTGAACACAATTGATTTTTTGGGGACATTAAAAAATGACTCCACAATATCTATACAGACTTTATTAAAAACAGATTTTAAATGTGCCATTTAAGGTAAATTTTGTAGCCTCTTTGGAGAAACTGATCTGACATTTGAAAGAACATTATCATAGGGTCATAATTGTTTTTCCAGACAAATCCTACAAAGCTGTGTTTCAGATAGTTGCTGGAATATTAATTAGAAATGTGAGGTTTAAATGTTTGTTTGTTAGAAAGTGTGTTTAGGCAGAGGTGAGTTGCATGGGGGTCTCTTGAATCCCATTTTTTAGCACTTCAGTCTAGATGAATGAGTCTTGCATGTCCCAAAGGTGTCCTGCTTCCCCCTGGAAACCTTATGGAAGAGGTAGCAAGAATAACCAGCTTGAAAACATGAATCACCTATCCTATATCAGTAGGATAAACTCTCAATCCCAGATGGTTCCAATTGGGACAGAGCCTGCAGAGTAGAATCTTGCATGCAATCTCCAGACATTCTGTGAGCCCCAAGGCAGAATAACCTATTTCTGAGACCTAGTCCAGCACAATTAGACTCTGTCTTAAAACACAAGATGGACAGTATCCTAAAAATGATACTCAAGGTTGGCTTCATGCTTTCAAAGACTAACACAGGTATGAGATTGCATATCTACTTGCAAACACATATACCTGCACACTAGGCAATAAATGTATGCATGCTCAAATACACACACACACACACACACACACACACACACACACAGTGCAGTTCCCCAAGTTTCCCGTGTGCCATGGATGATCATTTTAAGTACTGTGTTACTGTCTCTGATCCTCACCAAAGTCTTTCTTATCAGGTTATACTGTACAATCACCACTTCATTTTTGCATATATTTGTATTTTTTATTTTAACAAAACTGAATATACCTCTTTAAAAATATCTGAATTTAATTCAAGTCACACATTACTTAGAAAATGGTCCTGATGCTTAATTTTACTCCTTTTCATTGTAATCATTTGGGTGCATGTGTAGATTGTTAAAATGTCTGTAATGTGAAACATAATTGTGATCTAATCTTTTAAGTTTAAATCATCCAATGTATTTTAACATTCTATTTTTGCCCATCCTCAAATTAGCACTGAGGATGTATATGAGCAAAACAGAGTTAAACACTCTAGATTGCTCAAAGACTATTAACAAATACAAGTGTGTAAGATGATATACTTCAGGGAGAGCTTAGCACAAATTCACAGAGGTTCTTGTTCAGCTGAAAATTGTTCCACATTTGTCTAGCCTTCTGTGTTCTCCTGACAACTTTAGGAGTATCTGATCTCCAAGATACCATTGAAATCACTGCAGAAGCAGCCATGTTCCTTACTGCCTATTCTACCTAAGATATTTCTGAAGACAATGTTTCCACTTTGGGTTTCAGGACATCTGGGAACAATGACCCCTGCAAAAGGACAGGCCCAGAAGAAAACTTGAAGTTTCTTGTCTTCACAAATGGTGAGCTTAAAGAATGAGTTTTAGAGAACCCATCTGAATTAAGATTTTATGTTCCAAGTCAATAATAAAAATGGGAAAAATTCAAATCTGAAATGAAGAAAACATCCCTTCTTAAGATTCCATCTTAAGTAAGGAGGTGGTTCCCTCTGGCATCTCCTTATTTACCCAATAATCCTTACAAACAATAGACCAGGCCTTTGATCTTGGTGTTCCCAACTCGTACATTTGTTTCTTCTCCTGTCAGAGTATCAGAAGAAAATCTTGATAATTGGGTGAAGCTGTGTTTTATGTCTGTGCCAAATCTAGTCATAAACTGTGAAGAAATAAAAACAGGAGGAAGAAAAGAGTCAGTATGAAGTCCACATGAGAACCACAGCAGCACAGGCTTCTGGGAATAGCTGTTGCCATCTAGAAGGAAATCTCACAGTTTTATCTAGGATATTGCTCCTGTGCTATGAAACTGTCCAAAGAACACATGCTGCTGATGGCTCTTATGTGTTGGGGCTCACAGTAAGCCAAAGACTTGGGCTAAGTACAGAAGAGAAAAAGATGAAGACATGTAAAAAAGATGAAGACATGTAAAAAAGTTTAGGCTTTCAAGTTTAGGCTCCTCTACTTCCTCAGTTTCACAGTTTTTTGACTATGTCTGTGGTGTATATGCGTGTATATGCATGTGTGTGTGTGTGTGTGTGTGTGTGTGTGTGTGTGTGTGTGTGTGTGTTTGCTTAAAGAAGGTAAAAGAATGAAGAATCCAGATCTGGAAGGAGTTTATATTTGTGAGATGGTGCCTATGTAGCCCATAATCTCCAAATTTTAATATTCCTTTCTCAAAATCCAGAGTACCAGGATATCTAATGACTATCTAGTACAGAATGAGATGTTTTCTGTTTCACAAAAACACCTTGAGGAACTTTGATGATTATTCTCAGTTTCCAACTTGACTGAATCTAGAATCTCTAAAAGTGGAACCTCTTGTCACATATATCAGGGAGTCTTTTAGGTTAGTTGAAACAGGAAAAATCTAGAAAGTAGCCAGGACTTTCTGGTAGTGCCTAGCTATAAAGTCCAACAGAAAAGCTTTTGGTTTTTCTCTGCCTTGTTCATCTTACTGATAGATTCATCTAGCTTGTCAAGAGTTCATGTACTCCTTCGCTGTTGTGGAAACTATTGATGATATCCTTCACTGAAAACATGATTCAGTTTCCTTTGTCATCCAGTGTGTACTGAAGGACAATGTTTCACCAGGAGTCTTTCAGGCTGCTGATCCCAGATTCGGGATGTGGAAGCACTGTATCCTGTACCAGATGGATGATGCTGAAGTACCAGCCTTCAGTTCCAGATGGAGAGAGCAAAAGCACCAGCTTCCTCTACCAGACCATAATGCTTCCTGTCAAAGAAGATGCCTATCCTCAGCCTCACCAATAATGAATACAGCAATTCCCACACACCCAGATGTCATGTGAATCAATCAATTAAATCCAACTTTAGTACAGTTGCATTGTCCATTCTGTTATTACAGAATCCTCTAAACAGGACAAGGATTGAACACTAGGTTTTCCTCCCATCCTCTTCCAATGCAATGTTCTAAGATAGACAATAAGGATTCTTCTGTCAGAAGACATCTATGGAAAGCTAAATGCATGCAAGTAAATTTTCTGGATATCCTCACTATTTTGCATAGACTGCAAAGGGTGAGCTCTCAGAATTCAGCGTCTTTAGACACTTTATGACAAGATTGCTTCTTGCTCTTGATACAACTTTCTTGTCACTATTGTAATAGCCTAATGATTCCTGGGCATCAGCTTACCCTATTGGACAAATTCTTTGCAAATCAATGTGAAGATGAACTTTCATAAATGCTTTTACATTAATTAAAGAATTTATAGAATTCCTGATTTGATTCAATTAACTTCAAGATGAAGGTTTTAGGAAATTATGTTAGTTGTTTTACCAGAATGATATAATAAAGTTAGAACTAAGAACAGAAAGTATCCCATTTTCATAAAATAGTAAGTAAAGGCTGCATGATAGGGAATACTATGAGCTTTCACAATTACAATAAAAAGAGAAATGGGCTTAAGACAAATTGAGGATCAAGAAAAATCATTCATTCTAGGACAGATCCAAGAAAAAAGCCACAGTTGTGCACCATGATAAAGCGAGAACATGTGAGACTGTTGCTTTGAACTTATAATATGCATATAGAATGAAATACTGGTTAGAACTTAGTATCAACATCTTTCTGTAACCCCTCTTTTGTGTTTCATTTTATCTGTAGGTACTTTCTAAAGAAGTTTTTTTCTTTAAGAACAAACAAGAAGGCCAGAAAGAAGGACTAAATTTGTTATCTGGGGCTTTGTCCTATCCACCCACAAAATGTGCATGTGTGGCTTGGGGGATTCTGCCCCATCCAAATGTATGTATGTATCTGTATATATCTGTTTCTTTCTTTCTCTCTCTCTCTCTCTCTCTCTCTCTCTCTCTCTCTCTCTCTCTCATATATATGTACATATATATATATATATATGTACATTTATATATATATATAACACATATATATGTATGTATATATTCCATGACCACTTGTGGAGTTGATGAGGGAAGTTTTTGGGCCTGACCAGAGTGTGTGTGTATCAATGTATGTGTGTTTATGCACATTATCTGTGTCAATGATTTTTTTCTTTTCCTCTATTTTCTTTTTGGTTCATAAAGAGTTAATGAGTTGCAAGACTCTGGCCTGGCAAGTGAGATGACCTTGAGCCAGAAAGAAAAGAAACCAGGATTTATTAGCACAATATATTAAGAGAACAGAAACTAGTGTTTATTAGGGCAAAACAATAAGAGAGAGTTACAAGGACAATGATCATCATCACTCTTTGGCCTTCATTCAATGCTGTGTCCTTCCTTGGTACCATTTGTTCTAAAGGCCAGGGCAGGCCCCCGGCACTCTTCAAGAATTGAGGAGCGATATCACCTAATGCACAACAGTCTACTTCCAGAATCAGTTCTCAAAATTCTCCTTACTGTGACATTCCTTCCTAATCTCAGATGGAATTACAATTTAAGCCCAAATTAAGTTGTTATGATTATTTTCTTTAGCAAATGACTGATCATCTTTGATGTTTGCTGTTTCTAAAATTTATTTTGTTTTTATTTAGGTATGTATGAGTCTCTGTGTGGATCTGTAGACATGGGGGTAGGTGTCTGTGAAAGCTAGAACAGGTTCCCTAAAACAGGATGTACAGGATGTTGTGAGCTGACTGATTTGAATGTTCGGAACTATAACCAGGTCCTGCATAAATGAAGTCGAACTCGTAAATGTGGAGCATCTCTGCAGTCCTTCACTGTTTTCTTTTATGACTTAAAAGTAAGTATACTCCTTACCTATTTCAATGAAAATCCAAGCCTCATAGTGTAACAAAAGCACATTTGTTTTTACAGATTAGACACTGTTAATACCATATAAAACCCATCTACCAACAACATTTTCTAATATTCAAAGTTTGATGGATATATGCAATCAGACAGGCATCTGAATTCACTTTATTTATTAGAAGAGTTGAACAAAGAGAGAGAGAAAAATCCATCTATGACTGTTATTGGGCCAGCTTGGATCAGGACATAGGTAATTCTATATTCACTGGTGACTGCTTGGCATGTTCCACATCTATATGAGACATGCTGCCATTATTTATGTTATTCATAACTATTTTTTAATGTGTGTTGTGTTTTGCATGTGAAATATCTCCAGAGGACTATGAAGGTGTTGCAGCTCAGTTCCACTTCCTAGTCAGCCTGTGCCTCTTGATACAGGATTAAATATATTTGGTCTGAATGGCAATATAAGGAAGTAATACTATAAGTAGCATTTCTTAGAATATCTTATTGCTAAAAGAAAGTGGATTTCTAGACCGTAGAAACCATTGACACATAACAGTGAGTTTTCACAGATTTTTATATCTTAATTGCTTTTTTATTTCTCTTTCACTACATTTGTGACCCTTTCTTATCAGAGGGAGGGTGAAACTGGAAGGAAAGGCATGTAAGAAGAGAAAAATGGAATGTACCCATGTTTTTTTATTTCGGTGTATCTGCATGCATAGTCAAGAATGCTTCACATTGCAGCCATGGGGATGACTTGTTCTTCACAAGTAATAACACTGCATTCCAAAGATCTTCTTTCATAGCATGGAGCAGAATACCCAGAATTTGTAGTAAATCCAACATTACAACAGTCCTTTAAAAGTTACTGATCAATGTTAAAATGTTGCTGGTTTAAGTAACATTTGCTTTTTGTGCCAACATATATTTTTATTCATTATGTTTAAAATACCAATAGAGTTACAGATGGAACTGAAGTGAAATTGGGTCTTGATTACTACAGTAAATTGTCTGCATATGGGAATTTTTAGCTTAAGAGATTCACTTGCATTTATGAGCAAGATAAAATTCCTCTTGGTATTGAACACAAAATGTCCTAAGTTGTTTAAATTGTATGAAGTCTCACTTCTGTCTCATGTCTTTACAAATACTTAGAGGTGATAACTCAGGATTTTGCCTTCATTTATTTTTCCCATTGTAACATATAATTTCAAATCACAATCACTGAGAATAAATACTGTAATTTTGTTTTAAAATATGACTATCTTCTGTCTCTACTATAAAACTCAAGGACAAATGGCTTCATAATGATCAGGCCAAAAGACAGCAGTTCTCTAAAATATACCACAGAGAACCTTACCTTCTGTACCTGATCCTCTATGTCTTTGAAATTAACATAATTTTGCAAGATTCTCTGGGCCATTATGGCCACACTATTTGCTATATGAAGACTTTGCATTTACACACAGAATCGAGGTCAACTAGCAGCAGATCTTTCATTTGTACAAAAGGTGCTGGCATGTGCCTGATTTGTAAATCAGTTGACTGGCCAACCTATTGGTCAATTCCTGAGACCTATAACAATAATTATTTAATATTAAAAATTAAATTTAAAAATTGTGCTTATAGCAAATTGCACATACAACTGTAGAGGACATGGCCTGACACAACGTCGTTTGTCTCCAGTGATGCAGCTCTCTGTCTGAAGTCAGTAGTGAGGCAAAACTTTGTCTGAGGTCAGTAGTGATACAGCTGTGTCGTCTTGTGTCAGCAATGATGTTGCTCTCTGGGGAGTATTCTCAGGATGCTGGGTCAGCTCTCTTGCAGTGGGACTAACCATCAGAAGTGGTCAACAGTTGAGCTCTGAGATGTTTTGAATAACAGTAGGAACAGCAAAGTGGAGAATGTTATGAGAATGAGGACTGGCAATTAATGGCTATCATGCACACAGAATCTGGCTCTTTTTAATTTTTGGTATGACAATCAGAGTCAATATCTCTGCTCATTCTCTGTCTTGAAGCATTTTCTCAGTACCAGAGTGGTAAACAATACTGGTGGACTGACTACCTTGTGTGAATATAGTTCTTTCTTTCTCAGATTGTCAAGGAATATATCACAATTCCAGTCACAATTTGCTTTATTATTGGATTACACACCCTAGTGCAGTTGTGCTTTCATTCTACTATTGGTTTTCATTTAAAAAAATATATAAAAAATTATTTGGCTACTCCATACTTCTATCAAATGTATATTACACAATTTATAATATACAATATATGAACGACATTATCACATCCTTCCACAACTCCCTCACTTCTACTCTCTTGAGTGTTCTCTATATCACCTCCCAAGTTCACATTCACTTTGTATTAGGTTATTGTTGATAAGCCATAGCTTACTTTGTGCCACCCATATGCCCATGGGTTTGTTGCCAAACAGTGACTTCAGAGTACACACAAAACTGTTTACACAAAGGAGAGTGACTCTCACCCTTAGGTGCAACTGACAGTATCTTCTCCAATAGAGGTAGAGCCTTGGAAGCTCCCCACTACTTTTGCTGGAATTTTAATTAGATGAATCTTGTCCAGGTCTTGTGTGGATAGCTCCAGCTGAAGAGAGATGATATGTGCAAAAGCTATGCCATGTCCAGAAGTCCTGCTGTTGGTTGTTGACATTTGCTTTCATTCCAAGATGAAGAATACTTTGTTTTCTGCAAACTACTTTACCTTATTGTCTTCCAAATTTTGTCCAAAAATCTAATTTGTCAATGTCTTGATTGAATACATAAAAGTTTCTTGCACATTTCCTTCAGGATGTTTTCTAAGATGTAAGGTTTGAGGCTGATCCTGTGTGACACAGTGAATGAAAAGAATCAAGACTGCAAAGAATAGACACTATTCTAAATATAATGATTTGGAACAGTATCAGAAATTACAGGGTTATGACAGAACCTATCCGGAGAAGGGTATAAAACAGGGTGAGTAGGCAAAAAGCTACTCTCAGCATAGGGATCATGCTGCAATGCAGCAGTGAGAGTGCTAGAGGCCAGGGAGCCAGAGAATTGATCTGAAAAGAAAATCAGGTTTCTCTGCAGGAAATATAATCCCAAGCTCAAGTTCCTATTGTATGGCCCATCAATGTAGCAGAGTTCCATTCAACTACTATTAGTTTGTCAAAGAGTAGCACAGCCACCATGTACAGAAGATCTATACTGACCTGTTTGGGATTGGAATTGGGGATAATAATAGAACACATATGATCTGAAAGTGGAAAGGGACATACTGATAGTCTTATGGTACAAGCAAAAATGGGGCCCAGGAGATAGTATAGAGCAGTAAACAGAGGAATGATGAATCAAAACAAATTATGTGTGGAAACACCTTAAGGAAACCCATTAATTTGTATGCAAATTAAAAATGAAGTTAAACTAAATTAAGAAAATAAAATTACCTAAGCAGGGGCATGTAATAATGATGTTCAATCATCAACAGGCAGTTGAATGGAAGAATGGAATAAAACTGTGAGAAGTAGTTAGCTGTGGAAGGAGAGACAATTCTACATGACAAAATATGCACATGCCACGGATGAACTCTTGGAGAGGAACGGGCATTGTCTTCAAGTACATAAGCTAACTCTGAGCCCACTCGACTCCAATGGAAAGTTTCAAACTTTTCCTGATTAATATCAATGGGTCACAAAAAATAAAAAGGACAATAATGTAAAAAAAATAATCTCCAGAGAAGAAGGGGATATTGAGAGTAGAAGAGAAATGTAAGTGGAGGATAAGAGTAAACATTGTTGTGTGTGTGTGTGTGTGTGTGTGTGTGTGTGTGTTTATGCATGGTTATGCATGAGCACCAAATGACAAATGTAATCTGTTAAAAAATATCAACTTAGAACAGTTGGGGGGGAGAGGAACTATGGGAACGATGGTGGGTGGGAACTGGGAAAGGGGAAAGCCTTTGGAATGTAAACATAGAATATAGAAAATAAAAAAAAATTAAAAAAAATATCAACTTAATGAAACCCTGGCAGCAAGCATAGTATAAAATAGTTCAGGAGGTAAGAGGTTTAGCTTGGGTAGAGAGGGCTTTGATGGCTGTTGATCTCACTTCATAGGACTCAAGCCTATCAACTATGTATAACTTTGATTTTGATAACTCTGAGTCTTAGGTCACTTATGATAAAGCTTCTGAAACTATCTATATGTCACAGGGCTTATTTCTACTAGGGAAGAAAACTATGAAGTTCTAGCTGAGTGCCTAATTCCTAATATAGCATCATTTTTTCAAGATGGCTGATCTACTTGTATGTATCTCAGTAGTGATTGCTTCTATTTGTCTCACTTTACATGAGAGTCACCATTTATCTCAAACATTAGCTGTACTAGGAAGGATCACTAAGTAAGCTGAAGAGAGTGTTCAGTTCTAGGGCTGCAAAGCTAAGTATGGGCAGTAGACATTGTGCTACACAAGAGGAAGGTAGCTCTGTTGGACACCTAATGTTCATCTAATCATGATCAGGAGCAAAATAAATGGTCTAAGTCCTCCAGGGCTCCCCATGCCTCCACAACAGTCATACTTAACATGAACCAGAAACAAGCTACACAGCTTTCCCACTTATTTTTGCCTTGTCATTTGTAATTCCCCTTTTCTTTTTCACTATAATTGTCTTTCATATTAATTTTAGTTTTTAAAAGCTGTATAAAACTTTATTACACTTCTTATAATTATGTAGTTATGTTCACATGATTTCTTCATCAGGCCTTCAATTACTTTTATTTTTCTCCTGCTCCTTTCTTTCCTCCTCAAAATTCGAATCCATTTTTCTATTTTATTTTATTTTATTTTATTTTATTTTATTTTATTTTATTTTATTTTGTCATTTCTTCACTTGCTTTTTCTCCTTTGTGCTCCTTTTATTGGTTCTTTTATTTTCTATTTTTATTTTAAAGTACAATATATTTTAACTTTATAACACAATTTAAATATTGTTTTTATATATAACATATTCTGTTCCATTGTACATGATGATAAATTTTCAGTCTTAGTTGATTTTGGTTTCACTCAAGATTGTGTTCCATTTGGTTTATTGCTGCCAGTTTTTTTCCATTCTAAATAGCACTATGGTGATAAGCAAAGACTGATCACCATAGAGGTGCTCAAGTAAAACAAGAGCTTCTCTACAACAACATGGAAAAGCTTCAGGTCAGAATGCTATATAATGTGGCAAAGGCAAAATTACATCCTTAAGATGAACACACAAAATAAAGCAAAAAGAGGGCTATTTTTGGTGGAAGATTGGGTAAAAAAAAAAATCACATTTTGTCATCAATAAAGACAATGTGAATAAAAACAAATGACATTGCATGACATTGCAATAATCGACTAAACCTCTAAATTATAAACCAGCCTAATTAAACTCTTTATAAGAGTTGCCATACCACTAACTGGCCCAACTTGGGGTCCAATCCATGGGCTGGCAACAAACCCTGACACTATTACTGGTGCCATGTTGTGCTAGCAGACAGGAGTCTGGAACAGCTGTCCTCTGAGAGGCTCTACTAGCATATGACTGAGAAGACTGCAGATACATAGAGCCAAGCATTAGACTGAAGTTGGAGGTCCCTTATAGAAGAGTGAGGAGAAGGATTGAAGGAGCTGACGTGGATGGAAACCCCATAGGAATACCAACAGTGCCAACTGACCTGAACTCCTGGGAGTTCTCAGAGACTAAGTGACCAATGAAAAGAGCATATACAGGATGATCTGTGGCTCAATAGGAAATGTCACCAAATATCATTAAAATCTCCTGTTTACCAGTTCACACAGGGTTGAAGTGTGAGCTCTTAATGTGAATATGGAATACAATCTCTAAACATATATAATGTTTGAGTCCTTCCTCATATGATTTAAGTGAATTTTAGGCAGGTAGAACCAAGAATGATGATCATTACCTGACAGACACCAAAGTGCATCCAAAGTCACGTGAGATCTTGGGAACAAGGAATTTATTCTATAAACAACTCATATTTTGCTTGTAAGGATACATGAAACATAGCCAAAATATAGAGAAATTTACCAGTCATGCAAAGCCAATTAAATTTCATAGTTTTTGGTACCACCCCCTTGCGAAAAAATGTCACTCACTCCACTAGCTTGAGTAATTGAAGCAAACCAACATCCTTTATGTACTACAATTTCTGGTCAGGATCTAAAGGTTGATGTCTCCCCTCCACAAGGGATCTTCGAACAGAGAGCAGAAGCCATAGGCAGAAAACTGTGATTGTCCACAGAATGGGTTCAATTAGCAGTAACTACGGCACTGTGATGATAAAATGCTGTGAGGACTGTGAGGAGATGATGTATATAAATTGTGCAAACATTTGAATCAAAAAGTTGTAATGTGATAAAACTTTTATCATGATACAAATTTCTGATTTATTACCAGCTCTATAGTTGGCTTGAAATTCTGTATTTTATGTTCATGATACAGCTCTTTATGACCTAAGAAATCTCACTACTAAAATGAGTGGTCTTCATGAACATTGTGATTCCATTTTATATGTGGTTTGAAACTAAGTATTTACTCTTCTGGATACACATTATATTACTGTTATGTGTGTGTATGCACACTCACATAAGTTTGGTATATCGCATTGTGTGCAGCCACACAGGAACAGGTTTAGGTTTTCCTGTAATTGCTTCTCAACTTTTCTTTTTAAGAGAGTTTCTTACAATACCCATGGTATGCAGTCACTGATAAGTGGATATTAGCCTAGAATCTTGGAACACCAAAGACATAAATCACATACCAAGTGATGTCTGACAAAAAGAAAGGAGTGGACACTGGAAATAGAATGGACCAAAGCATCATTGTGGGGGAGTCCAAGAACAGTGAGGTGGGAGGGGGTGGATGAGGGAGCAGGGGGAGGGAAAAGAGCATGTGGGACCTTTGGGGGTTGGGAACCAGAAAAAGGGAAATGAATTGTAAATATAGAATATATCCAATAAAAAAAATTAAAAAAAATAAAAGAGAGTTTCTTACAAACTCCAAAGCTCTACAGTCAGGTTAGTGGTCCAGGAGAATCCTCCAGGCTCTACTCCAATTCTGAAATCAAATACACAATCTGGCTTAAATTTTAAGTTTGATATTATTGATTCTAACTCATGTCCTTATATTTATTGTTCAGGGAGCCATCTTTTCCAGTCTTTATAAAGTCATTTTCTTCTTGAAATGGAGACAATATAGTGCTTGCAGCTTAGCTGCTGCATTCAGTGTTTGTATTCTTTAATATGGCATTGTTTTTAAAATGTATCTAAGTCAGAGAGAAAACCCAGATTCCATTTGTGGAAATATTAGTTTTAATAACAAAGGAGTAAAAACACTGGGTGAATTCACTGGGCCAAACTATGGACTATTCTGTGTTACAGCAGTATTGACAGAGCCAGTTGGCATGCTGGATGATAGCGGTATATCTGGTCACAATAGTGCTCATCCATTGCAAATAAAGTTTTCTGATATGGAAACACAGCCATCTGACAGCACATTTCCTACATGATGATAGTGATTTTTGTGTTTGTGTGTGACAAATTAAAAAGAAAAGGCATGTTCCTCTCAAAATGCTTTTGCATATTCTACTTTTCCTTGTAAAAATTTATCCTTGATTGTTCACAATAACAACTGATTCTTGAGCAATCTCTGGCCATAGCTTCGAGGAAACAAAATTTGAGATTACTATAGGGTTAGCACACCAACATCTGAAGTTTAGTGAGTATATCATATTTGAATGCCCTCATTCTCAGCTGCTTCTTCCTCTTCCACAGGTCTCTGCTCATCATTTTTAATAACACCATGTTTTGTATTTAGTAATGACATGTAATTTCCTCAGTGTTATAATTGCTTTAAATGAATCTTTTTACCTTTATATTATTTCATTGCTAGAGAATTTCTTCAATATGAAAGATATTTAATGAGCACAATACAGTATGATTTCCTGCTATTTTTATTATATTCAATCATAATTGGAGAGTTTAGAGAAGGATAGAAAATTAAGGTTAAATTCATTTGATCTTAACTCTGAAGAATGTAAACATAAAACAGAATCCATGAAGCTGTCTATGTAACATGAACACAGAATTTTGTTTCTCAACAAAGACTATGAAAGTCAGCAGAGCCTGGTCAGAGGTCATGCAGACTCTCAGAAAACACAAATGCCACCCCAGGCTACTATATACAGCAAAACTTTCAGTCGACAGAGTTGGAGAAACAAAAATAAAGAGAGGACATAAATAACTCCGTTAAAGAAATACAAGAGAACATGGGCCAACAGGTAGAAACCCTTAAAGAGGAAACACAAAAATCCCTTAAAGAAATACAGGAGAACATTTGTCAACAGGTAGAAGCTTTTAAAGAGGAAACACACAATCCCATAAAGAATTATAGGAAAACACAAACAAAAAAGTAAAGGAACTGAACAAAACAATCCAGGATCAAAAATGGAAGTAGGAACAATAAAGAAATCACAAAGGGAGACCACTCTGGAGATAGAAAACCTTGGAAAGAAACCAGGAGTCATAGATGCAAGCATCAACAACAGAATACAAGAGATTGAAGAAAGAATCTCAGGTGCTGAAGATACCATAGAAAATATTGACTCAACAGTCAAAGAAAATGGAAAATGCAAAATGCTTGCATCCCAAAACATCCAGGAAATCCATGACACAATGAGAAGAACAAACCTAAGGATTATAGGTATAGAAGAGAGCAAGGATTTACAACTTAAAGAGTCAGTGCATATCTTCATATATTTTATAGAATAAAACTTCCCTAAAAGTTCTTATTCTCATTGTTTAATGAGATGCCCATGACCATACAAGAAGCGTACAGAAGTCCAAATGGACTGGACTAGAACAGAAATTACTCCTGGAACATAATAATCAAAATACCAAATTCACTAAACAAAGAATATTAAAAGCAGTAAGGGGAAAAGTCAAGTAACATATAAAGACATACCTATCAGACTTATAACCAGAGACCATGAAAGCTAGAAAATCCTGGGCAGATCTTATACAAACCCTAAGAGAACATGAATGCCAGTCCAAACTACTTCACCCAGCAAAACTCTCAATCATCATAGATGGAGAAACCACTATAGTCCATGATAAAAATCCAATTTACAGAGTATCTTTCCACAAATCCAACCCTACAAAAGATAATAGAAAATGTCAACACAAGGAGGGAAACTACACCCAAGGAAAAGAAAGAAGCAATCTTCTTTCAATCAATCCTAAAAGATTACCACAGAAACATAAAAATAACATCAAATATAAAAGGAAACAACAATCACTCTTCCTTAATATCTCTTAACATCAATGGAATCAATTCCCCCAGAAAAAAAGAAGTAGATTGACTGCATGCATAAACAGGACCCAACATTTTTCTGCATACAGGAAACATACCTCAGTATCAAAGACAAACACTACCTCAGAATAAAAGCATGGGAAACAATTTTCCAAGCAAAAGTTCCAGGAAAACAGCTGGGGAAGCCATTTCGATATCAGATAACATTGACTTTCTACCAAAAGTTATCAAAAAAGACAAAGAAAGGCAGTTTTTACTCATCAAAGGAAAAGTGTACCAAGAAGAATTGTCAATTCTGAACATCAATCCTCCAAATACAAGGTAACCTTCATTCATAAAAGAAATTTACTAAAACTCAAATCACACATTGTACCTCACAAAATAATTATGGAACTTCAACACCCTACTCCCATCAATGAACAGATCAGGAAAACACAAACTAAACATAGACACAGTGAAATTAACAGAAGTTATGGAACAAATGGATTTAACAGATAACTTTAGGGCATTTCATCCTAAATCAAAAGAATATATACCTTCTTCTCAGCAACTTATGTTACCTTTTGTAAAACTGACCATAAATTGCTCACAAAACAGACCTTAAGAAATACAAGAAGATTGAAATAACCCCATGCCTCCTATCAGATCACTACAGATTAAGGCTGGTCTTCAATAACAAGAAAAACAGCAGAAAGCCATCATGTATATGGGCACTAAATAATGCTCTACTCAAATGATACCTTGGTCAAGGAAGAAACAAAGAAAGAAATCAAAGACTTTTTAGAATTTAATGAAAATGAAGACATAACATACCCAAACTTATGGAACATAATGAAAGCAATGCTAAGAGGAAAACTCATAGCTTTGTGTTCCTAAATGAATGAATGAATGAATAAATGAATAAAATAAATAAATAAATAAATAAATAAAGAAAGAAAGAGAGAGGGGGGGAGAGCATACACTAGCAGCTTAAAAGCACACTTGAATGCTCTAGAAGAGAAAGAAGCTAATATACCCAAGAAGAGTAGACAGCAGGAAATCATCAAACTCAGGGCTTAAATAACTACACAAGGAATCAACAAAACTATGAGCTGTTTCTTTGAGAAAATGAACAAGGTAGATAAACCCATAGTGAGACTAACCAGAGGGCAAAGAGACAGTATTCAAATTAACAAAATCAGAAATGAAAAGGGACATATAACAACAGAAACTGAGGAAATTCAAAAAAATCACCAAATCCTACTAAAAAAGCCTATATACAACACAACTGGGGAATCTGCATGAAATGAACAATTTTCTAGACAGATACCAAATACCAAAGTTAAATCAGGATCAGATATAGAATCTAAGCAGTCCCATAAAGAAATTGAAGCAGTCATTGAAAGATTCCCAACCAAAAATTGCACAGGACAAGATTGTTTTAGTGCAGAATTCCATCAGACCTTCAAGTAAGACCTAACATCAGTACTGTTTAAACTATTCCTCAAAATAGAAACAGAAGGAACACTACCCAAATCATTCGATGAAGCCACAATTACATCAATACAAAAATCACATAAATATCCACAAAGAAAGAGAACTTCAGACCAATTTATTTTATGACTATTGATGGACAAATATTCCAAAAATTTCTTGCCAACTGAATCCAAGAACACATCAAAAGGATCACTCACCACAAGCAATATGCTTTATCCCAGGGATGCAGGGATGGTTCAATATCCATAAATCCATCAATGTAACCCACTATATAAACAAACTCATAGAAAACAAAAACATATGGTCATTTCATTAAGTGCTGAAAAAGCATTTGACAAAATTCAGCATACTTTCATGTTAAAAGTCTTGGAAAGATCATGAATTCAAGGCACATAACTAATTATTGTAAAAGGAATATAGAGCAAACAAGTAGCCAACATCAAACTGAATGGAGAGGAACATGAAGCAATCGAGTAAAATCAGGAACTAAGCAAGGCTTCCCTCTCTCTCCATATCAATTCAGTATAGTACTTTAATTTCTAGCTTGAGCAATTACACAACAAAAGGAAGTTAAAGGGATATAAATTGGAAAGGAAAAAATAAACCTTTCACTATTTGAAGATGATATGATCGTATACTTAAGTGACTCCCAAAAATCCACCAGAGATCTCCTACACCTGAAAAACAACTTCAGTGAAGTGGACAGATATAAAATTAAATCAACCAAATTAGTAGCCTTCTTATACTCAAAGGATAAATAGGCTGAGAAAGAAATTAGGGAAACAACACCCTTCACTGTAATTACAAACAATATACAGTATCTTGGTGTAACTCTAACCAAACAAGTCAAAGAGCTGCAGCATGGCAAAAACTTTGTTTCCGTAGAAAGAAATTGAAGAAGACCTCAGAAAATGGAAAGATCTCCCATGCTTGTAGATTGGCATGATTAATATAGTGAAAATGGTCACCTTGCCAAAAGCAATCTACAGATTCAATTCACTCTCCATCAAAATTCCAACTCAAATTATCCATAGAGTTACAGCAATTCTCAAATTCATCTAGAATAACAAAAAACCCAGAATAGCTAATACTATTCTCAACAAAATAAGAACTTCTGGGGGAATTAAGCAGTACTACAGAGCAATAGTATTAAAAACTGTGTGGTATTGGTACAGTGACAGGCAAGTAGATCAATGGAATAGAATTTAAGACCCAGAAATGAACCCACACACCTATGTTCACTTGATCTTTGACAAAGGAGCTAAAATAATCCAGTGGAAAAAATATAGCCTTTTAAACAAATGGTGCTGGTTCAATTGGCAGTTAACATGCAGAAGATTGCCAAGCAATTAATTCTTATCTTGTACAAAGCTCAAGTTAAAATGGATCTAGGACCTCCACAAAAAAACAGACACATTGAAACTAGTAGAAAGGAAAGTAGGTAAGATCTTCGAGCCAATGGGCATAGAGAAAATATTCCTGAATAGAACCCCAATAACTTATGCTCTAATATCAGAATTGACAAATGAGATCTCATAAAATTACAAAGTTTTTGTAAGGCAAAGTAAATTGTCATTAAGACAAAATGGCCACCAACAAATTGGGAAAAGAACTTTACCAATCCTACACCTGAAAGAGGGCTAATATCCAATATATATGATGAACAAAAGAAGTTAGACTCCAGAGAACCAAATAACCCTATTGAAACCCTATTAAAAATGGGATACAGAATTTTTAACTGAGGAATATGGAATGGATGAGAAGCACCTAAAGAAATGCTCAACATCCTTAGTCATCAGGGAAATCAAAACAACTCTGATATTTCACCTCACACCAGTCAGAATGGCTAAGATCAAAACTGAGGAGACAACGTGGTGGTGAGGAACTGGTACTGCAAGCTGATACATCCTCTCTGGAAATCTGTTTGGCAGTTCCTCAAAAAGCTGGGCAGGATAATACCGGAAGTCCCTTCTATACCATTCTTGAACTTATACCCAGAGGATTCTCCAGTGTGTTATTAGGACACAAACTCCACTGTGTTCAGAGCAGCCTTATTTGTAATAGCCAGAACCCAAATATCCCTCAACAGAGGATTTGATACAGAAACTGATACATTTACACAATGGAATACTACTCAGCTATTAAAAACAATGAATTCAAGAATTTTTTTGAAAAATGGATGGAACTAGAAAATGTCATTCTTAGCGAGGTAACCCAATCCCAAAAGAACACACATCTTATGCACTCATTGATAATTGGATATTAGCCCAGAAGCTTGGAATACCCAAGATACAATTCACAGACCAAATGAAGGTCAAGAAGAAGGAAGAACAAAATATGGTTACTCCGGTCCTTCTTAGCAGGGGAAACAAAATACCCACAGGAGGAGATACAGAAAAAATGTATGGAGCAGAGACTTAAGGAAAGACTATCTAGAAACTGCCCCACCTAAGGATCCATCCCATATACAATTACAAAATGCAGACACTATTGTGCATGCCAGCAGCTGGGATGCTTTGTCAGTATATGACAAATACAGACGGCAACACTCTCAGCCAACCATTGAACTGTGCTCAGGGTCCCCAATGGAGGAGTTAGAGAAAGGAGGCAAGGAGCTGCAAGGGTTTGCAGTACCCTAGAAGGAAAAACAATATGAACCACCCAGTATCGCCAGAGCTCCCAGAGACTAAACCATCAACTAAAGAGTACACATGGAGGGACCCATGGCTCCAGATGCATATGCAGCAAAGGATGGCCTTGTTGGTCATCAAAGGGAGGAGATGTCCTTGTTCCTGAAAAGGCTAGGTGCTCCATTATAGGAGTATATCAGGACAGGGAAATAGGAATGGGTGGATTTGTGAGCAGGAGGAGGAGGACATCTTAGCAGATTTGTTTGGGGAGGGGACCAGTAAAGGGGACAGCATCTGAAATGTAAAAAAAGAATATATCTAATAAAAAACACCATCACCATAAACACGAAAGGGGTGATCTTCTAACAAACAGATAAAAAAGTGAAAATAAAAATACAAATCCTCACATTGCCTCTGACATTGAGTATGGACAGTGGATTTAAACATTATCTACTAGATGGCTTAGGTTCAGTTCCTCAACCATCTAATTCACATGTTGGGAATTCATTTGTTCACGATGTAAAATGCTTGTTCTATAAGCATGAGGTCCTGACTTCAATATCCCCTTTAAAGCCATGTTTGCTGTTACTCACCAATAATTTCATAGGATTACAGGAAATGGAGACAGGAGGATTATTGCAGTCTGATGACTTGATGGATTGGTAATCTACAAGTCTCTCTAAATTGGTGATCTACAAATCAAATAAAATGCAGAGCCACTGAGCTCAACACAAATCCTAGTATTTAGGTCTACACAGTTATAAACTCAAAATACACAAAAAGAATATATATTCATGTATACACCTTGTACACACAAGCACACTCATGCACACACAGAGAAAGAGACAGAGAGACAGAGATAGACAGAAAGGTATGTTGAAGTACAAAACTCTAACATTGGTTGAAGCTGCATTTGGAAATAGTCTATGTAATCTTGTCAAAGTGACTTTTTGTGAGAAGGTAAAAATGGTATCACATGATGGTACACACACATACATACACACACAGACACACACACACACACACACACACACACACACACAAGGAAAATGAGGGTAGATAGGGGCAAATACAAAGTTGGACTTCTTCAAGTCTCAGAGGGTCCAGGACTGCCAGAATCAAAAGAAAAAGGTGAGCTCCTTCATTATCTTTGAAAAGATTATAACCCCACCACAACCTTGATTTATGTTAGCCTCTGAGTTTGGGGAAGAGTTTCTCTGCTATTCTAAGCTCTTTAACATTTGGTAATTTGTAGTGTGATAGCTAATGTTGGCTCTTAACAGTATCTAATATTTCTCAGCTGACAAACTTTTGGGCATGTCTATGAGTGAGCTTCTAGAATGGGATGATTGAGGGTGAGGACCCAACCTAAATGTACCTTGCACCACCCTATGCTCTGGAATCCTGGAATGAATAAAGAGGAGTAGCTGAGTTAAACATCAGCATCTACCACTGATTCTTGTCTATGGATGCCTTACACTTCCTCCCAGCTTCCCTTTCATATTATTGTCCTCACACTATGAGTAAAAAAAAAAAAACCCTTTGCATTCTGAAGTTCTGTTTTTCAGACACTTTATGACAGCAATGAGTAAAGAAACCAATATGAGCACATTGAGAGAAGTAGCACACCATGCACACTAGAGAAGCGTCATGCTGAGAAACAGAAAATGGGAAGACAAGGTTGAAGTTCAGTGTTGAAAACAGCAAAAGATGATGCACATTTACGAAGGGTTTTCGGGGTGGGATTAGATTATATGAAAGGACAAGCAGGCATGGATTTCTGGAAGGACATCAGTGTACTCTGGCTGTTGGGGCTGAGAGTGAGATGCTTGAAATGTAAGAACTGTGTTGCTTACCCTTGCAGGTGCCTCAATTTTAGTAGGGACCCTACTATAGGTGTACCATTGTTTTTATGATGTCAGTCACACAACTGGATGAACTGGGGCCAAAAACTGGAAACAAGAGGCCATTGAAAAACAAATGCACTAATCTGGGCAATGAAAAAGTAAAAACCAACCTAGAACTTGTGTACAACTGTTGCTGGAGAGAGGGGACAGGAATATGTTGAAAGTAGAGCCAATGTGAATTCCTTAGTGACTCTGTGTGATTCATAGGAGAAAGTGGGCAGCTGGCAGGATGGACTCTGAGATTGAGAATTTAACAATCTGTGAAAGGATATGAAACCTTGCCGGGAGGGGAGTGAAGTAGAATTTTGTTCTTATATGTTGAGTGGGAAATATCTAATAGATAAAACTATACATAAGGGATAAAGGAGAAAACTAGAATGAATATACTATCTCAGATTTGTGGGGTGTTAGAATAAGGCTTTACTTTGAAAGGCCAAAGTGGACAGTGATCAGTGGGCAGCACTCCTGGAGAGGTAGATAGGAAGCCAAAAACGCAGGGCCAATTAGAAGCCACAAGCCTTCAGCACTCATGCCTCTTCTTCCCAACTGCAAATGCAAACAGGCTAGCCATGTCCTATTCCCAGCACATAGGCTGTAATCTTAAACCAGAGCCAAATAAACCCTTTGTCCATGGAGTGCTTCCGTCAGGAATCTAGTCTCAGCAGTGAGAAACTAACACGTAGAGAGAACCCAAAATCCCAGGACAGAACCTTGACCTGCAAAGCAGTTCTTTTTCACAGAATGCTAGAATTTCATAAGCTTCAATCACCATGCATAATACTTAGCTCACAGTGTGAAAATTGAAGAAGTAAAAAGCTTATAACTTATGAAAGAAGCCAGAAAGAGATGGTTTTCCTCTTCATGGAACATGTATTAGAATCCATCAGTATGTTTTAACTTCCTGTCTTAGCTTAGTGGCTCAGGCCTTACTGTCTCATTCTCATTCCATCCCACACTTTTACACCAAGGATCACTGAATGAGTGATATGCAGGGAGTAGCAGTTCTCTGATATCTCTTTTGTCTAGGAATGCTGTACCACTACTCCTTTACCTGGAATCCCTACCTCCCTTCCCACTGGATTATGTCAGAATAACTCTAGTCTGCAATAGTAGTGGTAACAGTTTTTAGAAAGACCTCTGCCCCACACCCCAGGAGACTGGCAAACATGAGAAGCCATCAGTGAATGTATCTGGAGAGGACAGAATGTGTCTGGGAAGGAAAAACTTTATCCTACCTTTGCCATGTGCTAAACTTAATAAGCAAATTCAACCACCAAGGAATTCGGATCCTTCTCAGACATCATTCTGTCAACACAGACATCTATTTATTTCCTGTAGCTGCCTGTCATAAAAGAAAGTTTCATGATCATGTTTAGAATATTGATATCACTTCTCAAACTTGCTGTAAATTCATGTAGAAAAGATGCATCCTTTCAGCATGATATACTGCTCCTGTATCTTACAGTCACCCAGAATCTAGTCTAATGAGTGACAAAATTTAGACCCAAAGATGAGCAAAAGCCCCTCTTCCCACAACAACAGCATCAAATGTTCCTTCAAAGAATATTTTCTCCAACAGCAATATATCCTAGAAAATACCCAGGCTGGGCAGAGTTTTATCTTGGGCTTTGATTTCCTTTCTGTTACTGATATAACAATAATGGTTTGACTCCAAATGGGCATTTTTGATTGAACATAAAACATGTCCTATTTGTTCTGACTATTTCAAAATACCTCATTTAAATTTTAAATCACTGCCGCTGACATTCCAAGTGTAAATTAGTGAAGACAAGTACATTTGTATTTGGAAATAAAGGTGTATAAAATAACAACCGTACTTTCACAGTTGGATGCAGGATGGATCATTTCTTTGTAAAAGATTACATTTAGTACTTAGAAACATCTAGGCACTATAAGGAAAGGGAACAAGAGACAGAGCAACAGCTCAACTGGTCAATTACCTTTGCATGAGCATTAGGGTCTGAGTTAATACAATCCACAAGATAAGTAGGGAACAAAATGACTTAAAGGGAAAGACATTTACTGCCAAGCCTGAGCACTAAGGTTTCATACTTTGTATATACATGGTCTCAGAAGAGAATTGACTCTCATAAGTTATCCTTTGACATCCACATGCATGATATGATACATGCACTTATATTCAAACTGTAATAAATATACTGTAAAAAAATTTAAAACCTGGATTTAGTGTCACTGAAGTGTAATCTTAGAGTTTCTGACATGCAGGCACCTGGATCTTCCTTGCTGGTCAGCCTGAACAATCTGCTGCAGTTTCAAAAATCAAGGTGACTGATACTCTAAGGCCATCATGTATACCTACAGCTACACATACACATTCACCACCTCACATGGACATGCACACATACAGAAAACAAGTAGAACTTATCTGTGCATAATTTTGATTTTCTAACAGTATGTTGACTTTAGAAACATGTCCTACCTTTTGCAACTGGATATGTTAAATTGTGTTACTCTGAATACAATTTTAATTAAATTCTTTTAATGCAAATACTAGTTAACAATTTCTTCTTTATTTTGTTAAAATTGTAAAGCTATTCTTTATATAAGTAAATAAATGAGAAAAGGTCAGCTTATTTTATATTTATAGAGCTGTGTTATTTTTTTATTTGAATAAAAAGAGAATCCTTGTTTTTCATGTATGACTTGAAAATAATATTATGGTATAAATTATTGCCCTTCAGAGTAATGTTTAATATTAAATATGCTGTTTTTGGTGGGTGAGATGACAGATGAAAAGAGCATGCCACATTTTCTGTATCCATTCTTCCATTGGAAACAGCTTCTGGCTATTATAAATAATGCTGCTATGAACATAGTGGAGCATGTGTCCTTATTGCATGCCAGGAAATCCTCTTGGCATATGCCCAGCAGTGGTATAACAAGGTCCTCTGGAAGTGTCATGCCCAGTTTTCTGAGAAACCGCCAGACTGATTTCCAGAGTGGTTGTACCAACTTGTGTTCCCATTAGCAGTGGAACAGTGGAGGAATGTTTCTATTTCTCCACATCCTCGCCAACACTTCCTGTCTCGTTCGTTTGTTTGTTTGTTTGTTGTTGTTGTTATTGTTGTTGTTGAATCTAGAGGTCTGACAAGGGCACGGTCAGGCTGTCTATATGATGTCATTTTGTATCTTGTTCTGTGTTCTTGGACTTTGACAGACTATATTGTTTGGGTTTTAGACCAACTAAAAAGCAACTCTCTTAGCCATTCTGACTGGTGTGAGGTGAAATCTCAGGTTGTTTTGATTTGCATTTCCCTAATGACTGATGATGTTGAAAATTTCTTAAGGTGCTTCTTAGCCATTCAAAATTCTTCAGATGAAAAATATTTGCTTAGCTCTGTGCACCCCCCCCTTTTTTTGCGTCCATCCATGTTTCCATGGTATTTTTTGGAAGAAGTACTTTATTTGATTTTTTTTCATTCTTTTTTTTTTCTTGGATAATTTCTCTATTTACATTTCATTTCCCTTTTTCTGGTTCTCTGCCCGCCAAAGGTCCCCCATGCCCTTTTCCCTACCCGTGTTCCCCCATCCACCCTTTCCAACTTCCCTGTTCTGGTATTCCCTTACACTGATGCTTTGAGCCTTTCCAGAACCAGGGTACACTCCTTCCTTCTCTGGAGTCTAACTTCTTGATTTCTTTGTATATATGGTATATTTACACAATGGAATACTACTCATCAATTAAAAACAATGAATTTATGAAATTCTTAGGCAAATGTTTGGAACTGGAAAATGTCATCCTAAGTGAGGTAACCCATTCACATAAGAACACACATGGAATCCAGTCATGGATAAGTAGATATTAATGAAGAAGCTCTGAATGCCCAAGGCACAACTCACATATCAAATCATTCCGAAGAAGAAGGAAGGAGAGTGCCCTGGTCCGGGAAAGGCTTGATGCAGTCATGTGCGGGATTACGAGGACAGAGAAGTGGGAGAGGGCTGATGGGGAACTGGCAAAGGGAAGAGAGCTTATGGGACTTATGGGGAGTGGGGAATTAGGAAAGGGGGAATCATTTAGAATATAAACAAAGAATATAGAAAACAAACAAACTAACAAAACACAAAGCAGAACCTCAGTACTGCCACCTGCTGTTTACTAAGCTATCCAGCATCGCTTGGAATCTGTGGTCCCCATAACCTTGGCATACTGATACATAGACTTGGCATACAAATACATAGGTATTTGTGATACCCAACTAGCCATCCCACTGCATTGGAATCCCTAAAAAATTTAAAAAAAAAAGGATCATGCCATGTGAACCTGAAAACTTGAATACAACACCCAGGATTGTATTCAATGTGTATATTGCTTCATAAAGCTTCAAGGGCAGAATCAACCCTGGTGACTCTATAATTGCAACATGCTGTAATGGGATGCACTGACATCAATAGTAATATGAAAATTGAAAAATAATAATACTATCTTGTGATTCCCCACCAATGAATGACCTTAGTGCCTAATATCACAGACATGCAATATACCAAAGGAAGTGACCTATTTTACCCGGTAAAGTAAATAGCAGAAAAAGCAAGAATTTCACAAGTGAGCTACTTCAGTCAACATCCATATGTATGTTCACGATACTTTCTTCTGAAGTATTTTTCTACATTTAAAGGAAAGAAAACCAAAAAATAAACTACATTTAAGGAAACAACTACATATCTGCATTGCTGGTGGTATGAAGCCCATTAAGAATAGTCCTTACCTTGCACACAAAACAAAATCATCGATCAAACTGCTATCCTTTCTTATGTATTTCACTAAATAAAATGAACCATTTGGGACTGACTATATGACTCTTTTTCTGGAATCCTGATCTTTCTTTTTATTTTTTTAAATTAGTGAATAGATTGGTTTTAAGGATTAATTTGTGGTGAACTAAAATGACTACCAGTTCCAGCTGGTTCCCACCTAAAATGGGATGGGTCCTCCTCTCATAAATCACTAATTAAGAAAATGCCCTATAGACTTGACTACAATACACTCTTATGTAGACAATTTCTCACTTGGGGTTCCCTTCTCTCCTGATAATTCTACCTTGTGTCAAGCTCACATAAATTATCTAGTACATACAACCTACTTTAACTGAACAATTAATTCTCAGAATATCAGCTGTGAACTTACTACAGGGTAGAAACCTTGACAAAAATTATGGGCATAAATAAATGTGTAAGAATCTCAGGTATCACTGGAATTTACTGACTGATTTGCATCTGTCTTTGAGATATACTGATATAGATGGCATATTATAATGAAATTATATCATATCGCACAACCCAACCTCATCTTACTGGTGCTTAGCAACCCACTTCCAGGTGTTCACTTCACTGTGATTGTGACACATGGTGTCTAGTGAACTCTTAGAAATTTTCATTTATTATTGTAGCCTTTCTCACCAGCTTCTTTTGAAATAACTACCTTTCTGTCAACTTCTGTTTGCTAATAAGGGAGTGTAGATCTAATATTCTCAATAAAAGCTTTGACATCAGAAATAATTCTTAATGAAATACTTGCACCTCTACTTTTAGACAAGAACTCCTGAGCATATTAGGAATGAACATTGATCCAAAAAGAGAAGCATAAAGTCACAATGGATATTTGGAAGCCAGAAGCCAACAACAAATAGGGACCACTTTTTTCTTGGTTCTTTTTTTTTTCCCTAGGCTCTGCCTCTTTTTCTTATGGATCTTGATTAATCGAGCAAGAGAAAGCAGAGGTGAATGAACAGTAAGTGTCCTGCTGAGATCTGGACAACTGGCCACTTTCTATCTGACATGGTAGCCTGTTTCTCTATGCATGTTGATAATGCATATGTCCAGTGTTGTATGTTTTTGTGTGAGAATGTAGGCATTTGTATGTCATGATGTGTGTGAAGGTCAGAGGCTAGCCTCAAGTGTCAAGCCATACCTTCCACCTTATTTGAAAAGTTATTTTCTTCATGCTTCTACAGTAAGCAGGCCTCCAACTGAGCCATTTCTACAGTTCATGTTATTTTCCCCTATTTTGCATCTAGCTTTTAACTCCTAGCTGCAAAGTCCCAAACTCTTCTTTGACATTTCTCTCTTCTCCTCCTTCAAAGACAACATTTGTCTTTGAAGTGAATAGGCACTTCCAGCAGAGAGAAGAGAAATGACCCAGAATTGCAGGAGATATGCCTGTATGCTGTGTTACTAGTTAAGTGCTGGAACAAATTCTGTACTACTGAATGAGGAAGAAAAAGAGGGGAGTATTTGAAATTAGACATTATAGGAGGACTCTTGTGGTTCCACAAGTTTTTGAACCTTATTCAACTTGGCCAATTCATATGTGACATGCAGCAATTTGGAAGTTATTTTACAAAAGTTGAACAGTCATCTTCCTAATAAAGTTTAGCATAGCTAGCAGGGAAGACAAATCTGTTGGAGTACTTTTGGTAATGAATTAACCATAAAATGGGGAATGGGATCAGGCACTTAATCATTGCTGAAGATGGAACAAGATTAATGATGTTCAAGGATATATGCCCAACTTAAGTGCCACTAAAAAGTATACTTATAGTTTATTTTCAGGTGAAATGTGTTTCAAGGGCTGCGAAAATGACTAAATTGTAAAAGTTCTTAACAAGAAAGCTCCTGGACCAGAATTCAGCCCTGAGAACCTACATAAGATACTCTAGGCAGAGTATTACACACTTGTAATCTCAGTGCAGGGGAGATATGGACATGCAGTTCCCTGGGACATGCTAACCAGCCAGACTAGTTTACTAGTTTGAGGCCAATCTCAAACAGTCTATATTGAAAATCAAGATTAAAGAAGCTGAGAAATTACACTCGAGATGGCCCGCTGTTCACTCTATGAATACATATATGTGCATGCAACCAAACACACAAACACCAACAAAAGTGGACATGCATATAAAAGATGTGTACATATGCACAGGCCATATATATATATATGTATATGAAAGGTTGATCACCTTTCATGAAGAGTTATTTTGATATATTTAAATATGAATGAATATTTTGTTTGTATTTTATAGTTGTAAGTATAGAAATGCAGACAAAATAATAAATCACCAGCTTCTAAACCTAACACTGAATCATATATCTATTTGCATGTAAACATAACACACATTCAGAAAAGCATCAGAATGTATGTCTCATAACAACAGCTTTCAAAATTTGCTTCTATTCAGTGCAGTTAGTTTTACCTGGGACCTTGATGAACTTGGCAGATCTGAGACCAGACTTGGACTGATGGTTTTAATCATTGAGACTCCAAAAGGAGTGCATTAAAAAACCTGGTGGGTTATTCTTATTTACACATCACCATGAATATATTATAGTATCACATAGGAAACAGTCTTTATATACATTTTATTTAGTGGAATATACATATATACCCAGTGTTGTCACATTGGAGTCTGTACTGCTGTACAGACATCAGATGTCAGTATTCTTTCTATTTAAAAAAATGTATTGACACCAAACAAGCCATAAAACTTTTGACCTACAACATGTCTTGGCTACAAAATATTCTGGGACATAGAAGTTCAGAACTTGTGGGAATTGCAAACAAACTACTGGTCCATTTTGTATCTCTTTCCACTAGAAAAAGCACATGCCTGACACCGAGCCATCTGTCCAGGATCAGAAATCCTTTTTAAAGTGTGTAACTCTTCAGCCCCACTCACAAAACTTTAAAAAGTCCCATACTTCTCAATTCCAGCAAGGACATTTACAGATCTTTGTGAGAAGTGGTCCTGCTTATGTTCCCAGATTTAATTCTTAGAAAATTCAGTGCGTGTATGTTCTTTCTATTGTGCTTGAGGCCCCTGAATATGTCTGTCAGTCCTGTAAGTTTTGATCCAGACTATTGTCTGCTCATTAAATCATTTTTTAATTACCTTTCCAACATGTCATAGTCTCACCCAGTGTGAACATCCTCTGAAGTTTTCCCCATGTCCTAGTTTGTGTATATTTTCTTTCTTTCCTGTATTATAAACCTTGGGCATTTCTCTGCCTGAGACTTAATCACATCATTTCTATTTTAACCCACTAATTTGCATCCCCACCTGGATCTTGACCACCTTGCATAGGGAAAGTCAACATTCATTCCCTACTCCCAAAATTTCAGCTTCTTTTCACAGTAGATTTAGAGGAAAATAAACAAACAAATCAACAAACAGGTTTTTGATCTATGTACAAACATTAAGCCTCATTGTAGTGATCTATAAAGAAACATTATAAACAGATCATGGTGATTAGAAGAAAACACATTGTGTGTGGTTTACTTTAGTATTCAAGAGGCATAAAATCATGTGCATTAGACTCTGTGAATTAGTTAATATTAATGGTGGTTTCTGATAGACAGCTATTGAGTCAAGCACAAGCACAATGACACAAAATCATTTCCGTCATTTCCCCCAGATTATCATACCTGACTATGCATTTCAAAGTATTTTTTATTTTATTTCTTGGAAATGTGGTATATTTCAAAGCAAAAATGGCACATTTTACTAACAATAACAACAACAACAACAACAAAAAACAAACAAACATGTAATTTCTGAGGCACATGACCCAAGGCGCCTCTTGCACATGCACACACATGAGCTGAATCTCACGGAGGCATTTCCTCAACTGAAGCTCCTTTCTCTGGGCTAACTCCAGCCTGTGTCAAGTTGACACAAAAACCTAGCCAGTACACTACCCAACTTATGTAGATGTACTCTTTGGTTTCTTTCTATTTTTACTTTGAAATAAAAGGAGATCTAAAACAATTTATAAAATGTAAATTTTAACATCAGCAATGGAATAGACAAAATAAAAATGAATTAAATTAGGGTGAAAATATCTACTTTAAATTTTTAGTCAATACTGGCAGAAAACAAGCAGAAAATAGATTCTCCAGAATTATATCTGATTCTTGCCTGAAATGTTTGCCTCCTTACTATTTACAGGAAATTGATTTTCTGTGCAGGGAATCAAACTAGCCCTGCAGGTTCTTTGAAGTCTTGTACAGAGTCATCACATATTTTATGCATTGTTTGTTAGCTTCCAAAATATTCTTTCATGAAGTTACTTGTGGGAAGAGGCCAGAAACAAAGTACTTTATTCCTTCAGATTCACAACCATTAGAACCACCCAAGCAATGCTGGTACAAAGAAAATAAAAGTCTCACAGGCTTATTTTTTATAAACTATCCCTTCCTAGCATTTTCTGTAAATAGAGAATATAGATTCTGAAACAGCTTTGCCCCTGGGGAGAAAAAATAAGCAAATGAATCGTTGCTAGTACAGGCATGGCATTAGCTTTAAGAATTTAAAATTCAAACCTCCCAGGAACACATCCAAGTCCCATTAATGATGGAAAAGCTATAGGAATTGGATTGTGATTGTTGGAAATAGTAAATGCATTTGTCTTTGGTTGAAGGGGAATCCCTGCTTCTAATCTGCTCAGCTTTCATAACTACATTTCATGTAATTAAAGGAAACAACTTCAAGGATGATTGCTTTTGGCTCGTAGAACTCAACAATAATGTGTAGACTCTAAAAAGTGCTTTAACTTCACACATTGCTCCTCTATCTCTATTTCTCTCACTTGTGTTTGAGTGTTTGTGTGTGTGTGTGTGTGGGCGCGGGGGGGGGGGGCGGACATGAGCATTTGCAAAGAAAAAGAAAGGAACCTCTTCCACTTTGACAGGTGGCATTGATATTCTGTTGATAGTCTGAGTTTATGTATTGTAAAAAACTTAATTATGGGCTCAAGTGCTTCAAAACACAGGCAGTGGACTTGTGATTGTGTTGGGTATGAGACAGACTCTAAATTGTGTGTGTGGGGGGTCGCGGGTAGGTGTGTTTGTGTGTGTAGTGTGTGGGATATGATTATTTGACATGGTTTACGGTGGAGACAGTGGAGGTAAGGAGATAAAACTATGGAACTGGGGTTCTTCTTCCATCTTCATGTTGGTTACTTGTAGTCAACGCAGGTTTCCAATCTCAGGCAATGAACATCAGCACCCAGTGCGCCACCTAACCAGCCCTCAGCTTACTTTAAGATAAAGCCTCTCCAGGTTAGAATTTCCCAGAATGTCTGGGTATTATTGACTAGAAAGACCCTGGATTTATCCTGGCTCTGCCTCCACAATGCTTAACATGCATGTGAGCATTCCTGGCTTTTTCATGTGGGTTCTCTTGCTAAAGAATAAATCTGAGAGCTTGAAAGGCTAGTATTTACCCCAAAATTCACCTCCTCAGCCCTAACTGTAGCATACTTTACAGGAAAAGCCCTGACTGATACAGAACTCACAAGAGTCTGTTCTTTTATAAGAAAGGTTGCTGCCATCTTTTGTTAGTGGTATCGGTCTTGTAATATAATAAAGGAACTGAGCAGCATCCAAAACTAGAAGTCTAGATATCTTAAAAGTTTTCATAAATTTCAGTGAAACAAACATGAACAATTACAAAAACCCAGGTGTATAACCCAAACAAACAGCAAAAAAAAAAAAAATCAAATTCTGACTTACCATCAAAACAATCACAGTAGTCTAAACATTACACTAAAATTTAAGGCCGAATCCTGGCTTTGAGACACTGAGACCACAGAGAGCTTGATAATCTTAGAGGATTACAAGAAAATTATGACTGGCTACACTCTAAGACTGTGAAGTTAAATGGATAACCAAAATTACTGTGGCAGACAGACCTCCTCTGCTAGTAGGGACTGCAAATCATTCCCAAATTGTGCACAGACTTTCACAGGTTAGAAAAAGAAGGGAAGGGTGGAGATGTGGCTCAGTGGTTAAGAGCACTAGATACTCTTCCATAGGTTCTAAGTTCAATAACTGGAAATCATATGTGGTTCACAGCCAACTGTCATGGGGTGCAGTACTGCCTTTTGGTGGGCATGAAGACAACATACTCATATACATAAAATAAATAAGTAGATCTTTAAAAAAGAAATCAAGAAAAAAACATTGGATATCTGTGGGAGGGACATAAAAATCTATTATTTACCCCAAAATTCACTTCCTCAGCTCTAACTCAAGCACACTTTCCAGAAAAGCTCTGACAGATACAGAACATGTATGGGATGAGTGACAAGAATGCCTCGCCAGTCACACAAGAACACTCATGGTATGCATTCACTGAGAAGTGAGTATTAGCCTAGAAGCTTGGAATACCCAAGACACAACTCACATATCAAATGATGACCAAGAAGGAGGAAGAACCAAGTATGAATCAAGAATGGGTTAAGATACAATGCAACACAGTACTCAAAATTAGCAACAAAAGGGTGGGGACACCTGAGATATCTCAACAGGTATGGATACTTGCTGCTTAGTCAGATGATCTAAATTTGCTCACTAGAATACATGGCAGAAGGAGAGAATTAAGTTCAATGTCCTTTGTGTATGTGTCTTAAAATATGTACACCCTCACACACAGCAAGGAAGCATGCAAATTAATAAATGTAAAAAGGAAAGAAACTAGATAGCAAAATATACTTAAAAATTGATTTTAACACCTATCAGATACCTGGCTTGGGGCGTGGTTTTAAGTTACACACATATTGGAATTAGAAGCAACAATAAAAGAAAACTAGTAACAAGATTATAATCTTCAGCAACACAGATAGTGAATAGAATAGATCTTGGAGAAGATGCACAGGAAGAAAAAAACTCAGTCATAAACACAGCAAAACAAACAGAGCAAAACAAAAGCATGGGACAAACACAAAAAGGAGCACAGGAAGCAGAGACACTGTGATCTTGGAGAGATGATGGCCAAACACATCTCAATCTTCTATTTTCTGAGACTTTCTCTGGACATAGAGGACAGGAATGAGAATGGAAGGGAGGAAAGTAAGATAAGTGGTAATGTAGATGAGTGGTAATAGGGGATGAGTGGTTATGTGGCATGGATCTGTTGTTAAAATCTATGGGCATCTGTACAAGGCACAGAATTAGCATTGATGAAAAGCATTTACTATTCTGGCGGGGGCTGGCTCATTGAGTAAAGTATATGCAATATACACATGACAAGCTGAGTTCAAATCTCTAGAATCCACTAAAAAGCAGAAAGGGTGGTGAATATCTGTAATCCTAAGACCTGTAGAGGTAGATGGGAAGTGAAGACAGAAAAACCCCGAGGAACCCTTGAGCAGGGTCACCTGGTGTACACTCTCGGGAACAGGATACACTGCCTCAGACAAGGTAGAAGGTCATAATGCTGAAATTGTGTATTCTGTGATATGTCCATGTTTACACCTGTAAACACATACATGAATATATACTCAGGCACACACACACACACACACATACACACACACACACACACACACATGCAAAATCTCTAGCACAAGCCAATAACTATTCATATATTTGCATGTCTTTCCTTCTCTAGAACCATCTTAATCAGGAATTTCCAAAATGTTAACCTACCCTAGGATGTTCTATTATCTCTACCCTAGGACGTTTTATTGTCTACCTTCTACCTCCTACCCCAAGAGGCATTTCACCATGGAGATTGCAGCCCAATTACTGTCCTTACACAAATTAAGTCATGTCTCCTAATAGCAAAATGTGGATGAAGGGTGCTGTTCCCATTTGATTATTATTTGCTGGGCTTTGAGAAAAGTAGCCTAATGCATGGTAGTGTGTGCAATTCTGGCTACCTTCCAGGGATGTGAACATGAAATGGTTAAGGAGAAAGATACCAGGAAATGAAGGACTAAAAGATACAGCTAGCTCTCTTACAGACATATAATTTTCACTCTCAGGGTTGGTTAAACAAAGTAGTTTATAAATTTTAAAAATTGAAATTACTTTGAGCAATAGGAAAGCTGTCTCGAGAAACAGCTTCAATATGTGGCCCAGGATGTTCTCAGACTCCAGGGTTCATGTGATTCTCATATTGCAGTGGCCAAGTTGGTTGATAGCATTTGCCTGTTAGACCAACTGTGCAAACATTTTAAGAGTAGTTAATACCATATGAAATATTACAGTATAAACTGTGGTGAAAAACATCAATATACATAATTATTAATATATAAATCCTTATTTAGATTTACATAAGTACTGAATCTACTTGTGCTGTATTTGTGCACATTTACAGATATAAATAAATGTGAATAAAAACACATACACATTTATATTCATATATTTTTGCCCATGACATATTTATATGAAAGATACATAAGCATATATCAAGAAAAAAATTTAAAAGCCAAGTATTATATTTAAAAGCCATGTGTGACTTGTTTATATCAAATGTGATATAAACAAATATTCTGTTGTTCTTATTCATAACCAATTTAAATATAAAGTTGCATATTTCCAAAAATGTAATTTATAAACTTCTAAATGGAGCATTGTTAGTTTTATAGAAAAACAAATATACAAGTATATTATGAACTTGCAATAGTTAATAATGTCCTCACAACTAGTAGGGGAGATGGTAATAACAGTAATGTCCAAGATACTGTTACTTATCTTCACCAATGTGGCTGTTCTTTATATACCTTTTAAAATTATATGTTAAACAGTTGTAGAAACTTTCAAAAATATAAAGCAAATGAGAATATATTTATCAAATTTCAATTTTAAAAAGTAAAAGGTGTACATAGATTCTAGAATTTGAAGCTCTTTAGTACAATTGAAAGGCATGGGCCATGGAAAAGTTTTCTTGAAAAATAAACGTGAGTTTTGTCTTCATCCTTTTATACATATGTGGTTGGTCATATGTGTTTGGAAATACATATGTGAGTGCATGCATGTAGAGGCCCAAGTTTAACATCACAATTCTTCATCTCTCTCAACTTCTTCACTCAAGCAGTATGTAATAGTTTTAATTTTGATATTGTAATAAAATACCCCCAGAAAAACAACTGAGGGGAGATGGGATTATTTTACCTTACAACCCCAGGTTACAATCTATCACTGTTGGGCAGTCAAGGTAGAAACTCCAAACAACTAGTAATATTCCTTCCACAGAAGAGAGAAATGAATGAATGTATGCTAGATCTTCCCCTCATATTTCAGGGCCCCATGCCAAAGCAATGGTGCTCGGACAGTGTGCTCAGTCTTTTCACATAACTTAATTTACAGTCTCCTATAAACATGACCACAGAATAAACAGAGGTAGCAAATATATCTTCACACACTACTCTGGTGAAGCTGGTTTCTTATGAAAACTGGAATTCAGTGGGGCTTCCATACTTGTTTCATATTTAAACTTTTCCTGAGAATTAGCTAGTTGTTACTTATCTGACAGGCACTTGAAAAACTAGACTCTCCATAGACCTGTTTTTTGGCAATTTAACTAAAAATGGGCACAGTTTTGGATTCCATAGTTGACCAAAAGAAACACTGGCTTTGGCTTACGTGAGGGTGGCATTCATGGTGCTGCTACTGTTGAGCAGTAATTTAAAAGGAGTGGCTCACAGAAAATCTTTCTAGATCATTTCCTCAGAGAACCTTGTATCAGTATTGACTACTCACCCTACAAAAGCTTGACCTTTACCTTAAGACTAGCATGGCAAGGAGATCCAGCATTTTACTCTACCAAACAGAAACATAATCTTTTTCTATCATCCGAGCTAGAAACATTGAAAGTCTGAGACAAAGATAGAAATTGTGTACATGGCTCAGTTCAAGATCCTTCCAAGATAGAAGAATGAGCCCACAGACTCTGGGGCTCCCAGAGTCTGTATATCTCAGTCTACCCTCATCATTCTCAGTTCTTTTGTTCTCCCCAGCATCTGGACTCACATGCCATTTATTAGTTTCATACCTAGAGAACAGTTTAGACTAGCTACATGCTGAGATGCAACCATCTCAATTATGGAGGATAAAAACTAAAAACATTGTTTAGAGTCAAAAGAATACCATGATTTGCATATTTAGTAAATAGGAGATGTCAATTTTCAGTTTTTCACCTGCCCAGGCTCAAGGAGATACAGTAAGATAGACCAGTGGTCAGGGGAAGAACATGGCACAAAAGCCACCAGGACATCTGAATGTAGCCAATGGAAGCAACTTTCTACATTCCTCTTGCACCTCTATATTGTTTTTTAAAGCCGTATGCAATTTTCTTTTTTCTTTCTTTCTTTCTTTCTTTCTTTCTTTCTTTCTTTCTTTCTTTCTTTTTTGAGACAGGTTTTCTCTGTATAGTCCTGGCTGGGCTGGAACTCACTCTGTAGACAGGTTGGCCTCGAACTCAGAAATCCGTATATGCAATTTTCTATTTGAGCAATAGTAATGGGGTATTTTCTTTGTATTATTTATTTATTTATTTACTTATTTATTTATTTATTTAGCTTTTTTATAGTAATGGGGTATTTTTATTATTATAGTTCTCAGCAAGTTGGGAATAAAACATATCAAATTTCATGGTAGCATTGAAATCAAGGGGCTTCTCAAATGGCTGATAAATGAGAATGGGTGCTACAAGCACCCACTGTGTATGATATTGAAGAGTGATTACTTTTCTGCTCAGACAGATCAGGGTAACTGATACAACATGTAGCAGGAAGGGAAACATACTGGGGTGTATGAACACTCGTTTTCTGATTGTTGTTCCATAAATCTCTAACTCAATGACCATATCCTATAATTGTTTTCATGATTCCTCTCCTCCTCTCACCAATCCTTTGCGCTCGGTGGTCCTTCCCTCATAACCCTTCACTATGGAGACCTAGAGGTCAATCCCATGCAGGAGAAAATAATACATAATTCATTCTGATTCACTATTAATCGCTAGCCCATCATGTACTCAACCTAAAGCACCTCATCAAGGTGCAGTTTCACTCCACATACTCCTAAAAAAGAACCTTATTATTTACTGGGTGATGGAAATTCAGTGCTACAAAACCATAACCTTATTTTCACACAGTGTAAGAGGACACTGCTGTGTGATTTAATAGCACCATCGCTCTGACTTCCTTGGGCACCATTCATTTGAGCACTGTCTCCACAAAATGTTAATATTGACAAGACTTTAACAAAGCTTAGTCAGGTATTAAACTGTGTCAAATTAACAACTCAAATTATATTGGCCTTGTCCCAAGGCAATGGCCTCAGAGGAAAACCAAGATCATATTAATGCCTGAAACAGAAATTAACTCGATACCATTCTAGGAGAAAGCAAGAGAAATAATGCCAGAGGTGAAAGTGGGTTCCTTTGAAACTGTCTCCATCTGCTGCATGCTTCAAATTACTCCTACAATTCCCATCCTCAGATTGCATCTTCCCGTCACATACATCTGCTTTTTCTCTATTGATACTGCAGCATATGACCTGTTCCTCTACATATATTTTCTGGAGAAATGGATGCTTCTGGGTCAGACTTTTTCCATTACCATTCTCATAGGTACAACAGCAAAGAGCAACTCTGGGTTGGTGTGTGGGTCTAGTGCTCCTATTTTTTGGAAACAGGCTCTGCTACCCTCACTGTATTCCCTTCACATTAGCTGCTTAGACAATGCTACAAACAGTTGCCACTACTCTGTCCTCATACAAGATTCTCCTACATGACACTATAACAGTCTATTAGTCACATATCACGGACTATTCTGGGAGTCCATGACACTTCACAGGACTACTTAGAGCTGTCAGATGCTACTTAGAGCATCAGAGGCAATACTTTCCTTGTATGACAGGTATGGCCCACGTGAGTCTAAGACAAGGCTGGCTTCATCTGTGCCATGCTGAGTAGGATCTGTTCTGTCAAAAAGACCAGCCTTCTCTTCCTCTTTTTTTGTGTTTGTTTGTTGTTCTTTCACTGCAAATATTTCTGTAACCAATGGCTCTGAATGAGTCAAATGAATGTGTGTGATCCATGTATATTTTGACCAACATTTTAAATCAAAACATACTTATAGGTTATTTGGTCAGAATGTAAAGAAAAAAATCAGTTTTATCCTCATTTGGGAAAGTAGAAATTATTTGATTAAAAAGGTCATATACCAATTATTTTCTTTTTTCTTTTTTTTATTTTCTATATTCTATGTTTACATTCCAAAGGCTTTCTCCTTTCCCAGTTCCCACCCACCATAGTTCCCATAGTTCCTCTCCCCCCCAACTGTTCCCAAATCATTACCCCTCCCCCCTCGGTTTCTTTACTAAGCTGGATGCAATCTTTACAGGCCCAGGGTCTTCTCCTTTCTTCTTCTTGGGAATCATTTGACTTGCTATTTGTATCTTGAGTATTTAGGGCTTCTGGGCTCATTAATATCCACTTATCAGTGATTGCATTTCATGTGCATTCTTTTGTGATTGGGTTAATTCACTCAGGATGATATTTTCCAGGTCTAACCATTTACCTACAAATTGCATGAATTCATTATTTTTAATTGCTGAGTAGTATTCCATTGTATAAATATACCACATTTTCTGTATCCATTCCTCCTTTGAGGGATATTTGGGCTCCTTCCAGTTTCTGGCTATTATAAACAAGGCTGCTATAAACATAGTGGAGCATGTGTCCTTATTGCATGCAGGGGAATCCTCTGGGTATATGCCAAGGAGTGGTATGCCAGGGTCCTCTGGCAGTGACATGCCCAATTTTCTGAGGAACCACCAAACTGATTTCCAGAGCGGTTTTACCATTTTGCAATCCCACCAACAGTGGAGGAGTGTTCCTCTTTCTCCACATCCTCGCCAGCACTTGTTGTCTCTTGAGTTTTTAATCTTAGCCATTCTGACTGGTGTGAGGTGGAATCTCAGGGTTGTTTTGATTTGCATTTCCCTGATGACTAATGATGTTGAATATCTTTTAAGGTGTTTCTCGGCCATCCGAATTTCTTCTGGTGAAAATTCTTTGTTTAGCTCTGTGCCCCATTTTTTGATAGGGTTATTTCTTTCTTTGCGGTCTAACTTCTTGAGTTCTTTGTATATATTGGATATTAGCCCTCTGTCGGATGTGGGGTTGGTGAAGATCTTTTCCCACTTTGTTGGTTGCCATTTTGTCCTTCTGACAGTGTCCTTTGCTTTGCAGAAACTTTGTAATTTTATGAGGTCCCATTTGTTGATTCTTGATCTTAGAGCATAAGCTATTGGTGTTCTGTTCAGGAACTTTTCCCCTGTGCCCAAGTCCTCCAGGGTCTTCCCAAGTTTCTTTTCTAATAGTTTCAGTATGTCTGGTTTTATGTGGAGGTCCTTGATCCACTTGGAGTTGATCTTAGTGCAAAGAGATAAGAGTGGGTCAATTCGCATTCTTCTGCATGTTGACTTCCAGTTGAACCAGCACCATTTGTTGAAAAGGCTATCTTTATTCCACCGGATGATTGTGGCTCCTTTATCAAAGATCAAGTGACCATAAGTCTGTGGGTTAATTTCTGGGTCTTCAATCCTGTTCCATTGATCTGTTTGCCTGTTGCTATACCAATACCATGCAGTTTTTAACACAATTGCTTTGTAGTACTGCTTGAGGTCAGGGATATTGATTCCCCCAGAAGTCCTTTTATTGTTGAGAATACTTTTAGCTATCCTGGGTTTTTTGTTGCTCCAGATGAATTTGAGAATTGCTCTTTCAAGATCTATGAAGAATTGAGTTGGGATTTTGATGGGGATCGCATTGAATCTGTATATTGCTTTTGGCAAGATGGCCATTTTTTACTATATTGATCCTGCCAATCCAGGAGCAAGAAATATTTTTCCATCTTCTGAGGTCTTCTTCGATTTCTTTCTTCAAGGACTTGAAGTTCCTGTTGTACAGATCTTTCGCTTGTTTGGTTAGAGTTATGCCAAGATACTTTATGTTGTTTGTGGCTATTGTGAAGGGTGTTATTTCCCTAATTTCTTTCTCTGCCTTCTTGTCCTTTGAGTACAAGAAGGCCACTGACTTGCTTGAGTTAATTTTATAACCTGCCACTTTGCTGAAGTTGTTTATCAGCTGTAGGAGTTCTCTGGTGGAGTTTTTTGGGTCACTTAGGTAAACTATCATATCGTCTGCAAATAATGATAGTTTTACTTCTTCCTTTCCAATTTGTATCCCTTTGACTTCTTTCTGTTGTCTAATTGCTCTTGCTAGAACTTCAAGTACTATATTGAAAAGATATTCCATGACAAAACCAAATTTGCACGATATCTTTCCACAAATCCAGCCCTACAAAGGATAATAGGGGGAAAACACCAAGACAAGGACGGAAACTACACCCGGGAAGAAGCAAGATAGAAACCTCCTCTCATCAAACCCAAAAGAAGGTAACCTCTCGAATATAAAAAAAATAAATAAAATAAATAAATATAATTTCAAAAATGTCTGGAGGTAATAATTACTATTCCTTAATATCTCTTAACATCAATGGACTCAATTCCCCAATAAAAAGACATAGATTAACAGACTGGATACGGAAACAGGACCCTACATTTTGCTGCATACAGGAAACACATCTCAGTGTCAAAGACAAACACTGCCTTAGAGTAAAAGGCTGGAAGACAATTTTACAAGTAAATGGTCTCAGGAAACAAGCTGGAGTAGCCATTCTAATATCAGATAAAATTGACTTCCAACCTAAAATCATCAAAAGAGACTCAGAATGTCACTTCTTGCTGGCCAAAGGGAAAATCCACCAAGAAGAGCTCTCAATACTGAACATCTATGCTCCAAATGCCAGGGCACCCTCATTCGTAAAAGAAACCTTACTAAAGCTTAAAGCACACATTACACTTAACACAATAATTGTGGGTGACTTCAACACTCCACTCTCCTCAATGGACCGATCAGGAAAGCAGAAACTAAACAGGGACACAGTGAAACTAATTGAAACTCTGGACCAATTGGATTTAACAGATATATATATAGAACATTTCATCCTAAAGCTAAAGAATATACCTTTTTCTCAGCTCCACATGGTACCTTCTCCAAAATAGACCATATAATTGGTCACAAGACAGATGTCAACAAATACAAGAAGATTGAGCTAATCCCATGCCTCCTATGAGATCACCATGGAGTAAGAGTGGTCTTCAATAACAACAAAAACAACAGAAAGCCCACATACACATGGAAACTGAACAACACTCTACTCAATGACACCTTGGTCAAGGAAGAAATAAAAAAAGAAATCAAAGACTTTTTAGAATTCAATGAAAATGAAGGTACAACCTACCCAAATCTATGGGACACAATGAAAGCAGTGCTAAGAGGAAAACTCATAGCTCTAAGTGCATCCAAAAAGAAACTGGAGAGAGCATATACTAGCAGCTTAATGGCACACCTTAAAGCCCTGGAAGAAAAACAAGTTAATTCACCCAGGAGGAGTAGAAGACAAGAAATCATCAAACTCAGGGCTGAAATCAACCAATTATTTTCAATCTCACTAAAGTTTCATTGTATTCAGAGGATAAGAAAGTCAGCTGCAATCAGGACATTTATATCTCCCATTCAGAGGGGTCAGGAACTGTTATAAAAATGCTTTCCTTGGGGCATGACATGACTGCTGCCCTCATGCACTCATAGCAGTGATGGCTGCCAGAATAAGATCAAGTCAATTAACATCCCAACAATGAGGAGGGTCCAGAAGGCCAGCCCTTCCCTGGGGAGATACAGATAGTTATGAGTTCCAGGGGAAGAACTAAATTCTTCAACAGTGTATCCACAGCTAAATTGTTCTTGCTAGAGAAATTATCCACTACCACATTTATATAGGAAAGCCTAACTAAGAACAGTAGGATGACACAAAAATCATAAAGAACGTGGAAAATTATGGGAAGAAGACAAGCTCAGTGGCAGTCAGAGAGGGATGAGATGATGAGGGGGAATACAATCAAAGCACATTATAGAAATGAAGTTGTAGAGAAAAAATATTTAAGTATAAACATACCGATAAAACATGACAGAAACCAGCTAAAGATCTATGGTTTGAATAAGCCAGTTATATTTTCAGTCTTTTCCTTCCTTCCTTCCTTCCTTCCTTCCTTCCTTCCTTCCTTCCTTCCTTCCTATCTGCTACCTTTCATCCATCCTTCCTGCATTCTTTTCTTTGACTCAGGGTCTCATATGGTCTAAGTTAGTCTGATCCATCTGCTTCAATCTCACATTTGCTGGTATTAAAGGATTGTACCACTAGACTCAGCAAAGAGTTTTATTTTCTTAAGTTAACCCAGACTCAGAAATATATCTCCTGGTTTTTTTCTCATTAATGGAGGTGAGCTTTAGATTTTTACATATGTGTGTTCTATTTGGAATATCCTTACTGATCATGAAATTATTAATGGCTCACATAGGGAAAAGAATTACAAGGTATAGGAGAAGGAATACAAGGATATAAAGTATTGAAATTGAATAATGGTATTGGAAGCATTAAGTGGGTTGTGGTTTTGGATGGCACAGTAAATGAAATAATAGAAAAAGGTCAACTAACGTGAAAGGATTTTGAATAAATTAATGTGGACACCAAGGACTGTAGAAGCTTCTTAAAATATATGCAAAAATATTTACATTTAAATATACATAAACTAGAGTTTAAATGGAATTATCCTATAGCAAAGCAACAAAATCCTTATTAAAATCCTTATTAAAGAATGCAGAATAACAAATAAAAACACATTACTAGTAATGGGTTATCTCATTTGGAGTTATTAGACAGTAAAATCCTACAGATTCCCCCAAAGTAGTTCATGTTTGTTATCAATACTTGTTTATCCTTGAGAAATTGATGGTAAGTTCGTATTGATTAAGAAACAACATATTCAAGTAACAGAACATGAAGAAGTCAAACTAGTACTCACCTGGATAATTTATCTATAATTTACTCTCGAGCTTTTTAGTGGTAGAGGGTGCCTTTGTGAATTTTAAGATACTAAAGGAGAAAAGTAACCATCAAGTTGACCTAGCTATGACTCCCGAGATTTAAAATGACTGGCTTGACAGAGGATGCTCATTCGTGCAATAGTGGCTCAAACGTCACAGGAATAACTAACCACTTTCTGGTTGGATTAAAGTAAAAATCCATGTTAAAACATACAGATTTTATGGTCATGAATAAGTGTGGAAAGACATGCCATAAGTCATAGAACCTACTGTTATTACTCTGAGACATTTTTACATATTTAAATTGACCCATGTGTTATTTTTATAATGACAGATTAGTACATCTCTCTATTTTTCAGTAGATTGTGATTAGCACAGAAACACATAACTGGTCAAAAAGTAAGGAATATGACCATGTAATATTAGGGAATCTCTATTGCAACCCGTCCACCTGAGGCTGAGAGATCACAAAGGAAAAGGAGGAGGAAAATAAAGGGATAAGAAATGAGTGCTTTCTGGGTACAGTAAATCAGTTGCACATATGAACCCATGGCAATTATGAAATCATACACAAAACCTGGACACGTTTAAGCTGCGAGGAGAGTCACCCCTACCTCTCTTCTCTACTCTCTCTCTCTCTCTCTCTCTCTCTCTCTCTCTCTCTCTCTGTCTCTCTGTCCATCTTTTTCTTTCTTCTCTCTCTCTCTCTCTCTCTCTCTCTCTCTCTCTCTCTCTCTCTCTTCTGCATGTGTGATGTGTGCCTGTGTGTGTATTTGTTCTTTCATGTTCCAGTGGAAGACATGAATCTAAGAGAAGAGAGGAAGCAAAAATTGTAACTGGTTTCATTTAAAATGTTAAAAGAGAGATGAGGAAAGAAAGGGATAATGTTGGGGGGTAAGGAAAGGGGGGATCTACGAGGAGTTATAAAAAGGGGGTGAGGAAATATCAAAATTCTTTAGACAAAATTCTTAACATACTAATTTAAAATGGGTGAGAAGTATATCTTGCCTTTACTCTGGTTTATAAGTAAAAAGCAATATCAAATATTAGCATTGAGAATGACATTTGGTTGTAAAACTTATATAGCCCTGAAATAGTCATATAAATATTCATATTCATATATATGATAACATAATCATATAAATATTCATATTCATATATATAATATATATATGATTCATATATAAAACTAGTCACACACTCACACAACATATATATATATATATATGAGACGAGTTTTATCCAAAAGCACATCCACCTCTTTAAAGTTGCCTTCATAGAAGCTCTAAAATATGAAATGTATTAATATATAATTACATAACTCTAAGTAGAAATATTTCCCCCAATGTTAGAAGCTGTGGCTACATGTGTAAGCTTCTGTGAAGATGAAGCAGTTCTAGAAAAACTCAAGTCACCAGGGACTAACAATAGTATCTGGTGTAGATCCCGAACACCATGATCCAGTGCAGAATGAAATGGCAAGAAAGACATAGGAAATCACTGCAAGGCAGAAAGAATGTGTATCATAAAATAACACTATATTTCTGCTATATTTCTGCACTACTTTTCAAATTATAACAAATTGCCATTTCTGTTCTTTCTGTTTTCTTCATTGTGTTGTTTTATTTCTTTCCTTCCTCTTTCCTTCCTTTTCATCTCTCTCTTCTTTCCCTCCAGGGAGGATCCCTGTATCGTCCCTTTTCCCTCCCCTCCTCTTCCCTTCCCTGCACTGCCCTTCCCTTCCCTTCCCTCCCCTCCCCTCCCCTCACCTTCATTTCCCTTCCCTTCTCTTCCCTTTCCTCCCCTCCCCTCCCCCTTCCCTCCGCTTCCCTCCCTTCCACTTCCCCTTCCCTTCCCTTCCCTTCCCTTCCCTTCCCTTCCCTTCCCTTCCCTTCCCTTCCCTTCCCTTCCCTTCCCTTCCCTTCCCTTCCCTTCCCTTCCCTTCCCTTCTCTTCCCTTCCCTTCCCTTCCCTTCCCTTCCCTTCCCTTCCTTTTCCTTTCTGCTCCTTTCCTTTGTAACTTCAGATATGGATTCACATTTCTCAGGAAAGCTTCAAACTCTATGGGAGGTTGAATCTGGCCTTGACATTCTAATCAATTTCTTGTGAGGGTTGCTGTTATATTTTCCCCCTTTCATTATTTATTTATTTATTTTGCAAATACAAGCACAATAAAGTTGAATTTTAATGTACTTAATAATGTCCTTTATCCTTGTGTGTTTGTGTTAACTGAACACAGAGAAAAATAGCAACACCCAAGAATCATGAACTGTGTTTTAAACATTAAACTAACTGATATTTTGCATCTCAGGACTCACTGAATAGGAGCTAGGGAGATGACTCATTTTGTGAAGCACTTGTCTTGAGGGCATAAGGAGTTGAGTTCAATCTAAAGTAACAATTCATAAAATTGTGCATGTGGTGCTATACATTTGATGTAATCGCCACACTGGGACTCTCTGCCTCCATCCTACCAACCTTAATGGGCCTGGATAGGGAATGTGACTGTTGGGTGCCCTTCTGCATCAGAGATGTCTCTGGGGCATACTCGGAAGACCTAGGCCATCAATATTTGTATGAAAATATGCAATGATGGAAAACCCAGAATAGAAACAATCTGGTGACTAAGAATTTATACTAGAGAAACTGCAAAATCACAAATGGAAACTACTACTTGGAAAGAGGAACTAGTATATGATGAATGAGAGGAATGGCTGGAATGAATATGAATTTGTGTCATGGAAATGTTTATGTCAGCACTAGGGAGTCATTAGTGCTGGTGCTTGAAGTTTGGAGTGTTTGCTATTTCTTCTCACAGCTGCCCTTCTGGTTTTGCATCAGTCACATTACAGCTTTTTCACTGTTTTCAGTAAATCATATCAATTTTGGAATCTGGACTGAGAATAAAATTATTTAGAGCTGAACATATAGAACAATGCCACAATTCCTTTGGGTAGATGAATATGGTAACAGGCACATATATATCAGGTTTTGGGTGATCTTGGCTTCATGGATAATATACATGTCTCTCACTGTTATAGACCATGGATATGAGCCAAGCTGCTACAGGAGAATTTGGAGATAGTAGCATCAAGATTAACACATGAACAAATCTTGTTCAGATTGTACTGCAGCTGGGAGCTCTTGATACAAACTCAAAAATCCTGAGTTGGATCTCCAGGGACATCCTGATCATTCTCTTACCTCTATGAATGCTCTGTGGCCTGTGCCCTTCTCTCTCCCTCTCACTCTCCATTTGCCTCTGCTTCTCCCTGTCCTTCTCCCTCTTTCTCCCCTCTTCCTGTGCTTTACTCTTTCTCTCCTTTTCTTACTCCCTCACCCACTCTGTCTTTTTCTCTCATATATACACATACATACATAATATATACATACATACATACAAAAATGCATGCATAGATGCATATATACACACACATGCACTTGCACACATGTAAACACATTTAAACAAAGAGGAAGACATATATAATAAAATAAGTAAACAAAACATAAGAAAGAAGTTAGGAAGGAAAAGAATGGAATCACTAAAGAAAAAAACAAAAGGAGGATGCATGAGAAAAAATCCAACGATAGACAAATTAAGAGGAGTTAGGTGTTATGGAAATGACAACTGAAGGTCATGAGCCTCTTGCCTAGAGATTTAGGAAGAAAAGTCATTCTAGACCACTGGCCCTCTTATATTCTTAAAGTGCTTTTCTTTATTTTCTTTTTCTTTTCTTCTTTCTTTCTTTCTTCCCTCCTTCCTCTTTCTTTTCTTTCTTTCTTTCTTTCTTTCTTTCTTTCTCTTTCTTTCTCTCTTTCTTTCTTTCTTTCTTTCTTTCTTTCTTTCTTTCTTTCTTTCTCTTTTTAGTAAAAGGTTTCTATTTCTACTTACAACCACAAATTCCTGGTATAATTATTTTTCATGGAACACACAGACCTGAAAACTTCATTGGGTGCGCTCTAGATCCATACCTAAGCCTATATTTCAATATAGGCTGAAAATTCTTAAAACAACTCACCTACCATACATACCTGTATTATGATAGAAAGGACACTATTGCCTACCTGTAGTCACAGCTACTGCATAAACTTCCAGTTTCCAGTCTAAGATATGCACTGCATTGAAGCCTTTCTTTTTCAATAATGGGTGTCTGAATATCTTAGGCTTCCAATTATACCCAGAATCCTTAAGAGTTCTCTCTTTTGTTCTTCTCTTTGTCTGCACAGCCATTCCTAAGCTGTATATGGTATTTTCCCAAACTGCAATGCATTTTTTATTGTCTGACAGCCAGATAATAAGAGGCATCTGATCAAGGGTTTGCTTATGCTGCTTGCATTATTCATGTGGCACCACCCCCACAAGCCACACTTTGATCGTTTAGTCATTTGTAAGTCCATTCATTTACCAGACCAGCTATAAATCATATGAGATCAGAGGAGACACACTTATAAATTGTGAATAAATGTTGGCTTTTTTACCCCCTCTGTATCCTTTGCTCTCCTTTCCAGAGTGGGTGGCCTTTGGCAAGGATCTTTCTGAAGATCAGAGTCTTTTAGTAGAATGTGAGTGACCTCTAAGAGCAATGTAAACTCTGTAAACTCTTGTTTTAGCTATTTTAAAGGAAGGAAATGGGGGGTTCAGTAGATAAATTTTCTGGCATATGACCACAAGAACCAGAGTTCAGATCACTGACCCCATGTAAAATGCCAAACACAGCTACATGACTGGTCTGTCATCCAGTGCTGGGTGGGGAGGGGAGAGAAGGTGATCCTTAAAGTTCATTTCTCAGTGAGACAAATCTAATTGGTAAGTTTCAGGTTGAGTAAGAGACTGTTTCATGAAATAGTGTGGAAATCTACTGAGGAATAATAACCATTGTCAACATCTGCATTCACACATATACATACACACACTCATGAGTTACTGTGACTACATACAAAGCAAAAGGGCAGCAGTCCACGTCAGGACAGTGACCTCATCCAGGTCTCACCTGCAGCAAGCATTCAGTAATCTTCCCTTCTGCTCTTTGCTGCTTTGCTGCTTTGCTCATTGGCTGTCCTGTGAATCCCATCATCCTGTTTACCATTCTTTAAAGTGAGCTCTGCTGACATCTCTAGTCTATAATCCTTAGATACAGTTCTGCTTTATTGTTCTACCTTCCCTATGAGGCCACACAAAGTCAAGTATATGCATAGGATCCTGGTTCCTTCATGCATCTAACCCTGAGAGTGCAATCTCCACTCTGTGTTTTAATTAGTTTTGTGTATACTCATTTAATACTAAAGGAGATCACTGTGCATGGGTAAGGAGACAGTAACTGCATATATACTCATAATTTCATGGGAAGATTGGTCAGAAAATATATTCTAAGAGCTCACAGGAAATACACAAACAAGGACATTTGTCAGGAGCCATAATGGGACAAGCTAATATACTAGCAGATGTTCATCCTGAAATGCCTGCCTCGGATTATTATATAATCTGCGACAGGTGAGCCCCCATTCAGCAAGGCTGTGGGGGACTAATTTTAGGAAAGATTTCCTGCTATTTATATGCTTTTCCTGTTGTTATTATTATTATACATTTATAATAATCAATAGTAATAGCACATTCCTTTGGAGCAGATCCTTGCAGATCCATGAAGATGTCTTATAGTGATGCTATGTAGACAAATAGATGACTTTAGTTTTAATGATGATCCTATAAGAATTCCTAAAATTATATCTGTGATTACTAAGCTCTTTTCTAATGGGACTGCTACTAGATCCCTCCTATAGCCAAACTGCAATGAGAACTCTGCCAGTCTCCCAAGTGTCACAAGTTAATTGCTCTTAGATGGCAACCAGACTTTCTCCTACTCAGAGCACATTCCAAGAGGTTGTAAAACAATTAACTAAAGGTCATAAAAAGGGAACTAGGATTTATTATAGGTGTTAGGACAGAAGGTAAAATATTGACTGGGTTTTTCTATACAAAACGTCACTTATAACTTAGTTATGGTTTTAAACTTTCTACGAACCTGTAGAGAAGACAAGTGGTAGCTAGATAATTACTCCTAATGGATATGCATGTAAACATTCTCTGTTGTAAGCTTCTATTTCAATTTAGGACTTGGTTTTCTGTGTGAACTTATGATGAACTTTGTAACATGTGATCATGCATTCTGAAAGACGTTTAAGGGCTGAGGACAAAGAGAAGTCAGACCTGAAGAACTGAATGAGAGGGACAGAGCTGAGAGGAGAACTGAACTGAGGAGAAGTTTTTTAGTCAGAAGAGAACAAGACTAGAAGGATAATGAAGAGTGGAGTAACTTAGAAACTATAGGTAACATAAACTAACTAAGAGAATAACAATGTGCAGGAGGCAGAGAGAAAGAGGAAAAAAGAAGATGTTGCAGAGAGTAGAAGGAGCAGGCAGGCTTCTCCTTACCACTGGAAAGGACAGGTCCCATGGTAAGGACAAAGCAGGCTTAGTCTTATTAAGAGAAACAAAGTCTTTTTCTTACAAACATGGATTTAATTCATTTAGCATTGAAAGGGTGGAAGCTTTTTCTTTCTCCATGCAATAAATATTGTAGTCCATCTTTTATCCAGAATGAGTGAGTTCTTTCTGCACCGGTGCTTGGTCTTTGCTCCATATGCATATGTAAGTATGGATGTGTGTGTAAGTATGCAATTGTGGGAATGTATGCATGTATGTGTGTAAGTATGAAATTGTGAGAATGCATGCAAGCTGGGCCCAGCTGACTGCGTGAAAGATGTATGTGTGAATCTATGTATGAAGATGTATGTGTGAATTTATGTGAGATTATGCATATTCACGTATGTAGAAATTTTTCTGTCTACAAGTGTTATTCTCTTCTCCAGGTTCATTAGAAGTTTATTGCTCCTAACTTCCCCCCTAGACTGACAAGCAAGAGGCATCTGGACAATAGGGAAAAGGCTCTAGCAATTAACCCTTTACTTAATCTCCTGCCGTTTTAGGATGAGGTGTTAAATACCTGAGACTGCAGTCTCTGGCTCCAGAGGAACACAGAAGGCAGGTCAGCTATGTTAGCCAAGTAACTTAGATTTAGATAAGTAAACCTTTTATTATACAGCAACCCTAAACTTTCCGTTACCCCCGCCGACGCTCTTCCCCCCTCCGCTGCCTCAAGAAGGACCAAGAAGAAACACCTTTGCTGGGGCTGGCTCCCAGCAGACATTCATACTGAAAATGTGTGTATGTGCGGATACAATAAAATACAGACATTTATTGTGAGACTATCAGGATACTCAGTTGACTAAGAAAAACCCATACAAGTGCTTTTTCCTGTGTTATTATGAATTAATATCCTCTAGTTAAATCCTTTAGTAAAATATTCTGATATGTATATTACCTCTAGAACCAAATGAATATGGGATAAGAGGAGGCTAAATAAAAAATATACTGGTTCAAAAATGAGAAAATAGAAACTACTGAGATGGCTCAGTAGGCACAATGACTTGTTATGCATGCCTGAGAACTTGAGTTTCATAAAAATAGGAGTACACAGTGGAAAGATACAACCAAGTACAGAACATCATTCTGTGACATCCACACTGTACAAGTGTACACACCATACACACACACACACACACACACACACACACACACACAATTATGTAATATATTTAATACAATATTTTAATTACATTAAGTTTTCCCATTTCTCTTGAAAGTCTTGAGGTTAGTTGGTACTTCATATTAACTCCTTGCAGGAATGGAGTCCACATGTGATAAGATATTGGCAAGTAACTGAAACCCCTTGGGATTTGGCAAGTGGGTTCATGGGGTTCATCAGATAGAAGTTTGCCTTCTGGCCAATCCCTCAATGTTGTAACATGTTCAATTGAAAAATTTAGAGTCTTTTTGCAAGCAGCCTTCTCTCCAGTTTAATGGTTTGTAAGTCCTGTCTCAGAACATATTATCTGAATGAAGAGATGATGTGAACTTGAGTATTGTTAGCTGTCTTCCTAGTCTACTAATATTGACAGCTTAGGGAAGTATATTCTTTTGTCTTCTCTGAAGATGGTGCCACTGAAATGTGTGATCAGCCTTCACATTTCTGTGTGTGAGAGGTGTAGTTTGGGGTCTAGGTCTGTACTATCCATCCACTGTGTGAATGTAAAGAGCAAGTGTTGAATAGAGTATGAAGCATTAGCAGTTGGAGCCAAATTAAAGCATTTCCTCATCCTGGACAGCAAGAACTTTACACACTGGGCCCTTTTCCTAACCCCTGCTCAGAGCTTTTGTTAGTTCCTGCCACATGCTGAAGCCCACCTGTGATTTTGACATATTCATTCATGTATATACATGTATACACATGCACGCACAATTAAAGTAACTCTAAGAAATTATAACATGAAGTACTACTTTGTAGCATGCTTCACAAACAGAAGGGACATGAAAAGATCAGGTATATATTGTATATTCTTCTGCCCCAAGGTGGGAGGTACAATGAAAAGTATGAGGACAGTGTTCCAACAAGGCTAGTGATATTCAGACAATAAAGAAAGCCAAAGGCTTATTAATAATTACTGAATAGAAACCCTGGAATGGAAATCTATAAAATGCTAAATATTCAGCACAGTAAAAACACTTGCATTTATTTTTACTTCCTATCTGTTATGAATATCAAGATGTTTGTATGAGAGAGAATAAAATCAATGTCCAGACTGCTTCTAATTCCTTCATCAATGATTCTGTGACTTGGTAATTCTTCTATTGGTGTTCTCTGTGTCATTGATGTCTGTTTATGTATAATAGTTTCACGTTAGATTTTATCAACAGTTTGTAATGGGACTGCTGTTTGATATACTTGTTTTGTTTGATTTGTGTGTGTGTGTGTGTGTGTGTGTGTGTGTGTGTGCGTGCGCGCGCGCGTGCGCCTGAGACTGTATATACAGGCCTGTGCAATAGTATGCACACATATTGTGCACAGTTGCCATACAGAGGCCAAATGAAAATATTGATCCCTTGTGGCTGGAGTCCAAGGCATTTGAGCACTGCCTGCTTTGGGTCCTAAAAATTTAACACCATGTCTCATGATTGAGCAGTAAATGATTTTGACTGTGACCCTATCACTTCAAATTTGAATATTGTTCTTTCAATTCTTTTATTTTTCTGTCTTTTAATTTTTTATTGTTTATTTTATTTACTTACATTTCAAATGTTATCTCCTTCCCAGTTTCTTCTTTGTAAATACCCTATCCCACCCTACTACCTCTGCGTCTATGAAGGTGCTCCACAACTTACTCACCTACCTACTTCCCACCTCACAGGACTATAACTCCCCTATGCTGGGGCATTGAGCCTTCAGAGTACCAAGGACCTCCCCTCCCTTTGATGCCATAAAAGGCCATCCTCTGCTACACATGTAGCTGGAGACATCAGTCCCTCCAGTTATACACTTTGATCGGTGGTTTAGTCCCTGGGAGCTCAGTGGTGGGGCAATCTAGTTGGTTGATACTTTTGTTCTTCCCATGGGGTTGCAAACCCTTTCATCTCCTATAGTCTTTCCCCTAACTCTTCCATTGGGGTCCCCACCGCTCAGTCCAATGGTTCGCTGCAAACATCTATATCTGTATCTATGAGGATCTATCAGAGACTCTTAGGAGAAAGCTACATCAGGCTTCTTTCACCAAGAACTCATTGGCATCAGTAATAGAGACTGGGTTTGGTGACTGCATATGAAATGGGTCCTCAGGTGGGGCAGTCTCTAGATGGCCTTTCCTAAGTCTCTGCTCTACTCTTTGTCCCTGTATTTCCTTTAGACAAGAACAAATCTAGGTTAAAATTTTTGAGAATGGTGGGTGGCCCCATTCCTCAACCAGGGCTGAGCCTAACCTCTCCATATGGTTTCTGCAGTTTCTCTCTCCCCTTTGTTGGGTATTTCAGCTAAGGTCATCCTCACTCAGTCCTGGTAGCCTCTAGTTTTCCTGGTATTTAGGACTTTCTATTGGCTACCCCTGTTTCCCATCCCCCATTGCTACATATCTCTGTTCAGTTTCCTGACCACCTGTACATATCCCCTGTCTCCTTCCACACCAGCTCTTGCCCCCCATTTTCTCTCCATTTCCTCTCTTCTTCCCAAGCCCCTTCTACCCTCTACCTCACATGATTATTTTGATCCTTCTAAGAAGGACTGAAACATCCACCCTTTGGCCTTCCTTGAGTTTCATATGGTCTTTAAGTTGTATAACATGTATTCTGAGCTTTTATCTTAATATCCTCTTATCAGTGAGTACAGACCATGTGTGTTCTTTTGTGACTCTTGTCTCCTACCCCCTCTCACCTGAGCATCCATTAGTTTTAGCCTACCAACACCATCAAGGGTCTCCAGGAATCTTCCTGGCCTTCAGAACCAGACTTGGATTATTGAAACACAGAGCCTCAACCTCATCTAAGCCTGGCATGGTGGTGCACGCCTGTAATCCCGGCACTTGGGAGGCAGAAGCAGGTGTATTTCTGAGTTCGAAGCCTGCCTGGTCTACAGAGTGAGTTCCAGGACAGCCAGGGCTACACAGAGAAACCCTGTCTCGAAACACGGAGCCTCCTGTACTTAGAAGCTAATGGGTCATAAGCTTTTCTATCATGCAGGCAGCAATGGTTAGGTTACTCAGAACTTATAATGTAAACCAATTTAATTAGTCTTTCTGAATTCTCTGTGTTTCAGTCTTTGTTCATCTCTGTGTCTCTGACTCTGTCTCTAACTAATTATCTTAGGTTTTTTTTTTTTAAAACTACTTTCTTATGTAAAACTTCCACCTGGTAACTGCTGAGCAGGATACCAAAGTGTGGTTTTGGGCTTTAAAAACCCCTTACTCTAAACACATGGCACTCTACTTGGGTTCCAAGCACCTGAATGTAATCTCAGCCAGCTAGAAAAAATTCTCCATTAGATGTGTCTGAGAGGGCTACACTAGTGGGTTTTTATGATAATAAATCTGCTGACAATTCCAGTCTTGCCACACACACGTATGTTTCTGTGGTTTATTGTATCCGAACCTTATTTTTCTCTAAAGCCAAGAAGAAACATGAGGTTTTCTTTAAGACAATAAATGTCTTTACCACTGGTGCTGTTTCAAGGCATGAAAAATGAAAGGAAACACAGAATTGAAGAAGCCCACAGCATGACCAAATAGTGGAAGTCTTGAGAAATAAAAACAGTAAGTCAAAACCTCTTCAGGTTAGTATTTCTCAGCATGAATTACATAGAACAGTGCTTCTAACCGATGAGGTATGTGACCAAACCAACAGGACACTCATTCTCCTTAGGCTTTGAACATTATCTGTTTTTTGTTTGTTTGTTAGATATGTTTTTATTTATTTATTTATTTATTTATTTATTTATTTATATTTTCTATATTCTTTGTTTACATTCCAAATGCTTTCCGCTTTCCCTGTTCCCCCCTCTCCATAAATCCCATAAACCCTCTTCCCTCCACCCATTCCCCAATCACCCCCTCCTATTTCTCTGTCATGGTAATCCCCTACAATGGTGGATCAGGCCTTTCCAGGACCAGGGCCCTCTCCTTCCTTCTTCTTGGGAACCATTTGATATGTTAATTGTGTCTTGAGTATTCAGAGCTTCTGGGCTAATTAATATCCACTTATCAGTGACTGCATTCCATGTGTATTCTTTTGTGATTGGGTTACCTCACTTAGGATGATAGTTCTAAACATTTGCCTAAAATTTTCATGAATTCATTGTTTTTAATTGCCGAGTAGTATTCCATTGTGTAAATATACCACATTTTCTGTATCCCTTCCTCCACTGAGGAACATCTGGGTTCTTTCCAGCTTCTGGCTATTATAAAGAAGGCTGCTATGAACATAATGGAGCATGTGTCCTTAACTGCCTGGAATAGGTGGTAGCAGACCCAAGTCCCATCCTTAGCACATTACAGAAATCCAGCTATGGTTGTGTTTTTTATTACTGTCCCAGACGGTCAGATTCCTGAGATTTCCTGGCTAGAAATCCATTTGCATTTCATCCATTTTCACATGCAAATACAATGTCTTTGAGATTCTTAAAGGCACTCTAAGTTTAAATATAGCTCTGATGCTTTAGAATATTAGATGTCAGATATCCAAAGCCTCTACCATTGACTATTTCCTAATTTGCAATGTGTATGGAGAATTCTCTTTTATCTTGGAGAATAAATTTAAGGAGAAACATACATGGCTATCCAAAAAATAATAAAGGTTTACAAGGAGAAAAAAGTGCTAAGCTCAAGTTGTAACTGTCATGTTTAAATCCATACTGCTTCCTTCACTAAAATACTGGCAGCATTCTTCCCAACAGAAATGTAGAGTGGTATCCTGTGGTGTCTCTGTGGCTGACTGATTTAGATATAATTGAAACTCTCACCATTGGCAGTGAGGCATGGATAGTGGTATAGGTAGCCACAAATCCTGTTTCTCACTACATTCTTTTCCTCTAGTTGAGGGAATTAATGCCTGGCTGTATGTGCCTACTATTTAAAACTAATTGTCAAATGATTATTGAAAGGAACCCTGACATTTGAGAGTTCCAGCAATATTCTTGTCTCTTGTTAAACCACAAATAATCCATCTTGATGTTATATGGATCCTACCCCAAGGCCTGTATGTAACATTTTAAACATAGTAATATTATCAGGACACAGAAGTATCTCTACAAATAATTTAAGGAAATTAACCCTTAGGCTAGAATGGGTTCCTTCTACAACTTAGCTAATTAATTCTTAGATAAGACAAAAAAGTCTTTTTAATATTTTAATTATTAGTTAACTCATTCTTAAGGACAAATAAAGCTCTGTTGAGTCTTTACAAAATACAGAGACAATAAAAATGAGGGCCATAAAGCAAAACATATGTGTTCATTTGTCATGAATACCCCCAAAAATATGTAGGACAAATGGTTTACATCTTTCTACAGTGAAACATCCAGTGAAATGTTTTCTCACCATTTATTTCTAGAATATAGCTGATCATTTTTCTTAGTACTCTGGGATATGTGCAATCAGCTAAACAAACCCTGATGTGGGACAAGAATTGATTGTGTCTGCATAAGACAATATACTGGATATAGTGATTGATGTATACAACACTGGCAAATGGGATCTCATGAAAAGGAAAAACTTCTGTGAGGCAAATAACACAGTCAATAGGAAAAATTTGTAACGTACAGATTAGGAGAAGATCTTCACTAGCCCTACATTCAATGGAGGACTAATGTCCAAAATATACAAAGAATTCAAGAAGTTAGACTCCAGAAAAATCGAATAACTCAATCTAGAAAATGGGACACAGAGAAAATAGAATTCTCAAGAGAAACACTTAAAGAAATGATCAACATCATTAGTCATCAGTGAAATGCAAATCACAATGACCTGGGGATACTACCTTGTAGTAATAAGACTCTCAAGCATCAAAAACTCAAGGAACAGCACAGCACGTGCTGGCAAGAATGTGGAGAAAGAGGAGCAGTCCTCCATTGCTGGTGGGACTACAAACTGGTACAACTATTCTGGCAATCAATCTGGTTGTTCTCAGAAAATAGGAAATAGTTCTACCTGAAGACCCAGGTATACCACTTCTGGGCATATATGCAAAAGATGCTCTACCATATCACAAGGACTTGTGATCCAGTATGTTCATAGCAGCCTTATTTGTAGTGGCCAGAAGCTGGAAATAACACAGTGAGATTGCAGTCTCTATCAGGTGCTTTCTTCTCTATTGTATTAGTTACTCTATTCACTCCTGTACTAAAATAGCCAGCTAAAGCTACTTGAAAAGAGGAATTTATTTCACCTCTCAATTCAAGAGTATAGTCACACTTGTGTGAACTGGTCACATTGTGTCAGCATTCAGGGAAAAGAAAAAAAAATTATGATCTAACCAACTACATGGCATGCCAGACATTGTTTCTACATGCCCATAATCCTAATGTTTTTGAGCATGGTTTTAGATAATAGGATCTTTGGCACCCTGGTTGCCTGCTGGAATGAAAAATATAAAATCTACATTCAGGGAGAACCACTTGCTCAAAGAAATCAAGTGGAATCTGTAGCAGATGTCTGGTGTCTTCTTCTAGCCTCTCATATTCTCTCTCTCTCTCTCTCTCTCTCTCTCTCTCTCTCTCTCTCACACACACACACACACACACACACACACACACATGTACACACACATCACATCACATAAGAGTACTTCTCTGTTTTGGGCTGGAAGTGTCTCTTGGTGGTAAGGGATCTACTTGTGAGAATAGGGGTATGATTAAAGTAATCAACAAAATATTCATGATGTATTGTATCAATAACGTTAAAAGAGTGCTAACTTTCTTGACAGGTTTGTAAAATAGTAGAAGTAGGGTATAGAAATGGACTTATCAATATCACTTTACTACTCTCATCTTGTGATGGATGAGCTTCCTCACACTGATGGGATTTGGAATGGCCATGGAAATAAGTCTTTAGATATGTTTGTGAAGAAGTTTCTAGGTTAGGTTAGTGTAGTTGGGAAGACACATCATCAATATAGACAATATAAGCTGAGTGAAAAGGAAAAAGTGAAGTGAACACCAGCATTGAATTCTCCCTCCTTCTTTACTCCAAATGCAGTGTGAGTGAAGCTGGTGCTAGTGGCACTAGTGGTGCTGGGCTGAGCTGGTACTTGGTCCTTTCATCGTGATGTAGCTTCCATGATTGAGCGTATCCTGGAACCAGCAGCCAAAATCAACTTTTCTTATTTACATTGCTCTTGTCAGATATTTTTCTTTGAAGATTTATTTCATTTGTTCGTTTTTATCTTTATGAATCTTTTGCCTGTACATATCTATGTGCAGCATATTTGAGAGTGGTGCCTGTGCAGATCAGAAGAGGAATTGTACGTTCTGGAACTGAAGTTAACAATGTTTATGTACCTTGTTCTAGGAAGAAAATTTGTTTTGAGAAAGCAAAGATCCACATTAATTTCAACTTAGGAAAACCATCATATACACTACTTCATGTATCCTTGAGCAAGGATAGAGATCTCTAAGTAACCATGAGAGGTCTATAATATGAAAAAAATGAGTCAAAGAAGTGTGAAATATTGACTGATAGACAGTACAGCACCTTTGTGATGTTTATTTGATGATAATTTTTACTTCAACATTTATTGTGTATTCATCTATGTCTGTGTGTATGATTCTGTCCATGTGTACACTTTCTTGTGTTTGTTCATGTGTGGAGGTGTGAGTACTCAGAATTGTATGTGTTTATGTATGTATGTATGTATGTATGCATATATGAATATGTATATATTTATGTCTATAAGTGGAGGTCAGAAGTCATCTTTAGAGACAGTTCTCACCATCACCCACTTTTCCATTTTTTTTTTAATATTTTAAGACAATGTCTCTTATAGGCCTACAATGTGCTAAATAGGTTAACTCCAGGAATCCATTTAATTCCATCTCCTAAGAATGTCAGTTACAGATGTATTTCAACATGCTCTGCTTTCCCTTGTTTTTTAATTATTATTTTTGTATGTATATTCTGGATATTGAACTCCAGCACGTTAATTTGTTATCTTACTATTTTTCAACTGAGCTCAGGCCACTTTATGACTCTCTGTGACTCTCATATTGTATCCTTTGCATTTTCATGAGAATCAAACAGGTTACAGTATCTTCTATGTATCATGTTTGACATAATAGAAGATAACCAAAATGAGAGAAATTGTTTATAGAAAGCTTAAGGGGAAAATAATATGCAAACAAAGACAACCAAGAAACAAAATTGAAATAGGCCGGCTAGATAACAATTCATGAGCATTTGCAAAAGAGTAATAGTGAGGAGGCAGGTGACTTTTTTGGAGGTCACTGTTTCCCACCACTGGTGGTCCTCGATGTACTATTGGGTATTCTGGGGAAAGCGATGAAAGTAAGGTTATACATAAGATGATGCTGATGTCTGCATCTTAACATCAAAGACCTTGTCCAACCATGTTGATATCTGATATTTGAGTCTATCTTTTGTTTAAATGCAGACATCTGGTAGAAGAAAGGAAAATTATCTATTTACATTTAAAAAAGGAATCAAAGAATTCGATAATTCATTTTAAAATTAAAGGTTAAAGGTAAGAAGATAAGCAATCAATGCCAAGCTCTTTATCTATCTGATCTTTGAGTTGCTAAATAAAATAGGAAATTCAATCTTAAAAGAGCAGGTACATGGTCTTTCTTGAGACAAATAGCTATGTCTTCTTAAAAGCTCATATGAACTTCCCACCTTTAGCTTTTATCCCAGGATTTTCTTAGCTCAAACTTCCCAGTCATGCTAGGGCATTCTATACACAGATGTAAGGAGATGGTTTCATTGCATCATAATTCAGTTGTCATATGGCTGTAAGTGTCTTTCTTCCTGTAACATCCTGACCAGAGTGTTTTGGGAAGAGGTTGAAAGCTGAGACACAGAAAACACAGAAAACCTGAAAATAAGCCATCCCACTTCAGAGTCTAGATATGCCTTTATCCTCATCACATAGTGCTCTTGTCTTTCAAGAGCCTACTGCCTTTCCCAAAGCTCTGGAGGAGCGAAGAGAAGGTCTACAACTCCAAATAATAACTCCAAGACCTGTTAGATAAAGAAATTAGAGAAAGAACAACCTTCACAGTAGTCACAAATAAAATGAGTCTAACTTAGCAAGTGAAAGATGCGTATGACAAAAACTTCAAGTCTCTGAAAAAAGAAGTCAAAGGAGATCTCAGATGAAAAGATCTCTCATGGTCATGGATTGGCATGATTAATATAGTAAAAATGGCCATCTTGTGGAAAGCAATCTACAGATTCAATGCAATCCCTATCACAGTTACAACTCAATTCTTCAAGAGTTAGAAAGAGAAATTTGTAAATTTTTCTAGAATAATAAAAAAAAACAGGATAGCAACTATTCTCAACAATAAAAGAACTTCAGGGGGAATGATCATCCTTGACTTCAAGCTCTACTACAAAGTAATCATGATAAAAAACTGCATGTTATTGATACAGTGACAGGAAGGTAAATCAGTAAAATAGAATTGAAGACCCAGAAATGAACCTACATACCTTGGTCACTTGATCTTTGACAAAAAAGCTAACATAATCAAATGGAAGAAAGATAGCATTTTCAACAAATTGTCCTGCTTCAACTGGTGGTTAGCATATAGAAGAATGCAAATTGACTCACACTTGTCTCCTTATACAAAGCTCAAGTTCAAGTGGATCTAGTACCTCCACATAAAACCAGACAAACCGAAACTAATAGAAAACAAAGTGGGAAAGAGCCTAGAGCACATGGGCACAGGGGAAATTTCCTGAACATAACACCAATATCTGATGCTTTAAGATCAATAATTGTGAAATGGGACCTCATAAATTTGCAAAACTCTGTAAGGCAAATGACACTCTCACTAGGACAAAATGGCAACCAATAGATCGGGATAAAGATCTTTACCAATCCTCCAACCGACAGAGGACTAATATCCACTATATACAAAGAATTCAAGAAACTCCAGAGAAACAAATAACCATAAGGAAAAATATGGAGTACAAAGCTAAACAAAAAATTTTTCAAGGGAGGAAACCCTAAGGGCTAAGAAGCATCTAAAGAAATGTTCAACAAAGGAGTACACGTGACTACAGCTACTTATGTAGCAGGGGATTGCCTTGTCAGGCACTAATGGGAGGAGAGGACCTTGGTCCAATGAAGGTTTCATAGATGCCCCAGAGTAGGAGAATTGAGGGTAGGGAAGTGGGAATGGGGTGGGTAGAGAAACACACTCATAGAAGCAGGGGGAGGGAGGGAAGCATCGGGGGTTTTCTGAAGAGGGCACTGGGAAAAGGGATAACATAAAATGTATATAAAGAAAATATCCAATTAAAGAAAAAAATGTTCAACAGCCATAGTTATCAGAGAAATGCAAATCAAAATAACACTAAGATTACATCTCAGACGAGTCAGAATAACTAAGATCAAAAATCAGGTGATAGCATATACTGGCAAGGATGTGGAGAAAAGAGAAACCCTCTTCCATTGCTCGTGGGATTGTAAGCTGTTAGAAATACTCTGGAAAACAATTTGGCGGTTCCTCAGAAAAGTGAACATAGTACTACCTGAAGACCCAGCTATCTCTTTCCTGGGCATGCAACCAGAAGATGCTCAAACATGTATTAAGAACATATGCTCCCCTATGTTAATAGTAGTCTTATTTATAATAGCCCGAACCTGGGAAGAACCCAGATATCCATCCACAGAGGAATGGATACAAATCTAATGTGGTACATTTACACACTGGAGTATTCTTTGGCTATTAAAAACAATGAACTCATGATCTTCCTGAATGCAGTAATCTGTTCTCACTGGTAAGTAGATATTAGCCCAGAAGCTCTGAATATCCAAGATAAAATTCACAGACGACATGTAGCTCAAGAAGAAAGAAGACGAAAGTGTAGATACTTTGGTTCCTGTTAGAAGGGATAACAAAATAACTATAGGAGAAGATACAGAGGAAAAAGTGTGTAGAGATTGAAGAAAAGACCATTCAGAGACTGCCCCGTCTAAGTAGTCATCCCAAGGATTCAACCCTAGACACTATTGTAGATACCAGCAAGTGCTTGCTGACAGGAGCCTGATATAGCTGTCTTCCAAGAGGCTCTGTTGTGCAAAACAAACACCTAGAAGGATATTGTCAACCAACTACTGGAGTGAGAACAGGGTCCTCAGTGGAGGATTTAATAAAAAGACCTAATGAGCTGAAAAGGTTTGCAGCCCATTAGGAGGAACAATAATATGAACCAACCAGTACCCCCAGAGCTACTAGGGACTAAACCATCAACCAAAGGGTAAACATGGATGGACCTATGGCTCCAGCCATATATGTAGCAGAGGAAGGCCTTGTTGGACATAAATGAGAGGAGAGGCCTTGGTCTTTTGAAGGATTGATGCTCCAGTAGAGGGGAATGCTAGGACAAGGAAGCATGTTTAGTGACTTGGAGAGCAGGGGGAAGGGGTATGGGATCAGCAGCTTTGGGGGAGAAACGAGGAAAGGGGATAACATTTGAAATGTAAATAATGAAAATATCTAATAAAAATAAATCATTTTGGAAAAAATCAAGATCTGATGCAACACTAGATGCAACAATTATAGGTATAATTCTAGCATTCTCACTGATGTAGTGTTGAAGAAAGGAGGGTCAGTCAGAGACTTGGGCAGTGATAGCTTTGAATATGCAATGCAATGGCAAAGGCTGCAAGGAAGCCCTGTCTCAGAAAAAAATGTAGGAGACAACCAGCTTCCAGACAGTGGTTTTATCACCTCCAAATGCACACAATATGACTACATGCTCTCTTATAATCATATGAAATGCATACTAGTGGTAGTTGGCAGTCTGGCAAATTTGGGAAGTCTTAAGAAGACAGATCCTAAATGCAGGATGTACCCTAGAGGTTTAATAGTCTGATTTTATTTTCTGTCAATTATCTGCTTCCTGTCTTACCAGGATGTGAGGGGAAGAAAGATCTTAGTCACATGCTTTTGTCATATCTTCTGGTCCAGTTTGAATGTGTGATAATAGAAACAATGTCCTTCCTTCTTAACTTTGTTTCTGGTAGTCATTTGGTCAACATCAAAAAGAAAGTAAGTGAGGCAAGGATGTGGAGAAAGAGGAACACTGTTGGTGGGATTGCAAGATGGTACAACCAGTCTGGAAATAAGTCTGGTGGTTCCTCAGAAAACTGGACATGATACTTCCGGAGGACCCTGCCTTACCACTCCTGGGCATATACCCAGAAGATTCCCCAGCATGCAATAAGGATACATGCTCCACTACGTTCATAGCAGCCTTGTTTATAATAGCCAGAAGCTGCAAAGAACCCAGATGTCCCTCAACAGAGGACTGGATACAAAAAATATGTGGTATATATACACAACTGAGTACTATTCAGCCATTAGAAGCAATGAATTCATGAAATTCTTAGACAAATGGATGGAGCTGGACAACATCATACTAAGTGAAGTAACCCAGTCTCAGAAGAATACCCATGGTATGCACTCACTAATAAGTGGATATTAGCCTAGAATCTTGGAACACCAAAGACACAATCCATATACCAAATGATGTCTGAGAAGAAGGAAGGAGTGGACCCTGGTTCAGGAAAGGCTCAATGAATCAGTGTAGGGGAATACCAGAAAAGGGGAGTGGGAAGGGGTTGATGGGGGAACAGCAGGAGGGAAAAGAACATATAGGACCTTTGGGGTGCGGGGAACCAGGAAAAGGTAAATGAAATGTAAATCAAGAATATATCCAATAAAAAAGTATTCTTTAAAAGAAATGGTTATTCCATTTGTGTATTAATGTCCATATGCCCCAGAATGTGCAGGGAGGTCAGAGGATAAAGTTTAAGAATCTATTTTTTTCCACAGTGTGGGTTTCACAGTTGGGTCTCATTTTGCAAGCTTGGCAGAAAGTGCTTTTACTGCTAAGACAACAAGTATTAACTTCTCAAAGTAAATATATGAACATGATAACACACACACAGAGAATGAGAGAGAGAGAGAGAGAGGGAGAGAGAGAGAGAGAGAGAGAGAGAAAGAGAAAGAAAGGCACAGACACACATACATGCACACTCAGAAAAGCAGATGCACACATTAAGAAATACACCACACATGCACACAGAAACATAGACAAGGACACACATACAAACACACAGAGAGCCATACTCATATAACCAACCATAAGACATGTTAACAGGGACTATGAAAAAATCAAATCAGTATCATAAATTAATGGGGAACATTGTAGTTACTATATCATTATTAGAGTTGATCTCTAATTTCTTGATAACAAAATTAAGCATAAATAAATATCACCTCCTGCTCTAACTAATAAAATGTCAAGTAGGGTGTATTTAGATACACATTCTTCCTGTTAGCTAGAAAGTAGTACAAGATGAAATAACTTATAAAACAAATCCAGAAAATCTGAATGCAAGGCAGGCTTTTGCAAAACCATCCTGGAATAAAGCCAACACACTGTCACATGACTCCATAACTTCCAGTCTCTTGGCAAAACATTCTATTTCAAAAAATAAATAGTTATCATTTTCATGCAAATGCCCATTTTAATTCCTTGTCTGTAGAGGTAAATATTCACAAAGGAAATTTGAGTCAATATTGCCTTTGTGGGTCCAATAATCCTCCCAGTTACCAGAACAAGGTGTATATGTAAAAATTATGCCAATTATACAGCTCTATTCTGTATGTCTACCATACAGAAACTAATAAGGCACATCTGCTAGGGAGATGGCTAACCATGTAAGTTACTGTCACACAAGCTTGAGGACTTGAATTTGAATCCCTGCTACTTACATAAACCTAGGCGCATCAGTCCATGTCCCTAACCCCAGCAGCAGGGATATGGAGAAAGGTAATTTTGCATAGCCAAATCATTGAGCTCCAGGCTCAAGGGACATGTCTTACCAAATAAATGGAGAACAGTTGAAGAAAATACCAAATGTCCATATCTGTCTTCTGCCCTTTGGTGTAAACATAAGGAAACAAAAAAAAATCCATAAACCTGTACACAAACCCACATGGTAAACTATATGCCCTACACATATATCTCACCACCTTAACACAATTGTATAACATATAGGTATGTTATATATGTATCACATTAATTTTTTGAAATCATTTATAAAATATTATATACTATGTTAAATTTTCATTATAAATAACACTAGGTTCTGATAAATCCAAACATTTGGAATTTGGAATCCTCTAAACAGAGGAGTGAGGACAATGAAGATCTTAATAGATAAATGCTTTGAAAGATGTTGCTCAGGGCAAGCACTAAGTGTGTGATGAAAATTAGCACTTGGACTAGAATCAAGGACTAAGACCAAATGTAGATTTGCAACAGTGGCTTTAATTTGTGTTTGTATTTTCTTTTAAACACATTAATGAGTAGAAAACAGAACTGAGGAATTCCTGTTAATGATGGTCCAAGGCTCATTTCTTACTCCAGTGTAAACTTGAATATGAAAATAGATGGTGCCTCACATCTCATGGATGAAGTTTCGCTGCTTGGGCTAGAGTCTCTTTTAGTGTGTTTGTGCTTCAGCTTTGTCAAGGAGTTGTTTTGCCGTTCACTGTGCTAAACATGGTCAATTTAATCATAGTTAGCATGAGATCTCTTCCTTTGAGGAGGTTCCTAAGGGGGTGCCAGGGATGTAGGTGGACAATTCAAAGGTCTTTACAAGGTAATTCCTTCACATAAAAAGAGCTCCGGACTGCTAACTAGGGGAACAAGCTGAGAAGGCACATTTTTGATGAACTGCTCTCTTTACAGATCACTAAATCACAATAGGTGACACATATACACAGCAGCAAGAGAAAATCAGAATTCCTGTGGGTTAAAAATAAAAATAGGAGCATCTCTTCTGGATATCGATGCACAATAGTACAGTTACAAGTGGCAGAATTTGCTAATATTTGGCAACCAACAGATAAATGATTAGTACTTAAGAAAATAAGCTGATATATCCTGGTATGATCACAAAATGATGCATGCAGTACATTAAAACATTATACCTTATCACAAAAACATATGTAGTTATTATATCAATAACACCAAGAAATTGTTCCTAATTGATTAATATAACTCCAGGCAGTGATCATATACTTTATCACATAACTTTATCACACAGTCACTGACCACTGCACATAGGTGCAGTGTGATGCTCCCAGAGTGGCCCTGCTGCTCCACTCCAGCAAAGAAATTGTTGTAGGAATAATGATAATTTCTACACTCTTTCTATAAAACTTTTAAAAATCTGATTATATTTATGTAATTATGAAATTAGATTCTTGCAACTAAGAATTAGGTAAGGCTAGTGAAATTACATAGAATTGCAAGCACTTTTTAAGAAAGTCTGATAACTTGGTTGGAATTTACATAAACCGTGTATGGTCAGACATCATAGCACACATGCAATCTCAGAATGACTATAAAGAGATGTAACGGACAGACAGCAGAATCGCTGCAAACAACACAGGCAAGTCAGTCTGGTATAGTCAGTGATGATATAACCTGTCTCATACAAGGTGTAAGATGAGGAATGATATCAGTATTGCCCTCTGCCCTCCAAAAGCTTGCTCTCAAACACACTCAAGCAAAATAGAAATAAGAAAGTGGCAAATATCATGGTAAAATGTGGAGAACTACACATTTTATTCTTCCTTGAAGAGTAAGAAGAAAGAAATGCTGAAATATCTAATTCTGGGCAGTTGTGTTCCATTTTCTCCAAACTAGCACTTTGTAATTTATTTAAGTGCTGAAAATATATACAGAATTTCATCTAGAAATCACAAATATTCTTCTTTTGAAAAAAGTTTCATTACTTATGGAATTACCCTTCTCAAATATGTTTTAAAGAGCATAAGAAGATATTAAAACTATCTTTGTGGTTAACAGAATAATCAAAGACCTTTATTGTCTATAAGAATTAATAGAATTGAGGTATGTCCCCAAATAAGAGGATGTTTAACAATGTCCTTTTAGATTCCCTAGTGCCTTAGGAAGCATGTCTCAAATAGGCAATTAAGAAATTGAAAAATAAGATTCAGGAGGCCAAGCTTATGAGACCTTGAAATTAAAGCACAGAATTTATAGTTATAACTCTTCACTAAGCCGATTATGAGAGCTACCTGCTATAAGGGCCATTTCTCATTATCAAATGTATGTTTTGTGGCTGTCAGTCAAGCTCCTTCACCGCCACCTGGTCAAGGATGAAGAAGAGTGACATTGGGTAGAACTGTGTAATTTCTGCCCTCCCATGTACTCACTATTCATCAGCAGATAAACACTTAGAATATTCCATGGTATGGATTTTTGAACAGTGCTACATATTTAAGAGTGAAGAATTTGTAGGGGAAAAAGCCAATGAATGAATTTCATGTACAGTATGTGTATCCTACAGCAGTGAAAGTCTTATTTGGAAGAATTTTCTGTGAAAACTAAATAGGTAAGAGAATTTCTTAGAATTTCTTATTTTCTGGTAACTGTAATTTATTCCTGGCTTCCTCTCCCCTAAAAAAAAATGAGGAGGGGTTTGAGTGTATAGTTCCATGGTGCAATCCATCGTGGTGGAGAAGACATGTTGATGGTGAAGTGGATGGCCACATGGTATCCTTGGTCAAACACAGAACAATGAATGCTGATGCTTATTGTTCTTTTGTTTTTATTATTCAGTCAAGAAACCAAGTTAATGAGAAGACACCATCCATATGTGCAATGAGTCTTCCCATCTCAATCAACACAACCTAGAAAATTATTTATAGGCATGACTGGAAGGTCATTTCTACGGTGATTATAAATCTCATCAAGTTAATAAAAATAAATTGATCACACAGGGACAGTAGGTGCTGACAGTGCAAGCTGCACTTCTATTTTAACAGGTTGGTCTTGACCATGAAAATGTGGTAGAAAGTTACAATCTGGTTCAGGCAACTGTTAGCAGTAGCAAGTCCTACATAAGAGTGTTATCTTTTAAAGAAGGGGAAGAAGTCTTTTCAAGGCCAGTATCATACAAAGTAGTAGGGAAGATTTTCTAGGTCTAGACTTAATGCTGTTTCGCAACAGTGGTCAGAGAGAGTTAGCTTTGATAAGTTGAACAACCATCCAAGTTTTAATAGTAGCTCCATTTGACTGTTGTTCTTAATAAAACAGTAGACTGATATATATATATATATATATATATATATATATATATATATAAAAATATATATAAATACATATATATATATATATATATGAGAGTTAAAATTATGGAGAGTAGATTGAAGTCCCACTGCAACACCTAACGGGCTATGCCTCCATGGTACTTCTGATTTTGCCTAAATATTGCTAATGACTGTAGAAGTAGAAGTGTTAATTTTCTTTTAATTGCTTCCTGATCAGAAAATATCCTACCCTTGTTGACCCCAGTCTTTGTGAAGCCCAGTCCAGATCATACACAAGTCTCAGTGTGCCAGAAACCAGAGGAGAGGAGGAGCTCTTCTCTCCCACATGACTGTAATAGAGGCACTATGGGCTCAGGTGGGGTTGTAGAATCTTTTGGGAAATAGTACAACCTGAAAGCTCTATTTCTGTCTACTAAAATGCTAGTGAACCTTCCTGTTTCTGTGAATTAAGTCTTTCTAGTTCCTATCATTTATTGACCATAATATACAATTTACTGATCAATAACAGTGAACAATGGAAAACTAAGCAAACTGCTGTTCTAAAACTAAGGGACAGACACTGGCCACTCTAATATAGTTATCTTAGATGGCACAAACATAGAGACAGAAAAAAGTCAAGGATGTATCCTAATGCTTATAGTTCTTTGCTATGGGCTAAGGAATACACTGGGCTTATCAATTATTAAAGACTTGAGGAAAATATTTTAATCATTAAAAAATAGCATCAAGTTAATCCAAATGTTTCTGAGTGTATAATAATTTTTTCTACATTATAAACTTCAGTAGTCACTGGTTGCTGTGTCATTCAAATTCACACTGTTTTCCTGAGATTCTGTATACTTGATATGATATTTGAGTGAGACAAATGATTAGCTTAGGACACAATGTGTAAAACTGTCACTTAGTAAACAGTAAGTAAATCAAGAAGAAGAGGGAGAAAGGACAGAAGTAAAGAGTATTGAGAAGGAAGCAAGGAAAAGAGAGGGAGAGTTGAGGAGAAAGTAAGCACAATGGAGAGGACAGCGGGAAGACCGGCAGTGTTAAGATTGAACCTAAAGAGGACGGAGCCTGTACACACTGAGATGGAACACAATGGCGATTGTCAACACCCAGATTTGTGCAAATGGTAAAGATAGTTCTCCTATCCTATACATTCCTAAACTCCCCCTTTTCTCAACTCAGAACTTTTCCTTCCCCTGTTTCTTATATTTAGTATTGTTACCTGGACAGTCTATACTCCCAAGTAGACAAGTGTTCATTATAGACTGCTCTCTGTAGTTTCTCTTCTGATGGACCCTGTATGTCTAATTTCTATGAATTGGAAAGTATTCCCTGTAATTATGGATTTGTGGAATTACTGAATCCAAGAGATGTGGTTTAGAGATGGGCAGGTCAGGATAATGGAACTTGGTGGATATTCTGAAGTTTCTTCTTTTTAATTTTTATTTTCTATATTCTTTGTTTACATTCCAAAGGCTTTCCCTTTTCCCAGTTCACCCCCCACCATACGTCCCATAAGTCCTCTCCCCCCCAACTATTTCCCAATCATCCCCTGCCCCCAAACGATTTATCTGTTCTGGGTCTACAAAACTGGATCCAATCTTTTATTCTGAAGTTTCTTGATGGTGGATGATCTGTGTCAAGCCTCTGTTGCAACACAACTGGCTGGGAAGCATCATATGTGGTGACTATTCAACAGTATAACAAATCAGAGCTGAAATCCAGCAGATATTCAAAATTTCTCCTACACCCTCTACATAGCAATAGGTTCAGGGGAAGATATCCATAATGCCCAGGGTGCCTGACCTCACAGAAAAAGTAGACCTCACTAGAGTCCAAGGAAAGGCAAATGGCATCTGGAAGGAAGGAATAACAGAAACAAGGAAACCTATATTCATGCACAGAGGACAAAGAGTGCCAACTAAGTACTATTTTCTCTGCAAAGTGATTCATTACTTCATGTGTTTGCATGTATATATTATGTAATGCTTGTCTATGCATGTTTGTATTGCTTTTTGGGTATTGTGTGTTTATGCATGCAAAATGCATAATTTGTTTGTGGATATGCATGTGATTGTTCTGTGTGTTCATGTATGGAGAGGGGTCTTATACATACCTTGGTAGGCTTGTGAAGGGACCTTAAGAAGGTGCAGTTACATAAGAATAATATTATATCCAGCTCTAAGTGTAAGTGCATGCTATGGATTCACGATCAGGTCCTCACAAAGCAAGCACTTTAGTCTCTGAGCCACCTACTGAGTCCTGTAAAGTAGCTTAAACTCTTTTACTTTGGACATTCTTCAAAGGAATATGTCTGTTACAAAACTGATAAAAATGATATGCACATAAGTTTGTTGGCATTTCTGTTCTTTTTCTGTTTTCACCATTAGTGGTGTTGCACTAAAAAGGTCAATTGATTCAGCAGAGACACCCAAAGAATATGCATAAAGGCAAGAAGACAATATGGAAATATTGGGATTTGTTCTTGAAGATCAATTACTAAAAATAGCACATCATCCTGATAAATTCAACTCTTGAAATTCTCTTTACACATAGTAGATATTAAAGAGATCCGTATCAATTTCCTTTTGAAGGGGACAGAATCCCAAGTATTGAGCTCTACTTACACACTCCTTAATGCCCAGTTCGCATTTCACTGACAGAAACCTATGGAATTTGTAGATTAGAAGATTGCATCAGAGTGATGGATATAAGCAGGCAGTGTGTGATATATGGTATCATGCATCTATGAAATGTGCTATGTTATATATATGGCCATTCTGTATTCCCAGAAAAAAACTTCATTTTAAAGTACTAACCACCTCTTGGGAATTTATTGCTCTAATTTGTCACAAACAATTGAACCATTTGCAGAGTACATTTTAGATGCAAATATGTGCTTTTGTGTCCTTTGTAGCTCATAAGGTCCCTTTGCCTTAAATTTCTTTGTCACTATTCTCTTTGAAGAACGTTGTGAGTAGTGCTTCCAAATGTCCTTCTTGGGTTCTTTACTAGCTGTTACCTGAGATGCTGTAATTATCTTATCTAGTTTTCTTACCAACAATTTGTTCTATTCAGTTTTAAGAGTCATTAATCCTTAAATTATGGAGTATCTGGAAAGTATTGGCATTATTCTTACCTGGAAAGCTTTGAAAACTGACTTTGATGCTTATCACCCATAAAAAATCCAATATGGGTTATTTAAGATGGCTTACACCATAAAAGTGCTAACCATGCGAGCACAGTAAACAGAATTTGATACACAAAATCTGCCTAAAGGAGGAAGGAGTGAATCAACTCTACAATGTTGGTTATGACTTATTACACAATGTGGCAAGTATAAATTTCAAGTCCACAAAACAACACACAACATACATATATGTGTGCACACTATTAAAATAATATTTCTGCATGTTAGTAATGCACATGTAATCCCAGCACCAGAGGATACCTAGGACTAACTTAATGCCTGTCAAGAAAAACTGGTGAACTTCAGATAAATGAGAGAACTGTCTTAAGGAAGCAATATAACATTCTTAAAGATAAGACACAGTATGATCTGTAGTATCCATAGGCACAAACAGACATGTTCATACATGGACACACACACACAAAATTTAAAGGAGGAAAAATTAAAATTTTACCATGCTAATTTGATTTTTAAGTTCCTTTCACTCACAACATGGTTCCCATCTTCCTCTAACTCCTGTTCTAGGGTATCTAATATGATCTACTTGGTTCCATAGGCAACAGGCATATGTGGTAGTGCATATGAATATGTATATGTTTACATGCAAGCAAAATACGCCTGTGCCTATAAAAAAGGTATCTTTAAAATTAAAACTTCAAAGTGAAGCTGCATACTTTCAATTTTAAGGAAAAAAATTTCCAATAGCCCACTCCACTGTCCCTTTATCAATCCACAGCACACCCCTCTTTTATTTGACTGAGTTTGCTCAAGTCTTATCTTCAGGTTTATATTCCTCAGGAGAACATGTGGATGCTTTAGCCAGTGGAAAATGCCTACTACATGCCTTCCATAGCACCAATGATTACCTGTGTTGCAACATTTTACACTGACCTGACTAACAAATTATTCTTCAGAATGCCAAGCTTTTCACTGTACAATGAGGTCATGTTGTATATAACTTAACAGCTAATCTCACTTTCTGTACTATATAGGAAACTCAATTTTAAGAAGGAAAATATACTTGAAACTAGGTTTATTGGCAAGTTCTTCAGATGAGTAACATGCATGAACTCCAAACAGTTATACCTTTTTGACTATATCTAAGAAGATGACATAGGTGTCTTAAAGTCATTTTACAAGAGTAATGAAGTAGATTTGCCATTAAACAAAAAATTAGTCCATAATCTAGCACTAAATTCTATTAAAATCCAAGTTCTTTATATCAAATCTAAAGCAATGTGAGAAATTTATTACAGCAATTGGGTACATAGGTTTCAGATTATGGAGAAAATATTCATTAATATAGCATAAAGAAAGTTTTTCAAATGATCTCAAATTTGTAGTACATTCAGAAGGTTAAAAAGATTTTTCTCTTTTTCTTTTATTTTTTTCAGCTTGCAAATAATTTTGAGCCCAATTTTGAACTGCTCTGCAAAGAATAAAAACAACAAAGCAAACAAATGCCAGGCAGTAGCACACTCCATAAGGCAAGGCAATCTGAACTTGTTTCATTTTACAGTTGACTTCTACTTGTAATTTCCACAAGAGTGACAAATAATACTTGTTGAAATAGCAACATGAACTAATCACATCTTAAAAGCAAGATTCAGCCAATATGGAGTAGACAAATCTGAGTCTAAGATTGAAAACTCTTGCTAGAAAATCATTAAATCATTCCTCATTCATCTGCTTGCTCAGTAATTTAGGGATATAGTAATTCAAATAAAACCTGACAAAGAGGCAATGGATCTTATTTGAGGCAATGAGATTACAGAAAGTGCTACAAAAAAGAGATAAATAGGGGCACTTAACCTAGACTGAAAAAATTCAAGCATATATTTGATTTATTCTGTGCCAATTTCATATATATATGCAGTATGTCTTGATTCTTACTGTCTTCATTCTTCCCTCCTATTCTCCTAAATACTCCCAGATATTTCCAGCACATCACATATTAGAAAATGTGTGTGTGTGTAAGTATGTGTCTGTATGTGTAAGTAGTTGGCAGATAATGAAGACATTTTGAGAAAATGGTACTGTAGGTCAAATTAATAAGCAGTGCAAACAAATAAATCCAAGATATGTGAGATAATATGGTTTGCCTGTAAAATATAAAATTCCATATTTTATTAGGAGTGATATTGTCAATGAGATTTAGATTATTATACAAAGTCAGATCACAGCTTTCACCATGCTATGCATAATGAGCCTTCGAAGAACTACCTAAGGAGAACATTGGCCTGACACTGACAAACGTTTGGGACAGAATGTCAACAGATGTGGCCATTCTGGCATTGGTCAGTCCTTGTGTGGTGTGGACAAATAAGGATATTCTAAATTCCTTCTTAAGATTTCCGTCATCCTTTATCAAACTTTTAAATAAAAAGTATAAAAATACGTAAATTCTGAGCTTTTCTATGAACACTGTTATATGTACATTTATGCTTCAAGTCTTAATATGAATGCTTTAGGTATCTTCCTTTTTCCAGGTATGATTCAGGAGTCATGCTTCTGGGAAACTGCTAGCTCATGCCCTTCTCCAAGCTCAGGTTAGAAGGCTAATCTCAGGGAGCCCTTGCCAAATTCCTACAGACACTATACATACTACTAGCTACTGACAAGACATTTGTGTTTTAAAGGGGGCAAACGTAGTTGCTTCCCAGTTTTGAAGTGCATTGATCTCAAACACACACAGATGAAATAACGAGGAAGAAGCTAACATCTGCATTTAACAATGATAGCATATCACAAGTACCTAATTACGTGATTTGGAAGATACTTTGTGGCAAAGGTTTTTGTATTTTAAAATGGTTGTATCCAAGTTTTGAAGTGCACTGATCTCAAACATATAAAATAAAATAACCAAGAAGTAACAAGGAGGGCATATTACAACTAACTATTGTCTTAATAATTAAACCTTGGCTTTTACTCAGCAAACCATGTTATTAGGGGAAAAGAATATATTTTATAAGGTCACTAGGTGATGGTGGCAGTGTTTTATTGTATGAATCAGTTTCCTTTTTAAATGAAAAAAGAAATCAGTTTTTAATTAGTACAATGCTATTTCTCCTTAAAAATTTTAAAATGCCATTGTTTTCTGCCTTATTAGGAACTAAAACCAGTCCACCTTCTTATCTGTTGTGAGTAATTATTACACATATGTCATATTTCATCATAGTCTGGGTTATCAGGTGAAAGCCATTGAATTAACCTTTAAAAATTTAGAGATGCTTCAAAACTCTGATCATTTTATTTATTTTTTTCTTTTTTTTATTTTCTATATTCTTTGTTTACATTCCAAAGGCTTTCCCCTTTCCCAGTTATCCCCCACCATATGTCCCATAATTCCTCTCCCCCCCATGCTATTCCCCACTCTTCCCCCCCCACGATTTCTCTGTTCTGGGTCTACAATACTGGATCCAATCTTTACAGGCCCAGGGTCCTCTCCTTTTCTTCTTGAGAGTCATTTGACTTGCTAATTGTGCCTTGAGTATTTAGGGCTTCTGGGCTCATTAATATCCACTTATCAGTGATTGCATTTCGTGTGAATTAACCCTTAAAAATTTAGAGATGCTTCAAAACTCTGATCATTTTATGATAAATGTATACAGGAAAGTAAAATGACACACTCAGAGAAACTGAGGCTAGCTGAATGATGGACAGAGAAAAGGGAAGACTACAACTGGGAAGGTGCTCATTTCCTAGAAGAATACATGTGAGAGCAGAGATGCTTTAGTAGATATTTATCTTCTCCTAAGTCATCATCTTGATTATGAAATCCCTGCTATACTTCTTAATACATATTTTATAGTTGAAAGTGTTAATCTAGTTTAGATATAGGGCTATTGTGAAGAATACGGAAAGCAATTTCATGTTGATCACTGAAGGTCAAAATGAGGTAGTTTGATAATAGGAAAAGTTTACAGACCCTACCAACTGAGCACTACAGGGTTCCCTTACTTCTAGTAGCTGTAGAAGACGAAGGAATCTCTGTACTACCATTCTCCTGCCCAAATAACAACACAATCATTGCTCATATCACTCATCCATTTGCGTTGTTAACAGTCTTCTGGTCATTCAAGGTTGCATACCTCTTTACAATCATGATCAACATTTTTGAACATCTTTTGAAATCCAACATGCAAGAAAAGTCTAAATCAGGCACTTTTATATTCTTCTTTTAAATCTCTGGGGGAATCTAATACTGAGTAGCAATAAACTTCAAAGAGTTACTTTGTGATTATTCTGTTTTATTTTTTAAAATTAAAGCTATTATAAAATAAAAATTACACCATGCAATGTTTCATTTAAAAATGATATTATCAATATTTATATATGTGTGTGTCACATTCAGTCCTCCTGTTTGAGAACCACTACTTCTGTCATAACAAAATTTAACTTGCCTAATCTTAGATTAATACTCTTAGTAATATATTTTGCTGTCATACAATTTGAAGTAGACACATATCTCAATTGCTGGCTGTGTTTTTCTGGCAGGCTAGAAAGGACATTAATAGGTATTTGACCTCTAGTCTGAGCTATCACTGAGATTAGAACTTCTTACATAATGTCATCTGGTCTCATTTATTCAATCTCTTAAGTCATTCTGTAGCTTCCTGTGTCAAATAAATTGATTTTACTTTTTTATGTTACAGTGGTATATATAAATATTCATAATTAACTAGTCCCCTCAGGATATGACCAAAGTATACACTGTAGCTGTATAATATTCTGAAACTCTACAATGGGGAAATATCCAGAGTATTTTATTACTTGTAGGTAATTGGATTCTTACCACAGATTCATAGTATTTATGTTATGGCTGGCCCCCTCCTAGTTTGACTTTGTTTTCATTATATTTAATTAAAGACATAACATTTGTAATTGGGTAACCATTAATTTTTCCCTGTAGAATATATGCCATGTTTGAGACAAAGTATGAGAAAATCAAACATGCATACAATGAGATACTCACACACTGGAGTAATAACAGCAACATCAAGTCAATTAAGAAGTTATTTTTTAAGAACCTGCACACCTATAACTTAACAACGATAACTGTTTACCATGGAAAAACCTGGGCACACAGTATGTTTTCAAGGCTGCTGTTACTAATGATACTGGGAACTCCCCAAAATTTAGGGAAAATAAATTTAAAAATTTCCCACAAATCAAATTAAAGGGGGATTCTTGGAAAGGAATTGTCGAACACATGAAAGCATGTATATTTATGGGAGTAGATTGTACATCAATAGCAAATCTCGATGAAACATCAATATCTACACTTGGTGAATAAAAATTGTTCTCAGGAGCCTAGAGAAGCTGGGAAATAATTAAGATAACCTTGAGAGGTTTTGTCTTATGGGCTCAGATGACCACTAATATGTGTAGATTTCAGAATATGTGATTGCTAAAAACACAATTGTTTATTAAGTGTTTAGAGTTTTCATAGTACCATAAATACGCACTGGTATTCCTTAAGAAAACAGACTGTAAAATACTTAACAAACCTTTTTGTTTATTGCTCAATTGCATGTTGCTTGGAAGTAGAGGATGCAACTGCCAGTTGAAAGTCTGAAGATCATTATCACCAACTTTCATTTTAAATGCCCAGAGCAAGCTTTGTAACTGCTGTGGCTATGACAGACTGAAGTCTTAAACTCATGCCATGTCATTTTATGTACATTATTAAAATACATTGACCATAGTTAAATTAATTTATAGAAGATATGACTCCAAGAAGAAGGAATTTTCAAGAACGATGATACTTGAAGAAGCCAAAGTCATGTACTCTATTCATTTCAACAGTATCCTTCCCTTCCAACTTTTGGATCTTCAAACTATTCATTCTCTCCATTTAACATTGAGTCCCAAGGGAAAGCACGGCTCAGAGCCACACCTCTGCATCAATCGGACAACACTGACCTCTAGTGGTCCAGAAGGTAGAGAAATAAGCTCAGTAGCAAAGCTTGAGCTCTTGGGTCCTTCTCTTGGCCACCATGGGTATAATTTCAGGGAGAAGGGGTGAAGAAGAGGAGGAGGAGGAAAGGACAACAGAGGAAAGAAGGGGGAAGGAAGGGGGAGGAGGGGAAGGGGGAAGGAAGAAGGAGAAGGCAGAACAGAGATTTAAAATTACCTGACTGCAACCTGCCTCCAAACATCATGTAAAATAATTTACTAGCTTATGCCCACCAGCTGGGGAGGGCAGCCTCTTTTATCCTTCTTTATAACACAACCTATAAGAAAATGTTACAATTACAAATTATGAGCTTTCCAATCTTTAGATGACAGAAACGCTGACTCTATTTTTAACATCTATCCACCTGTCTTCCTTCTGGAATGCAAATTCTGTGATGAGAGCCTCTAAAGGTCTAAAAATCAGGCAGAAGGATCCTCCGTATTGTCTTCTCTGTTTTTTTCTTTTTGTGTTATTTATACTGATAATATGAATTATAAAAGTAAATTAAGTTGTTCGAGTCAGGATAGTATGTCAGAGATTCAGTGTAGGAGTAAAAACAGATGAGGGAACAAACACAGAAACTTGAGGAGCTGTGGTAAGCTACCCTTGCAAAGGACACAGATGGCTTAATTGCATTCTTTCTCATCTGGGAGTTCTCAGAGAAGCAAAAACTTCCCTCGCACTGCCCAGAGAAGCAACTGGGCAATTGAGCTTGAATCTCTCACAGTTTTAGGGATTTACTCAAGTTTGACAAGCTGCATCCTATAAATATGTAGCGACGGCGGCAGATTTCAAGAAGTCAAATATTCCTTCCTATTGAATTGTGTTTCTATGCTTGCAGGTGTCGAAATGTGGGTATCACAGTGCATACGCATTCCTTCACTGGCACCAGGATTTGGAGGGTGTGTGTACTAAAAGCCCCAGTCCTGTAATAAGACAGTCATTGCTCTCCTGAGGTAATTACATTTGGGCTGCAATTCTTAGGCACAAATTCCCAAACCCCTTAAAAGGAAGTTACAAACTGCTCCCAATTGAACCCTTATGCCTAGGGCAGTGGAAAGATCTAAGCCCTTAGGGTGGAAGTAGAGGTAGAAGGGATGCCGGAACATTTCGAATCCTTGAGAGCAGCAGCTTGGTGGCTCTGGAACTGTCTCTGCCCTCTAGGTCTGCCTAGTGGAGCTGGCATAAGGGAACTTTAATATTCCAATGAAAGGCAGGCAGTCCAGCAGAGCAAGCTCATTAGAGCTCTGCTAACTTTTGGAATGGTTAGAATGATGAAAACAGACTCTCTTAGGTTTTCACCCGTCTCTTTCCTTTTACACAGAGCATATACTGTCAAACAGTAGATACTTTTTCTGGGGAGAGTCCTATCCCACCTTACCTTCCCGCCCCCAGTTCCAAGTACTCACAAGTTGTCGCTGTTAATCCAAAATTGCACAAGCCAGAGAGCACCAGAGTAAAAACGCTGTTCAGTCTTGGTACAGAATCCATTTCCCCCAGTGAGCAATCGCTTCCAGTGGAATCCCAAAATCACGGGCACGAGCCTGGATATTTTCCTTTTCCTTTTTTATTTCTCTTTCTCTTTCGGTGTTTCTTCTCCTCACAGCCTGTGTGTGATGTATATGTTCTCTTCCTCTCTCAGTGTTTCTTCTCCACACAACCTGAACCCCTCCCACCCCCTAGTGCCCCCTCTTCTCCTTCACTGCATCCCTCGTCAGCGCTTCCTCGGAGATGCGAACTCCAATCAACGTTTATAGTTTCTGCAACTGTCACTTTCTGTGCTTGCCTTCCTCGCCTGCCTCGGCTTCCTCCGAATTCCCTGTCTTTAAGGGTCAGATCCAAACGGGAGCACAGTTCTTTGCACCCAGTTCCACCAACAAAAGAAAGCACTTCATTTGTACTCTAAAGCTGTATTCAGCACCAGTGTGGCGGACAGCTCATTACAGGAACCCTCCCTATGGCCCCGCCCTGTCAGAGCCCGCTTGACGCTGACCTGAAAGTGTGGCCTGGGCGGGTCCTTGGTCTATTGCAAGTCCCAAGCAGACAGCTCTGTTGCCAGGCGCTTAGAGTACTTGCTGGAAAAGCAAGGAGAAAAAGCTCTCTCTCTCTCTCTCTCTCTCTCTCTCTCTCTCTCTCTCTCTCACACACACACACACACACACACCTTTTATTTTATTTTTTATTGGATATTTTAATTATTTACATTTCAAATGTTATCCCTTTTCCTGGTTTCACCTCCAGAAACAAACTATCCCATCCTCAATCTACTTCTATGAAAGTGCTCACCCACCCACTCCTGCCTTCCTGCCCTGGCATTTCCCTATACTAAGGCTTCTAACCTTCTCAGGACCAAGGTCCATTCCTCTCATTGATGCCGGCAAAGCCATCCTGTGCTGCATATGCTGCTGGAGTCACTCCATGCGTACTCTTTGGTTGGTGATTAGTCCCTGGCAGCTCTGGGGAACCCGGTGCTCGGTTCAATGGTTGACTGCGCATCCACATCTGTATTTGTCAGACTCTGGCAGGGCCTCTCAGGAGACAGCTGTAAAAGGGTCCCATCACCAAGCACTTCTTGGCATCTGTAATAGTGTGTGGGTTTGGTGCCTGTATATGGGGTGGATCCCCAGGTGGGGAAGTCTCTGGGTGACGTTTCCTTCAGTCTCTGCTCCACACTTTATCTCCTGTGACCTTATTTCCCCTCATGAGTATTTTGTTTTCTTCTTCTTGAGCTTCACATGGTCTGTGAATTGTTTCTTGGGTATTTTGTCCTTTCTCTCTAGGCATCCTAACTTCCCAACACTCCTAACTTCCCATCTCTTCTTTTTTCCTTTTCCCCAAATTAGGGGCATTTCAATCAGGGTTTTGACCAAAGCTGAAGTGATGACTGGAGGAGTGGAATCTTAGGAGGAGGATTTTCCCACTGAGAACTTGTCAACCATCTAACCTGATGCCGAATGCCTTTTTCTTCACTTTGCCAGAAAGAGTCAAAGATAGCTTGAATTGTGTCACTCAATTTCCCCTGCAGGGATGGATGATTGCCTGATATTGATCTAGCTGGGGTTTCTGGTTTAGTCATTCAGGAAGATGACAGACCCACGACTTTCTGAGCACCCACATCTGCATCTCTCTTTGGTTGCTCTTAGCACATTCATTCTTCAAGGACTTCAGGGTATCGGTATGGGTTCCAAAGAATACAAGGTGGTTCACGGCATAAGAGAGAAAAGTTTTAAAACAAAATTTAAAAGACAGAGCCTGGAGAATGAGTAGAGACAAGTGTGTGTGCGGGTCAGGTGTGAGCTCCTGGACTGGTTGTCTGCACTTGCATAACCGAAAAGAAAGGTGTTGATAGCATTTTCTGGGTTTTCTTGGTTCTTTAGTTTCTAGTATGCATCTAGGAACTTTCTTGCTTTGCCACAGATCAACTAATTTTGTGTTTAGTGGGAAACGGCCAGACATTTGTCAAATGTTAACAAAATGAGGAACCAGTAATGATGTCCTCTATGTGAAGTTTACAATCAAGTTAGACTCTATAGGCTCTTTCACGTAAGAAGAAATCAATGCTTCTCTCTATTTCCTGGGCCTTATCCCAGCATTATTTAGGGCAAAGATTTATTTTTACACCATATACTCCTGATGTTCTTTGGTCTCACCTGCTGACTCTGCATCAACTGGACACTGAACTGAGTGTCAAGCAGCCTTTGCACACAGCCAGACATTAGGCTTGTAGTCTGGGAGCTCTGGCTCCTATCACTGGAATACTGAAAGACAGTTCAATGAAAATTGGGACAACTGACCATTATTTTGTTATAAAAAGAATTATGAAGGTTAAGCAAATAACCTTCTATCTATACTTTAACTGAAAACAATTATGTCATTAGATTCATGGTTCACAGGAAACTCAACACAAGGTGTTGAGGTGTAACCATTGATAGGGACTTTGACTCACAAAATATCAATGCTGGGAGACACACCATTTCCTGACCAGTTGAGATGGTATTGTAGAAAGCAAAAGGGTAAAGGAATGTTAAGTCTCTTTGCTTGGGCTAGTTTTCCCCTACAACATTTCTAAAGATAGCCCAGAGATTCTGCAATTGCAGTCCCTGTTCTTTGAGAGTCTCAGGTTGAATGTTTCTCTCTTACAAGTTTAATAACACTTGAAAGGTCTTGAAAATATACAACCATGACTATTTAATCACTTTGTATATTCTAAGTATATGTAATATTTAGACTTTTTCTATTTAAGATTATTTTTTATTTTCCATGTATGTGTATGTATGATATGTATGTATGTATGTATGTATGTATGCATGAGTGAATGTACTTTTAGTTCATTCAATCAGTCCCCAAATGGACCAGACAAGGGTGTCAGAATCCTTGGAGATGGAGTTACAAATGTTCCTGAGCTGCCTGACATGCAAGTAAACTACCTTTAAAAAAAAGTTATAATCATTTCCTTTTATTCAGTGTGTTCTTATGTAGGAGACATACTAATTTCTAAAAATGTAAACTTACAATACATTTTATATTTATAATACAGAAACAAATATCTTTTTATTAAATTTATTTATTCACTTTAAAAGTCAATATCATCCCTTTCTCTCCTGTCAATTGCCACTCACCTAAATCTTCTCCCTATTCTCCATATAAGGGAAAGTCCCTCCCTTTCAGTCCACACATACACACCTCACAACACCCCACACCCCAAACCCTGTACATCAAATCTATGCATGACTAGGCATATTTTTTACCACTGAGCTCAAACAAGACTGTACATTTAGGGTTATGGGATCCATAGGCAGACAGGTAGGCAACAGGCTCAGGGACTGACCCTGCTTTAGTTGTTTGAGGGACCTACACAAAGACCAAGCTGCCCATCTGCTACATATATGCAGGGCTGCTGGGTCTAGTCCATGCTTCCTCTGTGGTTAGTGATTCAATATATGGAAGATCCCCCAAAGATCCAGGTTGGTTGATTTAATTGGTTTTTTTCTGTGGAGTCCCTATCATCTTTGGGACCCTCAATCTTTCTCCTAAACTTTCTCTAAGACTCCATGAGCTCCATCAAATATTGGATGTGAATCCCTGCATTTAAATTGGCTGCTGGGTGGAGTCCATCAGAGTAGAGTCATGTTAGCTTCCTGTTAGCAAGCTAATCAGAGTATCGTTAATAGTGGTGAGGTTTGAGTATTGCCCATGGAATGAGTCTCAGCATGGGGAATTCATTGGTTGGATATTCACAAAGACTCTGCTCTTTGTTTTGACTTGTACATCTTGTAGGCAGGACACATTTTGGGTCAATAGCACTGTTGGTAGACTATGTTCCTTATTCTTCCACAGGGGATCCTGCCTAGCTACAGGAAATGGCCACTTCAGAACCCATATCACAACTTCTTTTATAAGAACAGGAAGTACTCAAACACTGAGCTTTCTCTTTGTCTTCAATTCTTGAACAGTTTTTTTTAAGATTTATTTATTTATTTATTTATTTATTTATTTTTAATTTAGTTACATTTCAAGCATTATTCTCTTACCTGATCCCCCCTTCCCAGGAGTCCCCATCCCATTCTGCCTCTCCAACTTCAATTGTCCTACACAGAGGCATCCATGGAACCTTCATAGCACCAAGGACCTCGCCTCCCATTGATGCCTGTCAAGGCCATCCTCAGCTACATATGCAGCCACAGCCATGTGTTCTACTTGGTTGGTGGCTTAGTCCCTGGGAGCTCTGGAGGATCTGGTTCGTTAATACTGTTCTTTCTATGGGGTTACAAACCCCTTCAGCTCCTTCAGTACTTTCTCTAACCCCTCCAAAGGGGATACTGCACTCAACTGCAGTGGTTGACTGTGAGCATATGACTCTGTATTTGCAAGGCTCTGGCAGAACCTCTCAGGAGACAGCTATATCAGGCTCCTTTCAGCAAGCCTTTCTTAGCATCCACAAGAGTGTCAGAGTTTGGTGACTTTATCTGGGATAAATCCCCTGGTATGATAGTCTCTGCATGGCCTTTCCTTCAGTCTTGCTTTGCATTTTGCCCCTGTATCTCCTCTGGATATTTTGTTTTCTAATAAGGGCCAAAGCACCCACACTCTGGTCTTCCTTCTTCTTGAGCTTCATATGGTCTATGCATTGTATATTGAGTATTTGAAGCTTCAGGTCTAATATCTATTTATCAGTGAGTGTATACCATATGTGTTCTTTTGTGATTGGGTTACCTCACTGAGGATGATATTTTCTAGGTCCATCCATTTGTCTTGGACAGTTTTTAAGGTAATAAAATATTATAGACATAATTCAAAACCTATTGAACATTTTACCTCAAAGCATTGTAACCCATCATGATGGTTAAAAAAAGTTAGTTTTTTATTTATTGTTTCCATACACAATGCTTTTATGAGCTGTATGAACATTTAGGTCCTCATAAATCACATTGTATTATTTTGACTATTTCAAAAATTTAGAAATGATGAGGTTGGGAATAGAGTACAGTTGGTGAAATGCTTATCTAGGATGCAAGGAGATTTGTGATCAATTAGAAGTAAGACAAAGCTGAGTGACGTTGTTGGAGCAGGGGCTGCATACCCATTACCCAAAATCCATAGTGGTGGAGGTAAGAGGATAAGAAGTTCAAGGTTATCCGTGGCAACAAATGGAATTCTGAGCCAGGAAGGTTACTTGAGGATCAACTCCCCTACCATATATGTGGGTTTTCTATCTATTTATCTATCTGTCCTTCTATGTATCTATGTATCTATCTACCTATCAATCTATGTATCTATTTACGTATCTATCTACCTATCTATGTATCTATGTATCTTTGTATATATCTATGCATCTATCTATCATCTATCTGTCACCCATCTATTATCTTTTACTAGAAAGTTTATCAAACTATTTTATTTTCTCCTTTTTAATCTATTTAATGTTATTGTTGAAATTTAGAGTTTTGATGCATAAAGCCATGATATCTTACCCATGATATTGTGTTCCATGTTATAAATATGCCAGTACTTACTAACTGGTAGTCCTGTTTAAGGCCCAAATTATTTCCTGTTTTGCTTCCAATTTAAACTATACATTTCATTATTTACTTGGTAATGTGTCTCACATTTCGTAGTGAAAATCCCACATTCTTAGGAAATGCCTTCCTTTAGTACTTTATGTCTCTCCAGTATTACACAGTATGATGTCTTCAATTCATGTTTCTTCCTTTGCTAAAAGTGTGAGGGAGTTCCTAGAAGGAAGCATCCTTGTTTTGTTTTGTTTTTGATTTCTTGTTTTGGAAGAAAAATATTAGTTAAGAATAAATGTCATTGTTCTTCAATAGCTCCACAGCTTCTATGTATCTCCAAAATACAGTTTAACTAAGTAAAATATTTTAACAATGTCAGATTTAGCAATTTTGTCTATTCCAGCCAAATCAGTTAATATGAACCATCTGGGCAAGAGAAATGTGCTGTTGTACATATTCAAACTATGTAGAAACCTGTCACTATGGTGTCCACAATTGTGATATATGTTCACGATGTTGATCAACACCATAAATCCCTGTTTTAGGTGTACATCTGCAGACCTAGTATATAGTATATAAATGACTCCTAATTTACAAATCTTTTTAGAGTTGTAGCTTTTATTTTATTTTTGTCTCAAACACACCTGTTCTTGAGCAACTTTAAGTTTTAGCCAGCAGAAATTTGCATAAGATTAGCCAATGTTCCAGCAAGCTGGTTGTACCTCAGACTGTGGTGAGGAGTCAACAGCTGTTCCTCACAGAAAGTACTGTAAACATATGAAAACATAGTCTGGAGATTTTAGTTCAGCCAGATTGTTATTTGCCTATTGAAATATTTTCTTTCATAAGGATTTTAGTCTCATTGATGCAGCTGCCATGAGATAAATTCAGATTGAATGTTTCTGTATTTGTTTCCATGTTGCTGCTCATAGAATAAGTCATACCTGTACATCATCTGACTTTAAAGAGGCTCACATATTTGGCAGTCACTGAATGCTTAGTATCAATATGGAGCATTAAACATGGATAAAGAAATCTTGGAATGTCTATATTTTACAAAAATCTATCTGCACATCTTCCCAAATCAAAACCTTATTCAAAAAAAAGACAAGACAAGAAAAGAAAAGAAAGAAAGAAAGAAAGAAAGAAAGAAAGAAAGAAAGAAAGCAAAGCAAAGCAAAGCAAAGAATAGAAAAGAAAAAAAAAGAAAAGAAAAAGGAATGGAGTTTACATAGGTTTGAAAACTGCATACAAACTTGAGGACCAGACTTCACTTCCCTAGCATTTTAAATAAAAACCCTGTAGTTACTTAGCACATTTGCAACCTTAGTCACTGGGGAGAGAGGATGGTCTTACCAATTAATTGACTCTCCAGTTTAACTCAGTAGTAATATCTGAGTACAAATGTAACACTGTCTTAGAAGGTTGATAATGTTATTAAAAGACACTAAATATTGGTTTCTGATCTGTATAACATCCAGACATGACCACATACATCTAAATGGACATGTGTACACATTGTATATGCACACACACACATGTACTACATATTCCCACACTCTCATATACTATATATTTTTGTGTAAGAGATTACACAGAAATTAAGAACAGACAAAAGAAGTGACATAAATTTTATTATGTTATACTCTTTATTAATTTCTCTGAACACTTCTATTTCATCCATAATGAGAGACAAAAAAAAATCATTCATCACATGGTCTTTGTTGTTAAGTAATCAGCAAGCGGTCCATCTACTAATTTCATAATATTCTTGAGACACACATGTGGAAAATATGTTTGGACATTTTCATTTTATTGAAAATATACTAGAAGGAGATGTGATATAATTTTGAGTAGTTCAAAAATCTGTAACTTCTACACATAGGCTATTGACCAATGAACTCACCTCCTAACCTGTTTTCCTGTACATTTCAAGTCCTGAAAGATAAAATTCCTATAATATGGATGCTGGAGTGTGCCTGAAGATAGCTTACAAAAGACTATATCAGATATTCTATTTTGAAAACCAACGTTTGTGATAATTTTGACCTTACATGTCTTGTTTTGTTTTATTAACAGAAGGATAATTCCTGTTTCCACCAGATTTTCAGGGTTTTTGGTTTGTCTGTTTTGTTTTCTGTTTTATTGTGTTTTGTTGTGGTGGTAGTAGTTTTGTAAAATATTGATGTAGTAGCATGTCATGTTTTTCTTTATGTTTTTTCTTTATACCTTAATTTTATTATTTTACATTTTGTCTTCTTTCCCCTATAGTAAATGGCTGGTAAGAGAACAAAAAATGGATAAAATCGCTGTTCTTGTAGACCTAAAACTGAAGTAAGAATATAGGACAGAAATATATCCAAAGTTAGGATAGCAGCAGCTATTATCCTGAGACCTGCCAAGTGTCTCACATTACAAGCACTGTTGGAGATTTTAAGTTGACAAAGATTACTTCCTTTGAGAAGAAAAGTCACAGGTGGCATAATGAATCAATTCTTTGTCTCTTTGTGGTAAAGCATTGTTCATGTCAGGCCAAGTCAAATATATATTTGCTTCAGTAGGAGACTTGAGTCTATAATGAAGGCAGAATTTTACCTTTTCAGAGGAGTGGACATCAATAGTAATGTTCAGGTCCACATAATGAGAGAAAAAGTTTGCTAGAACTGCTATGCTTCCTGTGGATATTTTAATCCCAGGCCCTCACTGAGTTGATATTCAGAGGAGTATTCTTCTTTCATATAGTCTGTGTAATTACATTTGTACAGGTCAATACTTGTCACAATCAGACTGAGGTATCAAAAAAGAATCTTGCTTTTTTACTTATGTCTATGTATTTTTAAAGAACTGCCCTAGCAAAATTACCATGATGTCATTTGGATATGCTTTATGTTTCCTGAGAATCCTACTTCAGTAATTTCAAAAAATATGCTCTGGGCGTGAAGTTGAAGTACTGAGACTAGATCTTGGCATAAATGCTGCATAGACTGAAATTAAACCTTAGAATAGAACATTCTTTTGACATCCAGTTTCTTTTTAAAACTCCACTCTGTGTGTGTGTTTATATAATTTTGGGTATATACATTTTTGTGTTTGAGCATATGTCTTTCTTTGACGCTCTGCATTCATGCATATCTGTATATTTGCATTTGTGTATGTCACCTGTGTGAGGGTGTATTGTCCATGAGCATAACCAATTGCTTATGTTCTCTCTCTCTCTCTCTCTCTCTCTCTCTCTCTCTCTCTCTCTCTCTCTCTGTGTGTGTGTGTGTGTGTGTGTGTGTGTGTGTGTGTGTGTATGTGAATGTATGACCACAGAGGCCAGAAGGGGGCATCAGATCATTGGAGCAGCTGGTGTTATGAACCACATGAAATGGGTAGTGGAAACAGAGTCTGGGTATTCTTAAATAGCAACAGATACACTAACCTGTACAGCCCTCTCTCCAGCAAGATTTAAAACCTGTCATATATGGACTAAAGCAGATTTTGGCTTTGTTGTTCCTTAATAATTTATAGAACCATATGTAGAATAATACTTTTTGTTATAGAATTTTTTGTTAACAATTTGAATATTAACACACTGCAGAAAAATGTATCCATTTATCCCTGAAGTAAAAATAGCTACAAACATCTAAAAGGATCTGACTCATTATAGACAACTCTACATAATTACTTAATAACATGCTATAGTTATAGGAGCTGGGTGAAAAAAGCTGTATGCCTAGACTGTATCATCGATTTTTATTATATGTCAATGGCTATTTGGTACTCTCTTCAGGATTTGAGTCTCCTTCACAAATAGTTTCCTGATTGTCAGCTGTTTTCAGCTTCTCCCATTGCTCAGAAGGCTGAGGAATAATAAACCTTGAGTAGATTAAGACTATTACAATGGCTATATTCTTCTGTAAGAGTGGTTTTCAGGTGCTTGCTGTGTAGTCAGGATCTGATAAGTAGGACCCAAGAAAAAGGTCAATTTTCTTAAGATAAACAGAAAAATGTATGAATTAGAAGCTAATTGTTCTTGCAGTCTCTATTCATCAGTGGCATTATCTCATGATGACAGGAAGTAATAATAGCAGCTGCAGTCCATTTAGTGTGACTTCAGGAAGGCTAGAAGGCTTTCCTGGGTATCTTCCTTTATCATTCTCTGCCTTTTAGGAAATATTTATTATTAACTACTTATTTATGTTTCTTTGTCTGCATATGCCACATATATATGAGTACCTCATTGGTCCAGAAAAGGCTGCCAGATCCCTAAAAGAGGTGTTACAGGCTATTTTGTGCTGTACAAAATGGGTGTTGAGAACTGAATCTGGGTCATCTGGAAGAGGAACAAGTGTTTTTAACTGCTGATGTGTTTGTCACTCTACTTTATTGTTTTTGAGACAAGATCTCTCAATGAACTTGAAGCAAAGCAATTAGATTTGGCAACACCAGTAGACAACATGATTCAAGAATCCTCTTGTTGATCTCTCCAGAACTGGAATTGGATGTATTTGATACTGTGCCCAGCTTTTTACATGGGAGCAGGAAACTGAACTTCTGTTTGCATCATAAACACTTGACTGGCTGTGAAATTTCCCTAGGCAATTTTTTTTTCACAACAGTCAATTACTTCTACAGTGTAACACAAAGTCTAAATGCAAGGTAGTCATTCATACTTAGATACTCTAAAATGTGAATAATCCTTATTAAACATCATCTTACATTTCAGACTCTTCACTTGAGCTAAAGTATTATTGAAATTTTTGTATTTGTGAAGAATAAAAAAAGGTTTCTGCATTACTTCCATCCATCAGGAAATGATTGAACAGCCACTGTGCTGTTGATGTTTGCTGAATTTAATGAAGACATACCAGTTACATGTGCAATCTTCCTCATTTTTACATAATCCAGATCAATATATGAGCAGAAGATCTTTCCTTGGCACATTTCAGGAGGAAGGATCTAATAATCTTATGATGTCCTTCACAGTCATATTTTGTCATATTTTCAAGTAATGAATATATATAGAAACAACTGATTTTCTGGGTTTATTTTATTATGTAACCTTTTACTTAGTGTCCTTTTATCCAGTTTTTCATTTAAATTAGGATAGAAAACACACTGGAAAACATCTATAATATGTTTTTTTATTGGCATTTTAATAACATGTTAGCCTAGAGCCAGCAGGGGTTGTGTTTATTAGTAGGAATGTGAAATGCACATAAGAAACACATACACACAAATACAGAGAGAGAGAGAGAGAGAGAGAGAGAGAGGGAGAGGGAGAGGGAGAGAGAGAGAGAGAGAGAGAGAGAGAGAGAGAGAGAGAGAATGGGAGGGAAGGAGAGGGAGAGAGAGAGGGACAGAGGCAGAGAGAAGGAGAGGGAGAAAACATACCTGAATTTTGTTTGAGGAACCTCATAGGTTGCAGAATTGTTGCTCAGTGTCCATAGTGAGCGAAAGGGTGCAGAATGTACATTATCTGTATGTTACAGTTGCACTTTGAAGATCTATACAGAATAGATAATGTATGTTCATGCTCAGTACTGCAGAATGGTGAGCATAAATATTTTAGGCAATGTACATGCATTTCTATTTTCATCATAAATAATTTCATTCACTTTCTATTAAATCATTTTTTCTGTGTTAATCTCATTAGAAATGAGGTGAATTGTAGATTGACTAGGTATACTCTGATTCTTAGGGAGATGTGGCATGGCTCTGCAACCAAATATGTTCAGTAGGAGAATTACTTAGGTGGCTAAAGTAGGACATCTGTATACATGTGGCCATCACACCAGCACACCCTGCAGGCTTGAGTTAAAAATATTCAGAAAAATGCATGGAACCTATATAAGTGTATATTCCCCTTGTAATTATTTCTTAAGTAACAAATTATATTATTTGCAAGCCATTGAATTATTTTGGGTATAATAACTAACTAGAAGTATTTCTATAAGGAGTGATCCATAGGTTACATGCACATGAAACTACATTTTTTATGAATAGCTTGAGCATTCTCAACTTTTCATAGATAGAACTGTTCTGAACCCATGTCCCTGATGTTAATGTAAAGCAACTCTAAAGATAACTCAAGTTACAAGTATTTAAACTGGTAAATTAACTGGTATGAGTTTATTTCAGTGGAATGTATATTGATACAGTCAATCTAGAGTTGTCTATTAATCACATAAATATGAAATAGAAAATATAAATCTAGAAATCAGGCAAACATAGACATTACAGTTAAGGGAAAGGATATGTTCCCATGTAAATAAAACACCAAAACAGGAAAAATGATAGACAAGGTTTACAAACCTTTGCTTATGGGCAAAGTCAGGACTGGACTTTGCTTTGATACAACACACAGGTACCAACTGCTTTTTTTTTTTTGTCTGTTTGTTTAAAATACCTTGAACCAAATAGTACATTTTAGCATACAAAAACAGCATAAAATACTCCAGTGTGCCTGAGTATATGTTTCTGTCTTAAGCAGCCATGTATAATAAGCTGCCCTCACACTGGAGGGTAAAGCTCAGAATTTTTTTAAGAAGTTTCAGGAACCTGAACATCTGACTCAGTAACACAATCTCTTTCTGGCATGGTCAAGTTCCTGAATGTAATCCTCCAATCTTGTAAAACAAAAAGGATAAAGAATAAAAATTAAAAGATGGGTTTAGTGGCATGAACCAGTAATCCTATCCCCTAGGAGGTAAATGCAATTAGATCCCCCTGAGTGAATCTCTGGGCACTTGATCTATCAAAATCTGTGATAGCCAGATTTAAAGACTCACCCTCTCTCCCAAAGGAAGTTGGGGATGAACAAAAGGAACAGTGAATAAATCACTTTCCACACAACTCTGAACACTGGGATTCAAATTTCCATGACCCATGTAAAAGTAAAAGACAGTGGTGGCTGTCTGTCACCCTGACAACAGGGAGGCACAGACAGAAATCCCTGGCAAAAGCTGGCTAGCAGGCTCCCAGATGCGAAGTTATGCCCTAGTTAAATAAACTGGTGACAACTTAGGATGGCACTCCAACTTCAGCAGCCCAACTTACACACACACACACACACACACACACACACACACAGCGGCCTGCAGCAATCGGGGAAAGAAGAGAGAAAAGGATAGGAGAGTGGTGTAAGTGAATGCAAGCCAGGGTATACTGGGGAAATAAGAGTACAAATTTCAGGATCAGGTTCTGTCTTTATACTGTGTTGAGGCTGGGTCTTACCTCTCTTGTTGCTCCTATTTTGTGTATATTCCAGCCTAGACGGCTGTAGAGCTGAATCCTTTCTTGCCACAGGAGTGCTGGGTTTACAGAATGTCCAGGTTTTTGACATGGGATCTGAGGACTGAATTAAGGTCCTCAGGGTAGTAGCAAGTGCTTTTTACAGCTGTTACTCATTGAGTTATCTTACTAGCCCAGTTCCAAATTTGAAAATGAGACCTTAAAATGTGTCACATGCTGTGGGATAAATACAATAACAAACCAATCTCTGAGAGTTGAAAACTACAGCCTATATATGTAAATTTGGATATAGTGTTTGGTTTCAGATCTGGAACAAGGGACTAAGGTACATATATTACATACCAGAGCAGATCTGGCTGCTAGGCTCTTCCAGAATTCCCCAGTCTCTACCTGGTGTACCCTGCCTCCAACCCTGACCTTTCCAGCCCAAGGGGCTGCACTGTCCTTCCCCTAGAGATTCTTCCCTATATAATCCAGACATTTTGTTCTCTCCTCTCTTCCTTATTCTCTTTCCTCTTCTCTCTCTGAATGCACATTGTTCTTTCTCTTCCTCCACCCATATCTTTCCTTTCCCATGGTCCTTGGTAACTTCCCTGGCAAATCTTTGGGACCACTGAATTTGTCTGAGAGCAGCTACCCAATAAACCTCCATTTAATATAATCTCATACTGCTTGAATTGACTCATTTCACCAGGGGAGAAATAACAACAGTACACTGTAATTGGATTTCAAGACATTATCAATTTCAGACCTTTAAAGAAAGAATGTCCAAGATTGTTTTCCAGCTTCTTTGCATGTGTGTTGATTACTGGATTTTTATAACATCTCAATTGAGAGTTTCTGCCCGATCTTAATCAGTTCCCTGAAAAAAGATGCAGAATTTTTACATATATTATAAGCCTTTAAAGCACTAGTGCTGGGCATAGATTCCTTCTACGTCATTATGTCTACTTCCCTGTCAATAATACCAAGTTATAATTTTCAGTGTTTCATTTGGAGTGTTCTTACCTCCATGTAACTAGACCTCATGACCAAATTACCTACCCCATGGCATCATCTCCTCTCTCGACCTACTTTTCCTCCATGCTATTCAAAGATACCCAGCCTGGGAACCAAAATCCACTCTTTCTCTCTTTTGCCAAGCTATAGGCTGTCAGTGTCTTTATTCACTAATCAGAAACAAATGGGTGGGGGACGTTACATAGTACTACTTGGGCCTACATGAAGATCTCCTAATCTCTGTGAGGCAAAGAGGGCCAATGTTTATCATGATAATGCATAGAAATAGTCCAAACCTTAACACAGGATTTCCTTTTTGAGTCCTTGACTGTGGTAGAGTTTCAGTATGGACTTATATATTGGTGTTTGTTGTGATATAGGTACAACTTACAAAAAGAACTCCCATACACATCTTTTTCTGTGTGTATAAATGCATGTGCGTGTTCTATATATATGCTCACATGTAGAGTCATGTTGAGTCTGGGTTTTGGAATCATGTATTTTTTTAATTTATTATTATTATTATTATTATTATTATTATATTTGGTTTAAGTCATTTCCCACCTTATTTTTTGAAACAGGTTCTCATTAAATCTGGACCTTGCCAAGTCAGCTAGTGTTACTGGCTCCAGCAGTAGTAATCTTCCTGGCTATAGTTCCCCAGTACTGGGATTATTGCCACATGTGACAGCACTGGCTTTTCCAAACTGATGCTAAAGACTTGAACACTGAGATGTTCACATTGACTCAACAAGCATTTTATCAACTGAGCCACCTCCCCCGAAGATTACATGTACATTGTTATTTTAAAATGCTTTAAAGTATTGTGTCCCATATAAATAATAACTACCCTCGATTCTAATTATTTCACAACATTATGTTTTATTGGTGGGGAATGGTTCTAATGCTTTGCCTTAATTCAGCTCCCAGAATCACATGGGAATCTGTGTTTTCAGACACTAAAGAAAACCTGCTCCCAGTTGATTCTGATTTTGGGAAATAAAGATAATAATGGCCAATGGCTGGGTAGAGTGAAAGAGGGAGGACTTTGAGACTGCACAAACAAGGAATAGAGAGAGGGAATGATGAGAATTCAATGACTCATAGAAAGGAAGTTGAGATTTAAGAGTAGCAGGAGAAAAAGCATCCTACAATGAAGGTGGAAAGGGAACACAGCCTTACAGTGGCATGCTACCAAGAAAGTAACAGGACAGCAAAAATGAAACATAGATTAAGAAGATGCTTAGCCAGGAATACTGGAGGGAAGAGTGCTAACACATGAGGAGGTTTAGAAATGCCCAACCATTGACCTAGTCCATGCATATCACAATTAGGTGGGGGTGTTTGTGTTTGTGTGTGTGTGTGTGTGTGTGTGTGTGTGTGTATGTGTTTGTGTGTTTCATTCATGCATTTTGACAAATCTTGGGTGGGTGCAGTAGTGTGCAACCTGCTAGACGGCAAAGCAGTTTAATTAATTCACTGCCACAGATGGTATCTTAGTCAGGGTTTCTATTCCTACACACATAATCACCAAAAAGCACACTGGGAAGGATAGGGTTTATTCAGCTGTTCATCATCAACATTGCTGTTCACCACCAAAGGAAGTCAGGACTGGAACTCAAGCAGGTCAGGAAGCAGGAGCTGATGCAAAGGCCATGGTGGGATGTTACTTACTGGCTTTCTCCCTCTGCCTTGCTCAGCTTGCTTTCTTATATAACCCAGGACTAGCAGCTCAGTGATGGCACCACTAACAATGGGCTCTCCCCTTGATCCCTAGTTGAGAAAGTACCTTACAGATGGATCTCACGGAGGCAATTCTTCAACTTTCTCTGTGATAACTCCAAGTTGTTTTAAATTGACACAAAACCAGCCAGTACAGATAGCATCAACATTGCTGGGAGCCAACCCCAGCAAAGGTGTTTCTTCTTGGTCCTTCTTGAGGCAGCGGAGGGGGGAAGAGAGTCGGCGGGGGTAAGACTTTGTCTTACAGAAAGTTTAGGGTTGTTGTATAATAAAAGGTTTACTTATCTAAATCTAAGTTACTAGGCTAACATAGCTGACCTGCCTTCTGTGTTCCTCTGGAGCCAGAGACTGCAGTCTCAGGCATTTAACACCTCATCCTAAAACAGCAGGAGATTAAGTAAAGGGTTAATTGCTAGAGCCTTTTCCCTGTTGTCCAGATGCCTCTTGCTTGTCAGTCTAGGGGGGAAGTTAGGAGCAATAAACTTCTAATGAACCTGGAGAAGAGAATAACACTTGTAGACAGAAAAAATTTCTACATACGTGAATATGCATAATCTCACATAAATTCACACATACATCTTCATACATCTTCATACATAGATTCACACATACATCTTTCACGCAGTCAGCTGGGCCCAGCTTGCATGCATTCTCACAATTTTATACTTACACACATACATGCACACATTCCCACAATTGCATACTTACACACACATCCATACTTACATATGCATATGGAGCAAAGACCAAGCACCGGTGCAGAAAGAACTCACTCATTCTGGATAAAAGATGGACTACAATATTTATTGCATGGAGAAAGAAAAAGCTTCCACCCTTTCAATGCTAAATGAATTAAATCCATGTTTGTAAGAAAAAGACTTTGTTTCTCTTAATAAGACTAATCCTGCTTTGTCCTTACCATGGGACCTGTCCTTTCCAATGGTAAGGAGAAGCCTGCCTGCTCCTTCTACTCTCTGCAACATCTTCTTTTTTCCTCTTTCTCTCTGCCTCCTGCACATTGTTATTCTCTTAGTTTATGTTACCTATAGTTTCTAAGTTATTCCACTCTGCATTATCCTTCTAGTCTTGTTCTCTTCTGACTAAAAAACTTCTCCTCAGTTCAGTTCTCCTCTCAGCTCTGTCCCTCTCATTCAGTTCTTCTGGTCTGACTTCTCTTTGTCCTCAGCCCTTAAACGTCTTTCCGAATGCATGATCACATGTTACAAAATTCATCATAAGTTCACACAGAAAACCAAGTCCTAAATTGAAATAGAAGCTTACAACAGAGAATGTTTACATGCATATCCATTAGGAGTAATTATCTAGCTATCACTTGTCTTCTCTACAGGTTCGTAGAAAGTTTAAAACCATAACTAAGTTATAAGTGACGTTTTGTATAGAAAAACCCAGTCAATATTTTACCTTCTGTCCTAACACCTATAATAAATCCTAGTTCCCTTATTATGACCTTTAGTTAATTGTTTTACAACCTCTTGGAATGTGCTCTGAGTAGGAGAAAGTCTGGTTGCCATCTAAGAGCAATTAACTTGTGACACTTGGGAGACTGGCAGAGTTCTCATTGCAGTTTGGCTATAGGAGGGATCCATTAGAAAAGAGCTTAGTAATCACAGATATAATTTTAGGAATTCTTATAGGATCATCATTAAAACTAAAGTCATCTGTTTGTCTACATAGCATCACTATAAGACATCTTCATGGATCTGCAAGGATCTGCTCCAAAGGAATGTGCTATTACTATTGATTATTATAAATGTATAATAATAATAACAACAGGAAAAGCATATAAATAGCAGGAAATCTTTCCTAAAATTAGTCCCCCACAGCCTTGCTGAATGGGGGCTCACCTGTCGCAGATTATATAATAATCCGAGGCAGGCATTTCAGGATGAACATCTGCTAGTATATTAGCTTGTCCCATTATGGCTCCTGACACAACATGATGGCAAAAACTCATTTTTAGGTAGCGGCTGGCCTCCATATTGCAACCAGGACACAGCTGGAGAGGCCCAGATAGACAGACTCCATCCAGGGCTACCATCGCGGGGGTGCTAGGCTCTCGCTGCCAGGCAGGCCCAGCTCCACCGAGGCTCTACAGGACTTCCCCATGCCCTCCGGCCTTGCATCGAGGCAGCGGGTGGCAGCCAGCTCGTGATCCCTTAGAGCAGCAGTCACACATAATCACCAGTAGAGAAACAAGAGGTGAGCCCAGCTTCACAGGAGATTCAAACACCAGCCAGTGACAAGGCCAACTAACACCAGAAATAACCAGATGGCAAAAGGAAAACGAAGGAACGTTACTAACAGAAATCAAGGCAACATGACAGCATCTGAACCCAGTTTGCCAACAACAGGAAGACCTGGATACTCCAAAACACCAGAAAAACAAGACTTGGATATAATATCACTGGTCAGGATGCTGGTAGCTGAACACATAGAAAAATCTCATGAAGAAATAGAGGAGAAAATGGATCAAAAGTTAGAAGCCTTTACAAGGAAAATACAAAAATCACTTCAAGAAATTCAGGAGAAGATGGATCAAAAAGAAGAAGACAATAAGGAAGGAAGACAAAAATCACTTAAAGAACTACAGAAGAACGTGGGCCAACAAGTAGAAGCTATGAAAGAGGAAACACAAAAATCTCGTAAAGAAATACATGAAAACACAATCAAGCAAGCGAAAGATCTGAGCATATCCACCCAGGTACTAAAAACAGAAGTAGAAACAACTAAGAAATCGCAGAGGGAGACAACATTGGAGATAGAAAACCTTGGGAAGAAATCAGGGGCCATAGATGCAAATATCAACAATAGAATACAAGAGATAGAAGACAGAATCTCAGAAGCCAAAGATACCATAGGAACCATTGATTCAACAGTCAAAGAAAATACTAAGTGCAAAAAGGTTGCAACCCAAAACATCAAGGAAATCCAGGACACAATGAGAATACCAAACCTAAGGATTATAGGTATAGACGAGAATGAAGATTTACAAGATAAAGGGATGGCAAATATCTTCTACAAAATTATGGCAGAAAACTTCCCCAATCTAAAGAGAGAGATGCCCATGAATATACAAGAAGCCTATAGAACCCCAAACAGACTGGACCAGAACAGAAATACATCTGGTCACATAATAATCAAAACTCCAAATGTACTAAACAAAGAAAGAATATTAAAGGCAGCAAGAGGAAAAGGCCAAGTAACATATAAAGGAAGACCTATCAGAATAACACCACACTTCTCACCTGAGACCATGAAAGCTAGAAGATCCTGGGCAGATATCATGCAAACTCTAAGAGAACACAGACTTCAGCCAAAATTACTTTACCCAGCAAAACTCTCAATTGCCATAGACGGAGACATCAAGGTATTCCATTACAAAACAAAATTTGCATGATATCTTTCCACAAATCCAGCCCTACAAGGGATAATGGGGGGAAAACACCAAGACAAGGACGGAAACTACATCTGGGAAGAAGCAAGATAGAAACCTCCTCTCATCAAACCCAAAAGAAGATAACCTCTCGAATATAAAATAAATAAATAAATAAATAAATAAATAAATAAAATTTCAAAAATGCCTGGAGGTAATAATTACTATTCCTTAATATCTCTTAACATCAATGGGCTCAATTCCCCAATAAAAAGACATAGATTAACAGACTGGATACGGAAAAAGGACCCTACATTTTGCTGCACACAGGAAACACATCACAGTGTTAAAGACAAACACTGCCTTAGAGGAAAAGGCTGGAAGACAATTTTACAAGCAAATGGTCTCAGGAAACAAGCTGGAGTAGCCATTCTAATATCAGATAAAATTGACTTCCAACCTAAAGTCATCAAAAGAGACTCAGAAGGTCACTTCTTGCTGGCCAAAGGGAAAATCCACCAAGAAGAGCTCTCAATACTAAACATCTATGCTCCAAATGCAAGGGCATCCTCATTCATAAAAGAAACCTTACTAAAGCTTAAAGCACACATTACACCTAACACAATAATCATGGGGGACCTCAACACCCCACTCTCCTCAATGGACCGATCAGGAAAGCAGAAACTAAACAGGGACACAGTGAAACTAATTGAAACTTTGGAACAATTGGATTTGGATTTAACACACACACACACACACACACACACACACACACACACATATATATATATGTATATATATATATATATATATATATATATATATAAAACATAAATATATATATGGAACATTTCATCCTAAAGCTAAAGAATATATCTTTTTCTCAGCACCACATGGTACCTTCTCCAAAATTGATCATATAATTGGACACATGACAGATGTCAACCAATGCAAGAAGATCGAGCTAATCCCATGCCTCCTATCAGATCACCATGGAGTAAGAGTGGTCTTCAATAGCAACAAAAACAACAGAAATCCCACATACACATGGAAACTGAACAATACTCTACTCAATGACAACTAGGTCAAGGAAGAAATAAAAAAAGAAATCAAAGACATTTTAGAATTCAATGAAAATGAAGGTACAACCTACCCAAATCTATGGGACACAATGAAAACAGTGCTAAGAGGAAAACTCATAGCTCTAAGTGCATCCAAAAAGAAACTGGAGAGAGCATACACTAACAGCTTAACGGCACACCTTAAAGCCCTGGAAGAAAAAGAAGTTAATTCACCCAGGAGGAGTAGAAGACGAGAAATCATCAAACTCAGGGCTGAAATCAATCAAGTAGAAACAAAGGAAACCAAACAAAGAATCAACAAGACCAGGAGCTGGTTCTTTGAGAAAATCAACAAGATAGATAAACCCTTAGCCAGACTAACCAAAGGACACAGAGACAGTATACAAATTAACAAAATTAGAAATGAAAAGGGAGACATAACAACAGAAACTGAGGAAATTCAAAAGATCATCAGATCCTACTACAAAGGTCTATACTCAAAACAACTGGAGAATCTGGAGGAAATGCACAATTTCCTAGACAGATATCAAATACCAAAATTAAATCAGCATCAAGTAGATCAGCTAAATAGTCCCATAACCCCTAAAGAAATAGAAGGGGTTATAGAAAGCCTCCCAACCAAAAAAAGTACGGGACCAGATGGTTTTAGTGCAGAATTCTACCAAACCTCCAAAGAAGACTTAACACCAATACTTTTCAAACTATTCCACAAAATAGAGACAGAAGGGACACTGCCCAACTCATTCTTCGAAGCCACAAATATGCTAATACCTAAACCACAAAAAGATCCAACAAAGAAAGAAAACTACAGGCTAATTTCTCTTATGAATATCTATGCAAACATTCTAAATAAAATTCTTGCCAACCGAATCCAAGAACACATCAAAACGATCATTCACCATGATCAAGTAGGCTTCATCCCAGGGATGCAGGGATGGTTCAATATATGGAAATCCATCAATGTAATCCACTACATAAACAAACTCAAAGAAAAAAACCACATGGTCATCTCATTAGATGCTGAAAAAGCATTGACAAAATTCAGCATCCTTTCATGCTAAAAGTCTTGAAAAGAGCAGAAATTCAAGTCCCATACCTAAACATAGTAAAAACAATCTATAGCAATCCAGTAGCCAACATCAAAATAAATGGAGAGAAACTTGAAGCAAACCCACTAAAATCAGGGACTAGACAAGGCTGCCCTCTCTCTCCATATCTTTTCAATATAGTACTTGAAGTTCTAGCGAGAGCAATTAGACAACATAAGGAAGTCAAAGAGGTACAAATTGGAAAGAAAGAAGTCAAACTATCATTATTTGCCGATGATATGTTAGTTTACTTAAGCAACCCAAAAAAATCCACCAGAGAATTCTACATCTGATAAACAACTTCAGCAAAGTGGCTGGTTATAAAATTAACTCAAGCAAATCAGTAGCCTTCTTGTACTCAAAGGACAAGCAGGCTGAGAAAGAAGTTAGGGAAATAACACCCTTCACAATAGCCACAAACAACATAAAGTACCTTGGTGCAACTCTAACCAAACAAGCGAAAGAACTGTACAACAGGAACTTCAAGTCCTTGAAGGAAGAAATCGAAGAAGACCTCAGAAGATGGAAAAATATTTCTTGCTCCTGGATTGGCAGGATCAATATAGTAAAAATGGCCATCTTGCCAAAAGCAATCTACAGATTCAATGCGATCCCCATCAAAATCCCAACTCAATTCTTCATAGATCTAGAAAGAGCAATTCTCAAATTCATCTGGAGCAACAAAAAACCCAGGATAGCTAAAACTATTCTCAACAATAAAAGGACTTCTGGGGCAATCAATATGCCTGACCTTATGCAGTACTACAGAGCAATTGTGTTAACAACTGCATGGTATTTGTACAGCAACAGGCAAGTAGATCAATGGAATAGGATTGAAGACCCAGATATTAACCCACAGACTTAGGGTCACTTGATCTTTTATAAAGGAATCACAACCATCTGGTGGAATAAAGATAGCCTTTTCAACAAATGATGCTGGTTCAACTGGATGTCAACATGCAGAAGAATGCAAATTGACCCACTCTTATCTCTTTGCACTAAGATCAACTCCAAATGGATCAAGGACCTCCACATAAAACCATACACACTGAAACTATTAGAACAGAAACTTGGGAAGACCCTGGAGGACATGGGCACAGGGGGAAAGCTCTTGAATAGAACACCAATAGCTTATGCACTAAGATCAAGAATTGACAAATGGGACCTCATCAAATTACAAAGTTTCTGCAAGGCAAAAGACACTGTCAGAAGGACAAAAAGGCAACCAACAAAGTGGGAGAAGATCTTCACCAACTCCACATCCGACAGAGGGCTAATATCCAATATATACAAGGAACTCAAGAAGTTAGATCACAAAGAACCAAATAAGGCTATCAAAAAATGGGGTACAGAGCTAAACAAAGAATTATCACCAGAAGAAATTCGGATGAAACACCTTAAGAGATGTTCAACCTCATTAGTCATCAGGGAAATGCAAATCAAAACAACCCTGAGATTCCACCTCACACCAGTCAGAATGGCTAACATTAAAAACTCAAGAGACAACAAGTGCTGGCAAGGATGTGGAGAAAGAGGAACACTCCTCCACTGTTGGTGGGATTGCAAAATGGTAAAACCGCTCTGGAAATCAGTGTGGCGGTTCCTCAGAAAATTGGGCATGTCACTTCCAGAGGACCCCGGCATACCACTCCTGGGCATATACCCAGAGGATTCCCCTGCATACAATAAAGACACATGCTCCACTATGTTTATAGCAGCCTTGTTTATAATAGCCAGAAAATGGAAGGAGCCCAAATATCCCTCAAAAGGAGGAATGGATACAGAAAATGTGGTATATTTATACATTGGAATACTACTCAGCAATTAAAAATAATGAATTCATGCAATTTGTAGGTAAATGGTTAGACCTGAAAATATCATCCTGAGTGAGCTAACCCAATCACAAAAGAATACACATGAAATGCAATCATTGATAAGTGGATATTAATGAGCCCAGAAGCTCTAAATACTCAAGGCACAATTAGCAAGTCAAATGATTCCCAAGATGAAGAAAGGAGAGGACCCTGGGCCTGTAAAGATTGGATCCAGTTTTGTAGAGAAACCGTGTGGTTATGGGGAATGATTGGAGAATAGTTGGGGTTAGAGAGGAATTATGGGATGTATCGTGGTGGGTGGGAACTGGGAAAGGGGAAAGCCTTTGGAATGTAAACATAGAATATAGAAAATAAAAATTAAAAAGAAAAACTTTTAGTAATCAATTGGAAATTTCCCAATGGAATATGTATGCCCCATTATATAAGATTAGGAATTAGGGAAAATTGGGTTGTTAGTAAGGTACAGATTTTGCATGAGCCATGTGGGAAATTTTTCCCTGCAGTTAGTAATAATACACAGAATTTAGGCTTAGAGTGGCTGGGAGCCCACTGCTGTGCAAAGAAACAGACTGGCTTCTCAGAGGCAGAGAAAATCAGATGGTAAATGGAGACGGAAAATCAAAGTATAATGTTAAATAACATTTGATTTATTTGTTTTTAAGAATAGAAGGGAGTATAATAATAATCGTTTAAGTGTTCTTATGTATACATGGAATAGAGAAATTTGTTGAAGCTTTTGATTTCAAACTGTAGGTTATACACAGGGGATAAGTAGACTAAATCTGTCTCAGACAGTAGAAACTCAGGCATTGATCTCAGTATTAAAAATTAATCATGCAAAAACAAAACAGGCAATAGTAGAGGAACACTATCTCAACAGACAATATTTGCTTAGATTGTTTTAATTGCTTGGAATTATTTTAAATAACAAAGATGATTTTAATGTTCCTATTTATGATACTATATAACCTCTGGGAGAGAAGTTGAGGTATTTATTTGATCCATTCTACATCTTTAATGATTTGCAGATACTAGACCAAGATCATACTTTTTGGGGAGAGAGGCTTTGTATTTGTGTTAATAGGAAAGGATAAAAGGCTTTGGACCCTTTCCAAAGGAATGTGGATCAAATCTGATAGTGGAAGACCCCTGAAGTTCTTGACTACAGACAGAAAACAAAAAAATCATGAATACCAAACAGGTTTGGTAACCTGAAATGACCTCCTCTTCCAGCCCCCTAGCTCCTGAAGCTGTTTACAGAGAATTGCTTCCCAAATGGGTTTAGGAATAACTGATGATTCCAGATGACATTGATTCATCCATCCATTCAGATGTGTCCAATCAAAACTTCAGCAATATCCTGAGCCTTCTAAGCTTACAGAGACTGTTTAACAGATGCCAAGGCTAGCTTTCTTAAATCTAACCAAATTTTTCAATATTCCTCCCTTTTCCCATCTGTTATTCAGCAGGAAGAACTTGTGGAGAATTGTTATCCTGATCCCTTTGGTTTGGGTATCTGATTATGGTTAGTTTATAATTACAGATAGGTTGTCCTTTTAAGGAATAATTGGAAATCGTCACAATTTTGAACAGGAAAAAAATAGCTAGGATGGTTTACTAAATTTATTCTTAAACATAGCATTATATTGTCACAATCTAACATTGGTTAAAATCTTTATAATTGATGCAACATTTAAGTTATAATGTTACATTGGTACAGAACGTATGGATGGCTACATATTTAAGATTTCTTTGATATACATGTCTTATATTGTTACAAAATTTGGCATCAATATTGTTACTCTTATATATGCATTGTGCCTATGCAACTCATTTAAGAATACAAAGCTTAGGCCCAGTCTTCCTAATAACTACTATTACAAACTGTTTAGGATGATTAACACAAGTTAAGGTTGAGGTAATAAGCTCATGGTTATATTAGATTCTTATATAATTCTATTAAGGTGTTTTCTACTATATTCATGTAGAAATAGCTAAAAGTAGATAAGGTTGAACAATTCAGGCATATTTAATGTAGATAGATCATCTTCAAAACATCAAAATCTGTAGAATATGACATTTAATATTAATTCATTATTAAAGATGATTTAAATAGGGACATGTCTTCCCCTGACACTACCCACTTCCTACTTCAAATAAGAAATTGAGCATCAAAACCTCCATATGGAGTTGCTCCAGATATGGCAAGATAGTCTCTGGAAAAAAATCATCTACAGAGAAAAACTATTGACCAAGAAAGGACACACAATGCAAGATTGTTAAAAGTTTAGCTCTGCCTGGACAGAAAAATAAATCCTTTAGAGTTTTGCTTCATTTCAAAGTCTGTTAGATGATCAGAAGTGTGAAGGCTGAAGACTGTTGCTCCAACATTTTGAGGAATGGGGGATTGTCCAGGTAGTCAACTGTCTATACAGATTGATTGAATTTTGGATGCTATGATTTTTGTGCTTTCTACATATTCAGGTAATAATTTGTTCTCAAATTTCTGACATGGTTAAATACTAGTTATAGTCTTATAATCAAACATAAGTTGTTTAGCATTGACAGAGATGATATAGATTCGAAAGGATTATTTTTATATGATAATGCAAACTAAAATCAGAACATAATTTAGGTATTGAATTGTAAGCTCTTAAGTTAGGATAGATGGTAGAGTGCTTTATCTAACTGACAAATATGATGGAGTGGCTGTTAATTATATATACTTTGTAATTTATAGAATTGTTATGCTTTTTTATTGAAGGGATGAGATGTTGAGAATAGATTCTAATGTTTAGAAATGCCCAACCATTGAGCTAGTCAAAGCATATCAAAATTAGCTTGTGTGTTTGTCTGTGTTTGTGTGTATGTGTGTCTGTCTGTCTGTCTGTGTGTCGTTCATTTGTGAATCCAGAGAACTCTTGGGAGTGTGCAGCACATGCATGACTTGTCAGAAGCCAAAGTTGTTGAACTAATTTGCTCTTACGTTTTATGGCCATTTACTCCTGCAGTTTATCTCTCTGTCTGATTCACTTTTGACCTGAATTAGCATAAGAACAGTCCAAAATATGAACAAGCATAAAAAATGAGAGTTCATATTTGTGATTTACCACGTTCTCTTCAGAAAACTAGTTTTAATTGTTAACTAGAGTTAGAATAAAAGGAACACATTAGACAATTACACTTGTGTTGCAGAAAATATTAAAAAAGATACCAAGTTCCCAAGCTACACCCAGATGCTCTCTGCCCAGCCATCTCACCACCTCTTGGCTAGCCCCCATTGGCAGTATTCCCTTCTCATGTTCATCTGCCTCAGAACCACCCTTACCTTCTCAGTCATCCACACCCTGTGGTTAGCGGTCATAATTCTCCTTAACACAGAATATCAAAACTCTAGAAACTTATAATTAATCAGTCAGATTTATATATCAATAATTAAATTTCCCACCTAAATAAGACAAATATTCTCCTGTAATTATCCATCCCTTATAAGATAATCATAACTACTGGTGGCTATTTAAAGCCATGCAGAATCTGGGTTGTCCTGTTCCTCCTCCATCTTCCTTCCTTCTCCACTTTTCTCTTCCTTTGTCCCAGTTGCTGAAACTCTATGCTCTGCCTCCCTTTTCCCTGATCAATCACAGGCTTCCTGTTGCACTAACATTTAACTTAATTAGGGGAAAACTCTGCTACACACTTGGAAGATGAAGATGAGCTACTACCGAACTTGGAGGATGATTGTGCCCATTAAGAAAGAAGGAGCAGCTTGCATTCCCACCAGCAGTGGAGGAGGGTTCCTCTTTCTCCACATCCTCGCCAACAAGCTGCTCCTTCTTTCTTAATGGGCACAATCATCCTCCAAGTTCGGCAGTAGCTCATCTTCATCTTCCAAGTGTGTAGCAGAGTTTTCCCCTAATTAAGTTAAATGTTAGTGCAACAGGAAGCCTGTGATTGATCAGGGAAAAGGGAAGCAGAGCATAGAGTTTCAGAAACTGGGACAAAGGAAGAGAAAAATAGAGAAGGAAGGAAGATGGAGGAGGAACAGGACAACCCAGATTCTGCATGGCTTTAAATAGCCACCAGTAGTTATGATCTGGAAATCAGTATGGCGATTCCTCAGAAAACTGGGCGTGATACTTCCGGAGGACCCAGCCATACCACTCCTGGGAATATACCCAGAAGATTCCCCAGCATGCAATAAAGATACATGCTCCACTATGTTCATAGCAGCCTTATTTATAATAGCCAGAAGCTGGAAAGAACCCAGATGTCCCTCAACAGAGGAATGGATACAAAAAATGTGGTATATATACACAATGGAGTACTATACAGCCATTAGAAACAATGAATTCATGAAATTCTTAGAGAAATGGATGGAGCTGGAGAATGTCATACTAAGTGAGGTGACCCAGTCTCAAAAGAATACCCATGGTATACAGTCACTGATAAGTGGATATTAGCCTAGAAGCTTGGAACACCAAAGACACAAATCACATATCAAGTGATGTCTCACAAGAAGAAAGGAGTGGACACTGGTGCTAGAATGGACCAAAACATCATTGTGGGAGAGTACAAGAACAGTAAAGTGGGAGGGGTGGATGCGGGAGCAGGGGGAGGGAAAAGGACATGTGGGGCCTTTGGGGGTGGGGAACCAGAAAAAGGGAAATGAATTGTAAATATAGAATATATACAATAAAAAAAATCAAAAAAAAAAAAAAAAAAAGAAAGAAGGAGCAGCATTTACACAGAAGATAAAGGCTCATTTTCACCTTCTAGGTGCACCAGAGCTACATCTATGAGTCAGGCATTGTACTGTTTACCAAGTCCTGATGAATACCTACTAAGTAGCAGAGCAATGGGAATTTGTGATGGTCAATATTGATCATTTCTTCAGGAACTAGAATCATGTAGGAGACAAATCTCTGGTTTGTCTATAAGGGAGTTTCTTTTCTATACTCTATTTATTGAGGTGCAATGATGCAACCTCACAATGACTGATGCTATTTCATGGGCTGTGTGTCTGGACTGAAAAAAGAAATGCAGGCTATGCACCAATGTTTGTCTTTTCATTTCCTAATTGTATGATATGTGACCACATTTCTGCTGCCAGGCTTTCCCTACCTGATAGACTGTACCCTTATTGAGAGCAGAGATAATAAACCTTTCTGCTATTGTTTTCTGCTATTTTCTTGGGGAAATGAGAATAGTAACATAATACTGACAATTTTTTTCCAATTAAGACTCTTTTATTGCTGTCCTGTAGTGATAATACATGCTAAATCCCTTCCCAGTTCAAACCGTATCTGACTTTGTACATTTAGCTTATTTCTTCTCCAATTGCTCCATGATGGAGCCAATCAGCAAGCCCTGCATCAGCAGTCCTCAGACAGGAGGGGAGACTGTGCAATTGCAGGCATCTCTGTACTGAGAGATCTTAAGAAACTACTTTGTTTATATTTTCCTTATTTCAGTGAGACATGATATTATGCATTTTCACATGGTATGAAAGTAAATATATTCTATCTACATCTGTACACTATGAATATTTATCTAGACAAACATTGCAGTTAGGTAAACAAATTGAAAATTTCTGTGACTGACCACATGACACACACAAGGGAAAATTTCATACATTACGTTGTGAAGAATTACCATCATTCATTGCAGCATAGTAATGTATGTAAAGGATAAAAATTATGAGACAGCATTTAGACTATGTACATGAAGTATGTATAAAATAATAAAGGATTTTATGTGCAATCTCCAATAAGTATTATTATACATAGAGAAATATTTCTAAATCAGAGTAAATTCATACTCAAAAGACTCCTAATCCCAAATACAGTGAATAAGCTTACTTAAGGCATGCCAAAAGTAATTATCATATCGTACCAACCTGTTTTGAGGTTTTTCTTTGTTTTATTAGATATATGCTTTATTTACATTTCAAATGATTTTACTTTTCTGGGTCAACCCCCCAAAATCCCATAAGCCATCTCCCCTCCCTCATTCCACAATCAACCTACTCCTGCTTCCCTGTCCTGTTATTCCCCTACATTGCTGCATCCAGCCTTTCCAGGACCAGGGACCTCTCTTCCCTTTGATGTCCTACAAGGCCATCCTCTGCTGCCTATGCGTCTAGAGCCATGGATAACACCATGTAGACTGTCTGGTTGATGGTTTTGTCCCTGGCTGCTCTTGGAGTACTGGGTGGCTCATATTCTTGTTCCTCCTATGGCGCTGCAAATCCCTTCAGCTCCTTGGGTCCTTTCTCTAGCTCCCCCATTGGGGACGCTGTGCTGATTTTAATGGTTGGTTGAGAGTGTTCCCTCTATATTTGTCATGCTCTAGCAAAGTCTCCCAGGTGACAGCTATATCTGGCCCCAGCCAGCAAGCACTTAAACCATGAACAGTTTTTAGTTCTTAGGAACAGGTATAGGAATGGGAGTTCCTGGTAAGAAGATGGTTATTGGCATGTGTTCTGAAACCAAAAGAACATACATTTTTCCAGAAGAAAAATCTACCTCCATCTGCATACTACCTTGCTTTCAATTTATCAATTTCTATATTATGGAAAAATAAAAAGTATTGGTGATTAAGTGGGCTGTTACACCCAGGAGCTCAGGGAACACCCAAGTTTAAGATCAGTTGGGACTTAGTCCACCAGGATGCTCACTGTACTCAGGAGCTGGGCAGCACCACTGCTGTCTGTGTACTTATCCTGCCAGGGGACATCTTCCCTGCAGGGATTCTTGTATTTAGAGGAAATCCCCAGCTTAGAGGTGAGGCTGCCATCTTTGCTGCTCTGACTGAGCATAAGGGTCCAGCCAGGAAAGCAGGGAACACCCTAGTGTCAGAGCAGTTGAGACTCAGTCTACCAGGGCCCCACCTACACCCAAGAGCTGGGCACCTCCATAACAATCTGTACCAGGGGAGAGACTGAGACAGGTTTGCAGGCACACAGGAGGGACAAACACCAGCCAGAGACAGCAGGACCAACTAACACTAGAGATAACCAAAAGAAAAAAGGCAAACATAGGAATGTTACTAACAGAAATAAAGGCAACAGGGTGCCATCCAAACCCATTCTCCCACAAAAAACAAGTCCTGGATACCCCAACACACCAGGAAAGCAAGATGTGTATTTAACATCACAGCTCATGATGCTTCAAGAAGGACATATATAGCTCCCTTAATGAAATACAGGAGAACACAAGTAAACAGGGAGAAGCCCTTAAAGAACTATAGGAAAACACAGTAAAATAGGTAAAAGAGGAATTTAGATCCATCCAGGATCTAAAAACTGAGGTAGAAACAATAAAGAAATAACAAGTTGAACAACTCTGGACATAGAAAAACTAGGAAAGATGTCAGGAGTCATGGATGCAAGCATCAAAAACAGAATACAAGCGTTAGAAGAAATAATCTCAGACATAGAAGATGCCATAGACTCAAAAAAATGGTCATTTCATTAGATGTGAAAAATCATTTGACAAAATTTAGCATCTTTTCATGTTATAGGTCTTGGAAACAACAGGAATTCAAGGCTCATACCTAAACATAGTAAAATCAATATACAACAAACAAGAAGCCAATATAAAACTAAATGGTAACTTGAAGCAATTCCACTAAAATCAAGGACTAGACAACAGTCCTCTCTCTCTCTCTCTCTCTCTCTCTCTCTCTCTCTCTCTCTCTCTCTCTCCATATCTATTCAATGTAGTACATGAAGTTCTTTCCACGTAGTCATGGCCTTCTCTTATCTCTCTATCTTCTCCTTTTTCCTTTATTTCCCTATTTCCTTTTCTTTCTCTACTTTTTTAATAATAAAACATGAAAACTATGAACTGTATCTTTTATTAAACCCACCGTGTAAGAGCCTGGAACAGGCCTCAGCGTGTCCAGCTTCCAGGGGAAGGTTCCATCTGCCTCACAGCCAAGCCGCGTCTCAGCCAAGCACCTTCTCCTTAACAGGTACTCGGGAGGTCTACGCCGCTCTTGCCCCCTACCCTTTTGCTTCTTTCCCACAAAAAAGATTACGTATTTTTCTTCAATTTTGTCCTAAACTATACATACATTATTTTCTCAATTTCTTTCCTACTTAAAAGGTTATATCTCGAGACAGTCTTTAAATATGAGAACTCTGATAAAGTAAGTTAACCAAGATCTAAAGGGATTTAATTTCTCTTTCAACATATATTTTGTATTGATTTTAGCACTTTTCTTAAGAAAAATAACACCTTATGGAACTAAGATTCTATGATAGGTTTATTGGGCATGCATATTTTTCCCTCACTTTAGGTATGAAAAGCAATAGATAAATATTTATATTACATTTATATCTAAACTGGAATTATATCAACAAACTATATTGTAAACATCAGGGCTAAGATAAATAAATGCATAGCTCATGCGTGGGGGACTGATTCGTTATTCAGTGTTAGTCAGATTGTTCAATATATGAATCATGTTTTAAGTATAATTCAATTCACATCACAATCTAGTTGGATATACTTTTTGCTCCTTTATATAGCAAAACCTCATGTGTATAAAAAAGTCAGTTATCCGTGGAGTCACTTGGGTGATAACAACCTCTAAAAGGTAGGTAATCGGTGAAGTTTTCAATGTGCAAATATAAAGATCTAAAAAAGATCCCCAGTAGTCATGTAACCCAATTGCAGTAGTGGGCACCTGTAATCTCATCACTGAAGAGGTGGACACAGGGAAATTTCTGATTACATTGGCCAATCATTTCAGCCAATTGGAGTTGAAGAACAGGCTTAAAGTGGAAACCTTGTTTCATCAGAGATGTCTGAGAACAATTGCAAGACTATATCGAAATTATCTTCAGTGTAATGTCCAGACCAAATTGCTCAACACCATGATTGAACCCTACTTTCCTTCCAGCAGTTGGTAGAGAGCACTAATGAGACCTACTGACATGGTAGTGAAACATTCCATGGTATCTGTTTCTATACTTTCAAACTCATCTCATTTACCTACAGATGAATGAGAACTACTTCACTTGGTCATTATGTTCAGTCTTACAACTGCCTCCACTTCCCTAGGCTGTTTAATGGCTGGTGCCCTTCTCATGTTTCCATGTCATCGCACCAGACATTACCCCCTTTACTATCCATGGAAGCCAGCAATATCAGGCCCTCATTATCACCCTGCAGGTTTTGGATGACAGGAACTTGATGGGTGCTTATGGTCACCACCATAGCCAATACTGTAGGTTGTCTGCTCTCTTACATAATCAGACATCTATGAAAGGAGTTAATGAGCCCATATTCAATGCAGAATAGGAATAACTGTTACTTTGTGAAAGAAACTATCAAGGAAGTCAAGATACCTGTCTTGTCTTACCACATGGTATCAAGATGGCAGTCACTTTCACTAGTAACAGAACAGCCATCTAGGACCTCCTTAAGTACATCTCAGAGCAATTCACAGCAGTGCCCATCCATAAAGTTGTCATCCACAGGTACATAGGAGAGGACATGGAAGAGATGAAGTTTATCAAAGCTGATATCAATATACATGAACGTGCCTGAGTATCAGCAGCACCAGGAAGCCAGAACAAAGGACAAGCATTTGGTAAAGAGACAGAAGAGGTGTTCAAAGGTGAACTCTATCATCACCTCAGACCTTCTAATTTCCTCTGTTTTCTTGAGGAGCCCTTTTACTGTTCAGAAAATTACTTCTGTTTTATCACATTTATTTCACTTTGAGACTTTCTGGGTGAGGCATTTGGACAGGGAGCTGACTAAAACCTCTGACCACGGCTTCTTTTAACTAACAGTTTTGAAGTCTTTCCTAGTTCATTTCTCAGGCTCTGGCAAGGAATTAGCAGTACCATTTCCTTTTATATAGCCTTCCAGCTACTCTGAGCCTCATGTGTCTTTGGAAATACCCCCCCCCAACTCTTCTTCCTTCCTTGGCTGCTAGGGAATACGACAGCCAGAGCAATAATCTAGAGATATCTAGAAACTTCTGATTTTAACTTTTTCCTATCTGCAACTATCTGGAAATGTTTGTTGTTACTAAATGAATGGATTATTTTCCAGAAGAAAGAAGACATATTTTTGCTTTTGCTGTTTCTCCATTTCCCTTAGTTTAGCCCTATACTACCATCAGGTTTCTATTTTATTATGAACTTGCTACTTACTTTCATATTGAATGAAGTTCTTGTCCCATGAACCAATAAAAGAAAAAAAAAGTAGGACAAACCAGGAACAGGTCACCTCTAGTCTCATCAGTGTGATTAGAGACTTGGAATGCAGATGACCAGATGATAAACTCTAAAGGTTACTAAAAGTTACTAGTAGTTACTACAAGTTTAAAATTACTACTGATATTTTGAGACAAATATTTCTAGAGGAATTTCCTTCTCTTTTATTTTTTTGAGTCTATCTACCTCCTTTTCTTTGTTTCATATAGTTTATAGTTTTATTTCTAGTAGCTGGAAAGCAGTGACCGACACCAACCATGGAGAGAGGGAATACTTGATTTTTCATACATGTTTGGAATTCCAAATAAAAAATAACATTTCCACTTTTTATCAGAACATTTTATCAGTAGATTTTACATTTTATTTATTTGATTGTTTATTTTACAATAGTATTTCCCTTAGGAAAGCCCAAAGTGTACTTTTACATTCATGGGATTAGATGGTTTGGGGGAAGATGCTGTTCATAAAAGAAGCATGGATCCAACCAAATCATAAGGAGACTCTGTGTACAAGAACAGATGGATAAGGACAAACAAGGGAAACACAGTGGCAGAGTGTGCCGTAGCTGAGAACTTGGTACTGACATGATTGCATGGCCTTATCTATAAAGTTCAGTTTCTTTACTAGCACTGGCTTAGGAAGAGGCAGCTGTTGATTATCATCTTGAACACTTGGCTGCAGGGCACTGATGGCATACTTTTCTTCCTATGTGTCTTTTTTGTAGAAATAGTTAAGGGCCCGATTAAGGAAAGACTTCTTTGAACTTTTATTTCTTTTGGCCGTATCCATTGATACAAGCTTGTTAGAACCCTGAGTCTGTTATTATTGATACAGATATACATCATTGGATATGATGTTTAATTTGGAAATGAGAAGATTTTCAAAACATGAATGTCAAATGGCCAAATTGAATTGATAGTAACTATGATTTATTTAAAGATGCCCCTGGATGTTGATTTTAAGTATACAAGCATTTCACTTACTAAAAGAGGAAATAACTAAGGAAAGTAGAGAACTAGAAATGGTCTCTGCCAGTTCAAAACTCACTAATAATGAAACTTGGAGAGTCTGAAGCTGAGAGGTATCTCTTGCCTGGAAGAACAGACTTCCAAAGCAAGCTAAAAGCTCAGATTCCAGAGCCTTTGTTCCCAGTTCTGAGAGAATTGGTGGGAGAAATTATGAGAATTGTTAGTGTGTATGTGCCTATGTTTTCTGTATTTTAACCTTGATAAAAAAGTAGCCTTGATAAAAGGCATTATTGATCTGGTGTAGGATAATATTCATATTTAGGTTTAGAAGATTCTGTAGACATTAACAATAAATACACAGGGATAAGAGTGTAGGTAGTTTTAGATATCCCAACTTTGAATGTTTGTGGTAACATTTTGTTTCCTTCTATTCAGTTTTTCATACGTACTTTCAGTGTAGAAGAGAGAAGATGCCTATGTTTAAAGATTATATGTTTAAAGATTAGCTTAGAGGAGAAAACAGTTCCAAACATTATGACTTCTTTTAATGTGTGTGTGTGGTGTGTGTATGTGTGTGTGTGTGTGTCTGTGTGTCTGTCTGTGTGTGTCTGTGTGTGTCCCTCTACATGTCTATGTGTCTGTGTGCATGTCTGTGTGAGTATGCATGAACATATGCCATGGCACATGCGAGAAGGTCAGAGGGTAATCTCTGGTGCTGAGACTCACCACCACCTTGGTTGAAGCAGATCTCTGTTTGTTGCCCCATATGGCCCCAGTCTTCCAGGGATTCACCACTTTTTGCCTCATATCCCACTCTAAGTTCACTAGGATTGTGCATTTATCTACTATGTCTTTTTTTTTACTGTAAAAGTGATATTAAACTTTAGAACTTACAGATCTTATGTTGACATGTTTATATAAAACATTTTTTATTCTGAAAAATATGTCTGTTTCTTTGACAAAAAACTAATCATCCACTGTCTCTAAAGCTGACACTCATTAACAGACTCATAAAATCCAAATTGGCTGAATGTATCACACTGAGTAGTACAATTTCCACAGAAATATTCAACTCTAAACTGACTTCACATAACCCCAAATCTACATGATGTGTGGATAATGCAGAAATATCCAAGATTTACTTAAGATCCTAAAATTTTCACAAGAAAATGAGCTGTTCTGTTGAATAAGTTTCAATTAGCAATAATCACACCTCAGATAAACTTCCTTGGCTACAATACTGCCAATATGCAAAGCTTACTCTGTTTTAAAAAATAAACAAGTCCTGACAGAAGTCCTCCCCTCCTGCTATGCTCAGTGTGTGGCCAATCCTCCTATTGACCTGGAGGAGAAGCTTGTACCAAGAAGGGAGAGAACAAGTGTGCCCTTACATTTCTTGCTATTGGTTTGAGAGGCAAATAAGATTGGAACATGAAACTGCCTGAAATGTTCCTTAAGCTTTTAGTTGTCTTGAGCCAGGCTAAAGGAAGATTTGTTCTCCAAATTTATATGGAATTTCAGGAATAAATTTGGATTTAATAAAAGTGTTTCATATAATTTAAGTACAAGGGTTAGGACAAAGAGGTGTGCTGCCTGAGTCCTGTACTACTTGCCCTAAGCTATCTGCCCTTGAGGGTTAGAGGTGAGGTGGCAGGGAATCAACTACACGGATTCCTGGAGCAGGTGAAAAAGGCCACAGCAAGCACTCCTGAACACTGCTGCAATCTGCTTTAATACCCTCCACTCATGCGCCATTGGTTTCAAGAAAGTTTCTCTTCTAAATATCACTTCCCAATGTCTGTATCCTTGCTTTCTCGGGCAGTCTTCAAATATGTCCTTCTGCAGGAGATGACTTTGCAGCGGCAAGCTGCCTCCCCATTTGCACCAGTGTTTAGGTAGAGTTTGCCACCCCCAATTCCTCCTAGAGTGGTGAAAAAGAAAAAGACACAGCATGGTGTATGCTTCTCTAAGAAGAGTCAACTTCGCTGTGATTACAACTGACCTGTAGACCAGTGGATTTAGTTACTATACTTAGCAGGTTACTACAGAATGTAAGTGAGATTACAGGGCTTATCCAGAGGAGAATCTGGCAAAATTGTCATCGACAAGGAGAAACTCTAGACCATGGTGAGACAGGATGGGAGGGAACAACTCTGGTTCGCAGAGACACAATCTTGTATGAGACTCCTAGGAAACCTGAGAAGAGGAAGAGATTCCTCTCCAAAGTCATAGTTTCAGACACAGTGACAGTTTATATTGAATGTTTACCTGAAATATCTTAGAATCACCTAGGAGAGTGATTTCTAGATATTCTGGTAATAAGGTATTTTGATTAGGTTAATTGATTTGGAAAGAAAAAACATCAATTGTGGGCAGCACCATTCATGAGCAGAGATTTCTTGCATTCCTTGCACCTATCTTTAAAATAAACAAACTGGTGGTGTTTTTTCTACTCTACAGTAAGAAATTATGAGACATGTATCTCCAAACTCATGTCTCATTCTTGTGCAAAAGATGTGCTGACCAACTAATATATCTCCAACCCAATATATGATATGTATTCATATGTGTGTATGTTTATATGTGGGGTGGCACTCATATGTGCATTCACGTGTATACAGTCATGTACCACAGTATATATGTGGAGGTCAATGGAAACTTTGTTATAGTCAATTCTGTCATTTCATATTGTTCTGAAGCATTGTATCATTTATTGCTTATGCCTCTGTACATACAAGTTATTGAAGCACATTCTGTTCTCACCTTAGAAGTGCTAAGCTCATAATACAGATTTGAACCATGCCATCTGAATTTTTACATGATATAGATAAATTAATATAGATTACTAAGATTATAAAGCAAGTTTTGCCTATTAAGTCAGATCACTGACCCTGGGACCATTTTGGAATCTACCATATACTACTGACCCTTGTCCTAATCCCTACAAATAGGAATGGAGAAAATATATACCACAGATTAGTTAATAATAAGTTTGGGAAAGAAGCATATTGACATATCATAAAAATACATTAAATAACTTTCATGAATGACATCATAATTAGGTAGATGTTGGGGTACCATTCTAGACTATTAGATGTAAGTCATAACTAGGTAGGTGTTAGGGTGATATTCTAGGCTAATCCATGTAAGATGCCATTTAGTATTTACAGAAATATTATGGTTTTAAAGTTTTATTTCATTTGAATTTGTATGTGTATATAGACTGTGAGTGTGTGTGAGTATGTGCATGAGTGTGTGTGTGTGTGTGTGTGTGTGTGTGTGTGTGTGATGGTGTCAGTGTCTATGGAGACCAGAAGAGGGTATCAAATGTCCAGAAGCTTGAAGCTGCCCACTTGGCCTCTGGGAATTTTCTTTAGCAAGATCAAAAAGCACGTTTCTTAACTTTAGACCCTCTTTCCATCTCTTAATATTCTTTTTGATAAATACACAGAGAATTATGTGAGCTGTCTTAGGAACCTGCTATTTAAATATAGTAAGCACTCCATCATATCCAGAATGTGTACATGCACACCCAGTTTCCAAACTACAGTATCATTGCTTAGGAGGAACAAAGGCTGTGCTTTGTTTTTACACCCAGATTTCCTTGGAACTTAGTAGGAAGAAACATCACATAATTTTTTGTCTTTCTATTGGCCTTTAAGTAGCACCATTCTTCAGTTGTTTCACATTGTCCATAACGGGAGCATTCTCCAAATCAGCTTTTATGTAGCAAACATGATTTTAAAACGAAGTATAACCATTCATCTTTATAAAAAGCAATTGCACTGCTCTGTTGCGAAAACCATGGCCTCAACAGAATCTTATTTACCCTCTAAACACTTCTAAGATGTATATGTTTCATAAACTTATAATTTATTGTTAGATTTGGATTGGAAGGTAACAGCTTCATTGTCAGTTAAAGCTAAGTTGTGGAAATACTCCTGACTGGTTGATAAGAATCACTTCAAGGAAACATCAGAAGGGGATAAATGGATTTTTTAATTAATCTTTCCAAGTGCTTGTTTGTGGAGATATAGCTGAGAGATTTTTAGCCTGGGAGCTAAATTTCCTCCATGCCTCAAAATGTTAAAAAGTAAAGTGCTATTAGTGCACTTTCTATAGTGTCAGGATATGATTCAAGGTGTCAGAAGAAAGACACTGGGCAAATTATCTCTTGTACATTCGGTTCAAGACATCAGTTCTGGGAATTGCAGAGACTTCTCTTGATTTTAGAGAGCGTTCTCAATTAAAAATCCCTTTGAAGCTAAATTAATGCCCAAATAGATCATTAACAGGGTCATATTGGTAGCAGATTCTCTCTCTCTCTCTCTCTCTCTCTCTCTCTCTCTCTCTCTCTCTCTCTCTATTTATGTGTGTGTGTTTGTGTGTGTGTTAATTCATAATTAAAGTACATGCATATGGGTACAAATATATATATGTATATATATACATACATATATGTGTATATATATACATATATATATATATATATATATATATATATATATATATATATATATTCAGCCAAATGTCACCCTTGGGTAACTCTCTTAGTCATTGTCCACTTTGTGTTTGGAGAAAGGCTCTCACCCTGGATCTGTGCCTCAGCAATGCTGCTGGACTAGCTGACTACTAAGTGTTGGGGATACCCAGGTCTTCTTGGCCTTATGTTTGAACAAATGTGTTACCACATTCAGCTTTGTTTTTATTTTGTTTTGGCCCCAAGGAACCAAATTTAGGTTTTCATGCTTGAACATCAAGTCCTTTACAACAGAACCATCTTCATGTCTGTGAATGATTTTGAGAGGAAAGATGAACAGATACAAATCTTTAAGTATTCATGATGGACAGTTTAGGTAATGGAAAAACCACACTGGAGCAAGGAATATCTTGACAATAGAGTAGAAAACCAAACAGAATAACACACTCAAAGAATAATAGGTGAAATGGTCTCTTCTGGTTTTCAGCTTCTTAGTATTGAACAAATCCTGCTTCAGCATCCTGCTACATTATTGGATATTCAATGAACTGTGGGAAAAGCCCTGAGGGGCTGCCTGTTTCTACCCATATCCAGACATGTTTGTACCTCAGCATAGTCAGTAGATGCAGTCAGAATCCTAGAAGCTAGAGTTAGAAGAATTTTACCAGCACAGAGCCAATCCTAGGGGCTTTGCTTGCTCTTTGGAATTTAGAACATCTATTTTAACTAAGCCATGGCATTCTAGTTTTTTTTTTTTACTTTTTTTCTTTTTTAAGCATCTTTTCATAAATAGTCATTTCTAGAACATGGTCATTCAACAAATCATAAAAGAGCCTCCTAAGAGGAAGGGACTTTCCCAAAATAACAAAGTGATGATATTCTTGCTGAGTTTGAAATCCTGCAGCTTCTACTCTCTATGTTCCATTCACTAAACTCAGCCCTCCCTGCTGTGCTTTGATTCATCCAGCTTAAAATTGACCTGTACCTTTTCTCATATTCCTGTTCTGTGATTGTTAACTCAAGCTACATCCCTGGGTAAATCACAAGAGATGGATAAGGAGTGAATACTAGATTGTACTGTTGGTAACCTTTTAATTAAATCAATGGTTTGAGCTTCTAACAAGGAGAATGTTCAGATGAATAGAGGGATAATAACTTGAAATTTCCTAATTTGTCAGGCACCTTGAAAGTGGCATTCTTCCATTTAAACAGAGGAGTTGCTTGAGAATAGAAATCTTCAGAGTTATTATTGTTGGAAATGATCCTTTATGTCTATAGTTGATCTGCCATGGCTCCACACTGTCTGTGAAGGAGAAGAAGGCTGGCTCCCAGAGGGCATCTATTAACAGCCCAGAACACAGACTGGACTGTTATTAATGGTAAATGAGCTGTGGCTGGTATTGTATAAGACCCTCTCTTCACTCTTGTCAATCCCTGCATCTTATTACTTTAGGAATTCTGCCCAAGTTCTTCTCAGGTCTGCTCTCCTGTGTTCTCAGTAGAGCAGGTAGCCAAATTACTTTACACGTGGAGAGCTAATTGTGTTTGAGGCAGGGCAATATCTTAATTTCCTGGAGGTAGAAGAAGGAAAAATGTCTATAGAATGTATTTTTAGTTATCATAGTGACTAAATTGGTCTCTTAGCTAAAGGGAGGCTGACACTAGTCACTGGCTGAGTCCCTAAATGCTTCACATCTGATATCAAATTACATTTGTTCTTGCACATTTTATTCTATGAAAGGCATGGTGCTTTCCATGGTATGATTCAGAGCCCTCTATATCCTCTGTACATCTTGGTTACTGAGTCAACAGTCCATCAAAACAATTCAGAAACAATAAACCCCATATAGTTTAGGCTCAGTTTTGAATAACAGTGTAACCCCTTTCAATATAGATGACTTATTGCTTATATTCCAGGGGCTTTTGTGTTCTCATCTATCAATTGGACATATGTTTTTCTAGTCAGGCCATTTTTTGGTAAGAATTAATTTTAAATGTCATTATTTAACAGATGAAATTGTGTGATTATGCATTCCCCAAAGATGTTTTATTCTCAGTATCTTCATTCTTTGTTCTGATTTCAAAATTCACTTGGTATGGGAATGGAACATACATGTATTTCAGTCAATGACTGAATTTGTAATGTAAATTGGAACCATGATGCTGGGGAGAGTGCTCAGTTGTTAAGGTACTTGGAGTGTAAAGAGGCCTGGGAACACAGGAGAGCTGGTCTACTGGGAGTGCCTATATACCTGTGTGTACAGAGAGAAGGAGAATCCAAGGAGTTCATATATACAGGCTTGCAAGACAGATAAGCCACATTCAGAGACAGCAAGGTCAGCTAACACCAGAGAAAACTAGATGGCAAAAGGCAAGCACAAGATCATTACCACAGAAACCGAGGCAGCATGGCACCATCAGAAACCAGTTCTCCCACAATAGTCTCTGAGTGGTCTTTCCTTCAGTCTCTGCTCCACTCTTTGTCCCTGTATTTCCTTTACAAAGGAGCAACTCTGGCTTAATATTTTTGAGTTGGGTGTGTGGCCCCCATCCCTCAAATGTCTCCAATTTCCAAATCCTAGAATTATAGGTGCAAACTATTGGGCTGGTTTATGTGCTTTCCAACCCAAGAGTATCCAAGTATTCTGTGCTTGCTGTGTGAGTATTTTGCCAACTGAACTATATGCCAGTCCTTGAGGAATCCTTAGATTATCAAAAGAATGATAATTAGGTGAATCCCTTAGTGAATCTTGAAATATATTTCTGTAAAGGCAATGGCAACCAAAACCACTGAGGATTTAAAGGAGTTCTTACTATTGGCCAAATAAACACAGTTGCTGACAGAAAGAAAACATGTGGATTACTGCATAGCTACCATATAGTAGTTGAAACCCAAGAAGACTGACTCCAACTATAAACTGGTCTTAAGTAAATGCAATGCATAGTTATCCTCACAGATGTGTTGGGAAAAGAAAGGCAGTCTGGGAGCAATTTTTGATTTAACTGCACACATATTGGGTCTTTCTGACAACTAAATAGTGGAATAGCAAAATAATTTTTGATTGGCTAATATTTGTTTTCAAGGTATATGGGTATACTTCTTAATAATTCAAAGAGATGTCCCTCTACCATTGTCAGCTTTTTCATATGTCGTGACTTGTTATTCACCCTCTGAGAAGTGGTCTTCTTGCCAGTTGATGTCAATTTAAATTCCTGAGGAGCGTCTGAAAATGGGTGTTACTGTCACCATAGTTAAAAACAGGTAAGATTGGCTGGCTTCCAGAAGCACCTCATGGAATCCTCACCTCATCCCCTTCAGTTTATAGTGAAGATGAATTTGTAAAACAAGTCTTGGTCAAGTTCATTATATTTAACTAGAGAATATTTAATGTATATTTCATTAAAATAATTCGGTGTGATGTATATGTAGTATGTGCTTCAGTATATGCACTTGTATGCATGTACATGGAGATGCCACTTATTATCAAGTGGCTTCCTCAATCTTGTTCATTCTAATTTTTTGAGATGGATTTAATCACTGTTTGCTCAAGTCTTTGAAGAAAGAAATCCAAGAAGACCTCAGAAGATGGAAAAAATCTGCCATGCTCTTGGATTGGCAGGATTATAGTAAAAATAGCTATCTTGTCAACAGCAATCTACAGATTCAATGCAATCCCCATGAAAATCCCAACTCAATTTTTCATAGAGTTAGAAAGGGCAAATCTTAAATTCATCTGGAATAACAAAAAAAAACCCAGGATATCTAAAACTATTCCAAAACAGTAAAAGAACTTCTGGGCAAATCAGTATCCTGGACCTCTAGCAGTACTACAGAACAATTGTGTAAAAAACTGCATGGTATTGGTACAGTGACAGGCAAGTAGATCAATGGAATAGAATTGAAGACTTGGAAATGAACCCAAAAACCTATGTTCAATTGATCTTTGACAAAGGAGCTACAACCATTCAGTGGAAAAAAGACAGCCTTTTCAAAAAATAGTGCTGGTTCAACTGGAGGTCAACATGCAGAAGAATTCAAAGGGATCCATTCTTATCTCCTGTACTAAGCTCAACTGCAAGTGGATCTAGGACCTCCACATAAAACCAGACACACTGAAACTAATAGAAAAGAAACTGGGGAAGACCCTTGAGGACATTGGCTCAGGGGAAAAATTCCTGAACAGAACACCAATTGCTTATGCTCTAAGAGCAAGAATAGACAAATGGGACCTCATAAAACTACAAAGTTTCTGTAAGGCAAAAGACACTGTCAAAAGGATAAATCAGCAACCAACAAATTGGGAAAATATCTTTACCAACCCTATATTCGACAGAGGACTTATATCCAAGATATAAAAAGGACTCAAGAAAGTAGATTCCAGAGAGCCAAATATTCCCATTAAAAAATGAGGTATGGAGCTAACCAAAGAATTTTCACCTGAGGAGTATATAATGGCTGAGAAGCACCTAAAGAAATGTTCAACATATGTAGTCATCAGGGAAATGCAAATGAAAACCACCTTGAGATTTCACCTCACACCAGTAAGAATGGCTAAGAACAAAAACTCAGGAGAAAACAGATGCTAGATAGGATGTGGAGAAAGGGGAACACTCCTCCACTGTTAGTTGGGTTGCGAGCTGATACAACCACTCTGGAAATCAGTCTGGTATTTTCTCAGAAAACTGGGCATGATAATACTGGAGCAACCCACTATACCACTTCTGGGCATATACCCAGAGGATTCTCCAGCACGTAATAAGGATACATGCTCCACTATGTTCATAGCAGCCCCATTTATAATAGCCAGAAGCTAGAAAGAACCCAAATGTCCCTCAACAGAGGAATGGATATAGAAAATGTGGTATATATGCACAATGGTGTACTATTTAGCCATTAAAAACAATGAATTCATGAAATTCTTAGACACATGGATGGAACTGGAGAATATCATCCTAAGTGAGGTAACCCAATCACAAAAGAACACTTGTGGTATGCACTCATTGATAAGTGGATATTATCCTAGAAGCTTGGAATACCAAAGACACAATCCACATATCAAATAAAGCCCAAGAAGAAGGAAGGAGAGACCCCTGGTCCTAGAAAGGCTCAGTGCAGCAGTGTAGGGGAATACCAGGTCAGGGAAGTGGGAAGTGGTGGATTGGGGAACAGGTGGAGGGAAGAGGGCTTATGGGACTTTTGGGCAGGGGGGATCCAGGAAAGCAGAAATCATTTGAAATATAAATAAAGAATATATTGAATAAAGATTAATAATAATAATAATAATAATAATAATAATAATAATAATAATATGATGGCAAAGAAGAAAATAAATACACCCTCAAATGCAATTTCAAAATAAAAAAAAAAACTAGTTGTCCACAAAATTCTATGTACTGTCCTCTGCAGCACCAGGATTGCAGCTATGGGCCACCCCTATTCTGGAGCACCAGAACTGCAGACTTGTACCAAAATCATTCTGAGGATGAGGATTGTAGATATGTTTCACACTCCTCTGAGAACCCAGGTCTACAAATGTGAGCCAAACCTCACTTTGAGTTTCAGAGCTATACATGTTAGCTAATCATAACTCTGAGAATCAATGTTGCAGGTGTGTACTAATCATTACCTGAACACCAAGATTGCAGATAAGTGCCAACCGTAATTCCAAGCACCAGTATTTCCATCATGTCCTATGTTTTATATGATCATGAGACTCAAACTCATATCCTATTGCATGCAGTTTCTACTACCCAGATTTAGTCTTTCAGCAGACCTCACTACCAGCCTCCACCCTGGTTCCCTTGAATCCACAGATGAAAGACACATCCACACACACAATAGCTTGTTTTTAATATGCTTTTAAGCTTAATTACTGGGCACTTATTAGCTGCTCACTGCTAATGTGCCCTCACCTTACCACCCAACTCAATATTACTAAATCTGCCCTCAACTTAGTTTTCCAGTTTTCTTCTCCTTGCCCTTACCTTCATTCCCAGCTCAACACTAAATCTACCCTCAACTTAGGTCCTCAGTTACCTTAGTCCTAGCTCAACACATCTAAATCTACCCTCAACTTAACTGCTAAGTAGGGGAAGTGGCCAATGGCCACTCCACAAGAGATCTCACATGGCTGGTGGCTCTCTCTTCCTCTGAAGTATGGCAAATTTACTTTCCTCCTTCTTCTCTGCCAGTGGAATCCTGGAAGTCCTGTCTCTTCTGCCTAGCTATTAGGCACTAGCATTTTTATTGATCAGTCAAAAACCAATTGGAGAACATGATCTTTACCATTCACATGCAGATTGCTGATAAAAACATCAGAATCATTCTTTACATCTCACCTTTTAAGTCCAATTAAAGGAAAACTCTTCTTCCAGACATAAATTAAACAAAATCATGACAATCATATAACTTATAAACTATGGCATACAATTATTATCTACTTCATCATATTTGTCAATAATAATACTCTACCATCATTCCTAACTTTAAAGAGTTTTAATTTTCTCTCTAGTATATTTGAATTTTAGCCTGTAAAACCATCTGAAAAACACATCTTCTACTCTATAACCTCTCTCTTAATGCTAAACCACTTGAATATGATTTTGAAATAAAACTAGACTTTATCCCTATCAAAAATCCAAGATGAAATTAAATATTGGCAGAGTATATAAGAAGCACCAAACATAGCTTGAACAACTTAAGAAACTGCAGAGAAAGTTGACTACATAGATCGCCCCTAATTTCTTATAATGTTGGATAATATGTCTTCAGCCTTCTGGCCCAGAACCATCTGACAGATATTTCATGAAGCAGAAAACATGAAGAGCAGGCATATCCTGTCTTCTCAGTGATTAGTAGTCAACTATCTCACCTCTGCCCTTCTTGGAGATTATAATGAATACAGATGATATATACAATTTCTTTCAAGTGTTCACCTTGAGGTAAGAACACTCAATTTTCCTTGCAGAGAAATGGGGAAGCTATCAGGAACAGACATGTCGCATGTTCAAAAGATCCTTAATAATGAAATAAAATTAAATGTCACATTCTGTCGATTTTTGATGTTTTTGAAGACTAAGTAAAGTATCTCTGAACTGTTAAGCCTAACTACTCTTAGCCATTTCTGAGTAAACTAAAAATTCATAATCTAACATAACCATGAGTTTGCTATCTTACCCATAACTGGTGCTACTTAATCCTCTTAAATAATTTGTAAATCAGCTATTATAAGGACTGACTCAAGCCTTGTTTTCTTAAACAAGTTACATAGGCACAATGCTTATATAAGAGTAACGAGACTAATTTCAATTTTTGTATCAATATAGATATGTATTCCGATGAAAACCTTAATTCTCTATCAATATATAATATCTATGCCAATTCTTAAAAAAACATTAAATATCAATTTTGATCCAATTACAAAGATTTTTATCAATATAAGATTATGGCTACACGATGCTTTCTTTAAAAATAAAATTTAGGCCATCTTTGCTCCTATGACTATGTAGACAGGTGAAGACAGGCACACAGGGAACACCCCAGTGCAAAATCGCTTGGGACACAGGGCACCAGGGCCCCACTTGCACCCAGGAGAGTGTCAGCACCACCACAGCCATCCATGCACCTAGTCTGCTAGGGGACTTCTGCTTTGCAGGGAGTCCGACAGTTAGAGGTGAGGCCACCATCTTCATTCATTAAACTGTGTGGGCTGTTATAGCCAGGAATGTAGAGAACACCCAAGTAAAAGACCACTTGGGTTTTGGTCTTACAGGGCTCAACCTGCACTCAGGAACTGCGAAGCCCCCACCCAGCACCCTGTGCCTGGGGTAAGCTGGTTACCCAGGGGTGCTGAGATAGGCTTGCAGGCACACAGGAGGGACAAGCACCAGCCAGTGATAGCAAGACCAGCTAACACCAGAGATAACCAGATGGCAAAAGGCAAACGTAGGAATATTGTTAATGGAAATCAAGGCAATATGGCACCATCCAAACCCAATTCTCCCACAACAGCAAGTCTTGGATACCCCAAGACACCAGAAAAGCAAGATTTGGATTTAAAATCACAGCTCATGATGCTGATAGAAGGCTTCAAGAAGGACATAAATAACTCACAGAAATACAGGAGAACACAAGTAAACAGGGAGAAACCTTTAAAGAACTATAGGAAAACACAACAAAACATGTGAAGAAATTGAGCAAAACCATCCAGGGTCTAAAATTGGAGATAGAAAAAATAAAGAAATCACAAAGGTACACAACTCTGGACATAGAAAAACTAGGAAAAAAAACTCCTGTTTTGTTTCAAATAAAAACAAACATGTTACTTGAAAGTTCTGATGTTCTGAAGTTTGAAATGTGTACTGTAGTTAGAACCAGGGAATCAGTGTCAGTGTCACTAGCTTCTCAGTGACCTGAAGAAAACAATACTATCTTCCCTGGTTTTAGAGCTCCACGATTTTCTTCATTTATAAGCCTATTTATCTTCCAAGTCAATCTCATTCTACTTTCAAAGCTCTCAGAAGCTTTTGTCTACCTTTTCCACATATGATATGTGTTAGTCTTTTCTGAGGATTCATAAGAATAAGTCATTGGAAACTCAAAATCTTTATTAACTGAAAATTTCATATTGTTACAAACAATAGCATAGTTATTGGTGGTCAAATGGAGAAGGCCCTTACTTGACAGGCCATTACATTACTCTTTTCATTGTGATCCAAGCGCATATTGAGTTTCTGCTATTTCTGATGTTCTCCAAAGATAAGGTTTTCTTTTCCAGAAACTGTGTAAGATATTTGACCAGGATTTACAGTAATAAGCCAAGATCATCAGCTATTAAATAATTGCTTTTTTCCACCAGATCCATATCATTGTTTTTATATATGACATGGTCTCTGTAGCAGAAACTGCCTTGCCTTTAAATGATTGTTTTTGTGTTTGTTTAACTCTTTGTGCTGGTACCCACATAGAGCAAATGAGGCTATCAGATTCCTTGAGGCTGGACTCATAGACTGTTGTGAACTAATTGACTTGGATCCTGGGGACTGAGTCTTCTACAGAAAGCTAATGTAACCAGTGAGATAATGCTTCAATACAGTGAATGCTGCTCATATACTGTGATCATTATGATCAAGTGACCTCATTATCTTCAAACAGCCATAGTCCTCCAGATATTGTTACCAGCTAAAATTATGTCTTTGGTTTACTTTACTGTGGTGAAGTCTAGTAGGTTGACCCTTTTTTCACTGTTCTTAAAAGATTCAATATTTCATGCAAGCCGATATAGTTACAAGCTAAATATCAATATGTTGTCTATCTCTGTCTGCCATAACTGCTTTGTTTCTTCATGCTTTATAATACTTTTCATTCATTGCTATGCAATGAAATCCTCTCCCCTTTTTGTATTCCAAGTTTATAACACATTCTTTGTTAGAATACATACCACTGTTGTCAAGGTCCAGAACAGCTGATTCTGTGATTCTGTGGATGGCCAGCAGTGCTTGCTTATTGGTGTATATGTGTGTGTGTGTGTGTGTGTGTGTGTGTGTGTGTATGGTGTACATGAGATTTACTTGAGTTATCTTCCTCTATTGCTCTGCATGTATATGTAACAACAGGATGTGTCATTAATAATTATGAAAGAGGTCATACATTTAAAAAAAGAGCAAGTGGGTATACTGGCATGAAAGATGGAAGGAAGAAAGGGAAGGGAGAAATAATATAATTATATTATGTCAAAATAAATTTTAAAAAATCCAGTGCTTACTGCTTTAGACAGCCTAGATGCTCATCAATCCTCAAGGTTTTACCTAATTTTGTTCCCCTTCCACATTAACAGCCACAGGCCTCACTCTCAAATTTTACATGGGTACAGGGAATGTGAGCTCAAGTAATCCCCTGAGTAGTCTCCCTAGCCATACAGTGTATTCTTCCAAACTTGTGTCAATATGGAATGGACCTGAATGTATTTAGCTCTTAGAAAAGAAAATGTCTAAATGTGCACGAACTGAGTAGTTTTCAATGTCAAGATTTTATTTTAATGAAAAATAATTAAGATTTTGGTATTGTTATATGATTAATGCTCCTTTCAAAATAATGAACTACCAAATTTGATCCAGAGTAGCTGTCATTTCTTGGCCCACCAATGGTGTCACGTATGAATTTCATACTGAGGAGGGAGCCTTAATACCACTCAGAAAGTGGTTGGTTACTGCCACAGTGCTATGTTACTTTCACAGCAATGGACAAATATTGCTAGGCCTGTTCTGAGTCTGATTATCTCAATTAAAATAGTTTCTAGCTTTATTCCTTTAACTAACAATCTCATTGTTTTGTTTGTTTTAATGGCTGAATAATATCAAATTGTTTAAACATCCTAGAGTTTTATCCATTTATCAGTTAGTAGACATTCAGGCTATTTCCATTTGCTACATAATGAAAATAAACAGTAATGACCATGGGTGAGGAGATATCGCTGAGTCCTTTGAGTATAAATCTAAAAAAACGGTATAGACAAATTCTGTGGTAGATGTATTTGTAGGTCAGTGACAAAGTACCACAGAGATTTCTGTACTTGCTGCATGAGTTTGCTCTTAACAACAATAAATGTTCCTCTTGCCCTGTGTCCATGCTATGTTCCTCTTGCCCTGTGTCCACACTATGATCCTCTTGCCCTGTGTCCACGCTATGTTCCTCTTGCCCTGTGTCCACGCTATGTTCCTCTTGTCCTGTGTCCATGCTATGATCCTCTTGCCCTGTGTCCACACTATGATCCTCTTGCCCTGTGTCCACACTATGATCCTCTTACCCTGTGTCCACGCTATGATCTTCTTGCCCTGTGTCCACGCTATGTTCCTCTTGCCCTGTGTCCACGCTATGTTCCTCTTGCCCTGTGTCCACACTATGTTCCTCTTGCCCTGTGTCCACGCTATGTTCCTCTTGCCCTGTGTCCACGCTGGCATTCAGCATTTGCAATCATGCACTTGTCATCTTAGACATCGATTAGAATGAAATGAAATTCCAAAATAGTTTGAACTTACTATTTCCAGAAAACCAAGGATAATAAGCATTTAAAACTATTTTAAACTATTTGCATTGTAACATTCTATAATTCTCTAGTTCAAGCTGCATTTTAAAAATTGGATTGTTTATTTTCTTAAAAAATATTTTTTTGCATGCTTTTCCTATTCTGCATGGTGAATATTTGTCCAAAGTATATCTGGTAAATTCTTTTGGTCATTTGTGGGGCTGCCCTTCACTTTACTGAAGGAATCTTTGTCTCAAATTTTTTTAGTTTGATGAGCTACCATTTATTTAATTAATTTTGTTAATGCCTATGCTGTTGACATCCTGTTCAGAAATTACTTTTATGTGCCAATGATTGCAAATTTATTTTATACTTTACCTTTCTTGATAAGATCTTTAATCACTTGGAGGAGTTTTATGCACTGTACGAAGAATTCAGTAATTTGTAAAAGCCTCTCCTCTACAAGCCCATGGCAGCAGCAGCCATAGATAATTGGTTAGATCTAGAGCCAATTCCCTACTTTTGACCAAAGGTTTTATCAGCAAGATATGAGTATCAGTATTATCTTGTTAATGCTTCATGTTCTGTATGCAGTGAAACTCACTTTCTAATGGCACCAATTTTCATATACATGCTTTTAATGAGGAGAAGGGAACACATTTGAGTATCAGCCAAGCTTTAACCTTCAACCTGCATTAAGCATACCCCAGCACACATGGTTAAAGGAGAGCTTTGGGAGTTCAGTTCTTTCTTTTATCAATTTATAATTCGTTCCATTGCCCCTGCCACCTGGTTACATCATTCCATGTCAGAAGATGACCTTTTTCATATTTGACTGAAGGCAAAAATCAAAAATGAAAAATCTTTAAGTGTGGTGTAAGAATTCTGTTAGAGTGTACCTTGGGAAGGGCGGAAGGATCAGGATTCAGGTTAGAGCATCTCTAATCTTCTGGATAGAATGTCACATTTCCTACAATTTTAAGACTCCTCTGGACAGTATCATTGTCCTTTCCATGGTTATTCTCTCAATGGAGAGGGAGCTTTCTAACTCCTTATTTCTATCTCTCAGATAATTCATTTCTTCACTTTCATTCTCCCTTCTCTGGTGTGTTCTAGGATTTCTTACTCACATTGAGCCAGAAGGAAAGTAGCCACGACTTTAAAGGGGACATTGTAGTTTTTCTATTCTGATTTTCTGCCAACATTCAGTGTCAGGGAATGCTCTTATTCCCGACAAGTTAATTAAGGCATTATTCTAAACAAAACCTCTTCCTTTTCTAAGACACATAAAGTACCTTTCTTTCAGTCAGAGGTATCCAACTTCCTCCTTATACTGTCTTACAGATAAGTATGCTGAGCACAAGCTTCTATTATACTAAAACTGAGCAAGAAGAAGTGCTGAGAAGAAGGAAACTGTGAAGAAACAGGAGAAAAGGATAAAATAGGAGGAAAGGAAAATAAGCAGCAAGAGAGGGAGGGGAAGAGAAGCTAGAAAGTGGCAGAAAAGATGAAGGAGAAGTTAATGGGAAGAAGCCAAATAGGAGTAAGAGGAGGAGGGTTGAGTAAGAGGAAAGTGGAGAAAAAAGAAGGAAGAAGTAGAAGAGGTGAAGAGAAAGAAGAGGATGGGATAAGGAAGGGAAGAGGAAGAGGAAAGAGGAAGAAAGAACAAGAATACTAGGTAAAGAAGGAAGAAGAGGAGAGAGGTAGGAGGAGACAATGAAGAACACAATGGAGCAGAACAAAGGCAGGGAAAGAGAGCAGGCAAGATTAAGAGATGGAGAGCAGGAGAAAAGAAACTGGTAAAGGAAGGACAGCACTATCATGTGGTGGAAGGGGAGGGAAGGAAAGAACAGAGAAATGAAGAAGAAAAGGATGGTAAGTTAGGAAGGAAAGGATAAAGCAGCCACTCTAGCTTTGTGTTTGGTCTGTGACATTGACTACCAGCACTATGCCCTGTACAAGTCACTAGCCATTCTGAGGACTCCCCTTTCTTCTACGTGAGAAGTGAAGGAGTGCGTGAAATGCAATGCCTTGTCTACTCAGGACAGTATTCTATCCTGGCTGCACAAGTCCTAGGCAGCGTCCTGGCTTCTCTTCCCAGCACTTGGATTAAAGGCAGGTACTGCTACTGCGTATTTAATGAGCTGTTAGGGATCCAAACTATTAGCATATGCTTGATGGTTTTGTGTCTTGTTTTGTTTTTTTGGTATATGAATATTTTACTTTTACGTGTCTGTGCATGTTCCAAATGGTAGGTTAGATGGTTAGAAGTGTGATTAAGTTCCAAATGGTAGGCTCTCAGGTTAGAAGTGTGAATAAACTACTTCTCCATACTGTTGCCCTCCTAAACTTTATTTTCATCTTTGATATACAAATTTTCTTATATTCAAATTTTCTACAACTTTCTCTATTTGGTTTTTGGAATTTGACATCATATGCCTTCATGCTTCTAAAACAATGAACATGAAACAGTCAAGTGTTCATGTGTGTCATTAATCCAAAATTAATTGTTAAAAAACAAAAAGACAATGAATAGGCTTCCCTGTGTTTGACATGCTGAGATTCATAAACTGATGGTGTTGATAGACATGTATGTTGATAGAGACAATATGGGTATGGCATATGTAAAGGATACCTTGGATACATGTATGAATTTTTGAAATTAAAAAATAAAACCTTCCTGAAAACACTAGCTTATAAAATAAGTAATGTATTGCTTTCTAGTTTTGTTAATAAGGTAAATAAATACATGACTGCAATTTTATTTAAAAGATATAACATAAACATTAAAAAATCTTAGGCAGCATATTCCTAAGTGTTTTCTCCAGAGCATCAACAAACCCTTCACTTTCAATAATTAAAAACAAAGCACAAAAACTACCAAGATCTGAATCAGTAAATTAACTTTGGTCTATACAAACGAGCTATTAATGTGACAGGAAAAGACAATGCAGAGCTTTTTACATCTTATATTACTGCTGAAAGCTTTTTATTCTTAACTAGAATTTGATGTCTTAATGGAGAATCTCATGGAAGATTATTCAACTCTATTCTAGGAAGTGAAGATAGTTTGCTTCTGTTAAATTGCCTACTTGTGTAAACTTTCCAATCCAACTAAACAGTTATTTCAGATTCTGTTAAACTGATTGCTTACACAAAATCTCCCCTGCCCTATAGAATAAAATATCAGGATATGCTATTGCATTTAAAAGTCTCTTGCAGCTAGGCAGTGGTGGCTCATGCCTTTAATACCAGTACTTGGGATTCCGAAGCAGGTAGATTTCTGAGTTTGAGGCCAGCCTCATCTACAGAGTGAGTTCTAGGACAGCCAGGGATATACAGGAAAACACTGTCTCAAACACACACATACACAAACACACACACACACACACACACACACACACAGTTAAAACAAATTTAAAAACTCTCTTGCCATAAATGCTCTGGGCTATACATGGGTTCTGGAATACTTAAGCATATCCCAGCAGCTGGAATAAAATTTGTCAATTGCCTCTATACTATTTCTGACTACTCATTTCTAGTGGGATCCTTATAACATTACTATGTAAAGTGTATATTATGTGACCATAAAAAAAATTATGGGCTACAATCCTACAATCCTAATTATGTCTGGTTAAGAGAGAGGGCATCCCCAAATTACATCCACATTTTTGGTGGGTTTTTTTTTTGTCTGAGTCAGTTCCTGGGAGTAATCTCTCAGAGAACAATATGATCTTATCTGCAACCATATCTGAATATCATTAATAGTGTTAGGGATTGGTGCTTGCCTATGGGATGGGTGTGAGGTTGAGCCAGTTATTGGGTGGCTATCCCCAGGGACTGCGTTTCTTGTAGTCAGGATGAATTTTGTGTTGAATATTCTGTCAGAGGGGTTGTGTCTCTGTCACTCCTCTGGAGTTCCTGTGTGGCTGCAGAATGTGACCTCTTCAGGTTTCATATCATTAATGTAGTGAGTAACAACTAAACTCACCTTCATGGATTTTTGGGTGCCTCTCCTATTCCCAGGTCTGTGTTTTGTCCTGTCTCCTCACCCTGTCAGTTGCAGATTTCCACTCCTTTTCATGGCCATTTAGCCATCTTTCATGTACTACCCCACAACTTATCCCGAATCACCCATTTCCCTGGCCTACAAATTATTTGAGGCTATGTGACATTCGTCAGGTAGTGAATTATGTGGGCTTAGAGTTCCCAAGAAAAGGTCAGAGAAGGAGAAACCCTGCTATCAAAGGGAGGCTCTGATATTGCTCCAAGCCCAGAGGCTAACTAGTCATGTGGTCCATCAACTTTAATTAGCAGACTTTTCCCACAACATGTCATATATGTCTCTGTATGTGTGTTTTTTGTATGTATTTATTTGTACCTTTTTTGTATGTGTGTGTGAGTGTATGTCTATTTGCATTTGTCTCTGTATCTATGTGTGTATATGTATATGTGACATATGTATGTTTATATGTGTGATGTAAGTTCTTATATGAGACAATGCATTATGTTTGTGTATGTGTTTATATGTGTGTGTCTTTCCTATTAAGTATATGTACCCTATATAAAACCGAAGTTGACCATATCCTATTCTTATTGGAGTAAGAAATACATTGAAAAAGTATATATCCTCACTTTTTATCATTCCCGGAAAATATCTTTTGATGTATGAATATGGGTGCATTTTAATGAATAGCATGAAGCAAATACTTTCATATAATAAAAACTCAACAAAAACATATACATGTTTTAATATATATGTACATTTGTAGACTGAAAATAACTGTATTTCTAATGTTCCTTTGTACTTTGTAAGTGACATGTTAAAGTATGAGTTGAATATCAGGGTTCTATATTGATAATTTACTTGAAATTATAGTGATTTGTTTTTATGTATATTTCAATTTTAAGAAGAAGGTGTGCCTGGTTTTAGAAAAGAAACTGGGGAAGAACCTTGAAGACATCGGCTCAAAGAAAAAATTCCTGAACAGAACACCAATTGCTTATACTCTAAGAACAAGAATAGACAAATGGGACCTCATAAAACTACGAAGTTTCTGTAAGGCAAAAGACACTGTCAAAAGGATAAATCGGCAACCAACAAATTGGGAAAAAATCTTCACCAACCCCACATCCGAGAGAGGGCTAATCTCCAATGTATACAAAGAACTCAAGAGGTTAGACCCCAGAAAACCAAATAACCCTATCCAAAAATGGGGTACAGAGCTAAACAGAGACTTTTCACCTGAAGAAATTTGGATTGCTGAGAAACACCTTAAAAAATGTTCAACATCACTAGTCATTAGGGAAATGCAAATTAAAACAACCCTGAGATTTCACCTCACACCAGTCAGAATGGCTAAGATTAAAAACTCAGAAGACATCAGGTGTTGGCGAGGATGTGGAGAAAGAGGAACACTCCTCCACTGCTGGTGGCAATGCAAGCTGGTACAACCACTCTGGAAATCAGTATGGCGGTTCCTCAGAAAACTGGGCGTGATACTTCCGGAGGACCCAGCCATACCACTCCTGGGAATATACCCAGAAGATTCCCCAGCATGCAATAAGGATACATGCTCCACTATGTTCATAGCAGCCTTATATATAATAGCCAGAAGCTGGAAAGACCCCAGAAGTCCCTCAACAGAGAAATGGATACAAAAAAATGTGGTATATATACACAATGGAGTACTATTCAGCCATTAGAAACAATGAATTCATGAAATTCTTAGAGAAATGGATGGAGCTGGAGAATGTCATACTAAGTGAGGTGACCCAGTCTCAAAAGAATACCCATGGTATACAGTCACTGATAAGTGGATTTTAGCCTAGAAGCTTGGAACACCAAAGACACAAATCACATATCAAGTGATGTCTCACAAGAAGAAAGGAGTAGACACTGGTGCTAGAATGGACCAAAACATCATTGTGGGAGAGTACAAGAACAGTAAGGTGGGAGGGGGTGGATGCAGAAGCAGGGGGAGGGAAAAGGACATGTGGGACCTTTGGGGATGAGGAACCAGAAAAAGGGAAATGAGTTGTAAATATAGAATATATACAATAAAAAAAAGGAAAAAAAAGAAGAAGGTGTGCTGAAAGGCAAATCAGTGAAAGGAAAGAAGAAAGAAAAAAAGAAAGAAAGAAAGGAAGGAAGGAAGAAAGAAAGAAAGAATGAAAGAAAGAAAGGAAGGAAGGAAGAAAGAAAGAAAGAATGAAAGAAAGAAAGGAAGGAAGGAAGGACGGAAGGAAGGAAGGAAGGAAGGAAGGAAGGAGAGGAAGAGAGGGAGGGAGTGAGAGAGAGAGGAAGAGAGGGAGGGAGGGGGAGAGAGAGAAAGGAAGGAAGAAAGAAAGAAAGGAAGGAAGGAAGGAAGGAAGGAAGGAAGGAAGGAAGGAAGGAAGAATGAATAAAGCACGGAAGGAAGAATGAAAGAAAGAAAAAGAAAGAAAGAAAGAAAGAAAGAAAGAAAGAAAGAAAGAAGGAAAGGAGGAAAGAAGGAAAGAAAGAGGTGTTACAGAAACATGGGATGCTCAGAGGCAGTCGTGTCACAACAAAGTCCCATTATGGCTTGTAAGGGTTTGAAAATCGCTGAGGAACCTAGCCTCAAGTTTTATATTAAAACAGAATGGTTTTCCTGTAGAAATAACTGGCATGAAGAGGTCAACCATTCTTTGAAATGGCAGAACAAGGAAGTGGGAACAGGTAGATGGGGAAACATCAGGGAAGAGGGCTTATGGGATTTTCAGGGGAAAAGGGATCCAGGAAAGGGGAAATCATTTGAAATGTAAATAAAGAATATATCTAATAAAAAAAATAAATGGCAACCCCGGATAAAGTAATTCAAGGCTTTCTGTAGGGAACTGGGAGAACACTCTAGAAGGGTTAGGTCATCTAAAATTTTATTTGTGGGAGTTTGGGGGTTACAAGTGATCAGTGATCTACATCCCAATGCCATGGGTGTTCAGGCATATGATAAAATGGGACTAGCAAATGGCCCATTCTGACGTAAGATATTTCATCATTTTCCTGGTTATCCCCAGGCTGTTCTTTGGGAGAGGACATGATCTTGTTTTGGATTTTAAGGTCTATTCCTAGAACTGGTGTCCTATGATGTACTTTATGGAACTTATTTTCTATTTCCATAGCTGGTACCTTCTATATAGCCTGTTTTGAAATCAGGTCTGTCCTCACAATGGGGACTAATGGGGTCCTTAAATGGGGCCAAATGTGGTTTATATTGTCCTTTCTGTCTGACAACCCACAAAACTATATATGCCCTGTATGACCAGCAAGCATCTGATAATCTTCTCTCTGCAGCCTTGCAGAATTGTAGCAGTGAAACTTTTTAAACAGACATTTTGAGACTTCCATCCTTTGTCCCAGGAAAACTCCCTCCTCTCTTTAGAAGAAGGTGGTGGTTTGAAGAAGATTGGCTTTTGCAGGCTCATTTATTTAAAGGCTTAGGTTTCAAGAAGTAGCCGTACTTGAAGAAAAGTATGAGGTATATCTTGGTTGGAGGAAGTGTGCCACTGATGCTGCTCTTTAAGATTTCAAAAGCCTAAGACATGCCCAGGATCTCTCTTTCTTCATGCCAGTCAGAATGTAAATGTTTAGTTACTTTCCAAGCACCATTCCTTTTTGCTTACCATCATGTTTGATGACAACCTTTGACCTCCACATGCACTTTCACATGTGCCATTCCATCTGCACCCAAGTCACGAACCCATGATTATAAACACATATACAAACTAATTCAATTCATTAAATGGGTCAAAATAACATGTCGTTTTTCCTGTCAACCTTATCCAATTGATTTCTATTCACTGCAGCAGTGTTCTGAATTAAAAAGCTGTACCCTTTTAAATTCAGAAAATGTCTAGTGATTTCAGATAACTCCTGTGGATAGAGCTTCTGTCTCAATTTTTGTCACAAATTATTGCTTTATAAACAGATTTACATAGTTATAACACACCTGATATATAAGTCATACATTTTGAATCTATTACTCATAGGCTGAAGTTTTAAGTCTGTTGTGGGAAATAATAAAATAAATAATCCCACTGGACCACATTCCCACTCTCCTGTTAGCCTACCAACCCTCCAGCCCCCAGCAGGCCATCTCTCTTGTGGGGGCTCCAAGTTCCTCTCACTCCCACACAACACCCTGCAAATCCCACGATCAGTCATCTCAACACGTAATTATCTGGTGGAATCATAACTATTAATGTTTAGTTAACCAATCAGATGTATGTATCAATAATATCACAAGAATCAAATTCATAAGATTCTAATACAATAATTTTAAAGCCAATTGATAATGATAAAAGCTTTATCCCAACATTTTTAATCTTGTGAATCATAGCTACTTATGGCTAGAAAATGCAGCCATTTTGGTATCCTCCTCCTCAGTCTCTCTCTCTCTCTCTCTCTCTCTCTCTCTCTCTCTCTCTCTCTCTCTGTGTGTGTGTGTGTGTGTGTGTGTGTGTGTGTGTCTCTTCTGCAGCTCTTAGCTCTGCCTCCATTTTCCCTGTCCAATCTCAGGCCACCTCTGTACAAATGTAATTGTACAGGGAAAATCCTGTGATGTAAGTCAGTCAGAAAAGGGCCTTGAAACACAAGTGGACCTAGATTCCAGCCCCAGCAACCATGTAAAAATAAAGCCAGGTATGGTGACATGAACTTGTAGCCCCAACATGAGGGAAGCAGTGCAAACAGATCCTTGGGATTCACTAACTAGCCAACTTACTTTTGGAGTTCAAAGCCAGTGGGATACTTTATCTCAAAAAGAAAATGGACCTCAAAGTTTGCTATGTCCTTCACATGTGAACACACACACACACACACACACACACACACACACACACACCAAGTTTCCCCTTCAATAATTCTTAGTACAAGAAGTTCAGAATGATTTTTATGACCTTGGAATATAGTATTTTTCTGTCATTCCCTAACAATACTCTATCACATATTATAGAATTATGTCATTGAACTTCAACCTACTGCCTCTACCCCCTCTACCAAGTTCCTTCTTGGACATTCATGTAAATGAAAAAAATCTATCACATGACACATGTTTTATCTGGCTTATCTCAGTATACTGTTTCTCAAAGGAATTTGAGTACTATTTATCATCATTCCATCTATTATCATAGCCAAATCATACTGTGTAAAACAAAGTATACTGTCTTTTACAAACTACAGTACTTTTAGTGCAAGTATAATTAAGGAATGTGAATTGGAGTCCTAAATGGAGATTCATTTCTCTATTGACTTATAATTTTGATGTCCATTTTAATTCTTCTGGTCATTTTGGTGATTCCATTGTAGAAATATTAATTTATTGTTTAAAAACTTGCCAGGCGGTGGTGGTGCACACCTGTAATCCCAGCACTCTGGGAGGCAGAGCCAGGCAGATTTCTGAGTTTGAGGCCACCCTGGTCTACAGAGTGAGTTACAGGACAGCGAGGGCTATATAGAGAAACCCTGTCTCAAAAAAATAAACAAACAAAAACAAAAACAACAACAAAAAAAAACCCTAAAAACTTTTAAACATCTTAAATTTTATTAGATATTCTAGCTATAAAAACACACATATTACTATGTAAACATGTTTCTTTTAGTCTGTGGGTTGCCTGTTTCATTTTTTTTCTTTTGTTATGTCTGTATTGTATCATATTCAAATCTTCTGACCAACTCCAGGTCATGAGGGTTAAAATTCATGATTTTCTCTAAGGATTTCCTTGCTTTAATACTTATATTTTTAGCCTTAGTGCATTTAAATCAATGTATTATGAAAACAAATTGGTCTGTTTTATTTTTTCCCTTCATTGAAAATATATTTTTGTATTATACAATATATCATGATTATAGTTTTCTCTCTTTATTTCTCCAAGTTCCTCCCAACTTTCCCTCTCCTCCATATTTAATGTCTCTCTCTGTCTCTCTGTCTCTGTTTCTCTGTCTCTGTCTCTCATCAGAAAATAACAATGACTCTTAGTTGTTTCTAAGAGATAACAACTAAATATGACAAAATAAAATATAAGATAAAGAAAAATTCAACACACTGATGTAGGACAAGGCAACCCAGTAGAAGGGAATGCATCCCAAATGCAGGAATAACAATGGGAGGCTCACTTGTTCTCACCCTAGGGAGATCTATGAAAGCACTAAACTAATAGCTGAATATGCATCCAGAGAACATGGTGCTGACCAGTGTGGCTCTGTGCCTTTGGATTCAGTTTTTTTTTGTTTTGTTTTGTTTTTTTTTTGTTTTTGTTTTTTGTTTTTTGTTTTTTTTTTTGTTTTTTTTTTTTTTTTTTCTGAGCTTATACGCTGCCCAAGACTATGGTATTTGCTTTAGAAAAAGAAAAAAAAAGAAAGAAAAGCGTTCCTGGTGTGGCTTATCCCTAGCACATACCTTTCATTCAAGAGGTTTCTGATTATTTTAAACAAGTACTTGTGTTGTGGCTAAACGCTAGCAAACAACTTTAATCCAAGAGCTAAATAATGTAAATCCTCCATCAAGAGTCAATGCAAGTATCTGAGAGGTTGTCAACATAAGAAAGTAGAAAGAACATTAAGCTGAAGGTTATTTAAGTATTAATGGAGAAGGAGCTTTTTCCTTTTGGGAAATCTGTTGAGTACTAAGAATGGCTGGGTGATTTCTTTGTCTCTCTGAACTAGTGTCTGACTCCTGATTCTTCATGTGGTAAAATTGAATGGCTGAGATTTTTGTTTTTAAGGCAATGTGTATGTGTGAGCATCTGTGTGTGTGTGTGTGTGTGTGTGTGTGTGTGTCTGTGTGTATACAATGGCTTTTATAAGAATGTATGTGTGTATATACATATATGTATGTATATATATATGTCTGTTTGTATGTGTCTGTTTGTATCTCTGTCTATGCATGTTGTGTGTACGTCTGTGTGTCTGAAAGTGTTTGTGTGTGTTGTAACTACAGAGCACCTTCCAGATATGTAATAATCATTTCAATAAATCTCGGGCATTGTGTTTGCCAGTTCTCTAATTTCCATATTGTTTTTCCTAATATATATTTGTGTGTGTGTGTGTGTGTGTGTGTGTGTGTATGTATGTATGTGTGTGTGTGTATGAGTGACAAAAATAAATTTTAATTTCTTTTGTCATATTTTTGGAAAAGTTACACAAATATATGTCTTATTCTCATCTTTCTAGCTCTCCATTTGTGTGTTAATTATCAACTATATTTTGGATATTCTTGATGACTTATGGTTTTTGAACTCAGACTCTACTCAGCATTTGATGCCCTGTTCATATGCTAAGACACTTCTGCCTTACACTGGTTTTGTCCCCTTGATGCTAGGCTGAGCAGAGTCTTAACTCTCTGAAAATATTCTGTAAAGAGAAAATTTCTTAATTCACCAGTCTGAGGAAAAGTCTTGAGATCAGTTCTCTGCTTGGGAAAGTAGAAAAGGAAGAGGAAGATTGACAAAATAACATATCAATATCCTTTTCAATTTTCTTGAATCAATACTATAGAGAAATGTAACCATAATCTAATTTCAATTTGTATTTCACTGGAGCTCAAAGAAAGTCACAAATACATTTGATTTTGTTGGTGGTGTCCTATCATTCTTCATTTTGTTTTGTTATGTTTTGTTTTAATACATTGAGAGAGATTCTGTCAAAGTTTGTTGGGATTTTTTTTTAATTAGATGAGGATCTAGATTAGAATAGAGGCACCTAAATGGTCCTGTCAAGCAATAAGAAACAAAGAAATCTCACTGCTATGTCTTCTCTCCTGTCTTCAGCAATGTCTTCTCCTTTCCATCTTCCACAGACTTTGTAGATATTTCTTCACTAGATGACTAAAGACTTCAAGTCAAAAAAATGAGAACCAGAGATATTACAGCTAGACCTCACCAGAACTTAATTGGTGTATAATAACATATTTTTTTTAAAAAATCAAATAAGGTGATTTCTGTTAGTATAAGTGATGCAATGCCAGACTTAAACAAGTACGAGAATGAAGTTTGGTATATATAATAAAAAATATACAATCCTACAGAGAAGAAAGGATAAGCATTAAGACTGAAAACAGAACAGAAGTTTCCCTTAACTATGTCCAATATACCTTACCTTTCAACATGTGGTGACTCAGAAGTACAGGCAGGAAGTTGGGATGTGGCTCAGCAGTTAGAGCTCCTGGACTGTAAGCTCAAAACACTGGGCCTTGTACCTAGCATAGTATGAATCATACAAGAATAGAATAAATGTATTAATTAAACATTAGCCACACATTTTTCTTGAGGTCCTGGTAAATTAATGACGGATATTCCTCATTTGTCTCTTCTCCAAGGCAGGGAGAACACTGATCTGCTTTCTGTTTCCTGGTTTATAGCACCTCACTATGGAAACATCCTATAAAGGTTATCCTTGTAATCACCATTAGATTGGCTTTTTGTGCCTGACTTCTTTCACTCAGCATAATGTTTAAATGTTAAGGTTTTATTTCTAATTCATATTCAACATTTGCAAATATCACATCTCTTAGTACTTTTTCTTCAATTTATGTACTTATCAGGAAAGATAAACCTTATGTGCAAGTGTCATGCATGTAAAATCTTTTATAATTCTAGATACTTGTACAATTTGGTTTTTTATCTCCTATTCTTTTTAAATTCTTCTTTAAAAATGTTCACGGAGGTTCAAGGTTGACATCCAATGTCCTTGTTGATAATGCAACATCTGACATATTAAAGTAGGGTCTCTCACTTAAATTTAAGCATACCATTTTGTATAGTCAAGTTTGATGTCTTGATCTAGTGATCCCTGTCTCTGCCTTCTGCACACTGAAGCTACAGGTGGGCTGCCACATCTGACAAGCATTTAAAAGGGGTCTGGCGACCTAGACTGCGATACTGTCAAACCAGCAGAGAGTCATGTCTTCATCTCTGAGTGTACTTCTTTTGAAAAATTTATACTTATTTTTGACAAAGTTTCTATAATTTCCATTTCATTGGGCCCAAATGAAAGACTTAATTTATATTGTTGATTTTTCTATTGTCTGGAAGGGAAGCATACTGCATATTTTAAAACTCTATGCAGTTAGAACTAAAAATGTATATTAAATGTTAAATCCACATTACATCAACTACATTACATGAATCTATATAAAGTAAACACATTATCTAAACTGACAAAGTATTTCAGAACCTGTTATGCATAATGTAGTTATATTTCATAGGACATCTACTCTGTGTGTATGGGTGGGATTGTGTTCAGGTTCAGCAAACCATCAGTATTCATGACCCTTGTGAAGATTAATTAGAAGGGGGCATCATGTACATGATTTACAATTTTTATATTACTTTTGATAGACATATATTTATAATTTCTATATTACCAGAAAATAGTCTTTTCAGTGGAATGATATTTTCCAGAGTTATTTATTATAGTTATCTCAATGATTCTTTTAAAAAATGGTTTAATAAGTTTGCAGCTATGTGCAAGACAGCTTACCCCCTGTATTGCGCAAGTCTCCATCAGCCACACCAGCTGCACTGTCAGTCTGACTGCCTGATTCCTGCACTCAGAAGCAATTGCAGCCTAATTCTCTAACCACCTGTTCTCAGGAGTTTCCCCTGACATCTTCACATGATCTCCCAGTCTGCTGTAGCCCACCTGTCCAGTTCAGACTTAACCTTCAATTCACACTTCATTTATTAAAAAGCAATAATAATTACTTGGAAATAAGTAGAAGTTTAATAAGAAGAGACACTTCAAACATGAAAATGCTGTTTTTCTCATCTTCTAATTAATCTCTGACAAAACTAAGTACTGAACATAGTGATTACAAGCCAGGATTCAACATGGTCTCCTGTGGTTTGGGACTTATCCAGTAAGTCTGGCTGACATCACCACACACCAACTCTCCAAGTTGAGCACAAAAGGATGACTGTTACTCTAAATATATAAGAAACCCTTTCAAACTTTTCATCCATAAAAGAAATCCTTCTGCACCTATTCTTTCCAGAGACAGCATTTTTTCCTGTCTTCCCCCTACTATGTCTCAATTAAAGGTCCATATTTTCTAATTTTAAATGTTTATTTTATGTGTCTTCGTATGTAAGCTGTGTGTGAGTAGGGTCTGGAGAAGGTAGAAGAAGGTGTTTGATCCTCTATCCCTGGAGTTACAGGCAGTTGGGATGTGCTCAATTTGGGAACTAGCAACAGAACCTGGGGCCCCTTCCAGAGCAGCAATGCTCTTCACTGCTGAGCCATTTCTGATTAGCAACATTTTACATATCTTAGAAGATTATATCTGTTCCCTGAATTCATTGTAGTTAAAAATCTTGTATAATCTTGTATGTTTATGTATGTGTGTGAACAATTCATATGATACCACATGAAGTTTTTGCGGAATAACTTAATGTGTACATGGAATTAAACAAAGGGGAATGTGCAGGCTATCATATATCAGTGTTTTATTCTTTGAGCAAGTTGTGCCTTTATAAACTTGAAGCTCACAGCCTTGAAGTTATCTGTAAGAAAATGTCACATTTGTTAAATAAGAAAGTATTGTCTCAGTGATCGGTTTAGATATTTCCTTCTATCATATCTGAGCTTATTATTCCTTTTGTGATTGCCACTTGGTGTGTGTGTGTGAGTGTGTGTGTGTGTGTGTGTGTGTGTGTATGTGCTTGTGTGTGTGTATTCATTTCCTTTATACCTATGAAGATGTATATGGAAGCTAGTGGACAACCATAGGTGCCATTGTAAAGGAACTGTTCATCTTGTTTTTTTGAGACAGGGTCTCTCACTTTTACCCTGGGCTCACTAACTTGGCTTGACTAGCTGGCCCTTGTGTCTTAGGGATTTTCCTCTCTCACAATTGTTGTCTCTGACTCTTTTTCCTGGTTTTGGGAACCTATTCTTTCTACTGGGTTACCTATTCTAGTGTTGATATGAGCGTTTGTGCCTAGATTTATGGTAACTTGTTATGCCATGTTTGTTTGATATACATGGAAGGCTTCCTCCTTACTGAAGAAGTAGAGAAAGAGGGGGGTAGGAAGTGGGTCTTGGAGGAGTAGAGTGAGGGGAATTGCTGTCAGGAAACACCATATGTGAGAAGAATAAATAAAAATAAATTTAAAAACCCAACAAAACCAAGTGTGGGTTATCTCAGCTGACTTTTTAGATAGATATTGGGCATTGAACATGAACCCTCATCTTTATGTTTGTATTGAAAGCTCTCAATCAATTGAAATGTCTTTGGAAACCCTAAGTTTTAAAAATTGTACTTATTCATCTGTTTTCATTCAGTCTGTATGTGTTTTTTTTATTTTTAATTTTCTATATTCTATGTTTACATTCCAAAGGCTTTCCCCTTTCCCAGTTCCCCCCTCCCTATGTCCCAAAATTCCTCTCCCCCCAACTATTCCCCAATCATTCCCCCTCCCCCCACGGTTTCTCTACAAAACTGGATCCAATCTTTCCAGGCCCAGGGTCCTCTCCTTTCTTCTTGGGAATCATTTGACTTGCTAATTGTGCCTTGAATATTTAGGGCTTCTGGGCTCATTAATATCCACTTATCAGTGATTGCATTTCATGTGTATTCTTTTGTGACTGGGTTAGTTCACTCAGGATGATATTTTCCAGGTCTAACCATTTACCTACAAATTGCATGAATTCATTATTTTTAATTGCTGAGTAGTATTCCATTGTATAAATATAGCACATTTTCTGTATCCATTCCTCCTTTGAGGGATATTTGGGCTCCTTCCAATTTCTGGCTATTATAAACAAGCCTGTATGTGTTTTTCTAGATCACTACTAGCAGCAAACAGTGTTCAAAGACTTTCACATTTTTGGCATAAATTGATACTGAAAGTAAATACATTTTCTCTTTTGTCTTTGATACTTAAAATTGTTGAAAACCTGTAAATATTTTTAACAAATAAATTATATGATTTAGAATCCACTGACTTACTTGTATTGGCAAACAAGATAAGATTAGACAGAAATAAAAGAGTATCAGAAGTCAAGCATGTGTAATGTTCTTTCTAAGTACCATCTCCATGTAAGAGAGAGTAGGGAAGCATACTTTCCAGGCTGTGAAGCACATTGTCTTCACTATAGGCAAGATGATTAAAATTTGATAAGTGGGTACAGAGTTGGCAGTTATGAGGGATTGCGGCTTTTGCAGAACATCTGAATTACATTCCTAAAATCCAAAGAGGATAGCTCACAATGACCTATAACTCTATTGCTGGAGTTCTGGCACTATCTGGTCTCTTTGGGCATTTGTATACAAATAGTGCATATAAACACCTGCATGGACATGTACATATACACACAAAAATACAAACTCAAAAATACACAAACAGAGACACAAACATGGACACACACACATATACAACTGAAAAAATTAAAGATAACATAATGTAGTTTTCCTCAAATGGAAATCAAAACCTCTTTGCTGATATTGTTTCCTGGATTTACTTGAACCATAAATACCTAATGATGCTTTGTGGGTCAGAATCTGATGCTAGTAAAAAGTACCCTGAATTGTAAAGCAGCTATGACATGTGCTTGGCTTCTATCAATCTTGTAATTATAGATCTCAACTTTGAAATTTTTGCCTCAGGTAGGCAACCCATCCTATAGATACAATCAAGAATAACACACACACACACACACACACACACACACACACACAGATACACACACACTTATGTGTGTGTGCGAGATAGTATATAACACATATATATCATAGTATATATCATATATATCATAATATATATCATAAAAAGTCATAGTATATATCATATATATAGTTATATATAGTTATATATATAGTTATATATACTTATAAAGAACTACATTTGAGAATGTGGTCGACAAAGATGGGTCTCACTTCTGATTCCATATGTTCAGATATTTAGAAGAAATGAGCTGCCTCTCAGATTGAGCTTATAAAGGTTCTATTCTATAGATAATATCAAAAGCACCTTTTTACTTCTGATCATCAGAGTACCTCATTTGTTACATTATCAAATTGTAGCCTCCAGTCTTCTATATTGGCCTTAGTTTCTGAGACATTCAGCACTGTATTAAATTTCATCCTTCTTGGAATATATAAGAAGTTTGTGTGCATAACATTGCCCTATTCTCTTCAACCATAGCTCAAAAGTCTCTCTCTCTCTCTCTCTCTCTCTATATATATATATATATATATATATATATATATACACATATATGTGTGTGTATGTATGCACAAACAAATGCATACATGTCTATTGTTAAAATATCACTTTCTCCAACATCAATCTCTATGTGTATAAAAAGAAACACCCTTCTTTCCATAACAGGGTATCAAAATATAATACAACCTTTTAAATCTTATTCATATAATCACACTTGTTGACACTTCAACTGGACATGCTTATCATGCTAGATGTGACAGTACTCCATGATTCTCCTGGCTCTCAACTTTTTTCTTTTATCTATATTCTGGATCCTTGGAGAGGGTATAGACATAGTTGTGAGATGACACCCACTTACCCTTTTATAATAATTTTCAAATGGAAATTTCAAAAGGAGCCAAATTTTGATTCTACAACTTGTAACTTCTTCATACAAGGGTAAATACTTGGGACAGTGTTCATTTAACAGGAAATATTCCAAAATACAACTAAAATCCTGCTTGCTAATATTGTATATTTCAACAATAGAGAGAGAATAGGCAAAATGACATCTGTTTCAGGCTTATTTTGGAACTGGTGCCAAGAAAGAAGAGAGATTAATGAAGACTTGACCAGGTTCCATCAAGCTAATTAGTGTGCAGAATCTTTCTGGAGAAGGAAGTTTAACTTCATCACACTTGGGTCTTAATTTATGAATGACCTCAGTCACACTTCCTAAGTTAGAAAATTAAGGGGATACCAGCTTACAGGCTCTTGAGAGATGTGCAAACACAGCAGTAGTGTGACTTGACATTTTTGTTTCTTTAATTGGTAAAGTTAACTGGTTTCTTTTTATTGCAGATTTCGCAGAAATTCACTGTATTAATGGATACTGTCAAATTCATGTTGTAAATTGAAGTCTCTTTTTCGGTGGATTTTAAACCAACACATAAACTGCTGGCCTGGACTCGTGGTTTGTGAATATTAGAAACAAAAAGTAGGTACATTATTTTGCTCTCATAGATTCCCAAGAATAGAATTTGAAAATGTAGATAAGCAGAATGCCTTTTTTCTCTTTCTTAACCTTAAAAATATACAATGTATTGCTTGACTTTATGCATGTATATGTGTGTGTGTACTTGTGCATGTGGACACCAAAGATGGAAGTTGGGTATCTTTTTAGAAAACTTTCTACATTTATTATTGTTATTATTATTATTATTATTATTATTATTATTAAATAAAATTTCTCAGTGAACAAAGCACACTGGATGGTTAAGATATCTAGGGCTCCTCTCAGTTCCTACTGAGTGCATACATTCTAGGTTTACACTGCTGTACCTGGCCTATCAAATGAATGCTGGAGATCTGGATTCAAAACTCCAATGCTTGTTTGGAAATCATGTTACTGATGAAGGCTTCTCCTCAGTTCATATATTACAATTAATTGTTTTACATTACTAATTGTGTATAATGAAGCAAATAACTCTTTTCCTCAGCAACTTCATAAAGAAGACAGTAGTATCATGATTCTCCTCTGATTGTTACAATGACAGTTTAGAGTTACATATGCTTACATTTATATTCTATTTTACACAAATTTATTTGGTGCTTGTATCAGATCATCATGCTTGTTCCAACTGCTTGTTCAATTCTTTCTTGACAACTACCACTGTGCCCTCTTATGTTTCCATGTGTCAGAATTTACATATTTAGATATTTCTCATTCATTTTATGTAATATCTGGCAAGACTGAACAAATGTTAATTAATGTGGGAATCAATGCAAAAAAAGTCCATGATTCTCATGTCAAAGAGAAAAATAGATAATTTATCTATTTACAGGGCAAAGTTTGAGAAATTATAGGTCTGAAATCATGGAGCTAGGATACACAAAATGTCCTTGTAGTAGCAGTTCCCATGTAACCGTGGTTTCATGAGGATTTGTAGTAACAAAGCAAAGAAAGTCATAAATCAAGGCATTTTTTAACCAGCTTTCTTTTTTTTTAATAAGCAAAGGAGATATTTAATGAATGATACTGAATAAATAAACAAATAATTGCCTTTCTGCTGGGAAAGACTACTGTCTTGTCTGTCCAGTAAAGACACCAACTCCTGATCCAAGAGAAGCCGCTGCACTCAGAGCAGTTGGTAAGAACCCACTCCCAACTCCAGAGTCACAGAGCTGCTCCTGGGGCCAAAACCTTCACCCTGCCCAATTACCACTACCCTTCCATTCCTTCTGCCCCTCTCACCTCCTGGTCCTATGTGCTGAGGCAGACTCTTGGCTGGTATGCTCCAGTGAAGACAACCATCTCCTGATCAATCTTAGGGAACCCATTGCACTTAGAGCAGTTGAGAAACAGCTGCAGTTAGAGCAGTTGACCCAACAGTCTGAAGGCCTCCCAGGAGATCTACTGCAGCCTGCCCTGTGAAAAGCCCCCTTTTGGAAGGCCCCACAGGTTGTCTGTTACAGCCATGGCTGCAGGCCTACAAGGAGAACTGAAGCAACCCAAGGTCAAAAGAGAGGGACTCCAGACAATCAGCCCGACCAACAAACATTAAGGGATATCCAGATGATGAAAAGGAAGTGTAAGACCATAAACAACAGAAGCAAATATTCATAGGCACCATCAGAACCCAGTTCTCCCACCACTTCAAGCCCTGAATACAACAGCACAACTGAAAATCAGAAAGCTGTCCTAAAATCCTATCTCAAGAAGATAATAGAGTCCTTTAAGGAGGAATTGAATAAAGTGTTTCAAGACCTAAAAGTGGAAGTAGAAACAATAAAGAAAACACAAATGGAGGCAAATCTGGAAATGGAAAACCTAGGAAAGAGGTAAGGAATTACAGATATAAGTATCTCCAACAGAATACAAGACAGAGAAAAGAGAATGTCAGGTACAGAAGATACTGTAGAAGAGATGGACAAAACAGTCAAAGAAAATGAAAAAATGCAAAAGACTTCTGACCCAAAACATACAAGAAATACAGGACACAATAAAAAGAGCATATCAAAGAGTTATAGGTATAGAAGAGAGAGGATTCCCAAATAAAAGGCTCAATATATATCTTCAACAAAATTATAGGAAAACACTTCCCTAACCCCTCCACCCACAAAAAAGAGATACCTATAAACATACAGGAAGCTTCTCATTCTATCACTCCCTGCCTTTTCCTGAGACAGGGTCTCTCACTGAACCTAGATTGATGGCCCATGTATTTTCAAAGCAAGTGCTCTTATATGTGAAACTGCTCAGATTCCAGTTTCCTTGGATGTTAGCTCAAAAGCTCCGAATACCCGATACAATTTACAGACCACATGAAGCTCAAGAAGAAGGAAGACCAAAGTGTGAGTGCTTCAGTTCCTCTGAGAAAGCGAACAATATACTTACAGGTAAATACGGAGATAGTGTGAAGCAGACCGAAGGCCATCCTGAGACTGTCCTATCTGGGTATTCATCCCATACACAGTCACCAAACTCAGACTCTCTTGTGGATACAGAGAAATGATTGTTGAAAGTAGCCTGATAAGGCTGTCTCCTGAGAGGCTTTGCCAGAGCCTTACAAATACAGAGGCAGGTGCTCGCAGCCAACCATTGGACTGAGTGTGGGGTACCTAATGGAGGAGTTAGAGAAAGGACTAAGGTAGCTTGACAGGTTTGTAATCCTGTAGGAAGAAAAACAATATCAACCAACCAGACCTCCCAGAGCTCACAGGAACTAAGTCATCAACCAAGGGTTACAAATAGCTCCAGCAGCATTTGTAGTAGAGGATTGTCTTGTCAGGCATCAATGTAGGGAGAGGTTCTTGTTCCTATGGAGGCTAGATAGATGCCCCACCAAAGGGTAATCAAGAGTGGGCAAGAGAGAGTGGGGTGAGTGGAGGAACACCCTCATAGAAGCAGAGGGAGGGAGGATGGGATACCAGGAAAGAAGATAATGTTTGAAGTGTTAATAAAGAACATACCCTCTAAAAAATAAATAAAACTACACTCACTGCCTAGAGCACAGAAAAAAAGGAATACATCCATAAATAAATATTAGATGCAGTCAAAGAGCAGGATATGAAAGGGCAACACTGGTAACAACAAGGGCATGTTGTGTGGGTTTGTGTTTGCATGTGTGTGTGTGTGTGTGAGAGAGAGAGAGCAACTTTCTGTGTGTATTTGTGCATGTGTATGTGCCAGTGTCTGTGTGTATGTGTGCATGTGTATGTACCTGTGTCTGTGTTTATGTGCCTGTGGGTTTGCATATGTGTACATGTGCCTGTGCTTGTGTGTGTGTGCCTCTGTGTGTGTACATGTGTGTGCATGCATATGTACTTGTGTGTGTGCACATGTGCATGTATGCACATACATGCATGTGTTTGTCAGACAGTCATCAAGTAGCTATAATTCACATCACATCCTATTGGACACTCTATTCAGAAATTCTTGGGGAACCTCTTTTTTTATTGGATATTTTATTTATTTACAGTTCAACTGTTATGCCCTTTCCCAGTTTCCCATGTGGAAACCCCCATCCCATTCTCTCCCTGTTTCTATAAAGGCACTCCCACACACAATCATCCAATCCTACCTCCCTACCTTGGTATTGCCCTAAACCTTTCCAGGACCAAGGACCTCTCCTCTCATTGATGTCCAACAAGGCTATTCTCTGCTACGTATGTGGCTGTAGTCCTGGGCCCCTCCTTGTGCACTCTTTGGTTGGTGGTTTAGCCTCTGGGAACTCTGTGGGGGGATGGGTTGATATTGTTGTTCTTCCTATGGGTTGCAAAACCCTTAAACTCCTTCAGTCCTTTCTCTAATTCCTCCATTAAAGACCCCATGCTCAGTCCAATGGTTGGCTACTAGCATCCACCTTTGTATTTGTTAGGCTCTGGCAAAGACTATCAGGAGACAGCTATACCAGACTCCTGTCAGCAAACATTTCTTGGTATCCACAATAGTGCCTGAGTTTGGGGTCTGTATACGTGATGAATTCCAAGATGGGGCAGTCACTGGATGGCCTTTGTTTCAGTCTTTTCTTCACATGGTGTCTCTGTATTTATTCCCTTGAGTATTTTGTTTCACCTCCTAAGGACTGAAGCATCCACACTTTGATCTTAGCTATTCTGACTGGTTTGAGGTGGCCAGGTTCCCAGGTGTTCTGACTCAGCCTGCTGAAACAGGTACCCAAGATATCCCGAGTTTAAGACCTCTAGGGACTCAGGACACCAGACAGCAAACCCTGAGCAGGAGCAGTGCAGAGCAGCTGCCCAGAAGGCAGAACCAAGTACCTGGGATATCCCGAGTTTAAGACCTCGGGCAACTCAGGCCACCTGTCAGCAATCTGTGAGCAGGAGCCCTGAAGGGTAGTGGTTCAGGTGTCCCAGTCATGGGGAAATAGCCTTATGAGCCCACAGGAGGTTCAAGCACCAGCTAGTAACTACAGGACCAACTAACACCTGAGATAACCAAATGGCAAAAGGCAAATGTAAGAAATCAAGGCAATATGGCAGCATCTGAACCCAGTTCCCCCACAGCAATAAATCTTGGATAACCCAACACTCCAGAAAAACAAGACTCAGATCTAAAATCACTGGTCAGGGTGCTGATAGAGGAACACTTAGATAAATCTCTTAAAGTAATACAGGAGGAAATAGATCAAAAGCTAGAAGCCCTTACAAGGCAAACACAAATAAGTCTCAGATATCCCAACACATCAGAAAAACAAGACTCAGATCTAAAATCATTTGTCAGGATGCTGATAGAGGATCACTTAGATAAATCTCTTAAAGTAATACAGGAGAAAATGGATCAAAAGCTAGAAAAATCACTTAAAGAAATTCAGGAGAATATGGAGCAAAAAATGAATGCCAATAAGGGGAAAAAACAAAAATCACTTCAAGAAATACAAGAGAATGTGGGTCAACAAGTAGAAGTCATAAAAGATGAAAAACAAAAATCCTTTAAAGAATTACAGGAAAACACAAACAAGCAACTGAAAGATCTGAGCAAAACCATCCAGAATCTAAAAAGAGAAGTAGAAACAACTAAGAAATCACAAAGGCTGACAACGTTGGAGATAGAAAACCTTGGGAAGAAATCAGGAGTCATAGATGCAAATATCAACAATAGAATACAAGAGATAGAAGACAGAATCTCAGATGCTGAAGACACCATAGGAACCATGGATTCAACAATTAAAGAAAATGCAAAATGCAAAAAGCTGGTAACCCAAAACATTTAGGAAATCCAGGACAATGAGAAGACCAAACCTAAGGATTATAGGTATAAATGAGAATGAAGATCTACAAATTAAAGGGCCAGCAAATATCTTCTACAAAATTATGGAAGAAAACTTCCCCAAACTAAAGAGAAAGATGCCCATGAATATACAGAAGACTACAGAACCCCAAATAGACTGGACCAGAACAGAAATATTTCCTGTCACATAATAATCAAAACCCCAAATGTACTAAACAAAGAAAGAATATTAAAGGTAGTAAGAGAAAAAGGACAAGTAACATATAAAGGAAGACCTATCAGAATTAAACCAGACTTCTCACCTGAGACTATGAAAGCTAGAAGATCCTGGGCAGACCTCATGCAGACTCTAAGGGAACACAAACTTCAGACAAAACTACTACACCCAGCAAAACTCAATCGCCATAGATGGAGAAACCAAGGTATTCCAGGACAAAACCAAATTTGCACGATATCTATCTACAAACCCAGACCTACAAAGGATAATAGGGGAAAAATACCAACACAAGGCGGGAAACTACACCCCAGAAGAAACAAGATAGAAACTCCCTCTCATCCAACCCAAAAGAAGAGAACCACTCAAGTATAAAAAATAATTCCCAAAATGTCAGGAAGTAATAATTACTATTCCTTAATAGCTCTTAACATCAATGGACTCAATGCCCCAATAAAAAATCCCAAATCAATTCTTCATAGATCTAGAAAGAGCAATTCTCAAATTCATCTGGAGTAACAAAAAACCCAGGATAGCTAAAACTATTCTCAACAATAAAAGGACTTCTGGGGGATTCAATATCCTTGATCTCAAACAGTACTACAGAGCAATTGTGCTAAAAACTGCATGCTATTGGTACAGCGACAGGCAAGTAGATCAATGGAATAGGAAAATAGGGAAATGCAAATCAAAACAACCCTGAGATTCCACCTCACACCAGTCAGAATTGCTAAGATTAAAAACTCAAGGGAAAACAGGTGCTGGCGAGGATGTGGAGAAAAAGGAACACTCCTACACTGTTGGTGAGATTGCAAGGTGGTACAACTGCTTTGGAAATCCATCTAGTGGTTTTTCAGAAAAATGGGCATGATACTTCCAGAGGACCCTGTCATACCACTCCTGGGTATATACCGAGCGGAATCCCCTGCATACAATAAAGACACATTCTCCACTATGTTCATAGCAGCCTTATTTATAATAGCCAGAAGTTGGAAGGAGCCTAGATGTCCCTCAAAGGAGGAATGGATACAGAAAATGTGGTATGTTTATACAATGGAATACTACTCAGCAATTAAAAACCATGAATTCATGCAATTTGTAGGCAAATGGTTGGATCTGGAAAATATCATCCTAAGTGACTTAACCCAATCACAAAATAATACACATGAATTACAATCACTGATAAGTGGATATTAATGAGCTCAAAAGCTCTGAATACTCAAGACACAATTAGCAAATCCAAAGATTCCCAAGAAGGAAGGAAAGGACCCTGGTCCTGAAAAGACTGGATCCAGTTTTTTAGGAGAACATCAGAATAGAGAAATGGGGGAGTGTGATTTGGGAATAGTTAGTGGGGAGAGGACTTATGGTACATATGGTGGGGGGAAACTGGGGAAAGGGAAAGCCTTTGGAATGTAAACAAAGAATATAGAAAATAAAGGAAAAAATGAGAAAAAAAGAAATAAAAAAATAAAAAAATAAAAAAATAGTGACCCACAAAGAGATTACATCTGTGAAAATCTACTGACTCAAAAAATATCAAGAGTTCTATATTAAGGAGAGTAGAAATGTTTTTAAGAATTATAATGATGATGATTGAAATAACTTTATTGGGTGCACCATTTGATTGTCAGAGAATACTATAAATGTGTTAATAATACTGGAATACCTTGAAGCCATTGTGAATAGGCCAGATAGATGTTGCTCATTCATCAATAGATTTTCTGCTACAATTTAGAGTATATTTGTGCTTAGAAGTACATTATGAGCTCTTTATTCTGCTACTTATTGAGTATTATAGACAAATAATTTAACTGCGTAGAAGCAGTGCTGAAGATGACTGTTTTTCTGTAATAAATACTTATGATGAGATACAGCTCTCTTAAGGATACAGAGAGAAGGCAGGTACAAACTCACATAGGAGTTCCAAGTCGCTCCTTTCCAGAAAAATGGCATATGCATTTTAGAATTCACAGTAAATGAAAGGAAACAGAGTAGAAGGAAATCACCAAACATGTAGTCACCTATTGAAAATTATATTCATTTAATTCATTTTTTTCATCAAAAGTAATCCAGGATACATAATTTCTCTTTTCAGTGAAGTTTATTTTACTTGTCCATTGAAAGTTCTATGTGTCTTATGAATTGCACACATACAGGAAGGTATTTGTGAAATAAATAAAGATCTATAAAGTTGATCTATTTTTAAAATGTGCACTCAACAGAAAGCTCAGCTGCGGGTGCAGACTAGCAGCCGGGACCAGCTCTCCGAGCGGACTAGCAGCGAGGGGCCACCAGGCCGCCTCGGGGCACAGCTCGGCACTCTAGCAGCTGGAGTCAGGGGCCTGGACTCAGAGCAAGCATAGTCCAGCACAGACAACGCAGCCAGAAGGGAGCAGCAGAGCCGGGTACGAGCAGCTCAGCCAAGGACACGCGGTGCTTTCAGCAGGGGCAGCCATCTTGCCCCAGACCCCCGCGCGCAAACAGCGGGCACACTGGACGCAGTGAGCGGCTGGAATCAGGTGCGTGGCCAGAGTTATAGCTTAGCTTAGCTCTGCAGGAGATCCGGGCACAGAAAGCTCAGCTGCGGGTGCAGACTACCGGCCTGAACCAGCTCTCTGAGCGGACTAGCAGCGAGGGGCCACCGGGCCGCCTCGGGGCACAGCTCAGAACTCTAGCAGCTGGAGTCAGAGACCTGGACTCAGAGCGAGCATAGTCCAGCACAGACAAGCTGCCAGAGGGATCTGTCTCCTGGGGACAGGCGTGCTGTGCTTTCAGCAGGGCACCATCTACAATAAGACCAACTAACGCCAGAGATAAAGAGATGGCAAAAGGCAAACGTAGGAACGTTATTAACAGAAATCAAGGCAATATGGCACCATCTGAACCCAATTCGCCAACCATAGCAAGTCCAGGATACCCCAGCACACCAGAAAAACAAGAGTTAGATATAAAAGCACAGGTCATGATGCTCCTAGAGGAACACACACACACACAAAAAAAAACATTAAACAAATCTCTTAAAGAAATGCAGGGGAACATCAATAGAGTAGAAGCTCTTACAATCCAAACACAAAAAGCACTTAAAGAACTCCAGGAGAATATGGGCCATCAGACAGAAACCAATAAAGAGGAAGTGAGAAAATCAGTTAAAGAAATGCAGGAGAACTTGAAACAACAGGCAGAAGTCATGAAAGAGGGAGCACAAAAACATATTAAAGAATTACATGAAAACACAAACAAACAAATGATGGAACTGAGCAAAACCATCCAAGATCTGAACACAGAGGTAGAAACAACTAAGAAATCACAAAAGGAGGCAACCTTGGAGATAGAAAACCTTGGGAAGAAAACAGGGGTCGTAGATGCAAACATAAACAACAGAATACAAGAGATAGAAATAAGAATCTCCGATGCTGAAGATAACATAGTAACCATTGACTCCACAGTCAAAGAAAATGCAAAATCCAAAAGGCTTGTAACCCAAAACATCCAGGAAATCCAGGACACAATGAGAAGACCAAACCTAAGGATTATAGGGATAGATGAGAGTGAAGATCTACAACTTAAAGGGCCAGCAAATATCTTTAACAAAATTATGGAAGAAAACTTTCCTAACTTAAAGAGAGAGATGCCCATGAATGTACAAGAACCCTATAGAACTCCAAACAGACTGGACCAGAACAGAAACACCTTCTGTCACATAATAATCAAAACCCCAAATGTACTAAACAAAGAAAGAATATTAGAGGCAGTAAGAGAAAAGGGCCAAGTAACATATAAAGGAAGACCTATCAGAATCACACCAGACTTCTTTCCAGAAACCATGAAAGCTAGAAGATCCTGGGCAGACCTCATGCAGACCCTAAGAGAAAACAAATGTCAGCCAAGACTACTATACCCAGCAAAACTCTCAATCAACATAGATGGAGAAATCAAAATATTCCATGACAGGACCAAATTTACACAATATCTTTCCACTAAACCAGCTCTACAAAGGATAATAGGAGGAAAACTCCAACACAAGGAAGGGAATGGCACCCAAGAAAAAGCAAGACAGTAAACTTCTTCCATCAAACTCAAAGGAAGATAACTACTCAAAAACAAAAATAACATCAAAAATGTCAGGAAGTAATAATCTCTATTCCTTAATATCTCTTAACATCAATGGACTCAACTCCCCAATAAAAAGACATAGACTAACAGACTGGATACGGAAACAGGACCCTACATTTTGCTGCTTACAGGAAACACAGCTCAGAGTCAAAGACAAACACTACCTTAGAGTAAAAGGATGGAAGACAATTTTGCAAGCAAATGGTCACAGGAAGCAAGCTGGAGTAGCCATTTTAATATCAGATAAAATTGACTTTCAACCCAAAGTCATCAAAAGAGACACAGAAGGTCACTTCCTGCTAGTCAAAGGAAGAATCCACCAAGAGGAACTCACAATTCTAAACATCTACGCTCCAAATGTAAGGGCACCCTCATTTGTAAAAGAAACCTTACTAAAGCTCAAAGCACACATTGCACCTAACACAATGATTGTGGGGGACCTCAATACTCCACTATCTACAGTGGACCGACCAGGAAAACAGAAACTAAACAGAGACACAGAGAAACTCATCGAAACTTTGGAGCAATTGGATTTAACAGATATATATAGAACATTTCACCCTAAAGCAAAAGACTATACCTTTTTCTCAGCCCCTCATGGTACCTTCTCCAAAATCGACCATATAATTGGACACAAGACAGATCTCAACAAATATAAAAAGATCGAACTAATCCCATGCCTCTTATCAGATCACCATGGAGTAAGAGTGTTCTTCAATAGCAACAAAAACAACAGAAAATCCCCATAAGCTTGGAGGCTGAACAATATTCTACTCAATGATACCTTAGTCCAGGAAGAAATAAAGAAAGAAATCAAAGAATTCTTAGAACTTAATGAAAATGAAGGCACAACATACCCAAATCTATGGGACACAATGAAAGCAGTGCTTAGAGGAAAACTCATAGCCCTGAGTGTCTCCAAAAAGAAACAGGAGAGAGCATATACCAGCAACTTAATGGCGCACTTGAAAGCTCTGGAACAAAAAGAAGCAATTTCACCCAGGAGGAGTAGAAGACAGGAAATCATCAAACTCAGGGCTGAAATCAATCAAGTTGAAACAAAGAGAACCATACAAAGAATCAACAAAACCAGGAGCTGGTTCTTTGAGAAGATCAACAAGATAGATAAACCCCTAGCCAGACTTACTAAAGGGCACAGACACAGTATTCAAATTAACAAAATTAGAAATGAAAAGGGAGATATAACAACAGAAACTGAGGAAATTCAAAAAATCATCAAATCCTACTACAAAAACCTATACTCAACACAACTGGAGAATCGGGAGGAAATGGACAATTTCCTCGACAGTTACCAAATACCAAAATTAAACCAGGATCAAATAGATCGTCTAAACAGACCCATAACCCCCAAAGAAATAGAAGGGGTCATAGACAGTCTTCCAACCAAAAAGAGCACAGGACCAGACGGTTTTAGTGCAGAATTCTATCAGACCTTCAAAGAAGTCCTGATACCGATACTCTTCAAATTATTCCACAAAATAGAAACAGAAGGAACACTACCCAACTCATTCTATGAAGCCACAATTACCCTGATACCAAAACCACACAAAGATCCAACTAAGAAAGAGAACTACAGGCCAATTTCTCTTATGAATATCGATTCAAAAATACTAAACAAAATACTTGCCAACCGAATCCAAGAACACATCAAAACGATCATTCACCATGATCAAGTTGGCTTCATCCCAGGGATGCAGGGATGGTTCAATATATGGAAATCCATCAACGTAATCCACTACATAAACAAACTCAAAGAAAAAAACCACATGGTCATCTCATTGGATGCTGAAAAAGCATTTGACAAAATTCAGCATCCTTTCATGCTAAAGGTCCTAGAAAGAACAGGAATTCAAGGCCCATATCTAAACATAGTAAAAGCAATATACAGCAGACCAGTAGCCAACATAAAGGTAAACGGAGAAAAACTCGAAGCAATCCCTCTAAAATCAGGGACTAGACAAGGCTGTCCCCTCTCGCCATATCTCTTCAATATAGTACTTGAGGTACTAGCTAGAGCAATTCGACAACAGAGGGAAGTCAAAGGGATACAAATCGGAAAGGAAGAAGTCAAACTATCACTATTTGCAGATGATATGATAGTTTACTTAAGTGACCCAAAAACCTCCACCAGAGAACTCCTGCAACTGATAAACAACTTCAGCAAAGTGGCTGGCTATAAAATCAACTCAAGTAAATCAGTAGCCTTCCTATACGCGAAGGATAAGCAGGCTGAGAAAGAAATTAGGGAAATGACACCCTTCACAATAGCCACAAATGATATAAAGTATCTTGGAGTGACGCTAACCAAACATGTGAAAGATTTATATGACAAAAACTTCAGGTCTCTGAAGAGGGAAATTGAAGAAGACATCAGAAAATGTGAAAATCTTCCATGCTCGTGGGTTGGCAGGACTAATATAGTCAAAATGGCAATCTTGCCCAAAGCAATATACAGATTCAATGCAATTCCCATCAAAATCCCAACTCAGTTCTTCATAGAGCTAGAAAGAGCAATTCTCAAATTCATCTGGAATAACAAAAAACCCAGGATAGCTAAAACTATCATCAACAGCAAAAGAACTTCTGGGGGAATCAATATCCCGGACCTCAAGCAATATTACAGAGCAGTGGTATTAAAAACTGCATGGTATTGGTTCAGTGACAGGGAAGCGGATCAATGGAATAGGACCGAAGACCCAGAATTGAACCCACACATCTATGGCCAATTGATCTTCGACAAAGGAGCTGAAAACATCCAGTGGAAAAAAGATAGCCTTTTCAATAGATGGTGCTGGCTCAACTGGAGGTCAACATGCAGAAGAATGAGAATTGATCCACTCTTATCTCCTTGCACTAAGCTCAACTCCAAGTGGATCAAGGACCTCCACATAAAACCAGACACACTAAAACTAATAGAAAAGAAACTGGGGAAGACCCTTGAGGACATTGGCTCAGGGGGAAATTTCCTGAACAGAACACCAATTGCTTATGCTCTAAGAGCAAGAATAGACAAATGGGACCTCATAAAACTACAAAGTTTCTGTAAGGCAAAAGACACTGTCAAAAGGATAAATCGGCAACCAACAAATTGGGAAAAAATCTTCACCAACCCCACATCCGACAGAGGGCTAATCTCCAATGTATACAAAGAACTCAAGAGGTTAGACCCCAGAAAACCAAACAACCCTATCCAAAAATGGGGTAGAGCTAAACAGAGTCTTTTCACCTGAAGAAATTCGGATGGCTGAGAAACACCTTAAAAAATGTTCAACATCACTAGTCATTAGGGAAATGCAAATTAAAACAAACCTGAGATTTCACCTCACACCAGTCAGAATGGCTAAGATTAAAAACTCAGAAGACATCAGGTGTTGGCGAGGATGTGGAGAAAGAGGAACACTCCTCCACTGCTGGTGGGAATGCAAGTTGGTACAACCACTGTGGAAATCAGTATGGCGGTTCCTCAGAAAACTGGGCGTGATACTTCCGGAGGACCCAGCCATACCACTCCTGGGAATATACCCAGAAGATTCACCAGCATGCAATAAGGATTCATGTTTCACTATGTTCATAGCAGCTTTATATATAATAGTCAGAAGCTGGAAAGAACCCAGATGTCTCTCAACAGGGGAATGGATACAAAAAATGTGGTATATATACACAATGGAGTACTATACAGCCATTAGAAACAATGAATTCATGAAATTCTTAGAGAAATAGATGGAGCTGGAGAATGTCATACTAAGTGAGGTGACCCAGTCTCAAAAGAATACCCATGGTATACAGTCACTGATAAGTGGATATTAGCCTAGAAGCTTGGAACACCAAAGACACAAATCACATATCAAGTGATGTCTCACAAGAAGAAAGGAGTGGACACTGGTTCTAGAATGGACCAAAACATCATTGTGGGAGAGTACAAGAACAGTAAAGTGGGAGGGGGTGGATGCGGGAGCAGGGGGAGGGAAAAGGACATGTGGGACCTTTGGGGGTGGGGAACCAGAAAAAGGGAAATGAATTGTAAATATAGAATATATACAATAAAAAAAATCAAAAAAATGTGCACTCAAATTAAGATGTTTGTTTAGTAGAACTCCTATTTTGTAAGACTATTTCCTTACCCTAGCCATTGTGTAGCTGGTAGTCACAAAATTTTACAACAGGAAAGAAAAAATACTTAGATAAAAAACCTTCAAAACTGAAAAGTTATTTTCAAATACTTTCTAAACAATCTATTGTAACAGCATAAAGTCAACTGAGTAATGAAAGTCAAACCAGAATTCTGGGGACTGCAAGATTAGAAGCTGAATTGCAAAGAAAGAATAAAGGAAATGTTTGAAAGTAAATGAGAAGGAAAGCTCAGACACAAAAAGTAGAACGATTTCTCATTCTGATTGTTACTGTATGTGCAAAGCATTACCCTCATTTTTCCCGGGAAACCGAACCTGATATACCATTGTGTGGATGGGAATGTAGAATGTCTCCATCTTATCTTCTTTAGATTTATTTATTTTTTGTTCAATATGAATATACAAAAAAGATGTAAATATAATTTGTAAGCTGAGCATAAAGTTTGCTTTAATTAGGAAGAAGTTGCTTTCCTATCAGTTGCTCACAAATAGTGAGCTTTCTAAATGTTTATTATGCTACAGACTTTCCCTTACCCAGTTTTCTAGTTTTACAATTTTTTGGAAAAGTCTTGTAAAACTTATAACTTTCTGAAATTCTTGAGCCTCTCAGTTATGTTTTCATTCTCAAGTACACAAGCCTTCCTCCTTCCATCAAGAAACGACGTTCAATTCAGACGAAATAACTACATAATACTACATAATTGAGGGATTATAGAACTCTGCTCTCTTTATGGTAATTCCTATGGAAATAACAATTTTACTATAAACTGCAAGCTGAGATGAATCTTCTCTGTAGAAGTAGAAATATTGCTATTGAAATGTGACAATGGTCTAATCCCATATGTACTTACAAAGACTGACAAAGGTCAGGAAACCAATATTTATGCTTAATATCAATAAATAGAATGTAAAATATACTTTTACATGCTGTGTCACATTTATGACAAAATTAAAATCCACAGGTGATTTCGTGAAAAACAAAAACAAAAACAAAAAACAAAAACAAAAAAACAACAAAAAAATGGAGTATAGACTTAATCAAAGAATTCTCAAATGAGGAATACCAAATGGCTGAGAAGCACCTAAGGAAATGTTCAACATCCTTAGTCATCAGGGAAATGAAAATCAAAGCAAAACTGAGATTCCACATCACACCCGTCAGAATGACTAAGATCAAAAGTCAGGGAACAGCAGATGCTGGCGAGGATGTGGAGAAAGAGGAACATTCCTCCATTTTTGGTGTTATTGAAAGTTGGTATAACCATTCTGGCAATCATTTTCATGGTTGCTCAGAAGATTGGACATAGTATTACCTGAGTACCCAGCTATACCACTCCTGCACATATATCTAAAAATTCTCCAATATATACCAAGGACACATACTCCATTATGTTCATAGCAGCCTCATTTGTTATAGCCAGAAGCTGGAATGAACCCAGACGAATAGAGTACTACTCAGATATTAAAAACAATGATTTCATAAAATTTTTAGGTAATTGGTGGAATTAGAAAATATACTGAGTGAGGTAATCCAATCATAAAAGCACATACAAATTATATACTCAGTGATAAGTGGATATTAGCCCAAGAGCTGTGAATACCCAAGATACAATTCACAGATGACATGAAGCTCAGAAAGATGGAAGACCAAAGTATGGGTGCTTTGGTCCTTCTTAGCAAAATTCTCAGGGGAGCAAATGTAGAGAAAAAGTGTAGAGCAGAGACTGAAGGAAAGTCCATCTAGAGACTGCCCCACATGGGGATTCATCCAATATACAGCTACCAGTCCATGACAATATTGTACATGTCAAGAAGCAATTGCTGATGGTATCATGGTATAGCTTTCCCCTTAGAGGCTCTGCTAGAGCCTAACCAATACATATGTGGATGCAAGCAGCCAGTCATGGGAGTGAGCACAGGTACCTTAGTGGATGAGTTAGGAGAAGAACTAAATGTGATGAATTGGTTTGCAACTCTATAGGAAGAACAACAATATCAACCAACCAAACCCCAAGAGCTCCCAGGGTCTAAGCTACCAAGTAAGGAGTACATATGGCTCCAGTTACATATGTAGCAGAGTATAACCTTGTCAGGCATCAAGGGGTGGAGAGTTCCTTTCTCCTATGAAGGCTCTATAGATGTCCAAGTGTAGAGTAATAGAGGGTGGGGAGGTGGGAATGTATGTGTGGGTGGAGGAACAGCCTCAGAGAAGCAGGGGGAGGAGGTATGGGGTAGAGTGTCTCTGGGAAGGGGTGGAAACCAGGTAAGGGAATAACATTTGAAATATAAATAAAGAAAATATTCAAGAAAAAGAAAATTTCTCAAGATCATTTTTCTAATGTTTTCAAATTGTTTGCATTTTTACTTGTATGTATGTGTAAACATGTTCATGCATGTACACAAACATATGTGAGTGCATATCAAAGCCAAAAGTAGTCAGATTCTACAGATATTTGTGAACCACATATTATTAGAGCTTGCTGGGAGTGGAAGCCAGGATCTCTACAAGAATGGTAAGTGCTTGTTACTACTGGGCCACCATCTATCCAGCCTTGCCTTGTGTTACTTTGTACCCATTCTACATTGACTTGCTTAACTTTTTGGAATAAATTAATTAAAAGTATGTGCTACAGAGTTTGGGCAGAAGAGTTGTTAATGCCTCTATTCCCCCAAAAAGATGCAAAATAATGCTGCTAGTATTTGTACTCAAAATGAAAACAAAAGCTGCTGTATCAGCTGGAATCACCCATGGCAAGGCACTGTTTATATGATGCAAAGTGACATAGAGAAGCATCCAATCTGATCTCCACACATTTGTGTTCATCCCATGCAAACACTTTATCAGATAAACACAATAAAGTGCTTATTTCATTTACATAACTGATTCCATGGTTCAAGGATAAAAGATACCAAATTATAATCATATAATCTGATTAAACAGCTATGACTATTCCTGAGCAATTTGTATTAGCAATAGTCATTTCACTGGAATGATTTTAGCTAATATTCTTACTTTTATTCATGTAATATTTATGTGATAGTGCCAATGGTCACTTATTATGACAGTAACACATAGAAGTTCCCAAACAGTTTTCCTTTTATTGTGGTTTTTTTTGGTTTTTTGTTGTTGTTGTTGTTGTTTTTTTGGTTTTTTTTGGTTTTTTTTTGTTTTTTTTTGTTTTTTTTTTTTTTTTGTTAATGGCCATACTTCTCTGTGGACAGGTTAGATAAATGTGGAAAAATTTGTTACCAGTATTCCTTTAATTCTACTTTTTTTTTTTTTGCTGCCCATAGTCCTGTGAGTCCTAGGTAGATGGAACTAGACACTTTTGAGTCAATTTTTTTCTTTTCATTGTTTGTGTGTACATACATGTGCATATTTCTATTTACTCACATTCATATTGGGGGGAAGGAGCACATGGGCCCGAAGGTAGAGTCCAGAGATCATCTCTAGATTTAGTTCTCAGAAGCTTTCCACTTCATTTCCTTGGGACAGGTTCATTCAGAGACTGGTACTCAACAAATAGGCAAGGCAGATAGACAACAGAAAGCAGTTATGGCTGACACATGTGGTTTTAAGTTACTGCATACCCAGGTATTTTGCTAAACATTTCTGGATGTGTCAATGAGTTGATTCTCGATATTCCTTTTTAAAATAATGAATAATTAAAGTAAATCACCTTCCTCAATCTTAGTGAGCACTATATGATATGCTCGGGACCTGGACATGACAAGAAGCAGAAAGAAGAAAGGATTTGCTCTCTGAGTCTGGTCATGTAAGCCATGAGGCTGCTCTGTTGTCTGTCAAGATTTGCGTAGATGGAGCTTCCAGGTTTCAGTCCTTATGCTGCCACTGGCATCCACGTAGCTGGCTTTCTACAGGATATTACTATAGATGTCTAGGTACTGTAGGACTTTTTAGCCCTGGAGCCAATCTCCACACTAAACCCCTGGCCACCAGCATGCCATTGTTTTTATTTCTCTAGACACCCCATCTATCAAAACAAGCAAGGGCTTTTTTAGGAATTCCTCATAAATAATTGCATCTATGAGTTATAGCAAATATTTTGAAATGATGAATAATAAAACAAGCTAGTGCTGTGGTGCAGGCCTGTGATATATTTTAGAAAGTCTGATGCAGGAAAATGGAAGGTGAGCAGGCTGTGAGTTCAAGGTCAGTTTTCCCAACTAAGCAACTTAGTGACCTTTATTTCAAAATTTAAGGCAAAGAGAGCAAGTGAGCGAGAGAGAGAGAGAGAGAGAGAGAGAGAGAGAGAGAGAGAATAAGAAAAGAGAAAGATCTGGATATATAAGGTCCTGAGATCAATCTCTTGTACTTAAAGTCTAAGCATTCCAATGTAGAAAACACACAAATAAATATTTAAGAGAAATTGGCTTAAAAAAAGGACAAAACAGCTCTTGTAAGAAATTAAATAAGGATTAGAGAGATGGTTCAGGATTTAAGAGTGCTTACTACTTTTTCAGAGGACCTGACTATGGTTCCTAGCACTCCGGTTAGGTAGCACATGCACCTGCACACGCACACACAGACACACAGACACACAGACACACACAGATACACACACAGACACACACAGACACACACACACAGACACACACACACACACACACACATACACACACACTTACAAACACACACTTATTAAATGAACCTAAAGCAAGCAAGGAAGAAAGGTTCAGAAAGTAAAAAAAAAAAAAAAAAAAAAAAAAAAACAAAAACAGAAAACAACAACAACAACAACAACAAAAACCTTTGATGGTTCTATGGATGAGGACATTGAGATAGCAATAAATACCCACCCCAGGATACATAAAAATATTTATTTTATTTCCAGGTATATATGAATCTATGAGTATATGCCACAAGTGTTCAGTGCACATAGAGGCAAAAATGAAGGCACCAGAATTTCTGGAGCTAGAGTTATGGTTGGGTGTGTGTCTCTCAGCATGTGTGCTGGCAATTGAACTATATATATAGTCTTCTGCAACAGCAGGAAATACTCTAAACCCAAAGCCATCCCTCTAGTACAGAACAAAACAATTTGTAAGAAAGATAAAAAAATTAATAAAATTTATAAATGTTGAGGTATCACAGGACATGTTCTAAATGTTTTACTCTCACTGTACTAGAAACAAAAACAACCAAAGATGAGAAAAAGAATTTAATTTTAGTATAAAATAATGATAGCAAATGTAATAAAATTGGTCAAGAAAGGAACACTAAAGAGCTCCCAGGGACTAAACTGCCAACCAAAAAGTATACATGGAGGGACCCTTGGCTCCAGCTACATGTGTAGAAGACGATGGTCTTTTAAGATACCAATGAGAGGAGAGGCCATTGGTCTTTTAAAAACTCAATGCCCTTCTTGAGTTCTTTGTATATATTGGATATTAGCCCTCTGTCAGGTGTGGGGTTGGTGAAGATCTTTAACCAATTTGTTGGTTGCTGTTTTGTCCTTCTGACAGTGACCTTTGCCTTACAGAAACTTTGTAATTTTATGAGGTCCCATTTGCCAATTCTTGATCTTAGAGCATAAGCTATTGGTGTTCTGTTCAGAAACTTTTCCCCTGTGCCCAAGTCCTTCAGGGTCTTCCACAGTTATTTTTCTTAGTTTCAGTGTGTCTAGTTTTATGTGGAGGTCCTTGATCCATTTGGAGTTGATCTTAGTACAAGGAGATAAGAGTGGGTCAATTCACAATCTTCTGCATGTTGACCTCCAGTTGAACCAGCACCATTTGTTGAAAAAGCTGACCCCAAAGAACCAAATAACCCTATTAAAAATGTGGTAAAAAGCTAAACAAAGAATTGTCACCAGAAGAAATTCGGATGGCTGAGAAACACCTTAAGAGATGTTCAACATCATTAGTCATCAGGGAAATGCAAATCAAAACAAAGCTGAGATTTCACCTCACACCAGTCAGAATGGCAAAAATTAAAAACTCAGAAGACAACAGGTGCTGGCAAGGCTGTGGAGAAAGAGGAACACTCCTCCACTGTTGGTGGGATTGCAAGATGGTACAACCGCTCTGGAAATCAGTCTGGCGGTTCCTCAGAAAATTGGGCATGACACTTCCAGAGGACCCTGTCATACCACTCCTGGGCATATACCCAGAGGATTCCCCTGCATGCAATAAAGACACATGTTCCACTATGTTCATAGCAGCCTTATTTATAATAGCCAGAAGTTGGAAGGATCCAAAATGTCCCTCAAAGGAGGAACGGATACAGAAAATATGGTATATTTATACAATGGAATACTACTCAGCAATTAAAAATAATGAATTCATGCAATTTGTAGGCAAATGGTTGGATCTGGAAAATATCATCCTAAGTGAGTTAACCCAATCACAAAAGAATACACATGAAATGCAATCACTGATAAGTGGATATTAATGAGCCCAGAAGTTCTGAATACTCAAGGCTCAATTAGCAAATCAAAAGATTCCCAAGAAGAAGGAAGGAGAGGGCCCTGGGCCTGAAAAGATTGGATCTAGTTTTGCAGGAGAGTACCAGAACAGAGAAATGGTGGTGATGGGGGTGACTGGGGAATGGGTGGGGGTGAGGGGGAGAGGACTTATGGGTCATATGTTGAGGGGGGAACTGGGAAAGGGGAAAGCCTTTGGAATGTAAACAAAGAATATAGAATAATAAAAAAAGACTATAAAAAACTCAATGCCCCAGTGTATGGGAATGCCAGGCCAGTTAAGTGGGAGTGGGTGGGTTTGGTGAACAGTAGAAGGGGAAATGGGATAGTGGGCTTTCAGAGGAAAAAAGAAGAAATAGGATAACATTTGAAATGTAAATAAAGCAAATATCTAATAAAATAGTAGGAGTAAGGAGGACATTTAATTCTTTTGCTGTGACAAAATACCAACAAAGGAACTTAATGAAAGAAGCATTTATTTTGACATATAGTTTAAGATTACAGCCTATATGATGAGGAAATCCTGGGAGGAGTAGGTGGTAGCTGGCCATTCTCTTTCTTCAACTGGAAAACAGAGAGGGGGGAGGGAGGGAGGGAGGAATGCATGCTGGGATGGAAGGAGGGAGGGAGAGAGAAGAAGGGATGGAGGGAGGGAGGGAGGAAGGGAGAGAGAGAGAGAGAGAGAGAGAGAGAGAGAGAGAGAGAGTTGAATGTTGGTGCTCATCTTACATTCTCCTTTTCATTCAGTACTGTATCCCAACCCATGATTGTTGCTGCCCAAAGTGTCTTCCCAACTTAATAAACTTAATGTGGAAACACCCTCACTGATATATCCATACATTTTCCTCTGAATTTTGTCAGGCTGACTACCGGTCTTTTAAACACTGCAGGCCTATGGTGACACTCTATATTCTTCCTCTTTCTCTGATGAAGGGAACAGCTGTCCACCTCATGGCATCTGCTTAAATTTATTTTAATTTTACTCACAAGATTGGAATTCAGCTCCTTGAAATGCAAAATTGTTCTAGAGTCTTTTTTTCTTTTTTTTTTTTGTAAGCAATTTTGACTCCGGAGTTATTAATCATTGCTACAACAGATAAAACTGATTTTAAAATCAATGTCCATTACTCATTTGGAACAATGTTGTAGACTGAGAAACTGTATCAACAAAGGAAACAGATGGGTTGTATTCCAGGTAAAAAACACTTTTGCAAAGAATTCATATCTCCAGTAAACAAATCCTGGATCCTGTGCATTCAAAATTATGCTTACAATATCATGGTGTTGTTGATCTTTCAGTTCTCTGAAATTGAAAAGCTACAATATTTGCCACTGTCATTACAAAAAAAATAGTAGCATTTGTTCACAACTGTAAGACCATTGAGCTTAGATTGATATTTAATGATTAACAGTGAAATGCGTATTCCTATTTCAGAACAGGCCAGCTTGATAGATGTGATGTCTTCTGATACTCCCCATTACCTAGCTTTCGCTTCCTAGCCTATGATGGTCCAGCATTTACCTTACTGCCTAAAGAGTATTTTGAAGACTCTACTAGTAGATTATGGACTAGTAGTCCATGACTCTATTGCATAGTGGAAAATTTTAAGTGACTGCTCATTAAATTCAGAATGAGGACTTTGAGTTTTATAACCAGGCACCATCTGAGGAGTCCGAAGAGTTCAAGGTCATAGTTGGAAAGAGTTGATAATAAACTCCAAGTAGTCAAGCTCTGGAGTGAGCTGTCTGCCACTAACAAGTTTTCTGCCTTTTCAGTTTTGTTTGGGACAGAGGTTCATGTAAGCTTTGCTGGAGTAAAAGTTACTGCTTAACTTAGGATAACCTTGTACTTTTTTTCTTAAACTTTTTTATTGGATATATTCTATATTTACAATTCGTTTCCCTTTTTCTAGTTCCCCATCCCCAAAGGTCCCGCATGCCCTTTTCCCTCCCCCTGCTCCTTCATCCACCCCCTCCTACCTCCCTGTACTTGTACTCCCCCACAATGATGTTTTGGTCCATTCTAGCACCAGTGTCCTTTCTTCTTGTCAGACATCACTTGGTATGTGATTTGTGTCTTTGGTGTTCCAAGATTCTAGGCTAATATCCACTTATCAGTGACTGCATACCATGGGTATTCTTTTGAGACTGGGTCACCAGTCTCCAGCTCCATCCATTTCTCTAAAAATTTCATGAATTCATTGTTTCTAAGGCTTATCAGATGGCACATAGTTAATTGCCCTGGAAAAAGTACTATGAAACCATAAACATGGGTTTGAAAGTTGAGTAAGTATTAGAGTATTTGATAAGCAGATTGTATATAAGATAAGTGTTGCTTAACTGCAAGGCTTTTCTTTGAGTTTTATGTGACTGTGCATGTGCTTATGTATTTGTAAATGTACTTGTATGTCTGTCTCTCTCTCTCTGTCTCTCTCTCTAACCCTGTGTATGTATGTGTGTGCATGTGTTTGTGTAACTTGCTAAGAATGCTAGAAAGCTGTACCACTTGCATATTTGTCTTTATGTGTGTGTAGATGTTGTGTGTGCACCTGAAATTAGGTATCTGTGCTAGGACAGGGAAGGCAGACATTGATATCTTACATCTTTCTAAACTCCTTTATACCTTACTTTTTGCCCACCCTCAGTGACACACCTACTGAGAAAAGAACACACATCATAATCTTTCTCATACAGTTCTGTCAACTGGGGACCAACTATTCAAATATATGAGCCTATGGAGGTTGTTCTCATTCATGTCACCAAAGAATTTATTTCCAGGGACTGGGCTATTTTGTAGAGAATAAAACCTTTTAGTTAACTTAAGCACAAATTGCTCTCCATTATAACTTTATGATAAGAGATAGATAGTTTCTGAATGAGACCATTCTAATTTCAGTGAAGCTTTAAAAGATATATGTCTATAAAATTTGATCATGTAGTTCACTCAGAAAAACAGCATATTAGGTCAAGTTTCCAACTTTAATTCATTGAAACATGTTATTAAAGTGGAACATTATTTTGGAGAACATCATTTAACTCATAAGGTAAATGAGTTTCTTAATATAACCACCAGGTACATTAGGTTTCATTATATCTATTTTGCAAATAAAGTGAATGAGGAAAAGAAACATTTTTGATCTTGATCAAGGTCAAGAAAATGAATAATTCTCAAATCCAAAGTCATTACCATGTTTGCCAATATATAGGAATGATGGTATCCATCCAGGGTGATAGCACTAGCTTGAATATCACCTATGATATAATTCTTATTTGAAAGACAAGACAGCGAGAGAGAGAGAGAGAGAGAGAGAGAGAGAGAGAGAGAGAGAGAGAGAGAGAGATCAGTGGGAATGTACACATGTGGATATGTTCATGTTACCTGAACCCTACTAACAGATCTATAGCCGCCTTGTTACCATAGGCAGGGTCTTAAGTTGAACCATGTTTAGGGGGTAGCTAACATCTGGCAAGTATTCTTAGGTGATGCTTCCTCATTTGTTTCCAGTCTTTTTTCCTATATTATTTGTTTAAATTCCAAATGATTTTCCCTTTCCTGGTTCCCCCCTCCCCATAAGTCCCATAAGCCCTCTTCCCTCTGCCCCTTCACCAATCAACCCCCTCCCACTTCTCTGTCCTGGCAATGCCCTACAATGCTGCATCAAGCCTCTCCAGGACCAGGGCCCTCTCCTTCCTTCTTCTTGGGAATGATTTGATATGTGAGTTGTGTCTTGGTTATTCAGAGATTCTAAACTAATATCCATATTGCAGTGACTACATTCCATGTATGTTCTTTTGTGAATGAGTTACCTCAATTAGGATGATATTTTCCAGTTCCAACCATTTGTGTAAAATTTTATGAATTCTGAGAAACACCTTAAGAAATGATCCACATCATTAGCCATTAGGGAAATGGAAATCAAAACAAACCTGAGACTTTACCTCACACCAGTGAGAATGGCGAGGATTAAAAACTCAGGAGACAGCAGGTGTTGGCGAAGATGTGGAGAAAGAGGAACACTCCTCCACTTCTGGTGGGATTGCAAGCTGGTACAACCACTTTGGAAATCAGTCTGGCAGTTCCTCAGAAAACTGGGCATGACACTTCCAGAGGACCTAGCTATACCACTCCTGTACATATATCCAGAGGATTCCCTGTCATGCAATAAGGACACATGCTCCACTATATTCATAGTAGCCCTATTTATAATAGCCAGAAGCTGGAAAGAAACTAGATGGCCCTCAATGGAGGAATGGATGCAGAAAATGTGGTATATTTATACAATGGAATAGTACTCAGCAATTTTCCAGTCTTACAATCTGTCTAATCATGTGGTTTCTATGTTAGACAAGACTTCTGAAGCTTGCTATCCATAATCTCAAATAGTATGAACTAATGAGAGTAAATGGGCTGAAGCAATAGTTCAGTGTGTAAAGGCACCTGCCTCAGTAGTCCTAAGACCTACATGCTAGAAGGAGACAACCAGGAATTGTATGTATTCTTCAGACTCTACCTATACAATTGAATATTTGCATTCTCTGTCCATTTTAGTGTAAATAAATAAAATATTATAATTATAAAATTAATTAAAGACAAATTAAATTATATAATCATTACATTCTAATTCTTTGGTTCAAAATATGACAGAAGATTTTTCTAGCAGCTTTATCAATAATGTTTACAATAGTGTCAACATTTATGTAAATGTTTGTATGACTGAGGCAAGGACTCTATGGCTGGGAGACTTTGGAGGATTGATTAATGAATATCCATTTGAGAGATGACAATCTCCCATTTAAATTAACATGAGTTTTGGCACCTACATTTTTCCAACTCTCATTTGCCTGCCATGAATTCACCCAGCTCACATGAGGAGATGCCTACCAGACATCAGATATCTGTGTGTTCCTGACAAAACTAAAGGAATGCTAACTCTTGAGAAATTTAGCATGTTCAGTTGGTTAGAAAGTAGATTAATAGTAGCAGGTGAGAAAAACTTAGAGGAGTCTATGGAGATGGCTCATTGAGTAAACCACATGCCATGCAACTATGAAGGGATTTGGCTTCCCAGAATATATGTAAATACCAGGCATGGAATGGTAAGCCACAATCTCAGGAATCAAAGAAAGCCATACAGTTGGAAATTCAAACTAAAGAGCTCTGGGATCAAATGAAGCCCTATAGAGTAATTGAAAAAGATGTTTCATGTATATCTCTGCTTTCATACACATAGTGCTAAATAAGTAAATGAATTTAAAAATTTGGGAATCATTACGTCTATGTGGCATTCTTTTTTTTTAACAATTTTTTGTCACTGATTTTTTTAAATTTTCTATATTCTTTGTTTACATTCCAAAAGCTTTCCCCTTTCCCAGTTCCCCCCTCACCATATGCCCCATAAGTCCTCTTCCCCCTACCCATTCCCCAATAACCCGCACCACCACCACCACCACCATTTCTCTGTTCTGGTACTCTTTTACAAAACTGGATCCAATCTTTTTGGGACCAGGGTCCTCTCCTTCTTTCTTCTTGGGCATCTTTTGATTTGCTAATTGTTTCTTGAGTCTTCAGAGCTTCTAGGCTCATTAATATCCATTTAACAGTGATTGCATTTCATGTGTATTCTTTTGTGATTGGGTTAATTCACTTAGGATGATATTTTCCAGATCCTACCATTTGCCTACAAATTGCATGAATTCATTATTTTTAGTTGCTGAGTAGTATTCCATTGTATAAATATACCACATTTTCTGTATCCATTCCTCCTTTGAGGGACATGTGGACTCCTTCCAGCTTCTGGCAATTATAAATAATGCTTCTATGAACATAGTGGAGCATGTGTCTTTATTGCATGCAGGGGAATGCATTCTGGTAGCTCTTGTTCTAAATGCAGAACTAAATTTTATCCTTGATGAACATTCTCACATGTTTTGTGCATATATGAATCCAGACTCCACAGGACTTAGTTTTTATCCACACAGTGGCTAGCAATTTATTCAATTACCTTTATCAAATATGTAATCTTTTCTCTACCTCAGTTTCTCCTTCTGAAAAGTGCTTATAAATTATACATTATTCCCTAGCTATTTTGGGAGGCCACAAACACATTCCTACTGTAATTACCGGTAAAGTGCTTTGAAATTCTTAAATGACATATGATAATTAAAATATTGCTAAACTCCCAATATTTCTGACTGGCAGGTTAAAATGAGAAAAAACATTGTTCTCTGAGTAGAACATGTACATGATGAGGCATATATATAGCAGAAAAAGAAATAATAAATAAATACTTTCTGACTTTCAGTCAAGTATCTCCAAACCCTTTTAGTTTGATGTGAAACACCTATGTGTCAGGTTGGTACACTGTGATAGTGGCCTTGATGGCCTGTAATTTTATCAAACTGGAAGAGAGAATAGCATTTTGAGAATTTCAGACGGGTGTTCTAGGCAAAATATTGAAATCCAGCTGTATGTTTGAAATCTAGAGCAACAGCAGACACAGTTTTATGCAAGATTATGGCTATTTATGTTCTTCATAATTTCATTTAAGAAACATACCTTATTATGAGTCTTGGAGGTTTAGAAAATGATTTTATTGAATACATACTGATAATACAATGGTTGCTATGGTGATGCTGACTAATGGACTAATGTTCCTACACATAAGTCTTACTTACCTAACTACAGCCTTTGTGGATTACAAGCAGCTCAAACCTGCCTAACAGATACCCTTAATATAATCATTATATTAACATACATTTTATATTTCATACTAAACCTTTAGATTTATATATCTTATAGGTCTGTGATAATGTACCCATCCCTTTTTCTTCTCCGCATCTAAATACATTTATTTTTATAAAAATCTCCCTCTTTCTCTACTTCCATCCTTCCCTCTTTCCCTTCATACCTTCTTTCCTCAATCTCCCACCCCTCCCTTCCTTTCCCCCCTCCCTCTCTTTCAATCTGTCTCTGTCAGTTTGTCTGTCTTTCTGTGTGTCTGACTCTCGGTCTCTCTGTCTCTCTGTCTCTCTGTCTCTCTCTCTGTCTCTCTCTCTCTCTCTCTCTCTCTCTCTCTCTCTCTCTCTCTCTGTGTGTGTGTGTGTGTGTGTGTGTGTTTCAACTTCAGTACCAACATAGAGGTCAGAGGACAGCTTTGTGGAATCAGTTCTCTTCTTTACCTGATCTCATGTAAGTTCTGACATCAAATATATCCATCATCAGGCTTAAACAGTAGCTGCCCTTATCCCTTAAGTTATATGGCAAGACCCTAAAGTAAACATATTTCATAACTAAGAAATAGTATTACTTAGGCAAAATTTAAATGTTCACATATGCTACCATTTATATTTAGTAAATATTCCAACATAGCTCTAAAATTCTACTTATTTAACTACCTTGAATATTCCTCTGTGGAAATTAGTGGAAGTATGGAATGATTAAAAATAGTTTACTTATATTCTGGTATATAAAACTTTAGCACATGCCTGGACACTGGACTGTTGATTTCTGACGTTTAAGTCTTTTGATGGATTCTAGAATTGTTAGTTCTCTGAACACTGCAAGCAATATATAAATGTATGTTAAGTAGATTGGGGTGATATCATAAAGAAACCCAATGAAATTCAAGGAATTCAAGATAGTGTGAACATTATTTTAACATTTTTTTTCCTTATGATAGCTAGAGATGATGGTGCAAGCCTATGATTACAGTAAGTCAGGAAACTTGCCAGAAGAATTTTGAATTGTAGTTCAGCCTGAGGAACATAATAAGAGCATGTTTCAAAATAAATGCATAAAAGAATTTGGGTATAAAATATAAATGCTAATAAAAGAATAAATAAATAAATAAATAACAATAAAAATATTCCTATTCCATATTTACAATGGAATCAAAATTAGTTATTATATGAATTTTATATGGAATGTTCTAAGACAGTTAAGACAGTTAAGAAAGTCTGTTAATTCCCTTTTAATTTTTTTTCTTTTACTGACAATAGACTATTTTCTCACATAACATATCCTTATTGGGTTTGCCCTCCCAGTCCCTTCAAATGGCTCCTACCATCTGATTCAGTTCCTTTCTGTCTCTCATTAGAAAACAACAGGCTTCTAAGAGATAATAATAAAATATAACTTAAAATATATAAACTTTAAAAATAAGCTGTCACTTGAAATTTGACAAGAGAAACCAAGAAAAAGAAAAGAGGAAAATATTTGTACATTCAGGTATCCCATAACAACATTATAGTTTGAGAATTCTTACCTGGCAAGGATTTATTGTCCTAGTAAACATTTACTGAAGGACTTTTTATGTTAGTGTGTTGATACTGATAATGGGTTTAGCTACTAATTACTTATCAAGGTACTTACTATGGATTTAGCAAAAGACTCCACTGAATACTCTATTACAGATATAGTATAATCATAATAGCTTTATCCTTGCTGCATTTCATTGCCAGGTGAGAGCATTTGAAAGGAATTCAAGTGCAATTAGAGCATGAAATATGGCCAGACATTCAGATGCAGGTGAGAAGTCAACTTAGAAATAAAAAGGAGATAGGAAAAATTGAGGGAAATTAAAATTCTTGAGCACCTTGAAATATGTACTGGAACTTGCTATGGAAGAGCTGGAGCCAAAGTCAGAAGAATTTTAAAACTAACCTGGAACAAATTCTCTAGCCTCTCCTGAAGTCTATTTCACAGTAAATTGGGAATGGGAGAGCCTGCCCCATGAGGTCAGGGAGAGCATTGATCTTTGAAGTTAATGAGTGCCTGGGAGAAGTGAAATGATCCATACTTACATTCTACTTAAAGCCATGAATTGGACAGCAAGTATCTGTCCAAATATTTATTTACTTGAAAGTCAAGTAAAACCATTTAAAAATGAAACCAAGCCCAATTATGCCTTTAAGGTTAAAAAAATTTTATATATATATATACATATATATATATATATATATATATATATATATATATATATATATATATATATATATATATTACTTTACTTGGTATTTGGGTGTATATGAATGAAATGCTGCAGTGTATGTATGAAAGTCAAGGTGAAATTTTTGGAATTAGTTCCATCATTCTACATTTACATGTGCCCATGGGATTGAACTCAGACACCTTTACCAGTGGAACCTTGTTGACAGCCCTCTATTTATATTTTATCATATTGTCTATTATTTCTATTACTAATATTATTAAGTAGAAAAGCTAGTCAAACTCCAAAAATACTAAGAAAAGTATATTTTTAGTGCAGAGTGAGTATTCAATTAGCATAAACTCCTTTCTTTCTCTCTGCGTGTGTGTATGTGTGTTTGTATGTATATGTATGAATTCTTACATTTGTGCAAGTATATGCATGCATGAGGAAGCCAGAGGCTGGAATTGAGTTTCCTCTTTGGTTACTTTCACATTGCCTTATGAGATAAAATATCTCACTGAACATGAAGCTTACGAATTCAACTAGAATGGCTTGCTATCAGCTCCTTGGGGTTACCCTTATTCTGCTAATTTCATTTTATTCCTCTCTAGGTTACAAATAAATGATACAAACTCTGGTTATATTTGTTTGGCTTTGACAATTGCTGGGAGGGAGGTAATCCCTAATCTCCTTTTCTACCTACTGGCTTAGCTACTACCCCAGCAATGTACCCTGAATACTTGTTTCTCTTGGCCATGTGGACATGTTGCATCTCCACTCATTATGGATTCCTCTCTTCCCCCACACCCTTATTCTTCTCTGTTTTCACTGTAATGCTCAAACAAGTAATTCAAAACCTACCTACTTTTAATCCCTCCAGTAATTGGCAATAGCCATTTATGTTTTTTTTTTATTTTTCCGATATATTCTTTATTTATATTTCAAATGATTTCCCCTTTCCTGGATCCTCCCTCCCTGAAAGTCGCATAAGACTTCTTCCCTACTCCTGTTCTTCGATCAACCCCTTCCCACTGTTTTCTGTTCTAAACCTTTCAGTTGTGCTATTAAACTGCTACTGTATGCTCTCTCCAGCTTCTTTTAGGAGGCACTCAGAGCTATGCATTTTCCTTTTAGCACTGCTTTCATTGTGTCTCATAAATTTGGGTATGTTGTGCCTTCATTTTCATTAAATCCTACAAAGGTTTTGATTTATTTCCTTATTTCTTCCTTGACCAAGGTATCATTGAGTAGAGCATTGTTCAGCTTCCATGTTCAGGTGGTCTTTCTGTTGTTTTTGTTGCTATTGAAGACAGCCCTTATACCATAGTGATCTGATAGGAGGCATGGATTTAGTTTGATGTTCTTATATCTCTCAGTTCTGTCATGTGACCAAGTATATGGTCAATTTTTAGAAGGTACCATGAGTTGCCGAGAAGATGGTCTTTTGATTTAGGATGAAATGTTCTCCGGATATCTATTAAATCCATTTGGTCCATAACTTCTGCTAGTTTCACTTTGTCTGTTTAGTTTGTGTTTCCCTGATTTTTCCATTGAGGAGAGTGGGGTGTTGAAGCCACCCACAATTGTTGTGTGAGGCACAATGTGTGCTTTAAGCTTTAGTAAAGTTTTTTTTTTAATGAATGAGGTCACACTTTTATTTGGAGCATAGATATTCAGAATTGAGAGTTCTCCTTGGTAGATTTTTCCTTTGATGAGTATAAAGTATCCCTCTATGCCTTTTTTAATGTCTTTTGGTTAAAAGTCTATTTTATTGGATATTGGAATGGCTACTCAAGCTTGTTTCCTGGGATTATTTGCTTGGAAAACTGTTTTCCAGCATTTTATCTGAGGTAGTGTTTGTCTCTGACACTGAGATGCATTTCCTGTATGTAGCAAAATGTTAGTCTTGTTTACGAATCCAGTCTGTTAGTCTACTTCTTTTTATTGGGTGATTTATTCTATTGGTGTTAAGAGATATTAAGGAATAGTGATTGTTGTTTCCTGGTATTTTTGACATAATTTTTATGTTTGTGTGGTTATATTCTTTTGGGACCAGGTGCAGTCTCACAACAGCCCACGGAGACATTTCCTGGATGGAGGGTTTGATTTCCTTTGCTTGACACTGAGCTAGGCCATCAGACATGTTCAATTCCTAAAGGAACTTCACTTATCAGGAGATAATCTCTTAGATTGAAAAATGAATGTTACAGACCTTGACAAGCTACTGCCATTAATATGAACAATAATAACCCTTAAAACCTAATACTGTCACTCTGACACAGAGCCAGCATGAAAACATTTCAGTGGACTGAAGAGAAGAATGCCACTATGGTCTTCTTACAGAAGACATTCCATACCATGGGCTGGAGGGAACATTAATAAGCCTTGCTCTATTGGTGTTTTTAATTTCCAGCTCTCTTAAGTACCTGAAATAATAATGTTTCATGTACAATGTATATGTACAATGTCTTATTCATAACAAAATTACAACCCTGCTAACTGCTTTCTCAACAGTGAATAAATTAGCGCTTTTAGTATAATTTCAACTGATCAAGGTAAAAGAAGGCATTAGGGTAAAAAAGAAGCCTACTTCTCTCTTCCTCCAGTCTTTATGTTCTCTGTCTGTGTCTCTTCAGTCCTTCTTGTTTCAATAGCTATCTCATGTCCCCCAGTTACCCAAGCCATTATGACTAATTACCCAGTTTGTGGGTTTGTGGCCTCACTCATGGCTTTCCTCAGGTACCAATTTTTCTCTTCACTTCAATTACTGTCACAAGTTCTTGGGAATGTGCCCCAATCTTGAAAATTTACAAAATAAAGTTTATTCAGGGCAGACTGGCCCACATTCAGACAACCTGACATCAAACTTTTTTATCTTGTGGTCCTGAATCTACTTTTCTATCAAGATTCTTTTTTTATTACATAAACATGTATTGAATAATCTTGTAGCAGTGGAGGCAGGGTACATGTTATGTGTGGAAGGCAGAGGAAAACTTATACCACTTCTGCAATTCTGCTGCCAGGTGGTTCATTGGATCACACACAAGATTTGAGAGGAAGCTGTTCAGTAAATTCCTTTTCCCACTGAGTTATCTCCCTGGATGTTGAGACTGCTGTATGGGAAATGTGTGATGTGTGTTTTACTCAAAGCTCAGGGCTGGTTCTTAGCTGATACACTAAGTGTTCCCTTAGTGTCAGGATCATGATATTTATTGACTTGTGGGTGACCTCATCAAGGTCTCATAAGCCTTACCAAAAGTGAGATGTAAAGACTGTCTCAACATGCTCAGGACCATTGAATGGAAGAACAATATGTCTATGTACACAGACGAGAGTCTTTCAAAAACCTGCTCTTGTGGTACTGTTCTGCTTTAACTTGCACTCAGTAGTGGCAGCCAACCCAGTGGTTTCTTGATGTCTGATGATTGGGGAGACTTCCTCCAAAGGCTGATGACTTGCTACTCAGATATAGAAGATGGCAATGGACTACTATACTCCTCCTTTCCAAGTATCAGATTCTTACCCAGATGCTATATCTTAGTTCTCAGGGGAGGTGACTGTCAAACTAGATAGGGCTCCTTTTCCCTGTAAAAAAGGTAATAAATAGCTTTCAGACATTTATAACCTTGAATAACACAGGCCACACACAGAGGTGGTATCTGCAACAATGCAGAACTATAATAGCAACCATTGTAGAGAACATCTTATGGTACTGCTACTGTCGAGGACATTTTGGAAACCACTGGTTAGGACACTGCTGACCTTGCAAACATGAGGTCTTATGTTTGATCTCCTAAAGCTAGGTAAAATTACCAGGTGTGGCACATTTATAGTACTAGTTCTAGGAAGATAGAGACAAGAGTTGCCATAAAGCCAAAAATCAGCCTGTCTTGTCATGTTACAGATTAGGCAAAAGTGAGAGACCCTGCCCCAAAGTTTATGGACAGTACCAGCCAAATGAGACTCATAGTAGTTCTCCCTGCAATACAGTCACACTATTACATATACATAAACACACACACACACACACACACACACACACACACACACACAGACACACACACACACACAAAGTCTTTAAAGAGTACTTGATAGAATGTAGAATGTTTTGCACTCTCCTTTTTCTCAACTATTTTTTAAGCATTTGTGTATTCTGTGTTTGTGCATGGGTCATGCATAGTGTGGTGCATAAGTGCAGGTCACAGGGCAACTTGTGGGATGTGGTTTTCTCCCTCAATTACATGGGTTCTGAGAAAGAATTCAGGTTAACAGTCTTTGAGGTAAACACTGTTAACCATTGAACCATCAGTTTGCTGGGCTTCAATTACTGTGTTAGCCTCTATTTCCTCATTGAAGCCACACTTTGTTGAACATGTATATGTTTCCTAGATTCCTGATACATTTAGCACTTATTGTTAAGCTATATGGGATACAACTGACAACAGCAATATTAGAAGTCACTCAGATCCGAATGTCATCTGCCCTGCTCCACTAAAATTTCCCCACTGAAGACTCATAACCTGACTATTTTTTTTGTGTGTTGCCTCAAAATTCAATGTAAATGGCACCAAATTAGTCATGAAGAGCATCTAAATCAGGGGTCTCAGCATTAAGGGCAGACTAGAATCTGAAAAATTTTAAATGTACAGAATTCTTGGGCTCTTTTTCTATAATAGAAATTCTGATTTCCTATCTCAGGTAGAAACCATGAATTCATTTCAAGTAGATGCTAGTTAGCTTCCCAGAAAAGGATGAGGGAGCTCATATAGAGACCATGATTTGATGACCACCAAGCTGGTTTATTTGTGTGGGTATGGTATGGTTGCATGCACATGTGTACATATGAAGGTAGATGTCATTGGATGGGTTTATCATTCACTCTCTATCTTATTTTTTGATGCAAAGTCTTTCATTAGACCTGGAATTTTCCATTTGCCTAGGCTGGATAGACAGTGAATCATAGTCAACTACTATCTGCACTTTCTCAGGAGTGATTTTAGAGTACCATATCACTATATACAACTCTTTCAATATGAGTAATAGATGGTAAAATGCTCATCCTCATGCATGCACAAGATGTACTTCATAGACTGAGAGATTTCTGCAGGCACCTGACATTTATTAAAATGTCAAGCTCAGTCAACAATATAGTTTCAAGTGAGGAGTTAAAATGATTCTTCATGGATTTAAATATTTCTATAGCTCTGATAAAATTTCCTTATTTCAGTAGTGTTTGAACTGGTTACACTGAAAGGTATATACCAGGGCAGGGGCAATGCCTCAGCCTATAAAGTTTACCATGCAAGCTTGAGGACTTGAGTTTTATTTTTAGAACTAGTATAAAGAAGCAAGGGCACCTACATACATGAAAGAAGCATTGCTAGAACTAAAAGCACAAATCACACCCATCATATAACAAGAACTTCAAGCCTCTGAAGAAAGAAATCATAGGAGTTTTCAGAAGATGGAAAGATCTTCCATGCTCATGGATTGGAAGGATTAATATAGTAAAAGTGACCATCTTGCTGAAAGCCATCTATAGATTCAATGCAGTCAATCCAAAATTCCAACTCAATGCTTCATAGTTAGAAAGAACAATTTCCAAATTCATTTGGAATAAGAGAAAACAGAAGATAGGGAAAATTATTCTCAACAATAAAAGAACTGGGTAAATGACCATCCCTGACCTCAACTGTATTACAGAGCAATAGTGATAAAAACTTTATGGTATTGGTACAGAGACAGGCAGGAAAATGAACAGAATAAATTGCAGACACAGAAATGAACCTATACACCTATGGTCACTTGATCTTTGACAAAGATCTGAACCCAATTAGTGGAAAACAGATAGCACTTTCAACAAATAGTACTTCTTCAACTGGAGCTCTGCATGTAGAAGTATGAAAATGGATCCATTCTTTTTTTGTTTTTTTCTATATTCTTTGTTTACATTCCAAAGGTTTCCCCTTTCCCAGTTCCCCCCTACCATACATCCCATAAGTCCTCCAACTATTCCCCAATCATCCACCCCCCCCCAACATTTCTCTGTTCTGGATCTATAAAACTGGATCCAATATTTTCAGGCCCAGGATCCTCTCCTTTCTTCTTCTTGGGAATTTGACTTGCTAATTGTGACTTGAGAATTTAGGGCTTCTGGGGCTCATTAATATCCACTTATCAGTGATTGCATTTCTTGTGTATTCTTTTGTGATTGCGTTAACTCGCTTAGGATGATATTTTCCAGATCTAACCATTTGCCTACAAATTGCATGAATTCATTATTTTTAATTGCTGAGTAGTATTCCATTGTATAAATATACCACATTTTCTGTATCCATTCCTTCTTTGAGGGATATCTGGTCTCCTTCCAACTTCTGGCTATTATAAACAAGGCTGCTTAGAACATTGTGGAGCATGTGTCTATATTGTATGCAGGGGAGTCTTCTGGGTATATGCCCAGGAGTGGTATGCCAGGGTCCTCTGGAAGTGACATGCCCAATTTTCTGAGGAACCGCCAAACTGATTTCCAGAGCTGTTTTACCATTTTTCAATCCCACCAACAGTGGAGGAGTATTACTCTTTCTATACATCCTCTCCAGCACCTGTTGTCTCTTGAGTTTTTAATCTTAACCATTCTGACTGGTGTGAGGTGGAATCTCAGGGTTGTTTTGATTTGCATTTCCCTGATGACTAATGAGGTTGAACATCTCTTAAGGTGTTTCTCGGCCATTCGAAATTTTTCTGGTGAAAATTCTTTGTTTAATTATGTACCTCATTTTTGATAGGGTTATTTGGTTCTCTGGGGTCTAACTTCTTGAGTTCTTTGTATATATTGGATATTAGCCCTCTGTCAGATGTGGGGTTGGTGAAGATTTTTTCCCAAAGGGATACAAATTGGAAAGAAGTCAAACTATCATTATTTGCAGATGATATGATAGTTTACTTAAGTGACCCAAAAAACTCCACCAGAGAATTTCTACAGCTGATAAACAACTTCATTAAAGTGGCTGGTTATAAAATCAACTCAAGCAAATTGGTAGCCTTCCTGTACTCAAAGGACAAGCAGGCTGAGAAAGAAGTTAGGGAAATGACACCCTTCACAATAGCCACAAACAACATAAAGTACCTTGGCGTGACTCTAACCAAACAAGCTAAAGATCTGTATGACAGGAACGTCAAGTCCTTGAAGAAAGAAATTGAAGAAGACCTCAGAAGATGGAAAAATAGTTCTTGCTCCTGGATTGGCAGGATCAATATAGTAAAAATGGCCATCTTGCCAAAAGCAATCTACAGATTCAGTGCAATCCCCATCAAAATCCCAACTCAATTCTTCAGAGATCTAGAAAGAGCAATTCTCAAATTCATCTGGAGCAACAAAAAACACAAGATAGCTAAAACTATTCTCAACAATAAAAGGACTTCTGGGGGAATCAATATCCCTGACCTCAAGCAGTACTACAGAGCAATTGTGTTAAAAACTGCATGGTATTGGTACAGCAACAGGCAAATAGATCAATGGAATAGTATTGAAGACCCAGAAATGAACCCACAGACTTATGGTCACTTGATCTTTGATAAAGGAGCCACAACCATCCAGTGGAAAAAAGATAGCCTTTTCAAGAAATGGTGCTGGTTCAACTGAAGGTCAACCTGCAGAAGAATGCGAATCGACCCATTCTTATCTCCTTGTACTAAGATCAACTCCAAGTGGATCAAGGACCTCCACATAAAACCAGACACACTGAAACTATTAGAAAAGAAACCTGGGATGACCCTGGAGGACATGGGCACAGGGGTAAAGTTCCTGAACAGAACACCAATAGCTTATGCTCTAAGATCAAAAATTGACAAATGGGACCTCTTAAAATTACAGTTTCTGTAAGGCAAAGGACACTGTCAGAAGGACAAAACAGGAACCAAAAAAGTGGGAAAAATCTTCAACATTTTTTTTAATCCAGATTTTATTCCCCTCCTGGTCCACCCTCTGACTGCTTCATCTTCCATCCCTCCTACCTGGATCCCTGTCTCACCAGATGATATCCCCACCCCCCCCCACACCCTCCAGACTTCTAAATTCCCTGTGTCCTCCAGTCTCTTGTGGGTTTGTTGCATCTTCTCTGGCTAAAACCAGGCCAGGCATTCCTCTGCTCTGTATTTGTCGGGTTCCTCACATCAGCTTGGGTATGCTGCCTGATTGATGTCTCAGTGTTGGAGAGATATTTGTGTTCAAGTTTAGGTAATACTTCTCCCCTTCCTATGGGGTCATCCTCCTCCCCAGTTTCTTCCAGCATGTCCCTAATTCAACCATGTGGTCCCTAGCTTCTGTTATTTTGTTGGGTGCAAATATCTGCATCTGACTCTTTCTGCTGCTTGTTGGGTCTTTCAGGTGATAGTCATGATACCTCCCCTTTTGTGAGTGCTCCATAGCTTCAGTAATAGTGTCAGCTCTTAAGGCCTCCCTGTGAGCTGGACCATCTTTTCCTAAGGATTCTCTCCATTTCCATTCCTGCAGTTCTTTTAAACAGGAACAATTATGGGTCAGAGTTTTGACTGTGGCATGGAAACCACATCCCTCACTTAGTGCCATCTCTTTCTGTGGGAGAGGTGCTCTATAAGTTCCCTCTCCCTAATGTAGGGTACTTTATCTAAGGTTCATCTTTTTGAATCCTGAGAGTCTCTCACCTCCCATGTCTCTGGTACATTCTGAAGGGTCCCTTAAACCTCCTACCTCATGAGGTTGCATGTTTACATTCTTTTGGTTGGCCATCATTGATTTCAGTCCTTTTCCCCAACACAGTAGCCAATCATGTTCTTCTCTCTGCTCCCAAATTCTCTTTCTTTCCCATTTCCCTGATTCTTCCCTTGTGGTTGCTTTCTGCTCCCTTCCAGGTGGTCCTGATACATCCTCACCTAATCCCTTTGGCTTGTTCACCTTTTGAGTTCTGTAAGCTATATGTTAATATTTGGCACTTTTGGGCAAAGTGGTGCTAATACCCACTTATTAGTAAGTAGCTTCCAATGTATGTCTTTTGGGGTATGAGTCATTTCACTCAGGATGATTTTTCTAGTTCCATTCATTTGCCTGAAAAACTCAGGATGTCCTTATTCTTTTTATTTATTATTTAAATTTTATTTTCTATATTCTATGTTTATATTCCAAAGGCTTTCCCCTTTCCTAGTTGCCCCCCACCATACGTCCCATAATTCCGCTCCCCCCAACTATTCCCCAATCATCCCCCCAACCCCACGATTTCTCTGTTCTGGGTCTACAAAACTGGATCCAATCTTTTCAGGCCCAAGGTCCTCTCCTTTCTTCTTCTTCTGAGTAGTATTTCATTGTGTAAATGAATCACATTTTCGGTATCTATCCTGTTGTGAAACATCTGGGTTGTTTCCATCTTCTGACTACCACAAACAAGGCTACTATGAAAATAGTGGAACACATGTCCTTGGGCATGGTAAGACATCTTTTGATTATATTCCCAAGAGTAGTATTGCTGGGTCTTCAAGTAGATCTATTTCCAATTTACTAAGGAACCTCCAGATTGATTTCCAGAGTGTTTGTAACACTTTGCAATCCCACCAGCAATGGGAGAGTTTTCCTCACTCTCCACATCCTCACCAACATGTGCTGTTCCCTGAGTTTTTGATTTTAGGTATCTGATTGGTCCAACATGGAATTTCAGAGTTCCTTTGATTAGCATTTTTCTGATATCTAAGGACTTCGAACATTTCTTTAGCTGTTTCTCAGCCATTTGAGATTCCTCTGTTGTGAATTCTCAGTTTAGCTCTAGACCCCATTTTTTTATTGGGGTGTTTAATTTTTTGGTGGATAGTTTCTTTAGTTCTGTATACACACACACACACACACACACACACACACAGACACACACACACACACACATATATATGTATATATATATATATATATATATATATATGTATGTGTGTGTGTGTGTGTGTGTGTGTGTGTGTGTGTGTGTTTGAATATTAGCCCTCTTTTGGATGTGAGGTTAGTGAAGATTGTTTCCCAACCTGGAGGCTCATGATCTGTCTTATTGGCTATGTCCTTTGCCTTACAGAAGTTTTCCAGTTTCATGCAGTCCCATTTATCAATTCTTCATCTTAGAGCATGAGCCATTAGAGTTCTGTACAGAAAATTTCCCCCTGTGCCAATGAGTTCAAGGCACTTTCCTACATTCTCTTCTATTAGATTCAGTGTGTCAGGTTTTATGTTGAGGTCTTTGATATACTTCGAATTGAGCTATGTGCAAGGTAACAAAAATGGGTCTATTTTCATTTTTCTACCCATCTAAAGCAAGTTGAATCAGCACCATTTGTTGAAGATGCTTTCTTTCTTTTATTTTTCCATTGTATATGTTTGGCTTCTTTGCCTAAGATCAAGTCCCCCTAAGTAAGTGGTTTTACTTCTGGGTCTTCAATTCTATTCCATTCATCAATGTGTCTATCTCTGAAAAAATACCGTTTTTTTTCTTTTTTTTTTTTTTTGTTTTTGTTTTTGTTTTTTCGAGACAGGGATTCTCTGTGTAGCCCTGGCTATCCTGGAACTCACTCTGTAGACCAGGCTGGCCTCGAACTCAGAAATCCGCCTGCCTCTGCCTCCCAAATGCTGGGATTACAGGCATGCACCACCACCTCCTGGCCATTTTTTTCTTTTTAATTACGATGGTTGCTCTGTAGTAGAGCTTGAGACCTAGAATGGTGATTCTCCCAACTATTATTTTATTGTGAAGCATTGTTTTTGGTATTCTGGGTTTTCTGCCTTTCCAGAGATGTTTAAGAATTGCTCTTTACATGTCTTTGAAGAATTGTGTTGAGATTTTGATGGGGATTGCATTGAATCTTTAGATTGCCTTTGGTAGGATGGCCATTTTTACTATGTCAATTCTGCTAATCCATGAGCATGGGAGATCTTTCCATTTTTTGAGATCTTCTTCATTTTATTTCTTGAGAGACTTGAAGGTGTTGTCATATAGATCTTTCACTTGTTTGATTACAATTACCCCAAGATACATTATATTGTTTGTGAAGGAAGTTTTTCCCTAATTTTATTATTAATTTTATATACTGCTACCTTACTGGATTTATCAGCTGAAGAAGTGGTCTTGTAGAGATTTGGTCATCACTTATGTATACTAACATATCATCTGCTTATAGTAATATATTTCTTCTTTGCCAATTTTTATCCACTTGATGTCTTTTTGTAGTCTTATTGTTCTAGCTAGCACTTCAAGTACTACAACGAATAGATATGGGGAAAGTGGGCATCCTTGTCTTATTCCTGATTTGAGTGGAATTGCTTCAAGTACCACTCCATTTAATTTGATATTGGCTGTTGGTTTGCTGTATATTGTTTTATTGTGTTTAGGTATGGGCTTTGAATCCTGATATTTTCAGGATTTTTACCATGAAGTGGTGTTGAATATTGAGAATGCTGTCTCAATATTTAATGAGATGATCATATGTTTTTTTTCTTTGAGTTTGTTTATATAATGCATCATTTAATGGATTTTTGCATATCAAACCAACGTTTCATACATGGGATGAAGCCTACTTGTTTATGGTGAATGATGATTTGGATGTGTACTTGGATTTGATTAGAAAGAATTTTATTGAGTAGTCAATTTTTGAGAAGGTACCATAACATGCTGAGAAGAAGGTGCATTCTTTTGTTTTAGGGTGAAATGTTCTGTAGATATGTTAAATTCATTTGGTTCATTACCTCTATTAGTTTCACTGTATCTCTCTTTAGTTTCTGTTTGAATTATTTGTCCATTTGTGAGAGTGGGATATTGAAGTCTCCCTGTATTATTGTGTGGCGTTCAAAGTTTGTTTTGTTAGTGAAGTTTCTTTGTTTAATGTGGGCACCCTTTCATTTGAGGCATAAATGTTCAGAATTGAGACTTGGTGGATTTATCTTTTGATGAATATGAATTGTTCTTCTTCATCACACTTGATAACTTTTGGTTCAAAGTCTATTTTACTGTATATTAGGATGGCAACTCCAGCTTGTTTCCCAGGATCATTTGCTTATAATACCCTTTTCAATCCTTTTCCTCTGAGATAGCATCTGTCTTTGAAATTTAGGTATGTTTTTTGTATGCAGCAAAATACTGCATCTTGTTTGCTTATCCAGTCTGTTAGCTTATGTCTTTTTATGGGTTAAGCCTGGCAGGAGTTTGAAGATGCAGAATCCATACCTTCTCATATAATGGTTTTAAGAAGGACATTTCTGTCAGGTTAAGGTATAGATCATGATTTTCCAACTGTTGGATGTGTAGACAGCTAAAGTATTGGGCAAGTGCCTCATGTTTTCTGGCAAATATTAAACCTCATCTGGCTGAAAGTTCCAGGGGATAATAGCACTGCTGCCTTTTTCTTGGAATAACTTGGATTGCTTCATGTGAGTCCAGAATTCTCTTGGCTTACTTTAAAAAAAAATGTATAAAATTATTTCAGTTTAACTTATTCCAGAATTGCATATTGATGGAAAGGCCTCTTACCTGTCAGATCTAATTCTGGGATCTAGCTTCATTTATCAGGTTTCTTCCTCCAAACTTACTGATTCATCTCTATTTATTGTAAGTTGTGAGCACTTACACACCAGTTCATGGTCACTTCTAGCTCAAACAAATCCCTATTTCTCGAGGTGTTCAGTAAGTCACTTTTTTCTGCCTAAGATTTATCACTGTTTTCACTTGGCATTACCTGCTTCCTCAAGTAAACCCTGCTCTTGTTGAGTCTGTCATGTTGAGCTCATCTTATATGGTTAGAATTTACATTTTTGGTGATTGGGTGTTTAAGATAGGAGTTTTCTGTGTAGCATTGTCTGTCTTGGAACTAGACGTTAGATTCTTTTTTTTTTTATGTTCATGTAAGTTTATTAACCAAGAAACAAAGCAAAACAAAATAATAGTCAAATACTATTATGCTTTTCTGTGTTCTATCTTCTATCTATCTATCTGTCTATTTATCTCTCATCATCAGCATCATCTGTCATCTCTCATCTGTCTCTATCTGTCATCATCTATCACTATATATTATCTATTATCTTTCACTTATCTCTTATCATTAATCTATCATCTGTCATATTCTAGCATCTACTATCTATCAACTTTCTTTTTTTTTACTGGATATATTCTATATTTACAATTCATTTCCCTTTTTCTGGTTCCCCACCCCCAAAGTCCCACATGCCCTTTTCCCTCCCCCTGCTCCCTCATCCACCCCCTCCCACCTCACTGTTCTTGTACTCCCCCACAATGATGCTTTGGTCCATTCTAACACCAGTGTCCACTCCTTTCTTCTTGTCAAACATCACTTGGTATGTGATTTATGTCTTTGGTGTTCCAAGATTCTAGGCTAATATCCACTTATCAGTGACTGCATATAACAAATTGGGAAAAGATCTTCACCAACCCCACATCTGACAGAGGGCTAATATCCAATGTATACAAAGAACTCAAGAGGTTAGACCCCAGAAAACCAAATAACCCTATCCAAAAATGGGGTACAGAGCTAAACAGAGACTTTTCACCTGAAGAAATTCGGATGGCTGAGAAACACCTTAAAAAATGTTCAACATCATTAGTCATTAGGGAAATGCAAATCAAAACAACCCTGATATTTCACCTCACACCAGTGAGAATGTCTAAGATTAAAAACTCAGAAGACATCAGGTATTGGCGAGGATGTGGAGAAAGAGGAACACTCCTCCACTGCTTGTGGGAATGCAAGCTGGTGCAACCACTCTGGAAATCAGTATGGCGGTTCCTCAGAAAACTGGACGTGATACTTCCGGAGGACCCAGCCATACCACTCCTGGGAATGTACCCAGAAGATTCCCCAGCATGCAATAAGGATACATGCTTCACTATGTTCATAGCAGCCTTATATATAATAGCCAGAAGCTGGAAAGAACCCAGATGTCCCTCAACAGAGGAACGGATACAAAAAATGTGGTATATATACACAATGGAGTACTATTCAGCCATTAGAAACAATGAATTCATGAAATTCTTAGAGAAATGGATGGATCTGGAGAACGTCATACTAAGTTAGGTGACCCAGTCTCAAAAGAATATTCATAGTAGATGTTAGATTCTTAATCATGGAGAAACTTGGATATTTTAGATTTTAGCTTTTCCCCATTTTTTAAAACAAATTTTGATCCTTTCTCTACCTTATACCATAGGAGGGATCATGATTTTTATCCTTCCCATCTCCCTCAGATGGCATTAACCAGTGACTAATGCTTTGTACTAAGATAGGCAGGTGGCAGGTACTAAGTATTTAAGAAGATAAACAATTTAGAGTACTTTTGCTATGACTTTATAGGAGAAATGAGCTGTCAAAAGAAATCTTTACAGGCCAAGGAACATTTAGGATAGAAGGCTTTTGCAGAAAGTGTTTTGCAATATATCCTAGACAGGCCTCCAGTTCAGGATCTTCCTGTCTTGGACTCCCATGTGCTGGTTGTCACAGATATGCACCATCTTGCCCGGCTTTGTTAGATGGTCAATTTCCCTGATTCTTGCATTGATTATGGGAATGATTGTTTTAAATTTGCAGAATTTGTACTTTTAAGAGAGTCATAATCATGGTAGTAGGGTTTTCTGGCACCACTCTAAACACTGGAGTTCATGGGAACCTTACTAAATGATTGCTGGAATAATAGACCAGGTAGCAGCCATGATAATGCTAAGAACAATTGGTGGCTCTTTTAAAGGCTGTGTGTGCTTTGTGAACTGAGTTCCTAGTGTTTTAGTGGAAAGGCAGACATGGTTTTACTTGCCTTATGAGGTCATTCATCTCTGTTGTACAGAGATGTATAGCTGAATCTGCTATACTTCTTGGTTAAATCAAGGCAAGTTACATTCTTGGTAGAAGACTGAAATTGTTTTCATTTTTGTTTCATACAGAAAACCTTGTGTACGCAGCAGCTACTGTCACCTTCGGCTACTGATGATCAGTGAGCAGGTCTCTAGTCATTCTTTAAGATCATTGGTTGGAATCACTTCTCCCTTCTCTCTGTCAGCTCCTCTTCTTATTCATGGTATCAAGACAACAGCCAGAAACGATGTGAGTATGTTGACTCAGATGCTCTTAAGGGACATGAATTCTTTCAGCTGTGTTACTCTATTAGGTGGGTCATTAGAAGGCTTTCAGAGATAAGTACAAGGAAGACAAACATTGCTATAGGCAGAGAGGACAAAAAATGGCTCCCTTAAAGGTGTCAGTCATCTTCCACATAGAGGTCATCATCTAAGAATCTAGACTTTTTACCTGTAGTTTAAAAACATTGCCTTTCTTATATTTATTTCTCAACCTAGTTTCCCCAAAAGATTATTGTCAGAGTTTATGAGGCCAGATTAAATACCCATATTCCATTTCTCCTGGCCTATTTGTTTTTGTTTTAGAATTTTTTTATTCAATATATTTTTATTTATATTTCAGATGATTTCCCCTTTCCTGGCTCCTCACTCCCCAAAAGTCCCATATGCCTGCCCTCCCTCCCCTCCCCCTCTGCCCCCACACCCCTATTACCCCACTCACACATTCCCACTTCCCTGTTCTGGTATTCACCTACACTGATGCATTGGCCTTTCCAGAACCAGGGGCCACTCCTTCCTTCCTCTCGGACATCATTTGGTATGTCGATTGTGTCTTGGGTATTCCAAGATTCTAGGCTAATATGCACTTATCATTGAGTGCATACCATGGGTATTCTTTTGAGACTGGGTTACCTCACTTAGTATGATTGAATTCTAGCTTTTGTGTATTTGGTATTCACTACTATTCTTGCTAATCAAGTCTCAAAGAGAAACTGAGGTCAGCCCCATCTGTCCTCCTGTTGCACATGTCATTGTGGCATCTGTGTGTACTAGTGCACTTACAGCACTTGTAAAAAGAAGTGTGAGCAGTGTCTATCAGAGAAATACTTCAATCCGAAAATTCTTTGAACCAACATAGTATAAAGCTGTCACATTTTCCAGCATGATTTAATTTTCATTCTTAACTCTTAAAAAAAAAGCTTGAAAGACTTTAACATTACTTAAGTAGTGTCAAATATAGGATGGAAGGCTTTTCTTCCCCCATTCTAAAAAAAGCTCCATTCTCTTTTATCTTTTTGTCACTCTTGGAAATTTGTGATCAGTACATTTTAATAGTTTCTGGTCTCTAGACTATGTCAGCACTGGAGTGGTTGATTATGAATATCAAAACCTACTACTGTTTTTATTTGGAGACATGGAATTCTGTTTTTGGGCATAGAATGTTTGGTTTAAGCAATACATGAAAGATCACCTAAACTGAAGCCCATTGTAAGGGGCGTTGATTCCTGTTGGTTCCCATTCACCTTGAATGACAGGAATAGTTCAGTGCACAGTGAGTGGTTGTCTGTAAAGACTCTACCTAGGGTTTCAGTAGTGTGGTTCTCTTTGCATTTCCTAAATTTCCTGATGCTATGATTATGGTTTTTGTGCTGTTTTACTGCTTGTGTATGATTGATTATTGTTTTTTATGTTGTTATTTGTTTGTTTAAACTAAATGGGACTACAAATGTATATAGATGTGTTTTACTACCAAGATTTTCGCTTTTCAAATCCCTAAATTTCTGATTTCATTATCAGCCTTTCAGATGCCTATTTTCTTGCTGACTAGCAGAGGACTTTATTTCCAACTCCCTCTAAAGTTTTAGTACTGTGTTTCAGTGAGCTGCATTGCATACTTTTGCTGAAAAGTTCTCTGTAAACATGATTGCCACACTGAGTTTTGTTGTAAACTGACTCACCATGTGATGTAATGTCGATAGTTTCCTAATGTGTGATGGATAAGAGTGACAAAATAAAGCTTACAAAGGAAAGAAAAATAAAAAGAAGGACATTTCTAGCTGTGGAATTGGCAATTTGACTTTTTAGGCTTGTTCTAATTCTGAGGAAAAAAAAATCAGATAGTGGTTCTCCTGTCTTATAACAGAGAGAATGCGGGGAATAGGTCAGGTCTTCTGAAACTGTGGCCAGGTAAGCCTGCCCCAAGCTTGTTTTACATGAAGGGAGACCCTGCTGGCTGCATAGCCTGCTGTGCTCCATTGTAAATGTCTGCATGTCCAAAGAGTTCAACAAAATCCCAGGGGGTGTTGCATCCATTCCAATTTTGCCTGACATGTTCACAGCATTCATATATAAAAAAAACCAAACCAAAACAACAACAACAAAAAAACCCCTCTATTACAAGAATATCAGGCTGGACAGGGAGGTGCCTCAAGTATCTCTCTAATCTTGAGGGATATTTAGGTTGGCAAAATGGCTCTATAGGAAAGATTTTTTTCCAGAGTGTGTGGATGCCATCTTCTTTTACCACCTATCTGAGTTCTTTTAAGTCTTACAATAGGAATGGGTCACAGTTAAATGGTTTAGTTAGACTATGGATAAAATTAACAGGGAAGGCCACTCTCCATATGATGTGGTAGGCTTGTGCCACCCCTGACACAGGAAAGGATCCTACTTACTCATATTCTATAGAGAATGGGCAGGAGCAGAGCATTCAAGAACTAGCACTAGTAAGGCAGTTGAACCGGTAGACATGGGGCATTCAAGAACTAGCATCAGCAGATCATTTGAGATCCAGCAGCAGCAGAAGAACATTTGAGAAATAGCAGCCTGCAGAGCATTCAACCTTTTCCAAATCTGCCACAGGGGAAACCTGATACTTCCTGGAGAACCAGCTATTTGCATGGCATTGGAGAGAAAGGGAATCTCAGGAGTACAGAGACACAGGTCTACAGGACAGAGAAGATAGAGATAGCAAGACCTGCTAACACTGGAGACAATGAGATGGCCAAAGGCAAATGCAAGATCATTACCAACAGAAACCAAGGCACCATGGCACCATCAGAACCCAGTTCTCTCACAACAGCAAATCCTGCATACTTCATCATAACAGAAAAGCAAGAGCTAGATTTAAAATCACATCCCATATTACCGATAGAGAACTTCAATAGGACATAAATAACTCCCTTAGAGAAATACAGGAGAACATGTGTCAACAGGTAGAAGCAAAAAATCCCTTAAAGAAATACAAAAAGAATATGGATAAAAAGGTAGAAGTACTTAAAGAGGAAACACAAAAATCCCTTAAAGAAATATGAGAGAACATGGATCACCATGCTGAGGCCCTTAAAAAGGAATCACAAAAATTCCTTAAAGAATTTTAGGAAAAAATATACAAACAATTGAAGGAACTGAACAAAATTCAGGATCTAAAAATGGAAAAAGAAACCATAAAGACATTAAAAATGAGACATCTCTGAAGAGAGAAAACCTTGGAAAGAATTCAGAAGACATAGTTGCAAGCATCAACAACAGAATGCAAGAGATAGAAGATAGAATCTCAGATGCTGAAGATTCCATAGAAAACATTGACTCAATAGTCAAAAAAATGCAAAATGCAAAAAGCTTGTAACCCAAAGCATTCACAAAGTCCAGGACACAATGAAAAGACCAAACCTAAAGATTATAGGTATTGAAGAAAGTGTGGATTTACATCTAGAAAGGCCCAGCAAATATCTTCAACAAAATTATAGATAAAAACTTTCCTAACCTGAAGAGAGATATGCCCATAAACATCCAGGAAGCCTACAGAACTCCAAACAGATTGAACCAGAGCAGAAATTCCTCCTGTCACATAATAATCAAAACACCAAATGCACTAAACAAAGAATATTAAAAGCAGTAAGAGAAAAGAGACAACATATGAATGCAGCCCAATCAGAATCACACCAGACTTCTCACCAGAGATTATGAAAGCCAGAAGATCCTGGGCAGATATAATACAGACCCTAAGAGAACATAAATGTCAGCCCAGACTACAATACCCAGCAAAACTTTCAATTACCATAGATGTAGAAAACAAGACATTCAATGACAAAAGCAAATTTACACAGTATCTTTCCACAAATCCAGCTCTGCAAAGGATAATGGGTAGAGAATAACAACACAAGGCTGGAATTCACACTGTAGACAAATGAGTAAGGTAATCTTTCAACAAACCCAATAGAAGATAGCTATATAACCAGAATATCACCTTTAACTAAGAAGATAACAGTAAGTGATGATCACTTTTCCTTTATATCTCTTATTATCAATGGTCTCACTATCCCTCTCCAAAGACATAGACTAACAGACTGAATACATAAACAGGACCCAACATTTTGCTGCATACAAGAAACCCACTTCCTTGACAAAGACAGTCACTATTTAAGAGTCAAAGGTTGGAAAACAATTTTCTAAGCAATTGGTCTCAAGAAAAAAGCTTGAGTGGCCATTCTTATATTGGATAAAATTGACTTTGAACCAAAACTTGTCAAAAAAGATAAAGAGTGACACTTCATACTGGTCAAAGGAAAAGTCTACCAAGATGATCTCTCAATTCTAAACATCTATGCTCTGAATGCAAGGGCACCCACATTCATAAAAGAAACTTTAATAAAGCTCAAAACACACATTGCACTCCACACAATAATAGTGGGAGATTTCAACATCCCACTCTCAATAATGGACAAATCATGGAATCAGAAACTAAACAGAGAGTCAGTGAAACTAACTGTAGTTATGGAACAAATGAATCTCAGATATTTATAGAACATTCCACCCTACAGCAAAAGAATATATCTTCTTCTCAGAACCTTATGACACCTTCTCCAAAGTTGACCATAAAATTGGTGACAAAATGGACCTCAACAGATACAGAAATATTGAAAGTATTGCATGTAACTGTCCTGACCCGCCAGACTCAGTTATTCGTGGGTCTGGAGTGGATCCAGCCTGAAAGAAGAATGGGCGGACAAAGAAGCAAGACCAGGCAGAACGGCTGTGAAGGTCTGGTTTATTGTAACAAGGGCAAAGGGTTATAAGCAGTAAGAGAATGAATGTGGGGAAAGGTGGTAGAACTGGAGTAGTCAAGTGAAAACATCCTTGGAATGCAAGGGCGAGGAAGGTTGGGTGAAAGTCAATTAACTAGTTCCTATGTGGGGTTCTGGTGAGTAATAATTTAGCCAGTTCTTTGTGTTGCCAGTTCCTGGAGCAGCAGGTGAGGAATAGTGCTGAGTCAATTTGCATATGTGACCCAAAGGCACCTATGAGATCTAGTAATGTGGGTGCCTGCTTCCAACATGTAACTTATCAGATAACCATAGCCTAAGGCTGGTCTCAAGCTCAAACAAAAACAATGGAAAACAGACATACACATGGTCTTTGAACAAGGCTCTTCTCAACGATAGCTTGGTCAAGGAAGAAATAAAGAAAGAAATTAAAGACTTTTTTTTTTTTTAGAATTTAATGAAAATGAAGACACCTCATACTAAAATTTATGGAACACAAAGAAAGCAGTGCTAAGAGGAAAACTCATAGCTTTGAGTGAGTGCATCCAAAAAGAGAATGGAGAGAGCTTGCACTAACAGCTTGACAGTGCACATGAAAGCTCTAGAACAAAAAGAAGCAAATACACCCAAGAGGAGTAGACAGCAGGAAATGATCAAACTCAGGGCTGAATTCAACCATATATAAACAAAAACTATAAAAAGAATCAACAAACAAGGAGCTGGTTCTTTGAAAAAATCAACAAGATAGATAAACCATTAGTCAGACTAATCAGAGCGTATAGAGACAGTATCCAAATTAATAAAATCAGAAATGAAAAGGGAGATATAACAACAGAAACTGGAAATTCAAAATAATAATCAGATCCTACTATAAGAGTTTATACTCAAGAAAATTTGAAAACCTGGATGAAATGGACAACTTCCTTGATACATACAAGTTGCCATTGTTAAAACAGGATCAGATAAACCATCTAAATAGTCCCATAAGTCCTGAGGAAATAGAAGTAGTCATTAATAGTCTCCCATCAAAACAAATAAAACAAAACAAAAAGACAAAAGCAGACAAACAAAAAAGCTAAGGACCACATGGGTTTAGTAGGGAATTCTATCAGATATTCAAATAAGAGTTAATACAGATACTCTTCAAACTATTCTATGACATAGAAATTCAAGGAACACTACCCAACTCATTCTATGAAGCCACAATAATGCTTATACCTAAAACAAACAAACACCAAACAAGGAAGGAGAACTTCAGAACATTCTTCCTCATGAACATTGATGCAAAAATACTGAACAAAATCATGGCCATGGAATCCATGAATGCAACAAAAGTATAATTCACCACAATCAAGTAGGCTTCATCCCAGGGATGCAGGGATAGTATATTTGTTTGTTTGTTTGTTTGTTTGTTTTAATTTTTATTTTCTATATTCTATGTTTACATTCCAAAGGCTTTCCCCTTTCCCAGTTACCCCCCACCATGTCCCATAATTCCTCTCCTCCCCTGCAATTCCCCACTCATTCCTCCCCTCACAATTTCTCTGTTATGGGTCTACAATACTGGATCCAATCTTTACAGGCCCAGGGTCCTCTCCTTTCTTCTTCTTGGGAGTCATTTGACTTGCTAATTGTGCCTTGAGTATTTAGGGCTTCTGGGCTCATTAATATCCACTTATCAGTGATTGCATTTCATGTGTATTCTTTTGTGATTGGGTTAGCTCACTTAGGATGATATTTTCCAGATATAACCATTTACCTACAAATTGCATGAGTTCATTATTTTTAATTGCTGAGTAGTACTCCATTGTATAAATATACCACATTTTCTGTATCCATTCCTCTTTTGAGGGATATCTGGACTCCTTCCAATTTCTGGCTATTATAAACAAGGCTGCTATAAACATAGTGGAGCATGTGTCTTTATTGTATGCAGAGGAATCCTCTGGGTATATGCCCAGGAGTGGTATGCTGGGGTCCTCTGGAAGTGGCATGCCCAATTTTCTGAGGAACCGCCACACTGATTTCCAGAGTGGTTTTACCATTTTGCAATCCCACCAACAGTGGAGGAGTGTTCCTCTATCTCCACATCCTCGCCAGCACTTGTTGTCTCTGAGTTTTTAATCTTAGCCATTCTGATGGGAGTGAGGTGGAATCTCAGGGTTGTTTTGATTTGCATTTCCCTGATGACTAATGATGTTGAACATCTCTTAAGGTGTTTCTCGGCCATCCGAATTTCTTCTGGTGAAAATTCTGTACCCCATTTTTTGATAGGGTTATTTGGTACTTTGTGGTCTAACTTCTTGAGTTCTTTGTATATATTGGATATTAGCCCTCTGTCGGATTTGGGGTTGCTGAAGATCTTTTCACACTTTGTTGGTTGTCGTTTTGTCCTTCTGACAGTGTCCTTTGCCTTGCAGAAACTGTAATTTTATGAGGTCCCATTTGTAAATTCTTAATCTTAGTGCGTAAGCTATTGGTGTTCTGTTCAGGAACTTTACCCCTGTGCCTATGTCCCCCAGGGTCTTCCCAAGTTTCTTTTCTAATAGTTTCAGTGTGGCTGGTTTATGTGGAAGTCCTTGATCCACTTGGAGTTGATCTTAGTGCAAAGAGATAAGAGTGGGTCAATTCGCACTCTTCTGCATGTTGACCTCCAGTTGAACCAGCACCATTTGTTGAAGAGGCTGTCTTTATTCCACTGGATGGTTGTGGCTCCTTTATCAAAGATCAAGTGACCATACATCTGTGGGTTAATTTCTGGGTCTTCAATCCTATTCCATTGATCCACTTGCCTATTGCTGTACCAATACCATGCAGTTTTTAACACAATTGCTCTGTAGTACTGTTTAAGGTCAGGGATATTGATTCCCCCAGAAGTCCTTTTATTGTTGAGAATAGTTTTAGCTATCCTGGGTTTTTTGTTGCTCCAGTTGAATTTGAGAATTGCCCTTTCTAGATCTATGAAGAATTGAGTTGGGATTTTGATGGGGATTGCATTGAATCTGTATATTGCTTTTGGCAAGATGGCCATTTTTACTATATTGATCCTGCCAATCCAGGAGCAAGAAATATTTTTCCATCTTCTGAGGTCTTCTTTGATTTCTTTCTTCAAGGACTTGAAGTTCCTGTCATACAGATCTTTCACTTGTTTGGTTAGAGTTATGTCAAGGTACTTTATGTTGTTTGTGGCTATTGTGAAGTGTGTTATTTCCCTAACTTCTTTCTCAGCCTGCTTGTCCTTTGAGTACAAGAAGGCTACTGATTTGCTGAAGTTGTTTATCAGCTATAGAAGTTCTCTAGTGGAGTTTTTTGGGTCACTTAAGTAAACTATCATATCATCTGCAAATAATGATAGTTTGACTTTTTCCTTTCCAATTTGTATCCCTTTGACTTCCTTATGTTGTCTAATTGCTCTCGCTAGAACTTCAAGTACTATATTGAAATGATATGGAGAGAGAGGGCAGCCTTGTCTAGTCCCTGATTTTAGTGGGATTGCTTCAAGTTTCTCTCAATTTATTTTGATGTTGGCTACTGGATTGCTGTAGATTGCTTTTTACTATGTTTAGGTATGGGCATTGAATTCCTGCTCTTTCTAAGACTTTTAGCATGAAAGGATGCTGAATTTTGTCAAATGCTTTTTCACCATCTAATGAGAAGGCCATGTTTTTTTTGTTTTTTTTTGTTTTTTAGTTTGTTTATGTAGTGAATTACATTGATGGATTTCCATATATTGAACCATCCCTGCATCCCTGTGATGAAGCCTACTTGATCATGGTGAATGATCGTTTTGATGTGCTCTTGGATTCGGTTGGCAAGAATTTTATTTAGTATTTTTGCATCAATATTCATAAGAGAAATTGGCCTGTAGTGCTCTTTCTTTGTTGGATCTTTTTGTGTTTTAGGTATTAGCGTAATTGTGGCTTCAAAGAATGAGTTGGGCAGTATCCCTTCTGTCTCTATTTTGTGGAATAGTTTGAAAATTAATGGTGTTAAGTCTTCTTTGAAGGTCTGGTAGAATTCTGCACTAAAACCATCTGGTCCCGTACTTTTCTTGGTTGGGAGGCTTTCTATAAGCCCTTCTATTTCTTTAGGGGTTATGGGACTATTTAGCTGATCTATTTGATGCTGATTTAATTTTGGTATTTGGTATCTGTCTAGGAAATTGTCCATTTCCTGTAGATTCTCCAGTTGTTTTGAGTATAGACCTTTGTAGCAGGATATGATGATCTTTTGAATTTCCTCAGTTTCTGTTGTTATGTCTCCCTTTTCATTTCTAATTTTGTTAATTTGTATATTGTCTCTGTGTCCTTTGGTTAGTCTGGCTAAGGGTTTATCTATCTTGTTGATTTTCTCAAAGAACCAGCTCCTAGTCTTGTTGATTCTTTGTATGGTTTCCTTTGTTTCTATTTGATTGATTTCAGGCTTGAGTTTGATGATTTCTTGTCTTCTACTCCTCCTGGGTGAATTAACTTCTTTTTCTTCCAGGGCTTTAGGTTGTGCTCTTAAGCTGCTAGTGTATGCTCTCTCCTGTTTCTTTTTGGATGCAGTTAGAGCTATGAGTTTTCCTCTTAGCACTGCTTTCATTGTGTCCCATTGATTTGGGTAGGTTGTACCTTCATTTTCATTGAATTCTGAAAAGTCTTTGATTTCTATTTTTATTTCTTCCTTGACCAAGGTGTCATTGAGTAGAGTATTGTTCAGTTTACATGTGTATGTGGGCTTTCTGTTGTTTTTGTTGCTATTGAAGACCACTCTTACTCCATGGTGACCTGATAGGAGGCATGGGATTAGCTTGATCTTATTGTATTTGTTGACATCTGTCTTGTGACCAATTATATGGTTTATTTTGGAGAAGGTACCATGCAGTGCTTAGAAAAAGGTATATTCTTTAGCTTTAGGATGAAATGTTCTATATATATATATCTGTTAAATCCAATTGGTCCAGAGTTTCAATTAGTTTCACTGTGTCCCTGTTTAGTTTCTGCTTTCCTGATCGGTCCATTGAGGAGAGTAGAGTGTTGAAGTCACCCACAATTATGGTGTTAGGTATAATGTGTGCTTTAAGCTTTACTAAGGTTTCTTTTACGAATGAGGGTGCCCTTGCATTTGGAGCATAGATGTTCAGTATTGAGAGCTCTTCTTGGTGGATTTTCCTTTTGGCCAGCAAGAAGTGACCTTCTGAGTCTCTTTTGATGATTTTAGGTTGAAAGTCAATTTTATCTGATATTAGAATGGCTACTCCAGCTTGTTTCCTGAGACTATTTGCTTGTAAAATTGTCTCCCAGCGTTTTACTCTAAGGCAGTGTTTGTCTTTATCACTGAGATGTGTTTCCTGTATGCAACAAAATGCAGGGTCCTGTTTCTGTATCCAGTCTGTTAATCTATATCTTTTAATTGGGGAATTGAGTCCATTGATGTTAAGAGATATTAAGGAATAGTAATTATTACCTCCAGACATTTTTGGAATTATATTTATTTATTTTATTTATTTATTTTTTATATTCGAGACGTTATCTTCTTTTGGGTTTGATGAGAGTACGTATCTATCTTGCTTCTTCCTGTGTATAGTTTCCGTCCTTGTCTTGGTGTTTTCCCCCTATTATTCTTTGTAGGGCTGGATTTGTGGAAAGATATCGTGCAAATTTGGTTTTGTCATGGAATACCTTGATGTCTCCATCTATGGCGATTGAGAGCTTTGCTGGGTAGTTTTGGCTGAAGTTTGTGTTCTCTTAGAGTTTGCATTATATCTGCCCAGGATCTTCTAGCTTTCATGGTCTCAGGTGAGACGTCTAGTGTTATTCTGATAGGTTTTCCTTTATAAGTTACTTGGCCTTTTTCTCTTGCTGCCTTTAATATTCTTTCTTTGTTTAGTATATTTGGAGTTTTGACTATTATGTGACGGGATGTATTTCTGTTCTGATCCAGTCTGTTTGGGGTTCTATATGCTTCTTGTATATTCATGGGCATCTCTTTCTTTAGGTTGGGGAAGTTTTCTTCCATAATTTTGTAGAAGATATTTGCTGGCCCTTTTACTTGTAAATCTTCACTCTCGTCTATACCTATAATCCTTAAGTTTGGTCTTCTCATTGTGTCTTCGGCTTCTGATATTCTCTCTTCTATCTCTTGTAATCTATTGTTGATATTTGCATCTATGGCCCCTGATTTCTTACCAAGCTTTTCTATCTCCAATGTTGTCTCCCTCTGCGATTTCTTAGTTGTTTCTACTTCTGTTTTTAGTACCTGGATAGATATCCTCAGATCTTTTGCTTGCTTGATTGTGTTTTCGTGTATTTCTTTAAGAGATTTTTGTGTTTCCTCTTTCATAGCTTCTACTTGTTGGCCCACGTTCTTCTGTGCAAGGAAGTGTAGCAGAGCCTTGGCGGGTGCCACTGGCCCTGCCTGGCAGCTGGAGCCTAGCAGATCCCCCCAGCGCGGTAGCCCCGGATGGAATCTGTCTACCTGGGCCTCTCCAGCTGTGTCCTGGATTGCAATATGGTTGCAATATGGAGGCTTGCAGCTACTGCTGGTCCAGGGTCCTGGGAGCTGGCTGCCTCCGTCTGCCTCAGTGCATGGCCTGAGGTCGTGGGGAAGTGCAGCAGAGCCTAGGTGGGCGCCACTGGGCCTGCCTGGCAGCGGGAGCCTAGCAGATCCCCCCAGCATGGTAGCCCCGGATGGAACCTGTCTACCTGCGCCTTTCCAGCTGTGTCCTGGTTGCAATATGGAGGCCTGCCGCTATCGCAGGTCCAGGGTCCTGGGAGCTGGCTGCCTCTGGCTGCCTAGGTGCACAGCCTAAGGTCACGGGGAAGTGCCGCAGGGATAGTTTAATGTAAGAAAATCCATCAATGTAATCCACCACATAAACAAACTAAAGGAAGAAAATCATAGGGTCATTTCATTAAATGCTGAAATGCTATTGACAAAATCCAGAATCCCTTCATGACAAAGGTCTTGGAGAGGTCGGGAATCCAAGGCCCATACCTAAACATAGTGAAAGCAATATACTGCAAACCTGTAGCCAACATCAAGTTAAATGGAGAGAAACTTGAAGCAATCCCACTAAAATCAGGGACCAGACAAGGCTGCCTGCCTACTCTCTCCCTATCTATTCAATATAGTACTGGAAGTCCTAGTCATAGCAATCAGGGGAAAAAAAGGAGGTCAAAGTTATACAAATTGGAAATGAAGAAGTCAAAATATCAGAATTTGCAGATGATATGATAATATACTCCACCAGAGAACTTCTATAGCTGATAAACAGCTTCAACAAAGTGGCTGGATATAAAATTAACTCAAGCAAATCAGTAGCATTTCTCTACTCAAAGGATAAACAAGATGAGAAAGAAATTAAGGAAATGACACGTTTCACAATAGTCCCAAATAACATTTCATATCTAGGTCTGACCCTAGCGAAGCAAGTGAAACATCTGTATGACAAGAACTTCAAGCCTCTGAAGAAAGAAGTCGAAGAAGGTCTCAGAAGGTGGAAAGATCTCCCATGTTCATTGATTGGAAGGATTAATGTAGTAAAAATGGCCTTCTTGTAAAAAGCAATCTACAGATTCAATGAACTCCCCATCAAAATCCCAACTCCGTTCTTCATAGATCTAGAAAGAGCAATTCTTAAATTCATCTGGAATAAAGAAATAACCCAGGATAACAAAAACTATTCTCATCAACAAAACATTTTTTGGGGGAATCACCATCCTTGACCTCAAACCCTTCTACAGAGCAATAGTGATAAAAAATGCTTGGTGTTGGTATGCTTACAGGCAGGAAGATCAATGGAAAAGAATGGAAAACCCAGAAAAGAACCCACACATGTATGCTCACTTAATATTAGACAAACAAGCTGAAAACATCCAGTGGGGAAAAGACAGCATTTTTAACAAATGATGCTGAATCAACTGGAGGTCTGCATGCAGAAAAATGTAAATCGGCCCATTGTTATCTCCTTGTTCAAAGCTCAAGTCCAAGTGGATCAAGGATCTACACATAAAACCAGACACACTGAAGCTTATAGAGGAGAAAGTAGGGATGAATCTTGAACACATGGGCAGAGGGGGAAAGTTCCTAAACAGAACACCAATGATCTATGTTCTAAGAACAAGAATCAACAAATTGGACCTCATAGAACTGCAAAGCTTTTGGCAAAGGACATGGTCAATAGAACAAAATAGCAACCAACAAATTGGGAAAAGATCTTGACTAAACCTTACATCTGATAGAGGGTTAATTTCCAATGTATACAAAGAACTCAAGAAGTTTTTCTTCAGAGAGTCAAATAACCCTATTAAAAAATGGGGTACAGAGCTAAACAGGGAATTCTCAATTGAGGAAACTCAATGGCTCTAAAACACCTAATGAAATGTTCATCATCCTTAGTGATCAGGGAAATGCAAATCAAAACAACACTTAGATTTCACCTCACGCTTTTCAGAATGGCTAAGATGAAAAACTCAGGGGACAGCAGATGCTGAAGAGGATGTGGGGGAAAAAGAACACTTCTCCATTGTCGGTAGGATTGCAAGCTGGTAAAACCACTCTGGAAATCAGTTTGGTTATTTCTCAGAAAATTAGACATAATATTACCTGAGGACTCAGCTATACTTCTCATAGGCATATACAGAGAAGATGCTCCTATGTGTAATAAGGACACATGCTCCACTATGTTCATACCTGCCTTATTTATAATAGCCAGAAGCTGGAAAGAACCCAGAAGTCCATCAACAGAAGAATGGCTATAGGAACTGTGGTATATATACACAGTGGAATACTATTCAGCTATTAAAACATTGAATTCATAAAATTTGTAGGCAAATGGATGGAACTAGAAAATGTCATCCTGATCGAGGTTACCCAATCACAAAGGAACGCACATGGTATGCACTTACTAATAAGCAGATGTTAGCCCAAAAGCTCAAAATAAACAAGTTACAATTCACCCAGCACAGGAAGCTCAAGAAGAAGGGCTTAAGTGAGGGTGGTTTTATTTCTCTGAGAAAGGGAACAAAATATTCACAGGAGAAATAAGGGAGACATTTTGTGGAGCAGAGACTGAAGTAAAGGCCACCCAGAGAGTGCCCTACCTGGGGATCCACCATATAACCAGTCAACAAACCCTGACACTAATATGGTCAACAAGAAGTGTATACCAAAAGGAGCATGCCATGGTTGTCTCTGGAGGCCAGAGCCTTACAAATACAGAGGCAGATACTAGCAGCCAACCATTGGACTGGGCGTGGGGTCCCCAATGGAGGAGCTGGAGGGTGAGGAGCTGAAGGGGTTTACAACCCCATGGGAAGAACAAAGATTTCGGTCACCCAGACACCTCAGGACTCCCAGGGACTAAACCTTTGACCAAGGTGTGTACAAGGTTCCAGTCAAAAATGTGGAAGAATGCCTTGTTGGGAATCACTGGGAGGAGTGGTCCTTGTTCAGGTAAAGGATCAATAAATGCCCCAACAAAGGAAAATTGGGACGGGGAGGTGAGAGTGGGTTGGGTAGAGGGACATATACATGGAGGCAGGTGGTGGGAGGATGGGTTGGTGTTCTCTAGGGAGGAGGGAATTCGGGAAAGATTTTACCATTGGCAATATAAATGAAGACGATATTCAATTTAAAAGAAGAAAAGGAAAAAAAAAAGAAAATTTAACTGAAAAACTCACTCTTGGAAAAAAAGAATAACAGGAAGTACTTGAGTTTACTGGGCTTCTAGTTCTGTATTAGTACCCAGAGTAACATCAGAGGCAGGGTTTGATTTTGCAAAGAAGTCTCAAAAATTACAAAGTTGTTGCTATAGTAGATGTTTAGGGGTAGGTGACTATGACATTTGACATTTTGTTGTGGTTTTGTTTTGTTTTGTTTCATTTTGTCTATGCATTTTTTTTTTTTTTTTGGTTTTTGACTTCTCTGGCTCAGGGGGACAAGGAGAGTTATCTCTTGCAGGTTTGGTGGGAGAAGTTGGAATAGGGGGAGAAGCCATTGGAAACTCCTTTGTTTGACCAATAGAACCCATTCCTTGCATCAGCCAAGGAGGGGCAAGAGGAGCAGATCTTTCATTTGATTTTTCCCTTCAGGGATAAGGAACTATGGGTGGGTAAATAGATCTTATTAGCTGGATATGGTTTGTAAGATCTGAAATAGCTGGTCTTTAGGAAATTGGTCTTTGGGATCCTCTGGCTGAGGAAGCTCAGAGGCTTTGTTGCTATCTGCCTGTTCTATGTTAGGTCGTCTTATGCTTGGCTGAATTGCAGCTGAGATTGATGAAAAAGTCACTGGAGGAGGTTTTTCCTTCTTGGGTATCTCTGCTTCTGAGGAGCGAAACTACTTGGATCCATGTAACAGGGCTATAGATATTGTCTTTGGGCCGAGCATGGTGCTGCTATCTGAAGGGCTTTCTCCCAAAACAAGGAGGCTTGTTTTCTGTGTATTTTTGTTCTGTGGAGTTTTTCCTGGGGGGATTTTTTTATTATATGACAAGTGGCCCATGGCAGAAAAAGAAGAGAAATGATTCTCCAATGGGAATGTTCCCTTGGACTACTGCCTTTGGGGGATTCCACAGAGATAAAAATGCTAACTAAGCCTTCTCACCAATTTAAAAACTGTCAGCTGCACTGTGGCTTTTAGTTAGCTGCTGCATTACCAGTTTTTGTTTGCTTGTTTGTTTGTTTTGCTTTGTTATGTTTTAAGGAGAAGTTAGAGACTCTTTAGACAGGGCACAAGCAAGGAGGAGGAGGTACATCTGCAGCATCTGCAGCATTGACAGTCTCCACTGCTGGTGCTGCTGCTGCTGCTGCTGCTGCTGCTGCTGCTGCTGCTGCTGCTGCTGCTGTTGCTGCTGCTGCTGCTCCTGCTGCTGCTGCTCTGGTAGCCACTGTTGCTCTGAGATGTAGCATTGGCTACCCTGAGTTGATCATAACTATGATAAACTGACAGAGGGCTGATTAGGGCGTAGAGTGCAGAGGAACTTCTGGTGGTGAAAACTTTGGGGCAACGTTCTCTTCTTGGGCAGTGTTAGCTCTTGTGAAAGATGCTCTCAGAATACAGAGTAATTCTCACATTCCTTTATTTCTTCTGGATAGGATCCTAAAGTTGTAGTGTGGTTTGGGTATGACAGCAGTGATTCCTATTGTGCAAGGACTGAGAAATAATACAAAATGAGATCTACACACAGAGAAATTCTTTACTTTTTATTTATTTTTCAATTCTTTGCTAGAAGAGTATATGCCACCTCAATATCTTCTTGCCATCTCTTCAAAAGTCCTATTGATCACAGATGCTATATCATGGCCCTATCATTAAGGACTCGACTATTTTCTACTTTTATATTATTGGTAGTCATATCCTCAATAATAATGTGGCAGTTTCCTATATGACTTATGTGAGAATAAGTCACATATCTCAGTCTGGCCTCATTCTTGCTATATAGTTGAGGACGACTCTGGACCTTTGGCATTCCTGAAGTCATATGTCTACTTCTAAGAACATAGGCATGCATTACCACCTTAGTAAAGGAGGGGCTGGTAATCATGAGGCTTGGGACACACCCAATGTTTTGTGCTTGCTAGGCAAGCACTCTACAAGCTGAATTACCTTAGCCCACTTGTGATTTTCTAAAAATTAATTCTTGGTTGAAATGAATGTGTCACCATGTAAGAAAAAGATACTTAAGATAGAATTATAGATGCTCACTTTTGAAGCACATAAAAATATGAACCATGGGATGTCTCTTTACAAAGATGCCCTTGTTCTCAAAACTTTATCCTCATTATGTCAGGAGTCTACTTCTACAGCTTCCTGATTTCTGCCCCTCCTTCATGTCAAATGGATAGTTCTGTGTCCATTCTTAAAGTCAAAGAAGCTCTTTACTTATTGACACTCAAGACAGTCTCAACCTTATTATTTTGAATATCAACATTTTAGCAGATGTTTTGATATTTTTAATATCCAATAATTACTCCAACAAATCATAGTTTATAGACCTTTTTCTAAATCTCTGTTTGGATGGATCTCAGAACTTTTAAAATGGAAGATGAAGTATCTATTTCTTCAAATAGTCTCTATCAGAAAGGACTTGGTAGTGTGGTAGAGAATATTTGTTTCTGTTTTTGTTTTCTTTGTTTGCTTTGAAATAGATTACAATGTTCATTTTGGTTGTGTTCAAGAAGAAGAATGTGAAGGGGGCCTGCCTCCTTACATTTCGAAAGTATATCAGTACTAGTATGAAAACAGTACAGAAAAAAGTTAAAATAGTTCTATTTTTCACTTTTTAGAAGAGCAATAGGAAGCTGAGCAGAGAGCTTTTCAGAGCCCTGGCTTTCTTCTGCCATCTCCAAGGACTTTTGCATGCAAAACTAAACGGAAATAGTTTGTGGGTAGGAGAGATGCACAGCATCTGAGAGAATGACTACTCTTACAGAGGAACCAAGTGCATCTCCCAACATACACGGCTAATAGCTCATAGCTGCCTGCCTGTAACTAGCTACAGACATTACAACACATGTTTTCAGGAAATATAGCCACACACCTGTGTATTTACACACAAACACATAAATACAACTAAAATTAATCTTTTAAAAGTAGTAATGATTTTCTAAGCTGTGAATATCAAAGTATAGGGAAATGATTCTGAAGTTTAAAGTAAACCTTATGAAAATAAACCTGACTGAACAAAGATTAATGAAAATTATGCACCTGAAAAGCAATGTATAATCATATTTCTTTATAAAGTATTTAACATTTATTTACCACTCCCCTTTGTGTGTGTTTGTGTGTATGTCTGTGTGTGTGTGTGTGTGTGTGTGTGTGTGTGTCCAGAGCTGAATAAATTGTGTGTGCACAAGTACAAACACAAGCTATTTTATGGAAGGTCATCTAAAACAGAGGTAACACCTAAATCTTTGAAGAATATCTTCCCTGGCATTTCCAGCCAGACTATGATCACATCTATTCACAGATTCATGTCATCATTCCTGGGCACCAAGAGGGAAAAATTGGGACCCAGTGGAGGAACCAGAATGTGGAAGTGAGTGAGTGAGTGAGTGTGTGTGTGTGTGTGTGTGTGTGTGTGTGTGTGTGTGTGTTTGGCCACACATCCTTACGTAGAGTCCAGAGGTTAATGCCAGGTGTCATTCTCTAATTCTTCTATTGTCTTATTATCTGTATTTTTATTTGTTTATTTGTTTTTGAAGCAGGATAATTTAATGTGCTTGGAGACTTTTTTTAATCGTGGTGTTGGAAAACCCTGTGGATCTACCAATCACCCCATACAATTGTGGTTGTGTTACAAGTACAAGCTACAATGGGTATTTTTAATTTCATGGTAGTTCTGCAGTAGATTTAAGGTCCCCGTCTTCAAAATTTTAATTAAAAATTTAGGAGTATGTTAATAAAGGAGAGAATAGGAGTTAAGGTATTCCTAAAAGTTCTCAGGTGCTCTGGATATATGTTATGGTTGTTTAGTTTGATGGTCTTTTGGAACTTTTTACCACAGGAATAGGGATATGTCTCTGATACTTTTGCCTGCTCTTGGAAAACATTCTGTCTTTGTCCAGCCTTGATATGAGGGACTGTGCCTAGTGTTATTGTATTATACTATTCAGTATTCAGTTGATATCCATGGGAGGCATGTTCTTTTCTGCAGAGAAATCTAGGAAGAGTGAATCTAGATGAGAAAGGAGAAGGGATGGGCATGATTGGGAGGAGTTGAAGTAGGAATGACTGTGTTTGAGGTATAATTTAAGAGACAAGAATATATATATCTATATACATATATATACATAGATTATATAATATATACACTATATATATGATATATATACATATATATGTATATATATGTGTGTATATATATATATATATATATATATATACATATATATATATATATATATAATTTGCATTGGAAACGGGGTATGATTTAAGCTTGAAACAGTACATTAGGAAATATACTGGGAATAATGGGATGGTTTTGTAGGTAAAGACACTGCCTGACAAGCCTGATATCTTGAACTTGATCACTGATTCCCACATAGTAGTATAGTGCCAGGATTTATTCTCTTAGTAGAAGGAAGAAAAGACTGCCGTGGTTTGTCCACTGATATCCAAGTGTACCAATGTGATAGTAAATATTTTGCTTTCATACTCCATCTTAAAGAACCTGACCTAAGCTTGAGCTCAAGTTAAATAATAGATTACTCCCAGCAAGGACTGTTTCTAGACACATTTTCCAGGTTATTTCCTAACAAATCTGCAACAACTAGTTGTAAGCCCTCCTCTGACACTTTACTTTATAACAACCACCAATCATGCACAAAGCAGAAATTGTTCATGGCTTGGCTTCCAGCACCAGTCAATTATGTTAAAGGCCATAATGGTCCCCCAATAGATGATTATCAGACTAGATACTCCCTTTTTTCCCTCTACAAATGCTTACCTGAAAATGGACTCGAGGCCCTCTCCTATGTCAGAGACATTGGTGTGGCCCAAGCTTGAGACTGAATAAAGAAACCCTAATGAAATTGCATTGACTACAGCTTCTTAGTGGTATTTATGAGGTTCATGAATGTTCCCTGGCACAACATGCAAAAATAATTTTTCAACTAAAAATACATAAAATTAGTATTCTAGGAAAACAGAACTTAAAATTAAAATGCATTTGTAAAGTGATATAAGAAATTAGATTAGAATGAGGTAAGTAAGATATCTTTAAGCCCCATATTGCAACCAGGACACAGCTGGAAAGGCCCAGGTAAACACCCCTTCCAGGGCTACACTCACGGGGGTATCTGCTAGGGTCTCGGAGCCAAGCAGGCAGAGTCCCGCCTAGGCTCTGTGGGACATCCCCGAGCCCTCTGGTGAGCACCAAGGCTGCTTCTGCAACCAGCTCGCCGGCCCCTGGACCAGCGGTGTAGCAGTGGGCCTCCATATTGCAACCAGGACACAGCTGGAAAGGCCCAGGCTCTGTGGGACATCCCCGCCCTCTGGTGAGCACCTAGGCTGCGTTCTGCAACCAGCTCGCCGGCCCCTAGACCAGCGGTGTAGCTGCGGGCCTCCATATCACAACCAGGACACAGCTGGAAAGGCCCAGGCTCTGTGGGACATCCCCGCCCTCGGGTGAGCACCTAAGCTGCTTTCTGCAACCAGCTCGCCGGCCCCTAGACCAGCGGTATAGCCGGCCTCTAGACCAGCGGTGTAGCGGCGGGCCTCCATATCGCAACCAGGACACAGCTGGAAAGGCCCAGGCTCTGTGGGAAATCCCCGCCCTCTGGTGAGCACCTAAGCTGCGTTCTGCAACCAGCTCGCCGGCCCCTAGACCAGCGGTGTAGCGGCGGGCCTCCATATTGCAACCAGGACACAGCTGGAAAGGCCCAGGTAAACACCCCTTCCAGGGCTACACTCACGGGGGTATCTGCTAGGGTCTCGGAGCCAAGCAGGCGGAGTCCCGCCTAGGCTCTGTGGGACATCCCCGAGCCCTCTGGTGAGCACCAAGGCTGCTTCTGCAACCAGCTCGCCGGCCCCTGGACCAGCTGTGTAGCAGCGGGCCTCCATATTGCAACCAGGACACAGCTGGAAAGGCCCAGGCTCTGTGGGACATCCCCGCCCTCTGGTGAGCACCTAGGCTGCGTTCTGCAACCAGCTCGCCGGCCCCTAGACCAGCAGTGTAGCGGCGGGCCTCCATATCACAACCAGGACACAGCTGGAAAGGCCCAGGCTCTGTGGGACATCCCCGCCCTCGGGTGAGCACCTAAGCTGCATTCTGCAACCAGCTCGCCGGCCCCTAGACCAGCGGTGTAGCGGCGGGCCTCCATATTGCAACCAGGACACAGCTGGAAAGGCCCAGGTAAACACCCCTTCCAGGGCTACCCTCAAGGGGGATCTGCTAGGCTCTCGGAGTTCCTTGCAACCAGGACACAGCTGGAGAAGCCCAGGTAGACAGACTCCAACAGGGGCTACAATCGCATGGGTGGCAGCCAGCTTATGATCCCTTAAAGCAGCAGTCACACATATTCACCAATAGAGAAACAACAGGTGAGCCCAGCCTCACAGGAGATTCAAACACCAGCCACTGACAACAAGGCCAACTAAAACCAGAAATAACCAGATGGCAAAAGGAAAACGAAGGAACGTTACTAACAAAAATCAAGGCAACATGACAGCATCTGAACCCAGTTCTCCAACAACAGGAATCCCTGGATACCCTAAAACACCAGAAAAACAAGACTTGGATATAAAATCACTGGTCAGGATGCTGGTAGCTGAACACATAGAAAAATCTCGTAAAGAAATAGAGGAGAAAATGGATCAAAAGTTAGAAGCCTTTACGAGGCAAATACAAAAATCACTTCAAGAAATGCAGGAGAAGATGGATCAAAGAGAAGAAGACAATAAGGAAGAAAGACAAAAGTCACTTAAAGAACTACAGAAGAACGTGGGCCAACAAGTAGAAGCTATGAAAGAGGAAGCACAAAAATCTATTAAAGAAATACATGAAAACACAATCAAGCAAGCGAAAGATCTGAGCACATCCATCCAGATACTAAAAACAGAAGTAGAAACAACTAAGAAATCACAGAGGGAGACAACATTGGAGATAGAAAACCTGGGGAAGAAATCAGGGGCCATAGACGCAAGTATCAACAATAGAATACAAGAGATAGAAGACAGAATCTCAGAAGCCGAAGATAACATAGGAACCATTGATTCAACAGTCAAAGAAAATACTAAATGCAAAAAGGTGGTAACCCAAAACATCCAGGAAATCCAAGACACTATGAGAAGACCAAACCTAAGGATTATAGGTATAGACGAGAGTGAAGATTTACAAGTTAAAGGGCCAGCTAATATCTTCTATAAAATTATGGAAGAAAACTTCCCCAACCTAAGGAGAGAGATGCCCATGAATATACAAGAAGCCTACAGAACCCCAAACAGACTGGACCAGAAAAGAAATACATCCCGTCACATAATAATCAAAACTCCAAATGTAATAAACAAAGAAAGAATACTAAAGGCAGCAAGAGAAAAAGGCCAAGTAACATATAAAGGAAAACCTATCAGAATAACACCAGACTTCTCACCTGAGACCATGAAAGCTAGAAGATCCTGGGCAGATATCATGCAAACTCTAAGAGAACACAAACTTCAGCCAAAACTACTTTACCCAGCAAAACTCTCAATTGCCATTGATGGAGACATCAAGGTATTCCATGACAAAACCAAATTTGCAAGATATCTCTCCACAAATCCAGCCCTACAAAGGATAATAGGGGGAAAACACCAAGACAAGGACGGAAACTACACCCGGGAAGAAGCAAGATAGAAACCTCCTCTCATCAAACCCAAAAGAAGATAACCTCTCGAATATAAAAAATAAATAAGATAAATAAATATAATTTCAAAAATGTCTGGAGGTAATAATTACTATTCCTTAATATCTCTTAACGTCAATGGACTCAATTCCCCAATAAAAAGACATAGATTAACAGACTGGATACAGAAACAGGACCCTACATTTTGCTGCATACAGGAAACACATCTCAGTGTTAAAGACAAACACTACCTTAGAGTAAAAGGCTGGAGGACAATTTTACAAGCAAATGGTCTCAGGAAACAAGCTGGAGTAGCCATTCTAATATCAGATAAAATTGACTTTCAACCTAAAATCATCCAAAGAGACTCAGAAGGTCACTTCTTGCTGGCCAAAGGGAAAATCCACCAGGAAGAGCTCTCAATACTGAACATCTATGCTCCAAATGCAAGGGCACCCTCATTTGTAAAAGAAACCTTACTAAAGCTTAAAGCACACATTACACCTAACACAATAATTGTGGGTGACTTCAACACCCCACTCTCCTCAATGGACCGATCAGGAAAGCAGAAACTAAACAGGGACACAGTGAAACTAATTGAAACTCTGGACCAATTGGATTTAACAGATATATATATAGAACATTTCATCCTAAAGCTAAAGAATATACCTTTTTCTCAGCACCGCATGGTACCTTCTCCAAAATAGACCATATAATCGGTCACAAGACAGATGTCAACAAATACAAGAAGATCGAGCTAATCCCATGCCTCTTATCAGATCACCATGGAGTAAGAGTGGTCTTCAATAGCAACAAAAACAACAGAAAGCCCACATACACATGGAAACTGAACAATACTCTACTCAATGACACCTTGGTCAAGGAAGAAATAAAAAAAGAAATCAAAGACTTTTTAGAATTCAATGAAAATGAAGGTACAACCTACCCAAATCTATGGGACACAATGAAAGCAGTGCTAAGAGGAAAACTCATAGCTCTAAGTGCATCCAAAAAGAAACTGGAGAGAGCATACACTAGCAGCTTAATGGCACACCTTAAAGCCCTGGAAGAAAAACAAGTTAATTCACCCAGGAGGAGTAGAAGACAAGAAATCATCAAACTCAGGGCTGAAATCAATCAAATAGAAACAAAGAGAACCATACAAAGAATCAACAAGACCAGGAGCTAGTTCTTTGAGAAAATCAACAAGATAGATAAACCCTTAGCCAGACTAACCAAAGGACACAGAGACAGTATACAAATTAACAAAATTAGAAATGAAAAGGGAGACATAACAACAGAAACTGAGGAAATTCAAAAGATCATCAGATCCTACTACAAAGGTCTATACTCAAAACAACTGGAGAATCTGGAGGAAATGGACGATTTCCTAGACAGATATCAAATACCAAAATTAAATCAGCATCAAGTAGACCAGCTAAATAGTCCCATAACCCCTAAAGAAATAGAAGGGGTTATAGAAAGCCTCCCAACCAAAAAAAGTACGGGACCAGATGGTTTTAGTGCAGAATTCTACCAGACCTTCAAAGAAGACTTAACACCAATACTCTCCAAACTATTCCACAAAATAGAGACAGAAGGGACACTGCCCAACTCATTCTTCGAAGCCACAATTACGCTAATACCTAAACCACAAAAAGATCCAACAAAGAAAGAGAACTTCAGGCCAATTTCTCTGATGAATATAGATGCAAAAATACTAAATAAAATTCTTGCTAACCGAATCCAAGAGCACATCAAAATGATCATCCACCATGATCAAGTAGGCTTCATCCCAGGGATGCAGGGATGGTTCAATATATGGAAATCCATCAATGTAATCCACTACATAAACAAACTGAAAGAAAAAAACCACATGGTCATCTCATTAGATGCTGAAAAAGCATTCGACAAAATTCAGCATCCTTTCATGCTAAAAGTCTTGGAAAGAGCAGGAATTCAAGGCCCATACCTAAACATAGTAAAAGCAATCTACAGCAAACCAGTAGCCAACATCAAAATAAATGTAGAGAAACTTGAAGCATTCCCACTAAAATCAGGGACTAGACAAGGCTGCCCTCTCTCTCCATATCTTTTCAATATAGTACTTGAAGTTCTAGCAAGAGCAATTAGACAACATAAGGAAGTCAAAGGGATACAAATTGGAAAGGAAGAAGTGAAACTATCATTATTTGCAGACGATATGATAGTTTACCTAAGCGACCCAAAAAACTCCACCAGAGAACTTCTACAGCTGATAAACAACTTCAGCAAAGTGGCAGGTTATAAAATTAACTCAAGCAAGTCAGTGGCCTTCTTGTACTCAAAGGACAAGCAGGCTGAGAAAGAAATTAGGGAAATAACACCCTTCACAATAGCCACAAACAACATAAAGTATCTTGGCGTAACTCTAACCAAACAAGCAAAAGATCTGTACAACAGGAACTTCAAGTCCTTGAAGAAAGAAATCGAAGAAGACCTCAGAAGATGGAAAAATATTTCTTGCTCCTGGATTGGCAGGATCAATATAGTAAAAATGGCCATCTTGCCAAAAGCAATATACAGATTCAATGCAATCCCCATCAAAATCCCAACTCAATTCTTCATAGATCTAGAAAGAGCAATTCTCAAATTCATCTGGAGCAACAAAAAACCCAGGATAGCTAAAACTATTCTCAACAATAAAAGGACTTCTGGGGGAATCAATATCCCTGACTTCAAGCAGTACTACAGAGCAATTGGTATTGGTATAGCAACAGGCAAACAGATCAATGGAACAGGATTGAAGACCCTGAAATTAACCCACAGACTTATGGTCACTTGATCTTTGATAAAGGAGCCACAACCATCCGATGGAATAAAGATAGCCTTTTCAACAAATGGTGCTGGTTCAACTGGAGGTCAACATGCAGAAGAATGCGAATTGACCCACTCTTATCTCTTTGCTCTAAGATCAACTCCAAGTGGATCAAGGACCTCCACATAAAACCAGACACACTGAAACTATTAGAAAAGAAACTTGGGAAGACCCTGGAGAACTTGGGCACAGGGGAAAAGTTCCTGAACAGAACACCTATAGTGTACGCACTAAGATCAAGAATCGACAAATGGGACCTCATAAAATTACAAAGTTTCTGCAAAGCAAAGGACACTGTCAGAAGGACAAAATGGCAACCAACAAAGTGGGAAAAGATCTTCACCAACCCCACATCCGACAGAGGGCTAATATCCAATAAATACAAAGAACTCAAGAAGTTAGACCGCAAAGAACCAAATAACCCTATCAAAAAATGGGGCACAGAGCTAAACAAAGAATTTTCACCAGAAGAAATTCGGATGGCCGAGAAACACCTTAAGAGATGTTCAACATCATTAGTCATCAGGGAAATGCAAATCAAAACAACCCTGAGATTCCACCTCACACCAGTCAGAATGGCTAAGATTAAAAACTCAAGAGACAACAAGTGCTGGCGAGGATGTGGAGAAAGAGGAACACTCCTCCACTGTTGGTGGGATTGCAAAATGGTAAAACCACTCTGGAAATCAGTTTGGCGGTTCCTCAGAAAATTGGGCATGGCACTTCCAGAGGACCCCGGCATACCACTCCTGAGCATATACCCAGAGGATTCCCCTACATGCAATAAAGACACATGCTCCACTATGTTTATAGCAGCCTTGTTTATAATAGCCAGAAATTGGAAGGAGCCCAAATATCCCTCAAAGGAGGAATGGATACAGAAAATGTGGTATATTTATACAATGGAATACTACTCAGCAATTAAAAATAATGAATTCATGCAATTTGTAGGTAAATGGTTAGACCTGGAAAATATCATCCTGAGTGAGCTAACCCAATCACAAAAGAATGCACATGAAATGCAATCACTGATAAGTGGATATTAATGAGCCCAGAAGCACTAAATACTCAAGACACAAATAGCGAGTCAAATGATTCCCAAGAAGAAGAAAGGAGAGGACCCTGGGCATGTAAAGATTGCATCCAGTTTAGTAAAGAAACCGAGGGGGGAGGGGGAATGATTGGGGAATAGTTGGGGGGGAGAAGAACTATGGGAACTATGGTGGGTGGGAACTGGGAAAGGGGAAAGCCTTTGAAATGTAAACATAGAATATAGAAAATAAAAATAACTAAAAAAAAAAAGATAAAAAAAAGATATCTTTAAGCCTGAAAGATACACAGACTTACAAAAAGTATATATATATATATATATATATATATATATATATATATATACATATATATATATATATATATATGTTTTCCTTTTTTTTAATTCCTAAAAAAAGAAAAAAAAGAAAACGATTGTGAACAGGAATTTTTGCCCAGTATTATAGAACAAGAGACTATTTTATTGAGAAATTTTAGAAAGAATATATATGTATTCTGATTTTATAAACACAAATTGGTCTTGCATGCATCAGCTAAAGAATTCTTAGACACTATAAATTCGGTATAGAGAGAAAAGCTTCAGATTCAGTAAATGCATTACTCAGATTAGTGAGTGAGAATCCTTTTTTTTCTGTATATAAGTAAGTATAAGTTTTTTTTATTGGATATATACTATATTTACATTTCATTTCCCTTTTTCTGGTTCCCTGCTCCCCAAAGGTTCCACATGCCCTTTTCCCTCCTTGTGTTCCCCCATCCTCCCCTTCCCACTTCTCTGTTCTGGTATTCCCCTGCACTGATGCTTTGAGCCTTTCCAGAACCAGGGTCTACTCCTTTCTTCTTGTTGGACAACATTTGGTATGTGTATTGTGTCTTTGGTGTCCCAAGATTCTAGGCTAATATCCACTTATCAGTGACTGCATACCATGGGTTTTCTTTTGAGACTGGGTTATCTCACTTAGTATGATGTTCTCCAGCTCCATCCATTTTTCTAAGAATTTCATGAATTCATTATTTCTAATGGCTGAATAGTACTCCGTTGTGTATAAATACCACATTTTTTATCCATTTTTCCATTGATGGACATCTGGGTTCTTTCCAGCTTCTGGCTCTTATAAATAAGGCTGCTATGAACATAGTGGAGCATGTATCCTTATCGCATGCTGGGGAATCTTCTGGGTATATGCCACGGAGTGGTATGGTTGGGTCCTCCAGAAGTATCCTGTCCAGTATTCTGAGGTACCACCAGACTGATTTCCAGAGTGGTTGTACCAGTTTGCAGTCCCACCAGCAGTGGAGGAGTTTTCCTCTTTCTCCACATCCTCACCAACACCTGCTATTTCCTAATTTTTAATCTTAGACATTACTGACTGGTATGAGGTGAAATATCAGAGTTGTTGCAAAAATACTCAATAAAATTCTTGCCAACTGAATTCAAGAACAAATCAAAATGATCATTCATCATGATCAAATTGGCTTCATCCCAGGGATGCAGGGATCGTTCAATATATGGAAATCTATCAACATAATCTACTACATGAACAAACTCAAAGAAAAAAAACACATGGTCATCTCATTGGATGCTGAAAAAGCATTTGACAAAATTCAGCATCCTTTCTTGCTCAAAGTCTTGGAAAGGACAGGACTTCAAGGCCCATACCTAAACATAGTAAAAGCAATTTAAAGCAGAACGGTAGCCAACATCAAAGTAAACAGAGAGAAACTTGAAGCAATCCCACTAAAATCAGGGAATAGACAAGGCTGCCCCCTCTCATCATATCTTTTCAATATTGTACTTGATATACTAGCTAGAGCAATTTGACAACATAAGGAAGTCAAAGAGATACAAATTGGAAAGGAAGAAGTCAAACTATCACTATTCACAGATGATATGATAGTATACTTAAGTGACCCAAAAAACTCCACCAGAGAACTCCTACAACTGATAAACAACTTCAGCAAAGTGACTGGTTATAAAATCAACTCCAGAAAATCAGCAACCTTCCTACACTCAAAGGATAAGCAGGCTGGGAAAGAAATTAGGGAAATGACACCCTTCACAATAGCCATAAAAAATATAAAGTATCTTGGTGTGACTCTAACCAAACAAGTGAAAGATTTATATGACAAAAACTTCAGGTCTCTGAAGAAGGAAATTGAAGAAGACCTCAGAAAATGGAAAAATCTTCCATGCTCATAGGTTGGCAGGATTAATATAGTTAAAATAGCATTCTTGCCAAAAGCAATATACAGATTGCAATCCTCATCAAAATCCCAACTCAGTTCTTCATAGAGTTAGAAAGAGCAATTCTCAAATTCATTTGGAATAACAAAAAACCCAGCATAGCTAAAACTATCATCACCAGTAAAAGAACTTCTGGGGAAATCTGTATCCCAGACCTCAAGCAATAATACATGGCAGTAATGTTAAAAGCTTCATGGTATTGGTACAGTGACAGGGAGCTGGATCAATGGAATAGGATTAAAGACCCAGAACTGAACCCATACATCTATGGCCAATTGATCTTCAACAAAGTGGCTGAAAATATCCAGTGGAAAAATAGATAGCCTTTTCAACAAATGGTGTTGGCTCAGCTGGAGGTCAACATACAGAAGAATGAGAATTGATCCACTCTTATCTTCATGTACTAAGAACAACTCCAAGTAGAGCAAGGACCTCCACATAAAACCAGACACACTGAAACTAATAGAAAAGAAACTGGGGAAGACACTTGAGGCCATTGGCTAAGGGGGAATGTTCCTGAACAAGACACCAATATCTTATGCTCTAAGATCAAGAATAGGCAAATGGGACCTCATAAAATTACAAAGATTTTGTAAGGCAAAAGACACTGTCAAAAGGACAAATCAATAACCAACAAATTGGGAAAAGTTCTTCACCAACCCTACACCTGACAGAGGGCTAATATCCAATGTATACAAAGAACTCAAGAAGTTAGACCCCAGAACACCAAATAACCTTATCAAAAAATGGGGTATAGAGCTAAACAAAGACTTTTCACCTGAAGAAATTCAGATAGATGAGAAACACCTTAAAAATGTTCAACATCATTAGTCATTAGAGAAACCTCGAGTACAGTGCATGTAGGTCCCACAGACTTTTCTATAGTAGAACTGTGTTGCATGTAGTTAGTTTCTACTACCATGTTTCAAGCTCTGTGCTGACAGTGCTACCAGCCCTACCCTTTTCCTATTAGATCCACAAATGAAAGATGCATACTTTAGCTTATTATTATATGCCTTATAACTCATAGTCTGGGCACTTCTAAGTTTCCTCTGAATAATCTGCCCTTACCTTCAGTCCCAGCTCAGTACCCTAAATCTGCCCTCAGCTTACTTATGTTTCTAATTCCTGACTGCTACCCCAGGCCCTGTTAGGGAACTAGCCAATGGCCACTTCACCTGAGATCTCATATGGATTGTGGCTCTTTCTCCCTCTGAAGCATGGTAAATCCCTTTTCTCTCCTGCATCTGCCAACATGGCTGAGAGAAACTGAAAGTCTTGCCTCTCCTGCCCAGCCTTTGGTGGCTGGCATCTTTATTGATCTATCAAGAATCAACTGTTGAACAGGTACTTCAGTGTTCATATGGCGATTCCTTATCAAAGCCTAGGAAGTACCTTTGACAGACCTGTGTTACCAGAATGAGTAGACAGATTCCCTTAGTTGAGTTTCTCTTAGATTTGAAGGGATCAGTCCTTGCATGCCTGAGGATTAGAGAGCTACACTGAAATATATTAGATGTAGCTCTTGAGAGAAACAAAATGAAATGTTCTTCTTTACAACCAATAGGCCAGGTCAGGAACTCCACTATACATATTTCCTGTGAGATTCAAGGTTATGGGGTCACACCAGGAAACATAACCATGTGACTTTGTTTCAACATGATAGTCTTTATTCTTGCTGAGACACAAGTTAGAAAAAGTGGAAAATCACCAATACCCTTTCTATATGGTCAGGTATCAGGTGAAAATGAATGTAGTTTTCACAGAGACATTGAAGCAAGTGAGATTTATCATACATCAGGGGTCAGGGATCACTCCTATTTGGATTCCCCACAGTGATCCTTCATGCAGGGTTGAGTTGATCAATCAGCATTCTATTTTCACAGCAAGAATAGAAACCAAAATATACACAAGAACGGTTCCATTTTCCAACAGACAGAAAACCCAAATTTTCTTTTGTCTCATCTTTAAAATATAAATTAAAAAAGTGTAAAACAATATCAATTAACCCAAGGATACCTCTATTGTCAAATAAACAAAAATACAATCTAAGGCAAAAGTCCACAGATTGACTCTAGGGAGGAAAAGTCACCCTTAAACATTGTCTGTTATTATTAAAATTTATAGTGCATTGGTACAAATGAGTGATAAGGTAGAAGAACAGTAATATCCACTTATCAGTGATTGCATTTCATATGTATTCTTTGTGATTGGGTTAACTCACTTAGGATGATATTTTCCAGATCCAACCATTTGCTTACAAATTGCATGAATTCATTATTTTTAATTGCTGAGTAGTATTCCATTGTATAAATATACCACATTTTCTGTATCCATTCTTCCATTGAAGGACATCTGGGCTCCTTCCAACTTCTGGCTATTATAAATAAGGCTGCTATGAACATAGTGGAGCATGTGTCTTTATTGTATCCTCTGGATATATGCCCAGGAGTGGTATGATAAGGTCCTCTGGAAGTGTCATACCCAATTTTCTGAGGGACCGCCCCAGAAACTCTGAATATTCAAGGCACAATTAGCAAGTCAAAAGATTCCCAAGAATAAGGAAGGAGAGGACCCTGGTCCTGAAAGGACTGGATCCAGTTTTGTAGGAGAGTACTAGAATAGAGCAGAGAAATGGTGGGGTGGTGATTGGGGAATAGGCGGGGGTGTGGGGTGGGGTGGAAGAGGACATATGGGACATATGGTGAGGGGGAAACAGGGAAAGGAGAAAGCCTTCAGAATGTAAACAAAGAATATAGAAAATAAAAAAAAATTGTAGAAAAAAGATAGGATAACAGTGTGGGTTAGATGGTAATTGAGAAAGATGCATAAATTAGAAAAGAAATGCAGCTATATAACATAATGGAAACCTATTGTTAAACTAAATATGCACAAACACAATTATAAATAATACCCATTATGCAAAGGAAAAGCCAAGTCACAAAACACCATAAATGATATGGTGGAAATTTCTGTCAATATAAGTAGAGATGTCTCTAAATCTAAAGTGGGGGTTGGCTCCAATGGAGAGGTACAGTTGTTTCTATTCAGAAATTTGAATGAGATGAATAATATTCTCTCTTTGCCCTAGGGCAAAAGTAGGGTCAGTATTTTCTAAGTACAACAGTATATAATGGTGCATAATTTGAGTCAGGAAGCAAAGCCCCACAGAACAATGATGAAATTTGGGAAGAAATTTCTGGTGATAAGTAATCATTAGTGACTCAATGAGAATTTTGAAGGGCAGAGACTTCAGGATATATTCAGGTATCTGTTAATGAAACAGTATGACCTAGGTAGATACTCAGTAGTAGTAGTTTCCAGAAAGTGATCCAGGTAGTTGTTTCTAGAAAGTGCCCTGCTATTCTTTAAGCCAATGACTCAGGTAAAGAATTACTGGTGGTCAAGGAAGAAATAAAGAAAGAAATCAAAGACTTTTTAGACTTCAATGAAAATGAAGGTACGACCTACCCAAATCTCTGGGATACAATGAAAGCAGTGCTAAGAGGAAAACTCATAGCCCTGAGTGCCTCCAAAAAGAAACTGGAAAGAGCATACACTAGCAACTTAACAGCACACCTGAAGGCGCTGGAACAAAAAGAAGCTAACTCACCCAGGAGGAGTAGAAGAGAGGAAATCATCAAACTAAGGGCTGAAATCAATCAAGCAGAAACAAAGAGAACCATACAAAGAATCAATAAAACCAAGAGCTGGTTCTTCGAGAAAATCAACAAGATAGATAAACCCTTAGCTAGACTAACCAAAGGGCACAGAGATAGTATCCAAATTAACAAAATTAAAAATGAAAAGGGGGATATAACAACAGAAACAGAGGAAATTCAAAAGATCATCAGATACTACTACAAAGGCCTATACTCAAAACAACTGGAGAATCTGGAGGAAATGGACAATTTCCTAGACAGATACCAAATACCAAAATTAAATCAGCATCAAGTAGACCAGCTAAACAGTCCCATAACCCTTAAAGAAATAGAAGGGGTTATAGAAAGCCTCCCAACCAAAAAAAGTCCACAAAATTCCAACAAAGAAAGAGAACTACAGGCCAATTTCTCTTATGAATATAGATGCAAAAATACTAAATAAAATTCTTGCCAACCGAATCCAAGAGCATATCAAAACGATCATTCACCATGATTAAGTAGGCTTCATTCCAGGAATGCAGGGATGGTTCAATATACGGAAATCCATCAATGTAATCCACTACATAAACAAACTAAAAGAAAAAAACCACATGGTCATCTCATTAGATGCTGAAAAAGCATTTGACAAAATTCAGCATCCTTTCATGCTAAAAGTCTTGGAAAGAGCAGGAATTCAAGGCCCATACCTAAACATAGTAAAAGCAATCTACAGCAAACCAGTAGCCAACATCAAAATAAATGGAGAGAAACTTGAAGCAATCCCACTAAAATCAGGGACTAGACAAGGCTGTCCTCTCTCTCCATATCTTTCAAATTGGAAAGGAAGAAGTCAAACTATCATTATTTGCAGACGATATGATAGTTTACCTAAGCGACCCAAAAAACTCCACCAGAGCAAAATGGTAAAACCACTCTGGAAATCAGTGTGGCGGTTCCTCAGAAAATTGGGCATGCCACTCCCAGAGGACCCTGGCATACCACTCCTGGGCATATACCCAGAGGATTCCCCTGCATACAACAAAGACACATGCCCCACTATGTTTATAGCAGCCTTGTTTATAATAGCCAGAAATTGGAAGGAGCCCAGATATCCCTCAAAGGAGGAATGGATACAGAAAATGTGGTATATTTATACAATGGAGTACTACTCAGCAATTAAAAATAATGAATTCATGCAATTTGTAGGTAAATGGTTAGATCTGGAAACTATCATCCTAAGTGAGCTAACCCAATCACAAAAGAATACACATGAAATGCAATCACTGATAAGTGGATATTAATGAGCCCAGAAGCCCTAAATACTCAAGGCACAATTAGCAAGTCAAATGACTCTCAAGAAGAAAAAAAGGAGAGAACCCTGGGCCTGTAAAGATTGGATCCAGTATTGTAGACCCAGAACAGAGAAAACGTGGGGGGGGGGAAAGAGTGGGGAATAGCATGGGGGGGGAGAGGAATTATGGGACATATGGTGGGGGGTACCTGGGAAAGGGGAAAGCCTTTGGAATGTAAACAAAGAATATAGAAAATAAAAAAAAATGATAAAAAAAAAAAAAAAAAAAAAAAGAATTACTGGAATTTCTCAGTATGCATTCTAAAAACACTCTTCCTTCCTAATTCTGTAAAGATAAATTAATATGTTCAATTAGTTTTTGCAATTATATATATAAATATTTCACTTTGTATACTATGGGTATAAGATAAGGTTGTATCTAGAGACCAGAAAAGGGTATTGGATGCCCAAAGGTGAGATTCCCAGTAAATAAGAGCCACTTTTTTCTGTGAATCTACCTTGGGTCCTCTTCAAGAGGACATGTTCTTAACAGGTCGATCATCTAGCCACTTCCCTATAAAAATATTAAAAAATGATTTTTCTTACCTCAAGGAAGTTGAATGAATAAAATGATTCTAGAGATGAATTTTTCATAAATTAACAGTAATATACAAAGACGATATTCTATTATGACAGAGGAAATTAGCATAACATGTTTATATGAAAATAAGACAGGATAAAATGCAACCAGTAAGCAACAATGTGCAGTAACAGAGCTTTTCTAGGTTAGAAAACAACACAGGGATTTAAACAGAAAAGGCTTATTTGGTACTAAGCATCTACTTATAAGTTAACAGGATTTTATGTGTACATTTGTGTTTTGGTACTTATGTGAAGAGGTGCATGTGCACATGTATTCATGGGGAGGCCAAAGTCAATGTATGTTATCTTTCTCAGTTGCTCTCCACTGTATTAATTTTGAGACAAGTTCCTAAAATCAACCTGGAGTTACTGGTTCAGCTATACTGGTTGGCCATCAAGACAGACTTCCTTCCTTCTCCATCTCCCTGGCAACTGGATTATCAGCTTAGAACATAGTCTAATGAGGGTTTATATGTGTTCTCTCTCTCTCTCTCTCTCTCTCTCTCTCTCTGTGTGTGTGTGTGTGTGTGTGTGTGTCTGTGTCTGTGTCTGTGAAAGAGTGAGAGAAAGAGAGGGAGGGAGAGAGAGAGAGAGAGAGAGAGAGAGAGAGAGAGTTTATGTATATCATGATATCTTGTGAAAGCAATTGCCCTCAGATGCTATGATGGTCCTCCTATCGGGCTGCAAACCCCTTCAGCTCTTTGGGTACTTTCGCTAGCACCTACACTGGGGGACCCTGTGCTCAGTCCATTGGTTGGCTGTGAAACTCCTCTTACCCCCCCCCAGAGTTTCCAGGGACTAAACAACCAATCAAAGAGTACACGTGGAGGGACCCATGGCTCCAGCCACATATTTAGCAGAGGACATTAATGAGAAGAGAGGCCCTTGGTCCTATGAAGGCTCAATGTTCCAGTGTAGGCAAATACCAAGACAGGGAATTGGGAGTGGGTGGGTTATTTAGCAGGGAGAGGGGGATGGTGTAGCGGGTTTTGGAGGGGAAACGAGGAAAAGGAGATAAAATGTGAAATGTAAATTTAAAAAAATCTAATGAAAATAACTGGAAAAAAATGAAAAAGAATGCAGTAGTGAACAAAATGAATATAATCCCTTTCAAGAGATTACAGCCAGAACATAAATGTAGATACTAGTTGAATGGTCACACAAATGTGATGTAAATTTTAAATGGTGATACATTGTAAGAAATCGCAACAAGAAAAAAAATGAAGCTATGATGGTAGACGCTTAGCCCAGTGATTAGCATTATTAGGTGATGTAGCCCTTTTGGATTAGCTTTGTCACTGTGAATCTATTCTTTGAGACCCTCCTCCTAGCTTCCTGAAAGCAAGTAGTCTTCATATGAATATGTTAAAATCTTATATCCTCTTGCACCATGAGTGCCTTAATGATAATGGACTAAATCTCTGTACTTGTAACCTAACCTCAATTAAATAATGTCCTTATAAGAGATGCCTTGTCATGGCATCTTTTCAAGGCAGTAAAAGTCTTACTAAGACAGAAACCATGAGAGGACTTTGGATACTCTAGATCAGGAATTACAAATGGTTGTAGGTATTTGATGCAGGTGCTAGGAACCATACCCTGGTCCTTTCAAGAGCAGAAACCAGTCTTAAATGCTTTCTAAAGAAAGACAGATGGTGAGAGTAGACAGACAAGAGTATTTTCTGGACTATACACACACACACACACACACACACACACACACACACACAAACACAAACACACAGACATATGATCCTCACCCCCATCATGTACAAACTCACAACCATTTTGTAAAATCACATTAATTATTTAATTTTATTATTATTTCTAAAACAAAAAGCCCACTGTATGAAATATTCAAAGAATAAATGAAACTTATAATATTTTAAAGTCTTGAGGTACCAGGCATAACAATCATCTCAATGTCTCACTGGAGAAAAGTTTCGGGGACATTACATTTCCCTGCAGCATCATTTCCAGGAAAGCAATTAAAGCATTTGTGAATTTTGAAATAAATTGGCTTTCTCAAAAACAGTCTCTCAAGCCAAGCTGTAACTCATATGAATATGTTACATGAGGACATTCTCAGACAGGGCTGTCCTTAACTGAAAACCCATCTACTTTTCTGAATGTTTTACTTATCTATGAATGATATGAAAGATAATAAATAAGGCCTTATAAAGGAATAATAAAAGCATAGTATGTGTGGTTGTTTGAATGAAAATGGCTCCCATAGTTTCATAGGAAATAGCCCTGATAAGAATTGTCCCAACTTGTTAGAAGTGTGCAGAGTAGATATGGGCCTTGTTTGGGTAGATGTAGGAGGAAGCATGCTATTGAGACAGGGCTTTGAGATTTAGAATGATCAAGTCAGGCCCAGGAAATCATATTCAATTCTAGACATCTGTTGTTCCATAAGTAGACCTCTCAGCTCCTTCTGTATTATCACGTTTGCCAGAAAGTGGCTATGCTTCCCACCATGACAATAATGGACTAAATCTTTAAAACTGTAATCCATTGCAAATTGATATTTTCCTTATTAGAAGTTGTCATGGTCTGGGGTTGGAGAGTATGTTCAGTGGTTGAGAGAACTAACTGCTTTTCCAGAGATCCTGACTTCAATTCCAAGCTACCACATGCTGGCTCACACCCATCTGTGATTGGATCCAGTGCCCTCTTCTGGTATAACTGATAGCTCTAACAGTGTACTCACACACATACATATGTACGTACATACATACATACATACATACATAATACATAAAATTAATAAAATCTTTAAAGAGAAAAGGGTGTGGCAGAAGTAATTGCCTTTTTTATGGTGTTCCTTCTCAGCAATAGAAAGGCTAACTAAAACTATGTGATATTATAGAGAAAACCAGCTACTTTTCTCATTGTCCTAATGAAATGCTCAGCAAAAAGCAACTCAAGCAAGGAAGAACTTATCTGAATTTGTAGTAAAATTGTATACAGTCCATTGTGGTGAACAAAGGAAGAATATCAGAAGATTGATGTGGCTTGTCAGATTCACTTAATCCTCAATCAGGAAGCAAAATGAGAACAGATAATGGATGTAGGCCATAAAATCAGGCTCATCCCCAGGGACCCATCTCTTCAACCAAGACTCTGTCCCCTGATTATTTCACAACCTTTTTAGATAGCTTCTTATAGGCAGTGGAACCAGATTAAGAGAATGAAGTTTGTTGCTGGTGAATACCAGATCTGCCAACAGCACTCAAGAGGATACAAAGAGTTGGAGATTATTGGACATAGAGACATGAAGCTTGGTGTTTGCCCATCTGGCTTTCTGACATGCTTTGGTCCAGAAAATTTTAAGTTACACAGGATTACAGGTAAGAGCCTGGTTGAATTTTATTAGAGACATTGAAGTTTGTACATTTAACATTGTTGACACAGCTATAAACTATGGGGACTTTGGAAGTCAGATTAAATTTAATTTGCATTATGCTATGGATAAGTATGGCCCCAATAGAATCATGTCTTTGAACATACCTGTGAGGGCCAGGGACTAGAATGTCTTAAATTGAATATACTTGGTCCAAGGAATGGCACTATTAGGAGGTTTAGCCATATTGGAGTACATATGTCCTTGTTGGAGAAAAGTGTGTCACTGTTGGTGTGGGTATTAGAACCCTCTCCCTAGCTGGCTGGAAGCCAGTCTTCTCCTAGCAGCATTCACAAAAAGAGATTGAACCATTAGCTCTTCCTGTACTATACATGCAAGAGCTCTGCTCTGTTCCTGTTTTGATAATAATTGACCAGACCTCTGAACCTATAAACTAGGCCCAATTAAATCTTTTTCTTATAAGAGTTGCCTTGGTCTGGGTCTGTTCACAGTAGTAAAACCCAAACTAAGGCACCATTCTAACATAGACATTTCCTTTCTCTTTTCCTAAATTTACACCTGGGTGGTCACTTGCCACTGTGCTTCTAAAAGTCAGAAAGCAGCCACTTTCACTTTTCTTCTGCTTAATAGAAAGGCTCTCTCCGTGAAAATAAATGTTTGTGTATGGTCTGGAATAATATGTGATATGTGAAGGAGTCCCCACTTCAACTACCATATGGGATAAGGTGATAAAACACATAGGCTCATGTGGAAAACTCAAATTTAAACCACAATTGATAAGCTAAATGTACATGTATATATATTGTACATATGTATATGTACATGTATATGTATAGGTGAGCATGTGTATATGTATATATGTGTATATATGTATGTATATATGCATGTGTATGTATCTATAATATATATATGAATACATAATTATAATGATGAAAAATTTATGGACATTTCAACAAGAGATCCATGAACATTTCATTTCAATGGACCTTAGGAAAATGAACCAATGGTTTGTTCATGGGGTCATGGCTAGATAAAGAATCAGGTGAAAATTAAATATTATGAATGGCATTATACAGTTTTGAGAAAGTTTTTAAAGTGTGCATGTGTTTCTGTGTGTGTATTTGTGCATGGAAACAGTGCCATCAGAGGTCAGAAAGAGTTGTTAGATCCTCTGGAATTATAGTTATAAGCAGGTATGAGCCTCCCAGTGTTGAAGCTAGGAAGTGACTTTTGGTCCTCTCCATGTGTGTGTTCACAATCATTGTTTCATACCTTTAGCTCCTGTTTATATAACTCTGAAGGTCACCTGAAAGCATAACATGGAGGTTTTCTGGTGTCATACATTTAGCTAAATTGAGTTGGGATTTCTAGAAAAGTAGAAAATACATATAGAGAAAATTAGCCACATACTGCTGAGACCTTTTAAATTTGAAGTAAATTTGAACTCACATAGAAATATTACAGCTACATTTCTATTTTAATGAAATTTTATTTTTACACTATTTTAAAAAGTTTTGGGAATGCATAGAGATATTTTAAATTAAGAAAACAACATGATTACTAGCTCCAGGGTGTCACTTGGAAAGCAGATGGTAAGAGTACAATGTGGGTTATCCTGGCTTCTACTTAGCACTTGCTTTTAGAATCTCCTGACCATATGCAGTGATGCCTCCCACTACTGTTTTTATTCTGCTTTAAGTATGGGAAACAGTCATAATGTCCTGTGTCTTCAAATGCCTTCATCAAAGGCATATTTAATTGTTAACTAGGATATTCTCAATTTGCTGTTCTCAATCAGACCAAAAGATGGTAATTTCTGGGATGCCCAGGATACAAGACCCATATAAGTAGTTCCTGTTTTCTGTTCAAGTTGCATTTAAATGTGTATTTTGAATTCAATCTGGGTTCTGACTTCAATAACAGTGCTGTTAAATTCTTTTTTATTTTTTAAAATTTTTCTTTAATTTTCTATATTCTTTTTTACATTCTGAAGGCTTTCCCTTTCCCTGTGCCCCCCTCACCATGTGTCCCATATGTCCTCTTCCACAGCCCACCCCTCTGCCTATTCCCCAATCACCACCCCACCATTTCTCTGCTCTATTCTGGTATTCTCCTACAAAACTGGATTCACTCCTTTTAGGACCAGGCTCCTCTCCTTCCTTCTTTTTGGGAATCTTTTGACTTGCTGATTGTACCTTGAATATTCAGAGCTTCTGGGCTCATTAATATCCACTTATCAGTGATTGCATTTCATGTGTATTCTTTTGTGATTGGGTTAACTCACTTAGGATGATATTTTCCAGATCCAACCATTTACTGACAAATTGCATGAACTCATTATTTTTAATTGCTGAGTAGTATTCTATTGTATAAATATACCACATTTTCTGTATCCATTCTTCCTTTGAGGGACATCTGTGCTCCTCCCAACTTCTGGCTATTATAAATAAGGCAGCTATGAACATAATGGAGCAAGTGTCTTTATTGTATGCAGGGGAATCCTCTGGGTATATGTCCAGGAGTGGTATGACAGAGTCCTCTGGAAGTGTCATGCCCAATTTTCTGAGGAACCGCCAGACTGATTTCCAGAGTGGTTGTACCATCTTGCAGTCCCACCAACAGTGGAGGAGGGTTCCTTTTTCTCCACATCCTCACCAGCCCCTGTTGTCTCTTGAGTTTTTAATTTTAGCCATTCTGACTGGTGTGAGGTGGAATCTCAGGGTTGTTTTGATTTGCATTTCTCTGATGACTAATGATGTTGAATATATCTTAAGGTGTTTCTCGGCCATCCAAATTTCTTCTGGTGACAATTCTTTTATTAGCTCTGTACCCCATTTTTTGATAGGGTTATTTGGTTCTTTGGGGTCTAACATCTTGAGTTATTTGTATATATTGGCTATTAGCCCCCTGTTGGATATAGGGTTGGTGAAGATCTTTTCCCAATTTGTTGATGACTGTTTTGTCCTTCTGACTGTATCCTTTGCCTTACAGAAACTTTGTAATTTTATGAGAGCCCATTTGTCAATTCTTGATCTTAGAGCATAAGCTATTGCTGTTCTGTTCAGAAACTTTCCCCCTGTGCCAATGTCCTCCAGGGTCTTCCCCAGTTTATTTTCTATCAGTTTCAGTGTGTCAGGTTTTATGTGGAGGTCCTTGATCCACTTGGAGTTGATATTAGTGCAAGGAGATATGAGTGGGTCAATTCGCATTCTTCTGCGAATTGACCTCCAGTTGAACCAGCACCATTTGTTGAAAAGGCTATCTTTTTTCCACTGGATGGTTGTAGCTCCTTTATCAAAGATCAAGTGACCATAAGTCTGTGAATTCATTTCTGGGTCATCAATTCTCTTCCACTGATCTACTTGCCTGTTGCTGTACCAATACCATGCAGTTTTTAACACAATTGCTCTGTAGTACTCCTTGAGGTCAGGGATATTAATTCCCCCAGAAGTCCTTTTATTGTTGAGAATAGTTTTAGCTATACTGGGTTTTATGTTATTCCAGATGAATTTGAGAATTGCTCTTTCTAGATCTATGAAGAATTGATTTGGGATTTTGATGTGGATTGCATTGAATCTGCAGATTGCTTTTGACAAGATGGCCATTTTTACTATATTGATCATCCCAATCCAAGAGCATGAAATATTTTTCCATTTCCTGAGGTCTTCTTCGATTTCTTTCTTCAAGGTCTTGAAGTTCCTGCCATACAGATCTTTCGTTTGTTTGGTTAGAGTCATGCCAAGATACTTTATATTGTTTGTGGATATTGTGAAGGGTGATATTTCCCTAACTTCTTTCTCAGCCTGCTTGTCCTTTGAGTACAGGAAGGCTACCGACTTGCTTGAGTTGATTTTATAACCAGCCACTTTGCTGAAGTTGTTTAGCAGTTGTAAGAGTTCTCTGGTCGAGCCTTTTGGGTCACTTAAGTATACTATCATATTATTTGCAAATAGTGATAGTTTGACTTCTTCCTTTCCAATTTGTATCCCTTTGACTTCCTTATGTTGTCTAATTTCTCTAGCTATAACTTCAAGTACTATATTGAAAAGATATGGAGAGAGAGGGCAGCCTTGTCTAGTCCCTGATTTTATTGGGATTGCTTCAAGTTTCTCTCCATTTATTTTGATGTTGGCTACTGGTTTGCTGTATATTGCTTTTACTATATTTAGGTATGGGCCTTGAATTCCTGATCTTTCCAGGACTTTTAGCATGAAAGGATGCTGAATTTTGCTGTTAAATTCTTAAGAGTTAAGAACATGGATCTAGCATTATATTCAATATTTTAACATTTCTTAACTTCACATATAAAAGTATATGTGCTCCGGGCAGTGGTGGCACACACCTTTAATCCCAGCACTTGGGAGTCAGAGGAAGGCAGATTTCTGAGTTCAAGGACAGCCTGCTCTACTGAGTGAGTTCCAGGACAGCCAAGGCTACACAGAGAAATCCTGCCTCAAAAACAAAACAAAACAAAAACAAAAGAAACAAACAAAAAATATATATGTATATGTGGTAATATATTCTTTAATACTGAAATTTGCTGAATGAAAACTAAAACATCCTGTGCTAAGGAACTGAGACAGGATGTAAATGCTTGGTATGCAAGTATAAGTACCTGAGTTTGGGTACCCTGTCAGGAAATGCTACATATCAATAATCCCAGCACTCCTGTGGTTGTAAGGGAGGTGGAAGCAAGAGAATTCCAGAAGTTCACAGGTCAGATAGCCAGATATATGCAGCAGAAAAAAATGAGATCTTGTCTCCATCAAAGTATAAGGCTAAGATAGAAATCCTATGATTTTCTGAGACTACAAAGACTCTGATATGGGTGCAGTTCCCCCCCCCATTCTCTGTCTCTCATATACTAATATTAATCAGCAAAAAATGTTCAAGTTATATAAATGGTGAAGCTTGAGATGGTGATTTTTCCCAGTAGAGCCTAAGAATGTATGTGATATCATTTGTTTCAGGGAAAGAGGAAAGAATTGTAATTTCTGATTTTTAATACTTTGCATAATAGTGGTATTTTTATGCTACCTTTAATTTTTTCAAATTCATGACTATTTATAGTTATACTCGTTATAAGCTGAAACCTCGTTGCAGTGAAACTGTAGGAAAATACAAATATAACCTTGTATGCTAAAATCTCACTTGTGTTGGTGGAACCCAATCAGACCCAGTGTTCAGCTTCTCTATGAGGTTTTTAAAAAACTAGGATGATCAGGAAAATTTTTCAAGAACATATCTATATAATACACTATTATGGAAAAATATATCTATAGCTCTACATAAGTGCCAAAAGCATGTTCTACTCTTTTTTAAATTCAATATATTGTTTATTTACATTTCAAATGATTTCTCCTTTCCTGGATCCCCTCTACCTGAAAGTCCCATAAGTGCTTTACCCTTCCCCTGTTCTCTGATACACCCCTTCCGACTTACATGTTCTGGTATTCCCCTACTCTGCTGCACTGAGGCTTTCCAGAACCTGGGACCACTCCTTACTTCTTCTTGGACATCATTTGATATGTGGATTGTGTCTTGGGTATTCCATGATTCTAGGCTAATATCCACTTATCAGTGAGTACATACCATGAGTGTTTTCTTTTTCTTTTGTGTTGATTCTTTGCATGTTCTTCTTTCTTTCTTTCTTTTTTCTTTTTTTTTTTTTTTTTTTGAGGGTTGTGGTATTTTTTTTTAATTTCTTGAGACTGTGTTACCTCACTTAGTTTGATGTTCTCCAGCTCCATCCATTTTTCTAAGAATTTCAAGAATTCATTATTTCTAATGCCTGAATAGTATTCCATTGTGTATATATACCATATATACCACATTTTTTGTATCCATTCCTCCATTGAGGGACATCTGGGATCTTTGTAGCTTCTGGCTATTATAAATAGGGCTGCTATGAACATAGTGGAGCATGTATCCTTATTACATGCTGGGGACTCCTCTGTGATTTCCCAGGAGTGGTATACCAGGACCCTCTGTATTTTCTGAGGAACTGCCAGACTGATTTCCAGAGTGGTTTTACCAGCATGCAATCCCATCAGCAGTGGAGGAGTGTTCCTCTTTCTCCACATCCTCACCAACACCTGCTGTCTCCTGCGTTTTTAATCTTAGCTATTCTGACTGGTGTGAGGTGAAATCTCAGGGCTGTTTTGATTTGCATTTCCCTAACAACTAATGATGTTGAACATTTCTTAAGGTGCTTCATAGCCATCCAAAGTTTTTCAGGAGAAAATTCTTTGTTTACCTCTGTACCCCACTTTTATAGGGTTATTTGGTTTTCAGGGGGGTCTGACTTCTTGAGTTTTTTGTATATATTGGATATTAGCCATCTGTCAGACATAGGATTGGTGAAGATCTTTTCCCAATTATTTGGTTGCTGTTTTGTCCTTCTGACAGTGTCCTTTGCCTTACAGAAACTTTGTAATATTATGAGGTCCCATTTGACAATTCTTGATCTCAGAGCATAAGCTATTGGTGTTCGGTTCAGGAGCTTTCCCATTATGCTCATGTCCTTGAGGGTCTTCCCCAGTTTCTTTTCTATTAATTTCAGTGTGTCTGGATTTATGTGGAGGTCCTTAATCCACTTGGAGTTGAGCTTAGTACAAGGAGGTAAGAATGGATCAATTTGCATTTTTTCTGCATGCTGACCTCCAATTGAACCAACACCAGTTGTTGAAGGGGCCATCTTTTTTCCACTGGATGTTTTCAGCTCTTTTGTCAAAAATCAAGTGCCCATTGATGTGTGGGTTCATTTCTGGGTCTTCAATCCTATTCCATTGATCCACCTGCCTGTCATTGTACCAATACCATGCAGTTTTTAACACTATTTCTCTGTAGTATTGCTTGAGGTACATGATACTGATTCCCCCAGAAGTTCTTTTACTGTTGAGAATAGTTTTAGCTATCCTGGGTTTTTTTGTTATTCCAGATGAATTTGAGAAATGCTCTTTCTAACTCTATGAAGAACTGAGTTGGGATTTTGATGGAGATTGCTTTTGGAAAGATGGCCAATATAACTATTCTAATCCTGCCAATCCACAAGCATGGAAGATATTTCCATTTTCTGAGGTCTTCTATTTTGTTTTTCAGGGACCTGAAGTTCTTGTCATACAGATCTTTTGCTTATTTGCTTAGAGTTATCCCAAGATACTTTATATTGTTTGTGGCTACTATGAAGGGTGTCATTTTCCTAATTTTTTTTCTCAGCCTGCTTATCCTTTGAGTAGAGGAAGGCTACTCATTTGTTTGAGTTGATTTTATAACCGTCCACTTTACGGAAGTTTTTTTTTTTTATCAGCTGTAGGAGTTCTCTGGTGGAGTATTTTGGGTCACTTAATTATACCATCATAGGAATCAAAAGAAGCTAATTCACCCAGGAGGAATAGAAGACAGGAAATCATCAAACTCGGGGTTGAAATCAATCAAGTGGAAACAAAGAGAAACATACAAAGAATCAACAAAACCAGGAGCTGTTTCTTGGAGAATATCAATAAGATTGATAAACCCTTAGTCAGACTAAACAAAGGGCACAGAGACAGTATTGAAAATTACATAATTAGAAATGAGAAGGGAGATATAACAACAGAAACTGAGGAAATTAAAAAAAATCATTAAACCTTACTACAAAAGCCTTTACTCAACAAAACTGGAGAACCTGGAGGAAATGGACAATTTCCTAGACAGATACCAAATTCCAAAATTAAATCAGGACCAAAGAGATCATCTAAATAGTGCCATAATCCCTAAAGAAATAGAACAAGTCATAGAAATTCTTCCAAACAAAAAAATCAGAGGAGCAGATGGTTTTATTGCAGAGTAATACCAGACCTTCAAAGAAGACCTAACACCAATATTCTTCAAACAATTCCTCAAAATAGAAACAGAAGGAACACAACCCAACTTGTTCTATGAAGCCACAATTATGCTGATACCAAAACCACACAAAGCTTTAACAAAGAAAGAGAACTTCAGAACAATTTCCCTTATGAATATCGATGCAAAAATACTCAATAAAATTCTTGCCAACTGAATCCAAGAACACATCAAAACGATCATTCACCATGATCAAGTAGGCTTCATCTCAGGGATGCAGGGATGGTTCAATATATGGAAATCCATCAATGCTATCCACTACATAAACAAACTCAATGAAAAAAAACACATGGTCTTTTTATTAGATGTTGAAAAAGCATTTGACAATGTTCAGCATCTTTTCATGCTAAAAGTCTTGGAAAGAAGAGGAATTCAGGTCCCATACCTAAACATAGTAAAAGCAATATACAGCAAACCAGTAGCCAACATCAAAATAAATGGGAAGAAACTTGTAGCAATCTCACTAAAATCAGGGACTAGACAAGGCTGCCCCCTCTCTCCATTTCTTTTCAATATAGTACTTGAGTTACTAGCTAGAGAAATTAGACAAAATAAGGAAGTCAAAGTGATACAAATTGGAAAGGAAGAAGTCAAACTATCACTATTTGCATGTTCTACTCTCTTTTATTTATTTATTTATTTATTTATTTATTCATTCATTTATTTATCTATGTACCTCATGTGTGTGTGTGTGTGTGTGTGTGTGTGTGTGTGTGTATGTGAATGTGTGCTCTATTCAATGTACATGGAAGTCAGAAGAAAAGTTGTAGGACTCAAATGTTCCCTGTATAGTCAAAGTCTCACAACTAAATTTAAATTGTTTAGCACTGATCATGTTCTAAGTTTGAAAGGATAGTTTGTAGTTGGTAATACAAGTTCTTATCAAACATGATTGAGGTATAGAATTGTAAATACGATTAGGATTTATGATAGACTCCTTTATCTAAATCGTCAAATGTGGTAGACAGAGTATTATAAGTGTATTTCATACCTTGTAACTTACATAATTGTTATAATTTTGTCCAATTTATATCTAAGATGATGGGTCCTTTTATTATATTAAAGGGGGAACTTTTGAAGTTTTGCCCTTTACTGATGATTATAATGCTAAATGATGACCTCCAAGATTTGGAATCTGCTGGTAGTCTGAAGAACCCAGCTCCCAGTTAATTTTGATTGGTAAATAAAGATGCCAGCAGCCAATAGCTGCAGAGAAGAGACATAGGTAGAATTTGTTTCCTGTGGTAGAGACCATTATTGAGGAGGAGAAAGAGAGGTACCATCGGGCAGAGAAGAGTTGACACCATCTAGGAGGTGGACCAGAGGGCTACCGATTGGACAGCTCAGATGAAACATCATAAGTAATAATGGGTTATGGGTAGGAGATACACTCTAAAAGCATGAGAGGTAGGCAGTTTTCCAGCTATTGTGGTGACTAAGACACATTCACGTAAAATGTCTGTATGTATCTTTTATCTGGAAACATATGTCTAAGGTGGGAAGAACTCTGCTCTAAAATTTTTATTAAATATTTTTATTACAGTACCAGTGGAATTTGGATACTTTTTAAAGTCAGCAAAGCTGATGCACAATTCACTTAACAAATACTGCACTTCCCCACAGTGATGGACTTTCCCACCGTAGTGGTCTTCCCTACAATGATGCATACATATCCTCTCTGCTATGGATTTCTCCACTATGATGTTTTTCTCCAGTGTGATTAATTTTCCCACTGTGATACATTTCCCACTCTGATGTGTATCCTCTCTATGAAGATTTTTTTTTCATTGTGAAGTACTTTCCCATTTTGATGGAGTTCTCTACTCTGATTCACTTCCCTACTATGATGGACTTCTCTACACTGATGAACTTAACATCTGTGATCAAATTCTCATCTGTGATACATTATCAATTGATATAGGCTTCCCAAAAATGATGGACTTCCCCATTGTGATTGACTTTTCCACTATGATGTACTTCCCAACTGCGATAGATTGTCCCACTGTGATGAACTTCCACAATGAAATGGACATTTTCACTTTGATTGCTAGCCCAGTGTGAAGGGCTTTCTCATTATTATGGAGTATATCAGTGTGATTGGCTTCTCCTCTACAATGGACTTCCCTAGTGTAATAGACTTCACCCTGATGTGACTCCCAAAATGACAGACTTCCTCACTGGGATATAATTTCCATACATCCCAGTTGGACTTTCCTAGTGGCATAGAATTCACCCACTATGATGGATATCTCTACTGTTATGTACTTCTCCAGTGTGATAGAGTTCCCAAATATGTAATACTTCCAGCTCTGATGTCCCTCCCCACTATAATGGACTTCCTCATTATGATGAATTTCTCTACTGTGAATAATTTCCCAACTGTGATGAATTTTTCCACTTTGATACACTTCTCAACAATGATGAACCACCTGCTATGATGGACTTCCTCACAGGGATAGACTTCCTCATTGTGATATACTTCCCTTCTGTGATTCTTTTCACCCCTGTGATATACATCCTCATTTGGATTGACTCCCACATTGTGATTGACTTTTCCATGATGATGGACTTCTGCATGCTAAAAGATATCTCTACTGTATTGGACTTCTTCCTTGTGATGTCATTCCCCACAGTAATGCTTTTCCTCATTGAGATTTACTTCTCACTGTGGTGGAATTCCCCACTGTGATGGATTCCTTTGTCATAATGGATATCCCCAATGTGATATAGTTTCCCAGTATGATTCACTTCATTCTGATGGACTTCTACACTGGAATGGACTTCCCCATGGTGATGGACATGCCGAATATGATGGACTTGCAAACTGTGACAGATTTTACCACCTTGATGCACCAACCCACTGTGATAGATTCTTCACTGTAATGGACTTTCCAACTATGATGGGCTTCCTATCTGTGATTCATTTCCCCACTATAATGCAGTTCCCCACTCTGATGGACTTCCTCACAGTGAAGGATGTACTCATAGTGATAAATTTCTTCACAGTAATGGACTTACCCACAATGAAAGACATCCTCACTGTGATAAATTTCTCTACTGTAATGGACTTCCCCACTGTGATGAACTTTCCTACTATAATGGATTTTCCCACTCTGGTGGACTTATCAACTATCATCTACCTCCCCGCTGTGATAGACTTTTCTATTCTGATGTATGCCTCCACTGTGATGGACTCCCCACCATGAAGGATGTACCTTTTATTATGGACCTCTCTCCTTGTTTGGATTTTCTCACAAGGATGCACTTTCCCATTGTGATATGTATCTCTATTGTGATGGAATTACTCACTGTAATGGACTTTGCCACTGTGTTGGACTTGCCCATTGTGATGTACTTGCCCACTGCAATGGATTTGCCTACTTTGATGGGCTAACCCACTATGATGGATTTCTCCACTTTGATGGACTTCCTCACCTTGATTTAATCCCCCAGTGTGATGGAATTATCTATATGATACACATCTTCATTGTGATGGATATCTTTACTGTTATGAAGTTCCTTACTGTGCTGTATTTCTTTACTGTGATGGTGTTTCCTACTGTGACACACTTTGTTACCAGGATAGACTTCCACACTATAATGGACTTCTCCCTGAAATGGGCTTTTCCAAAGTTATTCAGTTGCCCATAATGATACACTTTCAGACTGTGATCAATTTTCTACTTTGTACTTTGCCACTGTGATGTGCTTGTCCACTGTGATTTTCCCCACAGTGTTACACTTTTTCCATATGATGAACTTCTCTACTGTGTTGGACTTCTTCATTGTGCTGGACTTCTCCACTCTGATGGACATCCCATTATAATGACATGATGATGGACTATACCACTATAATGAACATCTTCACTGTGATATATTTCCCTTGTGATGGAGCTCCCAACTGTGATACACTTCTGATTGTCAGGCAATTTGATAGACTTTCCCAGTGTGATGGATTTCTCTATTATGGTATGGTATACTTCCACAGTTGTGATGGACTTCCCCACTGTGCTATACATGTTCACTGTGATATACTTCCCCATACTAATGAAATTATGCACCAGGATGGAGTTCCCTACTGTGATGGACTTACCCATCATAAATCTATTGTGATATGTTTCCCCACTATGATGGATATCTTTACTGTGATGTGCTTCACAAATGTGAAGGACTTCCCCACTGTGATACAATTCCAATTGCCATGAATTTTGTCACTGTGAAGGACTTTCCCACTGTATAGCCTTCCCTACTGTGCTGGCCTTCCTCACTATGATGGACTTCCCTACTGAGATGGACTTCACAATTGTGATTGACTTCTTTATTATGACATACTTGCCTAGTGTGATGAATTTCACCACTCAGATGGACTTCCCCAGCATATTAGACTTCTGCATATTGTGATATACGTTACCACTGTGATTCACTTCCTCAATGAGATTGACACCCTCAGTGGGATGGATGTTCCTCTGTGATGGACTTGTCAACTGAGATGGACTTTCCCACTGTGATGAACTTCCCAACTATGGTGGACATCTCCATTGGATTACTTCCCCAGTGAGAGAGAGGAGAGAGGGAGGGGGAGAGAGAAAGAAAGAAAGAAAGAAAGAGAGACAGAGACAGAGACAGAGACAGAGTTCCGTACTTTGATATACTCCCCTCTGTAATGCACTTCTTTACTGTGAAAGACTTCCCCTCTCAGATGGACTTCTTCACTTTGATGAATTTCCTTACAGTGATGTGCTACTTTCCTCTGATGCACTTCTCAATACGATTGCGTTCCACATTGTAATGGATTTTCCCACTGTTGTGGACTTTCTCACTGTGATGAAAAACTCCACAATGATGGCCTTCACAACTGTGACTGACTTTCGCTCTATGATGCTCTTCCCGACTATGATTGAATTAGTATGATGAATATCTCTAATCCTATATACTCCCCAACTATGATGGATTTTCCAAATGTGGTGCACATTCCCAATATGATGTTCTTCCCCACTGTGATAGAATTTCTCACTGAGATTCATTTTCTCACTGTGGTATGCTTCCTAATTGGGCAGGACTTCATCATTGTGATGCATTTTCTCATTCCGATGGACTTCCCTACTGTGATAGTCTTCACGAAAGTGATGTAATTCCCCATTTTGATACATTTCCCCCACTCTGATGGAGTTCCACACTGTGACAGACTTCCCTACTGTGATGTACTTTCTGACTGTGATGAACTTTGTCACAATCATGCAATTCCCCACAATGATATACTTCCCCAATATGATGGACTTCCCACTCTGGTGAACTGCCCCACTCTAATGGATGTCCCCACTGTGATGGACATCCATACTGTGATGGACTTCTCCAGTGTTTTGTATATATCCACTCTGATATACTTTCACCATGTGATGCAATTCCCCACTATAATGTCATTCCCCCACAATGGTGGACTTCCCACTGTAATGGAATTTTCCATGATGATGGGATGCCCCTATGATAGACTTCTCCACTGTGATGTACTTCCCCAGTGTGATGTACTTCAGCAATGTGATACACTTTATACTGATATACTTCTACTCTGTAATGGACTTCACCACATTCCTGTACTTCTACACTGTGATGCACTTCCCTGCAGTGATTAACTTCTTCACCATACTGGGCTTCTCCAAACTGATGCTCTTATCCACTCTGAAGGACTTCTCGAATGTGATGTTCTTCACATAAGTGATATATCTTCCCACTGTGATGCACATTCCCAATCTGATTGACTTCCTTACTGTGATGGACTTCACCACAGTTATGAAGTTCTCAATGTTTCAGACTTCCCCACTATTATGCACCTCCCCACATTGATGGATTTCCACACTCTGATGGACTATCCCACTCTCATGAATTCCCCACTGGGTTGGACTTCCCCACAATGATGGGATTCTGAATGGTGATGGAGTTCTCAACTATGATAGACTTAGACAGTGTTTTGGATTCTTTACTCTGATGCCCTTCTCCCATGTGATGCAATTCCCCACTCTAATGGAATTCCCCACCGTTGTGTACTTCCATCCTGGATAGACTTCCAGATGTTGATGGACTTCCTAGTTCTCATGGACTTCTCCATTGTGATGTACATTTCCAATGGGAAGTACTTCAGCATTGTGATGCATACCACACTTCCCCACTATGTGATAAACATCCCCACTATGATGGACTCCTCCACTCTAAAGGACTTTTCTAGTGTCATTAACTTTTCTACTCTGATGGACTTCCCCGCTATCCTGTGACACACTGTGAGGCACTTCCACACTTCCTCAATTTTGTAGACTCCCCCAATGTATCAGACTTCCACATTTAGGTGGGATTCTCCTCTGTATTGGACTTCCCCACTGTTATGGAAATACCCATTGTAATAGACTTCCCCACAATGATGTACATTCTTTCTTGCTAATTATGATGTACTTCCCCACTGTGATATACTTCCAACCCAACCCCACCCATACTGTGATGAACTGCTTAACTGAGGTCTTCTCTGCAATGTACTTCTGCACTCTAATGTGCTTCCCCCACTGTGATGGAATTCCCCATATTTGTGTACTTTCCTACTGTGTTGGACATCCCCATGATGAAAGACTTTCCTACAGAGAAGGACTTCAGCAAAATGTTAGGCTTCCCAAATGTGGTGGACTTCTTCACTATGATGGACTTCATTATTGTGATGGACTTTAACACTCTAATGGACATTCCCAACATGATGTGTTTCCCCACTGTGTTGTACTTTCCCACTGTGTTGGGCATTCCCACTGTGACATACTTCCCCACTGTGATGGACCTCTTGATTATGTTGGACTTCCATACAGTGATTCACTTCCCAATGTGATGAAATTCCCCACTGTATTGGACTTTCCTACAGTAAGGCACTTCCTCACTGTAAAGGTCTTCCAAACTGTGATTTTCTTCACCAAAGTGATGCATTTCCCTGTGTGATGGACTTTAGCACAGTGATTTACTTCACATTGTGATGCACTTCAACAATGTGATGGATTTCAATGCTATGTTATATGCTGTGAATAACTTCTTAACTGTGATGGACTTCTCCACTCTGATGTAGTTTTCCAAAATAATGCACTGCCCTACTGTGATGTACTTTTCTGTTTTGATGAATTTCCCCAGTGTGCTGTACTTCCCCAACTCTGATGGACTTCCTTACTTTTGTGGACTTCCAAACTGTTAAAGTCCCCACTGTGATGTATTTTGTCAATACAGTGGACTTCCCCACAGTGATGAACTTGCGCACATTAAAGGACATCCCAACAGTGATAGTCTTCACCAAATTGATGCATTTTCACACTGTGATGCACTTCCCCAATCTGATGGACTTCTCTGCTGTGATGGACTTCCCTACTGTGATGGACTTCCACACTGTGCGGTTCTTCCCTACTGTGATGGATTTCTCAAACATCATAAACTTCCCAGCAGTGATAGACTTTCCTACTGTAATGGTGTTATCCAGGTTGATGAACTTCCACACTATTGCACTTCCCTACTGTGCTGGACTTTTACACATTAATGAACATACCCACTATGGTAGACTTCTCAACTATGATGTAGTTCCCCTTAGTGATAGACTGCTTGATTATGATGGAATTCCCCAGAGTAATCCATCTACACTGCGGTAGACTTCCTCAATATAATGGATTCTACCTCATATTTGTGGTAGAATTCCCCAATGTGATGAACTTCCCATCAGTGTTAGATTTCCCCACAATGATGGACTTTATCACTGTGATGAGATTCTCCAATTGATGCATTTTCCCACTGTGATATACTTCCTCACTCTGAAACACTTAGACAATGTGATTTACTTCTCCCTTGTGATAGACTTCCTCACTATTATAGACATCCACAGAATAGTTTCATGGAATTCTCTACTCTGTTGTGCTTCCCCAGTGTAATATAATTCCCCATTTTCGTGTATTTCCTCAATGTGATGGACTTTCCCATGATAATGGATTTCCCCATTATGAGGGAATATAATGGGCTTCCCAATTGTGGTGAACTTCTTCACTACAATGGACTTTCTGATACTAATAGATGTTTCCAATGTGATAATAACCCACACTGTGAAGGACTTAACCCCTGTAATGATCATAGACACTGTGATTTACTTTCCCACTGTGATGTGTTCCCCCACGGTGATGGATGAACGTCCCTGCTGCAATCCACTGCCTCATTGTGGTGGACGTTTAACTTATAATGGACTTCTTCACCATGATGAGCTTCTCCTCGGTGATGGACTTGCCTACTGTAATGGACTTAACCCCTTAGTACAGTCCCCTACTGTGATGCATTTGCCCAGTGTCATTTACTTCTCCACCATGATTAACTTCCCTGCCATGATGGGCTTTCCCAGAACTTCCCAAACACTATAGACTTGCCCAATATAATGCACTTCTCCATTTGAATGACTTCCACACAAGGATTGACTCTCTACTTTTATGGAGTTCTCCACTACTATATTCTTCCTAATTATGATGGACTTCACCAATGTGATTCATTTCCTCACTGTGGTTGCCATATCCACTGTAATGGACCTTTCACAGTGATGGGCTTCCCCACCAAAATACACTTCCCCACTCTGGTAGAATTTCTCACTGTGATAGAGTTCTTGAACCTTATAATTCCCAAAAGTGATGGACTTTCCTACTGTGACAATCTTCTCCAGTCTGATGAACTTCCACATTGTGATGCACTTCCCTACTCTGCTAGGCTTCCACTATATACTGGAGTTTCCCACTGTAGTAGATTTCCTAACTGTTATATATTTCCCCTTAGTGATGGACTGCCCCACTATTATGGAATTATCCAGTGTAATCAATCTCCACATTGAGATGTACTTCCCCATTATGATATACTTCATCATTCTGAGGGACTTTCACACTATGTTGTACTTCCCCACTGTGACAAATTTTCCCAATGTGATGAACTTCCATACAGTGTTAGAATTCCCCACCATGAGGAACATTGGCATTGTGATGCACTTCTCCACTTGATACACTTTTGCAATGTGATTGACTTTACCATTGATAAGATTCCCCAAAATGATAGACTTCTCTACTGTAATGGAATTCCACATTTTGGTGTATTTCAACACTGTGATGGACTTCCCCAATGTGAGGTGTTTCCCAACTCTTCTCAACTTCCTCACTCTGACTTCACCACTATGACAGACTTTCACACTATATTGGACCTTACCACAATGATGCATTTCCTCACTCTGAAATACTTTCCAAACATGATGGTATTCATCAAAGTGATATATTTCCCTACTGTGATACAGTTCCTCACTGTTATGGATGTCACTACTGTGATGGACATCTGCTGTGTGTTGGGCTTACCCACAATGTTGTAATTCTGCATCATGATGGAGTTCTCCATTGTGATGGAAGTCCACAGTGTTTTGGATTTTCTATTCTGATGTACCTCCTGAACCACTCTGATAGAATTCCCCATTATAATGGAATTCCCCACTATTGTGAACTCCACTTTGATGGACTTCCACATGATGATAGACTTCTCTACTGCAATTGACTTCTCTGTGATGTATATTCCCAGTGCAATGGTCTTCAACAGTGTGATACACTTTACACTGTGAAGTACTTCCTTACTGTGAGGAATTACCACATTGCAATGTACTTCCCCCCTGTGATACACTCCCCCACTGTGATAAACTACACCACTGATGGACTTTTTAGCTATGATGCTCTTCTCCACTTTGTTAGACTTTCCCACTGTAATGGACTTCTCAACTGTGATGAACACTTCAACATTTATGGAGAATCTCCTACCTTAAACTGTGAGGTGAAACAATTCTTTTCTTAAGTTACTTTTTTCAAAGAATTTATCACAGACAATAAGGAAAGTTCCAAATGTGTAGCCCCTTTACCTAGCATTGTTTAGATCCCGAATTGGTTAACAGACCTGAGGCAATATCAAAAATATTTTAAGAAATTTGTTGAATTCTAAGTGGCATGTTTCAGTTGCTTCACTACAACATTGAGCAATTGCAAAATAAATAATGATAATTTGTTCTTCATAAAATATATTCTAAAAGAGAATATATGCCCTTGTAAAGCACCTGTAGTAAAATGTATAAATAGTTAAAAAAAAAGACATTAACTGACAGTAGTTGTTTTATGCATTAATTAAAGAACTGGAAAAATAAATAATAAAAGGTCTATATATACAGATATACAGTCCCGAATCCCTTCATTGGACTCAGACCAAAACACTATTATAATGTCCAATTTTTTTATTCTTGTTCAACAGTGATACAGGTCTCCTATGTAGACATTGATGTCTGTGTTTATTAGCCTTCTGTTCTTATAAGGAATATCTGGGACTATTAGACTATGAGCACCAAAGTCCTATTTTGAAACTATGAAACACTTTATGCTGAAGCAAAATTTCTCATCTCAAGGCTCAGAAGTAAAATGTTTAAGAAAGTTCATGGTCTCATTATTCCCTGTGTGCTGAATGCTACAATGCTACAACTTGTAACAGTGCAAAATCATCTGAGAAGCGGGAGATTCAACTAAGAAAATATCACTTTAGAGTGTGGCTGTATGCTATCTTGTCAGGCAGTTTCCTAGTGAGTGACTAATGTGGGAGGGCCCAACCCATTGTTGGTGATTTCATCCCTGAGCTGATGTTCCTGAATTTTATGAAAACAACAACCCCAACAAAACAAAGAAAAACAGGATGAACATTCTATGTAATCCAATCCAATAAAAAGTACTCTTTTATGACCTTTGCAAAAGATCCTGCTGTTAAATTCCTTTCCTATTTGAGTTCCTGTTCTGAGTGCCTTAATTTGTCAATTGTGATGTTAAAATACAAGCCTGTAAGCCAAGTAACACTTTCATCTCTAATTTGCATTTTGTGGATGGAAATTTATTGCAGCAATAGAATCCATAATTAGAAGATCCTGAGATGGCAAAACAGGAATAACTTAGTGGATCCCACTAGGATTGCCTGTTATAGGTGCCACCACACTGTAGCATATAATTATTTTGATAACATTTAAGATCAAATATGTAGAATTCATATTTCCCCATTAGTTTATGCATTCTTTTCCCTAATCAAGGATTGAAGTGATACCATGGTAATGGAAGTTGTACAAGAAAAAGAAAAGAAAAGAAAAGAAAAGAAAAGAAAAGAAAAGAAAGGAAAGGAAAAGAAAAGAAAAGAAAGGAAAGGAAAGGAAAGGAAAGGAAATGAAATGAAATGAAATGAAATGAAATGAAATGAAATGAAATGAAATAAGAAAGAAAAAATCAAGGGGGAGAAAAAACGACTTTTTCTAGATGTGTGTATAGGGATGAGGAAATTATGTAAATCAATACAACTTGGGGCTTGTCAACATTTTTAAAAAGGAAAAGAATAAGCTACATCTATGAATTGATAAAACCTTCTCTGAGATGAAGTTTCATTAAGTTTTCCCTTAGCCAGAGAAGATGTTAGGTTCAAACCATTATAGCACACATATACTTAACATAATTAAAAGAATTAAAAATTGAAGATGAAGTTACTTTTATTTTTTGTATGACTGTGTGTTATATGTTTATGTCTGTGATATATATGCATATGAGAATACACTTGTGTTTGACACTGCATATATGCACATATCTTTGAATTTATATGTCTTCCACTGCTGTTCTCAAACATTTTTTTGACCCTCAGTAGCTCTGTAACTAGTGCTCACTTAGTTAGACTGTCTTGCCAGTAATCTCCAAGTATCCTTTTATTTCTGTCTCTTTCAATTGTTGTGGTTATTGATACATTTTTTTCTCATATGGGTCTTATATAGTTCCTGGAGATATGGATTCAGTACTTTAGGTTTATTTGTCAATCACTTTATCAATATTTTCCCAGCCACTACTATGTCACAAAGCAAAGGTCATCAGTGTAGTATAATATGAATTATGAAAATGTATGCATGTGAATGAACTGATGGAGTTCACATATCATGACAAGATCATAAATTTGAGAATACCTTCAAAAGTATTGACAGACCTCAAGATTGGACTGTGTTAGGTTAAACTTATGATGTTTGAGAGGATGGTTGTTTTGCTCAATGGGTTAAGGCTCATGTTGCTAAGATTGACCCATATGATAGAAATAGAAAACAGATGGCTAATACAGATTGTTCTTGATCTCCACACATATGCTGTAACATGCCTTATCTATCTGTATGTCTGTCTTATCTTCCTTCCTTCCTTCCTTTCATTCTTTCTTTTCTTTCTTTCTTTCTTTCTTTCTTTCTTTCTTTCTTTCTTTCTTCAATCCTTCCTTCCTTTCTTTTTTTCTTTCTTTCTTTCTCTCCGTTCTTCCTTAATTTTTCTCTCTCTCTCACACACACAAACACACACACAAACATATTGTTATGTTGAAGATTCTTAAAAGAAACAAAATAGTTTTTTTTTAATTTCTTTGACATTTTTTATACTGTGGTGGGTGTGTGTGTGTGTGTGTGTGTGTGTGTGTGTGTTCAGCCACACTTATTTCAAGATTAGGGGCTAACTTGATGCAATCTGTTCCTGCCTTCCATCCTGTGAATTGTAGTGATCAAAATTATATTGGCAGGTTTAGAGGAAATCTACTGATGCATCTAACTTGGGCCTGAGATTTCTAATTTTACAAGCTATAAATAGAAGATATTTATATAGTAAAGAAACATGTAGGTAAACTTTGTCTAGTTGGCTGCCAAGTTATATAGGAATAATAAGTAACATCTATATTTATGTTTACTTGCTTTACTTGAATAAAAATAATAAATTTGAATATTTATATTTTGTAAAAATTATTGAGACAAAAAATTTCAACTCATATTTAGCAACATTATATTCATATTCTATGATAAAATGTAAGCTATTATGTTCAAGTTACAGGATAAAATGAAATATGTTACATAGGTATAAAAGGAAATTTATAGAAATTAAATCTTTTTCATTATAATTGAGTCTCTTCCTTCTCTCTCTCTCTCTCTCTCTCTGTGTGTGTGTGTGTGTGTGTGTGTGTGAGTGTGTGTGTGTGTGTGTGTGTGTGTGTGTGTGTGTGTAAGTATGCTTGCATATTGAGTTCATAGGATTGCTTCTATTGGTCAGAAGTCAATTTTTCCTTCCAATTCATACTTTCCAGGACTGAACTCAGGTATTTAGTCTGAGTAGAATATACATTTACATGTTGACCTGAAGTTCTATCTTATACATCCTAGACAAATCATTTTATTTTTTTAAAAAATGGATTAACAATGAATTTAAACTCATGTTAAAAAAAGCACAGTGCAAAGAGTAAAACAAAACATTTTTAAAGCTATCTCATTATACAGAAAAATAAAACAATGAAATAAAATTTCATACTTGATTTTAAAAGTCAAAGTAATCATAGAAAGCTTGGAAGTTTACATATGGGTGTTTGGACAGGTGCAGTCAGGTACAAAGGGAACACCCAAGTGTAATATCCCATGGGAAATGGACCTCTAGGCCCCAAACTGCACCCAGGAGGTGGGCAGCCCAACGAAACTCTGTGCCAGGGGAAAGTAGGAGTTGCCCAGGGGTGTTGAGATAGGAATGACGGCACATAGGAGGGAAAAGCAGGAGCCAGTGACAGCAGGATCAGCTAATACCAGAGACAACCAGATGGCAAAAGGCAAAAGTAGGAACATTGTTGCTAACAGCAATCAAGGCAATATGACACCATCTGAACCCAATTCTCCCACAACAGCAAGTCCTGGATACCACAACACACCAGAAAAACAAGATTTGGATTTAAAACCACAGCTCATGATGCTGTTAGAAGGCTACAAGAAGGCCATAAATAATTCCCTTAAAGAAATACAGGAGAATACAAGTAAAAAGAGAGACACCCTTAAAGAACTACAGGAAAACATACCAAAACAGGGGAAGGAATTGAACAAAACCATCCAGGATCTAAAAATGGAGGGAGATACAATAAAAAAAATCACAAAGGGAAACAACTCTGGACATAGAAAATCTATGAAAGAAGCCAGGAATCATGGATGCAAGCATCAAAACAGAATACAAGAAATAGAAGACAGAATCTCAGACACAGAAGATACCACAGAAAGCATTGACACAACAGTCAAAGATAATGAAAAATGCGAAAAGCTCCTGACTCAAAAAATCCAGGGAATCCATTACAAAATGAGAAGTCCAAACCTAAGGATTATAGTTATAGAAGAGAGTGAAGATTTCCACCTAAAAGGGCCAGTAAATGTATTCAACAACATTATAGCAGAAAACTTCCCTAATCTAAATGAAGAGATGCCCATGAACATACAAGAAGCCTACAGAACTCCAAATAGATTGGACTTCTGAAAAGAAATTCCTCCTGTCACATAATAATTAAAACCCAAATGTACTAAACAAAGAAAGAATATTAAATGAAGTGAAGGAAAATGGTCAAGTAACATACAAAGGTTGACCTATCAGAATTACACCAGACTTCTCACCAGATACTATGAAAGCCAGAAGAGCCTGGGTTGATGTCATACAGAACCTAATGGAACACAAATGCCAACTCATACAACATCTTAACTCCCAGACGGACCAGACAGGCAACACCAGGTACACAGCAATATCCCTAGTGTAACATCACATGGGACACAGCTTCCCAGGCATGGACCTGTGCCCAAGACCTGGGCAGATCTGCAGGTCATCTGTGTGCCAGCCCTGTCCTAGCTTGTTTGCCCTGCAGAGTGATCGGTACTTGGAAAAGGTACCTGAAGCATCCAAAATCTTTGCTCCTGGAAGGATCAGATGGGCAGTGCCAAGTACACAGAGACAACCCGAGTACAACATTGCTTGGGGATAGGCACACCAGGGCTCCCATGGCACCCAAGAGCAGGGCAGCACATCAGCAATCTGTGCCAGGGGAAACCCAGTCACACAGAGGTGCAGAAATAGCCTTACAGGCTCACAGGAGGTTCAAATACCAGCCAGGAATAATAAGACCAACTAAAGCCAGAGATAACCAGATGGCAAAGGCCAATGTAGGAACATTCCTAACAGAAATCAAGGCAATATGGCGGCATCTGAACCCAATTCTCCAACAACAGCAAGTCCTGAATAATGCAACACACCAGAAAAACAAGATCTGTTTTTAAAATTTGCATATCATGATGCTATTAGAGGAATACAAGAAGGATATAAATAAATCTCATTAAGAAATATAGGAGAATATGAATCAAAATGTAGAAGCCCTTACAAAGGAAACACAAAAATCATTTAAAGAAATTACAGAGAATATGGGTCAACAGATAGAAGCCAATAAAGAGGAAATGGAAAAAGCACTTAAAGAAATACAGGAGAACTTGGGTCAACAGGCAGAAGCCATGAAAGAGGAAGCACAAAAATCTCTTAAAAATTACAGGAAAACACAAAGAATATTAAAGGCAGTAAGAGAAAAAGGCCAAGTAACATAAAGGAAGATCTATCAGAATTACAGCAGACTTCTCACAAAAGACCATGAAAACTAGAAGATCCTGGGCAGATCTCATGCAGACTCTAAGAGAACACAAATGCCAGCCAAGACTACTATATCCAGAAAAACTCTCAATCACCATGATGGAGAAACCAAGATACTGCATGATAAAACCAAATTTACAAAATATCTTTCCACAAATGCAGCCCTACAAAGGATAATAGGTGGAAAACACTACAAGGAGGGAAACTACACCCTGGAAAAAGCAAAATAGTAACCTTTCATCAAACCCAAAAGAAGATAACCACTCAAACATAAAAATAACATCAAAAATAACAGAAAGTAAGAAGCACTATTCCTTAATATCTCTTAACAACAATGAACTCAATTACCCAATAAAAAGACATAGACTAACAGACTGGATATGTAAACAAGACCCTACATTTTGATGTGTACAGGAAAAACAACTCAGTATCAAAGACAAAATTTACCTCAGAGTAAAAGGCTGGAAAACAATTTTACAAGCAAATGATCTCAGGAAACAAGCGAGAGTAGCCATTCTAATATCAGATAGAGTTGACTTTCAACCTAAAGTCATCAAAAGAGACATACAAGGACACTTCTTACTGGTCAAAGGAAAAATCCACCAAGAAGAACTCTCAATTCTGAACATCTATGCTCCAAATGCAAGGGCACCCTCATGCATAAAAGAAACTTTAGGAAAGCTCAAAGCACACATTGCACCTACCATAATAATTGTGGGTGACTTGAACACTCCACTGTTAGTTTTTCCACGCAGTTCGGTGACCTGCAGCCCACGCGAGCCACCTGTATGTCCACCCCTCTGGCCACAGGCCTCAGTGGAGAGGCAGGGGAGATGTGGGCCGCTGCAATGAGAGATTGGACCAGACAGTTCCATGTGGCTTTATTTAAGATCAGGTACAGGTGAGCAGGTAGGAAGAAGGCAGGGAATGAAGAGAAAAGAGAGAGGGGAAGAAACACTACCCTTTTATATGGGTGGTAATTTAAATTACAGGTAAAAAGGTAGGCCCATTAAATTCTGTGTACATGGTAGCCATTGCCTTGGTAACAGGCCTATGCTCATGGTAAGATGCTAGTTGTCGCCTATATCACAGGTCTCAGAACCAACATCCACTCTCCTCAATGGACTTAACAGGAAAACAGAAATTAAGCAGGGACACAGTGAAACTAATTGAAGCTTTGGAGCAAATATATATATATATATATATATATATATATATATATATATATAAACATTTCTTCCTAAAGCAAAAGGATAATACTTATTTCTCAGCAATGCATGGTACCTTCTACAAAATTGAACATATAATTGGTCACAAGATTGACCTCAACAGATATAAGAAGATTGAACTAATCCCATGCCTCCTATCAGATCACTATGGAATAAGAGTTGTCTTCAACATCAACAAAAACAACAGAAAGCCCAGATACACATGGAAGCTGAACAATACTCTACTCAATGAAACCTTGGTCAAGGAAGAAATAATGAAAGAAACAAAAAACTCTTTAGAATTTAATGAAAATGAAGGCACAACATACTCAAATTTATGGAACACAATGTAAGCAGTGCTAAGAGGAAAACTCATAGCCCTGAGTGCTTCCAAAAGGAAACTGGAGAGAGAATACACTAGCAGCTTAAAGGCACACCCGAAAGCCCTACAAAAAAAGGAAGCTAATTCACCCAGGAGGCATAGAAGTCAGGAAATCATCAAACTCAGTGCTGAAATCAATCAAGTAGAAACAAAGAATCATACAAAAAAAATCATCAAAACCAGGAGCTGGTTCTTTGAGAAAATCAACAAGATAGATAAACCCTTAGACAGACTAACCAAAGAGCATAGACACTGTATCCAAATTAATAAAATTAGGAATGAAAAAGGAGATGTGACAACAGAAAATGAGGAAATTAAAAAAAATCATCAGATCCAACTAGAAAAACCTATGCTCAACTGGAAAATCTGCATGAAATGAGCAATTTTCCATACAGATACCAAATACCAAAATTAAATCAGAATGAAATAGATCATCTGAACCAACCTATAACCCCTAAAGAAATAGAAGTGGTCATTGAAAGTCTTCCAACAAATAAAAATCACAGGACCAGATGGTTTTAGTGCAGAATTCTATCAGACATTCAAAGAAGACCTAAAACCAATACTCTTTAAACTATTCCACAAAATAGAAACAGAAGGAACACTACCCAACTCTTCCTATGAAGGCAAAATTAAGTTGATACCAAAACCACACAAAAATTAAAGAAAGAGAACTTCAGACCAATTTCTCTTATAATATTGATGCAAAAATACTCAATAAAATTATTGCCTACTGAGTCCAGGAACACATCAAAATGAACATTCGTGAAGATAAAATAGGCTTCATGCCAGGGATGCAGGGATGGTTCAATATACAGAAATCCATCAATGCAATCCACTACATGAACAAACTCGAAGAAAATAAGAACCACATTGTCATTTCATTAGATGCTGAGAAAGCATTTGACAAAATTCAGCATTCTTTCATGCTAAAAGTCTTGGAAAGAACAGGAAATCAAGGCCCATATTTAAACAGTAAAAGCAATATACAATAAACAAGTAGCTAACATCAAACTAAAGGGAGAGAAACTTGATGCAATCCCACTAAAATCAAGGACTAGACAAGGTTGCCTCCTCTCCATATCTTTCAATATAGACTTTGAAGTTCTAGCTAGAGTAATTAGACAAGAAAAGGAGGTCAAAGGAATACAAATTGGAAAGGAAAAATCCAAACTATCACTATTCACAGATGATATGAATGTATACTTAAATGACCCAAAAACTCCATCAGAGAACTCCTATAGCTGAAAAACAACTTCAGCAAAGTGGCCAGATAGAAAATTAACTCAAACAAATCAGTAGCCTTCCTATACTCAAAGGATAAGCAGCCTGAGAAAGAAAAAGAAATTAGGGAAGTGACATCCTTCACAATAGCCACAAACAATATGAAGTATATTGGTGTGACTCTAACCAAACAAGTCAGAAATCTGTATGACTAGAAATTCAGGTCTCTGGAGAAGGAAATTGAAGAAGACATTAGAAAATGGAAACATTTTTCATGCTCGTGGATTGGCAGGATTAACATAGTAAAAATGGCCATCATGCCAAAAGCAATATACAGATTCAATGCAATCCCTAACAAAATACCAACTCGGATCTTTATACAGTTAGAAAGAGCAATTCCCAAATTCATCTGAGATAATAAAAAACCCAGGATAGCTAAAAGTATTCTCAACAGTAAAAGAACTTCTGGGGAACTCAGTATCCTGATCTCCAGCAGCACTACAGAGCAATTGTGTTAAAAACTGCATAATTTTGGCACAATGATAAATAGGTAGATCAATGGAATAGAATTGAAGAACCAGAAATGAACCCACACATCTATGGTCACTTGATATTCTACAAAGGATCTAAAACCATCCAGTGGGAAAAAAGATAGCCTTTTCAACAAATGGTGCTGTTTTACCTGGAGGTCAGCATGCAGAAGAATGCAAATCCATCTATTCTTATCTCTTGTACTAAGCTAAACTGCAAGTAGATCAAGGACCTCCACATAGAAACTAATACAAAAGAAACTGGGGAAGAATCTTGAGGACATGGGCACACCGAAAAAGTTCCTGAACAGATCACCAATACCTTATGCTCTAAGATCAAGAATTGACAAATTTGACCTCATAAAGTTATAACTTTTCTGTAAGGCAAAGGAGACTGTCAATTGGATAAAATGGCATCCAACAAATTGGGACAAGATCTTCACCAACCCTACATCAGAAGGCTAATATCCAATATATACAAAGAAGCTACAATCCAGAGAGCCAAATAACTCTAGTAAAAAATAGGGTACAGAGCTAAACATGGAATTTTTGCCTGAAGAATTTTGAATGGCTGAGAAGCACCTTAAGAAATGTTCAACATCATTAGTCATTAGGGAAGGGCAATTCAAAACAACCCTGAGATTTCACCTCACACCAGTCAGAATGGCTAAGATGAAAACTCAGGAGACAACAGGTGTTGGCAGGGATGTGGAAAAAGAGGAACACTCCTCCACAGCCGGTGGGATTGCAAGATGGAACAATCACTCTGGAAGTCAGTCTGGCAGTTCCTCAGAAAACTGCACATGACATTTCTGGAGGACTCTGTTATACTACTCCTTAGCATATACCCAGAGGATTCCCTAGCATACAATAACATCCACTATGTTCATTGCAGCCTTATTTATAATAGCCAGAAGCTGGAAAGAATCCAGATGTCCCTCAATGGAGGAATTGATACAGAAAATGTGGCATATTTACACAATGGAATACTACTCAGCAATTAAAAACAATGAATTCATGAAATTCTTAGGCACATGGTTAGAACATGAAAATGTTATCCTAAGTGAGGTAACCCAATCACAAAAGAACACACTTGGGATGCAGTCATTGATGAGTGCATATTAGCCCTGATGCTCTGAATTCCCAAGACACAATTAACATATCAAATGATTCCAAAGAAGGAAGGAGAGGGCCCTGGTCCTAGAAAGGCTTGATGCAGCAATGTTGGGGATTACCAGGACAAAAAAGTGGGAGGGGGTTGATTGGGAATGGGCTGAAAGAAGAGGGCTTATGGGATTTATTTGGAGGTGGGAACTGGGAAAGGGGAAATCATTTGGAATGTAAACAAAGAATGTAGATAAAAAAAGAAGAAAAACAAACGCCAACCCAGACTTCTATATCCAGCAATTCTCTCAATTACCATAGATGGAGAAACCAAGGTATTCCATGACAAAAACAAATGTACACAAATCCTGCCCTTCATAGGATAATGAATGGAAAAGCCAAACAAAAGGAGGGAAACTACAGACTAGACAAAGCAAGAAATTAATCTTCTTTCAACAAACCCAAAAGAAGAAATCCACACAAACATGGAAATTACATCAAAAATAACATGAAGCATCAATCACTATTCCTTAATATCTTTTAATATCAGTGGACTGAATCCCCCAATAAAAAGACAGACACTAACAGACTGGGTACATAAACAGGACCCAACATTTTCCTGCCTAGAGGAAACTAATCTCAGTGTCAAAGACAAGATCTACCTCAGAGTAAAGGGCTGGGAAATAGTTTTCCAAGGCAATGGTCCCAGGAAACAAGCTGGAGTAGCCATTCTAATATCTAATAAAATAGACATTAGAACAAAAGTCACGAAAAAAGACAGGGAAGGACACTTTATACTTATCAAAGGAAAAATCTACAAAGAAGAACTATCAATTCTGAACAAATATGCTTCAAATACAAGGATACTCATTCATAAAGAAACCTTACTAAAGCTTTTTTAAAGCAAGATTGTACCTCACACAATAATTTTGGGTGACTTCAACACTCCACTCTTCTCAATGGACACATCAGAGAAACACAAACTAAACAGAGACACAGTGAAACTAGCAGAAGTATTGGACCAAATAGATTTGATAGATATCTATAGAACATTTGATCCTAAATCCAAAGAATATAGTTTCTTCTCAGCATCTCCTGGTACCTTCTGCAAAATCAACCATATAATTGGTCAGAAAGCAGACCTCAACAGATATAAGATTGAAATAATCATATGCCTCCTATCAAATCACTATGGACTAAGCATGGTCTTCAATAGTAACAACAACAGAAAGCCCACATATTCATTAAAGGTGAACAATGCTCTACTAAATGATACCTTGGTCAAGGAAGAAATAAGGAAAGAAATCAAAGTATTTTTAGAATTTAATGAAAATGAAAGCACAGCATACCCAAATGTATGAGATGCAATAAAAGCAGTGCTAAGAGGTAAACTCATAGCCTCCAAAAAGAAGCTGGAGGAAGCATTCACTAGCAGCTTAGTAGCATACCTGAATTCTTTAGAACAGAAAGAAGCCAATGCACTGAACAAGGGTAGAAGTCAGGAAATCATCAAACTCGGGACTGAAATCAACCAAGTAGAAACAAATAGAACTATACAAAGAAACAACAAAACCAGGAGCTGGTTCTTTGAGAAAATCAACAAGATAGATAAAGCATTAGCAAGACTAACTAGAGGGCACAGAGACAGTACCCAAATTAATGAAATCAGAAATGAAAAGGGAGATATAACAACAAAAACTGAGGAAATTAAAAAACATTCTCAGATCCTACTAGAAAAGCTTTTACACAACACAACTGGAAAATCTTGATGAAATGGGCATTTTCCTAGACAGACACCAAATACCAAAGTTAAACCAGGATCAGATAGATCATCTAAATGGTCCCATAACCCCAAAGTACATAGAAGTGGTCATTGACAGTCTCCCACCCCAAAAAAGCACAGGACAAATTGGTTTTAGTACAGAATTCTTTCAGACCTTCAAAAAGATCTAACATCAATACTCTACAAACTATTCCACAAAATAGAAACAGAAGGAACACTACCCGACTCATTATAGGAAGCCACAATTTCACTGATACCAAAACCACACAAAGATCCAACAAAGAAAGAGAACTTCAGACCAATATCCCTTATAAATATCGATGCAAAAATACTCAATAAAATTCTAGTCAACTGAATCCAAGAACACATCAAAATGATCATTCACCATGATCAAGTAGGCTTCATCCCAGGGAAACTGGGATGGTTCAATATATGGAAATTCATTAATGTAATCTACTACATAAACAAATTCAAAAGAAAAAAAAACACAGGGACATTTCATTAGATGCTGAAAATGCATTTGATAAAATTCACCAACCTTTCATGTTATAAGTCTTAGAAAAAACAGGAATTCAAGGCCCATACCTAAACATAGTAAAAGCAATATACAGCTAACCAGTAGCCAACATCAAACTAAGTGGAGAGAAACGTGAAGCAATCTCACTGAAATCAGGTACTAGACAAGGCTTCGCTCTCTCTCCATATTTCTTCAATATAATACTTGAAATTCTAGCTAGATCAATTAGACAATAAAAGAAGGCCAAAGGATGGGAAAGGAAGAAGGCAAGTTATCACTATTTGCAGAAGATAGGATAGTATAATTAAGCAACCAAAAAAATAAAAAATCTCCAAGAGAGAACTGCTATATACCTGATAAACAACTTGAGCAAAGTGGCAGATGTCCCTCAATGGAAAAAATGGATACAAAAAATGTGGTATACATACACAATGGAGTACTATTCAGCCATTACAAATAATGAATTCGTGAAATTCTTAGACAAATGGATGGAGCTGAAGAACATCATAATAAGTGAGGTAACCCAGTCTCAAAAGAATACCCATGGTATGTACTCACTGATACGTGAATATTAGCCTAGAATCTTGGGACAGCAAAGACACAATCCACATAACAAATGATGTCAGACAAGAAGGAAGGAGTAGACCCTGGTTCTGGAAAGGCTCAAAGCATAAGTGATTGGGAATACCAGAACAGGGAAGTGGGAAGGGGTGGAGGGGGGAACATGGGGAGGGAAAAGGGCATGTGGGACCTTTGGGGGGCAGGGAACCAGAAAAAGGGAAATGAAATGTACATATAGTATATATCCAATAAAAAATAAATAAAATTAACTCAAACAAATCAGTAGCCTTCCTATACTCAAGGATAAACAGGCTAAGAAAGAAATTAGGGAAATGACACCCTTCACAACAGTCACAAACAATATGAAGTATCTTGGTGTGACTCTAACTAAAAAAGTGAAAGATCTGTATGACAAGAATTTCAAGTCTCTGAAGAAAGAAATCGAAGACCTTTGAAGATGTAAAAATCTTCCTTGCTCATGGATTAGCAGGATTAGTATAGTAGAAATGGCAATCTTGTAATCCCCATAAAAATCCCAACTCAGTTCTTCATAGAGTTAGAAGGAGGAATTCTAAAATTCATCTGGAATAACAAAAAACCTAGGATAGCTAAAACTACTCTCAACAGTAAAAGAACTTCTGGGGGAATCAGTATCCCGGACCTCAAGCAGTACTACAGAACAATTGTGTTAAAAATGGCATGGTATTGGTACAGTGACAGGCAGGTAAGTCAATGGAATAGAATTGAAGACCCAGAAATGAACACACACACCTATAGTCACTTGATCTTTAATAATGAAAAGGTGGAAAAAAAGATAGCATTTTCAAAAAATGGTACTGGTTCAACTGGAGGTCAGCATGCAGAAGAATGCAAATTGATCCATTTTTATCTCCTTGTACTAAGCTAAAGTCCAAGTGGATCCAGGACCTTCATATGAAACCAGACACACTGAAACTAATAGAAGAGAAACTGAATAGCCTTGACCACATGGGCACAGGGGGAAAATTTCCTGAATAGAACACTAATAGCTTATTCTCTAAGATCAATAACTGACAAATGGGACCTCATAAAATTACAAAGTTACTGCAAGGCCAAGGACACTGTCAATATGACAAAATGGTAACCAACAAATTGGGAAAAGATCTTTACCAACCCTACATCAGACAGAGGTCTTATATCCAATATATACAAATAACTCAGGAACTTAGACTCCAGAGAGCCAAATAACCCTATTAAAAATGGGGTACAGAGCTAAACAAAGAATTTTCACCTGATGAATATTGAATGTGTGAGAAGCACCTAAAGAAATGTTCAAAATCCTTAATCATCTGGGTAATGAAAATCAAAACAACCTTAAGAGTTCACCTCACACCAGGCAGAATGGCTAAGAAAATACTCAGGAGACAGCATGTGCTGGCTAGGATGTGGAGAAAGAGGAATATTCCTCCACTTCTTGTGAGACTGCAAGTTGGTACAAACACTCTGGAAATCAGTCTGGCAATTCCTCAGAAAACTGGGCACGACACTTCTGGAGGACCCTGCTATACCACTCCTCAGCATATATGCAACAAGGACACATCCTGCGCTATGTTCATAGCAGCCTTATTTATGATAGCCAGAAGCTGGAAAGAACCCAGATGTCCCTCAATGGAGGAATGGATACAGAAAACATGGTACATTAACACAATGGAATACTCAGCAATTAAAAACAATGAATTCATGAAATTCCTAGGTAAATGGTTGGAACTGGAAAATATCATCCGAAGTAAGGTAACCCAATCATACACACACACACACACACACACACACACACACACAAATGGTATGCACTCACCGATAAGTGGATATTAGCCCAGAAGCTCCGAATACCCAAGACACAATTTACATTTCTAATGATGACCAAGAAGGACTGAGAGGTCCTTTTCTTGGAAATGCTTGATGCAGCAGTGTAGGGGAATACCAGGGCAGGGAAGCAGAAGGGGATTGATTGGAGAACAGGTGCAGGGGAGAAGGCTTATGGGACTTTTGGGGAGGGGGAACCAGGAAATGGAAAATCATTTGAAATGTAAATAAAGAATATAGCTAATACAAAAGGGAAGAGAGAGAGCAAGAGAGCGAAAGAGTGAGAGAGACAGAGAGACAGAGAGAGAGACAGAGAGAGAGAGAGAGAGAGAGAGAGAGAGAGAGAGAGAGAGAGAAGCAGCCAAGGGTTGGACTGATTATTCTCTCTCCCAACACTAAGGTTTGGTTCTTGAATCCTTTTTAATGCTTGGAAGACCTGAAAGTGGGAAAATATAACTGAATTGTACTTTTGTTTCTGAAAAAAGAAATTTGCATATGATAAAAGTCAGTTTCCATTTAAAAATAAAATTCTATATTTATGTGACATTAACATTCTCATTAAAAGTCCTATTCTTAAAATAATAGTTATCTCACAAAACTTAAGAATTATTTGCTTTGTGAAAACGTCCCTTTTGATGCCTCAGAAAAACAGGCAGTGTGGGTGTTGATGGTGTAGGAGGAACTGAAAATGTGCTAGTTTCCTCAGCTTCCCTGAGGGGGAGTGAACTAGTTTTGTGCCATTTCTGAAGTTGATAAATGAGGAAATATAAAATTTAAAGTTTTCACCAATGTTACATAGCTATCTTGGTTTAAAAAAAATGATAGATTTGATTACAGTCTTCAAATTCTGAAACAAATTTTTAAATGGACGTATGAGATGGTTTGACTGGTGTAGTGGTTGCTGTGCAAGTATGAGGCCTTAAGTATGAACCACACAATTTCCAAGAATTGTTGTAAAAGGCTGAGCCAACAATGAATGCTTGTGAATTTGAAACTAAGGAGTCAGAGATTGAAAGGGTTTTTGGCCACCTCAGATAAAACAGACCTGCAGTCTGAGTGGAGGTGGTATCTCAAATATAATATAGAGTCCTGCCAAACAATGATATCAAAAATTTTGGAATGCCATTTGCATCTACTCTTTCATAAGTCTGCCCATTAGGCACTATATCTATCTCCATGACCATCATTACAATCAGATGGTTTATAACCAGGAACTCCAGGACAACCTGGAAATCCTTATATACCTCAAGAAATTTCCAAAGCTCAGCATCAAGTACCTTCTAAAACTTTTTAAGGTTTTCTATTAGACTAAGAAATTTTATCTGTATCTAGCTAAGCTATGACAATTTCCAAAATCTCCTTTACATAGCAACATAGAATAAAGAATCATTCAGTTGGACCACAAACTTATAAGCTGTGATAATAGGAATCAATATCAAAACAACTCAAGAGACATTAAATCAAATATTTACGTGAAGAATCACTCCCAGTAACTTAATCCTAGATTCCTAGGTCCAACTAAAAATCATGATCAACATTTTCTCAATTATTGTTTCCATTGCTATGAAAAGACACTGTGACCAAGGCAACACTTATAAAGGCAAACATTTAAGTGGGGCTGGCTTACCATATCATTATGATGGATAACAGTGCAGACATAGTGCTAGAGGAGTTGATAGTTCTACAGTTCTATATCTTGATCTGAATTCAGCCAACAGTAGACTGACTTTGCCAGGCAGCCAAACAGTTCCTAGTATGCTATCTTCCATACTAGGAACCTGAGAATAGGAGTCATCAGAGTCCACATACACAGTAACAAACATCCTCCACTATAGGCACATTTATTCCTATTAGTGCCACTTCTAATAGGCCAAGCATATTAAAACCACCACAAACATGACTAATCAGGACAATATTTTTCTTCAAAAAATTAGCACTCTTACTAAAATCTTTTCTGAAAAAAGCAACTTAGTAAAATCACAGATGATTTCCTAAAATCAGCAACTTTAGATATGAACAAAGAACTCAAAGAAGTTCCTAAATAAAGAATACAAATACACAGTCAGTTGAATTAAATAATGAGAACAATTCCAAATGAACACAGAAGTAGAATCTTTGAAGAAATGTCAAAATCAGTTAAAACTCAAAATGAAAAATACAGTACATCTAACACAGACTTCAGAGGAAAGTATCATATATAAATTGTATCAAGTGAAGAGACATTATAGATACTGAAGATAGAGAAAATGGCATACTCAAACAAAGAAAATGTTAAAACAACAACAAAAGCAGGAGTTGAACAGGCTATAGGACATTTTGTTAATTATAAAGGAGAAAACTTATAAAAGTCATGCATAAAACAAGAAGAAACCATGGTCAAAGACATAGAAAATACTTTTAACTAAATCATAGAGAAATCATTGATACCTCTAAGACAATAGATGATTACTAATGTGAAAGAGACATTCTAAACATCATAAAGACAGCATGACAAAAGAAAAGGTCCAATGTCACAGAAGTATCAAAACAGTAAATTTATAGAACAAAGAAAAATGTTGATAACAGCTAGAGAGGAAGACTAAATGATATCTAAAGTCAAGATCGTGATTGGAAAAACACAAGTAGGCAATATCCATAGTGCAGATAGGAAGAGACAATAAAAGTCAGGTCTACATTTAAAGTATATATATATAATGTGTGTGTGTGTGTGTGTGTGTGTGTGTGTGTGTATGTGTATGTGTATGTGTTTGTGTTTGTATTTGTGTGTGTTTGTGTTTGTATGTGTGTATGTGTGTGTGTTGTGTGTGTGTGCATTACATACATATATATGATATTAAACTGAAAAATCTAAAGGAAATGAATAAGCTTAATATATGTCATAACTGAAATAAAATTAAGATAAGTCAGTCACAGCCAATGTGATAGAATAAGTATCATAGAAATTCATCAAACTTGGAACAAATCACATTAAATAATCTCCAAATTTCATGGAAAATAAAATGAAGGAATATGTTCACAGTATCACAGAATTACAAGTATCCCATAGAAAAAACCCAGTTCCAACAAAGAAATTGTCATCCACTTCATCTAATGAACGCAGATGCACAAGTTCTCAGTAAAATACTTGCAATAAATTCAATAACATATAAAGAAAATTAATCACCATGATCAAGTAAGCTTCATCATAGAAATGCATGGATTCTTCTACATAATGTAAATCAAAGCAAGCAAGCAATCTCAAAAAAAGACCCAAGGACATGAACCATATGAACCTCACATTAGATGGTGAAATGGGCTTTGATTAATCAAACACCCCTTCCCTTTAAATGTCCGAGAGAATCTAGGGATAGAGGGGATATATTTCTATATAGTAGATGCCATATACAATTAGCACACAGACAGCATCATGCTAAATGAAGAAAAACACAAAGTATTTGCAATGCTATCCTACAGATAATGATTTCATACTTTACATTCTTGTTTAATGTAGTGCTTGAAGTTTTAGCTATAGCAGTAATGAGAAATGAAGGAGATAAATTTGATTTAAATGTGTGAAGAAGGAGTTAAAGTATCCTTAATTTGCAATTGACCTAACTATATTCCTAACACACCCTGAAGACTCCATCATGAATCTTCTACAGTTGACAAACAACTAAACAAGATAGCAGAATAGAAAATTAATGAGAAATAAGTACTCTTCTTGTATATGGCAAATGTGAGCTATCAGTGAAACATTCCCATTCACAATTCTCTCAATGAAGTATCTTGAAAGAAATTGAAATAAGTAAGTGGGAGAATTTTAAGTAAAATGATTAAGACATCAAGTTGAAAAATCTGAAATGATTTGAGAAGACAAAAGAATTTTTTCATGCTCATAAATCAGTAGAATTAATAATTTAGAAATGGCCATCTAATCAAAAGCTACAGATTTCGTACAATGCCCATCATATTGCTAAATGAAATATTAACATAAAATAAAAAATCTTTAATTATTTTATTTGGATACACACAAACACACACAGAAACACACACACCAGTAAAATATATATTAAAAAGAAAATATTCTCTTCAAATATCATCATCCTAGATTTCAAGTTCTACTTACTACATAGCTATATTACTAAAAACAATATGGTACTGGCATAAAAGTTGACACACTGATACATTTTACAAACACAAGGCCAACTAATTTTGGACAAGAGGGTCAAAAAACCTTAGAGAGAAGACAGTGTCTTCAACACATTTCATAGCTACATGGAAAAGGCAAATAATCACTCCCTCTCACATGGCCCTAAGGTCAATTATCAATGGCAATAATAGAGCAACAAAACATCTGATACCCCAAATCCAAAAGAAGAGAAACCAGAGAATAATGATCGAACTTGTATGTTCTTTCTGATTGGGACTTTCTGAATAGAACCTCAAACAACACATTTTTAAGATGAAAATTTAATAAATGGGGCTGTGTGAAACTTAAATTTTCTACATACTAAATATACAATCATTCAATTTAAGTATCAGCATATAGGCTGGGAAGATGCACTTACCAGCTGTACATCTGACAGGGGGTTGCTATCTAGAATACAAACATAAAGTGAACATTAAACATAAAAAAACCTAACTAAAACACAGTTGGTATGTATCAAATATAAACAGCAAATATCTAATAAAAAAGGAAACAACTATAATAGCAAGTTTTCATTAAACTTTCTCAAAAAATCGTTGGTGTTCATTATTTCTCTAATTACTGTGTCTTATACTCTGTGGTCCACCCTCCATTGCAATTTAACCCTCCCTGTTTTTTTCATTACTTTGCTATAACTCCTTATATCACTGCTTTATAGCTCCCTTTACTTGATAGCCCTCCTTTGTCAATTTGTTTTGCTAAATTTATGACTTCTACAGGTATATGAAATAAAACACATATAGCTTAAGGTTCACAGCCAGACTCCAGTATGAATCAAAGAGTAAGCTCTCAAAATCTAGGAATTTCCTTTTAAAATGGTTCAACATGTTTAACATTATTCAGGACATGTAAATTAAAACTTTTTTAATAGTTTACCTGACCTCAGTCAGAATGGCTAATATCAATGAGACAAATAAAAACAGATGCTATTGTAGATAGAAGAAATGGCTATTAATTGCTAGTAAGGTTGGGGGGGTGATGCTAAAATCACGATAGAAATCAGTGTGGAGCATCCTAAGTATTGAAAATTGATCTACCACATAATCCAGGAATATATCTCTCTGCATATACACAAAGTGCTACCACATAATACAGAGGTACTTTTTTATGTATGTTCATTGCTGGGCTGTCCACAGTATTCCAAAAATGGGCATAGTTTAGTTGTCCATTGATTGATAAAAACATATGAAAATATGTTATATTTACACACTGGAATGTTATTTACCTCTTAAGTAAACAAAATTTTTATATTGCACCTATATGGAGCTAGAAACAGTCATTTTGTGCGAGGTAACCAAGACCACAAGTGTGTCATGTTTTATTTTAGTTATGGATCTTAGCTGTTAACTTTCAGCTATGTGTCCTTTATTTTAGATTCCCATAGAAGTCATAAATTTAGTCAAACAAATAGACAGAGAAGGGCTATGAAGGGAAGGGAGCTATAAGGCAGTGATATAAGGATTTATAGCAAAGCAATGAAAAACAGGGAGGGTTAAATTGCAGTGGAGGGTGGACAACAGAGTATTATGGGCAGTAATTAGAGAAATAATGAACATCAAAGACATTTTGAGAAAGCTAAATGGAAACCTGATATTATAGTTTCTTCCTTTTTTATTTGATATTTGTTTTGTTTACATTTCAAATGGTATCCCTATTCCAGGTTACCCCACCTAAAACTCCCTACCCCATCCTCCTTCCCCCTGCTCAGCAACCCCCTCCAATTTCCTAACATATATTCCACTTTTCTGGGGAATCAAGCCTTCAGAAGGCCAATGGCTTCTCCTCTTATTGATATCTGAAATGGTCATCTTCTGCTACATATGTAGCTGGAGCCATGAGCCTTTCCATGTGCACTCTTTGGTTGATAGTTTAGTCCCTGGGAGCTCTGGTGTTACTGGATGGTACATATTATTGTTTCTCCTGAAGAACTGCAAACCTCTTCAGTTCCTTGTGTTTTTTCTCTAGCTGCTCCATGGGGACCCTATTCTCATTCCATTGGTTGGCTGTGAGCCACAGGTGTTTTGATTGACTTTCCAATAAGAATCAAAGTAGCCACACTTTGGCCTTCCTTCAGCTTGAGCTTCAGATGGTCTGTGAGTTGTCTCTTGGGTATTCCAAGCTTTTGGGATAATATCCACTTATCAGTGATTGCATACCACGTGTGTTCTTTTGTGATTGGGTTACCTCATTCAGGACGATAATTTCTAGCTCCATCCATTTGCCTAAGAATTTCATGAATTTATTACTTTTAATAGCTGAGAAGTATACCATTGTGTAAATGTACCACATTTAATGTATCCATTCCTCTGTTGAGGGACATCTAGGTTCTTTCCAGTTTCTGGTTATTATACATATGGCTGTTGTGATCATAGTGGAACATGTGTCCTTATTACATGTTGGAGAATTTTCTGGTTATATGCCCAGGCGTGGTATAGCTGGGTCCTCAGGTAGTGTTATGCCCAGTTTTCTGAGGAATCTCAAAACTGATTTACAGAGTGCTTGTACCAGCCTTCAATCCCATCAGCAAGGGAGAAGTAAGTTTTCCTCTTTCTCCATATGCTCTCCAGCATTTGCTGTCTCCTGAGTTTTTGATCTTGACCTTTCTGATTGGTGTGAGATAGAATCTCAGGGCTGTTTGGATTTGCATTTCCCTGATGTCTAGATATGATGAACATTTTTTCCATGTTTCTCTGCCATCTGATATTCCTCAGTTGAGAATTCTGTTTAGCTCTACACCCTATATTATGTTATTTTAATTTTTCTATATCCATTGTTTACATTCTGAATGCTTTCCCCTTTCCCAGTTCCTCCTTCACCATATGTCCCATAAGTCCTCTTCCCATTGCCCATTCCTCAATCACTCCCTCCCATTTCTCTGTTCTGGTACTCCCCTACAATACTGGATCAAGTCTTTTCAGGACCAGCGTGCTTTGTTCCCTTCTTCTTGGGAATCATATGATTTTCTAATTGTGTTTTTAGTAGTCAGTTTCTGGGCTAATTAATATCCACTTATCACTGATTGCATTTCATGTGTATTCTTTTTTGATTGGGTTAACTCACTTAGGATGATATTTTCCAGTTCCAACCATTTGCCTAAAAACCTCATAAGTTCATTTTTTTAATTGTTGAATAGTATTCCATTGTATAAATATACCACCCTTTCTGTATCCATTCCTCCATTGAGGGACATGTGGGTTCTTTCCAACTTCTGGCTATTATAAACAAGGCTGCTATGAACATAGTGGAACATGTGTCCTTGTTGCCTGCAGGGGAATCCTCTGGGTATATGCCCAGAAGTGGTATGACAGGGTCCTCTGGAAGTGTCATGCCCAATTTTCTGAGGAATCGCCAGACTGATTACCATAGTGGTTGTACCATCTTGTAAGTGAAAGATCTGTATGACAGGAATGTCAAGTCTTTGAAGAAAAAAATCAAATGAGACCTCAGAAGAAGGAAAAATCTTCCATGCTCTTGGATTGGCAGGATTAATATAGTAAAAATGGCCATCTTGCCAAAAGCAATCTACAGATTCAATGCAGTCCCCATCAAAATCCCAAATCAATTCTTCATAGATCTAGAAAGAGCAATTCTCAAATTCATCTGGAGTACCAAAAAACCCAGGATAGATAAAACCATTCTCAACAATAAAAGGACTTCTGGGGTAATCAATATCCCTAACCTCAAGCAATTACTACAGAGCAATTGTGCTAAAAACTGCATGGTATTGGTACAGCGACAGGCAAGTAGATCAATGGAATAGAATTGAAGACCCAGAAATGAACCCACAGAGTTATAGTCACTTGATCTTTGATAAAGGAGCTACAACCATCCAGTGGAAAAAAGAGCATTTTCAACAAATGGTGCTAGTTCAACTGCAGGTCAACATGGAGAAGAATGTGAATTGACCCACTATTATCCAACATCTACAAAGAACTTAAGAAATTAAACCCTAGAGAACCAAATAACCCTATTAAAAATGGGGTACAGATCTAAGCAAAGAATTTTCACCTGAAGAAATTCAGATAGCTGAGAAGCACCTTAAGAAATGTTCAACATCATTAGTCACTAGGGAAATGCAAATCAAAACAACCCTTGAATTTCACCTCACACCAGTCAGAATGGCTAAGGTTAAAAACTGAGGAGACAGCAGGTGTTGGCGAGGATGTGGAGAAAGATGTACCCTATTTTATAATAGGGTTATTTGATTCTCTGGAGTCTAACTTCATGAGTTCTTTGTATATATTGAATATTAGCCCTCCATTGGACATAAGATTGTTAAAGATCTTTTCCCAATCTGTTGGTTGCCATTTTGTCCCATTGACAGTGTCCTTTGCCCTACAGAAGCTTTGCAATTTTATGAAGTCCCATTTGTCAATACTTGATCTTAGAGTATAAGCTATTAGTGTTCTTTTTAGGAAATCATCTCCTACGTCCATGTGCTCCAGTTTCTTCCCCAATTTCTCTTCTATTATATTCAGTGTATCTGGTTGCATGTGGAGGTCTTTGATCCGTTTGGACTTGAGTCTTGTACAGGTAAATAAGAATGAATCAATTTGCATACTTCCACATGTTGACTGCCAGTTGACCCAGCAACATTTGTGGAAAATGCATCTTCTTTCCACTGAAAGTATTTAGCTCCTTTGTCAAAGATCAAGTAACCATAGGTGTGAGGGTTCATTTCACGGTCTTCAATTATATTCCATTGATCTATATGCTTGTCCTTATACCAATAATATGCAGTTTTTATCACTATTGTTCTCTAGTGTTGCTTGAGATCTTCTTCAATGTCTTTCTTCAGAGACTTGAAGTTCTTGTCATACAGATCTTTCACTTGCTTGGTAGAGTCACACCAAGTTATTTATTATTATTTGTGGCTATTTTGAAGGATATAATTTCCCTCATTTCTTTCTCTCCCTCTTTATCCTTTGAGTATAGGAAGGCTACTGATATGTTTGAATTAAATTTATACCTTTTCAACAAATGGTGCTGGTTCAACTGGAGGTCAGCATGCAGAAGGATGCAAATAAATCCATTCTTATCTCTGTACACTAAGCTCAACTCCAAGTGGATCAAGGACAACCACACAAAACCAGATGCACTGAAACTAATAGAAAAGAACCTGGGGAAGACCCTCAAGGACATGGGCACGTGGGAAAATTTCCTGAACAGAACACCAATACCTCATGCTCTAAGATCAAAAATTGACAAATGGGACCCCATAAAATTACAAAGTTTCTGTAAGAAAAAGGACACTGTCAAAAGGACAAAACGGCAACCAACAAATTGGGAAAAGATCTTTACCAACCCTACATCTAACAGAGAATTAATATTCAATATATCCAAAGAGCTCAAGATGTTAGACCCCAGAGAGTCAAATAACCATATTAAAAAATGGGGTACAGAGCTAAACAAAAAATTTTCACCTGAAGAACTTTGGATAACTGAGAAGCACCTTAAGAAATGTTCAACATTATTATTCATTAGGGGAATCCCAATCAAAACACCCCTGAGATTTCACCTCACAGCAGTCAGAATAGCTAAGATTAAAAACTCAGAAGACAACAGGTGTTGTTGAGGATAAGGAGAAAGAGGAACACTATTCCACTGCTTGTGGGATTGCAAGCTGGTATAACCACTCTGGAAAACAGTCTGGCATTTCCTCATAAAACTGGGCACATCCGGAGGACCCTGCTATACCACTCCTGGGCATATACCCAGAGGATTCCCCGGCATGGAATAAGAACACATCCTGCATTGGCATGCAATATGGACACATCCTGCATTATGTTCATAGCAGCCTTATTTATAATATTCAGAAGCTGGAAAGAAACCAGATTTCTGTCAACAGAGGAATGGATACAGAAAATGTGGTATATTTCCACAATGGAATACTACTCAGCAATTAAAAACAATGAATTCTTGAAATTCTTAGGCAAATTTTTGGAACTGGAAAATATCATCCTAAGTGAGGTAAGCAAATCACAAAAGAGCACACATGGAAGGCAGTCACTGATAAGTGGATATTAGTCCAGAAGCTCTACATACCCAAGACACAATTAACATATCAAATGATTCCCTAGAAGAAGGAAAGAGAGGGCTCTGTTCCTGGTAAGGGTTGAGGCAGCAATTTACTGGATTACCAGGAAAGAGAAGTTGGAGGGAGTTGATTGGGGAATGGGCAGAGGGAATAGGGCTTATGGGACTTATAGGGAGGCAGGAACCAAGAAAGGGGGAATCATTTGGAATGTAAACTAAAAATGTAAAAAAATAATAATAATAAAAAGAAAAATATTTATATCCAGTTACATTGTTGACTTTGCTTATCATGTTTAGAAGTTTTCTGGTGGAATTTTTGGGGCCACTTAATATACTATCACATCATCTGCAAATAGTGACACTTTGACTTCTTCCTTTCCAATATGAATCCCTTTGACTTCCTTTTGTTGGCTCATTGCTGTGGCTAGGACTTGGAGAACAGTATTGAACAGTTAGGGAGAGAGTGGACAGCATTGTCTACTCTCTGATTTCAGTGGGATTGTTTCAAGTTTTTCTCCATTTAGTTTGATGTTGGCTTCTGGATTGCTGTATATTGCTTTTACTATGTTTAGGTATGGGCCTTAATTTCCTGATCTTTTCAAGACTTTTAACATGAAGAGATGTTGGATTTTGTCCAATGCTTTCTCAGCATTTAATGAAATGATCATGTGTGGGTGTTTTTTTTTTTGAGTTTGTTTATATAGTATATTATATTGATGGATTTCTGTATATTAAACCATCCCTATATCCCTGGGATGATGCCTACTTGATCATGGTGGATGATTGTTTTGATGTGTTCTTGGATTCGGTTGGCAAGAATTTTATTGAGTATTTTTGCATTGATGTTCATAAGGGAAATTGGTCTGAAGTTCTCTTTCTTTGTTAGATCTTTGTGTTGGTTAGGGATCAGAGTAAATGTACCTTCATAAATTGAATTGGGTAGTGTTCTATCTATTTCTATTTTTTGAATAGTTTGAAGAGTATTGGTATTTGTTCTTTGTAGATGGTCTGATAGAACTTTGTGTTGAACCCATTTGGCCCTGGGCTTTGTTTTGTTGGGAAATTATTAATGACTGCTTCTATTTCTTTAGGGGTTATGGGATTGTGTAGATCATTTAGGCACCTGGTATCTGTCTAGAAAATTTTCTATTTCCTCTAGATTTTCCACTTTTTTTTAGTATAGGCAATTGCAGAAGGATCTGATGATTCTTTGGATTTCCTCAGTATACGTTGTTATGCCTCCCTTTTCATTTCTGATTTTGTTGACTTGGGTACTGCCTTTGTGCCCTATGTTTAGTTCACCTAAGGGTTTATCTATCTTGTTGGTTTTTCAAATAGCCAGGTCCTGGTTTGGTTGATTCTTTGTATAGTTCTTTTTGTTTCTACTTGGTTGATTTCAGCCCTAAGTTTGATTATAGCCTGCTGTCTACTCCTCTTGGGAATATTTGCTTCTCTTTGTTCTAGAGTCTTCAGCCTTGCTGTTAATGTGTTGGTGTATGCACTTTTCTGTTCCTCTTTGGAGGCACTCACAGCTATAAGTTTTCCTCTCAGCAATGCTTTCATTGTGTTCCAAAAGTTTGGGTATGTTGTACCTTCATTTTCATTAAATTATAAAAACTTTAATTTCTTTATTTCTTCCTTGACCAAGTTATCGGTTTCCATGTGTATGAGGGCTTTCTGTTGTTTCAGTTGTTATTGAAGATCAGGCTTAGTCCTTGCTTATCTGATAGGGTACATGAAATTATTTCAATCTTCTTATATCAGCTGAGGGCTGTTTTGTGACTGAGTATATGGTGAATTTTGGAAAAGGTACTGTGAGGTGCTGAGAAGAAGGTATATTCTTTTGTTTTAGGATGAAATGTTTATAGCTATCTGTTAAATTCATTTGGTTCATAACTGTTAGTTTTACAGTTTCTCTGTTTAGTTTGTGTTTCCCTGATCTGTCCATTGATGAGAGTGAGAGTGGGGTGTTGAAATCTCCCACTATTATTGTGTGGGGTGCAATGTGTGCTTTCAGCATTAGTGAAGTTTATTTTATGAATATGGGACTTGTATTTGGAGCATATATGTTCAGAATTGAACATTCATCTTGGTAGATGTTTCCTTTGATGAGTATGAAGTGTCCTTCCTTATCTTTTTTGATTACTTTATGTTGAAATTCAATTTTATTTGATATTAGAATGTCTATACGTGCTTGGTTCTTTGGACTATTTGCTTGAAAAATTGTTTTCCAGCCTTTTACTCTGAGGTAGTTTCTGTCTCTGTGACTGAGGTAAGTTGCCTGTATGCAGCAAAATTTTGGGTCCCACTTACTTATCCAGTCTATTAGTCTATGTCTTTTTATTGGAGAATTGAGTCCATTGATATTAAGAGTTATTAAGGAGAAATGATTGTTGCTTCCTGTTACTTCTGTTATTAGAGGTGGAGTTATGTTTGTGTGTCTCTCTTTTTGCTTTGTTAAAAGACTATTAATTTCTTGCTTTTCCTAGTGTGTAGTTTCTCTTCTTTTGTTGTTGTTTCCCATTCATTATCCTTTGGAGGGCTGGATTTGTGGAAAGATATTGTCTATATTTTTTTTTTTTGTCATGGAATACCTTGGTTTATCCATTCTATGGTAATTGAGAGTTTTGCTGGGTATAGTAGCCTGGGTTGACATTTGTTTTCCCTTAGGGTCTGTATGACATCTGCTCATGATATTCTGGTTTTCATAGTCTCTTTGAGAAGTCTGGTAGAATTCTGATAGGCCTTTCTTTTTATGTTACTTGTTATTTTCAACCTTACTGCTTTTATTATTCTTTCTTTGTTTAGTATATTTGATGTTTTAAATATTATGTGATGGGAGGAATTTTTTCTGGGTCAAACTATGTGGGTTTCTATAGGCTTCTTGTATGTTCATAGGCATCTTTTTCTTTACATTAGGGAAATTTTCTTCTATAGTTTTGTTGAAGACATTTAATCACTATTTAAGTTGGAAATCTTCACTCTCTTTTATACTTATAATACTTAGGTTTGGTATTCTCATTTTGTCCTGGATTCCCTAGATGTTTTAGGCTAGGTGCTTTTTGCCTTTTTATGTTTTCTTTGACTGCTGTTTCAATGCTTTCTATGGTATCTTCTGCATCTGAGATTCTTTCTCCTATCTCTTGTTGATAATTGTATCCGTGACTCCTGACTTCTTTCCTAGGTTTTCTATGTCCAGAGTTGTTTCCCTTTGTGATTTCTTTATTGTTTCTACCTTCATTTTTAAATCACAGATGGTTTTGTTCAATTCCTTCACCTGTTTTGCTGTGTTTTCCTGTAGTTTTTTAAGGCTTTTCCCTGTTTTCTTGTGTTCTCCTGTATTTCTTTAATTAAGTTATTTGTTTCCTTCTTGAAGCTATCAGCATCATGAGCAGTGGTTTTAAATCCAAATATTGCTTTTCTGATGTGTTGGGGTATCCAGGACTTGCTATTGTCAGAGAATTGGGTTCAGATGAAGCCATTTTTCCTTGATATCTGTTGGTAACATTACTGAGTTCACCTTTTGCCATCTGATTATCTCCAGTGTTAGTTGCTTCTGCTGACTCTGGTGGGTGTTGGTCCCTCTTGTGGGCCTACAAGCCTGTCTCAGCACACCTGGGTGACTGGCTTTCCCTTGGCACAGATTGCTTTGGCATGCCCAGCTTCTGGGTGGTGGTGGAGCCCACACTGACTCTGTCTCAGCTGTTCTGCAGCTTCTGGACCCTGCCTCCTGGCTGTATATAGTTGCTTCCTAAACACATATATATGTAAAAAGATATTTAATGGATTTATTCTAAAATAAAGAGACAATATTCCAACTAGGCACTCTATACAAGTAAATTAAAATAATGTACAATGAATAAAGAAAATTATATATTAAATACATAAAAATGAAATGCATAATTTACAAAATGAGTTAATTACATTTTTCTGTTTTGGATGTATAGATTCACAGAGATCCATAAGTACTAATAACCATTATTGTCAGTACTTTCAACCACCCTATTAAACTTAGGTTTTAAATCTTTATTGAATTATTTATTTATTTACATTCCAAAAGTTGTGTCCTTTCCCAGTCCTCCATCCCCAAGTTCTTTACCCCATTGCTCCACTTTTGAAAATGTGCTCCCATACCTGTCTACTGACCATCACCTCATCTGCACCAGCATCCCTGTTCGCTGGGGCAACAAGTTTCCACATGACCAAGCACATTCTTTCCCACTGAACCCATGCAAGGCCTTCCTCTGCTACACCTGTGCCCAGGATTAGGAACCAGTCCATGAATGCACCTTGGTTTCTGCTTAGCTTATGGGATCTCTGAATTGTCCAGGTTAATTTGTCATGTTGTTTTTCCTGTGGGGATGCAATCCTCTTCTGTTTATTCTACCTGACCTCAGTGTAATGTTTGGTTGTAAGTATCTATGTTTGTCTCAGATAGTTGCTGGTAGAGACACTCCTGAGCACATCCATGCCAGACTCTTGTCTGTACGCACAATAAGGACTCATTAATAGAGTCAGAATTTGGTGTAAACATAAGGGATGAATCCCAAGGTGGGCCAGTTACAGGATTTTCTTTCTTTTAGACTCTGCTCCATTTTTTTCCTTGCATTTCCTTTAGACAGAAAAAATTCTGGCTTAAAAATATTGAAGATGGTTGGATGGCCCCCTGCCACAACTAGAAGCCATGTCTAGAAACTGGAGGTGATTTTTTGGGTGTTATATTTCCCAACTGGTGGGCATTTCAGTTAATGTCATTCCCATTAGTTCCTGATAGCCTCTCACATCTCAGGTCTCTGGGACATTCCAGAGGTTCCCTCTCACCTATAACAACTACTGCTGCATATTTTGAACCATTCTTTTGGCCTTTCAGGAATCTATCCTTTCTCTCCCCTTACCTGATTCCATATCTCCTTTTCTCTCCCATCCCCACTGTCCCAATGCATGCATTTTCTACCCTCTCTCTACCTCCTGTGTTTATTTGTTCTCTACAAAATGAGTCTCAGGAATTCACACATGTACCTTCTTTCTTTGAAAGCTTCCTACTGTCTATGAGTTACATTATGGGTATTGTGAACTTTTTAGTAAATATGCACTTATCAGTGAGTACATAGCATGCATGTGTTTTGGGGTCTATGTTACCTCACTCCAAATGGTATTTTCTAGTTTCATCCATTCATCTGCAAAATTCAAGATGTCCTTATTTTTGTACATGAAGAGTTTTCCATTGTTTAAGTGAAGCACATTTTCTGTATTAATTCTTCAGTTGAGGGATGTCTGTTTTTTTTTCTAGCTTATGGCTATAACAAATAAGGCTGCTACCCATGTGGTATGGTGGAACATCTCTTTATTATATTCCCAGGAATATATGATAGAATCATATTATCCCCAAATAGTGATGCCATGACTTATAGTCCAGCTTGTATCTCCTTGATCTCCTTTTGTTGTCTTATTCCCTAAACTAGAACTTGGAATACTATTCATAGTTTTGGCAGAGTGGGCAGTCTTGTCCTATCCTGATTTTAGTGGGCATTACTTAAAGCTTCTGCCCATTTAATTTGTTGTTGGCTGTTAGTTTTCTGTATATTATGGACTTTACATTTCTGTTTTCTTCATTACTTTAAATGAGGGAATGTTGGATTTTGTCAAAGGCCTTTTCAGCACCTAATGAGATGACCATTTGGTTTTTTTTCTTTGAATTTGCTTATATAGTGTATTATGTTAAAAATTTTTTCATATGTTGAATCAACTTTGCATCCCTGTGATGAAGCTTACTTGATCTTGGTGAATGATGATTTTGATGTATTCTTACATTCAAGAATTTTATTGAGAATTTTTCATTGATAATTCATAAGAAAAATAGGTATGTAGTTCCCTTTCTCTTTTGGGTATTTGTGTGATTTACGTATCAAGTAACTGTGGCTTCATAAAACAAATTGGGTAGTTTTCCCTCTGTCTCTGTTTTGTGGAACTATTTGATGATTATTGTTATTAGTTCTTTGAAAATCTGGAAGAATTCTGCATTAATACCATCTGTACTTGGATTTGTTTTTTTAGGGGGTGGGTTAGGGTTAATGACCATGTCTATTTCCATTGGGTTATGGGCTGTTTAGATAGTTTATCTACTCTTGGTTTAACTTTTGTATGTGGTATTTGTCTAGAAAATCATCAACTTCATCTAGATTTTCCAGTTTTGTTGAGTAAGGATGTTGTAGTACTGTCTGCTGATATTTTCAAATTTCATCAGTGTCTGTTTTAGTATCTCTCTTTTCATTTCTAATTTTGTTAATTTGGATACAGTCTATGTGTCCTATAGTAAATTTGACTAAGGGCTTATCTGTCTTGTTTATAATCTCAAAGATTAAGCTTTTGGTTTTGCTGATTTTTTGTATCATTCTGTTTGTTTCTAATTGGTTTATTTCTTTCCTGAATTTGATTACTTCTTGGAGTCTAATCCTCTTGGTTGTGCTTACTTCTTTTTGTTCTAGAGATTTCAAACGTATTTTTATGTTGCTAGTGTAAGATCTCTTCAATTACTTTCTGAGGGCACTTAGATCTTTGATATTTCCTTTTATCACTGCTTTTAATGTGTCCTATTGGTCTGTTGGTATTCATGTTCATTCAAGTCTAGACAGTCCTCAATTTCTTTCTTTCTTCCCTGACAAAGTTATCATTGAGTAGAGAGTTGTTCAGTTTCCACAAGTATGTAAGCTTTCTGTTGTTTTTGTTGTTATTGAAGTCTGGCCTTAAGCTGTGGTGATATGGTGGGGTGATAGAGTTTGAGTCTTCTTGTATTTTTGATGCTTGCTTTGTAAGTGATTATATGGTCAATTTTGGAAAGGTACCATAAGTTGCTGAGTAGGTATATGCTTTTGTTTTATGGTAAATGTTATTTATCAAATCTCTTTGTTTCATAACTTCTATTAGTTTCATGCTGTCTCTGTTTAGTTTCTGTTTCAAAGGCCTATCCACTGGTGAAAGTGTGCTGCTGAAATCTCCCACTATTATTGTGTTAGGTTCAATGTGTGTTTTGAGCTTTAGTAAAGGTTTTTTCATGAATGTAGCAAAAACTATACAAAGAAAAATGAAACTCACAAAAATTATTAATTGGATGTAGCAGACATGTATAGAATATTTCACCCAAACAAAATGAATATACCTTCTTTTCTGCCACTCGTGGATCCTTTTGCAAAATTCACCATATAGTTGGTCACAAAGCAAGTCTCAACAGATATAAGAAAATTGAAATAATACCTTGCAACCTATCAGATCACCATGTATTAAAGCTGGACTTCACCACCAACAGAAACACCAGAAAGCCTAAAAACTCATGGAAATTGAACAACCCTCTACTCAATGATCTCTGGGTCATGGGAGAAATAAAGAAAGAAATTATAGACTTTCTAGAATTCAGTTAAAATGAAGGTACAACATATGCAAGTTTATGGGACAAAATGCGAGTATTGCTATCTATGTTTTCTGCAGATGATAGCACTAAATGCCTCCAGAAAGAAATTGAAAATTTACATAGAAGCAATTTAATGATACAACTGAAGAATCTAGAGAAAATAAATAAATGAATAAATAAATAAATATAGGAAAGAAAAAAAAGAAAGAAAGAAAGAAACAAACAAACAAACAAAGAAACAAAGAAACAAAGAAAGAGGTACACAAAATAGGATTTGAAGGCAGGAAATAATGAAAATCATGACTAAAATCAATGTTTGAAACAAAGAAAAGAGTACATATAATCAAAAAAGCCAAGTGTTGGTTCCTTGAGAAGATCAGCAGGACAGAGGAACCTTTAGCCAAAGTAACCAAAAGGCAGCATCCAAATAAACAAAATCAGAAATGAAAAAAAAAAGAGAGATATATCAGCAGACACTCGGACATTGAAAGAATTACTAGGTCTTACTTTAAAAGCCTGACCTCCATAAAATTGAAGGGGAGAGGTGATGGAGTGGTTAAGTTTAGAATCATATGTGGAGAGGAAGAGGAAGGGTTACCAGATAGCCATGTGAATGAATGGAAACATGCAATTGACAGAATTGGAAAGGTAAGAAGTATCTACTGGAGGAGACAAAAACCTGGGATAAGGGAAATCTTCAAGAATCAAATGGGGTTATGCGTAGCTCTTTCTCCCTGCACTGAAGACATATAATATGAAGAGGCTACTTCTTATAGTCAGGCAGGACTCTAACCTACCCTCAAAATTTCAATCCAAAATATATCCTGTCTATGTAGAAATACTGGGATGGGTGGAAGAACAGAGACTGAGAAAATTGCCAGCCAATAACTGGCTTAATCTGTGACCCATCCCATGGGCAAACACCAATCTTTGACTCTGTTACCCTGTTTATCTTGTAAACAAGAGTCTAGCATGACTGTCCTCTGAGAGGCTCCACCCAGCAGTTGACTCAGACAAACACATACCCACTTTCAAATAGCTGATGGAACTTGGAGTTTCTTAAGGAAGATAGGAGGATTGCTATGTCTTCATGTTGTACCCAAACGGGTAAAGCAAGGGTATCCAAAAAGCCATTACCTGTATGTGGGATATATTCTTTTATCTGGGCTGCCTTGTATGGCCCCATTTAGGGAAGACTCATCTAGACTTCTAGAGACTTAATGTTCCAAGATGGAAGGATACACAATGGGATCCCTACAAACTCAGAGGTGAAGGGAAAGGGGGATGGCAGAAGGACTGTGGAAGTGGGATGACCAGGAAAGAAGGGCTGAGTGAGATGTAACATGAATAAAAAAAATAAAAAAAATAAAAAAATCAATAACAGATACTTTAAGATAAATTAGCATAGGAACCTTTTTATTTCTTATCAAATAGATTTCAAAAGCAGGAAATAAAACCCACCTGAGACTATAAGGAAAAGCTAAACTATTAATGAATAGAAATATGGGCAGAGATTAAATTAGTTATATATTTAGGAGGTCAGGGTAAAAAGGAAGCTCATTGGGAGAAGGGAATTGAACCCAAGACTGATGACCCAAGTTTGTTTGCCAGAAGTAGCATGGTTCCAAGAAAAAATATTTCTTGGATATTGTGTTTTGACCTCCACATGCCTACATGCCACATTCCCTACATATTATGACTCCCTAGCAAAAGTGTTTTTTTTCAAACAGTACCATCATATGTATATTTACACAGCGAAAATGCTTAAGAACATCCTTATATTAAAATGTTTGAGGTCTTTCAAGACCTCAAACTACTACTACTAGAGGGGGTATCCCAATCACAACACCTAATATTGCATGGTAAGTGTCAGAAAGGGCATTGGCACAGTTTCATAGGACCAGTTAAGTTTACCTTTTGTGAGGAAGAATAATATGAGATGAAGGGTTAAAACCTGGGTAGGTGTTTGTTGATGATTCAAAGAAAATCATCCATTTTCTTCCTTGACTAAAGCCTTAGGATACTTAGCAGCCTCATTCTTGCCAAAGGCCAGAGATGTTAGAAGTATTTGAAGTTGCTCATAAGTGATGTGATCCTTACACAATCTTAATGCTACATTTTCAGAGAGGTGAACATTAGAGTAGTAACAAATGTCCAGTGAGGAAAAATATGACATAAACAAACAAACAAAAACCAAAAAAGAAAAAATTCTTTGCAAAGAGTATATCTTCAATGATCTTGGTGAAGAACAAACATTATAGTTGATCATCTGGTCATTGGAACTCTCTTAGAAAGGCTAGTTTACATGCTAAGGAGATAGAATAATTCATCCATCATAAAGGTTCATAATTCACTAAAGAATGGTACTCCAGCTCAAATAGTATGCAAAAGCAAAGAGCTGGACCACAGAAGTCCAGCATGCTTGGGGTCTACCATTTTCCAAGGTGGAGATGTCCAGGTAAGGTCACAGGCCCAACTTAAAGTACATTAAAGAAGTTCAAGGGAGGATTCATTGTCCTCTGCCTGAATTGGTTGGCTCTATCTCTTGGGAAAGACCAGAACCATTGCTCAGGGGTGGGAGTGGGGGTCTGAGAACTATTGATGGGAAAACCTGGAAACTTGCTAACTCATTGTCTTTGCCTCAAGCCAGGTGGTGGGGCAACTTCTGATGGGAGGGCTCTGTTCGATTGGCTGCCCAAAGCCTTTGGCAGTAACTGACTTGCTTGGACTTGCCCAATTTTTGGAAATAGAGATCTTGTCCTAGTCTCCTGAACTGCCAGTTTAAAGCCTGTCAATGGTGTCAGCTTATCACCAGTCTCTCATTCATCTTTTAGTAATGCGCCATCTTAAATTCTTAAGATGTCTCTATGGGATGGTATAGTTTGAGAATCATCAATTGAACAGTGGAAATACATTTCTTAACAAACTTAACTAAATTATTTATTGTAAAGAAACTGGATTAATCCTGTGTAATCATAGTTACAGCCAGTTCATAAAGGTGTGGTGTCAGCCCTAATGTATAAACACACTAAGCATTTTCTGGGGGCAGCATGTATCCTGCAATGGTAGGGGTTATAGTGAGGTTGCTGAGGTAGGAATAGGTTAAGGGTACCTGATTTCCAAAGTAGAGTCTGTCCTATAACCAAAAGTTGTGTTTTATGTACTGGCAGCAGGAGTTAAGAACCTAGGAAGTGAAAGCTGTTGGTTCGATGAATTAGGACCTCACTGGGTAAAAAGGGTTTTGGGTCCGGATGCAAGAATGATGGTGACCAGAGGCAGAGGTTTGTGGGGGTTTGATTCAGCCTTACTCATACCTTGGTGGTGTCTAAGTTACCATGGATCTTGCAAGTCTAAGTTAGAGCATTTGCACAGTAAATAGGAGTCCCTGATCATGTATCATATCCAGAGATGTAATGTCTTAATCCTTATGTCTTACCAGCAGTACAATTGGCCTTGCCAGCTGCTATGAACTTTACAACAGGGTTGTTTTATCTTCACCCAGAGGGTACTCAGATTTGAATCTCCACATCTCACAGAAAATGGACTCTGGACCTCCACATTTGGTTTGCTGTCTCCCATTCCAAGATTACCCTGGCAGATATAAAAGGCCTGAGATCCTGTGTTCCTTTAGGTAACAGTAACCAGAAAAGTGCTATTGATATAAAGGGTATCATCTCTCATCCACCATTGCAGCACTAACTATCAGCCAGGCCAGATTCAGGGGTGGTAACAGTTAGTGGCTGGTGCACCAAAGAGTAAGCATCAAACAAGCTGGATCAGGAACACCAAAGTCATAGTTTCAGCGGATTGACAGGGTGTGGTGTATCATTTTCTTGCTTCTATGTTTGCCTCAATGTCTCCTGTAACAAGATCTCAACTTCTAAGTTGTATCTCTCCTGGAAAGTTTTACGTGGAAGTGGTAAATCTACATCCTGACATGGTCTACCTTAACAGCTCTAGGTGTGATCAAGATCACAGTTTGAGGTCCTTTCCTACAAGGTTCCAGAATCTTCAGTTAATTATGTCTGTGAATCCAGACTTTGTCACTTTGTTCAAAGCAATTTTGGTTAGGTGGAGGAGCAGATATATATTCCTGGCAGACTGCAGGCCACAGTTGCTTCTGGATTTTATGGAATCACTTTTCAATTGGTTCCCAGGACCTATGATGAATGATAGAGGAGGGTGGCTGGATTTAGGGTAGATAATGGAATACATTGTATGCAAGTAGAATTCAAAAGAAGATCTCGAAAGTGAAACCATGTGTCATTGGACAGCTGTTGGTTATGTGGATTCTTGAGTGTCCCCTTAATAGCATGGGGGAAGGTGATACCAAATTCCTGTCCCATGGTTATTTTGTCAGCCTCCTTGTCTAGCAGAGCAGTGGCAGCTATGATCTGGAGGCAGGCTGATCTTCCTAGGGCCACCAGGTCTAGCTTCTTAGATAAATTAGCTACAGGTATTTTTCTTGGTGCCAAAGGTTGGGTGAGTTCTCCCTTTGCTATCACCTTTCTCTCATCTACATAAATGTGGAAATTTTTTTGAATGTCAGAATCTTTTCACATTAACCGGCAGCAGATTTGTTCCAATGATTCTGTCCTTTGCTCATAAGAGATTTGTAATTCATTAGAGTCTGTTAATTAACTGTTGATCTTGGTGTCTGTGCTATCATAATTCTGTTTAGAAATTATTTTCCTAGGTCAATGAGTTAAAAAATATTCCTCAATAGCTCTTGTATCAGATGGAATGGATGGTGTTCTATGTTTAAGTCTTTGATTGTTTGGGGCTTGAGTTTTGTGAAGCATGATATTTATGAATCTCTTTGGATTCCACTATATTTAGATGTCCAGTTTGACCAGCACCATTTGTTGAAGATACTGTTTTTTCCCAGTGTTTTCCAGTTTACAGGCAAACAAAAGAAATTTGGGTTGTAAATAATAGGTGTTTCACTATGGTAAGTGATATACATATTATGTGAATTGTTTGTTAAAACAACAGTGGATAGAAGGCAAAAATAAAGCAAGAACAGAAAACAAATATGTGTAGATATAGGTATTTTATAATATGTATTGAAATGCCCAGTTGGTTAGACAAGAAGATACTTAGGAAGATGCTCAAAAAAACAAAATGTTGGGTTAGCGTAAAGGCAGTGTTGAAAAGGCAAGTAGCATATAAGAATACATACACTGTAAACAAAACCAATGGAGGCACATTCCTATAATCTGAGCACTCAAGGGGTTGAGAAAGAAAAGAGTTCAATGTTATACTGGACTAGGTTGTAAGAACTGAGAACCACAAATTAAGATGCCAGCTGTTTCAGTTAATGTTTTATTGCTGTGAAGACACACTATGACCATGGCAACACTTGCAAAGAACAATGTTTAATTGGGGGCTGACGTAAAGTTTCCAAGGTTTAGCTCATTATCAACATGCTGAGAAACTTTGTGGCATGTAGGCAGAAAGGGTGCTGGGTAGGAAGCTGAGGATTCTAAATCTGGATCTCCAGGCAGAAGAAATAAAAGGACAGAAACTGGGCCTGTTTTTAACATCTGAGACTTAGAAAGCTGTTTCCAGTGACATATTTCCTCCAACAAGATCACACACATAGTCAAAAACTAACAAACCTCAAAATAATGCTCCTCCCAATTCAACTTTGGAGGCCATGCTTATTCAAACCACCATATTGCAAACTTCATATTATGTCTCAATGAGCCAGAAGATTGGAGCAAATTTAACCACAAATGAAATAAAAGAAGACAACACAGACATGACCAAAGGTAAAATACAGTCGAAACAAAATGAAACCACCTTTTCCTTGGAAATGTTTAAGAAAGGGTCTGGTAATTTGACTCATTGGAGAGAATGTTCATCTAGCATGTTCAAAGTTCAACAATTTATAAAGCAGGTACAGAGTTATACATCTATAGCACAGCAGTTCAGTGGTAGAAGGAAAAAAGATCAGAAGTTTAAGGTCATCTTTGGATGCCTTAAGTTTGAGGTTAGGCTGGACTATGTGAAAACCTATTTCAAAACTAAGAAAGAAAAGCAAAGAAAACAAGACCAATAACAATAAAAGGACAAGACTGAAAAGAAAAATTAAGAAAATTCTTCATCCATCAGATTTTACTTCAAAGATGAAAGATTCAAAAGACTTCATTAGAAATGACAATGAGGTTGTTACTACATAAAGTATAGAAACAATGTATTATAATGGAGTATTATGAACAATGCTATGAAAACACATTACATAATCTTGATCAGGTCGAAAACTTTTTATAATCATACAATACACAACCACTGTGTCATACTTGTGTGAAAGATGGAATATAGCTTGGATTAAGTAATTGAGTCATAACTCAGCCTTCCAAAGAGTTCCATGACAAGATGGCTCATTTTTTAATGGTTAGTACACAAAAACCGTGATTCATGCAAATGCTTCACTGATTTTCTAAACCCAAGTGAAGGAGGAAAGAAAGTTTTTCTTAAGTTATTTTCAGAGGTCAACATGTTAATACCAGTTGCATGAAAGAAAACTACAAGTAAAAGTGAGCAAAGATACATCTCTGTCATGAATAGTAATGAAAAGTCTTACCAGAATCATTACATAAACATGTAATGGCAATAAAAGTACTATGCACCATGAAAAAGTAGCCTTATTTCTGTATTGTAAAATAATCTAAATATATTAAAATCTGTTCTATTTAAGTTGTTAACTCTTATCTTCCCTCCCGCACAATGCCTCTTAGTAGTACATTCCCAGAAGGTTGTTGAATCAGTAGAATGTAGGCTTAGATTCTTCCAAGCCTATTTTATTTAAGATTCTTAAATGGTTTAAGATCCCTTGTAGCACACTGAACAAAGGTAGGGGAGAAATAAGGTTATAGGAAAAGTGGGTTGTAAACCTATTTAGAAGTAGTTTTTTGGGACAACTCCAGTCTTCATTGTCAGAATGTCAGTCTAATAGCAAATACCAAACATGAATCAAGAGCAGCAGCCCAGTCCTTCATCAAACAGTAAACACATATCAGTAGCAGCAGCTTGATTGAGCAGAAATCTTGAGGAACTGCCAAATAGGAATGAGTCAGTTGAGGTAACAATAATCAGCCAGTGTACCACGAGAAGTGTTTTAGGGGAAGTATTTTATTTTATGAGAGTTTTGTTTCTCTCAACAATAGGAAGAGCAGTCCAGCAAAGTGTTGCAAGGAATAAAAATGCAAGCAGGTTCTCTTAATGCCTGTAGAGTTACTTTTATATTTATTCTAAGCACAACATGCACTCTGAAGTTTCCTCTCCAGTAAAGCATGATATCCATATGTATATAGTTCAGCAAAATATCTTCCCATATCTCTGCTTCAACAAACATTCTCTCAAAAGAGAGCTTCTAGAAAAACAGAATGTGTGATTCAACTGAGTTTCTAAAGATCCCAGAAATAGTCACTTCAGTAGAAGGTAGGGGCTCCTTGAAGTAATTTCTTAGTACTTCGAGAAGAACTTGAAGTTTGATAATTCAACCTTACTTCCTACCTACTCTCTGCTTTCTGACCATCAGTGCCTTGTGACCAGCTCTGGCTGCCATGCAATTCACAGCAGGTTAGTTTGTATGCTGTCACTTTATAACTCAATATGTTGTCTTCGCCCAATAACTTGTTTCTTGTCAGATATTTGACCACCAAGAAAAGTAAGCAATATGTAAAGCATTAGCACTAGAAGGTCTACATGGAAATTAGTCCAACAACAACAGAAAATCTATATTGGAGAGAAGAAGTAGAAATATTATTCAAAAATAATAAAAAATCTCCAGGAAATTATAAATATTATATAAAATAACTTAGGAATAAGAAATGTGTTCAGGAGCTGAAGAGATGGCACAATAATCAAGTATAAAATGATCTTTGGGGGACTCGAATTTGGCCTTCAGCACTCACATTCTAGCTCCAAGTATCTGACATAATCTTCTTGCCTTTATGCATTTTGCCCTCATTTTTTCATATCTATTCACAGACAAACACAAAAGCACAAATGAAAATGCTATAAATATTAAACATTCATAAAAAGAAATAAATTCATCTGAATGCAGGATTCAAAGTGAGCACAGAAAAGTAATATATACCTTCAATCTACCAACAATGGCATGATAGAAAAATAACAATAAATTTATGGTGGGTATGATGACAAAATAAATAGTGATAAATAAATTTAATGAAAAAGCTAGCTAATAATTCACTGTATGCCACAAAAGCTATGGAAAGTAGGAAAGACACTATTTCATACTATAACAGATATCTGTTGCACTCATGAAAACTCTGAAATTTTCACTACCATTACAAGATTTGTATAACTAGTGTAGTCCTGAGACAACAAGATGTTTCAAGTGGTGAAGATGCTTGTGGACAAGCCTAAAGATCTGAGTGTGATAGGCAGAATTCATGTTTTAAAGACACAAACAACTCTGGCAAATTTTCTTCTAAAATCTATAGGTGTGCCATGACAGATACACACACACACACACACACACACACACACACACACACACACACAAACACACACACATTAAATGAACAGTAAAAAAGTGGGTATCATTTTTTTCAATGGTGTAGCCACTGAAATGTAGTCAATGTGCCAATAAATAAATCCCCACTTGTGTTTTTCAAAGAACTCCAATTAAACTCCACGTATCATATTAAAATAAAAAAGTGAGAGTAGGTGAAAGACCTTTTTGAAAGAAGAAAAAGAAACCTACATTAAGGAGGAGGGAAGTGAGAGTTTCCAGTGGGTGAAAACTAGTTGGGGTACTTTTCTTCTTATGAGAGTTTAATTTATTTTGGAGGCCTACATTCACAACTGTCCTTGAGAATATTTTAAGGAAAATTTCTCCATAATTACTAAACTAGAAAATATTAATTTTTCTCCAAATAAAATCAATAGTATTCATTTATAGTTGTAGCTTGAACTATAACCTATATTAGATATTCCAGCTGACCTATGGATCCATCTCTTAGGGGTTTTAGTTCACAGATTTTAAGATGTTGTGTCATTGTGCATGCAGGATTGTTGTGTTTGCACATGATTTCACAAGAGATATGAAAAATAAACTTTAGTCTGTTGCTATAAGTCATGTATTATAGTTAGCTAAAAAGCACAGTTTTAGCTTACTACTTCAAAATACACTCTCCTGGATATATTCACTTCAGTTCAGTTGCTCTTGACTGACAGGAATGTGCAATACGCCATTATTGCTGAAGAGGGGGAAGACTCTCCAGTGTATTTTTGGGGAAAAAAGTGTTTAGTGATAATCTTTAATTATTTGACTGAATATGTGTCTTCAAGACCTTTTCTTACTCTAATTCCATTTAGCCTTTAAGTTATAAAATCAGATGGCATTGTTTTAGGAAACATTTCTTTAAAGCACAATCTGTAGAGCATACATCATTTTCCACGTGTGCAGCTTGATATTTTCAATTGTATTTTGAAGTGTTTTCTGGAATTGCAACATTTATTGTGCTTGATATTTTAAAGTAAGGCTACTGAATGTTTTTTACTGGACATTTTCAGAGAGAGAGAGAGAGAGAGAGAGAGAGAGAGAGAGAGAGAGAGAGAGAGAGAATGATGATGATAAGAATATATGCCTTTTGATTGGACCTAAACAAACTGAATCAGAACAAAATAGTTGAACTTTAAAGACACCATCATTTGACATTATGTAATCTTCAGAATTTAACTTACTTCCAATGGCTGAGATGACTTAACATGTGAAAAAGTGGTAAGTAAGGTCTGATATGGAGTGGGTTTGTTATATATAGTTTAGATTAAAAGTTCATATTTTTAAAGATATTATCCTTGTTTCATTTTGATCAGCTACCTCTATGGTAAGACTTAAATTTCTTAATCTTGTGATGTTCACTGTACATGTAATACATGCAATCATTTTGTCTTTCCCTATAGATTATATGGGTATATGAAAGGATAGTAAATTAAACTGATAGAGGGATATTTATGTATCAGGTTAGCTTATGTGTTCAATTTATTTGTATAAATATACTTTGTAATAAACAGTATTAACTGTTTAAGTAGCATGATACATAAATAGTATATAGACAAATGTACAAATTTATAATGACTATTTTATATAAATTACTGTTAAATTAGAATTATATAAATATGCTTATTACTTTATTGTAATTCACTATCTGAAAACAATATAAATTATCTAATTCATTTTATAAACTAATTGTAGTCATTTTCTATATGTATATGTTATAGCTATGTTGATATATTTGTGCACATGTATGGAGCCTTAAAATCAGCATAGAGTTATTTTCCTCAGTGCTATCCATTTTAGTTTTTAAAGCAATGTACTGACTAGTCTTTGTTGACTTAACACAAGCTAGATTTGTCAAAGAGGAGAGAAACCCAACTGAGATAAAGCCTCTATAAGATAAGGCCTTCGATAAGCCTACAGAGCAGTTTTTTTTTCCAAATGTCTTCCTGTGTTGAATTCATGGGCTGTTCAAATATTGCATTGTTTTTATTCAATATATTCTTTATTTCCATTTCAGATGATTTCCCCTTTCCTGTCTCCCCACTCCACAAAAGTCTCATATGCCCTTTTCGCTCCCCCTGTTTTCCCCATCTACCCCTTTCCACTTCCCTGTTCTGGTATTCCCCTACACTGAATCACTGGTCTTTGCAGAACCAGGGGCCACTCCTTCCTTCTGGGACATCATTTGGTATGTGGATTATGTCTTTGGTGTTCCAAGATTCTAGGCTAATATCCACTTATCAATGAGTGCATACCATGGGTATTTTTTTGAGACTGGGTTACTTCACTTAGTATGATGTTCTCCAGCTCCATCAATTTGTCTAAGAATTTCATGAATTCATTCTTTCTAATGGCTGAATAATACTCCATTGTGTATATATACCACATTTTTCCTACAGAGCATTTTTAAATTAGTGATTGCTGAGGAAGGACTGGACTCCACTCAGCCATGTGGGTGATGCCACCCCTGGAATGGTGGCCCTGAGTTCTAAAAGAAAGTAAGCCTGCAGGCAACAATTTTTCATAGCTTCTCTATAAGCTCCCACCTCCAAGTTCTTACCTTGCTTTAGTTTCTGCTCTCGATCCTTTTTTCCACTTTGGACTATTTTTTTACATTTTTTTCTTGGTCATTTTATTTATTTACATTTCAAATATCATTCCATTTCCCAGTTTCCCTTATGCAAACCCCTTATCCCATCCCACTCCCCTTGCTTCAACAAGGGAGCTCCCTAACCCACCCACCCATTCCAGTGTCACCTCCCTAGCATTCCCCGATTCTGGAGCATAAAATATCCACAGAACAAAGGGTATTCCCTCCAATTGAGGCCAGATAAGGCCATCCTCTGCTACATAAGCATCCATGTGTGCTCTTTGGTTGGTGGTTTAGACCCTGTGAGCTCAGGGGATTCTGATTGGTTGATATTGTTGTTCTTCCTATGTGGTTGCAAAAACAAATACCTTCAGCTCCTTCAATCATTTCCCTAACACCTCCATTGGGGTTTCTATGGTCATTCCGATAGTTGACTGCAAGCATCTGCATCAATATTGGTCAGGATCTGGCAGAGCCTCTCATGGTATAGCCATACTAGACTCCTGTCAGCAAGGGCTTGATGGCATCAGCATATGAATCTGATTTTGGTGTCTACAAATGGGATGGATCCCTATGTGTGGCTATCTCTGAATGGCCATTCCTTTAGTCTATGTTCTATTCTTTGCCCTGCATTCCCTTTTCAGAGGAACAATTCTGTGTTAATATTTTTGAGGTGGGTGGGTGGCCCCATTCCTCAACAGGTGCTGTGCCTAACCTTTGGCTATGGTCTCTACAAGTTGTCACTCCCTTTTGTTTGGTTAAAACATTGCTTTGCTTTGTATAGCAAAGTGTTATACTGAGCTGTAAGTAAAATAAATCCTTTACCCCCCAAGTTGTTTTGACCAGGGTATTTCATCACAGTAAGGTGACCCTAAGGAAGATGTGCCCTCTCATCTAATTTTGAGCTCACAGATTACTCTAATCTTCCTAGCCAGCAAGTCCTGAAGACTTATGATGTGTACCAAATGCTGGGATTATGAGTGTGCATTGCTGCACCTGACTTATCACATGGAGATAAGTGATCCAAACTCAGGAATGCAAGCATTTTAGATAGTATACTTAAGTGACCCAAAAAACTCCACCAGAGAACTCCTACAGCTGATAAACAACTTCAGCAAAGTGGCCGGTTATAAAGTCAACTCAAGGAAATCAGTGTAGCCTTCCTATACACAAAGGATAAGCAGGCCAAGAAAGAAATTAGGGAAATGACACCCTTCACAATAACCACAAAAAATATAAAGTATCTTGGTGTGACTCTAACCAAACAAGTGAAAGATTTATATGACAAAAACTTCAGGTCTCTGAAGAAGAAAATTGAAGACTTCAGAAAATGGAAAAATCTTCCATGCTCGTGGGTTGGCAGGATTAATATAGTAAAAATGGCAATCTTGCCAAAAGCAATATACAGATTCAACTCAATCCCCATCAAAATCCCAACTCAGTTCTTTATAGACTTAGAAAGAGCAATTCTCCAATTCATCTGGAATAACAAAAAACCCAGGATAGCTAAAACTATCATCAACAGTAAACGAAATTCTGGGGGAATCAATATCCCAGACCTCAAGCAATACTACAGAGCAGTAGTGTTAAAAACTGTATGGTATTGGTACAGTGACAGGGAAGTGGATCAATGGATTAGGATTCAAGACCCAGAATTGAACCTACACATATATGGCCAATTGATATTGAACAAAGGAGCTAAAAACATCCAGTGGAAAAAAGATAGTCTTTTCAAAAAATGGTGCTGGCTCAACTGGAGGTCAACATGCAGAAGAATGAGAATTGATCCACTCTTATCTCCTTGAACTAAGCTCAACTCCAAGTGGATCAAGGACCTCCACATAAAACCAGACACACTAAAACTAATAGAAAAGAAACTGGGGAAGATCCTTGAGGACATTGGCTCAGGGGGAAAATTCCTGAACAGAACACCAATCGCTTATGCTCTACGATCAAGAATAGACAGATGGGACCTCATAAAATTACAACGTTTCTGTAAGGCAAAAGACACTGTCAAAAGGACAAATCAGCAGCCAATAAATTGGGAAAAGATCTTCACCAACCTCACATCCGACAGAGGGCTAATATTCAATGTATACAAAGAAATCAAAGGAATAGATGAGAGTGAAGACCTACAACTTAAAGGGCCAGCAAATATTTTTAACAAAATTATGGAAGAAAACTTCCCTAACTTAAAGAGAGTGATGTCCATGAATATACAAGAAGCCTACAGAACTCCAAACAGACTGGACCAGAACAGAAACACCTCCTGTCACATAATAATCAAAACCCCAAATATACAAAGAAAGAATATTAAAGGCAGTAAGAGAAAAAGGCCAAGTAACATATAACGGAAGACCTATCAGAATCACATCAGACTTCTCTCCAGAAACCATGAAAGCTATAAGATTCTGGGCAGACCTCATGCAGACCCTAAGAGAACACAAATGTCAGCCAAGACTACTATACCCAGCAAAACTCTCAATCAACATAGATGGAGAAATCAAAATATTCCATGACAGGACCAAATTTACACAATATCTTTCCACTAAACCAGCTCTACAAATGATAATACGAGGAAAACTCCAATACAAGGAAGGAAACTGCACCCAAGAAAAAGTAAGACAGTAACCTTCTTCCATCAATCTCAAAGGAAGATAACTACTCAAAAACAAAAATAACATCAAAAATGTCAGGAAGTAATAATCTCTATTCCTTCTCCTGAGGTCTTCTTCGATTTCTTTCTTCAGGGACTTGAAGTTCCTGTCATACAGATCTTTCACTTGTTTGGTTAGAGTTACGCCAAGGTACTTTATGTTGTTTGTGGCTATTGTGAAGGGTGTTATTTCCCTAACTTCTTTCTCAGCCTGCTTGTCCTTTGAGTACAAGAAGGCTACTGATTTGCTTGAGTTAATTTTATAACCAGCCACGTTGCTGAAGTTGTTTATCAGCTGTAGAAGTTCTCTGGTGGAGTTTTTTGGATCGCTTAAGTAGACTATCATATCATCTGCAAATAATGATACTTTGACTTCTTCCTTTCCAATTTGTATCCCTTTGACTTCCTTATGTTGTCTGATTGCTCTCGCTAGAACTTCAAGTACTATATTGAAAAGATATGGAGAGAGAGGACAGCCTTGTCTAGTCCCTGATTTTAGTGGAATTGCTTCAAGTTTCTCTCCATTTATTTTGATGTTGGCTACTGGTTTGCTGTAGATTGCTTTTACTATGTTTAGGTATGGGCCTTGAATTCCTGCTCTTTCCAAGACTTTTAGCATGAAAGGATGCTGAATTTTGTCAAATGCTTTTTCAGCATCTAATGAGATGACCATGTGGTTTTTTTCTTTTAGTTTGTTTATGTAGTGGATTACATTGATGGATTTCCGTATATTGAACCATCCCTGCATTCCTGGAATGAAGCCTACTTGATCATGGTGAATGATCGTTTTGATATGCTCTTGGATTCGGTTGGCAAGGATTTTATTTAGTATTTTTGCATCTATATTCATAAGAGAAATTGGCCTGTAGTTCTCTTTCTTTGTTGGATCTTTTTGTGGTTTAGGTATCAGCGTAATTGTGGTTTCGAAGAATGAGTTGGGCAGTGTCCCTTCTGTCTCTATTTTGTGGAATAGTTTGAAGAGTATTGGTGTTAAGTCTTCTTTGTAGGTTTGGTAGAATTCTGCACTAAAACCATCTGGTCCCGTACTTTTTTTGGTTGGGAGGCTTTCTATAACCCCTTCTATTTCTTTAAGGGTTATGGGACTGTTTAGCTGGTCTACTTGATGCTGATTTAATTTTGGTATTTGGTATCTGTCTAGGAAATTGTCCATTTCCTCCAGATTCTCCAGTTGTTTTGAGTATAGGCCTTTGTAGTAGGATCTGATGATCTTTTGAATTTCCTCTGTTTCTGTTGTTATATCCCCCTTTTCATTTTTAATTTTGTTAATTTGGATACTATCTCTGTGCCCTTTGGTTAGTCTAGCTAAGGGCTTATCTATCTTGTTGATTTTCTCGAAGAACCAGCTCTTGGTTTTGTTGATTCTTTGTATGGTTCTCTTTGTTTCTGCTTGATTGATTTCAGCCCTTAGTTTGATGATTTCCTCTCTTCTACTCCTCCTGGGTGAGTTAGCTTCTTTTTGTTCCAGCGCCTTCAGGTGTGCTGTTAAGTTGCTAGTGTATGCTCTTTCCAGTTTCTTTTTGGAGGCACTCAGGGCTATGAGTTTTCCTCTTAGCACTGCTTTCATTGTATCCCAGAGATTTGGGTAGGTCGTACCTTCATTTTCATTGAAGTCTAAAAAGTCTTTGATTTCTTTCTTTATTTCTTCCTTGACCAGGGTGTCATTGAGTAGAGTATTGTTCAGTTTCCATGTGTATGTGGGCTTTCTGTAGTTCTTCTTGCTATTGAAGACCACTTTTACTCCATAGTGATCCGATAGGAGACATGGGATTAGTTCGGTCTTCTTGTATTTGTTGAGGTCTGTCTTGTGACCAATTATATGATCAATTTTTGAGAAGGTACCGTGCGGTGCTGAGAAAAAGGTATACTCTTTTGTTTTAGGATGGAATGTTCTATATATATCTGTTAAATCCAATTGGTCCAAAGCTTCAATTAGTTTCACTGTGTCCCTGTTTAGTTTCTGCTTTCCTGATCGGTCCATTGAGGAGAGTGGAGTGTTGAAGTCACCTACAATCATTGTGTTAGGTGCGATGTGTGCTTTAAGCTTTAGTAAAGTTTCTTTTACGAATGAGGGTGCCCTTGCATTTGGTGCATAGATGTTCAGTATTGAGAATTCTTCTTGGTGGATTTTCCCTTTGACAAGCAGGAAGTGACCTTCTGTGTCTCTTTTGATGACTTTAGGTTGAAAGTCGATTTTATCTGATATTAGAATGGCTACTCCAGCTTGTTTCCTGGGACCATTTGCTTGTAGAACTGTCTTCCAGCCTTTTACTCTAAGGAGGTGTTTGTCTTTGACACTGAGATGTGTTTCCTGTATGCAGCAAAATGTAGGGTCCTGTTTCCGTATCCAGTCTGTTAGTCTGTGTCTTTTGATTGGGGAATTGAGTCCATTGATATTAAGAGATATTAAGGAATAGTAATTATTACTTCCTGACATTTTGGGAATTGTTATTATTATTTGTATTTGAGTGGTTCTCTTCTTTTGGGTTGGATGAGATGGGGTTTCTATCTTGTTTCTTCTGGGGTGTTGTTTCCCCCCTTGTGTTGGTATTTTTCCCCTATTATCCTTTGTAGGGCTGGGTTTGTAGATAAGTATCTTGCAAATTTGGTTTTGTTGTGGAATATCTTGGTTTCCCCATCTATGGCAATTGAGAGTTTCGCTGGGTATAGTAGTCTTGGCTGAAGTTTGTGTTCTCTTAGGGTCTGCATAAGGTCTGCCCAGGATCTTCTAGCTTTCATGGTCTCAGGTGAGAAGTCTGGTGTAATTCTGATAGGTCTTCCTTTATATGTTACTTGTCCTTTTTCTCTTACTGCCTTTAATATTCTTTCTTTGTTTAGTACATTTGGGGTTTTGACTATTATGTGACGGGAAGTATTTCTGTTCTGGTCCAGTCTATTTGGGGTTCTATAGGCTTCTTGTATATTCATGGGCATCTCTCTCTTTAGGTTGGGGAAATTTTCTTCCATAATTTTGTAGAAGATATTTGCTGGCCCTTTAAGTTGTAGATCTTCATTCTCAAACCATCCGGTGGAAAAAAGATAGCCTTTTCAACAAATGGTGCTGGTTCAACTGGAGGTCAACATGCAGAAGAATGCGAATTGACCCACTCTTATCTCCTTGTACTAAGATCAACTCCAAGTGGATCAAGGACCTCCACATAAAACCAGACACACTGAAACTATTAGAAAAGAAACTTGGGAAGACCCTGGAGGACTTGGGCACAGGGGAAAAGTTCCTGAACAGAACACCAATAGCTTATGCTCTAAGATCAAGAATCGACAAATGGGACCTCATAAAATTACAAAGTTTCTGCAAAGCAAAGGACACTGTCAGAAGGACAAAACGGCAACCAACAAAGTGGGAAAAGATCTTCACCAACCCCACATCCGACAGAGGGCTAATATCCAATATATACAAAGAACTCAAGAAGTTAGACCGCAAAGAACCAAATAACCCTATCAAAAAATGGGGCACAGAGCTAAACAAAGAATTCTCACCAGAAGAAATTCGGATGTCCGAGAAACACCTTAAAAGATGTTCAACATCATTAGTCATTAGGGAAATGCAAATCAAAACAACCCTGAGATTCCACCTCACACCAGTCAGAATGGCTAAGATTAAAAACTCAAGAGACAACAAGTGCTGGCGAGGATGTGGAGAAAGAGGAACACTCCTCCACTGTTGGTGGGATTGCAAAATGGTAAAACCGCTCTGGAAATCAGTTTGGCGGTTCCTCAGAAAATTGGGCATGTTACTTCCAGAGGACCCTGGCATACCACTCCTGGGCATATACCCAGAGGATTCCCCTGCATGCAATAAGGACACATGCTCCACTATGTTTATAGCAGCCTTGTTTATAATAGCCAGAAATTGGAAGCAGCCCAAATATCCCTCAAAGGAGGAATGGATACAAAAAATGTGGTATATTTATACAATGGAATACTACACAGCAATTAAAAATAATGAATTCATGCAATTTGTAGGTAAATGGTTAGACCTGGAAAATATCATCCTGAGTGAATTAACCCAATCACAAAAGAATGCACCTGAAATGCAATCACTGATAAGTGGATATTAATGAGCCCAGAAGCCCTAAATACTCAAGACACAAATAGCAAGTCAAATGATTCCCAAGAAGAAGAAAGGAGAGGACCCTGGGCCTGTAAAGATTGCTTCCAGTTTAGTAAAGAAACCGAGGGGGGAGGGGGAATTATTGGGGAACAGATGGGGGGAGAGGAACTATGGGAACTATGGTGGGTGGGAACTGGGAAAGGGGAAAGCCTTTGGAATGTAAACATAGAATATAGAAAATAAAATTAAAAAAAAAATAATCTCTATTCCTTAATATCTCTTAACATCAATGGACTCAATTCCACAATAAAAAGACATAGCCTAACAGATTGGATACAGAAACAGGACCCTACATTTTGCTGCTTACAGGAAACACACCTCAGAGTCAAAGACAAACACTACCTTAGAGTAAAAGGATGGAAGACAATTTTGCAAGCTAATGGGCACAGGAAGCAAGCTGGAATAGCCATTTTAATATCAGATAAAATTGACTTTCAACCCAAAGTCATCAAAAGAGACACAGAAGGTCACTTCTTGCTAGTCAAAGGAAGAATCTACCAAGAACAACTCAGAATTCTAAACATCTATGCTCCACATGTAAGGGCACCCTCATTAGTAAAAGAAACTTTACTAAAGCTCAAAGCAGAGGCTCTGCTCTGCTGGGCTTCCCTGCGACCTCAGGCTGTGCACCGGGGCAGCTGATGGCAGCCAGCTCCTGGGACCCTGGACCAGCGGTAGCGGCGGGCAACCATATTACAACCAGGACACAGCTGGAGAGGCCCAGGTAGACAGATTCCATCGGGGGCTACCGCGTGGGGGGGGATCTATTAGGCTCTCGGTGCCAGGCAGGCCCAGCTCCACCCACTGAAGCTCTACTGGACTTCCCCGCACCCCTCAGGCCATGCACCTAGGCAGCAGGTGGCAGCCAGCTCCCGGGCCCCTGGACCAACGGTAGCAGCAGGCCTCCATATTGCAACAAGGACACAAGTCGAGAGGCCCAGGTAGACAGACCCCATCTGGGGCTACTGGTAAGGGGGGGATCTGCTAGGCTCTTGGTGCCAGGCAGGCCCAGCTCTGCCCGCTGAGGCTCTGCGGGACTTCCCTGCACCCTCAGGCCTTGCACCTAGGCAGCGGGTGGCAGCCAGCTGGTGATCCCTTTGAGCAGCAGTCACGCATACCCACCAGTAGAGAAACAACAGGTGAGCCCAGCCTCACAGGAGATTCAAACACCAGCCAGTGACAACAAGGCCAACTAACACCAGAAATAACCAGATGGCAAAAGGAACCTTAAGCAATATTACAGAGCAGTAGTATTAAAAACTGCATGGTATTGGTTCAGTGACAGGGAGGCGGATCAATGGAATAGGATCAAAGACCCAGAATTGAACTCACACATTTATGGCCAATTGATCTTCGACAAAGGAGCTGAAAACATCCAGTAGAAAAAAAGATAGCCTTTTCAACAAATGGTGCTGGCTCAACTGGATGTCAACATGCAGAAGAATGAGAATTGATCCACTCTTATCTCCTTGCACTAAGCTCAACTCCAAGTGGATCAAGGACCTCCACATAAAACCAGACACACTAAAACTAATAGAAAAGAAACTGGGGAAGACCCTTGAGGACATTGGCTCAGCGGAAAAAGACCTGAACAGAACACCAATTGCTTATGCTCTAAGAGCAAGAATAGACAAATGGGACCTCATAAAATTACAACTTTTCTATAAGGCAAAAGACACTGTCAAAAGGATAAATCGGCAACCAACAAATTGGGAAAAGATCTTCACCAACCCCACATCCGACAGAGGGCTAATATCCAAGGTATACAAAAAACTCAAGAAGTTAGACCCCAGAAAACCAAATAACTCTATCCAAAAATGGGGTACAGAGCTAATCAGAGACTTTTCACCTGAAGAAATTCGGATGGCTGAGAAACACCTTAAAAAATGTTCAACATCATTAGTCATTAGGGAAATGCAAATCAAAACAACCCTGAGATTTCACCTCACACCAGTCAGAAAGGCTAAGATTAAAAACTCAGAAGACATCAGGTGTTGGCGAGGATGTGGAAAAAGAGGAACACTCCTCCACTGCGGGTGGGAATGCAAGCTGATACAACCACTTTGGAAATCAGTCTGGTGGTTCCTCAGAAAACTGGATGTGAAGCTTCCAAAGGACCCAGCCATACCACTCATGGGAATATACCCAGAAGATTCCCCAGAATGCAATAAGGATACATGCTCCACTATGTTCATAGCAGCCTTATATATAATAGCCAGAAGCTGGAAAGAACCCAGATGTCCCTCAACAGAGGAATGGATACCAAAAAATGTGGTATATATACACAGTGGAGTACTATTCAGCCATTAGAAACAATGAATTCATGAAATTCTTAGAGAAATGGATGGAGCTGGAGAATATCATACTAAGTGAGGTAACCCAGTCTCAAAAGAATACCCATGGTATGCAGTCACTGATAAGTGGATATTAGCCTAGAATCTTGGGACACCAAAGACACAATTCACATACCAAATGATGTCTGACCAGAAGAAAGTAATGGACACTAATGCTGGAAAGGATCAACGTATCAGTGTAGAGGAATACCAGAACATGGAAGTGTGAAGGGGTGGAAGAGGGAGCAGGGGGAGGGAAAATGGCATGTGGGACCTTAGGGGGTGGAGAAACAAAAAAAAGGGAAATGAAATGTAAATATAGAATATATCCAGTAAACAAACAAACAAACAAACAAAAAACCTGAACTATCTTTGTCATCACTACTGGAGCTAGCTTATAACATAAAATTGAATTGTTCTAATAGTGATAGAATTCCTAACTCTGAAAACCTGCTGAATTCTAATAAAGAGTTTTCTTTGTGACATTTTTCATACGACTTACAATAATGTTATGGATAATACAATTTTAAATCAACAACATTCATCATTCCTATGATTTTGAACCATTGTACTCCAATGAGAATGATAAGACCTTGGTCAGGTGAACCAACATTACAAGATGAGTATTTTGTCCTACAGTTTATCATGACCAGGGAGAAGTAGTTTAAGGAGATAGATTTAGATGTTTGATCTGGTTCATAGATCAATATGGGATCATGGGATACAATGGACCAGTTAGGATCATTGTTACTTGACATTTTCTGGGAAAATATCAGTAAGTGTACACTTAATTTTGTCACAATTCACTGAGAATAAAGCAAAGATTCAACAAAAGTAAAAGATGAGTCAATGAGTTTACTGGTATTAATTATAGAAGTATGAATGAGGTATTGATTGCAGGGAAATAGATGATTAACAGATATCAGCATCACAAAAAGCCCTTCTCAGCATAGATCATAATCATGGAGCTCCCTGTAAAACTTGCCTAGACCTTATCAGGCTGAAGAATCTTTTCTTCTCAGTACCTATTGCTGATTGTACTGGTTTTGTGATCTACTCTGCTTTCTATTGGTCTAGAAAACAATAATCAAATGCAACTTGGAGAAGAAAGTATTACAGGTGTGAACTCAGGAAACTGACTGCAGGAACATGAAGGAAGAACAAGCCATGGAGAAGAAAAACTGCTTTCTGCCTTGTTCATTTACTTTTCTTTATATAGTGTAGGTCGTGAGCCTTGGAATGAGGCCAATGTAGTGTTTTGGCCCCTCTTTTCTATCAGTCATTAAAATCCTGTGCAAACCTATGTATAAACAAATATAATACAGGAAAATTTTTCATAGAAAGTCTCCCTCTCTAGCTGAGTCCAGCTTAAAGAAAGAATGACCAACATATTTGGACAAGAAATTGACTATTTCATGGATTTTTTGAGTCTTCCCAGTTTTCTATATCCCTAGGCTCTTTACAGAGCCTACTGCAAGGATATGGTTCAATTTGGAGGTCATTACTCTAACACACTTGCTATGAGAACAAAGGCTTTTTGTTAACATCTAATTTTTTATGTATTTACTTAGAATTTTCATTAGAACAACATATAGATATAGCTGCAATAAAAAATTATATCAGAGTACATAGTAACATAGATAGTAAAAGTAAATAAATCTAAAATAATATAACATTTGAGAGCTAGGGTAATTTAGAATTTGGTAAAGAAACAATGAATTCATGTCTATTTGGGGAGAAAGCCTTCCTTTCATAGGCCATTAGTGTCTTTTGTAGAATGTATATAAAATGCAAGAACAATTACAACTTTTCTGATTTCTGTCTAAATGTTTGATATAGGGTTATACAAACAATGTTTCTACCAAAACATTAAGTAAACAAATCAACATAATTTACAGTACATTAAGATATCTGAACTCATATTTCAACTAAATGTAAATTTTAGTTCTCTTGGTTCTTGGTGACCTAACTTTGGTTTCCATTTATTTTGTTTTGTTTTGTTTTGTTTTTGTTTTGTTTTGTTTGTTTTGTTTTGTTTTCAGATATGAGTTTTAGTTTTCATTTGGAAAGGATTGTTGAGTTATGCAAGGCTATATGTTTTTATGTTGTGGGATGCATGTAATGCTTTGCACAGGAAGAACACCTATAACCTGTTTTGCAAAGCTTTGCCTTCCTTCAGTTCTTGCATATAACTTCCTACAAGTTTGCTCTCAGATGGCTAAGTGGCTCCTAGTGAAGTTTAGCTGATGTGACATTGAAGAAACTCATGGAATAATTGGATAGGAACCTCATTAATCATTGGTGGATGTGATAGCATGATGGAGCTAATAACATCTCAAATTAGAATGCAGAATGTCTTAGGTTCCACAAAAGCTTGAAACTCAGTGATTTTGATTCATTTAGATTGAGAGGAGAAATATACTTGGCAAAGAGAGTGAGGCTTTCTCAGGTCATTTGTGAAAATGACTTTTTAATGATGGTGTGTAGCAGAATTTTCCCTGTCCTATCACTTTAAATATAAATACAAGAAGCTGGTGATCGGACAGGGAAAAGGGAGGCAAAATGAAAAGTTTCAGAGAAGGAATGGAGAGAGGAAGGAAGATGGAGGAGGAAAAGGATGATCGAGGTTCCACAAAGCTTTAAATAGCCACAGGTAGTTATCATTATCTTATAAGGGAGGGATAATTACAGGAGAATTTTCTTATCTAGGTGGGCAATTTATATCATCAATTTTCTCGTAAATTAATTTTTGGGCATCTTGAGAATTGAGAATTTATTGATACATAAATCTGACTGATTAATTATAAGCATCTAGAGTTTTGATTTACTGGGTTAAGGGGGAATTGTCATTACAAAGCACAGGGGTTAGATGGTTGAGAAGGTACAGGCAGCTCTGAGGCAGGAGAATTGGGACTGGGAATATCACTGCCAGGGTATGACCTAGAGGCAGAGAAACTGGTACAAAAGGCTTTCACATTTTAGTATTCAGCAAACACAGAAGCATAAATACAGCACACTTTGCAGCTTTTGGATCAAAACCAGCGATAGGACTAGAATTACTTAAAAGAAATGAATAGAAAAATGGAAGATTTACTTTTAAATATGCTCATTTCCTAGCTGTACATAATTAGTTAACAACAAAGATTTGCAAAGATCAGAACTTGCCCTTTTTACATTTGCTAAATTTTATTTTTCTGTAAATTCTTATTCACAATATAGCATTTACTGCTGTAATATATTATAAAACAAGACATGGTGGTTTCTAAGAAGAATTAAAAGGAAAGTAAGCTATTTTATTATTTTATGTAGGCAAAAAGCTGTGTCAGAGAGATAGCACACATAGTATTTCAATGTAATTCAATGTCTGATGTATTAAGAAAAGAGGTTTTGGAAAACCACAGATAACAAATTAACAAGATGGAGCTGCCAGATGAATCACTGGGTAAGAGCTCCCCCCCTTTTTTTTCTTTATGGGATATTTTATTTACTTACCTTTCAAATGTTATCCCCTTTTCCATTTTCCCCACTGGAAATCCCCTATTCCATTACACCTCCCTTTGCTTCTATGAGGGTGCTCCCTCACCGTCCTACTCGCTCCTACCTTCCCGCCCTGGCATTCCCCTACACTGGGGCAATGAGCCTACACAGAACAAAAACCCTCTCCTCCCTTTGATTCCCAACAAGGCCAATCTCTGCTACATATGCAGCTGGATCCAGAAAACACCAAGAGCACCTTTTCTACACTGAAGGCTAAATGTGTAGTTTTGAATCACATTTATGCAACAGTCCATGCTTCTTCCCTATCTTCCTCACTCTTCATCCCATGATGAAAGTTGACATTTTGAGAATGATAATATTCAGCAGTAGCATTAAGATAGGAGAACAGCCATGTCATCTCCACTGGTACTGTCAGGAATGAAGCAGCAAGCTACCAGGAGAAGGCAAGGCAATGTTCCTAGTGGGGAATCCACAGTCCTTTCAGGTCTCCTCTCTGGTTACCCAAGCACCTTTTGGTAAAACACTGAGTAAAGTGGTCCATGAGTCTATCTTTCTCTTTGGGGGCCTGTGTGCCAGGCAGAGGGGAAAGGAATAGCCTAGAATGGTAGGGACCTAGTCTGAGTTGGAGTGAATGCTAAGAGTACAGATGACCTACAGGAGAGCAAGCCTTCCTATGGACTTGTAGGTATAGCACATTATGGTGATGGCCATCCCCACAGTGATCCTTAGTGAAGGCATGATCCTTGCTTGTTTGTAATAGTTTATTTGATGGTAGATATGAATGTATATAACTTGTTTTTGGTGAGTGAGAATGCTCACTTCAACAGCTCATATATTTCAACAGAAATGATAAAGAGATGGTTATACCCCTGTCCAAGCATGACATTCACATTCTAGAAGCATTTCATATTTTCACTATGACCAAGTAAGAAAACAACATCAACAATAACAAAAAAAATATGGGCCAATATTTCTGATGAACATAGAGTAAAAATGTTCAATAATGTATTTGCAAGACAATACTTGTATATATAAATAAGATTATCAACTCTGTCCCAGTTGGCTTTATCTGTGTGTAGTGGCTATTTCTGGTTGTCAACTTGACTATATCTGGAATGAACTACAATCTAGAATTGGAAGGCTCAGCTAATCTGGAGGCTCAGAGATGTAAGTTTCTGACCTTGATCTTGGCGTGGAAATTTTGAAGTGTAGTGGCTATGAATTCCAGAAGATTAAGACAAGGAAATCTCCAAGTTCAAGATCATCTGAAATTAAAGGCATGAAGACCCATACCTTTAATCTGGATGACACCCTCTACTAGAGACATATATAAGGACATTGGAAGAAGGATGACTCACTCTTCCTTGCCTGCTTGCCTTGTGGGATTGAGCAACTGCTAGATCCTTGAACTTCCATCCACAGCTGCTTCGGACCATTGTTGGGGAGTTGGACTACAGGCTGTAAGTCATCGACAAATTCCCTAACTCTATAGAGACTGCCCATATGTTTTGTGACTGTAGAGAACCCAGACTACTATACTGTGAAACACAAAGATGGTTCAACATACTCAAGAAGATAAATATAATAACCAAATAAAGAAGAAAACAGCATGATTATGTGAATGGATGGTGAAATATGACTCTGATAAAAGTCAGTATGCCTAAATGGTCAATGTCTTAGAGAATACAGGAGTAGAGGGAACACATAGCCTAACTATGAAAAAAACGCATAGCCATCATGATCCTAATTGGAGAAAAACTTGCAGCCATTCACTGAAGTTAGGAAAAATGCAGTGATGTCCACTATCTCTGCGTCTGAGAAGCACTAACTGCAGGAATAAACCAAGAGAAGGAAATAAGATGGATGCAAAACTGGAAAGAAGGAAGTCAAACTGTCCACATTTACACATGGAATCAGAGAGCTCAAAAAGTCTCCCAGAACACTTCTAGAAATGATTAATTCATCAATGTGGCAGGATACAGAAACAACTAACACAAATCAATAAATTTTCTATATATTACATATATATCCCATATACAGAAAAATAGATCATGGTCACATACCCATTTATAATAATCTCAATATCAAATAATTTAAAATAAAGCTAACCAAGGAACTGAAGAACCTCTGTTATAAAAACCTCAGTATTTTGAAGAAAGAGATAAAGGAGACATGATATATCTCTGTATGTATATGGAATGGCATCCATGTTTATAGTTAGTAGAATTAATATTGTAAGAATGACTTTTCTACTAAATGCTCTCTACAGATTCTGTGCAATCTCAATCAAAATCTCCATCTCATCTCACAGGAAAGTATCCCTTAAAATTCATATGGGACCAAAAAAAGAGCCTAGGTAGATAAAACAATTCTAAGAACAACAAATAATAATTCTGGAGAAATTACTTTACAAAGCTATAGTATAAACAAAACAAAATAAATCAACAATAACAACAAAACCAAAAACCTAAATTTACCACCACCACCACCACCACCAACAACAACAACAACAAGAAAACATAATGGCTGAGCAAACTACTCTAATGTCAGCTTGACATACAAACTTGAGCTATCCCAAAGAAGAACTTTACCTAATGAAATTCCTCCATAAGATCTGACTTTAAAATATATCCTCAATAAATGATTGATTTTTTAAGGACAAAGCCAATTGTGGGTCTTCATATTTCTGAGCTGGTGGTCCTGATTTCTATAAGCAAGCCAGTAAGAAGCTCCCTTCATGGTCTCTGCATCAGCTACATGTTCCTCAAAGGTTTAGGTTCCTGTTCTGACTTCCTCTGATAATGAACTGTGAGGTGAAAATATGAGACAAATGAACCCTTTCTTCTCCAACTTGATTCTTGGTAAAATTGTTTTGTCACAGCAATATAAACCCTAATACTATGGCCCAAAAGTAGACATGTAGAGCAATGGAATAAATGCAAATTGCTAACATATAAAGACAAAGTATTAGCCACTATCAAGTTTGATAACTTCGCAAAGTTGGAAAAATGTATGCCAGAAAAAGTATCCTCACATGCTGCTGGAAAGACTGGATGTTCACATGCAGAATAATTAAAATAGGCTTATATTTACCAAATTATACAAAATTAACTACAGATGGATCCAAGACATAAATGAAAAACCTAAAAAAATGATATTGGTAGAAAAAAACATTGAGAGTAACATATATGTTACAGCTTTAGGGAATGCAGAACGTATAATGAACTCAAAATAAAGTCAACTAAACAAACAACACATTTTAAAAAATTAACTGGATGGAAGGACAATGTAGCTAAGACTCATTATAATAATGTTCATAAGCCTAGAAATTAGTAAAATGAATTTCAAAACAACTTTGAGGTTTTTATCTTATTTCAGTTGGAATGACAAAGATGAAAACAACCAACCAACAACTGTTGGAGAAAAGTAGAAAAAGAGAACAGTCATTCATTGTTAGTGGAACTGTAAAAGGATATAGCCCCTCTAGATGTATTAACTACATAAACTACCTAACAGGTACACACACACACACATACACACACACACACACACACACACACACACATGCATACACACCCACAAACACATACACACATACACATGCATACACACCCACAAACAAACACACACACACACACACACACATACACACACACACAATTTCCATATGTAATGATAACTCCCTCCAAAATCCAAAGTCATCTAACAAAAACTCCAACAGCATGCAGTAGAACTTCTCTTTTAAGATGGTGGTCACTGTTTGAGAAACTGTCACAGCATTATAGGCTATCACAATATCTCTTGGTTGTCTCCTAGTAGTGGAAGGTATGTCCTTAACACCATGTACTTCATATACAAAGTTAAGGGACTCCTGATCTGGGAATGACTTATAACCCTCTTCCCTGAGAACTGGCTTTCATGATATGAGAAGTCATCATGCAGTCTTCCAAAGGAACACAGCAATCCAGTCCTACCCAGTCATGACACATCTGAACCATAGTAAGAACCAGAATTGCACAATAATTCTAAAGGTTAGTGACACACATATAGCTCTCTAATTGGACTTAAGACCTACTCATCAAAAGGGGAAACATATCTAGTACAGGAAACTTAGACACTTACCCAGAGTTAGGAAAGTATTGGAAACTGGGGTAGAACCTACAAGTATCATTTAAGCATCCAGAATAATCCCTAACTACATGCTCAATATTTGTCTCTATATTCAGACATAAATATAGTCCTCACTCCATATTAAGGAAATTTCTTTTTGTAACAAATGAACATTACAGATAAACAACCAATTAAATTGCAGTGTTGTAGAGCTAAGTTACAGTAGCTACAGCTACAAGATAATTCCATGATGAGGATTATTGAAAGAGGAGCAGAATGATTGTAAGAATCAGAGGAAGAGGAAGTATACCCTGAGATTGTGATTCCTAGAAATGTCACCACAAAATTTCACCAACAAGACTGCTTAAACATGTGCAAAACAAGCACCACAACAATAAACAGGCTAAAGTGAATGTAGAAATATCAGAGGTCTCAACCCTACAAATGAAACTACAGGAAGCAAAGAAAATATGAGAGTGGAATAAATATTCTTCCAAACTGGCAAGGTTCATACAAAGACAGAACTAGACAATGCTTACCAGTACAATATGGCAGAGAAAGCTAAGATGCTGCTGCCTGGCCACTCACAAAGAGAAATTTATTAGCCACTGCACAATTGAAATAAACATTTCTGTAAGTAGTGAAGATATAATGCCATCAGTCATCATTCTTCGCATAACGTTGCAGGAAAAATGTGTTATTTTATGAAGAAATAAAAAACAACAACAGAAGCAACCACAGCAACAACAAATGATAAAGCATAAGCAGCTTTCCCTGTAATGTCCTGGGAATGGAATCCCTAGTTTATAACTATCTGGTCACTCTACCACTGAACCAAGTCCTACACCTCAAAATATCAAAATACAGACTTTATTAAATGAGTAGCATATGTATTTTCATTCACAGAGATCAAACAGCAAAGTAAAAGAAAAGACAAATCAAAAAAAAAACTCACTTCAGTGGCTAAAAATACTAGTTCTTCATTCATGAAGACTTGAGTTCTAAGCTCAGCTCTCATGAGGGAAATTCAAAATTACCTGCAACTCTAACACAAAGAGATCCAACACCAAAAACCATGAACTGTCCTGTGTAACTATCTACCCACACATATATGGCTATATATTTTCATAGAGACACTCACAAAGATTTATGTAAATCTAATAGGTCAAAGTAACATGATTATAATTGCATACAAACAAACAAACACACACATACACATGCACACACACATACTGAATAATCCTAAAATCTTTCTTCTAATGTTATTCTAATACTCAACATCCAATTATTCAAAAAAGTAAATCAATAACCATGTAATAAAAAAGTATTTAATTTTAATTTTACCAAAAAGATTTTTCAGCTAAAATGATCCTGTCTTCATGCTGAGGTTTGATTTTTAGAGAACATAGAATACATTAGAACCTAGAAGATAGAATTGCATTCCTCTCTATGTCTGTAAAAGCCTGACATTGTGGGCATTAGGACAGTTGTTACTGATTTCCCCTGGAGAAGATAGAAAATATAGCTGAGTGATTCAATTTCCAGTACTGCTCATGGGAACTCCTGACCAAAGATCAGAATAATTTCCTTATATAATTTTACAACATCCAAGCAATTCATGTGCAGAGAATGCTAGCTTCAGGCCTTATCTTTTCCTATTCCTTAGTGAGCTCTTCAATTTCCATATCTCATTTTATACAGGCATCATCTCATGGCAGTTACAAGGTGCTCATCTTATGCTTCTATGCCTGAGTATATACATATCACCAACAATTGACTGTATACAGTATTTTCTAAATAATATTGTGTCAGAATAATGTTTTCAAAATAATATTTTATTTTTTAAAATAATATTTTCTGAAGTAACATTTCTTTTGTTGTGATTCTTCCTGAGGTGTGTATGAGTTTGTGTGAGTGTGTGTGGGTATGTCTGTCTGTGACTGTGTCTGTGTCTGTGTCTATGTCTGTGTCTGTGTTTAGTTACCTACTCCAAATTCTGTAATTCAGCTTTGACTTTATGGAACTTATAGTATCCTATAACAAAGGAAGGAAGTCAAGTTTTTAAAAGCCTACTGATAACACCATTTAAGAAATTCCCTTGGAAAAGTAAAATACAGTTTGAGTGTCATAGCTCTTTATACATATGAGAATTTAACATTTATGAATAACAATCATAATAGGGAGAAATCAATTGCTGTGCATAATTAAGGACCTGAATCAAGATTCCTAGACTCCTTGTAAACCCAATACAAAAGTATATGTCTTTCAGCTTGGTGGTATTTTAAGGCAAATGATGAAGACTGAAAAAATACCTGGAAGCTTGTATGACAGCTGGCCTGGTAGCTGCATTGGGTAAAAGGGTGAACACCGAAGGTGAGAATACCCAAACATATTCTTTGATCTTCACATACATGGAGTAACACACATTTCAAACATATACATGAACATGAATATGTGTGCACATACAGACATGCAAAAAATGAAAAATAATGTTTTCTTTTGTTTTTGGATATCAAACTTTCTGCAGTAAAAGACTAGGAGAAATAATTTCAGTCATCTCCAAGGAACAAGACCATCAATGAAAGCTATGAGTGGAGATAATAGTAAAATCCTCACTCCTGTTGCAGCAAATAACTATATCAGGTATTCAAAACCATTATCTTTTGCAATTGTCATTTAGTGTTTTCCTCCCAGCCATGGTCATATTACAATAAAAAATGGACTGGTTTTACAATGAGTGGCCTCTTGGAACTTCCAGGCAACCAAGACCAGGATGCATTTCTGAGTTGATAATGTGCTCTGTTCCTCCAGTTTGATTTCTGTTCTATGCCAAATCACCTTGACAAAAGTTAACCTAAGTCATTCACTTAGTGGAATATACTCAGGAACTCAATGCAAACAATCACTTCATACCAAAAAGCAGAAAATATATGCATATGCATATATTTATATTCAGTAACTTGTACTCAGCTCAAATTCACCACTTTTATTTATATAAGTTACCCCTGAATAGGAAATGTTATTGCTCATATTGTATTATGTGGCCAAATATCAATTAACCTAAGACAATACCCAACAAATTCATGCCAAATCAACATAGACATTCCCAAATTTACTCTTTCCAAGAGATTCTATGTTTTGTTAATTTTACAAAACCTAAATGAGGAGAAACGTTTATCCATTCTGAAACCAATAGTGAAATTTGACCCCCTTCAAAGTGTAAATATAGGGCAGGTCTTCAAGCTTTGATTAATATATAGGATAAAAAAATAACCTAAAACTGATCTAGAGGTCTACAGCATAGAATGTTACACCGTGAAGTTGCTCATTATCATGTTTCACTGGCATGTTTATTTTCTCCTTTGAATTTATCTGAATACATTCTGCCTGGTTTATCATAAAGTCTTATCAGATGCAGTTATTGAGTCTTGGTTTTCTCAGCCTTAATATCAGGAGTTAAAGGAACCATGTCCATATAAATTTTTCTGTCATGCATATTTATTTGTTTGACAACTGAAAAAGAGACAAAGACATCTATGGAACTCTTGCATTTAGCACATATTTTTCTTGGCCTTGAGGTTTTCCAACTGACCTTGTTTATAGCAGAATAGGACAGCCAGATCTAGAATTGAGTAAATATACCTTAATTATTTGTGTGGAAATGCCAATCAACTGTTCTGAATGGAGAGAACAATGAAATAGTTTTAAAGAAAAAAATAACAGAAGAAAGGAGTGGTGCTTGTTCCTAGGGAGGAGGGATATTTTAGTTCAAAGAAGCTTATATTTAAATTTTAATCTATAAAGAACAGAAAATACTATGTTAATTTATGTTGCCTTAAATAGAAATTACTTATTCATCAGATTAAAGTATCAGCTTATATTTGACCAAATATTTTCCATAAATTATTTTAAGCACCTTTTTAATGCTTTCATTCTATCTTCTCAAACTATGACCCTTTTCAAAACAACATCGTATATGTAGTTGATAAAGTTCCAAAATGGTACCAGGGGTTTTTCAGTGTTAAACTCAGTACAGGGTATGAACTAAGGAGAGCAAACTCTTTCTTGTAGAACATTGACTTTCTCATTGTGTCTTACTCATATTCATTGTTTGAAAACAAATTCTTTAAGTAGGTTCATTACCAACTAAATTGTGCTCACCCAAATTTTATATGGTGAAATACTTTGTATATACTTAATGCTTATATGTATTAAATAGATTTTGAATAAATTTTCCTTCTACTCATCAATACCTTGATACACGTTCTCCTTCCTACACACTTCACATTCTACCCATATTTCTTTGTGTGTGTGTGTGTGTGTGTGTGTGTGTGTGTGTGTGTGTATGTTTATGTTAATATGTGAAGAAGACAGTGTTCTATAGCACCCTACCCATCCTTTGGATCTATTTGCAATCTTTCTGACCTCTACTGTGTGATGTTTCACACACATTGGAACAGATGATATAGAAGGCTTAATTGGCTTGAACACTCAGTAGTTACATATTCCCAAAATTCTGATCAACTGCGAGTCTCTGCATGAACTGCAACCTTCTACAAAATGAGATCCAGGATGAGAGTAGTGTTAGTATGTGCATAGCAACACACATATTTATGTGACTCTTTGTACTTTCAGCAATATAGTTATTATAAGATAAGATCTAATCTCAAAAGAGTAGTTCTGAGAAGAGGAACATACAAGGGAACATTGGCTTCTCTCTCCATCCCATTATTCATGTTCTTTTTCAGCCTACACAGTAAGAATAGGTTCTGTGAAGTGAGAAATAAAAAAACAAAAACAAAACAACTCTTTCAGAACCCAACCCTGACGCTGACCTTTCCATCAGAAAACAATTGACGCTGGTGTTAAGGTCTACCCCATGCACATTTGAGATGGCAGTCATATAAAAACAATAAGATATCATGATTGGTATAGTTACCATAACCCATCAAAGTTCAATGGACTACTATGGGCTTTTCTTGACCTGATTGTTACTATATACACTTATTTAATGAAGAACCTTAACTTTGACCAGAATTAAAATGCTCAAGAAGTTGTAGAACTCAAGAGACATACTAAATCCTAATTTTTCACATTGAGCATGTATGGGAACCACAAAGCTTTCAGAAAATTTCAGTCAGCTGGACTTTACTCATTCTCCTCCAAGACTGACCATGACTGGGCTAAGAGTATAAGATTATAGAAGTTTCTCAATTGGTGCAGCTGTTGTCTAATACTTGAAGTTTAAGAACTGGTGATATGTCCTTGTGTTTTCTTCCTGTTCATATTTTTCTATGAATTTTGAACTAAGAAATTTTCAAACATAGCTGACCTGACAGCAGCATTTACTTGCAAATCATACCTGGCTTGTGAACAACCCTACTTAGAGATCCCAAAAACACTCTTACCACAATAAATCTTCATCTGAAATAAACTCTGTCCTAAAATTACCACTTACAACTTTCTCTCCTATCATCTCTCTATGTGAGGGTGTGTCATTCATCTTCCTTAAAAGTTTTGTTCTTAATCTTAGCCATTCTGACTGGTGTGAGGTGGAATCTCAGGGTTGTTTTGATTTGCATTTCCCTGATGACTAATGATGTTGAACATCTCTTAAGGTGTTTCTTGGCCATCCGAATTTCTTCTGGTGAAAATTCTTTGTTTATCTCTGTACCCCATTTTTTTTTTTTTTTGGTTTTTTGAGACAGGGTTTCTCGGTGTAGTCCTGGCTGTCCACACTCAGTAGACCAGGCTGGCCTCGAACTCAGAAATCCGCCTGCCTCTGCCTCCCAAGTGCTGGGATTACAGGCGTGCTCCACCACGCCCGGCTGCCTGTACCCCATTTTTGATAGGGTTATTTGGATCTTTGCGGTCTAACTTTTTGATTTCTTTGTATATACTGGATATTAGCCCTCTGTCAGATGTGGGGTTGGTGAAGATCTTTTCCCACTTTGTTGGTTGCCGTTTTGTCCTTCTGACAGTGTCCTTTGCCTTGCAGAAACTTTGTAATTTTATGAGGTCTCATTTGTCAATTATTGATCTTAGTGCATAAGCTATTGGTGTTCTGTTAAGGAACTTTCCCCCTGTGCCCATGTTCTCCAGGGTCTTCCCAAGTTTCTTTTCTAATAGTTTCAGTGTGTCTGGTTTTATGTGGAGGTCCTTGACCCACTTGGAGTTGATCTTAGTACAAGGAGATAAGAATGGGTCGATTCGCATTCTTCTGCATGTTGACCTCCAGTTGAACCAGCCCCATTTGTTGAAAAGGCTATCTTTATTCCACTGGATGTTTGTGGCTCCTTTATCAAAGATCAAGTGACCATAAGTCTGTGGGTTAATTTCTGCATCTTCAATCCTATTCCATTGACCCACTTGCCTGTTGCTGTACCAAAACCATGCAGTTTTTTAACACAATTGCTCTGTAGTACTGTTTGAGGTCAGGGATATTTATTCCCCCAGAAGTCCTTTTATTGTTGAGAATAGCTTTAGCTATCCTGGGTTTTTTGTTGCTCCAGATAAATTTGAGAATTGCTCTTTCTAGATCTATGAAGAATTGAGTTGAGATTTTGATGGGGATCGCGTTGAATCTGTAGATTGCTTTTGGCAAGATGGCCATTTTTTTACTATTTTGATCCTGCCAATCCAGGAGCAAGAAATATTTTTCCATCTTCTGAGGTCTTCTTCGATTTCTTTCTTCAAGGACTTGAAGTTCCTGTCATACAGATCTTTCACTTGTTTGGTTAGAGTTATGCCAAGGTACTTTATGTTGTTTGTGGCTATTGTGAAGGGTGTTATTTCCCTAACTTGTTTCTCAGCCTGCTTGTCCTTTGAGTACAAGAACTGCTACTGATTTGCTTGAGTTAATTGTATAACCAGCCACTTTGCTGAAGTTGTTTATCAGCTGTAGAAGTTCTCTGGTAAAGTTTTTTGGGTCACTTAAGTAAACTATCATATCATCTGCAAACAATGATAGTTTGACTTCTTCCTTTCCAATTTATATCCCTTTGACTTCCTTATGTTGTCTAATTGTTCTCGGTAGAACTTCAAGTACTATATTGAAAAGATATGGAGAGAGAGGGCAGCCTTGTCTAGTCCCTGATTTTAGTGGGATTGCTTCAAGGTTCTCTCCATTTATTTTGATGTTGGCTACTGGTTTGCTGTAGATTGCTTTTACTATGCTTAGGTATGGGCCTTGAGTTCCTGCTCTTTCCAAGACTTTCAGCATGAAAGGATTTTGAATTTTGTCGAATGCTTTTTCAGCATCTAATCGGATGACCATGTGATATTTTTTTTAGTTTGTTTATATAGTGGATTACATTGATGGATTTCTGTATATTGAGCCATCCCTGCATCCCTGGGATGAAGCTTACTTGATTATGGTGAATGATCGTTTTGATGTGCTCTTGGATTCGGTTGGGAAGAATTTTATTTAGTATTTTTGCATCAATATTCATAAGAGAAATTGGCCTGTAGTTCTCTTTCTTTGTTGGATCTTTTTGTGGTTTAGACAACAAGTGCTGGTGAGGATGTGGAGAAAGAGGAACACTCCTCCACTGTTGGTGGGATTGCAAAATGGTAAAACCACTCTGGAAATCAGTTTGGCGGTTCCTCTGAAAATTGGGTATGACACTTCCAGAGGTCCCTGGCATATCACTCCTAAGCATATACCCAGAGGATTCCCCTGCATACAATAAAGACACATGCTCCACTATGTTTATAACAGCCTTGTTTATAATAGCCAGAAATTGGAAGGAGCCCAAATATCCCTCAAAGGAGGAATGGATACAAAAAACGTCGTATATTTATACAATGGAATACTACTCAGCAATTAAAATAATGAATTCATGCAATTTGTAGGTAAATGGTTAGACCTGGAAAATATCATCCTGAGTGAGTTAACCCAATCACAAAAGAATACACATGAAATGCAATCACTGATAAGTGGATCTTAATGAGCCCAGAAGCCCTAAATACTCAAGGCACAATTAGCAAGTCAAATGATTCCCAAGAAGAAGAAAGGCAAGGACCCTGGGCCTGTAAAGATTGGATCCAGTTTTATAGACCCAGAACAGAGAAATCATGGAGGGGGGAAATGATGGGGGAATATTTGGGTGGGGAGAGGAATTATCGGATGTATGGTGGAGGGGAACTGGGAAAGGGGAAAGCCTTTAGAATGTAAACATAGAATATAGAAAATAAAAACTAAAAAAAAAAAAGGCGTTCCAGCTAATAAAAGTTGTATAGCTAAAAAAAAAAAGTTTTTGTTCCTGTATGGTGGTTTTCTGGTTTTCTTACTTACTGTGTGTGAACAAACTTTTGCTTATTTGCCCTTTAGAGCTGTGAGACTATGGCAGAATTAATAACAGGCTTTTGCAAGTTGCTAGAGACTCTGGACAATGTGATTTTATCACTGAATTCTAGAGTGGTTTGACATTGCTTACCACACACACATTTCTAAATATATAACAGAGCTGTTTTAGCCAAGAGACCCTACTATACTGTACTTATATCATTTATCTCTCCCTTTCCTCCTCAGGCACCCCACTCAAATCCTTCCCTCTTTCTTTCTTAAAGAAATATAATCTTCCATATCATTAATGTGGCTTACACTGATCAACACAAGCAACACTAACAAAGTGTGTGTATGTGTTTGTGTGTCCATGTGTGTGTGCATATGTGTGCATGTGTGTGTATGTTGTTGTTGTTTTAAGACTAAACATTTTGTATTAATTAATCAACTAGAGTGACTCATCTTAATGGAAGACTAATTCCCCCTCTCCATGCAGTCATTAATTTTCTGTATTTATTCTTCTTGGCATGTGGTCCTATGAGATTTCACCTATTCTCATTTCCATTTCAACTTTTATTGCCATTGATCATGTTTTGTTTAGTCAGCCATATTTATAAGATTTCATGCTTGCAACTTATTTGCAATACATAAGAGACACAATCTCACAGCAGCTGTCCACAACCTTGGGCTCTTATTACCTTTCCATCCTCCTTTCCATGATGGTATGCGAGCCTTAAATGTAAGTGTAGTGTTGCATATCTATCTGTCAGTTGTAACTAGGCACCTTGTACTAGTTATTTGAATTGTAACTAGTCATGGTTTCTGTAATGGACTCTGCTGCTAAAAGAAATTCCCTTTTGTGAGTGGTAAGAACTACACATATCTGTGGACATAAGGATAATTATTCAGAATACAGTTTGCAATTATACTTGTCTATTATATTGTCAAGAATAGGTTCTCCCTTAAGTTTAATGGTCCCACCATAAAAAGGTTGTTTCCTGGTTCTATGGTAGCAGGTAAGGATTTCTTGCTACTAAGCAGACCTTATGTAAAATATATTTATTTATATTTTAAGGTCTGCTACTGATTTGCTTGAGTTAATTGTATAACCAGCCACTTTGCTGAAGTTGTTTATCAGCTGTAGAAGTTCTCTGGTAAAGTTTTTTGGGTCACTTAAGTAAACTATCATATCATCTGCAAACAATGATAGTTTGACTTCTTCCTTTCCAATTTATATCCCTTTGACTTCCTTATGTTGTCTAATTGTTCTCGGTAGAACTTCAAGTACTATATTGAAAAGATATGGAGAGAGAGGGCAGCCTTGTCTAGTCCCTGATTTTAGTGGGATTGCTTCAAGGTTCTCTCCATTTATTTTGATGTTGGCTACTGGTTTGCTGTAGATTGCTTTTACTATGCTTAGGTATGGGCCTTGAGTTCCTGCTCTTTCCAAGACTTTCAGCATGAAAGGATTTTGAATTTTGTCGAATGCTTTTTCAGCATCTAATCGGATGACCATGTGATATTTTTTTTAGTTTGTTTATATAGTGGATTACATTGATGGATTTCTGTATATTGAGCCATCCCTGCATCCCTGGGATGAAGCTTACTTGATTATGGTGAATGATCGTTTTGATGTGCTCTTGGATTCGGTTGGGAAGAATTTTATTTAGTATTTTTGCATCAATATTCATAAGAGAAATTGGCCTGTAGTTCTCTTTCTTTGTTGGATCTTTTTGTGGTTTAGACAACAAGTGCTGGTGAGGATGTGGAGAAAGAGGAACACTCCTCCACTGTTGGTGGGATTGCAAAATGGTAAAACCACTCTGGAAATCAGTTTGGCGGTTCCTCTGAAAATTGGGTATGACACTTCCAGAGGTCCCTGGCATATCACTCCTAAGCATATACCCAGAGGATTCCCCTGCATACAATAAAGACACATGCTCCACTATGTTTATAACAGCCTTGTTTATAATAGCCAGAAATTGGAAGGAGCCCAAATATCCCTCAAAGGAGGAATGGATACAAAAAACGTCGTATATTTATACAATGGAATACTACTCAGCAATTAAAATAATGAATTCATGCAATTTGTAGGTAAATGGTTAGACCTGGAAAATATCATCCTGAGTGAGTTAACCCAATCACAAAAGAATACACATGAAATGCAATCACTGATAAGTGGATATTAATGAGCCCAGAAGCCCTAAATACTCAAGGCACAATTAGCAAGTCAAATGATTCCCAAGAAGAAGAAAGGCAAGGACCCTGGGCCTGTAAAGATTGGATCCAGTTTTATAGACCCAGAACAGAGAAATCATGGAGGGGGGAAATGATGGGGGAATATTTGGGTGGGGAGAGGAATTATCGGATGTATGGTGGAGGGGAACTGGGAAAGGGGAAAGCCTTTAGAATGTAAACATAGAATATAGAAAATAAAAACTAAAAAAAAAAAAGGCGTTCCAGCTAATAAAAGTTGTATAGCTAAAAAAAAAAAAAAAAAAAAAAAAAAAAGTTTTTGTTCCTGTATGGTGGTTTTCTGGTTTTCTTACTTACTGTGTGTGAACAAACTTTTGCTTATTTGCCCTTTAGAGCTGTGAGACTATGGCAGAATTAATAACAGGCTTTTGCAAGTTGCTAGAGACTCTGGACAATGTGATTTTATCACTGAATTCTAGAGTGGTTTGACATTGCTTACCACACACACATTTCAAAATATATAACAGAGCTGTTTTAGCCAAGAGACCCTACTATACTGTACTTATATCATTTATCTCTCCCTTTCCTCCTCAGGCACCCCACTCAAATCCTTCCCTCTTTCTTTCTTAAATATAATCTTCCATATCATTAATGTGGCTTACACTGATCAACACAAGCAACACTAACAAAGTGTGTGTATGTGTTTGTGTGTCCATGTGTGTGTGCATATGTGTGCATGTGTGTGTATGTTGTTGTTGTTTTAAGACTAAACATTTTGTATTAATTAATCAACTAGAGTGACTCATCTTAATGGAAGACTAATTCCCCCTCTCCATGCAGTCATTAATTTTCTGTATTTATTCTTCTTGGCATGTGGTCCTATGAGATTTCACCTATTCTCATTTCCATTTCAACTTTTATTGCCATTGATCATGTTTTGTTTAGTCAGCCATATTTATAAGATTTCATGCTTGCAACTTATTTGCAATACATAAGAGACACAATCTCACAGCAGCTGTCCACAACCTTGGGCTCTTATTACCTTTCCATCCTCCTTTCCATGATGGTATGCGAGCCTTAAATGTAAGTGTAGTGTTGCATATCTATCTGTCAGTTGTAACTAGGCACCTTGTACTAGTTATTTGAATTGTAACTAGTCATGGTTTCTGTAATGGACTCTGCTGCTAAAAGAAATTCCCTTTTGTGAGTGGTAAGAACTACACATATCTGTGGACATAAGGATAATTATTCAGAATACAGTTTGCAATTATACTTGTCTATTATATTGTCAAGAATAGGTTCTCCCTTAAGTTTAATGGTCCCACCATAAAAAGGTTGTTTCCTGGTTCTATGGTAGCAGGTAAGGATTTCTTGCTACTAAGCAGACCTTATGTAAAATATACAACTCTTAATCCTATTATTGCAGTGCTGTGGATATCCTGCTATGCTGGCCATTACTGAGGTGCATAAGTATTATGCTTTGAGCAGACTATTGGTTATTTTTCTACTTCAATTGCTTACATAACACCTTCAGTATTCTGAATGGATTCCTAGAGAGGACTCTTCCAAGAACTATGCAGCTTGATTCTTCCAAGTCTTGTGACTGAATTGTGCCAAGTATTCAAAAGTAAGGCCTAATGTTTAAGATCTGGAAAGAAAGAAATGGCATTATCAATATCCTATACTGTTTTTCTTGGAGGCGGGGTGTCTGTTGAATTTTCCTGACCATCAATTCAAAAGAAAGTTTCCTCTGTCTGTTATTGAGAATTCTGTTAGCTGTTTATGGCTCTTAGAGAGAACATCATAATTTCAAATGGTTCATGTTAATTACATATGAACATAAACACACAGATAGACAGACAGAAAAGCAGAGACACAGAGAGTGACAGAGAAGAGAGACAATAAAATACAGAGAGGGAGACAGAGACAAAGAAATTTTAGATAAGTATAAAATAGTAAGTTCCACTATGGATTTTTCAGTCCTCCTTAATATGATTTATTCTTCTTTCTCTCACTTCTTTATTGCTCTTTTTCTCTACTGCCCAGTTAAATACATCACCTTTTCACCCATTCTCAATTTTTTTTTATGCTTTGGGGATATTTATTTATTTTTTTTTCAAAAAAAATTTTTAATTGGATATATTCTATATTTACATTTCATTTCCCTTTTTTGTTTCCCCACCCCCCCTAAGGTCCCACATGCCCTTTTCCCTCCACCTGCTCCCTCATCCACCCCTTCCCACTTCCCTGTTCTGATATTCCCCTACACTGATGCTTTGATCCTTTCCAGCATTAGTGTCCATTACTTTCTTCTGGTCAGACATCATTTGGTATGTGAATTGTTTCTTTGGTGTCCCAAGATTCTAGGCTAACATCCACTTATCAGTGACTGCATACCATGGGTATTCTTTTGAGACTGGGTTACCTCACTTAGTATGATGTTCTCCAGCTCCATCCATTTCTCTAAGAATTTCATGAATTCATTGTCTCTAATGGCTGAATAGTATTCCATTGTGTATATATACCACATTTTTTGGTATCCATTCCTCTGTTGAGGGACATCTGGGTTCTTTCCAGCTTCTGGCTATTATAAATAAGGCTGCTATGAACATAGTGGAGCATGTATCCTTATTGCATGCTCGGGAATCTTCTGGGTATATTCCCATGAGTGGTATGGCTGGGTCCTCCGGAAGTATCATGTCCAGTTTTCTGAGGAACTGCCAGACTGATTTCCAGAGTGGTTGTATCAGCTTGCAGTCCTACCAGCAGTGGAAGAGTGTTCCTCTTTCTCCACATCCTCGCCAACACCTGATGTCTTCTGAGTTTTTAATCCTACCCATTCTGACAGGTGTGAGGTGAAATCTCAGGTTTGTTTTGATTTGCATTTCTCAAATGACTAATGATGTTGAACATTTTTTAAGGTGTTTCTCAGCCATCCAAATTTCTTCAGGTGAAAAGTCTTTGTTTAGCTCTGTATCCCATTTTTGGATAGGGTTATTTGGTTTTCTGGAGTCTAACTTTTTGAGTTCTTTGTATACATTGGATATTAGCCCTCTGTCAGATGTGGGGTTGATGAAGATCTTTTCCCAGTTTGCTGGTTGCCAATTTGTCCTTTTGACAGTGTCTTTTGCCTTACAGAAATTTTGTAATTTTATGAGGTCCCATTCTCACTTACATATAATCTATACACTAATATTTTCCTCTCAATAACTCATTCTTTCCCTACTCAATGTTTTCAAAATTTTCTAAGGTAATTCTGATTATATATATATATATATATATATATATATATATATATATATGTGTGTGTGTGTGTGTGTGTGTGTGTGTGTGTGTGTGTGTGTTTGTGTGTGTGTGTGTGTGTGTGTGTGTGAATTTTGGGGGTCATGTATTACAGGTGGGAGGGAACATGGTTCTGTATCTTCCTAGCATTAGGTCCTTCACTCAGTATGAGAGCATAGCCTGTTCCTTTTCTCTTTCCATTCTAATAACTTGCCTAGACCTTTCAACTCAGAAAGATATGTGTCTGAATTTGTTTTATAGCTATACTCCCACACACATTTTAATTAGGCAGGTTTCTGCTGTTTGTGTAGACACCTGGTGTACAACATTCACTGGTATACAATATTTTCTTGTATAACCACTTGTCCCTATTTATAGGGAAGGTAGTTGTTCAGTTACTGCTGTCATTGCTTTATTTTTTATTTTATTACTCAGTGCCAAGAAGAGTGAATTTCATACATTTCCAGCTCAGTAAGGAAAGGATCCTTCCCTAACTTGTGCCCTCCATAACCAGCAAGAAACTTTAGTGTTGGAAGAGTTTACAACTCCTTGGCTCTTTTTCTATAGCCACATTCAGGAGGATACCCATCTTAGTATATTAGTTTATTTATCATTACTGTGTTCATCAGTATATGTAAGAAAATCAACTTAAGGAAGGACAAACTTACTTTGAGAAGGTATAATCCTTTAAGATAGGGAAATCATGGTGGGAAATTTCTAGGCAGCTGGTCATGTTGTATCTGTAGTCAAGATGCAGAGAGAGATAAATACGAGTGCTCAGTTTGTTATCTTAACTACTAACTTACTCTCATATATGGCAGGAAGAAGAATCCAATCAATAAGAAGTAATTCAAGAACACATCAAGCTGATTTTATACACAAAGACCCAGAAAGACAGGCAAAATCATGCATAGATATACACATACAGACACAGACACAGATATATGCAAGCATACATGCTCACACACAGAGACACCAACACAAAATACACACATACACATACACACAGACCCAGACACACACAACACATCACACACACACACACATACACACACACACACACACACACATACACACACACACACACACACGTTGTGTGTGTGTGTATATATATATATATATATATATATATATGTGTGTGTGTGTATGTGTGTATATATATATGTATATATATATGTACATATATATATACACAGAATATGGGTCAGTTTCCTTGTGGCCTCTCTGCATTGTAGTTAAGCTTTGAGGTAATAAATATCTCTTTAATTTCAGAAACTATCTCAGAAAGAAAGACCACCTTAATACTTTTATTAAAATCTAGTTACTGTAGTAATGCTTTAAAACACATTTAAAATAATTACATCCCAATTTCAAAATTATACATGAATTCATACATATTTATTTCAAATACTGCAGCTTGTATTTGAGACTAGTTTAAGAGAACAGATAATTATCTGTATACAAATCTGATTTTTCTCCTGAATAAGCCTGTTAATATTAGATAATTAAAATTGATGTTAATTATATATCATTATTTTATTAACTTCATGGTTAGGGAGAAAAAGGCATATAAAATAAATTATTCAGCATGCAGTTAGAAATCTCTTACTCATACTCTTGAGAAACCCTATCTTCCTTGAAATATTGGAGCTTACTAAATTGTCTCTAATAATAGCACACTGAATTGGTATTAGGTGGTTTTGCCCTTCTTTCCTGAGGGTACAAATGGAAATTATCTCTGTAAATTCAGTACACTATATTTTTGTAAAAATATAATTTCCCTTCTATGTATCTCTATTATGTTTATCTCTTTTTCATCCCCCCAAATATTTAGAATGAAACACCTCAATCCTATTTTCATGTCAATTTTTGTTACATGTTCTTGATACCATGAGATTGACCTTGACTCATTTAACCACAATTCACACTAAAAAGTTTTAATTGTTAGATGGATAAAAGCTCATAATATCTTCATGGTTATAGTGATATGCAGGTATAAGGTACGAAAGTAGAAAAGTTGTGACCATGGATTCACCCTTGCAATGCCCATGGGATATCTTTCTACAGGTTCTTGTAATCCACTTTTCCCCAAGTAGTAATAAAGTTTTCACCCATCGTTGTGAGCATCACAAGTGTCATATAATACAGTGAATACTTTTTGTTCTTAAAATTTGTTAACTATTAGTTTGCAAGTACTTTATAAAACTGCCCCAGGTTTTAGCTCCTTGAAGAAATGATAATCGCTTGGTTTTTACCTTACCTCTTAGGGCTAGGGCAGAACTTGAAACTTGTTAGTAGTTTATTTTTTATGTTTTGACTATTAGTAGGAATGCTACAGAATAGCCATACTCATTTATTTTATTTAATGGTGAATGGGGAAAATATTTTGAAGCTTTTGGAGTGCAGAAGTAGGAAATAGACAATGCTGAGGCTGACTTACATAGTTTGCCATGGCGTAACAAATATTTGTAATATTTAAGGATATTATACAATAATTAATTATACTTGGTTCCCAGATAGAGTTGTGTTTATACACTGGACATTCCTTAAAGTGTGACTGCGAGAAAATGATGGAATCAGAACATACTTAAATTTAGAATATATTACATTCATGTCCTCACATTATTAGAAGCCCAGATTTTCTTTTTAATGGAATCTGTCAAAATGTATAATTTAATCATTTTTTCCTGACAATTAGATACTTGAAGTTTTAATAAACATACTTGCCCAACTCAACGAAACATTTGAAATGGGCCATGATGGTCTTAAGGAACTAGCAATATGTCAAGCAGCCCTATAATAGTGTTGGTTTATTTTTCCAATAGTTTTATATAACTAATATCTAATAAACTATGTATCTGTCATGTATACACATGAATATATATGAACATATGTATATATTCATGAAATCCTGGCCACAGTCAAAGCACCTAATATATCCATCACTTCATAAAGTTTTCTTTGGTTTATTATTGTTGGGTTTTGGTTGTTTTGTTTTACCCTAAGCTTATCAAGGGTTCCACTTGTTTACATTACAACCATGTACTCAGTCTTTTTGACTTTAGGCACAATGTTATTAAAATGATCTCTAGAATTAATTCATGTACTACAACTAGACCAAATAAGAAAATTATCTCTCACCCATCTTCTTCCACAATACCTAATAAATACTTACAGATATATACAAAATGTTAAAGCTGTGTAGCAGACATATAATGTTCTGACCAAGGATCCATGAAACGGTAGTTCAAAATCACTCTCTAAATGAGTCAAACAGAATGGAAATGGGAAACATCTTTTGTAGACTAGACTCAAGTTTGATACTTTGACTTTCAATTCTTACTACTTCTCTACTATCTCTCCCAACAAAATCTTTAGCCCTAAAGTTTGTGTGAATCCTTAATCACTGACCCAGTATAAAATAAAACACACAAAAGAAAAATTGTGTTATTTGACATTTGTATAATGACTGTCAATGGTCTTCAGTCTCATCATTCCTGTTTCTTAGTCCCCCAAATCTCCAGTTGAAATTCTGTTCAACTTGTTTCCCTCCCGTTTTCATGCCTTCATCTTGTATGTGACTCATAGGGTGTGATTGGAATTCTTGTCAGACATGGGTGGGAGGTTATTTAAGCAAAGGAAATATAGTGGTCATTACTTCAGGGAATAAAATGACACCCCCCATAATTACATATTTTATAATCATCCTTCATGGAGGGCTGGGGCCTTGTGACCCTCCTCACTTGAAAATGTGTATGCTAATGCTCCTGACTTATGCAGGTTTTATGCAGTTAACCAAAGCTTCATTGACTCCATGATTGCAGTGGCCAGGGGATATTTTTGTCTGAACACCTGCCTATCCTCTATTTCTTACATCCCTTCAACCCCTGAAGCACAATATTCCTTTTGTTCTCTTGTGATCTTCTGTCACTTATTTCTGAAATGTTGTCTAATTAGGTGCTTACCCACATAAAACTTTTAAAATGTTATTTTAGGTTTGCTGGAATTTTAAGTTACTATTTATAAGTTAAATGAAACAAACCAAAATTATTATTTTGGGTATGTGATCCTACATATTTTAACAAATATATAGGCAGGACTTGCATCATTACATTTAGGGTACAGAGAACTATGACTCCACAAAGGCTTGCATGCTGTCTCGAATCTTAACTCCTATCTCTCACAGCACTAATGTACTCTATTTTATTCTGACTTGACTTTTATTTGACAATGATGAATGGGATCTTATAATGTAAAACCATTAAGACTGGGTTCCTTCACACAGTATAATGCTCCTGAAATTGTCTTTCAAGAGCATCCAAGTTAGTCCTCAAAGTGGCAACAGAATATTCTGTATTCCTTTACATTTTGCTCTGAAAAAACATTTTATTCTACAGAATTTCTGCAGTTTGTTTATCCATTCACCTACAGAAGTACATTAGGTGATCTCCAGTTTGGACAGATGTGAATGAAACTGCTATATAGGGATTGATCTGGCTTGAAATTGGCTCAACTTAGAATTGTTCAACTATACCAATATTCAGAGGTAATACTCAATCAGCAAACCTGAACCTCAATTCAGAATTGGGATCACTTCCAGCCAGTTGTCTTAGTTAGGGTTTCCATTTCTGTGAAAAGACAGCATGACCAAGGCAACATGTATAAAAAACAACATTTAATTGGGGCTGACTTTCAGGTTCTGAGGCTTAGTTCATTCTTAGCATGGATAGAAACATGACAGCATCTAGGCAGGCATGGTACTGGAGGACCTAAGGTTTCTATATCTTGTTCCAAGGGCAAGCAGTAGACTATCTTCCAGGCAGCTAGGAGAAGAGTCTCAATGACCTTCCCTATAGTGATACACTTTCTCCAACAATGCCATACCTTCTAATAGTGCCACTGCCTGGGCCAAGAATATTCAAATATATGAGGCTACAGGGGTGAGACCTATTCAACCCACTAAAGGTGATTTGGTCCTTTCTTAAGATTCTTGGAAGTTTTCTTGTAGAAGGTATACCTTCTGATCTGTACCTAACAAGCCCAGTCTGGCTAGAGAAACATACTTTTCCTTGGTGACTCAACAATGGAAATAGTCATGGAGATAGAGTCAATGCCTGCATCTTCCCTGGCTTTCCAAATAAATCTTTTTCTTACCCAAACAACTGGTCTTCCAGTGGCTATTTTTGTTCATGCTTAATTTCATTGCTTTTCTTTTTAAATTGCATTTATCTACTTGTTTATTTATCTCGATATGTGAATGTCTATGTCTAAATATGTGCTTATGTCAGAGAACAGCATTTAAAATTTAAGTTTATGTGTGTATTTGTATGTGTCTGTGTGTAAGGGTATACACACATGTTTAAAAATGAAAATATGAAAATCATTCAAATATATCCATGTACTTTATAATGGAAGAAAATGTGGTGTATCTATACAACAGAATACTATTAAGCTATTAAAAAGAAAGACATCATGAAATTTGCAGGCAAATGGATGCAACTTTAGAATTTCAACACATAACCAGAATTATTTGTATCACAGAAATCTAGCATAACTCTCTCCTGGGAGGCTTTACACAGCTGCAGATAGAAATAGATGCAGAAACCTATGGCCAAATATCAGGTAGGACTTGAGGAGCCTTGTGGAAGAGTTATGGGTAGAAATGAGTGACCCAGAGTGTCAAGGACACCACAAGAAGATGTACAGAGTCAATTAACCTTGCCCCATGGGGGTTCACAGAGACTGACCACTAACCAAAGAGCGTGCAAGGCCAGTACCTAGTCCCCATGCTACATTTGTAACACGTGTACTGCTTAGTCATCATGAGGGTCCCCTAACAATTGAAGTGGGGGCTGTGTCTGAATTTTCTGCCAACTGTTGGATCCCCTTTTGATACCTGAACTGATCTGGCTTCAGTGAAAGAGGAAGTGTTAGTCCCACTGATAATAGCTATCCAAGGGTGTGGTGGTACTAAAGGGGCTTTCCTTCTCTCTGAGAAGAACAGAGGGTGATGAGGGAAAGATGGGACAGTGAGAAAAGAAATGGATGCAATTTGCTTGTAATGTAAATAAAATAAATTATGAATAACTAAAAATAGAGAACTTCAACAATTTTTCATTTATGGACTTGCACAAATTTTAACTTAAATTCATAAGATAATGTGCAGAACCTACTAAAAAGATATTCACCATTTAATTTTCAAAATTTCTTAATGTTTAATGAAAGTATATATGATCCAGTCCATATTGTAAGTTTACAATGATTCCTGAGATATCTTCTCAAACTTACATAGGATTTATAAGAATATTCTTATATATTCACGGAATATACAGAGACAGGGTGGGAAGATATATTAGTTTCTTGCAGGGATTGTTTTTCAGTTTTTAAGTTTGTTTCATTGCGAACAAGTTTGGTTCTTCTTTGTCTATAAGTTCAACTCAGCCATCAACACAGTTTGTTTACACCATCCTGCTCATTAATAAATCTGTTTCTATATTTTGCTCAGCCCTCAACCCTGGCTCTACTCTGGGATCACCTGGTAAGTTCTTCTTCCTTTCTCTTCATTTTCCTTCTACTACAGACTCTATGTCAGTTGTTAGTTGTTGTATGTTGATAACAGGACCTATTGTAGGCTTGGAGATTTTCAAGTGAACATCCATCTGTAGAGAGGAAGGAACAGCACTAGGGAGCTGTAAAATAGGAAGGAGGTACAGGAAAAGGAGGAAAACCCACTGTCTCTATCAACCTGAGAGCATAGCCATAAAACGTATGCTCACATAAAGAATGTCACAGACATGCCACAAATACAATGAACACAGAATTTTCAAGTCCCTAATATAAACTGCAATAAGTAGAAAAAAATTGGGATGTGAGTGGATCCTGTTGGTTATTGATCTGAAATTATTTGAATGCATTTCCCTGTGTTTTAATAAGGTTTTCCTCCATATGTATAATAAGATACAGCTGAATTCCTCTGACCTACCTAGTGTCTAGAGACAACTTATTATTGTGTTTTAATATGATCCCAAAATATGGTACTCTGACCTTTTGCGCTAGAAAAATATTATAAAAAAACATGTATTTCTAGTCTTCTCCTTAAGTTCCCCCAGCAAACTGAAATATTCACCATCCTTGATACATTTTCTTTTTTTAGAGTGTGTATAAAATCTGTGATGCAGGGTTTGAGAAGATAGCTCAGTTGAAAAGTAGTGACTGTAGAACCATGAGAATCAGCTTTCAGGTATCCTGTGCACAAATGCCAGATATAAAAGTGGGAGCCTGTAATTCCAAAGCTGATGTGCAGAGATTCAGATACCATGTTCACAAGTGCCCAGTAAAACAGTGTGTGCCTGCATTGCACATATTTCAGGAAGTGGCGACAGAGATTGGTTAATATCAGGAGTCACTGACCTCTGTCTAGTCAACTGGTAAGGTTCAAGTTCTATAAGATAACTCCAAAGTCAAACTCTAGGTTCTATTGCTGTGAAGAGTCACAATGACTAAGGCAATTTATAAAGAAACCTATCACTGGGGGGTTAGATTACCATTTTGAAGGATCCTTCAAATGACCATAAGTTCCGGAGCACCGTGGCAGGCAAGCAAACATTGTACCTGGACAGTAGTTATTTCATTATTCACAGTAAGCAGACAAAAAGAGAGGGAGATGAGTCCTTGTGTCAGGTTGTGAAACATCAAGGCTCACTCCAGTGATATATTTTGTCAAAGAAGGCTATACCACTTAATTCTTAAACAGTTTGCCAGCTAAAGACCAAACACCCGGTCATATTTGGGGCATTCTTATTCAAATCACTACACTCTGTTTTTCAAAAGCACATGCTCACATGCATACTCATTCATACACATTCCATATATACTTGAACTGACACATGTGACTACTCCCATACAATACACATACAGATACACAAGAAATCTTTTATAATCAGGGATGCTAAATATATAGGAAAGTAAATGACTTGGCATTGTGATGCTGGCATATTTCTCTTTGTAGGATGATGTCTATCCATGCTTGCAAGCAAAGTTTTGGGAGACTGTGTATGCTCAGACACCCTTTGTTTACTGTGAAAGTCCAATGATTAAATTTACATGATATGCTGCCTCTACTCCAGAGCAGAGCAGACTCTCTTCTCGGGCTATATCAGTTCTTAGTGCTCAGCCATTTTCTTTAAACTTTCCTACAAAGCTCCCTCTTCATTATTCCATTCTAGAGTGTGTATTTAAGCTATAAGTATCATCTGATTCATTCTAGGTGTTTCATATTTTATTTTTTCCTGTAGATATGTGTGTTTTAAATAAGTTTATACTTTAGATCTTCTTAATATACCATTTTCCCCTTTCATTCTATCAAATCTTCAAAGGACATATAAGAGCTTAACCTGATACAGGGTGCCTACAACTATACTAGGAAAACAAAGATGAGGGAGATCACAGGGTTTACTTTTTTTTGTTTGTTTGTTCATTTTATTTTATATTTTTTATTGGTTATCTTATATATTTACATGTCAAATATTGTCTCCATTCCAGGTTTTCCCTCCACAAAGTCCCTATTCCTCTTTCCCTTCCACCAGCCTCTATAATAATGGTCCCCCACTCACCCACCCTCTCCTGCGGCATCAACGTAGCATCTTTTTATGATGGGGCATAAAGTCTCCACAGGAACAATGGCCTCCCACCTCATGGATACCAGATAAGGCAACCCTCTATTACATAAGCATCTGGAGCCATGGGTCCTTCCATGTGAACTTTTTGGTTGGTATTTTAATCCCTGGGAGCTCTGGGGTGTCTGGTTGGCTGATTTCATTGTTCTTCCTATAGCATAGCAATACCCGTCAGCATCTTCAGTCCTTCTATCTTTTCCACTAATGTCCCTTTGTTCAGTCATGTGGTTGGCTGCAAGCATCGACATTTGTATTGGTCAGGCTCTGGCAGAACCTTTCAGGGGACAGTAATACCAGGCTCCTGTCATCAAGTACTTCTTGGGATCAGCAATAATTGTCTAGATTTGGTGTCTGTTGATAGGGGATGGATCCTTGGGATAGGTCTCTGGATGGCCTTTGTTCAGTATTTTCTCTACACTTAGTCCCTATATTTCCTTTAGACATGAACAATTATGGGTTAAAATTTTTGAGATGGGTTTTTAGTCCTGTCTTTCAAATGGGACCCATGACTATCCTCTGGATATGGTCTCTGCAGGTTCTAACTCTCTTTTGAGTAATGTCATATCTGTTGTGTCCTGGGAACCTCGTAATTCTCTAACATGTGAGACTTTCTAATGACTACCAGCAGTTCCCCATCTCCCACTGTTATATACCTCCTTTCAGTTTCCTGATACTCTGTACTTCTCCTACATCTCCTCCCAGACCTGATCCTACCCCTCATTCCCCCCCTTCCATCTCCCTCCCAGGTCCCTCCCTCTCTTAACTCCTGTTCCCCTTTCTAAATAGGACTGAATCATCCATTCTTTGGTCTTCCTTCTTAAACTTTGTATGCTTTGTGAGTTATATAATGGGTATTCTCGGCATTTGGGCTAATATGCAGTTGTAAGTATTCCATGTGTTCTTTTGTGATTGCGTTGCCTCCCTCACAATAATATTTTCTAGTTCCATCCATTTGCCTTTGAATTTCATGAAATCATTGTTTTTTTAATAGCTGAGTAGTATCCCATTGTGTAAATGTACCACACTTTCTGTATCCAATCCTCTATTTAGGGACATCTGTGTTATTTCCAGCTTCTGGCTATCATAAATAAGGCTGCTATTAGCATAGTGGAACATGTGTTCTTCTTATACGTTAGAGCATCATTTGGGTATATACCTAGGAGTGGGATTTCTGGGTACTCCTCAGATAGTACTATGTTCAGTTTTCTGAGGAACTGCCAGACTGATATCCAGAGTGATTTTAACAGCTTGCAATCCTACCAGCAATCAAGGAGTGTTCCCCTTTCTCCACTTCCTTGTCAGTATGAACTGTCTCTTGAGTTTTTAATATTAGCCATACTGACTGGTGTGAGGTGGAATGTCAGGGTCATTTTAGTTTGCAGTTCCCTGATGACTAAGGATGTTGAACATTTCTTTCTTTCTTTCTTTGTTTCTTTGTTTCTTTCTTTCTTTGTTTCTTTGTTTCTTTCTTTGTTTCTTTCTTTCTTTCTTTCTTTCCTTCTTTCTTTCTTTCTTTCTTTCTTTCTTTCTATGATTTTATTCCATATATTCTTTATTTATATTTCAAATGATTCCCCCTTTCCTGGATCCCCCCTCCACTAATGTCCCATAAGCCCCCTTCCTTCCCCCATTCCCCAATCAAACCCTTCCCACTCCCCTGTCCTGGTATTACCCTGGACTGCTGCACTGACACTTTCCAGGACAAGGGTTCTCTCCTTCCTTCTTGGGTATCATTTTATATGTGAATTGTTTCTTGGTTATTCTTAGCTTCTGGGCTAATATCCACTTATCAGTTAGTTCATAACATGTGTGTTCTTTTGTGATTGGGTCACCTCACTCAGGATGGTATTTTCCAGATCCACCCACTTTCTTTAAGTGCTTCTTAGCCATTTGAGATTCAGTTGAGAAATCTTTGTTTAGCTCTGTATCCTCTGGAGTCTCCCTTCTTGAGTTCTTTGTATATATTAGATATTAACCCTCTAATGGACTTATGGTTGGAAAAGATCTTTTCCCAATCTGCAGATTGCTCTTTTTTCCTATTGATGGTGTCTGTTGCCTTACAGAAGATTTCATGAGATCCCCTTTTTAAATAGTTGATCTTAGAGTCTGAACTGTTGGTGTTCTGTTCAGAAAAATTTCCCCTGTGATGATATTTTCAAGGCTCTTTCCCATTTTCCTTCTATTAGTTTCACTGTGCCTGGTTTTATGTGAAGGTTATTGACCCACTTGTTCCTGAGCTTTGTACAATACATGAACGCATTCTTCTACATTCAGACTTCCAGTTGAACTAGCACCATTTGTTGAATATGATTTTTGCCCCATTCATGGGAATTGAGAGTTTTGCTGGGTATAGTGGCCTGTGCTGGCCTTTTCTTCTCTTAGGGTCTTTATGGCATCTGCTCAGGATCTTCGGCCTTTTAGAGTCTCTGTTGAGATATCTGTTGTAATTCTGTTACATCTGCCTTCATGTGATACTTGAGGTTTTTCGCTTACTGATTTTAAAATTCTTTCATAGTTCTGAGCATTTTGTGTTTTGATTATAATGTGAGGAATTTCTTTTCTGCTCCTATCTATTTGGATTTCTACAGGCTTTTTGTATGTTCATGGGTATCTTGCTCTTTAAGTTAGGGAAGTTTTCTTCTATAATTTTGTTGAATATGTTTTTTGGCCCTTTGACTTTGAAAAGTTTGCTCTCTTCTATACCTCTTATTCTTAGGTTTAGTGTATTTATTTTGGCCAAAATTTCATGAATGTTTTGGGTGAAGAGCTTTTTGCATTTTGCATTTTCTTTGACTGTTCTTACTGTGTTTTCTATGGTATGATCTCCACTCATGATTATCTCTTCTATCTCTTCTTTTCTGTTGGTGATGCTTGCATCTATGACTCCTGAACTCCTTTCTAGGATTTTCATGTCTAGGAGTGTCTCCCATTTTGATTTCTTTAAGTTTCAATTTTAATTTTAGATCCTAGATAGTTTTCTTCAATTCCTTAACCTATTTGCTTGTATATTTCTGTTTTTCTGAAGGATCTGTGTGTTTCCTTTTTAAGAGCTTCTACTTGTATACAGCTACTCTCCTGTATTTGTTTTAGGGAGCTATTTATGTCTTTCTTAAAGTCCTCTATCATCATTATGAGATGGGATTTTATATAAGAATATTGCTTTTCAGATATGTTGGGGTATCCAGGATCTGCTGTAGTGGGAGAACTTGGTTTTGATGATGCCTAGTAGTATTGGTTTCTGTTGCTTATGTTCTTGTGCTTGACTTTTGCCATTTGGTTTTCTTTTGTATTAGCTAGTCTTGATGTCTCTGACTGGAGCCTGCCCTTCCTGCAAGTCTCTCTTCATGTTCAGAACTCATGGACATCATGCCGTCCCTGTGAGCCTGAATGTGTCAGAACTCCTGGAGGTCAAGCTATCTTTGGGTGTGATTGGGGTATGGAGGGCTCTAGTATAGGGTCTGCTACTGGGTATATGTCTGAATTGGACAGATTGTGTCCCCAGCTTGGTGGGGGTTCCTGCATCCTCTGAGCCCCAGATGATTCACAGTTAGGCCAGATATTGGGATAGTAATGCTGGTCTCACCTGCAAGTTTTGGTGTGTGAGATGTGGGTAAAGCTATTTCTGGGTGTGATTGTTATGAAGGGGGCTGTAGCATAGTCTGCTTCTGGGTGCAGATATAAAGAACAGGCTTTCAAGATTACAAATTTAAATTCCTAGATTATATTGTAACAATAAACAGTAAAGAGATAGCAATGAAGAAGGAATTTGGTAGATAGAAAGGAAGGAATCTTGGTAGTCTTGAATTCATAAGAAAGCCAGCTGAGCATGCCAGAGGAAAGAAGCCAGTAAGTAATATCCCTCCATGGCCCCTGCATCAGATCCTTCTTCCTGACATGCTTGGATTCCAGTACTGACTTCTTTTGGTGATGAATAGAAATGTGGAAGTGTAAAGTGAATAAATCCTTTTCTCTCCTACTTGCTTCATGGTCAAGATGCTTTGTGCAGGAATACAAACCCTGACTGAGACAATTTGTTTTAAATGGAAAAATCTATTCCAAAGTTAATAAAAGACCATGTGCATTTTAAATGTCAAGAATAATCAAAAAGATACTCAAGGAGAGGTCCAATTCCAAAACAGATCAGATCATATTAATTTGGCTGAAGAAGAGTCATAACAATGGTAAATCAAACATTTTTATAATCTTGTGCCATTCTTAGTAAATCCCAGTAGGTGGATTGGAAATACAAGTGATTTATTTCCATCTTTAATCTGAAAGCTAAAACATACCATGTGAATATGTATAGACTAAATTTAGATATAGCAAGTAATTGAGACCAGACTCCTAACATTATCCTTTCTTTGATCAAAGACTATTAATTAAGGTAAAAATTGCCACAGCTAAAGACTGGAGAGATAACCCATGTCTTAAAAGAATGAAGAACAAAATTTGTTTCAAAATCTGCTTTACAAAGCCCAGAATGATACCATTATTCTGAAATGCCAATTTTTGGGAAACAGAGAAAGTCATACTTTGAGACTTATACCTTGACCACCTCAGATGATTCAGCAGGCTCCAGATTCAATGAAAAAGCATGTCTTAATAAAGGAGGGTAGGAGATTATTGTAAAAGATGACAGTAAACGTGACCACATGGACATATATCTATATGTTCACCATTAATTTATTGTTCATCATTAATTGATACATTTTCTCAAGGACACTCATCTTCATGCCTCAGCTTTTCTCTTTATTTATCTCCTGGAGCAGCACTCTCCTTCTGGGCACCAGCAATATGACTCAAAGCTTTTAGCACCACATTAACATATACTTAGGATAATCTGCTGTAAATCTCAGAGCTGTTGTTGATTATACAAATTAAGTTGACACTGACTTAAATCTATTTTTCCTGGCTTACTTTTAATTGGAGGTTAAAAGCCAATGGATTTATCAAGCTCAGTTCCACTGAGATCTGAACAGTTGTTCCTCTATTTAGCACTGTGTGCTGAATTTCTTACTCTCAGACCTGGTATACATTAATAAAAGCAACTTGTATTTTCTACTTCTCTTTATCTTCTTCAATATTGGAAGGAAATTCCCAATAAAAAGTCTGCTTAAAAATATATTTAATATTTCTTTAAAATCTAAAATAACTGAGATAATAAATCTCTAAGGAAGTATTATTTATATTGTGATCTATGTACAAAGGTAATTCAGTGATTTGTATTTATACACACACACACACACACACACACACACACACACACATATATGCAATACATGTACATTAAGTAACAACATTAAGTAAAATATCTATTAAAATAATCTAAGACCATTTTATTAACATTCCCTTAGCTTAAATAATAAATGCCCATCTCTATCTTTCTTTGTTCCAATCTGTGTCTCTATTTGTCTCTTTGTCTTCCTTTCTGTCTGTTTCCTCCCCCCCTTACTCTGTGAACATGTGTGTATATACAAGTAGAAGTTAGAGTATACATTGAGTACATTTACTAAATACCTTTATTAGATGAATCTCTATTTCTTGAAATGGTGTGACCCTGAAATTTGGCACACAGATGCAGTTAGTCTCCCAAAATGGTTCAGGGAACCTCCATTTTCCTCCCCATCAGTGCTAGCCCTTATGATGTGCTTTGCTATAGATGATGGAGACAGAACTCTCCTCTTTATGCTTTCATGGTAACAGGAATGTTGCTTAACGTTGCTGTTAATTTACTGACTTATATTCTCTATGGGATGCAAAAGCGTCTCTCAAGGCTTGTGCCTAGAACTTCACTATTGAGTCTCAGAACCTACCAAACACTGTAGCTATATGTAACTTTAGCTCCATTTTTTCATTTCTGGGGCATATATCCCAGAATTTTCTAGTACTAATACAGGAAAATTTTGCACTGTAGGACAGTGATGAATCAAGGTTTTGTAAGTATAATAACCTCAGGTGATCCTCATGCTATGAATTTATCTGTAGACAGTCAAATCTCCATTTCATCAGTTAAAGAAGCAGGCATTATGTATGTGCATGTGTGTGTGTGTATGTGTGAGCATGTGTGTGTGTGTGTGTGTGTGTGTGTGTGTGTGTGTGTTTGTGTGCTGTCTATATTCATGTGGATTGGAGAGCTTTACCTATATCTGCATATATGTCAGATGTCCACCTTGTGTGACTTCTTCCATTACTGTTCACAGCAGCTGTCTCTAAACACAGAGCTTGGCATTTTTCTTTTTCTTATTTTTTTGGAAGGCAGCTATTTTTCTTCTATTTTTATTAGATATTTTCTTTATTTACTTCCAAATATTATTCCCTTTCCTTGTTTCCCCTTTGAAAACCTCCTATCCCACCCTCCCTCTGCTCACTAACCCACGCACTCTTGCTTCCCTGACCTGGCATTCCTCTACACTGGGGCATCGAGCCTTCACAGGACCAAGGGCCTCTCTTCTCATTGATGTCCAACAAGGCCATCCTCTGCTCCATATGTGGCTGGAGCCATACATCCCTCCATGTGTACACTTTGATGCTGTTTTAGTCCCAGGGAGCTCAGGCCTTTTTCTATAAGTCTAAATAGCAGGCCCTAGATACTCCAACCTCTGCTTTCTTTCCTTGCAGTTCTGACTCACAGGCACGTAGCAAAAGACACAGCCTTCCTATTGGTGCTGGTGGCCCAAATTCAGGTAAAGCACACACTCCCCATTCAACTGTCTTCCCAAGCCCTTGGGATTTATATATAGTATATATGTGTCCTATTAGTAAAAATGTTCAGCACAGGTCATGGTTAAAAACTTAATTTATTATAATATATTTGCCAATAAAACAAAACCACACAGCTAGATTAACATGACAAGTCAAACAATTATTTGCACAAATAAGAGGCTTATACATGTTAAGAAATATCCTTGACAATCTTAAGAAAACCAATCTGAAGTTGTAGAGTTTTATAATTTCAGTGTTATATACATTTTCTATACTTATCAGTTACAAAAATGAATACAGATTTGAACTAGAACAATTACCTTTCTATTATCTTTCAGAGCCCTGTATCTTTATCAGCATTACATTCTTTCTCATTACATATATTGCCAGACTGTGCTCTACTTTCTACACTATGCAAACTTTTACATATTAAAGTATATCTACACATTCATTTGTTTTCATCTACACATCCATTTGTTTCATATATATATATATATATATATATATATATATATATGCTACTTTCTGAGATTGAATGATCTAAGTGCTTTAGATTCTAAGTCCACCCATTTTTCACTTTTATTTAATGCTGAGTGATACTCCATTTGATATATGTGCCAGATATTCATTACATACTCACATATTGATGGACAACTTGGCTGGTTCCCTCTCCTTGCCATAGTGAACAAAACAGAAATAAACATGAAGATGCAGATATCTCTGTGGTATGGAGATTTCTGGGGTCATGACTGGTATTAAGTTAGCTGGGTCATATGGTAGCCTAGTTTAGTTTTTTTCATGAACTCTCCAGCTGATTTCCATATTGCATTCATATTATTTTCATCCAGCAGCAGTCAATAAGGGTTCCTATTTTTCTTTATTACATCCAACATTTGTTGTACAATTTCATAAATATAGCCATGCTGACTGAAGTGAGGCTATGCCAAGGTATGTTTGTTTTTCTCTGATGGCTGGGGGAGATGGAGAAGTTGAAAGTAACGATTGATCATTTGTACCTTTATACAAAAACTCATTCATTAGTCCTTAAGTTGATTGGAATTTTTTCTTATCTTTGTATTTAATTTTTTCCAGGTTTTTTGTAAATTCAAGATGTTATCACCTTGTCTGAAGCAAAGCTGGTACATATTTTCTACATTGTGTGGACTTTTTGTATACTGTGTTTCTGCATTTCTGCAGAAACTATTTTCATGTAGTCATATATGTTGGTATACTCTTGAGGAGTATGTCTACGGTTTTGTCTAAAGTTTCAGTGTTTTGGTTTAACTAAGCTATTTGATTTAGTTTGAAATGATTTTTATCCAAGATCAAAGATAAAAATAAAATTTCATTCCTCTGCAAGTTTATATCCAGTTTTACCTTTAGCATTTGTTGAATAGAGTATCTTTTCCACAGTGTATGTTTTTGTCTCCTTTTTCAAAAATTTAGTGAGCATTGCTTTCTCAGGTTAGATATGTAGATTGATATTACTTAAATTTGGTTTTATTATAGGATACTTTATTTTCTTTCTCTATTGTGATTAAAGGTTTTGATGGGTATGATCTGGGCAGACAGCTGTTAAAATCTCCATTAACAAGGCAGGTGTTATTCTAGTGTATCTTCTTTATATGTTAATTTTTTCTTTTTTTCTTTGAAGCTTTTAATATTCTTTCTGTTCTCTGTCTATTTAGGGCTCTGGTTTTTCTGTGTCAAAGGGGGTTTCTTTTCTGATCATGTATATTTGGTGTTCTGAATGCTTCTAGTACCTTTATGGTATTTACTTATTTAGGTTACAGATTTTTATTCTATACTTATATTGAACAAAATTTCTTTGCCATTGACCTGGATTTCTTCTCCTTCCTTTACCTATTATAGTTTGATTTTGTCTGTTCATAGTGTTTCTGACTTAGATTTCTCAGACGTTTGTGACAATGTATGGTTTATTTTATTTATTTATCTTTTTAGATTTACTATATTATTTTACCAAGATATCCACTTCTTCTACTATGTCTTTAATCCCTGAGTTTGTCTCTTCCAAATCTTGTATTCTACTGGTGGTCTTGGCTCTGGGCTTCCTACTTCAATTTCAAATTTTTTTTATAAGACTTCCCTCAGTTTGGATTTCTTTATTGGTTCTTTTTCCATTTTCTGGTCTTAAATTGTTTTATTCACTTTCTTCCATTGTTTATTTCGCACATATATGATATGGCAAACAAATAATATGACAAATAAATAATATATTATCCTCTATTACTTTAAGTGATTTACCAATTTCCTCTTTAAAGCCTTCTATCATATTAATTGCTGCTATTTTAAGGTTTTTTTTTTCTTGTGATACAGCTATGTTTCGGTAAGCAGGACCTTCTGTGGTAGGGGAGCTGGTCTCTAGTGTGTACATATTTCCCTGGTTGTTGTTGGCTGCATTTTTACACTGGCATCTAGGCATAAAAAAGTATAATTCTTTATGCTGATAAACAGTTTTGTCTTTGTTTAGTGGGTGGTTTGTTTCTTGTTTTGGTTGCCCTCTCTTATCCTTAGGACAGTCTGTTACTTCACAGCAAATTTTTCTGGGATCCAGATAGCTGTGACTACTGAGGGCTCCAGATAAAATGTGTTTCTATATGCTGGGAGCTGACACTGGGGAAGACCCTTGAGGGCATTGGCTCAGGGGGAAAATTCCTGAACATAACACCAATAGCTTATGCTCTAAGATCAAGAATAGACAAATGGGACCTCATAAAATTACAAAGTTTCTGTAAGGCAAAAGACACTGTCAAAAGGACAAATCGGCAACCAACAAATTGGGAAAAGAGCTTCACCAACCCCACATCCTACAGAGGGCTAATATCTAATGGATACAAAGAACTCAATAAGTTAGACCCCAGACAACCAAATAACCCTATCCAAAAATGGGATACAGAGCTAAACAAAGACTTTTCACCTGAAGAAATTCAGATGGCTGAGAAACACCTTAAAAAATGTTCAACATCATTAGTCATTAGAGAATGCAAATCAAAACAACCCTGAGATTTCACCTCAAACCAGTCAGAATAGATAAGATTAAAAACTCAGGAGACATCAGGTATTGGCAAGGTTGTGGAGAAAGGGGAACACTCCTCCACTGCTGGTGGGACTGCAAGTTGGTACAACCACTCTGGAAATCAGTCAGGCGGTTCCTCAGAAAAATGCACATGATACTTCCAGAGGACCCAGCCATACCACTCCTGAGCATATACCCAGATGATTCCCCAGCATGTCATAAGGATACATGCTCCACTATGTTCATAGCAGCCTTACTTATAATAGCCAGAAGCTGGAAAGAACCCAAATGTCCCTCAATGGAGGAATGGATCCAAAAAATGTGGTATATATACACATTGGAGTACTATTCAGCCATTAGAAAAAATGAATTCATGAAAATCTTAGAGAAATGGATGGAGCTGGAGAACATCTTACTAAGTGAGGTAACCCAGTCTCAAAAGAATACCAATGGTATGCAGTCACTGATAAGTGGATATTAGCCTAGACTCTTGGGACACCAAAGACACAATCCACATATCAAATGATGTCTGACAAGAAGGAAGGAGTGGACACTGGTGCTGGAAAGGATCAAAACATCAGTGTAGGGGAATATAAGAACATGGAAGTGGGAAGGGGTGGATGGGGGAACAGAGGGAGGGAAAAGGGCATGTGGGACCTTTGGGGGATGGGGAACTAAAAAAGGGAAATGAAATTTAAATATAAAATATATCCAATAATTTTTTTTAAATGAATGTGGATGAACAGGGGAGGAACAGTAGGATTTTGGAGAATTTGAAGAAGTACTGTATTGAATTTATTATTACCATGGGACTGAGGCTACAGGGTGAAAACAGACTTCAACATGTGATCTGATTTGGGCCTAAGGGTAAGACTGGGGTAAGACTTGTAGTGGAGGGAGGGCAAAGATTTGTAGTTAGCTACTTGCTTCCGTAGAAAGTGTGTAAGGTGTGTTCTCAGGGAATGCTTTCTGGAGTTGAAGGCTGGAATACAGCTATGAGTCAGGGGGATAAAAATGAAAGAAGTCTGGAGGAAATATCTGTGTGAGCCACTATCGATGGGGGCAGGGGAGAAGCAAGGACGCAGCATTGCAGCAGCCACTTACTATAGAGCTGAGGATAAGACTGGGGATTGGAGTTCTGAGAGAAAAATAGAAGAGTGATTTATTTGGTGATTTGGTGGGGTGTAGAGTGACAGGTAAAGATCTGCAGGTAGCCTACCTGCCTCCCCAGCTATGTGCTTCTTAGAAATAACATATACTTGACTCTTTATATTTATTTTCATTCTTTGATTTGTGCATTTTTGTATCTGCTGTAATATTTTCCCCCTTTCTGTCTTTTGAACAATTACAATGTTTTGTTTTGTTTTCTGTGAATTTTTCCACAAGGATATCTGTATCAAATTCAGTAATGGGGGTTGACAAAACTTGTCGGTGGCTATCCTATGCAGTAGCTGAGATGATCTTGCCTCAGCTTTGTTGTACCAGCAAGACCAAAGTGGTGCGACTACACACTAAGGCCCAAGGTAAAGTAAAACTTGTGTTTCTTCAATTCTGTGACATTTCTGTGGGCAAGACAAGTAGAGGAGGTAATATACTATCTGGATCCCTTGGTCAGAATCACAGGACCAAAGTAAGCTCTGAGATCACATATAAGGTCTATGGCTTTAGCAGGACCAGTAACCACTAAGAATCCAGGTGCCACATATTATGCAGGATCAACTAAAGGCATGTACCCAGACCATCTGATGCACCAGTGTGTTGCGGACCGCATTCTCTCATGGTCGGGGCCAGGATTCTTTTTCTAAGCAGGAAAGTACGGGTTCCAGGTGGCGTGGCAAACAGAACACCAGGACACAGAAAAGGTGTAGAATCTCCGTGTATTTGGTGTCTGAGTGCGACCTGTTGCACTCAGCCAGAGCATTATAAACATGAGATCTTTACATATCAAAGGATGTATCCAGTACAGCAGGCACAAAAGACAATTAGCAATAACCATTTGCCATGAGGAAATGTAAAATCAGCCAGGTAGAAAACATTTCTGGGAGACATCCGTAAACAGGGACTGCAAACCATAAACAGGGACTGCAAACTGGACCCCTTAGGTCTTAATGAGATTCAGTGAGTAACCTAATTATCACCTGGCTCTCTCTGAGGGAACCTGGGATCTTAGTGTTAAGTCAGAGTCTCCCAATGTCAGTGCCACTCTCATTAGCATAGCCATAAGATCAATGGAAGTATGTAAACTACTAAGCAAAGCAATGGCGCCTAGAACCGAGGTGTTTTGGCCAGTACTGTAGTTTAAAGAATGAATCTTTAATAAACATTCTTGCCTGGTTGCATATAGCTCCGGATATCAGAAATACCTGAGAAATAGATCAAAGAAAAAGCAAAGATAGGGTTGCCCTGAGATTAGCATCCTCTCCAGCCAGGAAATTCACAGCTTTGTTCCCTCAGGGACTGCGATTACTCAAAAGGTATACACTGAACCTTGGGCTTTAGACAGCGCTTATTCAGTGTCCCCTTGCTTTACCTGTGGAATTCACAGTGTCCGCAGGGGGTATGTGATACCAGTGAATGCTGTTGTCTCAGTTGGTGTAGAGAGAACCTCAGGACTAAACTGCTTAGTCTGAATAGACCTGAGAACACACAGAAATTAGCCATCCACGACCCCAAAAATCAGGAATCAACTTAAGTCCCTGATCTCCATGTTCTTTTTTGCCTAGGATTCCTTGGGAAACTCAGGCTTACTTGCTTGCCAGTAATTTATGTGTTAGTATAGTTTCTAACCTCTGAGATTCCAGGGGTCACTGCAGGACTAGAAGTTAGTATAGACCATTTGATACACTAGGATAAGGGTGCTTACTGTCCAGTTGAGACAAGAAACCTAAAAATCAAACTTGACCCTATTCAGACTTTTATAGCCTAATGGTTAAAATATTCTTATAGTTTACTATGCACCAACAAAATATAATTAATTTTCATAAAAAGAGTAATTTATAAGCCATTTAACCCTTACTTTTTAAATAGAGTTTATTAGAAACTTACAACATTTTATATAATATCAATGTATGTTTTCCCAGCCATTGTTCACTATTTGAACATTGAAACTTTATGTTGACTACACAGCTTAAATAATTTGTATCTAATTCTTCATCACAATTGTTTACCAATTTGAGATACTCCAGTCTGAATGAATAATCCAAACATTATGTCATGTAGAACATAGATGCAAAGTGGTAAAATTAAACCAAAACACAGTACAAAAATGTATATTTAAGACAAGGAAAAGCTCAGTAAGCAAAGGAATTTCTAACTGATCATGAAGACACATGTTCTGATCCCCACAACAGAGACTAAAGCCTGGGATGTCAATGAATGCATGCAATATTAGCACTGATTGGAAGAGACAAGAGAAAGTCTAGGGCTCACTGGATATTGAGTCTGGCCAAACTGATGAATGTCAGGTTCAGAGAAGACGTTGTTTCAAAAACTACACTGAAAAATAATTGAAGAAGATATTATCAACAACTAACCTTTACACATGCAGAAATACTTGTACACCCAGGCATTACACACACACACACACACACACACACACACTTATACAGTCACAGCCCTAAACACTAAATTGATTTTAGTAGGAAGATCTAATATAGAGTGTTTCCTATATGTTTGTCTGATGGAAACCACATAAACATCACTTGAAAACAGGACAACACAAATTTCCAGGCCTTATCAATTCCCACCAATGCCAACTGGGAATATACATTCACATTGTAAGGGGACCATGGTTTACAAATTGGTATGCTAAGAAACCTTGTGAAACAAATCTAATAATTTATAAAAATGCGGAAAATAATTTTATGAGTATGATAGCAGAGAAATTTATACCAGTAGCAAGTAGCACTTCCAGAATCACAATGACTCTGGTTTGTGCACCAATGAGCAACTGTTTATAGAAATCTAACACAATAAAATTGAATATATTTCTGACATTCACACAGAAGGCCAATGAATGAAAGATTCATGGTTCCTACGCTATATGCCAGAAATATGATAGCAAGAACTGGGAGCTCCTCAGTACTAATTTCCTTATCTCAAATTCTCAACACATCAAAATAATTTATTGCGAAGATTCTCACTTTCTAAAAGAACCTTCACAATAAGGCATTTTTTTCCATCTCTGAAATACAATCCTGTATATTTTGAAATGTCAAGAAGAAAAGTCCCAGTTTATATCTGTGTATACTGATTCTGATGATACTTGAGTTTGGAAAATATGGTAGAGTGTCCCCAGCTAAGGTTATGCTCTTGGTGACAGGAAACCTGTCCTAAGCATGCCTTACCCCATGACTTTGACCTTGAAGTGAATTTATATTTTTATTATCAGGCATTAATGTATTAAGTAAATTTTTATGTCCTTAATATATAAGCTTTTTATAACTCACATGAAATATTCATTTGTTCTAAATAGAACTGGACAATTTCATCTCTGAGTCACAAGCTTTTCACAAATGAAAGGCAATCTCTATGTAGGCTGTTAGATGTTTCTGTGAGTTATGGCTCTTAAAATAAAATGACCCCATATATATTTAGCTCCTGTTTATTCATGGCTGGTGTTTGTAGGAACATGCATTATTGACAGTTTATGTCTAAGAGATCTGCTCTGGATTGTTACTTTGTAGAGTTGCTGCTGTACATCTTTTTGGGTTTTTAGGATGATTTGAATAAGCAAACTGTTTGAATTTTATTGAACACACTTTTTTGCTTTTCCAAGAACTGGATGCAAAATAATACTGATTTCCTATGAAAAGAATGTGGATAATAGAAAAATATATGTATACTACATAAATATATAGATAATATAAATTACATATCTATATATGTCATCTATTTATAAATCTATACTATCTATCTATCTATCTATCTATCTTTTATCATCTATGTATCTGTACTTATTCTAATCAGCAAACATCAATTCTAGTGAAAGACTCTGTGCTAAAAGATAAGTATGAAACAAAAAATCAAAACCTTAGGCTGATAGCCCATAAGTGTGCCCTTTAACTTCTACATGCAACCATCTTTTCACCAGTTAATGTATATGCAGTAACACATAGTAAAAATGTACAGTGGCTGATTCAATGTCTGTCAAGGCAATATTATTAATTATGTTGTTTATAATTGTCCATAATTGTTTTAAATCACTGCCTTCACATCATTTCGTACCATCCAGGAATCCTCCCTATTCCTACCCTAAACATTCAATACAAGGCTATTTGGATTCAGTTGCTCCATTCATATTATCCCTCCTAACTACTATATTTTTATTACTTCTTAATTATCTTCTGAAGAGAAACATTCCAAATTTGGTTAATTTTCACATTTATAGGATTTATTTAGTATATGTTGTGAAAAAAGTCCTCTCAGTGTTTACAAGAACAGACGTAAGCTAATGCAGAGTATTTTGAGGATAGGAAGGTCACAACCAATAGATTTCACAACTTATGTGTATTCTTTTAACTTCTATGAGCAGAATGAGGATTAAACATCTATCAACTACTAATAATCCTATTGGAATAATGAAGAAGACCAAATAACTAGAAACAGCTTAAAAAAACAAGACTACAGTAAAAAAAAATAATAATAAATTCCAGTTTGTGCCCAGTGAGATATTAAGCCACCTATGTACTCAAAGATATGATATTCTACTGGAAACATTTAATGTCCTTCATTCTCAAAATGTACAAGATACTTTACCATTAGAGTTATTTATGGCAAAGGATTATGAAAATGATAGTAACAAGTTGACATGGTTCAACAAGATCACTTGACCATTGCTTATATAAATGTCTTAAAATTGTCTAAAGATTTTGCCTTTCTCTGAGTTTTCTAAAAGAAAAATATTTGGTTTATATGTACAGATCATGAATCCTCCAATGTACACATGTATTTCCTCTTCAGTAGAGTTAATGTATCTAGGTACAGGACTCAGTTTACTGAACAGTATACAGGATAAATATGGAAGATTTAGAGCTTATTTTAGGCAGATATTTCTTTCTAAGACATGTTTCTAAAGTCACAACATTGTTTCTTTCCTTAGAAATCTGAAAAATATGTGACAATTTTGAGAATTTATTCCCCAAAGTTGACTAATTTGAAATTTTCATCTTTAAACAAGAAGTGTGGTTATGATGGACATTATCCACTGATGGTTGTGCACCCTTAATTGTTGTACTTGGAGTTTTGATAAATTTGAGCAATGTTGAGATCATAACAGGTCTATGATACAAACATAAACTAGGAAGAGGGAAATGGAGAAGTTTTTATCTTACTGGTGTTTTGCTTTTATTTTATTGTCTATGGTTTCTGATTTTGTGGGTTTTTCTTATTGTTTGTATGTGTGTGTGTGTGTTTGCAAAAAAGTTATGAGATAGAGAGAGAGGGATAGATAGAGAGAATTTTTTTTTATTTTCTATATTCTTTGTTTATATTCCAAATTATTTCCCCTTTCCTAGTTCCCCGGTCCACATAAGTCCCATAAGCCCTCATCCCTCTGCCCATTCCCCGAACCCCCTCCCACTTCTCTGTCCTGAGTGTCCCCTACATTGCTACATCAAGCATTTCCAGGACCAAGGCCATCTCCTCCCTTCTTTTTTTTTTTGATTTTTTTTATTGTATATATTCTATATTTACAATTCATTTCCCTTTTTCTGGTTCCCCACCCCCAAAGGTCCCACATGTCCTTTTCCGTCCCCCTGCTCCCGCATCCACCCCCTCCCACTTTACTGTTCTTGTACTCTCCCACAATGATGTTTTGGTCCATTCTAGCACTAGTGTCCACTCCTTTCTTCTTGTGAGACATCACTTGATATGTGATTTGTGTCTTTGGTGTTCCAAGCTTCTAGGCTAATATCCACTTATCAGTGACTGTATACCATGGGTATTCTTTTGAGACTGGGTCACCTCACTTAGTATGACATTCTCCAGCTCCATCCATTTCTCTAAGAATTTCATGAATTCATTGTTTCTAATGGCTGAATAGTACTCCATTGTGTATATATACCACATTTTTTGTATCCATTCCTCTGTTGAGGGACATCTGGGTTCTTTCCAGCTTCTGGCTATTATATATAAGGCTGCTATGAACATAGTGGAGCATGTATCCTTATTGCATGCTGGTGAATCTTCTGGGTATATTCCCAGGAGTGGTATGGCTGGGTCCTCCAGAAGTATCACGCCCAGTTTTCTGAGGAACCGCCATACTGATTTCCAGAGTGGTTGTACCAGCTTGCATTCCCACCAGCAGTGGAGGAATGTTCCTTTTTCTCCACATCCTCGCCAACACCTGATGTCTTCTGAGTTTTTAATCTTAGCCATTCTGACTGGTGTGAGGTGAAATCTCAGGGTTGTTTTAATTTGGATTTCCCTAATGACTAGTGATGTTGAACATTTTTTAAGGTGTTTCTCAGCCATCTGAATTTCTTCAGGTGAAAAGTCTCTGTTTAGCTCTGTACCCCATTTTTGGATAGGGTTATTTGGTTTTCTGGGGTCTAACCTCTTGAGTTCTTTGTATACATTGGAGATTAGCCCTCTGTCGGATGTGGGGTTGGTGAAGATTTTTTCCCAATTTGTTGGTTGCCGATTTGTCCTTTTGACAGTGTCTTTTGCCTTACAGAAACTTTGTAGTTTTATGAGGTCCCATTTGTCTATTCTTGTTCTTAGAGTATAAGCAATTGGTGTTCTGTTCAGGAATTTTTCCCCTGAGCCAATGTCTTCAAGGGTCTTCCCCAGTTTCTTTTCTATTAGTTTTAGTGTGTCTGGTTTTATGTGGAGATCCTTGATCCACTTGGAGTTGAGTTTAGTGCAAGGAGATAAGAGTGGATCAATTCTCATTCTTCTGCATGTTGACTTCCAGTTGAGCCAGCACCATCTGGTGAAAAGGCTATCTTTTTTCCACTGGATGTTTTCAGCTCCTTTGTCGAAGATCAATTGGCCATAGATGTGTGGGTTCAATTCTGGGTCTTCGATCCTATTCCATTGATCCGCTTCCCTGTCACTGAACCAATACCATGCAGTTTTTAATACCACTGCTCTGTAATATTGCTTGAGGTCCGGGATATTGATTCCCCCAGAAGTTCTTTTGCTGTTGATGATAGTTTTAGCTATCCTGGGTTTTTTGTTATTCCAGATGAATTTGCGAATTGCTCTTTCTAGCTCTATGAAGAACTGAGTTGGGATTTTGATGGGGATTGTATTGAATCTGTATATTGCTTTGGGCAAGATTGACATTTTGACTATATTAGTCCTGCCAACCCACGAGCATGGAAGATTTTCCCATTTTCTGATGTCTTCTTCAATTTCCCTCTTCAGAGACCTGAAGTTTTTGTCGTATAAATCTTTCACATGTTTGGTTAGTGTCACTCCAAGATACTTTATATCATTTGTGGCTATTGTGAAGGGTGTCATTTCCCTAATTTCTTTCTCGGCCTGCTTATCCTTCGCGTATAGGAAGGCTACTGATTTACTTGAGTTGATTTTATAGCCAGCCACTTTGCTGAAGTTGTTTATCAGTTGCAGGAGTTCTCTGGTGGAGGTTTTTGGGTCACTTAAGTAAACTATCATATCATCTGCAAATAGTGATAGTTTGACTTCTTCCTTTCCGATTTGTATCCCTTTGACTTCCCTCTGTTGTCGAATTGCTCTAGCTAGTACATCAAGTACTATATTGAAGAGATATGGCGAGAGGGGACAGCCTTGTCTAGTCCCTGATTTTAGAGGGATTGCTTCGAGTTTTTCTCCATTTACCTTGATGTTGGCTACTGGTCTGCTGTATATTGCTTTGACTATGTTTAGATATGGGCCTTGAATTCCTGTTCTTTCTAGGACCTTTAGCATGAAAGGATGCTGAATTTTGTCAAATGCTTTTTCAGCATCCAATGAGATGACCATGTTGCTTTTTCTTTGAGTTTGTTTATGTAGTGGATTACGTTGATGGATTTTCGTATATTGAACCATCCCTGCATCCCAGGGATGAAGCCAACTTGATCATGGTGAATGATCTTTTTGATGTGTTCTTGGATTCGTTTGGCAAGTATTTTGTTTAGTATTTTTGCATTGATATTCATAAGAGAAATTGGCCTGTAGTTCTCTTTCTTAGTTGGATCTTTGTGTGGTTTTGGTATCAGGGTAATTGTGGCTTCATAGAATGAGTTGGGTAGTGTTCCTTCTGTTTCTATTTTGTGGAATAATTTGAAGAGTATCGGTATCAGGACTTCTTTGAAGGTCTGATAGAATTCTGCACTAAAACCGTCTGGTCCTGTGCTCTTTTTGGTTGGAAGACTGTCTATGACCCCTTCTATTTCTTTGGGGGTTATGGGTCTGTTTAGACGATCTATTTGATCCTGGTTTAATTTTGGTATTTGGTAACTGTAGAGGAAATTGTCCATTTCCTCCAGATTCTCCAGTTGTGTTGAATATAGGTTTTTGTAGTAGGATCTGATGAATTTTTGAATTTCCTGTTTCTGTTGTTATATCTCCCTTTTCATTTCTAATTTTGTTAATTTGAATACTGTCTCTGTGCCCTTTAGTAAGTTTGGCTATGGGTTTATCTATCTTGTTGATCTTCTCAAAGAACCAGCTCCTGGTTTTGTTGATTCTTTGTATGGTTCCCTTTGTTTCAACTTGATTGATTTCAGCCCTGAGTTTGATGATTTCCTGTCTTCTACTCCTCCTGGGTGAAATTGCTTCTTTTTGTTCCAGAGCTTTCAAGTGTGCCATTAAGTTGCTAGTATATGCTCTCTCCTGTTTCTTTTTGGAGACACTCAGGGCTATGAGTTTTCCTCTAAGCGATGCTTTCATTGTGTCCCATAGATTTGGGTATGTTGTGCCTTCATTTTCATTAAGTTCTAAGAATTCTTTGATTTCTTTCTTTATTTCTTCCTGGACTAAGGTATCATTGAGTAGAATATTGTTCAGCCTCCAAGCGTATGGGGATTTTCTGTTGTTTTTGTTGCTATTGAAGAACACTCTTACTCCATGGTGATCTGATAAGAGGCATGGGATTAGTTCGATCTTTTTATATTTGTTGAGATCTGTCTTGTGTCCAATTATATGGTCGATTTTGGAGAAGGTACCATGAGGGGCTGAGAAAAAGGTATAGTCTTTTGCTTTAGGGTGAAATGTTCTATATATATCTGTTAAATCCAATTGCTCCAAAGTTTCGATGAGTTTCCGTGTCTCTGTTTAGTTTCTGTTTTCCTGGTCGGTCCACTGTAGATAGTGGAGTATTGAGGTCCCCCACAATCATTGTGTTAGGTGCAATGTGTGCTTTGAGCTTTAGTAAGGTTTCTTTTACAAATGAGGGTGCCCTTACATTTGGAGCGTAGATGTTTAGAATTGTGAGTTCCTCTTGGTGGATTCTTCCTTTGACTAGCAGGAAGTGACATTCTGTGTCTCTTTTGATGACTTTGGGTTGAAAGTCAATTTTATCTGATATTAAAATGGCTACTCCAGCTTGCTTCCTGTGACCATTTGCTTGCAAAATTGTCTTCCATCCTTTTACTCTAAGGTAGTGTTTGTCTTTGACTCTGAGGTGTGTTTCCTGTAATCAGCAAAATGTATGGTCCTGTTTCCGTATCCAGTCTGTTAGTCTATGTCTTTTTATTGGGGAGTTGAGTCCATTGATGTTAAGAGATATTAAGGAATAGAGATTATTACTTCCTGACATTTTTGATGTTATTTTTGTTTTTGAGTAGTTATCTTCCTTTGAGATTGATGGAAGAAGTTTACTGTCTTGCTTTTTCTTGGGTGCCATTTCCTTCCTTGTGTTGGAGTTTTCCTCCTATTATCCTTTGTAGAGCTGGGTTAGTGGAAAGATATTATGTAAATTTGGTCCTGTCATGGAATATTTTGATTTCTCCATCTATGTTGATTGAGAGTTTTGCTGGGTATAGTAGTCTTGGCTGACATTTGTTTTCTCTTAGGGTCTGCATGAGGTCTGCCCAGGATCTTTTAGCTTTCATGGTTTCTGGAGAGAAGTCTGGTGTGATTCTGATAGGTCTTCCTTTATATGTTACTTGGCCCTTTTCTCTTACTGCCTTTAATATTCTTTCTTTGTTTAGTACATTTGGGGTTTTGATTATTATGTGACGGGAGGTGTTTCTGTTCTGGTCCAGTCTGTTTGGAGTTCTGTAGGCTTCTTGTATATTCATGGGCATCTCTCTCTTTAAGTTAGGAAAGTTTTCTTCCATTATTTTGTTAAAGATATTTGCTGGCCCTTTAAGTTGTAGATCTTCACTCTCATCTATCCCTATAATCCTTAGGTTTGGTCTTCTCATTGTGTCCTGGATTTCCTGGATGTTTTGGGTTACAAGCCTTTTGGATTTTGTGTTTTCTTTGACTGTGGAGTCAATGGTTACTATGTTATCTTCAGCATCAGAGATTCTTATCTCTATCTCTTGTATTCTGTTGTTTATGTTTGCATCTACGACCCCTGATTTCTTCCCAAGGTTTTCTATCTCCAAGGTTGCCTCCTTTTGTGATTTCTTAGTTGTTTCTACCTCTGTGTTCAGATCTTGGATGGTTTTGCTCAGTTCCATCATTTGTTTGTTTGTGTTTTCATGTAATTCTTTAATATATTTTTGTGCTCCCTCTTTCATGACTTCTGCCTGTTGTTTCAAGTTCTCCTGCATTTCTTTAACTAATTTTCTCATTTCCTCTTTATTGGTTTCTGTCTGATGGCCCATATTCTCCTGGAGTTCTTTAAGTGTTTTTTGTGTTTGGATTGTAAGATCTTCTACCCTATTGATGTTCCCCTGCATTTCTTTAAGAGATCTGTTTATGTCTTTTTTGTGTTCCTCTAGGAGCATCATGACCTGTGCTTTTATATCTAACTCTTGTTTTTCTGGTGTGCTGGGGTATCCTGGACTTGCTGTGGTTGGCGAATTGGGTTCAGATGGTGCCATATTGCCTTGATTTCTGTTAATAACGTTCCTACGTTTGCCTTTTGCCATCTCTTTATCTCAGGTGTTAGTTGGTCTTATTGTAGATGGCGCCCTGCTGAAAGCACAGCACGCCTGTCCCCAGGAGACAGATCCCTTCTGGCAGCTTGTCTGTGCTGGACTATGCTCGCTCTGAGTCCAGGCCCCTGACTCCAGCTGCTAGAGTTCGGAGCTGTGCCCCGAGGCGGCCCGGTGGCCCCTCGCTGCTAGTCCGCTCAGAGAGCTGGTCCCGGCCGGTAGTCTGCACCCACAGCTGAGCTTTCTGTGCCCGGATCTCCTGCAGAGCTAAGCTAAGCTATAACTCTGGCCACGCACCTGATTCCAGCCGCTCACTGTGTCCAGTGATCTCCTCCCTTCTTAATGGGAATCATTTGATATGTGAATTGTGTCTTGTAAATTCAGAGCTTCTGGGCTCATTAATATCCACTTATCAGTGACTGCATTTCATGTGTGCTCTTTTGTGATTGGGTTACCTCACTTAGGATGATATTTTCCAGATCCAACCATTTGCCTAAGAATTTCATAAATTCATTGTTTTTAATTGCTGAGTAGTATTCCATTGTATAAATATACCGTATTTTCTGTATCCATTCCTCCATTAAGGGACATCTGGGTTCGTTCCAGTTTCTGGCTTATTATAAATAAGGCTGCTATGAACATAGTAGAGCATGTGTCCTTATTACATGCTAGGGAATCCTATGGGTATGGGCCCATTGATACAGTGACAGTCAGGTAGATCAATGGAATAGATTTTGAAGACCCAGAAATGAACGCACATAGCTATGGTCACTTGATCTTTGACAAAGGAGATGAAAATATCCAGTGGGAAAATGATAGCCTTTTCAACAAATGGTTCTGGTTAAACTGGAGATCAGCATGCAGAAGAATGCAAATTGATCCATTCTTATCTCCTTTTACTAAGCTCAACTCCAAGTGGATCAAGGACCTCCACTTAAAACCAGACACACTGAAGCTAATAGAAAAGAAACTCGGGAAGAGCCTGGAGCACATGGGAACAGGGAAAAATGTCCTGAACAGATCACCAATGGCTTATGTTCTAAGATCAATAATTGATACATGGGCCCTTATAAAATTACAAAGTTTCTGTAAGGTGAAGGAAACTGTCAGTTGGAGAGATATTTTTGATGTAGGTTATGCAATATTTATATGTAAAATTAATTTTTAAATGTTTTAAAATAAGAGATTATTTTATTATAATTTAATTACAATGTATCTCCCTTTCCTTTCCTCTCTCCAAATGCACCCAACAGAAGTGGTGGCAGGAATGATCAAACTCAGGGCATAAATCAACCAAATAGAAGCATAAAGACTGATACAAAGAATCAACCAAACCAAAAGCCAGTTCTTTGAGAAAATCCACAAATTAGATAAACCCCTGGAAAATCTAAAGGGCAAACAGACAATACCCAAATCAACAAAATCAGAAGTGGAAAGGTAATAATAACAACAAAAACTGAGAAAATTTATTTAAAAAAGTCATTAGACCCTACTACAAAAGAATATACTCAAGAAAACTGGAAAATCTAGAAGAAATTGATGATTTTTTCAGACATATACCCAATGTAAAAAAAAATAAATCAAGACAAGATAAACTATCTAAACAGTTCTACATCTTCTAAGTAAATAGAAGAAATCATTACACACCCACCCCCACATACACACAAACAAATCCTAGGGCCAGATGACTTTAGTGCATAACTCAACTAGACATTCAGAAAAGAGCTAATGCCAACACTCTTCAATCTATTTTATAAAATTGAAATAGAGAAACACAACATAATTCATTCTGTGAAGCCATAATTACTCTGATACCTAAACCACACAAAGACTAAAAAAAAAAAAAAAGAGCTTCAGACCAAGTTTACATATGAATATCAATGCAAAAATACTTAATAAAATTCTAGCAAACCAAAATCAAGAAAACATCAAAATTATCATTCACTCTGATCAAGTAGGCTTCTTTCCAGTGTTGCAAGTTTGGTTCAATATATGAGATTCCATTAACATACTCCACTATATAAACAATCATAAAGAAAATAGTCACATGATCATCTCATTAGATGCTGAAAAATCATTTGAAAAAATACAATAACCCTTCATTTTAAACATATTGAAGAAATCAGGAATTCAAGGTCCATACCTAAATATACTAACTACAGTATACAACAATCCAACAGCCGATAGAATATCACTAAAATCAGGGACAATACAAGGATGCCCAGTCTCCTAGTATCTATTCAATATAGTATTGGAAGTTCTAGACAAAGCAATGACAACAAAAGAAGATCAAGGTTATACAAATTGGCAAAGAAGAACTCAAGATATCATTATTTTCAGATGATAAGGTATTATACATTAGTGTCCTCCCAAATTCTGCCAAAGAACTTTTTCAGCTGATAAACAACTTCTGAAAATGGTTGGCTATAAAGTTAACTCAGATAAATGAGTATTCTCCCTGAGAAATGGGCTGAGAAAGAATAGGGAAACAACACCCTTTACAATAGACACAAATAGTATAAAATACCTTGGGGTAACTCTAACAAAACAAGTTCTGTATGAAAGGTACTTCCAGACTCAAAAGGAAGAAATGGAAAAGGACCTCAGAAAATGGAGAGATCTCTCATGCTCAGCACTGTCCTCTGCAAGGCCCAGTAGGCAGCTGACTGAAACATAAGCAGATACTTACACCCAACTAATGGGCTGAAGTAGGAAAACCCTATGGTTGAATTAGGAAGACTAGAAGATGAGGAGGAAGGAAAACACACAGAAAGATCAGCAATCTCAACTAATCTGACCCCCTGAAATTTCTCAGACACTGAGCCACCAACCAGGCAGCATGTACTAGCTGGTCTGAAGCTCCTGACACATATGCAGTGAATGACTGCCTGGTCTGGTCTCACTGGGAGAATTTGCACCTAACCTTGTGAGTCTTAAGGTCCCAGGGAGTGGAGAGGCCTGATGAGGGCTGGGAAGATGGGGACTGGGGACATCTTCTTGAAGATAAGGGATAAGGAGCTGTTAGAAAAAAGAATGGGGGTAGGATAAGTACCGGACTGTAAAAAAAAAAAAAAAAAGGAAGAAAGAAGGAGAAGAAGAGAAGAAGGAGGAGGAGGAGGAGGAGGAGGAGGAGGAGGAGGAGGAGGAGGAGGAGGAGGAGAAAGAACTTTTCAGTGGTATAGATACCGGCAAATGAATTCTATAAATAAATCCTTAACCTATGATCATTAAACATACCTAACTAAACTCAATATGTCATGTTAATAAGACATAAGAGAAGAAGAAACCAGCTGTGAAGTAGAGAAGATTATATGTATATTAGAATGGGTAGGAAGAGAGGGTGATGTTGGTAATTTCAAACCAAATCCATTATGTATATATCCACAGGAGTAATGCTCCAGCTTTTAGTAAAGCTTAATACTGAGGATAGGATATACTGTCATTAATATTGATTCTCAATTCAACTAGCTACTAGCATGCCTATATTAGGAATAATCTATATTAGGTTAACTAAGATGTCTACTTGGTTTTTGTTCTTTTGGTTTTCCAAGACAGGTTTTTCTGTGTAGCCCTGGCCATCCTGTAGACCAGGCTGGTCTCAAACTCAGAGATCTACCTGTATCTGCAGGCCCCAAGTGCTAGAACTAAAGGCATGCGCCACCACTACCCGGTCTAAGATGTCATAATAGACCCTAAATATGGGTAGTACCATTCCTGTGGTTATGGTGCTGGACTTAATAATAAGAAAGGAAGCTGAGATCCAGTATTGATCTCTGTGATCATTGATTGTGGATTCAATGTGACCAGATCCCTCATAATGTGCCTTTCTCTCAATTCACCCTCAAAGTGTGAGCCAAAGCAAAACCTTCCTTAATGATGTTGCCTGAGTATTTTATCATGCCAGTTTGAAAGTTAACTGATACAATACTCAGCCCAATATAAACTGCATCTTTCCTATGAATGCTTTACATGGCAAAGTGAAATATAAAAGTGAGGCATAGTAAGATTAAAACATCAGCTATATAAAAATACTCCAAACACTCCAACAATACTTTCTAATGAAAATTATTTACAGCATATGGGTTGTTTCCTCCTGAAAGTTTCCACTCATTAATTTCAGAGTAGAGTTGTGTAGGAAGCCACATTCGCCATTACAAGATGGCGCCCATTTCCTATGATGAATCAGCAATGTGCTGTTGTTTACTCCACTCCGCACCCTACTGCGCATGCGCAGGTAGAGGTTTGGCGGGTCGCAGCTCAGTCCCGGAGCATGCTAATGAGGCATCGAGGCGTGCACCAATCAGGTAGAAACACATCCTGCCTAGGCTTATTTAAGATGCACCGCTCTACCCTTCTTGGTCTTTCGCCTCTGCAATCAACCCCGCAATAAACGTCTGTGGAAGGATCCTGGCGGTCTCGTGTCCTTCTTGCTGGCGAGATAGACACGCGACCTACAACTGGTGCCGAAACCCGGGAACCTTTACATCAACGGCCTGCGAAGACCCCTTGGAAGTTTCTTCTGAGGTGGATCCAGAACCACACGACGGGGGTAAGTGACAAAGAAAAGAATCCTAAATAAACTGCTCTGAGAAGGACTTGCACTTGTATAACGCAGTTCAGAACTCTTTGCAGTCAGGATAGCGCTAGCAAGTAACCACGGTAAGTGGGGCAAAAGGCCGCGGGAGTAAGCGGCAAAGAAAAGAATCCTGAAAAAACTGCTCTGAGAAGGACTTGCATTTGTATAATGCAGTTCAGAACTCTTTGCAGTCAGGTAGCCGGCTAGTAAGTCCCAGGTAAAGGGAACCAATTCAAGTCTACCGGAAGGAGCGATAAAGTTCTCGGTAAAGAGACTAGAAAGGAAAAGCGAAAGTATGGGTAACTCTACTTTGTAGCCAATTGTTGTGGCTCTAAGAGAGCTGTTAAAGGGAAAGAAATTAGAGTTGAAAAGGAGTATAAAGCAGTTGAGAAGATTTATTAAGAAGAAAGGAACCGTGGAAAAATTAGAAAAAAAATGGATTTCAAAACTCCTGGGGACAAGGGGAAACATGGAGACGTCCTGGTTCCTCTATGGACCCCAATGGAGATATTCTTAGTACTGGTACAAGTGTTCTTCTCTCTCTGTGTATTGTTTGACTATTGGTGCACCAATTTGTGTATGTGTGTCTGTCTTTGTTTTGTGGTTCGAGTGACTGTTGCTCTGTTTTATGTAAGAAAAAAAAAAAAGGTAAAAACTTTATTTGCTGGAAGTCCATCTCTTGATCCAGTGTCAGTTTACACAGCAGAGGCTGATTTAAGCTGCTCTGCAATTAGCTAGGAGTCAAGCACAGCTGAAGAAAAGCTGCTTTTGAAAAGGGCCAGCAGCTGCTTAAGTTCTAGGACAAGTAGACTGATGGTTATTTCTCCTTTTGGGTACAAAGTGCTTTTTCTCTTGAATTACAGCTAGAAAACAATTGTTTGGTTCAAATTTATGATTCATGTAGTTTCATTTTTGGTATAAATATGTTTTGCATGTTTTGACTATAGAGTATTGGGTATGATTAAAAATTATTACATTGGTAACAAAAAGAATCTAAAACTGGTAACTCAGGGTTGGAGTTATCTTAAACGATAACACGTGGCATGACCCAACCCAGGAAAAACAGGCCTTTAAAGATACTTCTAAATTGAACTTTGTAATGTGAAAGTAATGCATTTGCCATTGATTTTTAAAGAGAATAAATTGTTTAAAATTGGGTTTTGCTTTCCAAAACTGTAGTTATACTCTAATATTACAAGAGAAAAAATTATGGTTAACAACTGCCAATGTACCATAGACTAAAGTTTGGAGTCTGATCTAAGGCTTACGATTCTTAACTCATATTTTGCAATTAAGATGATTTCAAGAGTAAGTTAAAAACACCTGTGGCCAGTATAGGCCTGTTGCCACTTTTTCACAAACTTTATTAAATACAGTGGTAGAAACAAAATTTAACCACCCAAGATTGAAAAAGAGATCTCAATGGGAATTTATTTGATATCAAACAGGTTCTTTTTGAACTGTTTGAAAAATCTTTAGATATGACTACTAAAAACAGCTAGTAGAATTTTTCTGGGACCTTCAAATTTCAGGTTCCTTTTGTTAATCAACCCTTATACAATGGGGTCCAGGTGTAGGCTACTGCCCTACAGGACAGGTGAGTATTGGGCCTGGCCTTGGCCAATAGGCTCAGATTAGAGAATAATTTACAGTTGAGTAAGTAAAAAGGCTCAGAGCTGCCTCAGTGGAGACTTGTGAGGCACTGCTTTTGTCTTGCAATTCCCACCTAGGAAGTTTCAGGCCAATGTTAATGCCCACCTAAAAGGTGGCATAATGATCCTTAATCAAAGAATTGATTTGGTCAGGAACAAGATGATACCCTTTGGCAGGTTGCTCAGTTAGGGTATGAATGACGATACAGGAGGCTATGTATTACCTCGGTGCCCTATCAGAATTTTACCCATGCTGCTAATTTGTCAAAGAGCTTGTCTAAGTCATCTTGCAGAAAACTGGTCCGGAGATTGATCATCTGCTACAAGAATTGAGGATTGCCATCGTCCATGCGAATTCCACCCGAGTAGATGTGTCCTTCACTGCTGGATTGGGAACCTGGATTGCCAATGCAATGAATCACCTTAAGGAGTGGGCGGGAGTTTGTCTTTTGGTGCCCTAATATGCTGTGGAGGAGTGTTTCTGCTATGGTTGTTGTGCAAGCTACGTGCCCAACAAAAATGCGACAAGGTGGTGTTTACACAGGCACTCGCTGCATTGAAAAATGGTGCTTCCCCTGAAGCATGGCTGTTCATGCTTAAGAATTAGTCTTACTCAGGCAGAAGTCAGCCCTTGTACCCCGAGTCCTTGAAAGGATATTGCACCGGGATGGGTGACATGCTGTTTGCCACAGCCCTTACACCTCACAGAGACTATCTCATTGCACGTGAGAGGGTGTTGGTCATGAGTTCTCTTATGGATTGCCTCGAACCCTGATGGTCCAACAAGAACCTGATGGTTGATCGGCAGCCCTAGGCCTGGTTTCTTATAAAACAAAAAAGGGGGAGTTGTAGGAAGCCACATTCGCCATTACAAGATGGCGCCCATTTCCTATGATGAATCAGCAATGTGCTGTTGTTTACTCCACTCCGCACCCTACTGCGCATGCGCAGGTAGAGGTTTGGCGGGTCGCAGCTCAGTCCCGGAGCATGCTAATGAGGCATCGAGGCGTGCACCAATCAGGTAGAAACACATCCTGCCTAGGCTTATTTAAGATGCACCGCTCTACCCTTCTTGGTCTTTCGCCTCTGCAATCAACCCCGCAATAAACGTCTGTGGAAGGATCCTGGCGGTCTCGTGTCCTTCTTGCTGGCGAGATAGACACGCGACCTACAGAGTTGATGTGGATAACTATAACTGGGTAAGTTTTCCTCTTGAAAAAGGGCAAACTATTTGTAGAAAACCATTTGTTCACCCATCAATTCACATATTTATTAATGCATCCATGTGTTTGTTATTTGCTTAGCAATGATTATCTGTTAAACATGCCTTTGCAATTGAAGGAAGCGAATAGAGACTCTTCCCTCATGTTGCAATCTCATGGGGAGAAATATATAAAAGTATGTAACAAAATATACTAAATATATGCATGGAAATGGAAATGTACTATAAATGGACATTGAGTAAGTATAGTTAGTGAACTCATCTAGCCTACTATGTGCAGTGCATAGAAGTGTGTGTGTGTGTGTGTTTGTTTGTGTGTGTGTGTGTGTGTGTGTGTGTGTGTGTGGTACATGTCACCATACTAGCCACAGAGATCAGAAGAATCTTCAGAGTTTAAGTCTCCTTGTGTGGATGCTGGGAAGTGAAATCAGATCATTTGCAAGAGAGGTTGCATGATTTTTACTCCTGTGCCATCTCTGAAGTCTCAGACATACTAATTCTTATTGAGGTGTACTTTTTACTTGAAACCAAAAATCAGCTTTTAAAACCACAATCCCAATGCCTGGCCACAAAATCCACTGCTGCACACATTCTCATTGCAAGATACTCATAAATTAACTCTCTTGGCTGTCAATACATTTTGCACTTTGATCCCCACCAACCTCCCATTCTTCCTTTCTTACAACTCCCGTTTTGTATTTTGTACTTGAGATAGTCTGAATTATAACCACCCACAATTCCCAGTACATATTAAATCTTGTTCACTCCCATTGTTCTGACACCTGGCTGGAATTTCTTTATAGTGAGATAAGACAATTTTAATTAACAGTGTGTAAAATATTGAGATAATTTTTATGAATAGTAATTTCTATTCATAACGCTGTGTTTGATAAAATGAAAGGGTATTTTGTTGTTTTTTTGTCACTTGGGAATTTAATCTAAACATTAGGTCCATTTCCATTTCAAAGGAAAGAAAGAAGCACTCAGGCCTTATTATTTACTCCAGCAGGTGTTAATAATATGTAAGGAGAGATAAACAGCTGAGGAAGAAATAATATCATTTCCACTTGAATTTGCATTTATTTGAAGATTAGATGTTACTAAATTATCAAACACAGGTTTTCCAGAATATAATTATTACATACATCTCTCCATAACAGGTTTTAATGACAAATGCCTTTACATGGAAATTTTGGACAGATTTTCGTTGTTTCATGGCTCGGACTCCTTCATTGTTTCAGAGTTTGTGCATCAAGATTATAGCTAATAATCAAGAATAAAGCACAAACTCTTCCTTAGGAAGACCCAGGCCTCAGAAGCATGTTATTTTACAGAAACAAGCAAGCATGCACACAAAGATGAGATCTACTTTGAGGCCTAAGGAATTGTCTTTCAAGGTGTGAATTTATGCTACCAACGAGAAATCTAGAATGCTACTGATCTTTGTTTCAGTTGCTTACTTGATTGTAAAATATATTATTAATTAGAAGAATATATATACACAAAATACCATATTTTATAAGTACATGGTATTAAATACAAGGCAATCCTTATTACCATGGTTATGCAAAAATAGTATCCCTCAACACTCAAACAGAAAAATAATATATATTATATATATAATAAACAGAAAACATATATATATATATATATATATGCACAACCATATTTTATAAATACATGGTATTAAATGCAAGATAATCCTTATTGCCATGATTATGCAAAAATGGTATCCATCAACATTGAAACAGAAAATTAATGATGGAATCTCTGACTCTAATCATGAAGTTGGGTAAAACATTGAGAACTAGATGGTCAATACACTTCTCATTGTTTTACCCAAATCCATGATGATGAGTGTCAAAGATTCCATCGCTATTTTTCTGTTTCAGTGTTGATGGATATTATTTTGGGGATCTGTCCAATATACATTTGTCAAACTATTATGCTATTAAGGATGCTGAGAAGTGCTTGCTGACAGGAGCCTGACATGGCTGCCTCCTGAGAGGCTCTGTAATATCCTGACAAATACAGAGGCAGATCTTGTAGCCAATCATTGGACTGTGCATAAAATCCCAGATGGAGGAATTGGAGAAGGGACTAAAGGAGCTGAGGGGGTGCAGCACTGTGGAGGGGTAATAACCAGTGTCAACAGGCCAGATACCCTCTCCCACTCCACCTGGGGTTCCGATAGACTGGACCTCCAACCAAAGAGTACACATAGAGGAACCCATGGCCTCATTAGACATCAGTGGGACGATCAGACCTTGGTCCTGTGGGGGTTAGATACCCCAGTGTAGGAAAATGCCAGATCAGGAAGTTGGAAGTTGGTGAGTGGTTGAGTGGGTGGGTGGGTGGGTGGGTAGGGGTATGGGAGAGTACTCTCACAGATTCAGAGGTGGGGATATGGGATGGGGGGTTCCAGAGGGGAGAACTGTAAAGGGGATAACATTTGAAATTTAAACAAAGAAAATATCCAATAAAAGGAAAAAAATAAGAAGTAACATCAAAAGCATTTTAAAATGAAACTTGAAATATTAAATTCTAACAAAACCTTCAATGTTTAGAGCAGCCTATAAAATCCAATTTCCAAAGTATTACTTATAGACACTGAAAATTTAAATAGGCACATATAATTGCATCATAAACATTATAATATCTTCATGTTTTAAAGCAAACATTAAAAACCATAAAGTATATTATGCAGAAGAATCTCACTGCTAAACCAACACAGCAATCAGAAGTATTGAAAAAGTCAGTGTGGAATGATTGCTCTGTAGTGAAGCATGTTTGCTGCTCTTCCAGAGAACTGGAGTTCAGTTTCCAGCACCCATATAAGGCAGCTAACAACCAACTATAAGACCAGTTGCCCTCTTCTGGATGACAAGGACAACTGCATATATATCCACAGAACTTGCACATGAATACAGACACATACACATAAAAATGAAATGAGAAACAATGATTAGAATTATTTGGGTGTATTTGAAAATTATAAAATGGCTAGCTATACCATGAGAAAACTGCCTATTTGCAATCATATGATATTCAAGTCTGTAGTCATTCATGCTTAGCTTAGGTGCAGAGATTCTTTAATTTCAAATTCTTATGGGAAAGTCAATATTAGAGATGTTTAGGATACCACCTACTAAATTGTCTTGTTTTCTCAGCCACTCACATAACATAAATATTTTGTTAGAGTGATTATAAAATATACTCTAAATGAATTATGGAAGACCATTAGTCAAACATAAATGAAAGTAGATGACTTAACTTCACTCCATTTGGAGATTAAATGTAAGCATTTAAATACATACCCAATAAAAATATGTGGTTCATTATATTTTCATCCATTATTTTTTCTGAAAAACAATAATTTTTCCTTATTTTTTCTAGAGCTGTCTTAAAATTACTTTACATAAAAATTCATACATTATTGCAGTGGAGAATAATGTTAGAAATTATTGTATAACATGGGCTTGAGGGATGTCTTATTGGGTAAAACAGTTGTCACATAAGCACGAGGTACTGGGTTCAAATTATAAGAACTGACATAAATCTAGATGTTGTGTCATGTGAATGTATTTATACTCCTCTAAGGGTTGTCTTCTGACTGCCTCATGTTTTGAGGCACATGTGTGCCCAAATCAACATACACATGAATGCACACACAGAAGAAAACAAAATAAACATGAGATAATGATAAATTTGAATAGAAATACAGAAACATGAGGAAAATAATGAAATTATGGGTTGTGTTCATAGTTTAGAAAGCTCTTAGAATGAAGCCTTTCTTCATTATTAGGAAATATAAAGATCTTCCAGTCTTATGCAAATTCTTAAGACTCCTCATACCTATGTTATATCCTCTTTACAAAACAGTAAAAAAAATAATAGTAAAAAACCCAACCCTTATTCTCAAATCTACCACAATTCTGTGTTGTTCACGTTGACCTCAAAAAGACCACTGTGGTTTTCTGAGTGAGAATTGTCCATTAGAGGATAGTGTATTTAATCACCCTGTTCCAAGTTTGTGGGGTGCTATGGAACGTTTAGGAAGGGGTTGTCTGCTAAAGAAAATGTCTCTAGTGGAAGGATTTGAGGGCTTAGAGTTTTGTCTTACTTCCTGTTCTCTTTCTACTTCTCATGTGTGTATTAAAACATGACCAGCCAACTTCCTTCTTTGCAGCTATCTCTAGTCTCACCTGCTACCATACCTTTCTCTCAACAATGGACTATATACCATGAGAAACTGCCAAAAATAAGCCCTTTCTTATAGAAATTGTTTTATTACAGCAACAAAACAACTAATACTATATTCAGCACCTCTCATCTGTACTTTCCAACAATTTGAGGACTATCATCTTCTTGTAGGTGAATTATGTCTATACTAAGGGACATCTTTCTCTCCTGTCTTGGATGTTTCCTCTATTTCCTGTGTCCTTACATCCATGTAAATCCATCCTCTAGAAAAATAACCATAGGCTGATAAACCGAAAATCAGGACCCACTTTTAGTTATATTCTCTTAGTTAAAATCACCATAATTGCTTTTCAGAGTCAAAATTTCCTCAAATTACATAGAAATTCCTATCTATAAAAAAAAATTTAAAGCCAACTTCCAGTTCTGTGTTACCAGATTTAAAAAAGAACTAACAACAATCAAATTTCTAATTTAAATAAAATGCTATCCAGTTGTGGTGCTGCATGTCTTTGACCTTCTTTAATTTAATGTCTGCAGAAGTTTATTTCAGTCCATAATTCCAAGTTATCAAAAATAGAATTAATTTCAGAATAATGTTAATGATAATGTGGTTGATATGAAACAAATCCCTTAAAATAAAAAGAATAGATTTTTAGTAGATGATAATGATGATGAAAAATATAGTACATTATAGGTAAACTCAATCCAATTAAGCAAGTCTTAAAATTAACTTTAAACATTTGAGCAATGATTCTTTTACAGAGGACAGGTAAAAATGGGACTAGATTTTTTTAATAATAAAAATATGAGCAAAATATCTTAGTTTTCTTTCTGTTGTTGTGATAAACACCCAGGGCAAGAAAGGGTTTTATTCAATCTTATAGGTTGTAAACAATCACTGAGAAAAGCCAGAGAAAAAATTTCAGGCAGGAACCTGGAGGTAGGAACAAAATCAGAGGCCATGAAGGAATGCTGATTTCTAGCTTGTACTCTTGGCTTGCTGAGCCTATGTTCATATACAAACCTGGACTACATATCCAGAGGTAACACAACCCAAAATGAACCATATTCCTCCTCATCAATCATTAATCAATAAAATGCCCCAATAGACTCACAGGCAACAAATTCCTTTTCTCTCAGATATGTTGAAATATGTGTCAAAGTGACAAATTTAATCACATAAAATAGTTTTGGATGACTTTTGGTATATTAACTAGTGAGTTCCCAGAGTGCCTATTGGTGAGGTATGATGTGGAGACAGAATACTATTGCACTAAGAAAAATATTCCTGATGAAACAACTGACTTACACATTTTTGCAAAATGGAAATGAAAAAAATTCTAACCGAAGTCTCTATAAAACAGATACAAATGATATATATGTAATTTTGAAAGAATATAGAAATAACATATCAGATGCTACATCTTTCAGATATATAAATTATAAAGAAAATGTTTTAATTTAATCACGCAATTTTTACAAGCATTTCCCTTTGAGATTACAGTAAGGTGTTGGTTATAACAACATCAAATATCTATTTCAGTTGCAGAACACAACACATATGGGTATAGCTTAATGGTTTATATATTATTTTCTTATTTCTGTCTAATGAGGAAAAAGATAATTTAATATGACTGAAGTCAAGCTTGTCATTTTTGTCCTAAACTTAGCACCTCAGATTTATAGCTAGTGTGATTAAACTATTGTTAGAATTTGAGGAGAAAATCATTACATTGAAAGGAAGCAAGGAATTAGTTTACAAGGTTACAGAATAATGCAGTAAAAATTTGATAGATACACATAGTCAATAGCCCTTCAGTTCAGGAGGCAAAACAAATTTCAGTAAAGCAATTATAATAACTTCACTGAAAATGGAAATAGATTGAGGTCAACTGAGATTTCCTACTGAGTTTAGGAAGGTATGAAATTACAGTCACTGGGAATACATTGCACACTGTTTATAGGATACCACAAAATGTGACTTTTTAAACCCACTTTCTGTACACATTTCAAGCCAGTAACCTCTGTCTTGCTTTACAAAAGAAACCTCTTTTCATTTTTGTTTGTTTTGTTCCTGCTTGCCAGACAATGGCTCCACAGCATAGCAACTTCACACCACTGTAACCCTTTTATAGGAGCAGTCTGTCAGGTGTTGGAAATATTGTATATCCTCTAGCTAAAGATTATGTTGGGTACCTCCATAAACACAGCCAATAAATGCTGACAATTACTTTTTTTTCTTTTTTCGTTTTTTTTTTTTTTTTTTTTTTTTTTTTGGTTTTTCGAGACAGGGTTTCTCTGTGTAGCCTTGGCTGTCCTGGCACTCACTCTGTAGACCAGGTTAGCCTCAAACTCAGAAATCTGCCTGCCTCTGCTTCCCAAGTGTTGGGATTACAGGCATGTGCCAACACTGACTGGCAACAATTCCTAAGCTTGTATATCAGCGTCCTCTCCTGAATTAGACTTGTAATCTGAGTTCTGTTGTTCTCATTGATAAATCATGTATTGAAAAAATGAGTAAGATTTGAATCTACAGATTTGTGGAATCATTGGCTAATTTGGGTATGTCGTGAGGAGGAGTCCTGGGTGATCTTCTTTCTTCTTGGTTCACTTTGAGGTAGCTGAGGGGGTAAGAGTGATGGTAATGGTGAGACTTTGTCTGGGGAGATATTTACAGTTGCAGTTTAAAAATAAAATATTTGCATATCTTAAGTCAAAGTCACTTTGCTGCAGTAGCTGACCTGCCTGAATTCCTCTAAGGCAAGAAACTACAGACTCTGGCCTACAGTGCCTCATCATAAAACAGTGGAGGATTAAGTAACATAGCCATTACTCATACTTCTAGTTTTCTAGTTTAAGTTGCAGGAAGATAAAAGACATTTTGAAAAGTTATTAGCCCTTTTACTTCTAAGTTCTTCAGTTCTCCAGAAAAGATTCTACAAAAATTCTCTTCCAAACAGTTCTCTCTAAAGTGCACTCTGCTCTCTTATTCTAATCTTTCTCTTTTCTCCTGCTCTGATGTCACAATAATGCCCTTACTCTCAATGGTTTTGCTCCCAATGTCTTTACTCTCAATGTTATTAAGCCCAATGCCTTTATTTCTAAGTTTTTTCTAAAAGTTTTCAAAGATAGTACTATCCTAAAAGTATCTCTCTGTAAAAGATTCTCTGAGTTCAGTTTTAGACGATCTCTCTCTCTCTCTCTCTCTCTCTCTCTCTCTCTCTCTCTTTCTCTCTCTCTCTCTCCCTCCATCCCTCCCTCTCTGAACTCAGCACTTATACATCTTACAAAATATATGACCACATGGTAAAAAGTTCACTACAAATGTACATATAAGTTCAAATCATAAACTGAAAACCTATTTATGACAGTGGCTGTTTACATACACATACACTAAGAGCAATTGTCTAGCTAAGGAGTGGATATATTTCACTAGCTCAACAGGTCCATTGAAATTTAAAAACCCCAACTTTTGTGGCTAGAGCATTATTGAAATTTCATATAAATCAACCCAGTCAATATTTTGTCTTCTCTCCCTGCACATATAGAAAATCCTTAGTTTCCTATTTATGACCTTTGGTTAATGGTTTTATATCCTGTTGAAATGTGCTCTAAGTGGTAATGCCTGATTGTTATCTAAGAAGCAATTAACACATGACACTTGAAGAATAGCTGTGTTTCCATTGTGGTTTTCACTATCTGAGAGGACTTAATATCAGTTATATTATAAAATAACTTAATAATTAATAATATAATTTTAGGATTTCTTAAAGTATCATCATTAATAATTAAGAAAATACCTGTATTTCTACATAGTATTGCTACAAGACAGTAAATATTCATTTTTATGCAAAGATCTACTGAAAAGGGTGGGCTAATTCCTTGATATAGAAATATATATGAATATATACATATATATATTTACATGCATATATATCCTTGTTTTATATATATGTATTTATAATTCATTGTTTTATTTATATATATATATATACACACATATATTTGTATGTATACATATACATATATATATATATATATATGTATATATATATATATATATATATATATATAATATGTCAAGGTTTTAGTCTCCCCTATTCAATATATATATATATATATATATATATATATACACACATATATATTCATCTCTTCTTGCCTAGAGAATCAAATCTGTCATTAACTTTCTTAATAGTCCATGGCTGAACCATCTCAGGAAGATGACCTATTTTACCTGTTAGTTTTCAGCTTCTTCTTGACAGCTCCTGGCAGATATGTATGCTTAAATATTTAAATTTTCCTCTCTTCCAATTAGTAAAATCTAATATAGCTAGATTTTACCATTGAATAAATAGTAAAATGTCATAAATACTTCATGAAGCCTAGATCTCTTCCCCAACTTTGCCATATTCATGAAGTATTAATAACACTTACAGTATGAAACTGTGGCACTATTTGGAAGATTCTATGGGGTGGAAATAGAATGCTTGGTTAGAGTGATTTAGCCTTGATTTTACCCTCCAATACAGTTTAAACCTGGGTATGTGCAATGGCATGTACCTGCAATACCATTGCTTGGGAGGTGGAGCCTGGAAGATCTGTCATTCAATGTAGAATACAGCTTTCAAAACTAGCTTGAACTATAGAAGACCATGTTTCAGAAGTGAAAATAAAATAAAATAAAATAAAATAAGATAAGATAAGATAATAAGATAAGATAAGATAAGATAAGATGAGATAAGATAAGATAAGATAAAATAAAAGAAAAGAAAAGGGGAGGGAGGAGAGGAGAGGAAAGGAAAGGAAAGGAATAGAATAGAAAAGAAAAGAAAAGAAAAGAAAAGAAAAGAAAAGAAAAGAAAAGAAAAGAAAAGAAAAGACAGGACAGGACAGGACAGGACAGGACAGGACAGGACAGGAAAGGAAAGGAAAAGAAAAGAAAAGAAAAGAAAAGAAAAGAAAAGAAAAGAAAAGAAAAGAAAAGAAAAGAAAAGAAAAGAAAAGAAAGGAAGAGAAAGAAGGTTAGAAGGGAGGAAATAAAGAATGCTGACAAGAAGAATGGAAAGAAAGGGAGAAAAATCAGGAGAAACAAGTCTTATTGAAAACAAGAATTGTACCAATTAAAGCATGGGTTCTCAACTTGTGCATCACAATTTTGGCGTATCCTTAAATAAAATGTTTACATTATGATTCATAATTCTACTCATATTACAGTTATGAAGAATCAAAACATAATTTTAGTGTTAGGATTAACCACATGAGGAAATGTATTAAAGAGTCACAGAATAGGAAGGTTAAGAACTAGTGCATTGAAGACATGTAAGTTAAACACTTGGGCAAATGCTTTATAATAAGACAGTGAAAGTTTTCAGTAAAGTCAACAAGAAAATACCTTAAACATATCCTATCAAGTTAATAAAGTAATTTAAATTTTTAAATAGGATATGTTATCTTTTTACATTGCAAATGTTATCCCCTTTCCTGGTTTTCCCTCTGCGAACCAATTATCCATTCCGCCTTACCCTGCTTCTGTGAAGGTACTCCCTTACCCACCTAGCCCACTTCTGCCTCACCACCTTAGCATTCCTCTTCACTGGGGCATTGAGCTTTCACAGGACGAAGGAACCTCCCACCTCCTATTAATGCCATATAAAGCCTCATCAGCTCCTTGAGTCCTTCCCAAAACTTCTTTACTGGCATCCCTGCCCTCAAAATGATAATCGGCTCTGAGCATCCACAAATCTACTGGTCAGTATTTGGCAGAACCTCTCAGGAGACAGCTGTATAAGACTCCTGTCAGCAAGCACTTTTTGGTATGCACAGTAGTGTCTGGGTTTGGTGTCTGCATGTAGGATGGATCCCCAGGTGGGGCAGTCTCTGGATAATCTTTCTTTCAGTCTCTCCTCCACTCTTTGTTCCTGTATTTCCTTTAGACAGGGGCAATTCTTGGATAAAATTTTGGAGATAGGTTGGTGGCCCCATCACTCAACAGTGGTAACACGCCTAACCTCTGGATATGGTCTCCACAGGTTCTTCCTCCCCATTGTTGGTTATTTCAGCTAATGCTATCCCTGTGGGGTTCTAGGAGGCCATTGCTTTCCTGGAATCTGAAATGTTATGGTTGCTACCTCCAGTTCCTCATCCCCCATTGTTACACAGCTCTTCAATTTTCTGCCATTCTGAATATCTCCTCCATCCCCTTCCATACCTGATTCTACCCCTCTTTCCCCCTCTGCCTCTTTTCTTCCTCCCAAGTCTCTGCCACCTTGTATTTACCTTGATTATTTTTCCACTTTCTAACAAGGACCAAAACACTCACACTTTGGTTTAGGATCATGTGGTCCATGAGTTGTATCATGGGTATTCCACCAACTTTACCTAATGTCTACTTATCAATGAGTACATACTATGTGTGTTATTATATGACTGAGTTATCACACTCAGTGATCATATTTCCAGATCCATCCATTTGCCTGTAAATTTCCTGAAGTCATTGTTTTTAATAGCTGAGTAGTACTCCATTGTGTAAATGCTACACATTCTCTGTATCCATTCCTCTCTTGGAGTACATCTGGGTTGTTTCCAGGTTTGGCTAATATAAATAAAGCTGCAATGAATATAGAGGAACATGTGTCTTTATTACATGTTGGAGCATCTTCTGTGTGGTATACCTGGGTCCTCAGGTAGAACTATTTCCAGTTTTCTGAGGAACAACAGACTGATTTCAAGAGTTTTACCATCTTGCAATGCCACCAGCAATGGAGGAGTGTTCCTCTTTCTCCACATCCTCCCCAGCATCTACTGTCACCTGAGTTTTTGATCTTAGCCATTCTGACTGGTGTGAGGTATAATTTCAGGGTTGTTTTGATTTGAATTTCCTTAATGAATAAGGATGTTGAACACTTCTTTAAGTGCTTCTTGGCCATTTGAGTTTCCTTAGTTGAGAATTCTTTATTTAGCTCAGTTCCTCATTTTTAATAGGGTTATTTAGTTCTCTGGAGTAACCTATGAAGTAAAAAATTGAAAACAAGAAGATAAAAATAGTCAAAATTGCCCAGAGAACCAAAGATTAACTTGAACAACATTCTGTGGGTGATGAATAGTTATTGCTAAGAATAAGGAGAGAAAACTAATGATCAATGTTATTTATAGAGCCTTCTGTGCATAGCTCACCAGAAGAGAGAGAGCTTCCAGCAGTGCTTTCACTTTTGAGCTCAGAGGAGTAAGGACACAGACTTATAGGCCCACAGGAGGAACAAACTCCAGCCAGAGACAGCAATGGAATTAGCACCAGTGATAAATAGAGACAGAAAGGCAAGCACAAAAAGCCTACCAACAGAAACCAAGGCCACATGGCAACATCAGTACCCAGTTCTCGTACCACAGCAAGGCCTGGATACCCCAACTGTGATGGTTTGTATATGACTGGTCCAGGGAGTGGCCTTATTAGGAGGTGTGGCCTTGTTGGAGTAGGTGTGTCACTGTGGATGTGGGCTTAAAACTCTCACCCTGGCTGCCTGGAAGTTAGTCTTCCACTAGCAGCCTTCAGATGAAGATGTAGAACTCTCAGCTCCTCCTGCACCATGCCTGCCTGGATGATGCCATATTCTGCCTCGATTACAATGGACTGAACCTCTGAGCCTGTAAGCCAGCCCCAATTAAATGTTGTCTTTTATAAAACTTGAATTGGTGTCTGTTCACAGCAGTAAAACCCAAACTAAGACACCAACACACCAGAAAAGCAAGAGATGGATTTAAAATCGTATCTCACAGTGTTGATGTAGGGCTTCAAGAAAGATTTAGATAACTCCCTTAAGGAAATACAGGAGTACATCTCTCAACAGGTAAAAGCCCTTAAGGAGGAAACAAAAAGAATCCCTTAAAGAAATACAAGAGATCATGGGTCAACAGGCAGAAGTCCTTAAAGAAGAAACACAAAAATCCATTAAAGAATTACAGGAACACACACAAAAAATCAAGTGAAGAAACACAACAAAACCATCCAGTATCTAAAAGTAGAAGTAGTAACAATAACGAAATTGCAAAGTGAGAACATCTCTGGAGATAGAAAACCTTGGAGAGAATTCAGGAGTCATAGATGCAAGCATCAAAAACATAATACAAGAGATAGACCAAAGAACCGCAGGTGTTGAAGATACCATAGAAAACATTGACTCAACAGTCAAAGAAAATGCAAAATGCACAAAGCTGGTAACCGAAAACATCCAGGAACTCAAGAACGCAATGAGAAGACCAAACCTAAGGATTATAGGTATAGATGAGAATGAAGATTTCCACCTTAAAGGCCCAGTAAATATTTTCAACAAAATTATAGAATAAAACTTCCCTAACCTAGAGAAAGAGATGCCCATTAAATGCGAGAAGCCTTCAGAACTCCAAACAGACTGGACCAGAACAGAAAACAGCACATAATAATCAAAACACCAAATTCAGTAAACAAAGAAAGAATACTAAAAGCAGTAAGGGTAAAAGGGAAAGTAACTTATAAAGGCAGACCTGTCAGACATACCAGACTTCTCATCAGAGATGATGAAAACTCGAAGATCCTGGGCAGACCTCATGCAGACCTCATACAGACCCTAAGAGAACACAAATGCAAGCCCAGGCTACAATGCACAGCAAAACTCTCAATCATCATGAATGGAATAACCAAGACATTCCATGATAAAACCAAATTTACACAATAACTATACACAAACCCATACCAACAAAGGGTAATAATTGGAAAATGACAGCACAAAGAGGGAAACTACACACTAGAAAATGCAAGAAAGCAATCTTCTTCCAACAAAACCCAAAAGAAGATATCCACAGAAACATAAAAATAACATCAATAATAACAGGAAACAAGAATCACTATTCCCTAAAATCTCTTAACAATAGACTCAACTCCCCAATAAAAATACAAAGACTAACAGAAATATTTCTCATGTAAATCTTCAATTTTATCAGAAAATGTTTGTAATTCCCCTTTTAATTGATTTAGTAATTTTTTATGTCTACCATTATATCTGCATTATTTTTCATTACAATCTTCAATTTTAATATGTCTTTCTATATGTTTCCTCTATTTTATCAGAAATGTTTTCAATGTAAATCTTTGATTTTATTACATATGTTTCTAATTCCACCTTCAGTTAATTTAGAAAGAGTATTTATGCCTAGCATTTTATATGTAAAATTTTTCATGATATAGTTAATTTTAAAGTATTTGTATATGTATTTCTTGAATTTTACCAGAAATATTTTCCATGTAAATCTTCAATTTTATCTGAAAAATGTTAATAATTCCACCTTCCATCAACGTAGAATTATCCTTATGCCTATCATTTTATCTGTATAACTTTCATGATAATCTTTCATTTTAACATGTTTTTCTATATATTTCTTCAAATTTATCAGAAATATTTTCCATGCAAATCTTCAAGTTTATCAGAAAATGTTTATAATTCCACTTTCAATCAAGTTAGGAATATATTTATCCCTACCATTACTATATCTATATAAAATTTTCCATGATAATCTTCAATTCTAACATGTTTTTCTACATTTTTGTACAATTATATCAGAAATATTTTCCATGTAAATCTTCAATTCTATAATATAATGATTCTATTTCGTATTTCAATTAATTCAGCCATGCTTTATATGTCTTACCACTTTACATTTTAATTTTCCGTGAAAATTGTCAATTTTATAGTGATTTTCTATATATCATTTCTATTTTATCTGAAATATTGTCCATGCAAATCTTTAATTTTATCATAAAGTGTTTTTATTTCCCTTTTCAATAAAAAATAAAATAAATATAAAAATGTTGTTCATAGAACCAAACAACTGATGAGCAAACACTCTTTTATGATAAATATGAGATTTATACTTAGTTAATTACATGGTACATTTGTAATGATTTTTAGCTAGACTAGACCGAAGAATCACCTAGGAGACAAGCGACTGAAACTTAGAAGAGGGAAAACAAGAGTTCTTGATTATTTCAATTGAGATGGAAAAAAATTACTGTAAGTGTGATTGCACTAGTTAATGGGCTAGAAGACTATGTGTGAAAGAGGAAGTAAATTAAGCTACAGCATTCATTGCTCTACTTGCTGAGAGTAGATGCCATATGGCCAGCTGCTTCTTCTTTCCAGACATTAACTACTTATCAAATGTAGCTTTTGCCACATTTCTGATCATAGCAAGAAATAATAAATATTTTGCCACAATTTTATTTTAAAATTGATTTTCCAGATAGTAAGAATGCTCAATAGGTTAGAGAACTTTCTGGTTTTGCAGAGGAGGTGAGTTTGCTTCCTAGAACTGATTTCTTCAGACAGTTAACAATTGCCAATTGACGACAGATCCTGAGGAATTGGATGTCTGTGGCCACTGTGAGCATGTATACCAACAACCATGAACATATATGACATATTAACTATGCATACATGAACACACATACACAGAATTTTAAAGTTAAAAACATGATTTTTTCTTTTCATGTACAAGCTAAAAATTACATATCTGATTATTAAAAATGGTTCATTATTTGAAATTTTGAGGACAATGACAAGAAGCAACTCCCTAGCTTATCTCTTATGATAAGTGCACTTTTTATCCTAAGCATAACAAAGTCATTGTATAAAATTATAATTGTTGTGTATTATATATGTATATATATGAATATCAATATATTTTGTATTTAGACTTGTGTGTTGTCTCTAGAATATCTTACTAAATGAAAGCATATATTCACAGTCTAATCATATGTCTATCTGGAACAGTTCTCGATTGTATGCCTGTGATAAATCTCTCTAGGCTCATGAATTTCAGATACAGGAACATCAACATGGCCTGATCATCCTGTTATGTAAATCAAATTAATGAATATCAGGATCTTATCACAGTTATCATTTACAGTTTAGTGGTACATGTAGAGTATCAACTCATTTTGAAGACCTCTATAGGTCCTCCACAGTATGTGTGTGTGTATATATATATATATATATATATATACACACACACACACATATTTATATATATATATATACATATATATACACACACAGTATGTATGTATATATATATATATATGTATACATACATAAGTGTGTGTGTGTGTGTGTGTGTGTGTGTGTAAACAATGTGATAGAATTCAATTGGCTCAACCATTGTTTTCATCCAAACTTGCATGGATTCTTTCATTAATACCTGCATATATAAGAAACACATATATACTCAGAAAAATAAATACATTTGTATAATTACTCAAACACATTTCAATGTGATTCTTTATATTGAAAACAGAAGGCACTTTGCTCAACCGTGGTCATCTTGGTGGCGGGTGCTTAGACCAACCGGGCAGAACCAGATACCTGAGATATCACAAGCTTAAGATCTCAGGGGACCCGGGCCACCAGCCAGTCATCTAAGAATGGGAGCTTGGCAGAACAGCAGTTCCAGTGTTCCAGCAGAGCATGGGTTCCTGGCCCTCTGGGAGTCCCTGCACTCCACACTCCCCACTCCCCGAGGCTGCAGACAGCATCCTTACTGCTGACTGAACTAAGCAAACAAAACCAGAAAAGACAAGTAGCATCAGGCCCACAGAGATAACCCAATATAACATTGCTTACAGCAAGATACACCAGGGGTCCAACAGCAACTAAGAGCAGAACAACAGATCAGCAATCTCTGCCAGGGGAAATCCAGTCATCCAGTGGTGGTGAAATAGCATTTTGAGCCCACAGGAAGTTCAAGCACCAGCTAGTGACTACAAGACCATCTAAGGCCAGAGATAATCAGATGGCGAAAAGCAAATGTAGGAACGTTACTAACAGAAATCAAGGCAATATGGAAGAATCCAAACCCAGTACCCTGCCAGCAATAAGTCCTGGATACCCCAACAGACCAGAAAAACAAGATTTGGATCTAAAATCACTGGTCACAATGCTGATAGTGGAACACATAGAAAAATCTCTTAAAGAAATACAGGAGAAAATGGATCAAAAATATGAAGCCCTTTCAAGGCAAACACAAAAATCACTTGAAGAAATTCAGGAGAATATGGAACAAAAATTAGGAGCTGATAAGGAGGAAGTACAAAAATCACTTAAAGAAATAAAATAGAATGTGGGCCAAAAGCAGAAGTCATGAAAGAGGAAACACAAAAAACTCTTAAAGAAATACATGAAAATACAAAAAGTAAGTGGAAGATGTGAGCAAAAACATCCAGGATCTAAAAACAGAAGTAGAAACAACTAAGAAATCACAAAGGGAGACAACTTTGGAGAAAGAAAACCTTGGGAAGAAATCAGGGGCCATAGATGCAAATATCAACAATAGAATACAAGAGATAGAAGAAAGAATCTCAGATGCTGAAGATACCATAGAAACCATTGATTTAACAGTCCAAGAAAATACAAAATGCAAAAAGCTTGTAACCCAAAACATCCTGAAAATCCAGGACACAATAAGAAGACCAAACTGAAGGTATAGATGAGAGGGAAGATATACAACTTAAAGGGCCAGCAAATATCTTCTACAAAATTATGGAAGAAAACTTCCCCAAACTAAAGAGAGAGAAGCCCATGAGTATACAAGAAGCCTACAGAACCCCAAACAGACTGTACCAGAACAGAAATACCTCCTGTCACATAATAATCAAAACCCCAAATGTACTAAACAAAGAAAGAATATTAAGGGCAGTAAGAGAAAAAGCCCAAGTAACATATAAAGGAAGACCTATAGGGATTACACCAGATTTCTCATCTGAGATCATGAAATCTAGAAGATCCTGGGCAGATATCATGCAGACTCTAAGAGAACACAAATTTCAGCCAAAACTACTATACCCAGCAAACCTCTCAATTGTCATAGATGGAGAAAGCAAGGTATTCCATGACTAAACCAAATTTGCATGATATCTTTCCACAAACCCAGCCCTAAAAGGATAATAGGGGAAAACTACCAACACAAGGAGGGAAACCACACCCCAGAGGAATCAAGATAGAAACCCCCTCTCATCAAACATGAAAGAAGATAACCATATACAAAAAAAATGTCAAAAATGTCAGGAAGCAATAATTACTATTTCTTAATATCTCTTAACATCAATAGACTAAATTCTCCAATTAAAAGACATAGACTAACAGACTGGATACGGACGCAGGACCCTACATTTTGCTGCATACAGGAAACACATCTCAGTGTCAAAGACAAACACTACCTTAGCGTAAAAGGCTGGAATACAATTTTACAAGCAAATGGTCTCAACAAACAAACCAGAGTAGCCATTCTATTATCAGATAAAATTGACTTCCAACCTAAAATCATCAAAAGAGACACAGAAGGTCACTTCTTGCTGGTCAAAGGAAAAATTCACCAAGAAGAACTCGCAATGCTGAACATCTAGGCTCCAAATGCAAGAGCACCCTCATTCATAAAAGAAACTCTACTAGAGCTTAAAGCACACATTACACCTAACACAATAATTGTGGGTGATTTAACACTCCACTATCCTCAAGGGACCAATCAGAAAACCAGAAACTAAACAGGGACACAGTGAAACTAATCGAAGCTTTAGACCAATTGGATTTAATATATATATATATATATATATATATATATATATATATATATATATACATATATATATAAAACATTTCATCCCAAAGCAAAAGAATATACCATTTCTCAGCACCACATGGTACCTTATCCAAAATCAATAATAAAACTGGTCAGAAGACAGATGTCAACAAATACAAGAAGATCAAACTACTCTCATGCCTCCTATCAGATCACTATGGAGTAAAAGTGGTCTTCAATAGCAACAAAAACAACAGAAAGCCTACATACACATGGAAACTGAACAATACTTTACTCAATGACACCTTGGTCAAGGGAGAAATAAAGCAAGAAATCAAAGACTTTTTAGAATTCAATGAAAATGAAGGTACAACCTACCCAAATCTATGGGAAACAATGAAAGAGATGCAAAGAGGAAAACTGATAGCCCTGAGTGCCTCCAAAAAGAAACTGGAGAGAGGATACACTAGCAGCTTAACAGCCACCTGAAAACTCTGGAACAAAAAGAAGGTAATTCACCCAGGAGGAGTAGAAGAGAGGAAATCATCAAACTAAGGGCTGAAATCAATGAAGTAGAAATAAAGCAAACAATACAAAGAATCAACAAAACCAGGAACTGGTTCTTTGAGAAAATCAACAAAATAGATAAACCCTTAGCCAGACTAACCAATGGGCACAGAGACAGTATCCAAATTAACAAAATTAGAAACGAAAAAGGGAATATAACAACAGAAACTGAGGAAATTCAAAAAATCATCAGATTCTACTACAAAAACCTATACTCAATGCAACTGGAGAATCTGGAGGAAATGGACAATTTCCTAGACAGATACCAAATACCAAAATTAAATCAGGATTTAGATCAGTTAAACAGTCCCATAAACCCTAGAGAAATAGAAGGGCTTATAGAAAATCTCCCAATCAAAAAAAGTATGGGACCAGATGGTATTAGTGTAGAATTGTATCAGACTTTCAAAGAAGAACTAACACCAATACTCTTCAAACTATTCCACAAAACAGAAATGGAAGGAACACTGCCCACCTCATTCTATTAAGCCACAATTATGCTGATACCAAAACTGCAAAAGACAAAACAAAGAAAGAGAACTATAGGCCAATTTCCCTTAGGAATATCGATGTAAAAATACTAAATAAAATCCTTGCCAACCTAATCCAAGAGCACATCAAAATGATCATTCACCATGATCAAGTAGGCTTCATCCTGGGGATGCAGGGATGGTTCAATATATGAAAATCCATCAATGTAATATACTACATAAACAAACTAAAAGAAAAAATCACATGGTCATCTCATTAGACGATGAAAAAGCATTTGAAAAAATTCAGCATTCTTTCATGCTAAAAGTCCTGGAATGAACAGGAATTTAAGGCCCATACCTAACCATAATAAAAGTGATATAGAGCAAACCAGTAGCCAACATCAAACTGAATGGAGAGAAAATTGAAGCAATCCCACTAAAATCAGGGACTAGACAACACTGACCTCTCTCTCCATATCTTTTCAATATAGTACCTGAAGTTCTAGCGACAGCAATTAGACAGCATATGGAAGTCAAAGGGATACAAATTGGAAAGGAAGAAGTCAAACTATCATTATTTGCAGATGATATGATAGTATATTTAAGTGACCCAAAAAATTCCACCAGAGAACTCCTACAGTCAATAAACAACTTCAGCAAAGTGACTGGTTATAAAATCAACTCAAGCAAATCAATAGCCTTCCTATACTCAAAGAACAAGCAGGCTGAGGAAGAAGTTAGGGAAACAACACCCTTCACAATATCCACAAACAATATAAAGTATCTTGTCATGACTCTTACCAAACAAGTGAAAGATCTGTATGACAAGAATTTCAATTCCTTGAAGAAAGAAATCGAAGAAGACCTCAGAAGATGGAAAAATATTTCTTGCTCTTGGATTGGCAGGATCAATATAGTAAAAAATGGCTATCTTGCCAAAAGCAATATACAGATTCAATGCAATCCCTATCAAAATACCAAATCAATTCTTTATAGATCTAGAAAGAGCAATTCTCAAATTCATCTGGAGTAACAAAAAACCCAGGATAGCTAAAACTGTTCTCAACAATAAAAGGACTTCTGGGGGAATCAATATCCCTGACCTCAAACAGTACCACAGAGCAATTCTGTTAAAACCTGCATGGTATTGATACAAGCAAGTAGATCAATGGAATAAAATTGAAGACCCAGAAAGGAACCCACAGAGTTATGGTCACGTGATCTTTGATAAAGGTGCTATGACCATCCAGTGAAAAAATGATAGCCTTTACAACAAATGGTGCTGGTTCAACTGGAGGTCAATATGCAGAAAAATGCAAATTGACCCACTCTTATCATCTTGTACTAAGATCAACTCCACGTGGATCAAAGACCTCCACATAAACCCAGACACACTGAAACTAATCTAAAAGAAACTGGGGAAGAAACTGGAGGACATAGGCACAGGGGGAAAGTTCCTGAACAGGACATCAATAGCTTATGCTCCAAGATCAAGAATTGACAAATGGGACCTCATAAAATTACAAAGATTCTGTAAGGCAAAGGACACTGTCAGAAGAACAAAATGGCCACCAACAAATTGGGAAAAGATCTTCACCATCCCCACATCCGAAAGAGGGCTAATATCCAATATATAAAAAGAACTCAAGAAATTAGACCCCAGAGAACCAAATAACCCTATCAAAAATGGGGTACAGAGGTAAACAAATAATTTGCACCAGAAGAAATTAGAATGGCCAAGAAAAAACCTTAAGAGATGTTCAACATCATTAGTCATCAGGGAAATGCAAATCAAAACAACCCTGAGATTCCACCTCACACCAGTCAGAATGGCTAAGATTAAATACTCAAGAGACAACAGGTGCTGGAGATGATGTGGAGAAAGAGGAACACTCCTCCACTGTTGGTGGGATTGCAAGATTGTACAACTGCTCTGTATATCAGTCTGTTGGTTCCTCAGAAAATTGGGCATGACGTTTCCAGAGGACCCTGTCATACCACTCCTGGGCAAATACCCAGATGATTTCCCTGCATGCAATAAAGACACATGCTCCACTATGTTCATAGCAGCCTTATTTATAATAGCCAGAAGCTGGAAGGAGCCCAGATGTACTTCAAAGGAGGAATGAATACAGAAAATGTGGTATATTTATACAATGGAATACTACTCATTATTTAAAAATAATGAATTCATGCAATTTGTAGGTAAATGGTTGGATCTGGAAAATAAAGTGAGTTAACCCAATCACAAAAGAATATACATAAAATGCAATCACTGATAAGTGGATATTAATGAGCCCAGAAGCTCTGAATACTCAAGGCACAATTAGCAAATCAAAAGATTCCCAAGAAGGGAGAAGGAGAGGACACTGGTCCAGAAATGACTGGTTCTAATCTTGCAGGAGTGTACTAGAACAGAGAAAGTGTTTGGTGGTGATTGGGGAATGCACAGGGGGTGCAGGCAAGACTTATGGGACACATGGTAGGGGGGAAGTGGGAAAGGGGAAAGCCTTTGGAATGTAAACAAAGAATATAGAAAATAAAATTTTAAAAAGAACACATGAAAAAAATTAAACAAAATAGAAAAGAGAGATTTTCCATTTCTACCAATTTGCCTAAGAATTTCATGAATTCATTCTTTTTAATAGCTGAGTAATATTCAATTGTGAAAATAAACCACATTTTCTGTATCCATTCCTCTGTTGAAGGACATCTGGGTTCCCTCATAGGGCTGCTATGACCATAGGGGAGCATGTGTCCTTATTGTATGCTGGGTAATCCTCTGGATATATACCCAGGAGTGGTATAACAGGGTCCTCCAGTACAGTTTTGTGCGGAACCACCAGACTGATTTCCAGAGGAGTTGTACCAGCTTGCAATCCCACCAGCAGTGGAGGTATTTTTTCCTCTTTCTCCACATCCTCACCAGCACCTGCTGTTTTTGGTTTTTGATCTTAGCTGTTCTGACTGATGTGAGGAGAAATCTCAGGGTTCTTTTGGTTTTCATTTCCCAGATGACTAAGGATGTTAAACCTTTCTTGAGGTGCTTCTCAGGCATTCAATATTCCTTGGATGAAAATTTGTTGTTTAACTCTGTACCCCATTTTTAATAGGATTATTTGGCTCTCTGGAGTCTATCTTCTTGAGTTCTTTATATATATTAGATATGAGTCCTCTCTCAGATGTAGATTTGGTAAAGATTTTTTCCCCCAATTTGTTGGTTGCCATTTTGTCCTATTGACAGTGTTCTTTGCCTTACAGAAACTTTGTAATTTTATGAGGTCCCATTTGTCAATTCTTGATCTTAGCGCATAACCTCTTGGTGTTCTGTTCAGGAAAATTTCCCCTCTACTCTTGTGCTCAAGGCTCTTACCCAGTATCTTTTCTATTAGTTTCGGTGTGTCTGGTTTTATGTGGAGGTCCTTGATTCACTTGGACTTGAGCTTAGTACAAGGAGATAAGAGTGGATCAATTTGCATGCATTTGCATGCCGGCTGCCAGATGAATCAGCACCATTTGTTGAAAAAACTATCTTTTTTTCCCACTTTTTCACTGTCAAAGATCAAGTGACCATAGGTGTGTGGGTTCATTTCTGTTCTATTGATCTGCTGTCCATCACTGTACCAATACCATGCAGTTTTTAACACTATTGCTTGAGGTCTGCGATACTGATTACCACAGAAGTTCTTTTACTGTTGAGAATAGTTTTAGCTATCCTGGTATAAGTGTGGTAACACAATCACAAATGAAAACACGTGGAATCACTGTTTAGTGGATATTAGCCAAGAAGATTGGAATGTCCAAGACACAATTCATATATCAAATGATGCCCAAAAAGAAAGAAGAACAAAGTATGGATACTCTGGTCTCTTGCAGAGACTGAAAAGCTAGGGTGTGTGGATACCAAACGGCTCCCCATCTACCGAGAGGAAAAAGGAAGGAGGGTGGGGAAAGTATTGTAGGAGAGAATTAAAAAGGAGAAGGGCAATAAGAAGGATGTTAAGTGAATAAGTAAAAAAAAATCCTGAATTTTTAAAAGCCATTATTATATAAAATTTTAAAATTAAAATGAATTATATCTCTTCCATGTTTAGACTATCAGTAAAAGCCATTTTATAATTTTTTATATTGAGTGTCACATTCTAATGAGAGAGAGAGAGAGAGAGAGAGAGAGAGAGAGAGAGAGAGAGAGATTCAGAAACAACTGTCTCAGGCATCTCTGGCTACATAAGTGCCTACCTTAAGTGAAGAACTCATTGGCAAACCCAGTGCTTCCTTCAAATAGAGTATAGCAAGGTGAATGGAGTTATGTGTACATGCATATTATAGAAGCCTGATTCTCTGGTTTCTGTAGTTCAGGCAAATATCACAAGATAAATACAGTAAGAAATTCATAAGAGGGATAAGCTAGAATTCTCACTTCCCCATCCAGTAAGTCTGTCATTCTCTCAGGAGAAAAGACAGTCTCATCATCTGAATGAGTAGGCAGGACCATGGAAAGGTGGCCAAGCCAGAATGTTTATGGAGGGTAGATTTATGCTTTTGACATAGCTGCAGAGATCCTAGGCAGAGATGGCTTAGGCATCTGACATGGGTCCTTTATCATTTCTTGTTCTGCTCTGCAACAATCATAAGGAAACGACTGGTAAGCAATCAAGAGATTTTCTTGTGTGACAGCTGAAAAGACATATGCTTGTATGGGGAGGCTGCTGGATATACCCTTCACAGGATATTTAGCATCCTGTATATCCTTGTTTAGAGTATCTTGATGGTGCGGTACTGCAGCTCTGACTTTTAAGTCTCAGCAGGAAGATTTCTATGTTCTTCAGGGAAACTTTTACCACAGGCTGAGATATATTTCATACAAGACAGACACACACTTAATCTCCATTTGGATTTATCACTTTTATTGTGGCCTAATTATTCAAGTCTATAAGACATAATAAAACAAACATCATTTTAATACCAAATTATCCAAGAGTGTACTTAAGGAAGTTAAATAGCCTAGAAAACATATGCTGTGTTTCTCACAAATTAGAATTTATAAATAAATGATTTTTATTTAAATCCAATTAATAGCAATTTACCGAAGCATTTCTAGTAAAAGTCATATCATCTTTGACAAGAATTTCACACTAACAGTGCTATAGTATATTGTTTTACAAAATTTTTCATTAATCTTTTAAATGTTTAAAATTTTATGTCATTTTTTTCTCAGTACATACCTTTGCCTTATTTTTCAACTATGTGTGCCACAGTGTGGGTCATAAAATCATACCAATAAGTTTGGAAAGTTGAACAGGTCTAGACATGGAGATTCAGTGGCATGCACCCAGGGTTTAGGTGACTCCCAGCTCCTTGGCACACTTCTGACTTGGAACACTTGGCATAATTCTCATTAAAAGAAACCTGTCCTATGGTCTCATAGACTCAAAACAGATTTATCTGAGCTAATGGGGTACCTAGAGGCCAAGAGGGCCAAGCCAATAAGCTTCTCTTCCCAGACATTACTCTCTGCAAAAAAAAAAATAATAATCTCAGATCCACCCTTAAACATGGGGTATGGTATGTTATATATTCATTTTCCACTACAAACAACCAGTAAACTGATTGGAACCTTGGATTGTCTCTTTTGTCAAGATCTGCTCTGAGGAACCTGGGGAAAGTCCTTGTCTACAGAGGCACAGGTTTTTTCTCTAGAAGAAAGTTTCTCTGCCTGTCCAGCCATAGCAGCCACCAAACTTACCTATGTCAAGTCAAGACAATCTTACTGTGAGATAAACCAGAGCTCACCTTTCTCCAAGCTCCAGGCTAGAGGCAGTTCCAGTTCAGATCCCTGGCTCTATTCTATGCTCTTCTGAAACTCTCAGATGTGCCTAGATTTCCAGGAGACTGAGAATTCCATGGCCCTAGCCTCATCCCTGGCCCAAGAACCCCTGAACCAGCTCCTGTGTTCATATATGTCAGACTGCACTTTGACTACCTTGCAGTGTGCGATTACCAAACAGCCAGTGCCTGCCCTGTCCTCAGGGTGGGGTACATACAGCTAAATTCCCTGATTCTGCCTCCTTAAGAGGCCCTGCTCTGTACATGGTTGGGCCTATACAACAGTTCTGATGTGGTAGTCAAAGGGCAGCTTTGGGGAGTAAATTCTCTACTTTGAAAATGTGGGCATGTGGTATTGAACACAGATCACCAAGACTGAGAGAAGTGGCAAAGTATAGAGCCATATTACTAGCAGTCATTGTTTTTTGTTTTACATTGTTTTGTTTTGTCTTTTATTTTTTTAAGATGTAATTTTTCAAATGTGCTGCCAATTTTGTAAGTCAGGTTCAAATATCCTAAGATGTGTTAGTAGTGTTTAAGCCTGCAATTCCCTCTGGATCTAATAAACTTGAGTACAACTCAGGAAAATTCATGTTTGTAGCAACATATCCAGAAAGCACTATGATTGCACATGTAGATGTAGATGTACTGGATTTGTATACATGAGTATAAGTGGCTTTAGTGTGCATAATGTATATGTACCTATGTATGCATGTTCAGAGACCAAACAAGATGAAGTCAAGTGTACTGCTTTGTTGTTCTATGCCTTATTCCCTTGAGGCAAAGTCTCTCACTGCATTGAGTTGGGATTCTCCTGTTTTCTCCCTCCAGAAAGCTAATATTTTACATACATAGGCCTATACCTGAATTGTCATACAGAATCTGGGGATTTTGATTCATTATCATATTTGTTAAATAGTGCTATTATCCTGGCCTGAATTTATTAATTTAATTATTGAGAGGCAAGGCCTCTAACTGATTTCTCATTCTAAATACTGCAGCACAGAGAGACAGGTAAGATGTCTATGACCCTACAATATACTGCAAATTAATCTATTTATATAAGCTACAATTCATAGTAGCTCAATGTGTGTGTTACATAGGATATATTGTTAGAATATATGAGAAAATGGATAAGAAAGAAATATAAAGGTGCAGCCATGCTTTTTCAGGGAAGTTATAGCTCTTAATGCTGTTTCCTTGTACTTTATAGAAACACAGCTACATCTTACCCATTTTTCACATGAAAGTAATATGTTTTAACTACATTGGGATGAATGGAGGTGATTTTAAAGGATCTGAGCAGTGTTACCTATTTAAGAAAGGCCTCTCTCCGGCTAATATTCAGTATATACAAAGAATTCAAGAAGTTAGACTCAAGGAATCAAATCAACTGAGGAAGCTTGAAGAATTGAGAAACATTTAAAGAACTGTTCAACATCCTTAGTTATCAGGGAAATGCAAATCAAAACAACCCTGAGATTCTACTTCAGACCAAGCTGAATGGCTAAGATGAAAAACACAAATGACAGAAGATGCTGGCAAGGATGTGGAGAAAGACAAATACTCCTTCATTATTGGTGGGATTGCAAGTTGGCATAACCACACTGGAAATTAGTTTGGTGGTTTCTAAAAAAAAATGGACATAGTGTTACCTGTGGACCCAGCTATACCTCTCCAGAGCATGTACCCAGAAGATGCTACAACATATAGTATGGACACATACTCCACTATAATCATAGCAGCCTTACTTATAACAGCCAGAAACTGGAAACAACCCACATGTCCTTCATCAAAGGAATTGATATAGAAAATGTGGTACATTTACACAATGGAGTACTACTCAGCTATTAAAAACAATGAATTCATGAAATTCTTAGGCAAATGGATGGGCCTAGAAGATATCATCCTAAGTGAGATAAACCAAACACAAAAGAACACACATGTTATGCACTCACTGATAAGTGGATATTAGCCCAAAATTTCCGGATAAACAATATACAGTTCACAGACCACATGAAGTTCAAGAAGAAAGAAGTCCAAAGTGAAGGGGTACTTCAGTCCTTCTTAGAAAGGGTAACAAAATGCTCATAGGAGCAATTATTGAGACAAAGTGCAGAGCATAGACTGAAGGAAGGGCCAACTAGAGACTGTCCAACCTGGGATTCATCCCAGAAACAGTCACCAAACTCTGAAACTCTTGTGGATACTGAGAAAGGCTTGCTGAAAGAAACCTGACATAGCTGTCTCCTGAAAGGTCCTGCCAGAGCCTTATAAACACAGAGTCTGATGCTCATGCAGCCAACCATTGCATTGTGGGAAGGGTCCCCAATGGAGGAGTTTAAAAAAGGACTGCAGGAGCTAAAAGGGTTTGCAACTGCATAGGAAGAACCACAATATCAACTGACCAGATCCCCCAGAGCTCCCAGGGATTAAGCCAAGGAGTACACATGACTCCAGCTGCATATGTAGCTGAGGATGGCTTTGCCAGGCATCAATGAGAGGAGAAGTCCCTGGTCCTATGCAGGTTCAATAGATGCCCCAGTGTAGGGGAATCAAAGGTGGGGAAGTAGGAGTGGGTGGGTGGATCTTTGAGCACCCTCATAGAAGCAGGGACAGCTGGGTTGGGATAGGGTGTTTCTGGGAGGGAGAGAAACAGGGTAAGAGGATAATATTTGATATGTAAATAAATTAAAATAAATAGAGAGAATGAGAAAGAAAGAAAGAAAGAAAGAAAGAAAAAGAAAAGAGAAAGAAAGAAAGAAAGAAAAAAGAAAGGAAGGAAGGAAGGAAGAAAGAAAGAAAGAAAGAAAGAAAAAGAAAAAAGAAAGGAAGAAAGAAAGAAAGAAAGAAAAGAAAAGAAAGAAAGAAAGAAAGAAAGAAAGAAAGAAAGAAAGAAAGAAAGAAAGACCTCTCTCCTTGGATTCTGACACTTGTCTCTCCCCATGTTCTTCTAAAACAGGGGTTGATTTTCCTTACTTTCTACCAACAAATGCTGAAATGATATAGAGGTTACTACAGTGGAAAGAACCCAAGGCCGTAAAATTAACATGAAGCCCAACTGACTCACTAACACTATGTTGCCACCCACAGAAATTGACTTACATTTAACTATTTTATTTTGGGTCTAATTTTTACATTTTCTGTCTGACTCAACACAGAGACTTTGGTATAAGGAGGTAGTATATTACTGATATAATGTACTTAATTTGAACATGAAATAAAGGTTAAATTAAGGGATCTTACAAAACATTTACTTTTTATTTTTCTATAATGTATCTAATACTTTCATGTATAATGTATGGGTGTTATTCTGTAGATTAACTTGTGTATGTACATACAGGTAATCGAGTGTGGAGGTTTGAATATGTTTGGCAAAAGGAGAGGCAACATCTGGAGATATGGTCTTGTTACAATAGATGAGGCTTGTTGGAGTAGGTGTTTCACTGTGGGCACTGGCTTTAAGGCCCTCTTTCTTTTTGACTGTAAGCCAGTCTCCTTCTGTTTACCTCTGGATGAAGACAATTAACTCTCAGCTCCTCAAGGACCATGTCAAGTTAAAGGCTATCATGCTTGCCCATTGATGCTAATATGAGCTTCTGAATCTGTAGGCCAGCCCCAATTAAATGTTGTTCTTTATAAAAGTTGCCTTGGTCATGGAGTTTGTACTCAACAGTAAAACCCTAAGCAAGGCAGAGAGCAAGATGTCAAGGGTTTTCTTCTGTTGTCTATTTCTGTGTTTAAGATATAATCTCTCACTGAACCTGAAGATTATTCTCATCTCCCTTTCATTCCATGTTTTGTTTTATTCTGCATCTCTTTATAAACTGTTAAAGACACCATGCATTTCTTTCTTTTCATTGATCTCATTCCTCCTATCTTATGGAATTTGTTAAGAAACACAATAACTATGAGAAACTTAAAATGGGACGGTGATTTAAGAATCCTGTAACACCATATGTCTATTTTCAGATTCTGTAAGAAATAACCTATATTGGCTATTACTTCAAGTCAAAATGTCAAATTCAATGAGATATTGTTTTTCAACAAATAAGGTAGATAAAGACAGCCTGGTACCTAAATTTGAACTTTGACATCTACACAACTGCTCACACAAGGCCAAACATACCTTTCCATGCATATTTACATAGCACACACCACACACACACACAAACACACATACATACACACACACATAAAAACACACTACCCATGAACCAACCAACTAATATTTTTAACTCAAGTATGAATCTAATCTTTTTTTATTATTGACAAAAAATTAGGTGTGGTTCAACCTAATAAATAAGATATATCCTTACAACTAAATAATACTATAAATTTTTAAAAAAGCTAAATGAAGTATCACTCAGTCAACAATTTTTCCTAACTTCTCTGTATGATGTGTATGCAATAGAGAACCCAGAAAGGAGGCATACTGTTTCTACTTCTTCATTTTCATATGTAGGGTATAGATTTACATTGATTCTTTCTTGCTTTTCTGGATTTAAATAAAGTCACAAATGTAGTGTGTTGGCCTGACAACGGTACACAGACCTTCTTATCAGTAACCATGGGAACTCTCTAGAAAAATTAGGTAATCTAAAATTTCATTGCTGGGTGCTAGGGCGTCTCAGGTGGTCAGTGGTCTACATTGCTATGACATAAATGTTTATACATTGCATAAGATAAGGCTGCCCAGCCCAAAGGACCTATTCTGAGGGAGCAAAAAAAACCTCCCTATTTTTGTTATTATCTCTAGGCTGTTCTTTGGGAGAGGGGTTTGTGATCTTGTCCTGGATTTTATGTTCTGAACCTGGAGATGGTGCCTTTTTTCAAAATCAGGCCTGATCCTTAAATGGAGACACATGGAGGAGTTTATGCTGTCTTTTATAGGTGGGGAATAAATACCTTCTTAGATCTGCCTAATCTACGCATATGACTTAAAATTTAAATATCTAGGTTATTTGTTTCTTATAAAGGCTTATTAAGATGGTAAAATACAATAACACATAATTCATATCAGCTTTCTCTTTCAGTATTGTTGTAGGAGTGCTTGAAAATGATTTTGTTCTTCACACAAACCATGTCATATGCTTTCTCCATTACCTATTTATTACTTATTTTCCATGACCACAGTAGAGTATCATTCTTTATGAATTTGAAGAGGAAACACAATGGAACAATTATAATGGTCAGCTTGTCATCTGCTATGTATTATCATATTTGTGAGTACTTTTATGGCACACAGAGGCACAGCTTCTATGTGTGTTTACACAACCATCTGTCAGAGCATGTGCAGGCCTGAAGAAAGCTTCAGATTCACTAAAGCTGGAATTATAGGCAGCTTTGTGATGCCTGGATTATGTGGGGGGCACAGAAAGAAAAACTTTTACAAGCTCAAGTACTTTAACTGTTAGCACATCTTTCTACTTCCTAATAGTTTTCAGTGTTTATACTGTGTATAGTATGTATGTTATAGGCACACATATGTGTGGCTAACTTTTCCTTATGTTGAAGGAAACCTACAGGAATGTCAGAATTAGTGACCTGACTTTATACATGAATATCAGGATCTGACTAAGATCATAAAACTTACATAGCAAACATTCCTTCCCACTGAACTGCCTCTCCAGTCCTTTTATGCTTCTATTGTATTGCAAAAGAGCAGTAGAAGATGGGAAAGTGCAACACAGGCACACTCCAAAGATAAATCACTATTGAATTAAACTAATGTTCCAAGTTAAATCGAAGAAGAATGAATATCCCCACAAGTGTGGAAATAAAATAATATTGTGCATCAGATAAAAACACTAAGATAGCAACTCGGTTACCCTATAACAATCTATAGCTAACTATGTGTGTTCTAAAAAACACAAAGGTCAGTCTCTCAAACCCTGCAAATTATATGCTCTGAAGACAGTTTGGTCACACATCTATGCTGGGTAGAAAAAAAATACACTGATCTAAAATATTCCTACTTTGTACAATTAATAGTCAAATAACAGGATAGAACAATTGTGTTCTTGTTTCTGAACATTAAACATAGTCTTAAAATCTATTAACATTTTCATATTTAAGTTTCTGATAATTACTCATACTTTGGGCACATTAGTAAAAACCCTGTGGAAATTAAATTTTTAATTATAGAAAATGAAAGAGAAATAATTACATGTTTTATATTGGCATGAAAAATATAACAGAATAAACTCAAATACCAGAGATTTTGACATTATTCTAAAACCTATTATTTTCCTTGTGTTAAATATTTGGTGGGGAGTTGTTTTGAGGCATCTCTATGGAGGTGAAGCACACTGGTAGACTAATACCAGGAAGGGATCATAGAGAAGAATAAGTAGAGATAGTATCAAAGTCAAGTTTGGTGAACCAATGAGTTTTCCTGGGGTTAGTAGCAACAATATAGAAGTGTGTTTACTTACTAAAACAGAAATGACTCAATGACAGCTGAATTACCAAGGTCTACTCAACATATGAGACAAGTCACAAATGCTTTATATCTGATCACTTAAATTGCTTGCAGGCATCTCAACATGTTGAGATTCTTTAGATTCTGCATTTATTTAAAGGTCTCTTAAAGAGGATTATTTTGTTTTAATTTTTTCCCAAAATGGTAGGTTTTAATAACAGAAGAAACTTCTATACAACATGCATGCATGAATATGTCTTTTTGTGTGTGCAGGAACACACCCTGCACTAACATGTGTAAGATAGAAGTCAAGATTTGGAGACATTCTTATGATTCCTTATGTATCATACTTTGTGATAAGGTTTCACTCTTAACCATGGAAACATCTTGCTAGGGTTGGCTGGCTAATCAGCCCATTCCACAAATCTCCTAGCCTCTAGATCTCTTGCATTGAGATTACACTTGTGTGCTGAGAATCAAGTTTCAAGTGTTTGTAAGGCACTTAGGAGTTTGAGCTTACTCCCCAGACTATGAGGTATGTCATGAACCTAGCTTGAGTTTCTAGTTGCACATTTCACATTTCCCAGGGCTCCTATGTTCTAGATGTGGTGTGACCAGGAATGGTCATAGGCTCAATCTCAGTGGTACTGTATGGTGGATAGCAAGCCTAGGCACTGTCCAGTCCTAAAGTTTAATACCTGGCATATATCTATATTGAAAATGTGCTCTAAAGTGGGAGGCACAGAAAGAAAAACTTTTAGAAGCTCAAGTACTTTAACTGTTAACACATCTTTCTACTTCCTAATAGTTTTCAATGTATATACTGTGTATGGTATGTATGTTATAGGCACATATATGTGTGGCTATCTTTTCCTTATGTTGAAGGACTATAGTCTATAGTGGTTACAGAAGTTCCTGCCACTTGTTATGATGGCTGTAAAAACTGGCAATTTAAACTTGTGGTTATCAGATTTTACTCAAGAATAGTTGGTATTCTTTATAAGTACACAGACACACACAGACACACACACACACACACACACACACACACACTCATACACACGTACCCATGGGGAAGTAAGCATACAAGAAATATCTACTCAGATAACATGAATATATTCCACTTTATTAGAGGCTTTTAAGATGAGATGAGTCATACATATGACTATGAAATGAACTCATATTTTGTCTGTTGTTTTTAAACTCTTCATTTCAGTTGTTGAAAGCTCTGAAAGTTACAGAGCTTTTGAAAGTAACAAAAGTGACTGAAAGTATCCATTCTAATAAGTGGTATTATAGTCCAGATCTATGCTTTGTGTTCTTCTATTTAGAAATGTGTCAGCCATATTGGCCTGGAACCGAAAAGCTGAAAGAAAGCAGTCCTAGAGGGTTGTGGAACTAAGGAGATTTCAATGCCTTATTACATACCTGCAAATATGAAAAGTAAGATCATAAGCAACAAAAGAGTAACCGATGAATTGTCATTTTATCCAAGAGTAGGCCCATAAAGGAGTGAGTCCAGATTCTGGCATGAAATCTTCTGGGAACTAGGTGATTTGAACCAACTGTTCTAGAAGCTGACAGACCAGGCACAATCAGCTACACAAAGAATTTTCACTAAAGATTGTGTTATTCTCAAAGCTCATAAGAGGAGATATTGAGACTTAAGTTAGAACTGGAATCATACCAAGAAATACTGGACTTGGTAAACCCCATGGACCTAAGCTGAGTGTCTTATAGAGGTAAATACTGTGATGTAATTCATGTGGTAGACTATTTACTTAGCATCTTAGAATGAAACAGTCCCTGTGTTTTCTGAACTTGATGAATATCCGTACCAGAAAAGCCAAGGAAGTGGGGACAGGAGCATCAGAAATTCAAGACAATACTACATACGACATTTGAAGTCAAACTGATACATGAGACTTTGTGTCAGCAAAACAGCAACAAAATTTCTGGTATTCTTGATACTGTGTTATTTTAGATTTAAAACATATACAACATAACACTTTTTTATAGATCATTATTTAAAATTATTTATCATGCTTCTGGAAAAGGTCTAAACTAAGGTTAAGGTGTTAGTATAATCATTATCTAGTGAGGTTCTGATTTCTGATTTATAGGACGTACCTTTGTTTCTTCAGTAGTGAATTCTTGGGTAGGCAGACGTCAGAGGCCAATTTCAATGTCATTCCTCAGAATATGTCCACATTGTTAAGTGACACAGGGTTACTATTCCACTACAATGTGTGTGACTTAATGCAATCACCTAGAAAGTTGAAACATCAAGACATAAATGGAAAGGTATTAAAATATTCATTAAATAGTAATATAGCATAGGACTTACAATTTTCATTTAAAACTGAAATTTAAAAAGCAAACAGTAACCAAAGTGTCTAATTCAAATATATAACGGAAATTCCACCCACATTCACATCCCATTATTATAAGTGTCAGAGCTGTATCTTAGGTATTTCTGAGTACAACAAAAAATTATATCTTCTATTTCCAGAATCAGTTCTTGAGTATTAGTCTAGAAGTTTCTCACCATGCCCTTTTAAGACATATGACCCAGCATCAGCTTTACACAGCTATCTTGACTGCTATTGTAGGCTCTATTCTTTAGCATTCATTCTTGGTCACTGTAGAGGAATTTTCCCTAATTAATTGATTTAAAAACATGACAGGAAGCCAATCACTAGGTAAGGATTAGGAGGCAGGCCTTCCGGATCTGAGAGAAGAAGGGGGAAGATAGGGAAATAATTTCTAACATAAAATAGTTAATTTTTTAACTATTCTGGGGCTACCCTCATGGGGGGGATCTGCTAGGCTCTCGACTCCAGGCAGGCCGAGCTCCGCCTAGGCTCTACGGGACTTCCCCATGCCCTCTGGCCGTGCACAGAGGCAGCGGGCAGCAACCAGATCGCAGGCCCCTGGACCAGCGATAGCGGCAGGCCTCCATGTTGCACCCAGGACACAGCTGGAGAGGCCCAGGTAGACACTCCTTCCGGGGCTACCCTCATGGGGCTATCTGCTAGGCTCTCGCTGCCAGGCAGGCCCAGCTCCAGCTAGGCTCTGCAGGAGTTCCCCCTTGTCCTCAGGCCGTGCACCAAGGCAGCGGGCAGCAACCTGCACACACGCCCCTGGACCAGCAGAAGCGGCGGGCCTCCATATTGCAACCAGGACACAGCTGGAGAGGACCAGGTAGACAGACTCCATCAAGGGCTACCATCGAACAGGTGGCAGCCAGCTTATGATCCCTTAAAGCAGCAGTCACACATATTCACCAGTAGAGAAACAACAGGTGAGCCAAGCCTCACTGGAGATTCAAACACCAGCCAGTGACAACAAGGCCAACTAACACCAGAAATAACCAGATGGCAAAAGGAAAATGAAGAAACATTACTAACAGAAATCAAGGCAACATGACAGCATCTGAACCCAGTTCGCCAACAACAGGAAGCCCTGGATACCCCAAAACACCAGAAAAACAAGACTTGGATATAAAATCACTGGTCAGGATGCTGGTAGCTGAACACATAGAAAAATCTCATGAAGAAATAAAGGAGAAAATGGATCAAAAGTTAGAAGCCTTTACGAGGCAAATACAAAAATCACTTCAAGAAATTCAGGAGAAGATGGATCAAAAAGAAGAAGACAATAAGGAAGAAAGACAAAAATCACTTAAAGTAATACAGAAGAATGTGGGCCAACAAGTAGAAGCTATGAAAGAGGAAACACAAAAATCTCGAAATACATGAAAACACAATCAAGCAAGCTAAAGATCTGAGCACATCCATCCACATACTAAAAACACAGTAGAAACAACTAAGAAGTCTCAGAGGGAGACAACATTGGAGATAGAAAACCTTGGGAAGAAATCAGGGGCCATAGATGCAAATATAAACAATAGAATACAAGAGATAGAAGACAGAATCTCAGAAGCCGAAGATACCATAGGAACCATTGATTCAACAGTCAAAGAAAATACCAAATGCAAAAAGGTTGTAACCCAAAACATCCAGGAAATCCAGGACACAATGAGAAGACCAAACCTAAGGATTATAGGTATAGACAAGAGTGAAGATTTACAAGTTAAAGGGCCAGCAAATATCTTCTACAAAATTATGGAAGAAAACTTCCCCAACCTAAAGAGAGAGATGCCCATGAATATACAAGAAGCATATAGAACCCCAAACAGACTGGATCAGAACAGAAATACATCCTGTCACATAATAATCAAAACTCCAAATGTGCTAAACAAAGAAAGAATATTAAGGGCAGCAAGAGAAAAAGGACAAGTAACATATAAAGGAAGACCTATCAGAATAACACCAGACTTCTCACCTGAGACCATGAAAGCTAGAAGATCCTGGGCAGATATCATGCAAACTCTAAGAGAACACAAACTTCAGCCAAAACTACTTTACCCAGCAAAACACTCAATCGCCATAGATGGAGATATCAAGGTATTCCATGAAAACACCAAGACAAGGACTGAAAATACACCCAGGAAGAAGTAGGATAGAAACCCCCTCTCATCAAACCCAAAAGAAGATAACCTCTCGGTTTTAAAAAATAAATAAATAAAATAAATAAATATGATTTCAAAAAAGTCTGGAGGTAACAATTACTATTCCTTAATATCTCTTAACATCAATGGACTCAATTCCCCAATAAAAACACATAGATTAACAGACTGGATACGGAAACAGGACCCTACATTTTGCTGCATACAGGAAACACATCTCAGTGTTAAAGACAAACACTGCCTTAGAGTAAAAGGCTGGAAGACAATTTTACAAGCAAATGGTCTCAGGAAACAAGCTAGAGTAGCCATTCTAATATCAGATAAAATTGACTTCCAACCTAAAATCATCAAAAGTGACTCAGAAGGTCTCTTCTTGCTGGCCAAAGGGAAAATCCACCAAGAAGAGCTCTCAATACTGAACATCTATGCTCCAAATGCAAGGGCACCCTCATTCGTAAAAGAAACCTTACTAAAGCTTAAAGCACACATTACACCTAACACAATAATTGTGGGTGACTTCAACACTCCACTCTCCTCACTGGACCGATCAGGAAAGCAGAAACTAAACAGGGACACAGTGAAAATAATTGAAATTCTGGACCAATTGGATTTAACAGATATATATATATATATATATATATATATATATATATATATATATATATATATATAACATTTCATCCTAAAGCTAAAGAATATACCTTTTTCTCAGAACCGCATGGTACCTTCTCCAAAATTGATCATATAATTGGTCACAAGATAGATGTCAACAAATACAAGAAGATCGAGCTAATCCATGCCTCCTATCAGATCACCATGGAGTAAGAGTGGTCTTCAATAGCAACAAAAACAACAGAAAGCCCACATACACAGGGAAACTCAACAATACTCTAATCAATGGCACCTTGGTCAAGGAAGAAATAAAAAAAAGTAATCAAAGACTTTTTATAATTCAATGAAAATGAAGGTACAACCTACCCAAATCGATGGGACACAATGAAAGCAGTGCTAAGAGGAAAGCTCATAGCTCTAAGTGCATCCAAAAAGAAACTGGAGAGAGCATACACTAACAACTTAACAGCACACCTTAAAACCCTGGAAGAAAAAGAAGTTAATTCACCCAGGAGGAGTAGAAGACAAGAAATCATGAAATTCAGGGCTGAAATCAATCAAGTAGAAACAAAGAAAACCATACAAAGAATCAACAAGACCTGGAGCTGGTTCTTTGAGAAAATCAACAAGATAGATAAACCCTTAGCCAGACTAACCAAAGGACACATGGACAGTATACAAATTAACCAAATTAGAAATGAAAAGGGAGACATAACAACAGAAACTGAGGAAATTCAAAAGATCATCAGATCCTACTACAAAGGTCTATACTCAAAACAACTGGAGAATCTGGATGAAATGGACAATTTCCTAGACAGATACCAAATACCAAAATTAAATCAGCATCAAATAGATCAGCTAAATAGTCCTATAACCCCTAAAGAAATAGAAGGGTTTATAGAAAGCCTCCCAACCAAAAAAGTATGGGACCAGATGGTTTTAGTGCAGAATTCTACGAGACCTTCAAAGAAGACTTAACACCAATACTTTTCAAACTATTCCACAAAATAGAGACAGAAGGGATACTGTCCAACTCATTCTTTGAAGCCACAATTACGCTAATACCTAAACCACAAAAAGATCCAACAAAAAAAGAGATCTGCAGGCCAATTTCTCTTCTGAATATCGATGCAAAAATACTAAATAAAATTCTTGCCAACCGAATCCAAGAGCACATCAAAACGATCATTCACCATGATCAAGTAGGATTCATCCCAGGGATGCAGGGATGGTTCAATATATGGAAATCCATCAATGTAATCCACTACATAAATAAATTAAAAGAAAAAAACCACATGGTCATCTCATTAGATGATCAAAAAGCATTGACAAAATTCAGCATCCTTTCATGCTAAAAGTCTTGAAAAGAGCAGGGATTCAAGGCACATGCCTAAACATAGTAAAAACAATCTACAGCAAACCAGTAGCCAACATCAAAATAAATGGAGAGAAACTTGAAGCAATCCCACTAAAATCAGGGACTAGACAAGGCTGCCCTCTCTCTCCATATCTTTTCAATATAGTACTTGAAGTTCTAGCAAGAGCAATTAGACAACATAAGGAAGTCAAAGGGATACAAATTGGAAAGGAAGAAGTCAAACTATCATTATTTGCAGATGATATGATAGTTTACTTAAGCGACTCAAAAAACTCCACCTGAGAACTTCTACAGCTGATAAACAACTTCAGCAAAGTGGCTGGTTATAAAATTAACTCAAGCAAATCAGTAGCCTTCTTGTACTCAAAGGACAAGCAGGCTGAGAAAGAAGTTAGGGAAATAACACCCTTCACAATAGCCACAAACAACATAAAGTACCTTGGCGTAACTCTAACCAAACAAGCGAAAGATCTGTATGACAGGAACTTCAAGTCCTTGAAGGAAGTAATCGAAGAAGACCTCAGAAGATGGAAAAATATTTCTTGCTCCTGGATTGGCAGGATCAATATAGTAAAAATGGCCATCTTGCCAAAAGCAATATACAGATTCAATGCGATTCCCATCAAAATCCCAACTCAATTCTTCATAGATCTAGAAAGAGCAATTTTCAAATTCATCTGGAGCAACAAAAAACCCAGGATAGCTAAAACTATGCTCAACAATAAAAGGACTTCTGGTGGAATCAATATCCCTGACCTTAAACAGTACTACAGAGCAATTGTGTTAAAAACTGCATGGTACTGGAACAGCAACAAGCAAGTGGATTAATGGAATAGGATTGAAGACCCAGAAATTAACCCACAGACTTATGGTCACTTGATCTTTGATAAAGGAGCCACAACCATCCAATGGAATAAAGATAGCCTTTTCAACAAATGGAGCTGGTTCAACTGGAGATCAACATGCAGAAGAATGCGAATTGACCCACACTTATCTCTTTGCACTAAGATCAACTCCAAGTGGATCAAGGACCTCCACATAAAACCAGACACACTGAAACTATTAGAAAAGAAACTTGGGAGACCCTGGAGGACATAGGCACAGGGGAAAAGTTCCTGAACAGAACACCAATAGCTTACACACTAAGTTCAAGAATTGACAAATGGGACCTCATAAAATTACAAAGTTTCTGCAAGGCAAAGGACACTGTCAGAAGGACAAAACAACAACCAACAAAGTGGGAAAAGATCTTCACTACCCCACATCCGACAGAGGGCTAATATCCAATATATACAAAGAACTCTAGAAGTTAAACCCCAAAGAACAAAATAACCCTATCAAAAAATGGGGTACAGAGCTAAATAAAGAATTTTCACCAGAAGAAATTCGGATGGCCGAGAAACACCTTAAGAGATGTTCAACATCATTAGTCATCAGAGAAATGCAAATCAAAACAACCCTGAGATTCCACCTCACACCAGTCAGAATGGCTAAGATTAAAAACTCCAGAGACAACAAGTGCTGGCGAGGATGTGGAGAAAGTGGTACACTCCTCCACTGTTGGTGGGATTGCAAAATGGTAAAATCACTCTGGAAATCAGTTTGGTGGTTCCTCAGAAAATTGGGCATGTCACTTCCAGAGGACCCTGGCATACCACTCCTGGGCATATACCCAGAGGATTCCCCTGCATGCAATAAAGACACATGCTCCACTATGTTTATAGCAGCCTTGTTTATAATAGCCAGAAATTGGTACTAGGGTAAGGAATCTTTACAGGTCCAAGGACCTCTCCTAGCATTGATGTCCGCCCAACAAGGTCATCTTCTGCTACAAATGGGGCGGGAGCCATGGATACATGCATGTGTACTCTCTGGTTAGTGATTAAATCCAGGGGAGCTCTGGAGGTACTGACTCGTTCATATTGGTGTTCCTCCTATGAGGTTGTAAACCCCTTCAGCTTTCTATTGGGTCCTTTCTATAGCTCCTTCTTTGGGAACCATGTGCTTAGCTTGATGGTTGGCTGAGAGCTTCCCCCTCTGCATTTGTCAGGGACTGGTAGTGCCTCTCATATCAGGCTCCTGTCAGCAAGCACTTGTATGCATCCACAACAGAGTCTGGGTTTGGTAAGGGTATGGGGGATAGACTCCTAGGTGAAGCAGTCTTTGGATGTCCTTTCCTTCATTCTTTGCACTACATTTCATCTCTATATTTTCTGCCATTGGTACTTTGCTTCCGCTTCTAAGAAGGAGGAAAATATCCACACTTTGGTCTCCCTTCTTCTTGAGCTTCATATGGTCTGGGAATTATATCTTGGGTATTCTGAACTTCTGGGCTAATATCCACTTATCAGTGAATGCATACTGTATGTGTTCTTTTTTGATTGGGTTATCTCACTCAGGGTAATATTTTCTAGCTCCATCCATTTGCCTAAAAATTTCATGAATTCATTGTGTTTTTTTTTTGTTTTTTTTAAAGATTTATTTATTTATTATATAAGTACACTGTAGCTGTCTTCAGACACACCAGAAGAGGGCATCAGATTTCATTATGAATGATTGTGAGCCCCCATGTGGTTGCTGAGATTTGAACTCAGTACCTTCGGAAGAACAGTCAGTGCTCTTAAACATTGAGCCATCTCTCCAGCCCCGAATTCATTGTTTTTAATAGCTGAGTAGTATTCCATTGTATAAATGTGCCACATTTTGTGTATCCATTCCTCTTTGGAGGAACATCTGGGTTCTTTTCAGCTTCTAGTGATTAAAAATAAGGCTGTTATGAAAATAGTGGAGCATGTGTCCTTATTACAGGTTGGAGCAACTTCTGGGTATAAGTCAAGGAGTGGTATAGCTGGGTCCCAAGGTAGTGCTCTGTCCAATTTTCTGAGGAACTGCCAAACTGATTTCCAGAGTGGTTTTACCCGCTTGTAATCCCACTGACAATGAAGGAGTGTTCCTCTTTTCTGACATCCTTGCCAGCATCTTCAGTCACCTGAGGTTTTGATCTTAGCCATTTTGACTGGTGTGAGGTGGAATCTCAGGATTGTTTTGATTTGCATTTCCCTGATGATTAAGGATGCTGAACATTTCTTTAGGTGCTTTAGAGCTATTTGAGTTCCCTCAGTTGAGAATTCCCTGTTTAACTCTGTACCCCATTTTTTAGGGCTTCTTCCTCATTCACTATTCCTCAGTTGAGAATTCCTTCTTGCATCAAATCCCTACCCATTTACGCCTTGTTTTTTTATTCAATTCTGTGGCTCCTGCTCTCTGTCTCTCTGTCTCTCTGTCTCTGTCTCTGTCTCTGTTTCTCTCTCTCTCTCTCTCTCTCTCTCTCTCTCTCTCTCTCTCTCTCCCCCCCAAAACATAAATCTCACATTCTCAATCCATTTAGTTCTGATTTTCTTTTTCATGGGAGATCATGCCATAATATACAACTGCTTGGAGACTCCTCATCCTGGGGAAAAATTCTAACTCTTCCCATCTTGCCAATCATTATTTGCCTATAGTTATTGTCTAGGGGTTGGGCCCTGATTGATTTAGATTTACATACTAAAATATCCATTGCTCTTATCATTGCTCTGGTCTTGTTTCTACAGCCATATTGTTGAACAATCATAGCATAATTTCACTGTCAATTCCATGAGACACAATCTTATAATAAAATTGTTGTCTTTTGGCTTTAAAATCCTTCTTCATTCTCACTATTTCTCAAGATATTCCTTGAGCTATAGGTACAAGAGTTCTCACAGAGACATAGTGGAACTAAGACCTCAAAATAAGTTAATAAAAGCATTTTAACTTATGTAATTTTCTATAATAATCTCTGATTACTGTAAAGAGGAGGTTCCTAGTTGTGAGATCCATAATTATCTAAGGGTATAAGGATACTTTCAGAAAGAACTTAGAGATTATGCTGGTGTGATTTAATGGTGTATGTACTTTCTTCTCACTTAATCCTAAGCAGTTAGTTAGGTTTCATGTATCATATATGGTTTCCACCCAGTAGACCTTAATTCTAATTAGCTGTTGATTATTGTCAAGATATCCATATAACTATTCTACATTTAGGGATATCTTGCCATTTGGTCATTGACATAGTTCTTCAGAATAACAACTGGGTAGGACTATCAACTGCAGTCCTTCCTTGGCAGTTTATGTGGAACCTTCTGCTTCTATAAAAGCTAGATCACCTTTTATATTAAAAAAATGATATTATGTGTAAACTGAATATTCAAGTGCTTAGCATTTCTAAACACATGTGTTGATGTCTTAATACAATGTTGTCTTAGGCAAGGTTCACTAGAGACACAGAACTTGTAGAAAGTCTCTATATATTAAAGGAATTTCTTGTTATGTTTAACAGTCTGTAGTCCAACTAACCCAACAATGGGCAGCTGTGGATGGGAAATCCAAGAATCTAGTAGCTGTTCAGTGCCACAAGGCTAGTTGTTTCAGCTGGTATTCTGTATGAGCTGGAATCCTAAAGAGTAGGTTTCAATAGTAAATGAAAGCAGGAAATAAGAGTGAATTGTCCTTTTTCCAATATCCTTATATAGGCCTCCAGCAGAAGGAGTGTTCCAGATTAAATGTGTGTACTATCACAGTGGGATCCAGGATGTGAGTGTCCCAAGATAACCTTGAACTCAGACATCTCCTTGCCTCAGTCTCCTGGGGTTAAAGGCACATACTATCTTGCCTGAGCCTAAGATTTTCTTAGCCACTATGCCTCAAAATATCTATGACAAGATCCTGGTCTGAAATTTGTGTCTTCCAGCCTCAAGATCTGAATCACAGGTGAGGCCTCCAATTATGTATTGTAGTTCATTCCAGATATAGTCAAGTTCAGGAATAGACATTACAATTGTGAAATAGAATTCTTCTCCCAGATGCTTCAACTACTTCTGAAAGGGTGAAGCTTGAATAACACATCAGTAATTGACATCACCTGGGATTTGATGGGGATAGTGATGGATAATCTTCCTGTCTTAAGATTTTTAACCTAAATAACACTGTGAATTCCATTTGTCTTGAAAGTTCATAGACTCATAGTTTCTAGGGTTTACTGTGTGGACATCTTTAGTGTTTGGGTGGATTTGTTCTGTTCACAATATTCATAGAATTTTCTTTGAATAATCAAACAATACATTGTGTCTTAGATTACCATGGAATGGTACTATTTTTATAACATATAAAATGCTGCACTCTGTCTTGTTAATATGTTTATAACTATGAAAAAATACCCTGATAAAATTAGGTTGAGAGAAAAAAAGTTTACTTTGGCTCATAGATTCAAAGAATATTACCACAGTAAAGACATTGAATCAAGCAGGTACTAGACGTGTGATGGTAAAATTGCATGCACACTTTAAAAGTAAAAAATTGAATAGCAAGTAGGCTGACATTTAAAGCCTCAAGTCCTGGTCCCCTGGAACCTAACTCACATAGTAAGGCTCCAAGGACTAAAAGTCCTACTATCATCCTAAAAGGCATCATTACCCAGAGACCACGTGGCCCAATGAATATGCTTGTGGGAGACAGTTACATGTATCAAAGTATGTTCAAAAAGAGCAGAATATAAGTAGGTTGAAAATATGTAATACCACATTTTTAAATTTCATGTTTTTCATTTCTAAATGTCTTTTAGAATAATACTATTCATTTAATGAAGTGTTCAGTATTATAATTCTAGCCCTGTCAATAACTAACTTCAACATTCATTCAACAATGTGAAATAAAAGCATTTCCATATCTATTATTTTGGAAAAATTAATTTGTAAAATTAGTAATTTAAAATTGAGACAGAAAATATTCATATTGTGTGAGAGTCTTTTCCTGGAATGATAAAATATCATCTGAATATTCCCTTGCCACTGAAAATATTTAATAGACCAAAGGAATTATTTTACTAAGGCTAGATCTGGTGAACCAATGAGTTTATAGCATGATTACTAACACATGGATCAGTGAGAAGTTACTCACAGGAAAGGGGGTGACTTTAAATTTGTATTGCCATTAGTAAAAAGCCCACCGCTAAATGGCTGAGGACTCATTAAAGCCATAACTGAGTAGCTGTGCAGAGTTTTCTAGGTGTCTCAGAAAATTATTTCCTGAAAGAGGGCTAGAAAATGTCTTCTCTCTGCAATTGTTTATTTCTTATGTGAATTTGGGAAAGAGTCTCAGATCATCATCCAAACTTTTTGCTTCCCCAGACAGGTGGTCATTTGTTTTCCTACAGTGTCTCATGAGCTTCCTCTCTATGATGCAGATAATGCTTCTATTCCCATTACATTCCATGCAATATACTTTACAATTTGTGTCCAATGTCTTTTTGTGTTATTACTATCAATTACTAAATATGTACTATTATTCCACATTCAAGGAATTAAGAAACTTTGAATAACTGAACATCTTACTCTAGAGAACCCATTTACAATCTCTTGACAGGAGTGATGAGATGGAGAGGTTGCTGCAGACAGAATAGCACATACTGATCTTATGGAGAGTCTGAGTTCAGTTCTTAACACCCAAAGGACAAATCACAAGTTACAGATATAACTCTAGTTCAATGGGATGGATGCCTTTTTTTTAATCTGTGAAAGAAGACATATATGTACTATAAATACATATAATCAGACAAAAACTTATATAATCAAAATAAAAATAAATAGTTGCAGAAAATAATCTCCTGAAATAAGAAATTGACAGATTTTGCAGTGAGTAGCAGAACTTGCTACAAAGCATGATGACCCCAATTTAAATCCCTGCACCTCTTTTAAAAGCTGAGTATAGCAATATGTATGCCCATGTGCAAGTTCTCTTTCTGTGGCTGTGATAAAACACCACATCCAAATGCAGCTTTAAAGATGATGAAAGAGTTTGTTTTGTCTTAAAATACTGTGTGGCAAGCATGGTGGCAAGAGCAATAAGTTGAAACTTCACATCCTAAACAAACAAAGAAACAAAAAAGGCAAAGCAGAGAAAATACCTAAAAGTAATATGAGTGTATTTATCACTCTTCAAAACCTGCCAGAAGAGAAAGAGCTAGACCTTAGATGAACTTTAGATATAGAATACCTATAGTAAACAAATTTGAGGGTAACATTACATATGATAAGACACAGTGATGTTGGACACTACACATAAGTTCATAAGTTCATACCCAGAATCCACATAAAAAAAGTTGGCCATAGTAGGTATAATTATTTAGGGTTTTACTGTTGTGAAGAGACACCATGACCAAAGCAACTCTTATAAAGGACAACATTTAATTGGGGCTGGCTTATAGGTTCAGAGGTTCAGTTCATTATCATCAAGGTGGGAGTTTGGCAACATCTAAGCAGGCATGGTATAGGCAGAGCAGATAGTTCTACATCTTCATCTGAAGGCTGCTAATGGAAGACTGGTTTCTAGGAAGCTAGAAAAAGGGTCATAAAGCCCTAACCCAGTGACAAATCTATTCCAACAAGGTCACATCTATTCCAACAAGACCACACTTCCAAATAATCCCACTCCCTGGATTAATAATATTCAAACCACCACAGGATCCAACTGACTGGAGACTGTTTCCTTCTGTATCCTCATGTAATAAAAATAGAGTTGCAGAGTTCCTTTAGGCTATTTTTAATTTTATTTACTATAGCACTGCATTAATGTTCACATCTGAACCTAAATATTTCCAAACACTCCATTGTGCCATAGAAATAATGTTGGGTCAACAAGTCAGCATAATATACTTTGAAGGAGACAAAACCTTAAACCATTACAAAAGAGAGAAAGTATAGTTACTGTTTCAGTCTATGAGCTTATGAATCAGAGAAGCTTTTTGCATGTACAGAATTCATAATGTGATGAATAGCATCGATTGTTAACTTGATAAGATCTAGACTCACCCTGGACACAATTTCAGGTCATTTCTGTTAGGGACATTCCAGATTAGTTTACATGAGATGTTGAGATCACCTTGAATATAAATAGATCCATTCTGTAACTAGGGATCATAGACTGAAAATGTGAATAGAATAGAAAATAAGATGAGAACCAGCTTCCTGATTGATAATTCAATGAATAATTCAATTCAATTTCTGCTGTGAATAAACTGATGTCTAATGATATTCTGCTATTGTCATTTATTGGTTCCTAAACATATTGTCTTCAGAATCAGTCCACCCATTGACTGATTGAAATTAGTTCAGAGACAATTGTATTAGAATCATGGCTCACATGCAGACAGACCACATCAGGCCAGTACAGTTCCATGTGTGATCTATTGTGGTGGAAGGGGGAGGGGAATTGGTGTCAAAGACCAAGGAGGAAAGAGGGAGTCAAAAGGATCTGGTTTTATTTGGATTGTAACCTGGCTGCTAGCAGGTAAATGTGGGAGGTGAGGCAAGTAGATTCCAAGAATGTATGGTGGTTGTCATGGTAACAGGTAAGGCAGGTACCTGTTTCCTATATGTGTGTGATGTCACTGGGTACAGAGATGATCTGCCATGCCAGTTTCTGATACACACAGAGACTCACAGCCAAGTATTAGAGCTCCAGGAATTCTGCTGAAGACAGAAAGGAATAAAAGATTGAATTTGCATGGAAGGTAAAGGGCAGCAAAAGAAAGACCAAAGAATCAACAAACCTGAGCTCATAAGGACTCACTAAAGAGCTTTCATTGGTCTAACCTAGGTCTGTTACATATAATGTGCTTTGTGTTTTTGTGTGACTCCTGACAGAGAGCATGGGTTGTTTATTATACTGCTTTAGCACCCTTGACCCCTACTGGATTGCCTGATCCAAGCTTAATTTGAGTGCAGTTATGTAATATTGAAACTTGATATGCCATGTTTGGTTGATATTCCTGGAAGGCCTGCCCTGTTCTGAAATGAAATGGAGGATGTGTGGATGGGGAGGAATTGGTGGGAAGACTGGGAGAAAGGAGGGAAGGAAAACTGAATATAGGATATAATATATTAGAAAATAATTTAATTTACAAAAAGATGAAAAAGAAGGAAGAAGAAGAAAATGCTCCCACTCCATCTGCCTGTAAGCAAGACTTCATTCCAATTGCCTAAAATTAATGATTTTTTCTAGAATGGTATAGGAAAAACATGGTGCAACCCCTGTAGAGGTAGTCTTGAGATATATGGGAAATCAGGCTAGCATGCCTTATAGATCAAGCCAGTAACCAGAAATCTCTTACAGCACTGTACCAGCTATTGCTTTCATGTTGCTGAGCAAATTGAGTTACTGTCATTAGGTACCTCAATGGATTGTGATCCAAGGTATATCATCCAAATAATCCCCTTTCTCTTTAACCTGTTTGTGGTCATAGTATTCTAAAAGCATCTATAGCAGCAGTAAGTTAGGCAGCCAGATTATTTACAGAAAGAAGCTATTTTATTTGTCTGCAGAAAAAAATCATTGACTGAAGCACATGTTCCAAAAACATCAAGATGAGAGTTTGGCTACTGGAACATTCATGAACATAGGCATGATCAATCTCATGTACTCCAGTGCATTCATTTAGAGACAAGAAGATACAAGGGCTTATAGCCCAGATAATCTTGCTGAATCAGTGAGCTCCAGGTTTGTTGAGGTCAGGGTACAGGGATGACTTAGTGCATTAAAACATACTTTATGTGAAAGATTGGGGATGAACTTGAATCCCCATAATGCACATGAAACTGTGCATGTAGCATAGGGAAGTAATCTAGTAGGAGTCTGAGAGAAGAGATGCTCCTCAATCCTGCAGTTCATCAACTTTGACACAAGCAGTTGAAAAATAACAGACAGTTCCTATCTCAAACAGGATGGAAGAAGAGGATTGACACATGAGGTTGTTTTCTGCCTCTAGGTATGTATCATATCCACATTTACACAAACCCAAATGCACAAAAAGTACATATACATTCATGCAGATGTATAAACAGAGATAAACTGAAGAGTGATAGACAAAAACAGCAGTACCCACCTCTGACCTCCCAATACACAGATTTATATATGTATGGCACCCCAATCCATCCTATATGTACAGGCATATCCTGCACACACACACACATGCACACACACATACACACACACACACACACACACACACACACAAGCATACAAGCACACATACACACACCTTCACAGGCATGGACACAAAATAATTGTGAAAAATAAGAAATTGATTAGCCTGTATTATGCTAATAAATGCTACTGTCTAACCTTTTAAAAACCTAACAGGTGATATGCTTTGGCATTATAAATATTAATCTTCTTACAGCTTGATACCTTCTTATCAGTGATACCTAAACTATAAGAGAATCCACACTCTTGCAGCAGAAAAGTCAGAAGACCCTTCTCTTGAAATATGAACTGGTAATGTGTCTTTGTCTCATACAGCCCATGCATTTAGTACATGATTCTAGCTTTTATTAGTATTCAACTTAAAAGTGTGTTCTAATTAAAATACCACCCACAAGTGGTTTGACTTAATCATATTCTCAGCTAATTATCAGAATGAGTCAAATGAAAATAACTGAGTCCTGCAAGTTCACATCTGTTTTATTTTCTTCAATAGTAATCTCCAGGTGTCTAACTGAAAGTGCTATGCAGAACATGTTTAGGTCCTATGATTTTTTTCTCTGCTAATGGCTACTATGAGAGAATTCCAAGATGCATGTAGTGATGTTTGTCAATAATCTTTCCTCCCAATCATTTATTTTTAGACATCATTTGTGAAACCAACTATCCTCATACTGCTTATCAGTAGTCATGTTAACTTTGTGGTTATAGGCAATCAATTAAGTAAGTAGGTTTTTTTTTCTGTTTTTCAGGTTAGACCTGTCTTTTTATAGCCATTGTGTTTATATACCTCCTTGATCTTATCTTTGACAAAAAGTAAAATTAATCATGGTAAGATGAGTATGTTTAGACATAGACACAAATTTCTTTTGCTCTCACTTTCACTCTTGATCTCTTTGTTGGCCAAGAGTAGAACATTCCTATCTTCACAGAGTGTTTTAAGTTTTAAAACACTCAAAGCAGCACTTTTATTGTTTGGTCAAACTTTGCATATAAATAAACAGGTATACCATCTAACTGACAGGAATAAAATAAAGATGTAGGAATATAACATAAAATATTATCGATTTTAATACATCTTTTATATGAAAACATGACTCTATTTATATACATTCACTTTTGAAAGCACAAAAAAACCTTAAGTGATTTGCATGTTTCCTATGTAGCTATTGTTCTGATAAAAATTAAGATCCAGAAAGGAAAATATGGGCTGTGGAGAGGACCCAGTGGGTAAGACTGCTTGCTCCTCAAGAAGGAAGTTCTTAATTCAGGACCTCAATAGTTAAAGAAAGACAGCTATTTCTTTAGTTTTATACCTTTGTTTTATAGCAGGATGATTATTAGTGTCCTAATCACCAGCCTTAACACAAATTTAAGATCTAGGGCTAGTGAGTAGCCTAATTTCAAAGATATAATGTAGAATCATAGAAAAGAACAACTGATTTTGTACTCAGCTCTCTGTACAGAGTTCACATTTATAGAAAAACATATGACACAGAAAGAACACACATCACATACACACATAACAAAAACACTCATAATAGAATCATGCAACACACACACTTGCAATTGATAAAGAACACAATAAAGCCATTCAATTACTTGCCATGTAAGTAAGTTCATAACACACAGTTGACTTCCTTAAAATCCACTTTATTTCTTCTTGAAGCTAGTGTAAATGCAGCTATGGGTTAATAATTTTAATTGAATACAGAAACTTGACTGTTTTTCTCTTCTATTTATTTACTTATATGTAAGGAGCCATTCTGAGCTACACAGTCACAAGCGCTCAGCCTTAAGATGGCTGCTGCAAGATTATGAGAAGCTGAATGAAAGCCTTTCCCACGAACTAATGGCACAGGAAGATTACAAGACCTAACAGGCCATAACAGGGGCATCCCCGGACACTCTCCACTAAGTCCTGAGCCATCTGGCCTGGTGTCACCCTGTCTCCCTCCCCTAGATAAGTCATCCTCCTTTCTCACCAGTCTCCTCTGCTCTCGCTGCCTGAATGCCTTAATCAGGGACTGGAGTGCAAGCATCTTATGAGTGCTTCTAAATCACCTTCTTTCATCTGCTGTACCAGGAACTGGCTAAAGCAGTAAACTGGCTAATTACTTGGATACTGGACCTCTATACAGGAACCAGTTAATTAGTACACTGGCCTTCAACCAAAGTGTCCTTACCTTCACATTCCAAGACATCACATTTGACTGTTTTAAGATTTACTGCCTTTGTCTCACTCTCCCTCCTTACTGCTTATAAGCCCATTCCTCCTGCACAATAAATGGGACCTTGACAAAAGTTTCTTGCTTGGTCTCATTCTTTCTCTCCCTGAATAACTAGACCTGCAGGAGGGGTCACTTATATTTATTTTAGATGGAGAATAAAAATGTAAAGTTGTTTTTCATGGTTGACCATTTATTTATAATGAAAATTAATGAGAAATTTCATGACCCTTGGCCAGCATTTTCCAGTCTTTAAAATAGTTTTAAAATGTTATAGTGGAAGAAAAATTCAAGGCATATGATGAGGATTAAATCTGAGAGTGTTTTTAAACTTCTATTTTTGATTAAAAGCCTTTTTACATCTGGGGAAGGTAGGAGGGTTGTAGCATTGTATAATATAACTTTATTAGCAACTAACAATTAGCAAGTTGCAGGATGTTCAGGATCTAAGTTGTTGTAAGTATCTAGGACCTGAGCTGCCTTTAAGGTTTTTTGCCAAAGTTTTCAAGCACTAATCTGAAAACAAAAGTGTTTTCAGTAATATTTTGACTCCAGAGTTGCTACTGATGATGTGTGTTTATTATGACGTGAGAAGTATTTCATTCTTATTGGACTATATTTTAGAATCAGGCCATTTTGTAAAGATCCTTCATGTATTAGTCAATGTTCTCTAGAATCACAGAACTTATGGGTAGTCTCTGTATAGTAAGAGAAAATTGTTGATGACTTGGTCTATAGTCTAACTTCCTTAAAATGATCAGTAGCAACTGTGAATATTAGTCCATGGATCTAGCAATTGCTCAGTCCCAAGAGGCAAGCAATCAAGAATATTCATTCTTCCCATGTCCTTACATAGATCTCTAGCAGAAGGTTTGGCCAAGAGTAAAGGTGCGTGCCACCAAGCCTGGATCTTGGACTTGTTTTGTCCCAGATGACCTTGAACTCAGAGATCTCCTTGCCTTAGTCTCTTGTGATTCTTAGTAACTAGGCCTCAAGATCTCCATACCAAAGCCTAGTTCAGAAATGTGTATTTCCTTGCATCAAGATCAGGATGACAGATGGGCCTACCAATTCTGGATGGTAGTTGATTCCAGATATAACCAATTTGACAACTAGAAATAGCATAGTATGAAAACCATAAATGGAGTTATTAAATAATGTCAATAGCTGAAATCAAATTAATTAGACTCCAAAGACTAATTTGATTTTCTAGATTTTGACTTTTACTGCTTTATGAATTACTAATCATGACTGGCCTAGAGAAATATTTATCCAGACATCTTTAACCTAACAATAGCCAACTGTAGGCTCAAAATGGAAACATTTCAAACTCTAGCCTCTTGTCTCTTCTGATTGTTTGTCCTGTAACTAACTACTCAATTCTGTGCAAGTGGATGGTGAGCCTTTTGGGTTCTGGGAATAGAAATTTCCACAATAAACCATTTTGTAAATAAAGCCTTCACAGACTTTTCTTTCCCTTTTAAATTGTTATTCTGTTTTAAAGCAAGACAAGAGATAGAATTAGAATACCCATAAAAGTATTACCAATAAAACTCACTCACACTGGGTTAGACCTTACAAAACAATAACAAATATAGAAATTAATTCTTCCTTTTTCCTTAGATTACAGATTGCATGTGACTTACTACAAACCTATCATATTAAAATACCCAAGTCTAAGGTCATATGACACAGAGTGATTTCCTCCATAGAATGTACAGCAGAGAGAACAAGTCTAACACTTAAAAATGTCTTCAGACACTGGGAAAAGTTTTTGATAAATTTATAATGTCAATGTTATGTAAATGTAATTAATTTCAATGGCAATATATATGTTTTAAAGTTTTAATGTAAAATAACTTCTTAAGCACAAAGTGAGATACTGAGATCTTGAGATGGATGAGCAAAGAAACAAAAATATTTTGATATTAAGAGCTCAGGTTTAGAATGTGTGAATGCCTGGATGCTATATACGAAGTAGTAGGCTACAAAGCATGCAAATTTGTGGAAAATCAGAGTTAAAGACAAAAGCCTTATTCTAAACATAGAGCCTGAAATAAGCCTCACTGACATAAAAATATTGAAGAGTTCTTCGGAGACAGGAAAAGGCAAACTGGGCATAGTAATGTTGGAAGATGTGTAAACTATAAGAACACAGACCAACCTTCTGAAAATTATTATTTTATTTTCTTCCTTTTATTTTTGCTATGTTTAGGTATGGGTCTTGAATTCCTGTTCTTTCCAAGTCTTTTAGCATGAAAGGATGCTGAATGTTGTCAAATGCTTTTCAGCATCCAATGAGATGACCATGTTTTTTTTTCTTTGAGTTTGTTTATGTAGTGGATTACATTGATTGATTTCCATATATTGAATCATCCCTGCATCCCTGGGATGAAGCCAACTTGATCATGGTGAATGATTATTTTGATGTGTTCTTGGATTCGGTTGGCAAGAATTTTATTCAGTATTTTTGCATCGATGTTCATGAGGGAAATTGGCCTGTAGACCTCTTTCTTATTTGGATCTTTGTGTGGTTTTGGTATCAGCATAATTGGGGCTCTGCCGAATAGGTTAGGTAGTGTTCCTCCTGTTTCTATTTTGTAGAATAGTTTGAAGAGTATTGGTATTAGGTCTTGTTTGAAGGTTTGATAGAATTCTGCACTAAAACCATCTGATCCTGTGCTTTTTTTGGTTGGAAGACTTTCTATGACCCCTTCTCTTTCTTTGCAGGTTATGGGACTGTTTAGATTATCTATTTGATCCTGATTTAATTTTGGTATTTGGTATCTGTCTAGGAAATTGTCCATTTCCTCTAGATTCTCCAGTTTTTTTGAGTATAGGCTTTTGTAGTAGGATCTGATGATTTTTTGATTTTCCTTAGTTTCTGTTGTTATATCCCCATTTCATTTCTAATTTTGTTAATTTGGACACTGTCTCTGTGCCCTTTGGTTAGACTGGCTAAGGGTTTATCTATCTTGTTGATTTTCTCAAAGAGCCAGCTGCTGGTTTTGTTGATTCTTTTTATGGTTCTCTTTGTTTCAATTTGATTGATTTCAGCCGAGAGTTTGATGATTTCCTGTATTCTATTCCTCCTGGGTGAATTAGCTTCATTTTTTTCCAGATCTTCCAGGTGTGCCATTAAATTCCTCTCTCCTGTTTCTTTCTGGAGGCACTCAGGGCTGAGTTTTCCTCTTAGCACTGCTTTCATTGTGGCCCATAGATTTGGTAATGTTTTGCCTTCATTTTCATTAAATTCTAAAAATCTTTTATTTCTTTCTTATTTCTCATTGACTAAGGTATCAATGAAAGTATATGTGGAATTTCTCATGCTTTTGTTGCTATTGAAGACCACTCTTACTCCATAGTCATTTGATAGGAGGCATGGGATTAGTTCGATCTTCTTATATTTGTTGCAGTCTGTCTTGTGACCAATTATATGGTTGATTTTGGAGGAGATACCATGAGGTGCTGAGAAAAAGTTATAGACTTTTGCTTTATGATGAAGTGATATATATATATTAATTCCAATTGGTCCAAAGCTTCACTAAGTTTCACTGTGTCCTTGTTTAGTTTCTGTTTTCCTGATTGGTCCATTGAGGATAGTGGAGTGTTGTGTTCCCCCACAATTATTGTGTTAGGTGCAATGTGTGCTTTGAGCTTTATTAGTTTCTTTTACGAAGGAGGGTGTCCTTGCATTTGGAATATAGATGTTCAGAATTTTGAGTTCTTCTTGGTGGATTTTTTCCTTGACCAGCAAGAAGTGATCTTCTGTGTCTCTTTTAATGACTTTAGGTGGAAAGTCAATTTTATCTGATATTAGAATGCTTATTCCAGCTTGTTTTCTTAGACCATTTGCTTGTAAAATTGTCTTCCTGTCTTTTAATCTCAGGTAGTGTCTGTCTTTGACCCTAAGGTATATTTCCTGTATGTAGCAAAATGTAGGGTTCTGTTTCTGTATCCAGTCTGTTACTCTATGTCTTTTTATTGGGGAATTGCATCCATTGATGTTAAGAGATATTGAGTAATAGTGGTTATTTCTTCCTGTCATTTTGATGTAATTTTTGTTTTTGAGAGGTTAACTTCTTTTGAAGTTGATGGAAGAAGGTTACTATCTTGCTTTTTCCAGGGTGCAGTTTCCCTCCTTTTATTGGAGTTTTCCTCCTATTATTCTTTGTAGGGTTGGGTTTGTGGAAAGATACTGGAAAATTTTTTTAATGGAATATTTTGGTTTCTCCATCTATGGTGATTGAGAGTTTTGCTGGGTATATTAGTCTTGGCTGTCATTTGTATTCTCTTAGAGTCTGCATGAGATCTGCCCAGAATCATCTAGCTTTCACGGTCTCTGGTGAGAAGTCTGGTGTGATTTTGATAGATCTTCCTTTATATGTTACTTGGCCCTTTTCTCTTACTGCCTTTAATATTCTTTCTTTCTTTAGTACATTTGGAGTTTTGATTATTATGTGACAGGAGGTATTTCTGTTCTGCTCCAGTTTGTTTGGAGTTCTGTAGGCTTCTTGCATATTCATGGGCATCTCTCTCTTTAGGTTAGGGAAGTTTTCTTCTATAATTTTGTTGAAGGTATTTGCTGGCACTTTAAATTGTAGATCTTCACGCTCATCTATACTTATAATCCTTAGGTATGGTCTTCTCATTGTGTCTTGGATTTCCTGGATGTTTTGGGTTACATGCCTTATGCATTTTGCATTTTCTTTTACTGTGGAATCAATGGTTTCTACAGTATCTTTAGCATCTGAGATTCTTACTTCTATCTCTTGTATTATGTTGTTGATATTTGCATCTACAACTCCTGATTTCTTCTCAAGGTTTTCTATCTCCAAAGTTGTCTCCCGATTGGTTACAGGGACAGTCGGTCTCTATCTTGCCACCAGACCACTGCTAGAGAGGCCCAAGTATACAGACTTAATCTATGACTACCATCATTCGGGAGGATCTACCAGGCTCTCACCACTAGCCAGGGCCAGGGCAGTGGCTCGAAGGGACATCTGCATGGCCACCAGCCTTGCACCAACTCAGTTGGGAACCGCCTTTCCTGAGGTCCTCCCAGCACTCACAAAAACAGTCTCTCTCTCTTGCAGCCTGATCATCAGTAGAGAACCAACAGGCAGGCCCAGCCTCATGGGAGGTTCAAACATGTACCAGTGGCAACAAGGCCAACTAATGCCAGAGATAACCAGATGGCAAAAGGCAAATGTAGGAACATTACTAACAGAAATCAAGGCAGCATGGCAGCATCTGAACCCAGTTTGCCAACAACTGGAAGTCCTGGATACCCCAACACACCAGAAAAACAAGATTTGGATCTAAAACCACTGGTCAGGATGCTGGTAGTGGAACACATAGATAAATCTCTTAAAGAAATACAGGAGAAAATGGATCAAAAATATGAAGCCCATTCAAGGCAAACACAAAAATTACGTAAAGAAATTCAGGAGAATATGGATAAAAATAGAAGCAAATAAGGAGAAAATACAAAAATCACTTAACAAAGTACAGGAGAACATGGGTCAACAAGTAGAAGTTATGAAAGAGGAAACAGAAAAGTCTCTTAAAGAATTACATGAGGTCTGCAGCATCCCATCCAGCCGGTAGCAGGTCAGCCATACGTAGCCAGCCTGCCAGGTGCTGAGACCCTGCCAGCGGAACCAGGTACCAGAGACAGCCCGAGTTTAAGACCTCCGGGGACTCAGGTCAGGGGCAGGAACTGTGCACAGCCTAGCGGTTTGGAATACAGCGGCCGTGCCTGCGCTCTGTGCTCGCAGGCCAGACCCCAAACCCCCTGCAGGCAGCGCTATCTTGTCTGCAGCATCCCATCCAGCTGGTAGCAGGTCAGCCAGACCTAGCCAGCTTGCCAGGTGCTCAAACCCTGCCCACAGAACCAGGATAAGCAACAATTCTTGTTTATTAAGAAGAGTGAGGACCAGCTATAGCGGCAGGCCTCCATATTGCAACCAGGACACAGCTGGAAAGGTGCAGATAGAGACTCCGCCTGGGGCTAGAGCAGGGAGAGCTGCTAAGCTCTCGCCCACAGGTGGGCCCAGGCGCCTAGGATCTGCAGCACGTCCCTGCGAGCTTAGGCCGTGCACCACCCAGCTCCCCAGGAGCCTGGACCAGCGATAGCGGCAGGCCTCCATACTGCAACCAGAACACAGCTGGAAAGGAACAGGTAGACAGATTCCATCAGGGGCTACCACGTGGGGGGATCTGCTAGGCTCTCGCTACTAGGCAGGCCCAGCAGCACCTGCCGAGGCTCTGCTGCACTCCCCCACACTTCCCGGAGACCTCAGGCCGTGCACAAAGTCAGTGGGTGGCAGCCAGCTCGTGATCCCGTTGAGCAGCAATCACGCATAACCACCAGTAGAGAAACAACAGGTAAGCCCAGCCTCATAGGAGATTCAAACACCAGCCAGTGACAACAAGGTCAACTAACACCAGAAATAACCAGATGGCAAAAGGTAAACGAAGGAATGTCACTAACAGAAATCAAGACAACATGACAGCATCTGAACCCAGTTCGCCAACAACAGGAAGCCCTGGATACCCCAAAACACCAGAAAAACAAGACTTGGATATAAAATCACTGGTCAGGATGCTGGTAGCTGAACACATAGAAAAATCTCGTAAAGAAATAGAAGAGAAAATGGATCAAAAGTTAGAAGCCTTTACAAGGCAAATACAAAAATCACTTCAAGAAATGCAGGAGAAGATGGATCAAAAAGAAGAAGACAATAAGGAGGAAAGACAAAAATCACTTAAAGAAATACAGAAGAACGTGGGCCAACAAGTAGAAGCTATGAAAGAGGAAACACAAAAATCTATTAAAGAAATACATGAAAACACAATCAAGCAAGCAAAAGATCTGAGCACATCCATCCAGGCACTAAAAACAGAAGTAGAAACAACTAAGAAATCGCAGAGGGAGACAACATTGGAGATAGAAAACCTTGGGAAGAAATCAGGAGCCATAGATGCAAATATCAACAATAGAATACAAGAGATAGAAGACAGAATATCAGAAGCCGAAGATACCATAGGAACCATTGATTCAACAGTCAAAGAAAATACTAAATGCAAAAAGGCTGTAACCCAAAACATCCAGGAAATCCAGGACACAATGAGAAGACCAAACCTAAGGATTATAGGTATAGACGAGAATGAAGATGTACAAGTTAAAGGGCCAGCAAATATCTTCTACAAAATTATGGAAGAAAACTTCCCCAACCTAAAGAGAGAGATGCCCATGAATATACAAGAAGCATACAGAACCCCAAACAGACTGGATCAGAACAGAAATACATCCCGTCACATAATAATCAAAACTCCAAATGTACTAAACAAAGAAAGAATATTAAAGGCAGCAAGAGAAAAAGGCCAAGTAACTTATAAAGGAAGACCTATCAGAATAACACCAGACTTCTCACCTGAGACCATGAAAGCTAGAAGATCCTGGGCAGATATCATGCAAACTCTAAGAGAACACAAACTTCAGCCAAAACTACTTTACCCAGCAAAGCTCTCAATCACCATAGATGGAGACATCAAGGTATTCCATGACAAAACCAAATTTGCACGATATCTTTCCACAAATCCAGCCCTACAAAGGATGATAGGGGGAAAACACCAAGACAAGGACGGAAACTACACCCGGGAAGAAGCAAGATAGAAACCTCCTCTCATCAAACCCAAAAGAAGGTAACCTCTCGAATATAAAAAATAAATAAAATAAATAAATATAATTTCAAAAATGTCTGGAGGAAATAATTACTATTCCTTAATATCTCTTAACATCAATGGACTCAATTCCCCAATATAAAGACATAGATTAACAGACTGGATACGGAAACAGGACCCTACATTTTGCTGCATACAGGAAACACATCTCAGTGTCAAAGACAAACACTGCCTTAGAGTAAAAGGCTGGAAGACAATTTTACAAGCAAATGGTCTCAGGAAACAAGCTGGAGTAGCCATTCTAATATCAGATAAAATTGACTTCCAACCTAAAATCATCAAAAGAGACTCAGAAGGTCACTTCTTGCTGGCCAAAGGGAAAATCCACCAAGAAGAGCTCTCAATACTGAACATCTATGCTCCAAATGCAAGGGCAGCCTCATTCGTAAAAGAAACCTTACTAAAGCTTAAAGCACACATTACACCTAACACAATAATTGTGGGTGACTTCAACACTCCACTCTCCTCAATGGACCGATCGGGAAAGCAGAAACTAAACAGGGACACAGTGAAACTAATTGAAACTCTGGACCAATTGGATTTAACAGATATATATAGGACATTTCATCCTAAAGCTAAACAATATACCATTTTCTCAGCTCCACATGGGACCTTCTCCAAAATAGACCATATAATTGGTCACAAGACAGATGTCAACAAATACAAGAAGATCGAGCTAATCCCATGCCTTCTTTCAGATCACCATGGAGTAAGAGTGGTCTTCAATAACAACAAAAACAACAGAAAGCCCACATACACATGGAAACTGAACAATACTCTACTCAATGACACCTTGGTCAAGGAAGAAATAAAAAAAGAAATCAAAGACTTTTTAGAATTCAATGAAAATGAAGGTACAACCTACCCAAATCTATGGGACGCAATGAAAGCAGTGCTAAGAGGAAAACTCATAGCTCTAAGTGCATCCAAAAAGAAACTGGAGAGAGCATATACTAGCAGCTTAATGGCACACCTTAAAGCCCTGGAAGAAAAACAAGTTAATTCACCCAGGAGGAGTAGAAGACAAGAAATCATCAAACTCAGGGCTGAAATCAATCAAATAGAAACAAAGAGAACCATACAAAGAATCAACAAGACCAGGAGCTGGTTCTTTGAGAAAATCAACAAGATAGATAAACCCTTAGCCAGACTAACCAAAGGACACAGAGACAGTATACAAATTAACAAAATTAGAAATGAAAAAGGAGACATAACAACAGAAACTGAGGAAATTCAAAACATCACCAGATCCTACTACAAAGGTCTATACTTAAAACAAGTGGAGAACCTGGAGGAAATGGACAATTTCCTAGACAGATATCAAATACCAAAATTAAATCAGCATCAAGTAGATCAGCTAAATAGTCCCATAACCCCTAAAGAAATAGAAGGGGTTATAGAAAGCCTCCCAACCAAAAAAAGTACGGGACCAGATGGTTTTAGTGCAGAATTCTACCAGACCTTCAAAGAAGACTTAACACCAATACTCTCCAAACTATTCCACAAAATAGAGACAGAAGGGACACTGCCCAACTCATTCTTCGAAGCCACAATTACACTAATACCTAAACCACAAAAAGATCCAACAAAGAAAGAGAACTACAGGCCAATTTCTCTTATGAATATAGATGCAAAAATACTAAATAAAATTCTTGCTAACCGAATCCAAGAGCACATCAAAACGATCATCCACCATGATCAAGTAGGCTTCATCCCAGGGATGCAGGGATGGTTCAATATACAGAAATCCATCAATGTAATCCACTACATAAACAAACTGAAAGAAAAAAACCACATGGTCATCTCATTAGATGCTGAAAAAGCATTCGACAAAATTCAGCATCCTTTCGTGCTAAAAGTCTTGGAAAGAGCAGGAATTCAAGGCCCATACCTAAACATAGTAAAAGCAATCTACAGCAAACCAGTAGCCAACATCAAAATAAATGGAGAGAAACTTGAAGCATTCCCACTAAAATCAGGGACTAGACAAGGCTGCCCTCTCTCTCCATATCTTTTCAATATAGTACTTGAAGTTCTAGCAAGAGCAATTAGACAACATAAGGAAGTCAAAGGGATACAAATTGGAAAGGAAGAAGTGAAACTATCATTATTTGCAGACGATATGATAGTTTACCTAAGCGACCCAAAAAACTCCACCAGAGAACTTCTACAGCTGATAAACAACTTCAGCAAAGTGGCAGGTTATAAAATTAACTCAAGCAAGTCAGTGGCCTTCTTGTACTCAAAGGACAAGCAGGCAGAGAAAGAAATTAGGGAAATAACACCCTTCACAATAGCCACAAACAACATAAAGTATCTTGGCGTAACTCTAACCAAACAAGCGAAAGATCTGTACAACAGGAACTTCAAGTCCTTGAAGAAAGAAATCGAAGAAGACCTCAGAAGATGGAAAAATATTTCTTGCTCCTGGATTGGCAGGATCAATATAGTAAAAATGGCCATCTTGCCAAAAGCAATATACAGATTCAATGCGATCCCCATCAAAATCCCAACTCAATTCTTCATAGATCTAGAAAGAGCAATTCTCAAATTCATCTGGAGCAACAAAAAACCCAGGATAGCTAAAACTATTCTCAACAATAAAAGGACTTCTGGGGGAATCAATATCCCTGACCTCAAGCAGTACTACAGAGCAATTGTGTTAAAAACTGCATGGTATTGGTATAGCAACAGGCAAGCAGATCAATGGAACAGGATTGAAGACCCAGAGGTTAACCCACAGACTTATGGTCACTTGATCTTTGATAAAGGAGCCACAACCATCCGGTGGAATAAAGATAGCCTTTTTAACAAATGGTGCTGGTTCAACTGGAAGTCAACATGCAGAAGAATGCGAATTGATCCAATCTTATCTCTTTGCACTAAGATCAACTCCAAGTGGATCAAGGACCTCCACATAAAACCAGACACACTGAAACTATTAGAAAAGAAACTTGGGAAGACCCTGGAGGACTTGGGCACAGGGGAAAAGTTCCTGAACAGAACACCAATAGCTTATGCTCTAAGATCAAGAATCTACAAATGGGACCTCATAAAATTACAAAGTTTCTGCAAAGCAAAGGACACTGTCAGAAGGACAAAACGGCAACCAACAAAGTGGGAAAAGATCTTCACCAACTCCACATCCGACAGAGGGCTAATATCCAATATATACAAAGAACTCAAGAAGTTAGACCGCAAAGAAACAAATAACCCTATCAAAAAATGGAGCACAGAGCTAAACAAAGAATTTTCATCAGAAGAAATTCGGATGGCCGAGAAACACCTTAAAAGATGTTCAACATCATTAGTCATCAGGGAAATGCAAATCAAAACAACCCTGAGATTCCACCTCACACCAGTCAGAATGGCTAAGATTAAAAACTCAAGAGACAACAAGTGCTGGCGAGGATGTGGAGAAAGAGGAACACTCCTCCACTGTTGGTGGGATTGCAAAATGGTAAAACCGCTCTGGAAATCAGTTTGGCGGTTCCTCAGAAAATTGGGCATGTTACTTCCAGAGGACCCTGGCATACCACTCCTGGGCATATACCCAGAGGATTCCCCTGCATGCAATAAGGACACATGCTCCACTATGTTTATAGCAGCCTTGTTTATAATAGCCAGAAATTGGAAGCAGCCCAGATATCCCTCAAAGGAGGAATGGATACAGAAAATGTGGTATATTTATACAATGGAATACTACTCAGCAATTAAAAATAATAAATTCATGCAATTTGTAGGTAATTGGTTAGACCTGGAAAATATCATCCTGAGTGAATTAACCCAATCACAAAAGAATGCACATGAAAGCAATCACTGATAAGTGGATATTAATGAGCCCAGAAGCCCTAAATACTCAAGACACAAATAGCAAGTCAAATGATTCCCAAGAAGAAGAAAGGAGAGGACCCTGGGCCTGTAAAGATTGCTTCCAGTTTAGTAAAGAAACCGAGGGGGGAGGGGGAATTATTGGGGAACAGATGGGGGGAGAGGAACTATGGGAACTATGGTGGGTGGGAACTGGGAAAGGGGAAAGCCTTTGGAATGTAAACATAGAATATAGAAAATAAAATTAAAAAAAAATAAAAAAAAAAGAATTACATGAAAACACAAACAAGCAAATGAAAGATCTGAGCAAATCCATTCAAGTTCTAAAAACAGAAGTAGAAATTACTAAAAAATTGGAAAGGGAGACAACTTTGGAGATAGAAAACCTTGGGAAAAATCGGGGGCCATAGATGCAAATATCAATAATAGAATACAAGAGATAGAATAAAGAATCTCAGATGCAAAAGATACCATAGGAACCATTGATTCAACAGTCAAAGAAAATACTAAATGCAAAATGCTTGTAACCCAAAACATCCAGGAAGTCCAGGACACAATGAGAAGAAAAACCTAAGGATTATAGATATAGATGAGAGTGGAGATTTACAATTTAAAGGACCAGCAAATATCTTTTACAAAATTATGGAAGAAAACTTCCCCAACCTAAAGAGAGAGATGCCCATGAATATACAAGAAGCATACAGAACTCTAAACAGACTGGACCAGAAGAGAAATACCTTCTGTCACATAATAATAAAAGCCCCAAATGTACTAAAGAAAGAAAGAAAGAATATTAAAGGCAGTAAGTGAAAAAGGCCAAGTAATATATAAAGGAAGGCCTAGCAGAATTACACCAGACTTCTCACCTGAGACCATGAAAGCTAGCAGATCCTAGGTGGATATCATGAAGACTCAAAGAGAACACAAATTTTAGCCAAAACTACTATACCCAGCAAAACTCTCAATCAACGTAGATGGAGAAACCAAGGTATTCCATGACAAAACCAAAATTGCATGATATCTTTCCACAAACCCAGCCCTACAAAGGATAATAGGGGGAAAACACCAACACAAGGAGCAAAACTACACCACAGAACAAGCAAGATAGAAACCTCCTTTCATCAAACCCATAGAGGATAACCTCCCAAATATATATATAAAAAATGATTTCAAAAAAGTCAGGAGGTAATAATTACTATTCCTTAATATCTGTTATCATCAATGGACTCAATTCCTCAATAAAAAGATATAGACTAACAGACTGGATACAGAAACAGGACCCTGCATTTTGCTGCATACAGGAAACACATCTCAGTGTCAAAGACAAACACTGCCATTCTAATGTCTGATAAAATTGACTTTTAACCCAAAGTCATCAAAAGGAACACTTCTTGCTGGTCTAAGGGAAAATCCACCAAGAAGAACTCTCAATACTGAACATCTATGCTCAAAATGCAAGGGCACCCTCATTTGTAAAAGATACTTTACTAAAGCTTAAAGTACACATTGTACCTAACACAATAATTGTGGGTGACTTCAAAACCCCACTCTTCTCAATGAACCGATCAGGAAAGCAGAAACTAAACAGGGACACAGTGAACCTAATTGAAACTTTGGACCCACTGGATTTAACAGATATATATATATATATATATATATATATATATATATATATATATATAAACATTTCATCCAAAAGCAAAAGAATATACCTTTTTCAAAGCACCACATGGTCCCTTCTCCAAAATCGATCATATAATTGGTCACAAGACAGATGTCAACAAATACAAGAAGATTGAACTTAATCCCATGTCTCTATAAGATAACTATGGAGTAAGAGTGGTCTTCAATAGCAACAAAAACAAAAGAAAGCCAACATAAACATGGAAACTGAAAAATACTCTACTCAATGACACCTTGGTCATGGAAGAAATAAAGAAAGAAATCAAAGACTTTTTAGAATTCAATGAAAAGAAAGGTACAAACTACCCCAATCTGTGGGACACAATGAAAGCAGTGCTAAGAGGAAAACGCATAACCCTGAGTGCCTCCAAAAAGAAACTTGAGAGAGCATACACTAGCAGCATGACAGCACACCTGAAAGCCCTGGACCAAAAAGAAGCTAATTCAACCAGGAAAAGTAGAAGACAGGAAATCATCAAACTCAGTGTTGAAATCAATCATGTAGAAAAAAAAAAATAGAGCCAAACAAAGAATTAAAAAAAAAAAAAAACAAAAAACGAGGAGCTGTTTCTTTGAGAAAATCAACAAGATAGATAAACCCTTAGCCAGACTAAACAAAGGGCACAGAGACAGTCTCCAAATTAACAAAATAAGAAATGGAATAGGAGATATAGCAAGAGAAACTGCAGAAATTCAAAAGATCATCAGATCCTACTACAAAAGACTATACTCAACACAACTGGAGATTCTGGAGGAAATGGACAGTTTCCTAGACAGATTCCAAATAACAAAATTAAATCAGGATCAATTACACAGTCCCATAACCCCTAAAGAAATAGGATTTATAGAAAGCCTCCCAATCAAAAAATGTACGGGACCAGATGGTTTTAGTGCAGAATTCTACCAGACCTTCAAAGAAGACATAACACCAATACTCTTCAAGCTATTCCACAAAATAGAAGCAGAAGGGACCCTGCCCAACTCGTTCTGTGAAGCCACAATTATGCTGACACCAAAACCACACAAAGAAACAACAAAGAAAGAGAACTATGGGCAAATTTCCCTTATGAATATCAATGCAAAAATACTAAGTAAAATTCTTGCCAACCGAATCCAAGAGCACATCAAAATAATCATTTATCATGATCAAGTTGGCTTCATCCCAGGGATGCAGGGATGGTTCAATATATGGAAATCCATCAATGTAATCCATTACATAAACAAACTAAAAGAAAAAAACACATGGTCATCTCATTAGATGCTGAAAAAGCATTCGACAAAATTCAGCATCCTTTCTTGGAAAGAGCTGGAAATTGAGGCTCATACCTAACATAGTAAAAGCAATATATAGCAAACCAGTAGCCAGCATCAAGCTAAATGGAGAGAAACTTGAAACAATCCCACTAAAATCAGGAACTACACCATGCTGCCCTCTCTCTCCATATCTTTTCAATATAGTACTTGAAGTTCTAGTGAGAGCAATTAGACAACATAAGGAAGTCACAGGGATACAAATTGGAAAGGAAGAAGTCAAACGAGAGCAGTCAGGCAACATAAGAAAGTCAAAGGGATACAAATTGGAAAGGAAGAAGTCAAACTATCATTATTTGGAGATGATATGATAGTTTACTTAAGCGACCCAAAAATCGCCACCAGAGAACTTCTAAAGCTGATAAACAACTTCAGCAAAGTGGCTGGTTATAAAATCAACTCACACATATCAGTAGCCCTCCTGTACTCAAAGTAAAAGCAGGCTGAGAAAGAAGTTAGGGAAATAACACCCTTCACAATAGCCACAAACTACATAAAGTACCTTGGCGTAACTCTAACCAAACACGTGAAAGATCTTTATGACAGGAACTCCAAGAACGTGAAGAAAGAAATTGAAGAAGACCTCAGGAAATGGAAAAATAATTCATGCTCTTGGATTGGCAGGATCAATATAGTAAAAATGGCCATCTTGCCAAAAGCAATCTACAGATTCAATGCAACCCCCTTCAAAATACCAATTCAATTCTTCATAGATCTAGAAAGAGCAATTCTCAAATTCATCTAGAGTAACAATAAAACCAGGATAGCTAAAACTATTCTCAACAATAAAAGGACTTCTGGGGGAATCAATATCCCTGATCTCAAGCAGTACTACAGAGCAATTGTGTTAAAAACTGCATGGTAATGGTACAGCAACAGGCAAGTAGATCAATGGAATAGGATTGAAGATCCAGAAATGAACCCACAGAGGTATGGTCACTTAATCTTTGGTAAGGAGCTACAACCATTCAGTGGAAAAAAGATAGCATTTACAACAAATGGTGCTGGTTCAACTGGAGGTCAACATGCAGAAGAGTGCGAATTGACCCACTCTTATCTCCTTGCACTAAGATCAACTCCAATTGGATCAAGGACCTCCACATAAAAACAGACACACTGAAACTAATAGAAAAGAAATTGGGAAAGAACATGGAGGACATGGGCATAGAGGGAAAGTTCCAGAACAGAATACCAAGAGCTTATGCTTGAAGATCAAGAATTGACTAATGGGACCTCATAAAATTACAAAGTTTTAGTAAGGCAAAGGACAAGGTCAGAAGGACAAAACGGCTACCAACAAACTGTGAAAAGATCTTCACCAACCCCACATCCTACAGAGGGCTAATATCAAATATATACAAAGAACTCAAGAAATTAAACCCCAAAGAACCAAATAACCTTATTAAAAATGGGGTACCGAGCTAAACAAAGCATTTTCACCAAAATAAATTCATATGGCTGACAAACACCTTAAGAGATGTTCAACATCATTAGTCATCAGGGGAATGCAAATCAAAGCAACCCTGAGATTCCACCTCATACCAGTCAGAATGGCTAAAATTAAAAACTCAAAGGACAACAGGTGCTGGCGAGGATGTGGAGAAAAAGGAACACTCCTCCACAGTTGGTGTGATTGCAAAAGGGTACAACCGCTCTGGAATTCAGTCTGTTGTTTCCTCAGAAAATTGGGCATGACACTTCCAGAGGACCCTATCATACCACTCCTGGATATATATCTAGAGGATTCCCCTGCATACAATAAAGGCACATGCTCCACTATGTTCATAGCAGCCTCATTTATAATAGCCAGAAGTTGGAAGGAGCCCAGATGTCCCTCAAAGGTGGAATGGATACAGAAAATGTGGTATATTTATACAATGGAATACTGCTCAGCCATTAAAATTAATGAATTCATGCAATCTGTAGGCAAATGATTGGATCTGGAAAATATCATCATAAGTGATTTAACCCAATCACAAAAGAATACATATGAAATACAATCACTGACAAGTGGATATTAGTGAGCCCAGAAGCTCTGAATACTCAAGCCAAAATTAGCAAGTCAAAAGATTCCCAAGAAGAAGGAAGGAGAGGACCCTGGTCATGAAAATATTGGATCCAATTTTGTAGGAGAGTACCAGAACAGAGAAATGATGGTGGGGGTGGTGATTGGGGAATAGGCAGGGGTGAGGGGTGGGAGACGACTTATGGGACATATGGTGAGGGGGGACATATGGTGAGGGGGGAACAGGGAAAGAGGAAAGCCTTTGGAATGTAAACAAAGAATATAGAATAAATAATTAAAAAAAAAGAAAAAAGTTGTCTCCCTTTGTGATTTCTTAATTTTATCTACCTCTGTGTTTTGATCTCAGTCTGCAGGACTCTGCCTGTGTGAGCTGCTCTTGCCAATATAGTGGCAGATTGCAGGGCTCTGTCTAACTGCGGGGCTCTCTGTAGATCAGGAGCTTCCCTGGTTCAACTGCTGGATCCAAGATAATGGGGATCTTGGTCCGTGGGGCTTCCTCTATCTAAGAGACTTCCTGCAGGTCATGCTCCCCCACATGCCCAGGCAGCTGTAGAGCTGCCTTGCTCCCTGGTGTGGAAGGCACCCAGGCAGTCTGTGCCCTGGGAAATCCTTCACTCTTGTGCCCTCTGCATACTTGGTTAGGCTACCAGCTCCAAGATGGTGGCAGGTCTCAGGGCTCTGTCTAACTGTGGGATTGCTTGCAGTACTGGAGCTTTCCTGGCTGGACTGCTGGAGCCTAGATTGTGGTGCTCTCAGTCCACAGGGCTCCATCTGGTTAGCTATCTATGGTGCCTCAAGGCACGATGGCAGCTTCTGCTGTAAGCCAGGCACAGACCCCTGAGCGAGTTGGTGCCTGAGCAGGTCGGTGTACAGATAGCCCACTGAGCTGTTCAGGCTATGGGTGCAGGCAAGAGCCTTACAGGATAGATGATGTTAGACTCAGACCCTGTTCGCATACCTGGCCTTAGCTGTTAGCTGTCTGTGGTGCCCCGAGGCAAGATGGCAGCCTCTGCTGTAACCCAGGTACAGATCCCCAAGCCCTGAAAATTTTTTTCTAATTTTATTTCTAATAGAAATTTGAATGCCCTCAAGCCAGAGGATAAGATTCATATTCTTTCTTATCTCCCTTCACAACAGGTGGAGCAATGAGCTCTTCAGTTGCATATACAAGAATTACATTCTCTTCTATCTGCAAAGTTTTTTCACATCAGAACTAATAATATTCCCATCAGATTGATGAGTACATGTAATCCTAATACACTGACAAAATGCTGCAAAAATAAGAAAAATGCTCCAAGTACAATGATATCCTTTGCTTCATAGTGAGTGTAGGTAAGGTTCTACTTAAGACCCAAAATGTAAAAGACTTTTTCACAAATCTGAAAAACAAAACAAAAGAGACCTACAAGTAGAATAAACTTTATTTTGTTAGAAAATATTTTACTTCACCCTGGAAGTTTTTTCATTTCTTCTGTTATATAAAAACTGTGTTTATCTTTAATTTTAATGTTTATATAACTATATGTTTTTGAATATCACCCATTTACCCACCCCCAATAATTTCCATTTTGTTCTCTAGAAAATTTCACATCTACTTTCCTGCCACACATTCAGAAATGAATGCATGTATTTATATAAAATCTAATAGCCACAAATTGTAGAAAACACTAGATATTTGAATTTCTGACACTGACTGAATTTACTAAATAGGATCATCTCTAGTCTACCTGTTTTATAGCAAATGACATTATTTATGGCTAAAATTAACTGCATGTATGTATGCCAAATTTTCTTTATCCTGTCCTGTGGTTATGGTCACCTAGACAGTTTATGCTATTAATTTAATATGAATAGTACTCTTTATACAGCATATGCAAGTGTCTCTATTAAGTGTTCACTTACAGTCCTTTCAGTAGTACTAGGTATACAGGAGTAATATTGCTGGGTCATGCAGAAGGTATAATTTTGGCTATTGGAGAAATATCTACACAGACTTGTGTATTGGATAGACCAATTTATATTCCTCCCAGTGATGTCCTTATGAATTTTCTTACAGCCATCAAGCTACTGTAAATACTTCAATGAACTCTGGTTGAAGGGACTTAACTGTGATCAACCATGTCACTAACCCAGAGATTCGGCATTTTTATAGCATTCTGTATAATATCTAAGTTATTTTATAAATGACATCATACATACTTGATGTGGTTCAAAACACCAACATCATGTTAATCATAGTCTCAAGGAGTTTTAGCATCTATGTGTTTAACTGTCCTGGTGACAGATAAGTTCTCAATAATGTTTCCTGTGGTTTATACAAAAGCCATAAGTAAAGAATTGTCTTTACTTTAAAGACAAAAAAAGATTTAAAATAAAAATCATAAAATCTGTCCACAGCAACAAGATTAGTAATTGCTGGAAATGAAATAAATCCTGCCCCATGCATCTATTAAGAGAAAGTCCAGATTCTGTTTCTTTGAATATTTAACCAAATGGCTTTGGCCATTGTATTAAAATAAGATATTTAAAATAAATATTAATTTGGCAAATTTAGTGAGAATTGTAGGGGAATTAGCTGGCATTTAGAAATTCCAAAGAATGAATAAAATATATGACAGAAAAAAATCAGAAGTCAAGCTAAATATTCACTTTTCCCTCCTTTATAAGAGAAACATGTCTAAAGAGTCAGATGGGACACCAAATGTTAGCTACCATCCAGTGCACCTCACTCTGTTAGGAACTGGAAAGTTCATGAAAGTCTTGCACTTTTAAACCTACTTTAGTTTTTATGAATTCTCTATAGGGACAATGATGCTGACTTGTGCTTGCACATGAGAAGTATGCTGTAGCTTATATTAAAAAAAAAACACAAGTAACTGAGAACAAAACCAAAACAATTCCCCATTGTTTCTGTTTGATCGAGGGCAAGTCACTTGACCTGCCAAAATGTTCCTTTTCATAATAAGTAATAACGATATGACAGAGCATTTTAACACAGTAAGCATGCCATAAAAACTAATACATTTTAAGCATCATATATCATTATAAAGAGTGATTATAATGGTCAGAGAATTACCATTGCTACAATTACCCATAAAAATAATTAGAAATAATAATGCCAATGTTATACTGTTATCAAATAAGTCATTCTTCATGTGTAGGATATGTTATTCTGAAATTTTATTATATCACTTTTAAGAAATTTTACCTCTAATGTAATGACCCTATGTAGTACAGTTCTCCCTGTCATTGATGGAAGTCTCCTTAGTCCACTGACTACTATGGTACTTTTCCTGCTTTGCAAGAAGGAAAACTCAATTATTAATTTATGGATATTTACAAAATTAATAAAAAGAACTTACTATTTCTTGTATTTATTATTTCTTACTTTTTAACTAATTTCTTAGAAATTAATATTGTTTTAAATCATGACTGTGTGTGTGTGCATGCACACGTGCAAGTTCACATGAATATGGATGTTGCCTAGCTCAGAAGAGCAAATTAGATCCCTGCAGCTAGAGTTTCAGGCAATTTTGAGCCACCAGACATAGGTCCGAGTAACCTCATTCAAGTCATTTGCAGGAGTCCACTCTTATGTTTGAACTGTCTCTCTAGCACTCTAAAACTCATTTTAGAGAGAACATTTAGTGATATAAAATATATAAAAAGAATGTGATTAGGATACCAAATATTAAAACATAATAAACCAAATAACATGTTTAATAATAGAGTACCCATTTTTTTAAGTAAAAATTACTTAGAATTTTGCTGGAATTTCCAACCCTAGTAAGCCTGTATAAAAGATACACAATCCAGATATTTTAATTATAAGCCATTTCTCTAGATTGGGCATATCTAGTACAATACTAAATTATTTCCCAGCTATAAAATTCCTTGTTATTTGCAGTTTCTTCTGACTACAGGGTTCTGGTCTTTCACAGCTTCCTCTTCTTCTTTCTCCTTTCATTATCTTCTTTATCCTCTCTCACCTCTACCTACCCCCATTTCCAAGCCTCCAATCCCACCTTTTCCCTCTACTGCCCAATCAGAGGCTGTAGACTTTTATTGACCAATTGCATTGGGGGAGAATGCTCACATGGCATCAACATGCTGGTCTGTCAGGGGAAATACCTCTAGAGAAACCAGTATTAGCATTAGAATACAAGCAGCATCAGGCCAACCTAATCTCAATGTACTCATGTAGTAGAAGTGTGTGCTATATTTTGATTTTTATGAATATTTATAAAAATTTCAATGCATATAATAATGTGCCTTTTTCATATCAGTACTGATGAACACTTAACATTGTATCTTAACAAATAAAAATGTTCAGCTATAGATTACAGAGGATTGGCTAAATGGCTAAGAGCATGTAGTGCTCCTCTAGTGGACTGAAGTTTAGATCCAGGCACATTCATGAGATATGACTCAAGCCTAGGGGACTGTACTCATGTGACAGTAATCCACATTGATTCTCTCTCTCTCTCTCTCTCTCTCTCTCTCTCTCTCTCTCTCTATCTCTATCTATCTATCTCTCTCTCTCCTTCACACACTCTCTCTCTAACAAGAAACAAGATAAATAAAAAGATAAAGACAACCTCCCATCACACAAAAACAGACCAAAATAAACAAGAAAAGTTCAGATTTAAAATTGCCAAAACAAAGCAAAAACAGAATTAAAACAAAACAAGAACAAAGCACACACACACACACATACCACACACACACACACACACACACACACACACACAGAGAGAGAGAGAGAGACAGAGAGGGAGAGAGAGAGAGAGAGAGAGAGAGAGAGAGAGAGACCACAAAAATGCTATTGAGTTAATTTTATGTTGGCCAAGTGCTCCTGAGAATGGAACTGGCCCTGGATTGTGGCTGATACATGCAGTGACACTCCATTGGAGAAAGTTACACACTCATACTACCTCTAGCAGAGGATATCAATTGCAGATAGCTTGCTGATTATAGTTATGGCACTTTGCCCTCTTCTTTCTCTCAGTGCTATGACTCATCTGGCATAAACTTGGGCAGGCTTTGTGTCTGCTGCCACAGTTTGGGTAAATGCATCAGTCCCACAGTATTTGTAAGACACTGTTTCTTTGGCATCATTCATCACTTCTAGCTCTTACACTCTTCCTTTCTCCTTTCCCCAATAGATCCATAAGCCACGAGGGATTTAGTGGAGACATTTCATAAAATACTAAGTGCTTCTAGCTCTCTCATTGTCTGCACATAGTCTAGTTGTGGGTCTTTGGGACTGTTAATCCCAATCTGCTATGAGAATAACTTTCTCTAATGTAGTTTGAGTGAGAAAGTGATCTATGGGCATAGAAGTATGCAGCTATGAATCATTTTATTCCTAAGTTTTGTCAGTAGGATAATATTATTAGGTTTCCCTCTACACCGATGGCATACCTCTGCTTGACTCCTTCTTTTCATATGTATCTCCTTTATTTTCCTTCTATTATGTTGTTCTTCCAGCTAGTGCTTCAAAAACAATATTTAAGAGGTGTGAGAATAGCGCACATTCTTGACTTGTGATTAATTTTAATGACATTATTTGCAATTTTCTACATTTATAATAATGTTGGCTGTGGTTTTGCATAAATATTTTTATGTTGATGTATATTCCCTTCAATCATATGCACTCAGGCTTTCATCATGAAGACATGTTGGATTTATCAAAGGTGTTTTTTTTTAAGTGATCAAAATGGTCATATTATTTTTGTTTTTATGTCCACATATAAAATTTATCACATTGTTTGAATTACATTCATTGAAACATTCCTGCATTTCTGAGGTAAAAACAACTTGATTTGGAAAAGTTCTTTTTTGTTTTTGGAACACACATACACACACATATGTGTGTTTACATACAATATGTATAAGTACATATATGTTTATATGTATACATATTTAATTTTTACTTTACTAGCTTTTGTAGTTACTTCAGGGTATATATTCAAATCTGAAGAAAGGATATCCATTTATGTGCAAATTTTACAACATCAGTTTTCTTTACATCTGAATAATATTCTCTTGTGTGTACTTCTGACATATATTTTTTATGCATTCCTCAGTTGAACACTTAGGTTGTTTCAGCTTCCTAATTACTGTGCATAAAACACCATGTTCATGGCTGAGTAAGAACCTGTGGAGTAGAAAATTGAATCTTCGGTGATATGTAAAAGAGTAGCACTGCTGGTAATAAAGGAAGCTTATTTTTAGTTCGCTTGAGAATTCTCCACATTGCTTTCCACAGAGGTTGTACCATTTTGCAATCCAACCAAAAGATACAAACAGCCTGTCTATCATGTGCATCCATTACAGTCCTTCTTATACGTCTTAGCATTGTTGTCAGGATTCAACTTGTATGAAATATACTCTTAATGAATAAAGGGAATATTAAACTGTTCTTTTACTATGACCTGACATTTTTTGTGAATATAGATGGTTAAAGAGCTATCTGTCTATCTGACTGTCTGTCTGTCTACCTGCCTTCCTACCTGTCTACCTTCATACCAATGTACTTAATGACCTAACTATCTAGTTATCTAACTAATTAACAGTATGTGTGTGCATGCACCCGTGTGTGTGTGTGTGTGTGTGTGTGTGTGTGTGTGTAGGGAGAGGGAGAGAAAAGTGTTGTTCCACTCTTATTTTTTTCTCTTCAAAACAAAGCAGCATTAAGATGCATAACTCTTCTCCATTTCTTTTTGAATATTTCTAGCATTTCTTTACACTCTAAGAAATAATATTTCTGGTCAGAGACATATGATTAACCTTAATTTGAAGTTCTGGGTAAGATGTCAAGTTCAAAGTTATATTTCTGTCATTTGGTAAGAGTAAAGATGATAAAAATGAAATGATGTCATTAGTCAGAGAGAAAGAAAAGACCATTAGATTCTAGGTGCCAGCCCCAGTAGTGTCTTCTTTCTTGTTCATTCTCCTTGAGGCAGATGAAGAAGAGGAGTGTTGGTGGACAGTAAGACTTTGTCTTAGGAGACATGGGACTAAGATTTATGAGATATTTAGGGTTGCTGTATAATAATAAAATGTTTACTTATATAAGTCAAAGTTATTTGCTACTTTAGCTAACCTGCCTACTGTGTTCCTCTGAGACAAGAAACTGTGTTCTCTGGCACTTAGCACCACATCCTAAAACAGTAGGATATTATATAAAGGATTAATAGTTAGAGCCTTCAGCAAATCCTACTGGCATGTGCCACCACTACTCTCCAGCTCTTAAACATATTGTTTATATTTCCTATAGGGATTCATCTGACACCTGACTAATAACAGTGTGTGTATTAGTGTTTTCTTCTGGAGGAAACATCAGAGGTCAAATGATCTTGAGCCTCTCTCTCTCTCTCTCTCTCTCTCTCTCTCTCTCTCTCTATATATATATATATATATATATATATATATATGATTTGTTCCGCATTGATGTGGAAAGTATATATATATGTATATAGATACATATATATACTTTTCACATCAATGTGGAACAAATCTTTTAGGACTAGCATTGGGGATCATTCTTTTAACAGCATGTTTGTTTAATTCAGCATTTTTACAAGCAACTTAAACATAATATATATCTGTGTGTATGTGTGTATATATGTATAAAAATATAGCTAGAGTCTTTACCTTTTGTCCAGATGCCTCTGGCTTGTCAGGCTATGGGGAAGTTTGGAACAATAAACTTCTATTGATACAGGAGAAGAGAATAATTCTCACAGAAAGAAAAATTTTACATGAGCAAATATGCTTAAATTCCCATAAATTCATATACAGATTCATGTGAACACATTTATACATTTACATTCAAACCAATTAGGACCAGCTTTTATACATTCTCAGACTTATGCACACACATCCATACTTACATATGCAATTGGAACAAAATACAAAGCACCAGTGCAGAAAAAAATCTCACTCATTATGGATGAAAGATGAGCTTCAATCTTTATTGCACAGAGAAAGACAAAATCATTCTACCCTTTTAACAATAAATGAATTAAACCCAACTTTTTCAGAAGAAAGCTTTGTTCTGTTGCAAGAAATATTACAAAGATGATCCAGCTCATTCTCGTGCTTGTGGCTCTGCCCCAGGGTCCTGGCTTCTCATGGACTGGCGGGCAATGGACAACTTGTATTTTTCTTGCAGAGATTCTGACTCAGTGCTCCAAAATCTCTCCACCCAGGTCAATAAGTTCCTCTGAAAGGTCTATACCATAACAGCACCATGATTCAAATCCCCCACAACCTTTGTGGTGTATCTCAGCCAAACCCATGCTTTGCCTCCATACCTTTCCCTCTTGAACCCAGACAAGCAACCACATGAAGAAAAACACAACACAAAACTAGTTCTAATACACCAGTAACTTAATTGCTGCATGCAACAACAAAATGCTAATCTAGTAAACCTTATTAAATCTAAACACACCAGTGTCAAATTCTGATGGATCCACCATTGCCACTGGGAGATACTCTAAGCTACACAGTGTCCTCATGATTTCCCCATCCAGAAACACCTAACTCTCTCATGCTTCCCCTTTTCCTCCCTCCAACCTGGAAGTCCCTCCTATTGGCCCAGTGATTGGCTCCTTTCTTCATTAGGGGATTGGCTCACAAGGACAGCACCCAGCCTATCTACATTGTTCCTTTAATAGGACTATGCCTGGCTTGTTTTTAAGACATGTTCTCTCCTACAGTAAGGAGAAGCTTGCCATCTCCTTCTGGTCTATGTATAGATTCTATATTCCTCTTTTACTATGCATTATGCACAACACTCTCTTAATTTTTTATGTTAGCTATAGCTTCTAAGTTACTCCACTCTGCATTCTCTTTCTTATCTTGTTACCTCTTCCTGTTCTGATGTCACAATAATGCTCTTACACTCAATGCCATTTCTCCCAATAATATGCCTATATTTCTAAGCTTTTCTTAATTTCAGTTCTGTCTAAAATGTGTTCTGTCTTAAAAATTTTCCTCAGCTCAATTCTTCTGACTCTTCTCTTTGTCCTCAGCACTTATAACATCTTTTAGAATACATAATCACATGCTAAAATGTTCATTACAAGTTCACAGAGGAAAAAATCAAGTCTTAAATTAAAATAGAAGTTTACAACAGAGAATGTTTACATGAATATCCATTAGGAGTAAATATCTAGCTAAACATCCATTACCTGTCACTACTCTACATGTCCATTGAAAGTTAAAAGACATAAAGTTATTAGTGATATTTGGTAGAGATAAACCCAGTCATTTTTTATCTTCTGTCCTAGTACCTATAATAAACTTCTAGTTCCCTTTTTATGACATTTATTTGTTTTACATCCTCTTGGAAAGTGGTCTGAGTAGCAGACAGTCTAGATACAATCTAGAATCAATTAATTGGTGACAAATGGGAGACTGGCATAGATCTCATTGCAGTTTTGACTATAAGAAAAGGACATAATAGCAATCCCACTATAAAAGAGCTTAATAATCACTTATATAATTTTTGGAATACTTATAGGATCATCATTAAGATTAAGAAGTCACCTGTCTACATAGCATCACTACAAGACAGTATAACTTCACAGATCTACAGAGATCTGTTAAAAAAAAAAGGTGAGCAAATATCTAGTAGTTCTAATTTTTGTTTAATACCAATAGGAAAGGCATATTAATAGCAGTGATCTATCCTAGAATGATTTTCTCCTGCTCCTTGTGAAAGGATGAAAAATACAGCTCTAACTCCAGCCTCCTAAGAAGCTCTAAACACCTCAAATTCCAGACCCTGATCTTTGTTAAAAACTAGATAAAAAGACCTTGAATATGTAATCCTGGCCCCATAAGGAAAGATTATCTAATTAGTTGCTATCTGTCTTCTATAAAAAATCTAATTGGTCCTCAGAGTGTGGGCATGGATAATTTTAACTGATTGGCTTAGAAGCTATGGAATGGTACAAATTGATTGGCTTGTGATGCACAGGCTTTGTTTGAACTTATAAAAGCTTTCCCGATTCTGCACTCGGGGTCCACAGTCTTCTAGCCCTGCACATTGCACGGCTGTGAACCCCAAAGCCTCTGGAATAAAAATCCTGTTGCTGTTGCATCACGACTGTTTCTTGTGAGTGATTGATGTGTCGCCTTCCAAGGCATGGGGCACTGAGGCACACTCATTTTTTCGGGTCTTTCACTTGCTTGTCAGAGATTCATCATAAATATGTAATGGGAAGTAATTTCAGGAAGATCACTTGCTAATTATTAGCTTGTCCTATGATGGCTCCTGAGAATCAGAAACCCTTAACAGCATACTAGGAAAAAAAGTTTGACAGCTTAGAAGGCATAATTGAAAAGAAATATATCAAGATGAGATTATTAATTTCTCTAAAAAAGAGGCAAACATAAAGAGTTTCCAGTTTTTTTGAAAGCATGCTTCACTTCCCATGTACATTTTGATAAGCTGTAGTCACAAGCAGGCCAGTGTCTTATATTGAACATAGACATATTTACAGTGATATACTGAGAGACTGAATGGGAAACAAACATGGACCTAAGAGCTGGGTAGACTGTGGTTATTTAACTTCAAGTAGCCTTCTTATGTCCATAGGAAATGGCAATATTAGGAGGTGTTGGAGTAGATATGGTCATGTTGGAAGTCAGTGGATGTAGCTTTCAAGTGTTTCAGCCTAGCCAAATATCAATATCACTCTTCCTTCTGTCTTTACACCCAGATATACAACTCTCAGCCGTTTCCCCAGCACCATGTTTCCATATATACTGCCATGGTTTGTGACATGATGACAGTAGACTAAACCTCTGAACAATAAACAAGCCCAATTTATAGGTTTTCCTTTATAAGAGTTGTCCTGGTCATAGTGTTCCATCACAGTAACAAAACCGTTAAGACAGAATCTATTTCCAAAAGTATGATATTGCTATGATAGCCTGGGACCATGGGGTTGTTTGGAAGAATGTGGGTTTGTGGAGGTTGGATTAAAAAAGCAGTTGAAGTCATTGATTTAATAGCTGGGTGGTACTCCATGGTGTAAATATACAACATTTTTTTGTATCCATTCCTCTGTTGAAGGACATCTGGGTTTTTTCCAGCTTCTTTCTATTATAAATAAGGCTACTATGAACATAGTGAGCATGTGTCCTTATTACATGTTGGATAATTTTCTAGGTATATGCCCAAGAGTAATATAGCTGGGTTCTTACATGCAATTTTCTAAAGAACTACCAGACCTATTTCCAGAATGGCTACAGCCAGCTTGAAATACAACCAACAATGAAGTTTTCATCTTTCTCAGTATTCTCACCAGTGTCTGCTGTCACCTGCATTTTTGATCTTAGAGATTCTGACTGGTGTTAAGTGGAATTTCAAGGTTGTTTTGATTTGCATTTCCCTGATGACTAAGGATGTTGAACATTGTTTTAGGTGCTTCGCAGTCATTCATTCAGTATTCCTCAGATGAGAATTATTTGTTTAACTCTATACCCCACTTTTTAAAAGGGTTATTTGATTGACTGGAATCTAACTTCTTGTGTTCTTTGTGTATCTTGGATGTAAGATTGGCAAAGAACTTTACCCAATCTGTTGGTTGCTGTTTTGTCCTGCTGACAGTGTCCTTTGCCTTACAGAAGCTTTGCAATGTTATAAGGTCCCATTTGTAGATTGGTGATCTTAGAGCATAAGCTATTGGTGTTCTGTTCAGGAAATTTTCTGCTATGCCCGTGTGTTCAAGACTCTTCCCCACTTTCTTTTCTATTAGTTTCAATTTATCTGGTTTTATGTGTAGGCCCTTGATCTTTGTTCGGGGGGGATAAGAATGGATCGGTTTACATTTTTCTACATATTAACTGCCACTTGAACCAGTACAATTTGTTGAAAATTCTGTCTTTTTTCCCCAGGATGATTTTATCTCCTTTCTCAAAAATCAAGCAATCATAGGTGAGTAGGTACATTTCTGGGTCTTCAATTCTATTCCATTAATCTACATGCCTGTCTTTATGAAATTATTAGGCAAATGTGTTGAAATAGAAAACATTATCCTGAGTATATATATGAAAAGTAGCTGAGTAGAGTTTAATGGGCCATACTAGTAAAAATATGGAAGGCAGTGATGCTAAGAGTGATTTGAGTTGTGGCACCTATCTCAAGAAGGATTAGGGCTCCATGGTCACCCAAGAGGAAGATAGCACATCAGCAATCCGAGCCAGGGGAAACCCTGACATCCAGAGGTGTAGAATTACCCTTAGAGGCTCACGGGAGGCTCAAACACCAAGCAGTGACAACAAGGCGAACTAACACTAGAGATAACAAGATGGCAAATGGCAAATGTAGGAACGATACTAAACAGAAATCAAGGCAACATGGCATCATCAGAACCCAACTCTCCAACAACAGGAAGTCCTGTTTACACCAACACACCAGAAAAACAAGATTTGATTTAAAGTCACTGATCAGGGTGCTGTTAGAGGAACACAAGAAGGACATAAATAAATCTCTTAAAGAAATACAGGAGAAAATGGATCAAAAGTTAGAAGCCCTTATGACGGGAACATAAAAATTAATTTAAGAAAATCAGGAGATTGCTTCTGGCCTTTTGGCTAAGATCAAGTATAGGATCAAGTGTAGAAATTCAGGAGTATACAGGTCAAAAGACAGAAGCCAATAGGGAGGAAATGCAAAAATTGCTTAAAATAATACAGGAGAACTTGGGTCAGCAGGCAGAATTCATGAAAGAGGAAACACAAAAATTTCTTAAAGGTCTACATGAAAACAAGAACAAGTAAGTGAAGGATATAAGCAAAACCATCAAGGACATAAAAACAGAAGTATAAACAACTAAGAAATCACAAAGAGAGACATCTTTGGAGATAGAAAACCTTGGGAAAAAATAGGGGCCATAGATGCAAATATAAACAACAGAATACAAGAGATAGAAAAAAGAATCTCTGATGCTGAAGATACCATAGGATCCATGGACTCAAAAATTAAGGAAAATGCAAAATACAAAAATCTTGTAACCCAAACCATTCAGGAAATCCAGGATACAATGAGAAGACCAAATCTAAGGATTATAGGTATAGAAGAGAGTGAAGATTTACTACTTCAATGGCCAGCAAATATCTTCAACAAAATTATGGAAGAAAACTTCCCTAACCTAAAGAGGGAGATGCCAATGAATATACAAGAAGCCTACAGAACTCCAAACAGACTGGAGCAGAACAGAAATACCTTATGTCACATAATAAGCAAAACCCCAAATGTACTAAACAAAGATAGAATATTAAAGGCAGTAAGAGAAAAAGGCCAAGTAACATATAAAAGAAGACCTATCAGAATTACACCAGACTTCTCACCTGAGACCATGAAAGCTACAAGATCCTGTGCGGATCTAATGCAGACTCTAAGAGAACACGAATGCCAGTGAAAACTACTATACCCAGCAAAACTCTCAATCACCATAGAGGGAGAAACCAAGATATTCCATGACAAAAACAAATTTATGAACTATTTTTCCACAAACCAGTCCTACAAAGGAAAATAGGGGGAAACCACCAACATAAGAAGGGAAACTACACCCTGGACAAAGCAAGATAGTAAACTTTGGTTATCAAAACTAAAAGAAAAGTTATCAAATATAAAAAACAGCATCAAAAATGACAAGAAGCACTAATCACTACTCCTAAATATCTCTTAACATTAATGGACTCAACTCGCCAATAAAAAGACATAGACTAACACAATGGATATGAAAACAGGACCCTACATTTTGCTGCATACAGGAAACAATATCAGTGTCAAAGACAAAAACTACCATATAATAAAAGGCTGGAAGAAAATTTTACAAGCAAATGGTCTCAGGCAAGAAGCCGTAGTAGCCATTCTAATATCAGATAAAATTAACTTTCAACCTAAAGTCATCAAAAGTGACACAGAAGGACACTCCTTCCTGGCCAAAGGAAAAATCCACCAAGAAGTACTCTCAATTCTGAACATTATTGCTCCAAATGCAAGGGCACCCTCATTCATAAAAGAAACTTTACTAAAGCTTAAAGCAGACATTGCACCTAACACAATAATTGTGGGTAAATTCAACACTCCACTCTCCTCAAAAGACCAATCGGGAAACCAGAAACTAAAGAGGGACACAGTGAAATTAATTGAAGCTTTGGGCCTATTGGATTTAATATATATATATATATATATATATATATATATATATATATATATATATATATATATATATATATAAACCTTTCATCCTAAAGCAAAAGACTATACCTTTTTCTCAGCACCAAAAGGTACCTTCTCCAAAATTTATCATACAAATGATCAGAAGACAGATCTCAACAAAATAAGAAGATGAAACTAATTCCATGCCACCTATGAGGTCACAATGGAGTAAAAGTGGTCTTCAATAGCAAGAAAAATAACAGAAAGCACACATACAAATGGAAACTGAACAATACTCTACTCAATGACACCTTGGTCAAGGAAGAAATAAAGAAAGAAATCAAAGAATTTTTAGAATTCAATGAAAATGAAAGTACAACCTACCCAAATCTATGGGACACAATGAAAGCAGTGCTAAGAGGAAAACTTATAGCCCTGAGTGCCTCCAAAAAGAACCGGGAAGGAGCATACACTAGCAGCATAACAGCAAACCTGAAAGTCCTGGAACAAAAAGAAGCTACTTCACCCAGAAGGAGAAGAAGACAGGAAATCATCAAACACAGGGCTGATATCAATTACCCAGAAACAAAGAGAACCATACAAAGAATCAACCAATCCAGGAGCTGGTTCTTTGAGAAAATCAACAAGATAGAAAAACTCAGCCAGACTAACCAATGGGCACAGAGACAGTATCCAAATTAACAAAATTAGAAATGAAAATGGGGATATATCAACAGAAACTGAAGAAATTCAAAAAAATCGTTAGATCATACTACAAAAGCCTTTACTCAACACAAGTGGAGAATCTGGAGGAAATGGACAATTTCCTAGACAGATATCAAATACCAAAATCAAATCAGGATCAATTAGATCAGTTAAACAGTCCTATAATGCCTAGAGAAATAGAAGGGTTTATAGAAAGTCTTCCAACCAAAAAAAGTACAGATGGTTTTAGTGCAGAATTTAATCAGACTTACAAAGAAGACCTAACACCAATACTCTTCAACTATTCCACAAAATAGAAACAGAATTAGCACTGCCCAACTCGTTCTATGAAGCCACAATTAAGCTGGTACCAAAACCACACAAAGATCCAACAAAGAAAGAGAAATATAGGCCAATTTTCCTTATGAATATCGATGCAAAATGCTAAGTAACATCCTTGACAACCAAATCAAAGAGCACAACAAAATGATCATCCACCATGGTCAAGTAGGCTTCATCCCAGGGATGCAGGGATGGTTCAAAATATGGAAATACATCAATGTAATCCACTACATAAACAAACTGAAAGAAAAAAACCACATGGTTATCTCATTGGATGCTGAAAAGCATTTGAAAAATTCAGCATCCTTTCATACTAAAAGTCATGGAAAGAACATGAATTCAAGGTCCATGTCTAAGCATAGTAATAGCAATATACAGCATACCAGTAGCCAACATCAAAATAAATGGAAAGAAACTTGAAGCAATCCCACTAAAATCAAGGACTAGACAGGGCTGCCCTCTCTCTCCATATCTTTTCAATATAGTAATTGAAGTTCTAGGGAGAGCAGTTAGACAACATAAGGACGTCAAAGGGATACAAATTGGAAAGCAAGAAGTCAAATTATCACTATTTGCAGATGATATGATAGTATACTTAAGCGAACCAAAAAACTCCACCAGAGAAATCCTACAGCTTATAAACAACTTCAGCAAAGTGACTGGTTATGAAATCAACTCAAGCAAATCAGTAGCCTTCCTGTACTATAAGGACAAGCAAACTGAGAAAGAATATAAGGAAATAATACCCTTCACAATAGCCACAAACAATTTAAAATATCTTGGTGTGACTCTAACCAAACAAGTGAAAGATCTGTATGACAGGAACTTCAAGTCCTTGAAGAAAGAAATCAAAGAAGACCTCAGAAGATGGAAAAGTATTTCATACTCTTTGGTTGGCAGGATCAATACAGTAAAAATGGCCATCTTGTCAAAAACAATCTACAGATTCAATGCAATCCCCATCAAAATCCAAAATCAATTCTTCATAGATCTCGAAAGATCAATTCTCAAATTCATCTGGAGTAACAAATAACCCAGGATAGCTAAAAATATCCTCAACAATAAAAGGACTTCTGGGGGAATCAATATCCCTGACCTCATTCAGTCATACAGAGCAATTGTGTTAAAAACTGCAAGGTATTGGTATTGGAACAGGCAAGTAGATTAATGAAATAGAATTGAAGACCCAGAAATGAACCCACAGAGATCTGGTCACTTGATATTTGATAAAGGGGCTACAACCATCCTGCAGAAAAAAAATAGCCTTTTCAACAAATGGTGCTGGTTCAACTGGAGGTCCAAATGCAGAAGAATGCAAATTGGCCCATTCTTATCTCCTTGTTCTAAGATCAACTCCAAATGGATCAAGGACCTCCACATAAAACCAGACTCACTGAAACTATTAGAAAATAAACTGGGGAAGACCCTGGAGGACATGGGCCAGGGGGAAAGTTCCTGAACAGAACACCAGTAGCTTATGCTCTAAGATCAAGAATTGACAAATGGGACCTCATAAAATTACAAAGTTTCTGAAGGCCAAGGACACCTTCAGAAGGACAAAAATGGCAACCAACAAATTGGGAAAAGATCTTCACCAACCCAACATCTGACAGAGGGCTAATATCTAATATATACAAAGAACTCAAGAAGTTAGACCCCAAAGAACCAAATACCCCTATCAAAAATTAGGGTACATAGCTAAAGAAAGAATTTTCACCTGAAGAAATTCGGATGGCTGAGAAACACCTTAAGAAATGTTCAACATCATTAGTCATCAGGGAAATGCATATCAAAACAACATGGAGATTCAACCTCACAGCAGTCAGAATGTCTAAGTTTAAAACTCAAGAGCCAACAGGTGCTGGCGAGGATGTGGAGAAAGAGGAACATTCCTCCACTGTTGGTGGGATAGCAAGATGGTACAACTGCTGTGGAAATCAGTCTGGCAATTCCTCAGAAAATTGGGCATGACACTTCCAGAGGACCATGTCATACCACTCCTGGGCATATACCCAGAGGATTCCCCTGCATGCAATAAAGATACTTGCAGCCGGGCGTGGTGGCGCACGCCTTTAATCCCAGCACTTGGGAGGCAGAGGAAGATGGATTTCTGAGTTCAAGGCCAGCCTGGTCTACAGTGTGAGTTCCAGGACAGCCAGGACTACACAGAGAAACCCTGTCTCGAAAAACCAAAAAAAAAAAAAAAAAAAAAAGATACTTGCTCCATTATGTTCATAGCAGCCTTATTTATAATAGCCAGAAGTTGGAAGGATCCCAGATGTCCCTCAAAGGAAAAAATGGATACAGAAAATGTGGCATATTTATACAATGGAATACTACTCAGCAATTAAAAATAAAGAATTCATGGAATTTGTAGGGAAATGTTTGGATCTGGAAAATATCATCCTAAGTGTGCTAACCCAATCACAAAAGATTACACATGAAATGCAATCACTGATAAGTGGATATTAATGAGCCCAGAAGCTCTGAATACTCAAGGCACAAATAGCAAATCAAAAGTTTCCCAAAGAAAAAAACCACATGGTCATCTCATTGGATGCTGAAAAAGCATTTGACAAAATTCAGCATCCTTTCATGCTAAAGGTCCTAGAAAGAACAGGAATTCAAGGCCCATATCTAAAATAGTAAAAGCAATATACAGCAGACCAGTAGCCAACATCTAGGTAAACGTAGAAAAACTTGAAGCAATCCCTCTAAAATCAGGGACTAGACAAGGCTGTCCCCTCTCGCCATATCTCTTCAATATAGTACTTGAGGTACTAGCTAGAGCAATTCGACAACAGAGGGAAGTCAAACGGATACAAATCAGAAAGGAAGAAGTCAAACTATCACTATTTGCAGATGATATGATAGTTTACTTAAGTGACCCAAAAACCTCCACCAGAGAACTCCTGCAACAGATAAACCACTTCAGCAAAGGGGCTGGCTATAAAATCAACTCAAGTAAATCAGTAGCCTTCCTATACGCGAAGGATAAGCAGGCCGAGAAAGAAATTAGGGAAATGACACCCTTCACAATAGCCACAAATGATATAAAGTATCTTGGAGTGACGCTAACCAAACATGTGAAAGATTTATACAACAAAAACTTCAGGTCTCTGAAGAGGGAAATTTAAGAAGACATCAGAAAATGGGAAAATCTTCCATGCTCGTGGGTTGGCAGGACTAATATAGCCAAAATGGCAATCTTGCCCAAAGCAATATACAGATTCAATGCAATCCCCATCAAAATCCCAACTCAGTTCTTCATAGAGCTAGAAAGAGCAATTCTCAAATTCATCTGGAATAACAAAAAACCAAGGATAGCTAAAACTATCATCAACAGCAAAAGAACTTCTGGGGGAATCATTTTCCCGGACCTCAAGCAATATTACAGAGCAGTGGTATTAAAAACTGCATGGTATTGGTTCAGTGACAGGGAAGCGGATCAATGGAATAGGATCAAAGACCCAGAATTGAACCCACACATCTATGGCCAATTGATCTTCGACAAAGGAGCTGAAAACATCCAGTGGAAAAAAGATAGCCTTTTCACCATATGGTGCTGGCTCAACTGGAGGTCAACATGCAGAAGAATGAGAATTGATCCACTCTTATCTCCTTGCACTAAACTCAACTCCAAGTGGATCAAGGATCTCCACATAAAACCAGACACACTAAAACTAATAGAAAAGAAACTGGGGAAGACCCTTGAAGACATCGGCTCAGGGGAAAAATTCCTGAACAGAACACCAATTGTTTATACTCTAAGAACAAGAATAGACAAATGGGACCTCATAAAACTACAAAGTTTCTGTAAGGCAAAAGACACTGTCAAAAGGATAAATTGGCAACCAACAAATTGGGAAAAAATCTTCACCAACCCCACATCCGACAGAGGGCTAATCTCCAATGTATACAAAGAACTCAAGAGGTTAGACCCCAGAAAACCAAATAACCCTATCCAAAAATGGGGTACAGAGCTAAACAGAGACTTTTCACCTGAGGAAACACCTTAAAAAATGTTCAACATCACTAGTCATTAGGGAAATGCAAATTAAAACAACCCTAAGATTTCACCTCACACCAGTCAGAATGGCTAAGATTAAAAACTCAGAAGACATCAGGTGTTGGCGAGGATGTGGAGAAAGAGGAACACTCCACCACTGCTGGTGGGAATGCAAGCTGGTACAACCACTCTGGAAATCAGTATGGCGGTTCCTCAGAAAACTGGGCGTGATACTTCCGGAGGACCCAGCCATACTGCTCCTGGGAATATACTCAGAAGATTCACCAGCATGCAATAAGGATACATGCTCCACTGTGTTCATAGCAGCCTTATATATACTAGCCAGAAGCTGGAAAGAACCCAGATGTCCCTCAACAGAGGAATGGATACAAAAAATGTGGTATATATACACAATGGAGTACTATTCAGCCATTAGAAACAATGAATTCATGAAATTCTTAGAGAAATGGATGGAGCTGGAGAACGTCATACTAAGTGAGGTGACCCAGTCTCAAAAGAATACCCATGGTATACAGTCACTGATAAGTGGATATTAGCCTAGAAGCTTGGAACACCAAAGACACAAATCACATTTCAAGTGATGTCTCACAAGAAGAAAGGAGTGGACACTGGTGCTAGAATGGACCAAAACATCATTGTGGGAGAGTATAAGAACAGTAAACTGGGAGGGGGTGGATGCAGGAGCAGGGGGAGGGAAAAGGACATGTGGGACCTTTGGGGGTGGGGAACCAGAAAAAGGGAAATGAATTGTAAATATAGAATATATACAATAAAAAAAGAAAAACAAAAAGAAAAAAGAAAAACAAAAAAATAAGTGGAAAAAAAAGTTTCCCAAGAAGAAGGAAGGAGAGGACCCTGGTGTGGGGAGCTGTCCCTGAATTTTCCATTACAATATGGCGCCGATATCAGGCTGGCGCCATGAAGTAAACATGTCAGTGCACAGGTGTTGAGTAGTTTTCCATCCTTTGGGCTCTGCCTCTCCCATGATGTCATATGGTCCGATGAGCTGTGACCAATGTGGGGGGGGTGACATGTCCAAGGCAAGGGTTAAATCCTATATAAGAGATGGGCTTTTGTGTGTTCGGGTTCTCTGCTCTGTAAGCTTATGCTCTCCCTCTCAAGAGCATTAAAGCTTTGCTGCAGAAGGATCTTGAGTGTGCTGCGTCGTTCTTGCTGGCGAGATGGTAGCGCGGGACATCTGGTGCCGAAACCCGGGATATGAGACCTCATCATCGTCAGCACTGTCGGATATCCCTTGGCTACGAGGGGGATTCAGAACTGCAGGCAGATACGTTCGGAGAGGTATGTTCTTCTTTGGCTTCAAGTTGGGATTGTCGCCACCCTGGGAAGGTAGTATTGAAGCTTTTGTGATCGTTCTTGGAGCCCTTTTAATCTTTCTCTTTGTCATGTATGCATGCTCCGGGTCTTTGACTCTTGTCTCGTGGAACAAATTAGGTAGAGATCTTGACTGCAAAATGGTGGAAGGAGACTTGAGGACAAAAGCAATTTGGAAACTTGTTAAAAACTGTCTAGAAGATGAAGCCTGTCAGGCTGCCGTGGCGGAAGTTCGGAACGCCCTTGAAGAGGTCCAGGATAGCATGTCAGAAACTGAGCATAGTGAGAGGTTGGGTGCATGCAAGAAAAAACCTGTCCCAAAAAAGGAAAAAGGCCCTCCCAATGAGTCTAGAGACAATGGAGCGAATGTGTCAGATCCTAAGGAACCTTCTCCTATTGTTAAACCAAGAGGAGGAGCTAGCTTGTACCCAATACATGATCTTGAGGCTTTAAACCTTGATAACTCTGATAGCTCTAATAGCTCAGAAGATGAGGTCTTGGACCCCGACAAAGAGGCTGAGTAAGAGGAGGAAGCTGCCAGGCATGAGGAGGAAAGATACCATCCGGATGATCGAAGGCAGAATAGTAAAGAAACTCGAAAACGGCAGCCCCTAACAGCTCTTTATCAGGTTGTTCCTTCGGCGCCCCCTCCCTATGAGACACGCCCAAAGTCTTACTCCTTTTTGTCTGAAAAAGTAAAAAGAAAGGTGCGCCTTGCTTACCCAGACTTTGAAGGCGCTGAAGGAGGGCGGGTACAGGCACCTGTAAAATATAATCAGATAAAAGAATTGGCAGAATCAGCTAGAAAATATGGAGTTACTGCTAATTTTACTCTTGCACAATTGGATAGACTGGCCTGGGATCCTTTGACGCCATCTGACTGGCAAATGGTTGCAAAAGCAGCGCTTGTCAGTATGTGCCAATATATGGAATGGAAAGCACTTTGGCATGAGGCCACCCAAGAGCATGCCAGATCTAATGCAATGGCTTTAACCCCTGAACAACAACAGTGGACATTCGACCTACTAACAGGCCAGGGTCATTTTGCCGCTGGTCAAACAACCTATCATTGGGGATCCTATCAACAGGTCACCAATACGGCCATTAGGGCCTGGAAGGCACTCTGCAACAAAAAGGAGCTAACAATCAGCTTACTAAAATCATTCAAGGACCCCAGGAACCTTTTTCAGATTTCGTAGCTAGAATGACGGAGGCAGCGGAGCGGATTTTTGGTGACCCTGAGCAGGCCGCGACTCTGATTGAACAACTTATCTTTGAACAAGCTACCCAAGAATGCCGTGCAGCCATAGCCCCGAAAAAAAAAATAAAGGGCTACAAGATTGGCTTAGAGTATGTAGAGAACTTGAAGGACCTCTTACTAATGCAGGGTTAGCTGCTGCCATCCTACAGTCTCAAAAGTGCCCCCTTAAGGGGACTGACAAAAGAACTTGTTATAGATGTGGAAAAGCAGGACATCTGAGGAAAGACTGTAAAATGACAGAAAGGGAGAGAGACCCACTGACCCTTTGCACTCGTTGTGGTAAAGGCTACCATAGGGCTGCTCAATGTCATTCTGTGAGAGACATTAAGGGCAGGATCCTCCCTCCCATGGAGACGCCAACAAGCGAGAATTCAAAAAATGGGGTAATGGGCCCTCGGTCCCAGGGACCACCAAACAGATTCATCAGGGCAATGGACAGGACCTCCACAGAGACGGAGCAAGAATGGACTTGTGTGCCGCCTCCAACTTCCTACTGATGCCTCAGATGGGTGTGCAACCTATCCCCGTTCAGGCCCCTAAACTGCTGCCAGAAGGGAGTATAGGCCTTCTCCTTGGTAGAGGGTCACTCACACTGTGGGGACTAATTGTCCACCCAGGCATCATTGATAATCAACACACTCCTGAAATCCAGGCTCTTTGCTCCTGCCCAAATGGGGTCTTTTCTATCAGTCAGGGAGATAGAATAGCACAACTTCTTATTCTCCCAGGCAGCCCCTACCAGGATCCAGAAAACAGGCAAATGGGCTCCTCTGGCTAAGACTCAGCTTACCTAGTTGTCCAACTCCACGAGCGACCAATACTGCCCCTATGGGTTAATGATAAAAAATTTGAGGGGATCTTGGACACCGGGGCAGATAAGAGTATAATTTCCTCTCTTTGGTGGCCCAAATCATGGTCGTTTACAGAATCATCACACTCTTTGCAGGGGCTGGGCTACCGCTCTCATCCCACCATTAGTTCTTTTGCCCTAACTTGGAAATCAATGGAAGGTCATCAAGGACGATTTATTCCGTATGTGCTCCCTTGCCCCGTTAATTTGTGGGGGCGAGATATCATGCAAGGCATGGGGCTCACCCTATCTAATGAATGCCCATCGAAGGCTGTTAACATCATGCAGAAGATGGGATATGAATCAGGCAAAGGTTTGGGGTGCCTTGAGCAAGGGTGGGTAGAAACTATATCCCCCGCCCAAAATCAAGGAAGACAGGGCCTGGGTTTTTCCTAGGTGCCACTGGGGCAGCATGACCATACCATGGAAGACAGAGGACCCGGTGTGGGTTCCCCAGTGGCCATTAACCTCTGAAAAACTAGAAGCTGTGACTAATCTTGTTGCAGAACAATTGGCTTTGGGACACATAGAATCATCAACCTCCCCCTGGAATACCCCAATATTTGTTATCAAAAAGAAATCAGGTAAATGGCATTTACTCCATGATTTAAGAGCTATTAATGAGCAAATGCATCCCCTTGGTGCTGTACAGTGGAGTCTCCCTGTGCTTTCTGCAAAGGGGTTGGGATCTAATAATATTGGATATTAAGGACTGCTTCTTTTCTATTCCACTGTGCCCCCCAGATAGGCTCCGTTTTGCATTCACTGTTCCTTCCATTAATCACATGGAGCCTGATAAGTGGTTTCAATGGAAAGTGCTGCCTCAAGGTATGGCCAATAGCCCTACCATATGTCAGTTATATGTGCAAGAGGCTCTCAGGCCAATAAGAGAACAATATCCAAGTTTAATTGTAATCCACTACATGGATGATGTGCTTATGTGCCATGGAGATTTAAAGATCCTCCAAGAAGTGTATCCTTCTTTGCTTAAAGCATTACAGCAATGGGGCCTCCAGATTGCTGCTGAAAAGGTCCAAATTGCCGATACTGGACACTTTTTGGGTTCCATGATTCTTCCAGATAAGATCCTCCCACAAAAATTAGAAATTTACAGAAATGACTTACTTACTTTAAATGATTTCCAAAAACTCTTGGGGGACATAAATTGGCTACGGCCATTCTTAAAGATCCCATCCGCTGATTGGGAGTGGGGGGAGGGGGAATGATTGGGGAACAGTTGGGGGGGAGAGGAACTATGGGAACTATGGTGGGTGGGAACTGGGAAAGGGGAAAGCCTTTGGAATGTAAACATAGAATATAGAAAATAAAATAAAATAAAATATTAAAAAAAACCCTTTATTTGATATCTTGGAAGGAGACACTCATATTACTTCTCCCAGGTCTTTGACACCCGCGGCAGGGACAGCCCTTCGTTTGGTGGAGAAAGCCATTAAGGAGGCCCAGTTGTTCCGCATTGACTTGTTGCAGCCATTCTCTCTCCATGTGTTTAAAACAAAAAGATTGTCCACTGCTGTGTTATGGCAAAACGGGCCGTTACTGTGGATCCTTCTGCATGCTTCCCCCCAAAAAATTATTGATTGGTATCCTGCAGCCATAGCTCAACTTGCCCTTAAGGGCCTAAAAACATCCATTAGTCATTTTGGTAAACATCCTGCAGTTTTAATTGTTCCCTACAACTCCTTTCAAGTACAGACATTGGTCGCCACCTCTGATGATTGGGTCATACTGGTTTCCACCTTTTTGGGAAAGATTGACAATCATTATCCCAAACACCGTTTGTTACAATTTGCTGCTACTCACCCTCTGATATTCCCTCAAGTTACCTCCCCTGATCCATTAATAGATGGACTAGTGGTATACACAGATGGCTCCAAGACTGGCCTGGGGGCCTATGTTGTGGGTTCCAGAGTGTTCTCTGTGAGGAGTATGATGAAACCTCCCCGCAGATAGTAGAATGTTTGGTGGTGCTAGATGTTCTTCAAAAGTTTTCAGGTCCCCTTAACATTGTCTCTGACTTCTCCTATGTGGTGAATGCTGTCAATTTATTAGAGACAGCTGGAATCATTAGATCTTCCAGCAAAGTGGCGTCTATATTTCAAAACCTGCAAGAATGCTTGCTAAATAGGAGGGCTCCCATGTATATTACCCATATTTGGGCTCATTCAGGGCTTCCTGGCCTGATGAGCCTAGGAAATGACCTGGTGGATAAAGCCACAAGACTTGCCGCAGCGGTCCTTGTCCCCCCGTTGCAAGCCAGCAAGGCCTTTCATGATAATTTTCATGTCACTTCTGAAACCCTACATAAGCGTTTCTCTCTTACCAGAAAAGAAGCCCATGATATTGTCACCCAATGTCACAACTGTTGTCAATTTCTCCCTACCCGCCATACCGGGATAAATCCCAGAGGAATTCTACCATTGCAAGTATGGCAAATGGATGTCACTCATGTTTCTTCCTTTGGGAAGCTCCAGTATGTACATGTATCAATAGATACATGCTCCAGGGTAATCCATGCTATGCCACTCACTGAGGAAAAGGCCTCTCACGTCATCTAACATTGCCTTGAGGCATGGAGTGCATGGGAAAAGCCTAAATGCTTAAAAACTGACAATGGACCCGCTTATACTTCTCAAAAATTTAAACAATTTTGTGCACAAATGCAAGTCCTGCATATTACGGGGCTTGCCATATAACCCTCAAGGACAAGGTATCATTGAGCGAGTACACCATACGCTCAAATCATATTTAATTAAACAAAAAGGGGGAATAATAAAATATCTGCCCCCCCCCCCCCGTACCGTGGGTTGCCATAGCAGTGGCACTCTTTACTATAAATTTTTTAAATTCAGATAAGCATGGTCAGACTGCAGCAGAGCGACATTGCTCAGACCCACATCGACCTAAAGAATTGGTAAAATGGAAGGATGTGTTGACTAATGAATGGAAAGGCCCGGATCTTACTCTAATAAGATCCAGGGGAGCTGTTTGTGTCTTCCCACAGAATGAAGAAAACCCCTTCTGGGTCCCTGAGAGGCTTACTAGAACAATTTTGGAGCAGAAGGACACCGCAGATCGCCCAGTTACTCCTCCCAATGCTAATAATGATGATCAGCACACCAGCTGTCCAGGGGGAGCAACGCTGGGGAATCATGTCAACATTTCCACTCCCGATGCCAAATTGGACCTCCGAGCAGACACTCATGTTTCTTCCTTTGGGAAGCTCCAATATGTACATGTATCAATAGATACATGCTGAAGGGTAATCCATGCTATGCCACTCACTGAGGAAAAGGCCTCTCACGTCATCTAACATTGCCTTGAGGCATGGAGTGCATGGGAAAAGCCTAAATGCTTAAAAACTGACAATGGACCTGCTTATACTTCTCAAAAATTTAAACAATTTTGTGCACAAATTGTGCACAAATTGCTCTCCGAGAGTTGAGAGCAGCCATTATCCAGGTCAACTTTATGCTCCTTGACCTGTCCTTGACAGAGGGACTATCATCATGGATCGCTTCAGCTGTCTCCTATTTTAAGGAATGGGTGGGGGTGGGATTGTTTGGCGCAGCCCTTTGCTGTGGACTGATGTTACTTCTCTGGCTGGTCTGTAGGCTCAGGGCTCAAACCAAGGGAGACAATGTGGTTATTGAGTTGTCAAGCACTTGTGACTCTGGAACAAGGAGCTTCCACTGACATTTGGCTAACAATGCTTAAGCAGTAGGCTGCCGGCTGGACAGCTCTTGCACAACTGGAGCTTAGACTCATTGCACAGGGTAGAATGTCCAGCTTGAGCAGCCCATGGGGGATGCCAAGCAAAGCATCGCACAGAGAGATACCTGGCATAGGGGTCTCTCTGGGAGGCATGTTGTCTTGCACAAGGGTTGCCTGCCCTAGTCTCCCTTTCCCAGAAAAACGGCAGAGTGACAGGTCGAGGGCGCTTCGGGTCCTATTGATAGCCTAGTGGCAGCTCTCGCACACGTCTTAATTCATTTGATTGGGAATTACGACCTCTGTCTCTGACCCTAGTGATTGGGTGACCTACTTGCTTAAAGAATGAGAGAACCTCATTATTAGATTGTCTTGAACCCTGAAGGTCCAGACAAGAGGCTGAAGGTTGATCGACAGTCTGAGGTCTTTGCGTTAAATAATACAAAAGGGGGAGATGTGGAGAGCCATCCCTGCATTTTCCATTACAAGATGGCGCCGAAATCCAGCCGGCGCCATGAAGTAAACAAGTCAGTGCGCAGGCGTTGAGTAGTTTTCCATCCTTTGGGCTCCGCCTCTCCTGTGACGTCATGTGCTCTGATGAGCTGCGACCAATCAGGGGGTGACACGTCCAAGGCGAGGGTTAAATCATATATAAGGGATGGGCGTTCTCCGCTCTGTACGCTTATGCTCTCCCTCTCAAGAGCATTAAAGCTTTGCTGCAGAAGTATCCTGAGTATGCTGCATCGTTCTTGCTGGCAAGACGGTAGCGCGGGACACCCTGGTCCTGAAAAGACTGGATCCACTTTTGTAGGAGAGTATCAGAACAGAGAAATGGTGGTGGTGGTGGTGCTGTGATTGGGGAATGTTCAGAGGGAAGAGGACTTATGGGACATATGGTGATGGGAGAACTGGGAAAGGGGAAAGCCTTTGGAATGTAAATAAAGAATATAGAAAAGCAAAAAGAGGAATATATTGAATTAAAAAAAAAGAAAATCTCTTAATGTCAATGGAATAAATTCCTTAGTAAGTAGACACAGGCTAAGAGAGGAGAAATATAAGCAGAAACCATCATTCTGCTCTATACAAAAAACACATCTTAGTAAAAGTGGCTAGAAAAAACAGTTTTCCAAAGGAATGACCCCAAGAAACAAAGTTCAGTAGCCAATCTAATGTCTAATAAAATAGACTCTGTGCTAAAAGTAATCAAAAGATACAGGAAATGACACTTCTTACTCATAAAAGAAAAAAATCTACCAAGAAGACATCTCAACTATGAGCATCTATGCCACAAGTGCAAGGACATCCATATGTATAAGAGAAACATTACTACAGGTCAAATCACACATTGAAACTCACACATAAATATATTTCAACACTCAAGTCTCAAAAAACTAAACAAGAAATATCAAAACTAACAGAAGTTATAATATCTATGGACTTATCAGATATCTGTAGAAATCACCCAAACTCAGAAAAATATTCTTTGTTCTGAACACCTTACAGAAACTTCATATTTACAAATCCTACATATTTATGGACACTGGATTATTCTCAAAAAATAACTGGATCAGGGAAGTTTAAATCAACTTAAATGATCCTCAAGTTAATTAAAAAACCCACTTTATTCCTATAAAAGGTGAGTAGATGCATAATGAGCCAATATTTTCATTCCCAAGAACTTTGCAATGATATGTATGTACACATATATATTTATATATATGTAATTATATTCATTACATGCACTACATATGTATATAAATATACACACATATATATGTATGTGTATGTGTATGTGTGTGTGATTGTAATTATATAAACTTATAAATAATATCAACTTAAGATATAAACATAGTTTTATAAATATAAGTAACATTATGCAGATGAAGTTTTTTATATATCTAGTATGTAATCATTAAGCAATATGCTCCACAGTGTACAGGTACATTATAAAACTTTGTTTTATTTTCCCATTGAAGAAAAAGGACTAAAAGGTTGCTGGTCACATTCTTTGGCATAGAAGAAGTGGGATCAATGCCATGGACACTAAATGAAACTAAATGACATAATCCCTTTTGGAAATGTCTATTTCCAAATTTTATATAGTGTCCCTAAACAGCATCATCAACTGGAAACCAGTATTCAAGTATTTCAGCCTATGTTTTTTTCCACATTCAAATGGCCAGTCAATTTTAGAGGAAGTGGCTGGTGCTTCCATAACTTCTTGTGGCTGGGTGGGATGATAATTATTGTGTTCGGGGTGGGGCAGTGATTCTCTTCTCCTAGCAGAAGGAGAGGTTGGGGGGTATGGGTTTGTAAAGGGGCAACCTGGATGTGGGGCTTTGTTAAGGATGTGAAATGAATAGATAAATGAATAAATGGAACAAAAAGAAAAGAAAAATACAGTTGTAGTTTAAATGGAAAAAATCAATATTCCCATCCTTCCTGGGTTCATGTGTTTGAATACTTAGGCCTCCAGAAGGTGGTGTTATTTGAGAAGGATATGGACTCTCTAGAAGGTAAAATATTGTGGAGGAGCAGGGAGGATTTACTACTGGGAGCTGTATATCCAGCACCATTTACTGCTCATCCTACTTCATGAATATAGAAAATGGACTAGGGTGATTCTGCCTCAATGCTGTTCTTGAAATAATGTATGTACTTGAATGTGAGCCAAACTAAACTAGCTATTAAATGTTTTTCTGCAAGGACTTTATTCATAGTAATATGCAAAGGAAGTTACTCCGGAATAGATTCACAAAAGTCCATAGGTATCTTCAAAGTAGGAAACACCAATCACATAACACTAACAGTTTTGTCATGTCTGGTGTGCTCAGATTATTATGTGATTGGTAATGATCAAAAATCAGGTCTTCTTGCTCACTCGGCAAGCAATTTGCACACTCAGCAATGTCACCGCACATACATCTATTTTATGACTGTGATTTCTTGGGGTAATTCTCTTTTATAACACACTAAAGCTCCCTTAGTTGGAATATTCTCCATGCATTTTCCTTCAGTGCTTTTAAAAGAATGTAGTGTTTTTGAAACTGCTCCTCTGTCTCTATCTCTGTCTTTGTCTCTGTCTCTCTCTTCTTTCTGTCTTTGTCTCTCTCCTCTCTCCCTCTCTCTCTCTCTCTCTCTCTCTCTCTCTCTCTCTTGCATGTGTATGTGCGTGTGTGTGTGTGTGTGTGTGTGTGTGTGTGTGTGTTGGATGTTTCTCTACAGGTTAACACCAGGGCTTGTTTGTGCAGAGGCCATGGGAGACTGTCAATTATGGTAAATGTCTTGCTCTATTATTCTTGATCTTGTTCTGCTCAGACCACGTATATCACTGAAGTTGTAGCTGAATTGTCAGCCATTAATCCATAGGAAACACATACTTCTCCCTCTTTCCATTCTGTGATTCTGGCTGCACCACAATCTTTTCATGAGGGTCAGTGATACAATCTCAGGTCATCAGACTTGTACAGTAAACATTTTTGCTCACTTAGTTATCTCCTTACTTTCTGTTCTACTTCAGTGTTTGAAATGGAGGCTAGAAGAGAACTTTACATCATGATATCTCCTTTCTAATTATGTAGTACTCTGGATTAGAATATCAATAAAAGAAGAATTTGGGAGAAAGGATTTTGCTAGTTTTCTTTAGTCCTCTGTCTTTATTTATATTGTATGAAAAGATGTCATATATACTCACTAAAAAATACCCTGAGAAATAACATTTTAATTTCTAATGGTTTCACTAAATGATAACACAATTATGTTAAATATTATAGAACTTGAATGTATGAATATATGTCATATTAAGTATTTTAATGTAATGTAAACTGTCTTGATCATACTATGTCAGAAATCCCCATGCTATTACATCCTAGCACTCAGCTCTATATGAGTAAAAAGTTTCAGAACTCATAATATATCATCAAAAAGATTCCAAATGCCAGACTTTACTAATCAAAAAGAAATATAAACACACTGAATCATGCTATTGCATAGGTAAGAAATTAATAATATTTCATTTCACCTGGGTTTAATAGCTATTTCAGATTTTACACTTGGAAAATATTAGGCCTCCATAAATCTCTTAGTTATTTGGCATGTATGAATGCATTCATATCACTTAAAATTTCTGAAATTTGTCGTTGCAAATTTGAGTTTACACTAGAGAATTTATACTAAATAGTCTTTTAACTACTTTTCAATTCTTTGTACATTTAAGTTATTTCTCTATTTCAAAATTACTTTTTTATGGAGAAATCTATTTGATAAAAAGACCAATGTCCAGCAACTACATGACCATTTTCTAGCCTAATATCAGGGAAATAGATAGAACAAGACAAAGGTGTATCCATGCCATTTATCCCTTTCACTGTTGGGAAGTTAATATGGATGCAATCACCAATGCATTAAGTGTTCAACAGGGGAAAGTGAATAAAAGAGAATATGAAGTGCAAAAAAAGAGCAGAGGACACTCTTCACTTTCAAGATGAGGTGATAAGTCATTAGGACAGGACTTGTACGTAGAAATAATAGGATGATCAAAGAAGTAGAGCTCAGACTGTGCTTGGATCACCATAGAGGTCATAAGGAAGGAACTATATTATGTCTGACTAGAACAGCAGAACAAGCCATAAAAACAGAAGGCTGAGACAGTGAGGCATTTCTACAATCCAGCATAAGTTCCCTTCATATCTTGTAAACCTGTTTATGCTATTCTAGGATTCATTAGTCGAAGTGACTAATGTCCAGTCCTGATTACTAAAATATTTTAGAAATATGAGCTTCACACTGATTATCATACTGAAATTTTCATGCCTCCCATGTATACCTCAATTGTGCATGATGCAAAACCATACATATACAAACATATAATGTGTATACATATATACATATATATGTATACATATATGCATATATAAATAAATGTAGTATGCATGAAAACAAATACTTAGTAAACATATATAAATGTACATGGTATAGTGGTTAAGAGCTTGGTGATTTTTTCCTGAGGATTTGATCTTAGTTCCTAGGATGCTCAAAACCTTTTGTAACTCCAGCCACAGGAGATCAAATGACTTCTTCTGACCTCTTTAGGTACCTACCTGCACATACCCAATATATGCACATAATTTAAATAAATAATATTTACATAGCAAACTTAAATAATTAGAACATCATACCAAAAATTAGTTTATACATGCAGCCACATTTCTTGAAAGAGCCAAAAGAAAAAGTACATTTTTAAGACCTTTCATAATCTTGGGTAAGTGAATATTAAAAAATAAAGTCATATAAAATGGAGAAGGAAATAACCATGTAATTTTTTCTTTCTCTCCTTGCATCCCCTATCTCCTGTCATCTTTCCCTCTGTTATTATCATTATCTCATCACATTTACATATTTATATATGATTTAGTTGTGCTTGTATATGAGCTTATTCATAAATGTATGTTTTAAGAGAGTTGTATGATCTTTGCTGCTCAGTTGAGAATAGAGTAAGAGGAAAAATCAGTGTCAAGAGATCTTTTTTGAATGTAAAGTTGGTTAGAGCTCATTAGCAAACAAAAATAAATGTGCTATTTAAGTAACAGATATCTTTATAACAGGTAGGATCATACAATGGAATAGAAGCTTGATCATAGGTATATCTCACTGAACATTACTCTTATAAATTTGTGGTAATGTTGTAAATTACTGACACACTGAGAAATTGTCTAGCTGTGACTATTAAATTAAAATATCTACAAATTCAGGCACTAATTTGTGACATGCCTAAGCTATAAGTAAAATTTTCACACAAAGATATGTACAACATACATAAAATGGATGCAGTATTTGTAACACATTAAACCCATAGTAAAACTGAATGATGACAAAACACGAATTATGTCTTTGTGTAATATGTACGCAGACATGGTATAATTATACACAATTATGATGCTAAGAGAAATATATATAAAGTAATATGTGCCAAAAGTATGTTTAGTTTTATCTAAGCTGTGGAGTGATAAAATTAATGATATATTTGTAATTATTGTCAAAAAAAGCAAAGGAAGTATTCTTATGCTAATAAATAGTGCATCACATTTTTAGAAATTCATTAAAGAGGATTGAGGGAATTCCTCAATTGGTAAAGTCATTTTTACTCATGCATAATGATTTAATTTTGAGTCTCTAATACTCACACAAGTGCTTGGTGTGTTGTGGCACAAGCCTGGATATCAGTTCTCTAATGGAAAGACCTACAGGGTAACAAGGATGGGGAGCTGAGTGACTGTTTGTCTTATTCCAGGCTCAGTGAGATAATGTGTCTCAAGGGAATGACATACAAAAAAGTAGAATGCAAATCCTTATGATATCCTCTGGTCTCCAAATGCGTGAGGAAATGTTCACACATGAGTGCACACACAAAAATTCATCAGTTTCAATCTCTTATTTACCATTCTTTTTAATATTTGTTTCAAGGCAATAAATATTTAAAATAATTTGAATGGTTCTCAGTGAGCTTACTAATGGGCATATGATCAGCTATTCAGGTATGTAGCTAACATATTAGGACGGTTGATACTAATTATGAAATTGGAAATTGTCATTATATGAATCAGATATTAAAGACTATTTCTATGCCCAAGGAGCTAGATTGATAGTGAGGACAAGGTATAAAGACAAGCCTTGTGTATTGCAAGGTAAGCAAAAGAGAGAAAGGCTTGTAGGAGATGGAGGAGAACCCTCCTGGAACTTGAAAGATTTTTGTCTCCAATAACATGAAAGGCAGAGATAAGATTGACCTATATATACATACCCTTCCATGCCTGTGCTAAAATTCACACACATAAATGTGTAAGGAGAATTACAAATTTATATATATATATTACTTATACATCTTAGGAAAAGGAAAACCTGTTTGTTTTGTTTGTTTGTTTTGTTTCAAATGTAATTCAATAATATCTGATTCTACTCTCTGTGTTATTCTTAAATGGTGAATAATACCCTGAAAGAAAAGCAAAAGCTAGTAAAAGAAGGGTGAGAAATATTGATAGTGAAGATTTACTAGGGTCATCAGAAGATTCTAGAGCAAGGTAACTAGTTCAGAAATGGGAGGCTTCCTAAGTTTGTCTCAGGGAACTTAATAAATATGTATATGCTAGAAAATTGTGTGCATTTCATGTGATGGTAGGAGGCATGCATCGATAGAAGGTTTGTAAAATCTGACTAGAGGAAGAAAGAAAGTACTGGAAGGGCTTAAGCTTTCTCAGGCACTAAGGATGGTTGCTAAACCAACAGGAGTTTTGAGCCCCAGCACAAGGCCACTCACTGATGTGGATCAAAGGGGAAAAGTTAGAGAAATGGCTTGGGGACACAATTTATAGACATGTATAACCTCATTTTTGAACAGATGGATGAAGCTATTGGAGGATAGCATGTTGTTTGGAGAATTTGCTTATCAGTAAGGGGATAGTAAAAAACAGACTTCCAACACCTTCAAAAAGTAGATTTCCCCTTAAAAAGTGTGTGCTTTATATCATTATACTTCACTCTACTTTTATGTAAAAGAATAATATGTATTACTATTAAATGAAATATTATAGTCACTGGATAGCAAACATTACCAATTTCTAGGAATATTTTCATGTATTTCATAAGACAAAATGCTTTCTCCATTATAGATACCTAAGAACAATATGATGCATGTTTATTTGGATATGATTTTATTTGTGTATGTTGTCACCTCTCCTGTCTTAACTATTACTTTCCTAGGCTAAAAAGTTGAAAGAGGTAATGATGTCTTTATTGTCCACTAATTGTGTTCTTAGACACAGTCTCAGGCAACAATTGTAAAGTGTTGCTTTCCTGTGGGCAGGGCCATTGTTGGTACAAATAATTGCAGATATATCTGGCAAATGCCTTCTGCTATGAAAATAAGCAAATGCATGGAAAAAATAATCACGGTGAGTTGAGTCGATTAAAGCAAGGTAGCATCCTTGGATGTAAAGTATGTTTCTAATTCATATCCCTCTAGCCACATACCTGCATATTGAATTCATATCCCTCTATCCACATACCTGCTAATCACCATCCACAAAAATTTAAGGCAGAGACGGAAAAGCCCTTCTGCCTACACGGTAAATGGTATCTTTTCTCCATCAGAGATTCTGCCTCCACCTCATTTTTCTTCTTTAATTAATTAATTAATTAATTAATTTTTATTGAATATCATCTCCTCAGATATACCCAATATATGTACATAATTTAGATAAATAAGGTAAAATTTACATAACAAACTTAAATAATTAGAACTTCATACTAAGAATTTCATGAATTCGTTGTTTTTAAAAGCTGAATAGTACTCCATTGTGTATATATACCATAGTTTCTGTATCCATTCCCCTACTGAATGGCACCTGGGTTTTTTTCAACTAGTGACTATTATAAATGAGGCTGATATGAACATAGTGGAGCTTGCGTCCTACTATACATGTAGGAGCATCTTCTGGATATATGCCCAGGAGTGGTATAGCTGGATCCTCAGGTAGTAGTAATATGTCTAAGTTTCTGAGGAATTGACCAACTAATTTCCAAAGTGGTTTTACCAGCTTGCCATACCACCAGCAATGGAAGAGTGATCCTTTTTCCCCACATCCACTCCAGCATCCGCTGTCCCCTGAGTTTTTTATCTTAGCCATTCTGACTGGTGTGAGGTGGAATCTCAATGTTGTTTTGATTTGCATTTCCCTGATAACTAAGGACGCTGAACTTTTCTTTAGGTGCTTTACAGCCATTCAAATTTCCTCAGTTAAGAATTCCCTGTTTAGCTTTGTACCCTATTTTTAATAGGGTTGTTTGATTCTCTAGAGACTAACTTCTTGAGTTCTTTGTATACATTGGATATTAGCCCCCAATCAGATGTAGGGTTAGTAAAGAACTTTTCCCAATTTGTTGGTTTTAATTTTGTCCTATTGACCATGTCCTTGGCCTTAAAAAAACTTTTCAGTTTTATGAGGTCCCATTTGTTTATCTTCGTTCTTAGAGCATAAGCAGTTGTTAATCTGTAGGGGAACTTTTCCCCTGTGCCCATGTATTCATGGATCTTCCCCCACTTTCTCCTCTACAAGCTTCAAGATATCTGGTTTTATGTGGAGGTCCTAGATCTACTGGGACTTGAGCTTTGTACAAGGAGATAAGAATGGATCAGTTTGCTCATTACTACATGCTGACCTCCACTTGATCCAGCTCATTTCTGGGTATTTGATTCTATTCCAGTGATTTTCCTGCCTGTCACTGTACCAATAACATACATTTTTTTTATCACTATTGCTCTGTAGTAGAGTTTATGATCAAGGATGGTGACTCCCTCAGAAGATGACCCAGATTTGAACCTACATACCTATAGTCACTTGATATTTAACAAAGTAGCTAAAAACATCCAGTGGGTAAACGACAGCATTTTTAACCAATGGTGCTGTATCAAGTGGAGATCTGCATGCAGAAAAATGCAAATCAACCCATTATTTTCTCCTTGTACAAAGCTCAAATCCAACTGGATCAATGATCTACACATAACCAGTCACACTGAAGCTTATAAAGGAAAAAATGGGAATGAATCTTGAACACATGGTCACAGGGGAAAAGTTCCTGAACAGATCATCGTTTTTTCTTGATTAGAGTTTTCAAAATAGAAATTTAACAGAGTGACATAAATCAACTAATGCTGTGGGCAGCTTCCAATAATTTTCTCCTCAAAGAAAAGCAAAGAGAAGGAAAAAATAATAAAAATAAAACAAATTGGTGAAACCGGCTGTGTTAGAATTTTAGAAACAATCAGAAATTCACAGTCACCAAACACTGACAAAAACATTAGATGTTAGAGTACTAGAAAATTTTTGTGAAATTTTCTCTCCAACTAGCACTGTCATTGTCCACTTAAAATAATGAATAGAGTGACCATAATGAAATCTATTAAAAATCAGGAAACTTAAGTAAGACTACAAATATTTAGAAGAAGAAGACAGCTTTTCCTTGGCTCATAGGAAAGTCATGGGCCAGTCAGGTAGAAAGAAATATGCTCTGATAGTAAACTAAAAAAATTAATCAATGACTGAAAATTTAAAGTATATGACACTTTTTTAATATGTAAGACTAAACGAGCAATTGAAAGAAAACTGGAATGCTGACAAATATATGAAGTGCACATAGTGTACACTTATACAAAAGTACATACATTAATTAGAAAAATAGTTCACAGATGAATGAAAGCTCAAAGGTCACACACTAGAACATAAGACTAAGACAAGAAGACTTTACAACAATCAATATGTCTTATTACACAATTCAATGTCACCTATTATAATATAATATATTTGAATTATTACACAATTCGATGTCATCTATATAAAATAATATAAACATATTTATAAACAAGACCTGGAAAGGTAAACAAAAACACATTTTATGGTGTTAATAAGTAGAAAACAGAGAAGAGTAGATAAAATCAAAAACATAAAAAAAATGCCTCATTATCAAAAATGTTGCTAAGTTATTAGATAAGAAAATATAAAATTATAAAGGCAAGCATAAAAATGGGACATCTGACTACTTAATAATCAAAAGCTGGAGCTGGATTTTAGCTGATGGTGAGTATCTGATGATTAGATACCAAAAACTAGATCCCAATCATCCACATAGCATTCTGCAAATAAGAATATATAAGAAACACATCCACATATAATTTATAATTAAGAAAAATGAATAAATATGTAGAAATAAATAAGCTAAATCATATAATATAAAAGTAAAAACCTTACAATAGTAAAAGTACAAAATACTACATTATCGTGTAATTTTTTTATTTCTTTAAAAATTAACAGTATTCTTTCATAAAACGTTCAGATAAAGAAAAGAAAAAAATTCCTGATTAGCTTCTTAAGTCCATAGCTTTGATACTAATGCTAAATGTAATAATATATAAAATAGAAAATTTTTGGAAACATATTTTGCTAAATATGAATAGTGATTGAAAGAGGAAGGGAAACCCTCATCTGTCATGAGCTAGTGCCTGAGTGGTTCAAAAAATAATATATATTAAATATAATTACAGGTACAAAATTGTAACTAATAACCAGGAAGCAAACATCTAGGATCTACACCAAGGATCCCAGGGAATGGAAAACAGGGGGATTTTTTCATATTAAATGCCAACTAATATTATGATATGTAAAATATATTAATAGATATCAAACTGCTAACATTGTTCAAAACCTTTTTATAATTAAAAATATGAAGTTAGAAATTTCAAACTTTCTCATTCTTGACCTAGACCATCTCTGAAATATATACACTAAGTATCATTTTCAAAAGAAAACACATAGCTATTTTCAAGGTTAGGGGCTATTAAACAATACTGACTGTCACAGCTAGTATTCTATTAGAAGGGCTGAACTCAGTACCTGGACATGAGAAGAGATACATACACATGTAAGTAAGAAACAACACAGTAAAATTATTATTGGGAGCTCATGCGTGTATTCATGTGGAATTGCAACAGATTAGAATATTCAATACTCTCTTATAAAAACAATATATCAGGGTGTTCGGACTTCACAATTCTAAAACCTACAATAGAACTACAAAGTAACCACTATTTTGAACTGCTGCAAGACTAGAAAGATGCCAAGTGAGTAGAATTGAGGGTCCAGCAATAAAATACCAACAAACAATTCCAGTGAGAATAAAAAGATCATTTCAGCAAATAAGTACCATTTAGTCTAAGCAAAGGCAAGAAAATGTGTATGCCCCTACACAGTTGCTAAATGTAAAATAAATAACACTTATGAAAAGAATGAAGGTCCTGTGGGTGCTAGAGTGTGCTAGACCTTTAAAACTACCCTAACCTCCTGAAAATGAACAAAGAGATAACTTGCTTGTGGTGTTTTTCTTTTATCAGTCAGGAACAGAGCAGATGGTAGTCCTTTGTTCATCCTAGCTTGGTGTGTGGCTAAATCCCAAAGCTGTCTTTTGCCTAGTACTCTTAAAACCAAGTTAAATCAAGGCTACACAGCACAGAAAGAGGGAGACAGAGACCTGCAAACAGCCATGCCACCCACAGAACTGTCCCCCAGTGCACAGTGCACATGGGTCCCAGACACCCACTTCTTGACACCTAATGCAGTGTGGATATCATAAGGATGGCACCCAGGTGCCCACCAGCTGAAATCCTAGGTTGCAGAGGGATCCACCTCAATGTATGCGTATGTGGTGGTCGGATAGGAGAGAAAGAAGTGAAGTAGAGCACTATGAAGAGAGATGGAGCTGGATATTCTAGTGTACAGAGGAATAGCACATTATGAATTGCCAGCTCTGCCACCTGAGGCAATTGGGAAGCTGTAGCAAGAGATGCCTCTGAGGGCCATGTCTGGGCCCATGGCTGTGCATTGGCATATGACTGTGTTGGTGTTCCTGACTCATTATTTTAGATAACTCGGGACAGCCACCAGAGACCACATGGATATCCAGGGTGTGTCCACAACTGACCCTTTCCCTCACTGAATGTGGAGCTCTGGAGAGATGGCCCCATCTCTCCTTTACGACAGCACTTATGTGAGTAGGCCCTGAGCTTCTGCCAAGCAATACAGTAGAGCTGGCCCTTCTGATTTAGGTATGGCTGAGCTGGCAACGAAGGAAACAAATGTGGATTGCTAGGTATGTCACTCACATGCCATGGGGAGGCATGGGTACAAAAGTGATGCTCCACCCTGCATACCCCTTGCCTCTTGCTACCTTTGATAATGAACTCTGGAGAGGTAGCTCTACCTCTCCCTAGTTTAAGCACTTGGGAAAAGAGTCCCTGCACCTGTTCTAGACAATACAGCAGAATTGATTATGATATGGCAAAGATGAGCCAGCCCAGGGGGAAGAGCATGGGAAAGCTGTTCCTACTACTTGTCTGCAATGTCTACCAACTGCACCTGACCTTTTTCTGTTGTTTATTTTTGTGTCTGTGTTTTATTATGGGAAGGGATGCAAGGGTGAAGGGAAAATATGAAGGGACAGGGAGAGGAAAGAGACTGGGGTTTGGGTACCTGAAGTCAAATTCACAAGAAATCAATAAAATTTAACAACAACAACAACAACAACAACAACAACAACAAACTTTATCCTAACTCAGAAAGCTGCTCACACATAGCAAAATATTATAAATCCACACATAGGTTATTACTGAGAACAAATAAATTTAGAGATGCAGAACCCAGGCCAGTGTTGCAGGAACTGATGTGGGAAAAGGCCAAGCCTAATGGGGCTGTCTCTTCCTTTGAAATGGTGAGGATGTATTGTCATTGGGTGGAGGTGTTAGTAGAACAGAACTGTGATTTTCTTAACTAATATCAAAGAGTTCATCCTGAATCTTTAAAATCACTAAATTTTTCATTTTAGATTATTGTAAGTGATTAGCAGTATATCATGTGAATTTCACCTAGTATTAGTTTAAAATTACATTAATAATGGGAAGCTGTCTCAGTTGATAATGCCTGCCATCTAGGCTACACAACATGAGTGTGATCCATACAGTGTACATGGAATTCTGAGCTATAGGAGAGAAATGTAACATCAAGGCTTTGTAGCTTACCAACCTAGTGTATTTAATGAATACTAGGTCAATAGGTTTGTAGTGACTGGAATGTGCTAGTCCCACAGGGACTGTTAGAAGATATGGCCATGTAGGAGGAAGTCTGCTACTGAGGAGGTGAACTTTGGTGGTCTCTTCCTATGCTCAGGCTCTACCCATTGAATGAGAGAGCTTGCTAATTGTGATTTTAACTACCTGAGAATACCAGTCACCTCCTGGTTGCCTTTGGATCTAGATGCAAAACTCTCAATTTCTTCTCCAGCACCATATCCGCCTGAATGCTGTCATGCATCCTGATATGATGATAGTGGACTAAACCTCTGAAACTGTAAGCCAGCCCCCAAATAAATGTTTATAAGAATTGCCTTTGTCATGGTGTCTCTTTCCACTAATGGAAGCACAAATTGTTTCCTCAAAAATCATGATGGAACTGATGAGGTGATCATATGGGTTTGATGAGACAATTTTAAATGGTAAACACACTTGCCTTTATGTAATAAAAAGGAAACAATCTTCACAAAGTTATCCTCTGCTTTTAACCCACATGCTGAGGAACCCATACTTTTTTTTTTTTAAGTTTAACTTTCAATCTTTTTTATTGATTTATCTGCAGATTTATTTGAATTTTTTAATTTTTTATTTTCTATATTCTTTGTTTACATTCTCCTTTCCCTTTTCCCAGTTCCCCCCTCACCATATGTCCCATAAATCCTCTTCCCCCACCCATTCCCCAATCACCCCCCCCCCACATACACACACACCATTTCTCTGTTCTGGTACTCTCCTACAAAACTGGATCCAGTCAGTCTTTCCGGGACCAGGGTCCTCTCCTCCTTCTTCTTGGGAATCTTTTGATTTGTTAATTGTGCCTTGAGTATCCAGAGCTTCTGGGCTCATTAATATCCACTTATCAGTGATTGCATTTCATGTATATTATTTTGTGATTGGGTACCCATACTTAATACTAAATTAAATGTATTACTATTTTTTTTTTTGTTTTTGTATTTGGTTTTTCAAGACAGGGTTTCTCTGTGTAGCCATGGCTGTCCTGGAACTCACTCTGTATACCAGGCTGGCCTCGAACTCAGAAATCCACCTGCCTCTGCCTCCCAAGTGCTGGGATTACAGGCGTGTGCCACCACCGCCCGACAATATTACTATTTTATTAAATAGCAACAAAAAGTAGTTACTAAGGAAAAATACCCAAATCTTATATCAGTGCCTCCAATTGCACACAGACTTACAAACCTGCATAATTTGAACACACACATAGACACCTATCCATGCCCTCCCCCCAACAGACACATTACATTTCTTTTCCAGAGGACATATCACTTTAAAAACTGACTGTATTACTTAATGATGGACATAGAGGTCACATAGAGTCCAGCAATCCAGAGGCTGAAGCAGAAGGATTAAGTTCTATGCCTCTCTAGAAGAGATTAACAGAATCTGTACCATAAAAACAAGAAAGGATAAGTCACAGCAAAAGAATGTACATAACAGTAGGTTAGAGAAACAGCATGCTAATGGAGTTGATAAAAGGGAAAGGTAGGGGAGGAGCAAGATGGATAGAAGATGAAAAAGATTGTAGGTGAAAAAATGACAAAAAGCAAAAAAGGAGTGGAGGAAAGAAAAGGGAAGGGAAGGGAAGGGAAGGGAAGAGAAGGGAAGGGAAGGGAAGGGGAGGGGAGGGGAGGGGAGGGGAAAGGAGGGGAGGAGAGGGGAGGGACGGAAAGAAAGGGAGTGGTAAGACAACATTTACCTGTTAAATGTCCCTTCCATTTTGTCTCTGAGAATTGTAATTGTGAATAACACAGAAATCCATTGATGTCCTAAAGAGGATATTATTTTTGGATTTTTCTAATTTGCACAATGTCTTTCTCTCTTTTGCTTAGTTTGGTGAAGGGTTTTTGTTTGTTTGTTTGTTTATTTTTTCTTTCTTTTTATCTTGTTGATTTTTCTCAAAAAAAAATCTAGGATTCAATGTATGCTTTCATTGCTTCTAATTGAGTTCATCCCTGATTTCAGTTGTTTTCTGCATTCTATTCCTGTTTGTTATTTTTGCTTCTTCCATTTGTTTTCTCCAGAGCTTTCAAGTGTACTTAAAATTGCTGGTATTATAAGTTTCTAATTTGTTTATGAAGGCGCTTGCTGCTATAAACTTACCTGTTAGCATAGTTCTCATTGTGTCCCTTAAATGTGTGTATGTTGTCCCTTCATTTTCTTTTTCTTTTTTTAATTAATTAATTATTTCATTTATTTACATCCCAAATGTTGCTGCCTCCAATTCGCCCCTCAGAGAGTTCTTTCCCCTATCCTTCCCCTCCCCTCCACCTCAGAGGAGGTGCTCCCCAAAACTCCCCCAAGCATGGAGCATCACCTCTCTGCAGGATTAGGTGCATCCTCTCACAGTGATGCCAGATACCGTAGCCCTCTGATACATTCAATCTTCTGAAGGTTACCTTATCTTTCCAACCATCACTATATCCTGGAGACCAATAATCAATTAAGTGAACTTAAAGAGAAAAATTCATATTCGAAGCACAATACCTCTGGTCCTAAACATATTTTTCAATTATTTTCATGGCATCGAACTTTTAAGATCATTTAATTAAAATATTACTACTTTTGTTACCTCATACACTATATCATATGCAAGCAAAACAATCCTTTAAAGTAGAATAAGAAGTAAGAAAACAACAAGCTGACAGATTACTAGGGAATATTACCACTCACTCCACCATCCAGTATCATTTTGAAACTTAAATCCCATCCAGTTTTCTAAATAGGCTAATAATTTTTCAGACACTCAGAAAATTTAATGCTAAAATCTACTTTCATATTTTCTATTTGAAAATGATATATCAATAAATAATTAGTTTTAATTGATTTTTAATTTGGAGACTGGATAAATGGTTCCATGGTTAAAAACATACACGGCTTCTGCAAAAGATTTATTTTTTTCCCTTCACCCATGCTGGGAGGCTCACAGTAATCTTTACCTCCACATACAGGGAGATGTACTGTCTCTGGCCTCTATAGGCATCTGCACAAATTTGCAGATAATGATGCATTGAGAGTTATACATAATTTTAATATTTTCAATCCATATGTACTGTATGTTGAGTATATATTTTCCATTCTGCCTCCTTTTGTTCCTTTCTGCCTTCTCTTTGTCCTTTTTTGTTGCACTAAACAATTTCCCTTTATTATATATTTGTACCCAACATTTTTACATATACAAAATAGAGTAATCAGAAATGAGAGAAAGGGATAAAGAGATGGCTTAGCAGTTAAGAGTTCTTGCTGCTCTTCCTATGGATACGTCTTTGGTTGCCAGCACTTAAGCTGATTGACTTACTGCAAAGTGTCATGCATCCTTCTGTCATCTAAAACAACCTATCTACATAATCACAAATAAGGAGACATATAAGTAAAATAAATTAAAAAATAATGAACAAATATGGTATTTGCTTTTCTTTGACTGGATTATTTTACTTAATTTGATTTTCCTCAGTTGCATCCACTCTCAGTTAACAATGACTACTATTATTTTTGATATATATATATATATATATATATATACACATATATACATACATATATATTTATATATATATAAGTATATATATACATATGTGTGTGTGTATACACACACACACACACACACACACACACACATATATATATATACATATATATATATGTATATATGTATATGTACTAGTATACTAGTTTGGGACATAATACCATGCAATGACGTTGGTAACGTAGAGCTGGTCAAGACCAGAAGTCTTGGTGTGAACACACCTGAGGCTTAGGGGACTCATAGCTCCTCTGCCTGCCTCCTGACTTTGAATATCTGCCATGGTTCTCTCATAAAAGAAATCTGTCCTATGGTCACATAACCCCAAAGCAGAGTTCTTCATGCTAATAAGGTACCTAGATACCCAGAGAGCTTAGCCAACAAGCTTTCCTCCCAGACATTCCTCCCTGCAAAGGGTATTTAAAATCAGGCCCCACTCTGAAAAGTTGAATATGGTATATTAACCATCCATTTTCCACCATGAACAATCAATAAATTGTTTAGAACCATGGACTGTCTCTTTGGTTAAGATCCACATTCAGGAACCTGGGAAAGGCTTTTGTCTACACATCTACTTTATTCTCCCATAGAAGGCCTCTCTGGCCCCTCAGCCACAACTTGCACCAAGCTAAGGACAATCACCCCACTGGGACAAACTGGAGTTCCCTATCTCTCCTGGCCTCAAGCTAGATGCTATCTCCAGCCCTCAGGCACCAAACTCATTTCATTGCTCTGCTCTTCTGTAACTCCTAGTACTACCTGGATGTTCAAGAGTCTGAGAACAACAGGACCACTGTCTCATTTCAGGCCTAGGGACCCCAGAACCACCTGTTACTATCCCAAACCTAATACTGCTGCTTTCCTACCACCTGAGTGGTGCCTCAGCACTACTGAACAGCCCAGCACGTAACCCACCAGTGGTGTGGGGTAAACACAGTCAAACTCCCACCATTTGGCTTTCCCAAGCAACCATGCTCTGTAACTGGGTGGACATGTGACAACATACAAGATCAAAAATATACCTTAAATGTCAATTATTTAATAACGGCTTTTATTTTTAGTAAATGTACTTCATTCTGAAATCCATTATTTAAACTGTTTGCTTCATGAATAGCAGTGATACAAATATACAGTGATGGTAGATGACCAAGACTGAGATCAAGTAGGTAGACGATAAATTGCCATATATTTAACAGGATAACATTTCAAGGCATTAATATTAGTACTACTTCACTCATAAAGGATTTCCAGTGCTGGAAGAGTTCTTTTTAACAATTTAGAAATCATGGAGCCAATCAGTCCTTGATTTGGAATCAAGATTCATACAAATTCTAGAAAATTATGTTTACTTCAGTTTAACTTTTAAATAAGTGATCAATTAGTGAATGAATCATAATTGTAGAACTAGAGAGAATGATTTTTAATGATAATATGATGAAATACAATAAAAGCAGAAAAAGAATAAAGAAACCTCACAAATGAAAACTGCTGTTAACATATGTGGACCTCTTGCAACCTGTCATTTGTGCAAGTTGCACTTTATTTTGTTGGCACCCAGTGTTACTCTTGGAGACTATTGAAGTTGTGAAATAATAGTGGCTAGTACTGATAAAGATATGCCTTGAAAAAATTAGTCTGCTTTCTTGACCAACATATATTGCCAGGCAAACTCTACATATATAATATCTAAAGATACCTTGAACCATTTAAAACAGAAAATTAATCTGGACTACCTGGACAATCAAGGGGGAAGGCATTCTGTTAGACTCTCCTAGAGAGCAGTAACAGAAATATACACTTAGGCAAGATAAAGTAACAGATAGTTCAAAAGGACAATTTTACCAAGGTCTGCATTGGCAAACCAATTAAATTATTGGACTTCCTTGCAGTGATATGATGAAGGGTTACTTATACTAGCTGAAACAACTCAAAATATTTGTATCATCAAAAATATTGTGTACTCAGGGTGATGATACACAAAAGATGCTTGTCTAGAGCTCTCTGGATGGCATCCACACAGTACTGAATGGTTAGTTGGAGAATCTCTTCCTCTAGTAATTGTTTACTACCTCTATAACATTGAGAAGGGGCTCTGGGTATCTTGTTAGGTTCAGAAACTTCTTGCGCCTTATTATGTTTATTTCTACAGACTTCTGTTTCTTTCTCCTCTCTCTTTCAACTTAGAAATTCCCAACCCTTAAGGACTGATCTTTTTTTTTTTTTAAATTAGTTAAGCTTTTTTTTTTTTTTTAGTTATTTTTATTTTCTATATTCTATGTTTACATTTCAAAGGCTTTCCCCTTTCCCAGTTCCCAATCACCATAGTTCCCATAGTTCTTCTCCCCCCCCAACTATTCCCCAATCATTCCCCCTCCCCCCTCGGTTTCTTTACTAAACTGGATGCAATCTTTACATGCCCAGGGTCCTCTCCTTTCTTCTTCTTGGGAATCATTTGACTTGCTATTTGTGTCTTGAGTATTTAGTGCTTCTGGGCTCATTAATATCCACTTATCAGTGATTGCATTTCATGTACATTCTTTTGTGATTGGGTTAGCTCACTCAGGATGATATTTTCCAGGTCTAACCATTTACCTACAAATTGCATGAATTCATTATTTTTAATTGCTGAGTAGTATTCCATTGTATAAATATACCACATTTTCTGTATCCATTCCTCCTTTGAGGGATATTTGGGCTCCTTCCAATTTCTGGCTATTATAAACAAGGCTGCTATAAACATAGTGGAGCATGTGTCTTTATTGCATGTAGGGGAATCCTCTGGGTATATGCCCAGGAGTGGTATGCCAGGGTCCTCTGGAAGTGCCATGCCCAATTTTCTGAGGAACCGCCAAACTGATTTCCAGAGTGGTTTTACCATTTTGCAATCCCACCAACAGTGGAGGAGTGTTCCTCTTTCTCCACATCCTCGCCAGCACTTGTTGTCTCTTGAGTTTTTAATCTTAGCCATTCTGACTGGTGTGAGGTGGAATCTCAGGGTTGTTTTGATTTGCATTTCCCTGATGACTAATGATGTTGAACATCTCTTAAGGTGTTTCTCGGCCATCCGAATTTCTTCTGGTGAAAATTCTTTGTTTAGCTCTGTGCCCCATTTTTTGATAGGGTTATTTGGTTCTTTGCGGTCTAACTTCTTGAGTTCTTTGTATATATTGGATATTAGCCCTCTGTCAGATGTGGAGTTGGTAAAGATCTTTTCCCACTTTGTTGGTTGCCGTTTTGTCCTTCTGACAGTGTCCTTTGCTTTGCAGAAACTTTGTAATTTTACGAGGTCCCATTTGTCGATCCTTGATCTTAGTGCGTACGCTATTGGTGTTCTGTTCAGGAACTTTTCCCCTGTGCCCAAGTCCTCCAGGGTCTTCCCAAGTTTCTTTTCTAATAGTTTCCGTGTGTCTGGTTTTATGTGGAGGTCCTTGATCCACTTGGAGTTGATCTTAGTGCAAAGAGATAAGAGTGGGTCAATTCGCATTCTTCTGCATGTTGACCTCCAGTTGAACCAGCACCATTTGTTGAAAAGGCTATCTTTATTCCATCGGATGGTTGTGGCTCCTTTATCAAAGATCAAGTGACCATAAGTCTGTGGGTTAATTTCAGGGTCTTCAATCCTGTTCCATTGATCTGTTTGCCTGTTGCTATACCAATACCATGCAGTTTTTAACACAATTGCTCTGTAGTACTGCTTGAAGTCAGGGATATTGATTCCCCCAGAAGTCCTTTTATTGTTGAGAATAGTTTTAGCTATCCTGGGTTTTTTGTTGCTCCAGATGAATTTGAGAATTGTTCTTTCTAGATCTATGAAGAATTGAGTTGGGATTTTGATGGGGATTGCATTGAATCTGTATATTGCTTTTGGCAAGATGGCCATTTTTACTATATTGATCCTGCCAATCCAGGAGCAAGAAATATTTTTCCATCTTCTGAGGTCTTCTTCGATTTCTTTCTTCAAGGACTTGAAGTTCCTGTTGTACAGATCTTTCGCTTGTTTGGTTAGAGTTACGCCAAGATACTTTATGTTGTTTGTGGCTATTGTGAAGGGTGTTATTTCCCTAATTTCTTTCTCAGCCTGCTTGTCCTTTGAGTACAAGAAGGCCACTGACTTGCTTGAGTTAATTTTATAACCTGCCACTTTGCTGAAGTTGTTTATCAGCTGTAGAAGTTCTCTGGTGGAGTTTTTTGGGTCGCTTAGGTAAACTATCATATCGTCTGCAAATAATGATAGTTTCACTTCTTCCTTTCCAATTTGTATCCCTTTGACTTCCTTATGTTGTCTAATTGCTCTTGCTAGAACTTCAAGTACTATATTGAAAAGATATGGAGAGAGAGGGCAGCCTTGTCTAGTCCCTGATTTTAGTGGGAATGCTTCAAGTTTCTCTCCATTTATTTTGATGTTGGCTACTGGTTTGCTGTAGATTGCTTTTACTATGTTTAGGTATGGGCCTTGAATTCCTGCTCTTTCCAAGACTTTTAGCATGAAAGGATGCTGAATTTTGTCAAATGCTTTTTCAGCATCTAATGAGATGACCATGTGGTTTTTTTCTTTCAGTTTGTTTATGTAGTGGATTACATTGATGGATTTCCGTATATTGAACCATCCCTGCATCCCTGGGATGAAGCCTACTTGATCATGGTGGATGATCGTTTTGATGTGCTCTTGGATTCGGTTAGCAAGAATTTTATTTAGTATTTTTGCATCTATATTCATCAGAGAAATTGGCCTGAAGTTCTCTTTCTTTGTTGGATCTTTTTGTGGTTTAGGTATTAGCGTAATTGTGGCTTCGAAGAATGAGTTGGGCAGTGTCCCTTCTGTCTCTATTTTGTGGAATAGTTTGGAGAGTATTGGTGTTAAGTCTTCTTTGAAGGTCTGGTAGAATTCTGCACTAAAACCATCTGGTCCCGTACTTTTTTTGGTTGGGAGGCTTTCTATAACCCCTTCTATTTCTTTAGGGGTTATGGGACTATTTAGCTGGTCTACTTGATGCTGATTTAATTTTGGTATTTGATATCTGTCTAGGAAATCGTCCATTTCCTCCAGATTCTCCAGTTGTTTTGAGTATAGACCTTTGTAGTAGGATCTGATGATCTTTTGAATTTCCTCAGTTTCTGTTGTTATGTCTCCCTTTTCATTTCTAATTTTGTTAATTTGTATACTCTCTCTGTGTCCTTTGGTTAGTCTGGCTAAGGGTTTATCTATCTTGTTGATTTTCTCAAAGAACCAGCTCCTGGTCTTGTTGATTCTTTGTATGGTTCTCTTTGTTTCTATTTGATTGACTTCAGCCCTGAGTTTGATGATTTCTTGTCTTCTACTCCTCCTGGGTGAATTAACTTGTTTTTCTTCCAGGGCTTTAAGGTGTGCCATTAAGCTGCTAGTGTATGCTCTCTCCAGTTTCTTTTTGGATGCACTTAGAGCTATGAGTTTTCCTCTTAGCACTGCTTTCATTGTGTCCCATAGATTTGGGTAGGTTGTACCTTCATTTTCATTGAATTCTAAAAAGTCTTTGATTTATTTTTTTATTTCTTCCTTGACCAAGGTGTCATTGAGTAGAGTATTGTTCAGTTTCCATGTGTATGTGGGCTTTCTGTTGTTTTTGTTGCTATTGAAGACCACTCTTACTCCATGGTGATCTGATAAGAGGCATGGGATTAGCTCGATCTTCTTGTATTTGTTGACATCTGTCTTGTGACCGATTATATGGTCTATTTTTGAGAAGGTACCATGCGGTGCTGAGAAAAAGGTATATTCTTTAGCTTTAGGATGAAATGTTCTATATATATCTGTTAAATCCAATTGGTCCAGAGTTTCAATTAGTTTCACTGTGTCCCTGTTTAGTTTCTGCTTTCCTGATCGGTCCATTGAGGAGAGTGGGGTGTTGAAGTCACCCACAATTATTGTGTTAGGTGTAATGTGTGCTTTAAGCTTTAGTAAGGTTTCTTTTACGAAGGAGGGTGCCCTTGCATATGGAGCATAGATGTTCAGTATTGAGAGCTCTTCCTGGTGGATTTTCCCTTTGGCCAGCAAGAAGTGACCTTCTGAGTCTCTTTGGATGATTTTAGGTTGAAAGTCAATTTTATCTGATATTAGAATGGCTACTCCAGCTTGTTTCCTGAGACCATTTGCTTATAAAATTGTCCTCCAGCCTTTTACTCTAAGGTAGTGTTTGTCTTTAACACTGAGATGTGTTTCCTGTATGCAGCAAAATGTAGGGTCCTGTTTCCGTATCCAGTCTGTTAATCTATGTCTTTTTATTGGGGAATTGAGTCCATTGACGTTAAGAGATATTAAGGAATAGTAATTATTACCTCCAGACATTTTTGAAATTATATTTATTTATCTTATTTATTTTTTATATTCGAGAGGTTATCTTCTTTTGGGTTTGATGAGAGGAGGTTTCTATCTTGCTTCTTCTCGGGTGTAGTTTCCGTCCTTGTCTTGGTGTTTTCCCCCTATTATCCTTTGTAGGGCTGGATTTGTGGAGAGATATCTTGCAAATTTGGTTTTGTCATGGAATACCTTGATGTCTCCATCAATGGCAATTGAGAGTTTTGCTGGGTAAAGTAGTTTTGGCTGAAGTTTGTGTTCTCTTAGAGTTTGCATGATATCTGCCCAGGATCTTCTAGCTTTCATGGTCTCAGTTGAGAAGTCTTGTGTTATTCTGATAGGTCTTCCTTCATATGTTACTTGGCCTTTTTCTCTTGCTGCCTTTAGTATTCTTTCTTTGTTTATTACATTTGGAGTTTTGATTATTATGTGACGGGATGTATTTCTGTTCTGGTCCAGTCTGTTTGGGGTTCTATAGGCTTCTTGTATATTCATGGGCATCTCTCTCCTTAGGTTGGGGAAGTTTTCTTCCATAATTTTATAGAAGATATTAGCTGGCCCTTTAACTTGTAAATCTTCACTCTCGTCTATACCTATAATCCTTAGGTTTGGTCTTCTCATAGTGTCTTGGATTTCCTGGATGTTTTGGGTTACCACCTTTTTGCATTTAGTATTTTCTTTGACTGTTGAATCAATGGTTCCTATGTTATCTTCGGCTTCTGAGATTCTGTCTTCTATCTCTTGTATTCTATTGTTGATACTTGCGTCTATGGCCCCTGATTTCTTCCCCAGGTTTTCTATCTCCAATGTTGTCTCCCTCTGTGATTTCTTAGTTGTTTCTACTTCTGTTTTTAGTATCTGGATGGATGTGCTCAGATCTTTCGCTTGCTTGATTGTGTTTTCATGTATTTCTTTAATAGATTTTTGTGCTTCCTCTTTCATAGCTTCTACTTGTTGGCCCACGTTCTTCTGTAGTTCTTTAAGTGACTTTTGTCTTTCTTCCTTATTGTCTTCTTCTCTTTGATCCATCTTCTCCTGCATTTCTTGAAGTGATTTTTGTATTTGCCTCGTAAAGGCTTCTAACTTTTGATCCATTTTCTCCTCTATTTCTTTAAAAGATTTTTCTATTTGTTCAGCTACCAGCATCCCGACCAGTGATTTTATATCCAAGTCTTGTTTTTCTGGTGTTTTAGGGTATCCAGTGATTCCTGTTGTTGGAGAACTGGGTTCAGATGCTGTCATGTTGCCTTGATTTTTGTTAGTAACGTTCCTTCGTTTTCCTTTTGCCATCTGGTTATTTCTGGTTTTAGTTGGCCTTGTTGTCAGTGGCTGGTGTTTGAATCTCCTGTGAGGCTGGGCTCACCTGTTGTTTCTCTATTGGTGAATATGTGTGACTGCTGCTTTAAGGGATCATAAGCTGGCTGCCACCCATGCGATTGTAGCCCCTGTTGGAGTCTGTCTACCTGGGCTTCTCCAGCTGTGTCCTGGTTGCAAGGAACTCCGAGAGCCTAGCAGATCCCCCGTGAGGGTAGCCCTGGAAGGGGTGTTTACCTGGGCCTTTCCAGCTGTGTCCTGGTTGCAATATGGAGGCCCGCCGCTACACCGCTGGTCTAGGGGCTGGCGAGCTGGTTGCAGAACTCAGCTTAGGTGCTCACCCGAGGGCGGGGATGTCCCACAGAGCCTGGGCCTTTCCAGCTGTGTCCTGGTTGCAATATGGAGGCCCGCCACTACACCGCTGGTCTAGGGGCCGGCGAGCTGGTTGCAGAACGCAGCCTAGGTGCTCACCAGAGGGCGGGGATGTCCCACAGAGCCTGGGCCTTTCCAGCTGTGTCCTGGTTGCAATATGGAGGCCCGCTGCTACACCGCTGGTCCAGGGGCCGGCGAGCTGGTTGCAGAAGCAGCCTTGGTGCTCACCAGAGGGCTCGGGGATGTCTCACAGAGCCTAGGCGGGACTCCGCCTGCTTGGCTCCGAGACCCTAGCAGATACCCCCGTGAGTGTAGCCCTGGAAGGGGTGTTTACCTGGGCCTTTCCAGCTGTGTCCTGGTTGCAATATGAAGGCCCGCCGCTACACCGCTGGTCTAGGGGCCGGCGAGCTGGTTGCAGAACGCAGCTTAGGTGCTCACCAGAGGGCGGAGATGTCCCACAGAGCCTGGGCATTTCCAGCTGTGTCCTGGTTGCGATATGGAGGCCCGCTGCTACACCGCTGGTCTAGGGGCCGGCTACACCGCTGGTCTAGGGGCCGGCGAGCAGGTTGCAGAACGCAGCTTAGGTGCTCACCCGAGGGCGGGGATGTCCCACAGAGCCTGGGCCTTTTCAGCTGTGTCCTGGTTGCAATATGGAGGCCCGCCGCTACACTGCTGGTCCAGGGGCGGGCGAGCTGGTTGCAGAAGCAGCCTTGGTGCTCACCAGAGGGCTTGGGGATGTCCCACAGAGCCTAGGCGGGACTCCGCCTGCTTGGCTCCGAGACCCTAGCAGATACCCCCGTGAGTGTAGCCCTGGAAGGGGTGTTTATCTGGGCCTTTCCAGCTGTGTCCTGGTTGCAATATGGAGGCCCGCTGCTACACTGCTGGTCTAGGGGCCGGCGAGCTGGTTGCAGAACGCAGCTTAGGTGCTCACCCGAGGGCGGGGATGTCCCACAGAGCCTGGGCCTTTTCAGCTGTGTCCTGGTTGCAATATCTTAAGGACTGATCTTAAGGGTAGAATATTTCAACCTGGAGAAAATTGCTCCACAGCAGATTTAGTCTTGGTCTAACCAAAGCAGGACAAGGACATGTACTAGACATCTGGATGAACATAGTACAAACCTGGACTCATCAAACCTATTTTCATTCCTACTCAGTAGCTTGTGGATCTGCAGAACCTGAAGTATTATTCTGCTTTTCAAGTGCTTGAAGTGGTCTTGTTTGAAAGTATAATTTTCTCATATCACAAGCTTTTGACTAAGGACCAAGAACATAAACTTGAGCCATAACTTATTCTATAACCTTGTATTAATTGTATTAATTCACTGCTTTCAAACTGAAAGAATTATCAACAAATTTAACTTTTAAAATAATTTATTATGTCAAAATGTTTGTTCACATGATTAGTTAACTGAAAAAGTTTATGTTATACATGAAGGAAATGTCAGAATATCAGCTAATAATTTTTAATTAACATATTTGAATTCCTTTTACTAATCAGTCTTGTACAAAAGTCTCTCTCTCTCTCTCTCTCTGTGTGTGTGTGTGTGTGTGTGTGTGTGTGTGTGTGTGTGTGTGTGTATACTTCAACAAAGATGCATAGAAAAATTTATAGGACAGATTTATCAAAATCTTACTAATTAGGCTAAAAGGAGAAAGATAACAGGGTAAAAGATTGTTCAGGAAGACCAGAAGAAAACTAAATGTTTAGAACATGGAAAGAAAAAGAGAACCACTGTAAGAGTTGAGTGGTTGGAGCCTAGGAGATGTGATAGAAGGCTCAGTGAAGAAGATCGACATAAAGAGGGTATGGGTGTTATTCTGTTTTGGTAAAAAATGCAATGATTAAATCAACTTAAAAAGAGTTTCCTTTGACTTGTGGTTCTCAAACTTAAGATACCCATAAAATGGCAACATAAACACGAAATTGAGAATCTGTCTTCACAGCACACTCAGGAGGAAGAAGATGAACTGCAATTGGGGTTAGACTATACTTTTGGAGGCCTCCTTCCCCACGAATGTAATTCCTCCAGCAAGACTCTCTTATGTTTAAAAGTTTCATAATCTCATAAAAGTATTAAAATATATGAGCCTGAAGGGAAGACGTTACATTTTCAAATATCACAATATGTATAAAAATGCAGCAGTGTAATTTATTGCTTTGCATATTAATTAATGTTGAAACGATCACAAAAGATATTTTAGAAAAAGTATAGATTCATGAGGACTACTGTAACATTTTATAAAGATGAATACCAAGATAGAGTAGAAGGAAGATAAGAAGGAAAGGATTGAAGACAGGAACTGTCCTGTCCTGTGTCTGAGCAAAGCTATTTACATTTATTTTATCTTTTTTGTGGGTCCAGATAAATTCTATTTTTCACAGATAACAAGGTTTTAAAATTAAAGTTATATTTGAATTACTTTTACTAATCAGAGAGTCTTATATAAATGTAATAAAACATTTTCTTTAGATTATGCCATAATATAGGAATGGTATGAGGCTTACAAATTATCATGGGATAACTTAAAGTGCAAAATAAAATAGTTCTTCAAATTGGTTTAAAAAGGTAGAAAGCCTTAATAAATGTGTGGGATTTGTTACTGTACTTACTCTACCCAAGCTGGGTCCCTGGGAGCTACTACCTGTTAGGACAGGATTACTTATTTGCACTGCCTTGAAAATGTTTGGTATTTTCTGAAAGAGGTTGGATGCAGATCTCTGAATAAATAAGTTTTATGGTATATAGTTTAACTGAAGTTTCACAGTTATATCCCAGCATACAGGTTTGCTACTGAAGTCACATGTGTGTTAGTATTATATTGTGGATATAAAAGAATATGGGTATCAGCACATACATGTAAATTTCATATAATAAACATCTTTTATCATGTTTGATTAATAAAAGCTTTGATTATTATTCAGTTAACATGAATTTGGTCATTTTAGCCCTCTGATGAAATTGAAATCTTCTATTTACTCTCCCAAACAGTTTTCCTCCTCACACAAAATCTGATATAGACTCAATCACAGAAGACATTATACCTTCTCAAATGCAATATACCCCATTTGACAAACATTGTTATATGTATTTTTGTTAATTTCATGTAGCTATAAAATGTCGTTACATAATATTTGTCACCCTTCAATGACCTCTCCTGCATCCCCTTTCTAACTTTATGTTCTCTTCATTGTTTTTTTTTTTTAATAGCTACTGTATTAGTTTGGGTTTCAATGTTGTGAACAGACACCATGACCAATGCAAGTTTTATAAAAGACAACATTTAATTGCGGCTGGCTTACAGGCTCAGAGGTTCAGTCCATTGTCATCAAGGCAGAGACATGGCAGCATTCAGGCAGATATGGTGCAGGAGGAGCTGAGAGTTCTATCTCTTCATCTGAAGGCAGCTAGTGGAAGACTCACTTCCAAGCATCCAGGGGGATGCTCTTAACCCCACACCCACAGTGACACACTTACTCCAACAAGGCCACACCTCCTAATAGGTTTACTTCCTTGGCCAATCATATACAAACCATCACATTCCACTCCCTGGCTCCCATAGGCTTGTTCAAACATGAGTCTTTGGGGCAATACTTAAACATAGCATGATGCAAAACACAATTAGTCCAACTTCAAAAGTCCCTGCAGTCTCAACAATGTTAAAAGTCCAAAGTTCAAGGTCTCTTTTGAGATTCATCCAATCACTTAACGGTAATCCCCCAAGCAAGACAGGAAACCAGCTGGACAAAATCCAAACTCTGCATCTCCATGTCTGATGGCAAAGCAGTCTTCAGATATCCAACTCCTTTTTCATCTTTGTTGACTTCAACAAGATTCTCCTGGGCTTGTTCCACTCCCTGTTATCAAATTTCCTTGGCAGGCATCTTGTGGCTCTGGCATCTTTAACATCTTGGGTACCCCAAGTCAATTTCAGCTTCACAGCTTCTCATTCCAAAGTCTGAGATCCACACATGATCTTCTGTACATCTCCAAAGAGCTGGTGTCATTTCTCCAGCTCTGCTCTCTGTAGCACTATAAGTGCAGATTGATCCACTCCACTGTCACTGCTGTTCTTGGTGATCATACCATGGTACTGGCATCTCCAATTTACTAGGTTCTTCCACTGCGACTATGCTTCACCAAAACCTCTCATGGGCTCTCTTCATGGTACTAAGCCTCAACTCCTTTGCATGACCCCTTCAGTCCTGGGCTGTCAATTACAACTGAGGGTACAATTTCACCTATGGCCTTCTATGGCCTCTCACAGTACCAAGCCTTCAGCTGTTCTTCATGATGCCTTCATGCCTTCAAACCCAGTACCATCTGGATGATTGTTACACATTACCAAGTACAGCTGTACCTTGGCTATCTCTGGAATACAGCTTCTTTTGCTCTCAGAAAACACTTCTCAGATTTCACCTCAGTGATGCTGGTCTTTTTTTAATCACCACTAATTTTTTAGCTCCAGCTAACCAGCATCAATTGTCCCAGTAGTCTTCTTATCCTCTTGAATATAAATCCAGAGCTACATGGCTGAAGCTGCTTGAGTTCTGCTGCTTGCGGGAGCTGGAACATTGACCTCCTAGTTTTATTATGTTATCACTAGCTTCTTTTTTCCCATTTCCTTCACTGCCTAAGTTGGATGTCCTGAATCTTGCTCCATAGACTGACTTTGAATTCAGAGATCTGCATGTCTTGTCTCCTAAGCACTGGGATTAAAGGTGTGGTCCACCAAGCCTGGATTTAAAGTTTTCTTCACCTAGAATTTGCTCTGTTCTAGGCTGGTCTTGAACTCAGAGATCTGCTTATCTTTGCCACATGGGATTAAAGGCTTGTACTACCAAGCCTGGTCCTAAATTTAGCTGGGTAGACTCTTGCCCCCAGGTCACCACTTCCTCAATTCAATTTAATATCCTTGAATCCAGCTCCATTTCACTTCCTGGAGTCCCTTTAATACTCAAACGATATATTTTGTACTTTTCCTTTCTCATCTTGCTATGTTTGTTCAAAATTCTCTTCATCATACTTAACCAGAGAACAAAGTCTTTGTTGGGCTTTTTTGAGACTTCCTTTGCAGATGTAATTAATATAAATCTCTTTACCTTAGTCCTAGGCAGTCTTTTCAGGCAATTGCAAAAAGCAGCCATGTTCATCACCAAAACATTACAAAACCTTGTGTCTCTTGGCCACAAATTAAAGTTCTTCACTGAAACCTCTTGGGCCATGTGGCCTAAACAGTTCAAATGACCCTCAGAACCACTGTCTTCCATATTCCTACTAGGCTGGTCCATTAAACCACACTTAAAGCATTCCATGGCTTTCCAAATGCAAAGTCCCAAAATCCACATTCTTCCAAACTAAAGCATGGTCAGGCCTATCAGAGCAATACCCCACTTCTGGTACCAACTTCTGTATTAGTTTGGGTTTCATGCTGTGAACAGACACCATGACCAATGCAAGTTTTATAAAAGACAACATTTAATTGGGGCTGGCTTACAGGCTCAGAGATTCAGTCCATTGTCATCAAGGCAGAGACATGGCAGCATCCAGGCAGATATAGTGCAGGAGATGAAAGTTCTATCTCTTCATCTGAAGGCAGCTAGTAGAAGACTCACTTCCAAGCAGCCAGGGGGAGGCTCTTAACCCTACACCCACAGTGACACACCTACTCCAACAAGGCCACACCTCCTAATAGGTTCACTTCCTGGGACGATCATATACAAACCATCACATTCACTGAGTATGTACTTAGTGCTCCATATGGTACACGTGGGTATAGGGCCATTAACTGCTAGAGCGAGGATATAAGTTCTTCCATCACTATTCAACATGAGTATACTGCCATTCCTTATTGAAGTACATGGATGTAGTGGCATCTACTGCTTGAGCACATGGGTGTAAGAACATCTAGAACTGAGCACTTACATAGAGGGTGATCCACTATGAGAATACATTGTTGTAGGGAAGGTTGTGAGAGAACTTAACAGGATCCAAATCTTTGCAGAATAGATTTATTTTAATTTATTGCAAGCTAGACTCATTTTGAAAGAAAGAACATCAATTACGAAATTTCCCCACTTGTAGCAGAATTCTCCCCTAATCAATGGAATAATAAAGATAACAAGAATCCAATCACTGGGTGAGGAAGAGGCAGGCCTTCCAGGTTCAAGAGGAAGAGGGAACATATGCAAAGGATGGTGAGGCAGGAGGAAATCAAACAAAATGTAGACTTGTGCCTGTTAGATCTGCTAGCAGAATCCAACAGAACCCACCACCAGAAAATTTCTAACATAAAATAGTTAATGAGTGTAGAACATGAGATTACATGCCCAATGATTGTGTTATCTGTTGATTCTAAACTAAGACCATGTGGTATTTTCCATTTTCCAGCAATTCAACTGACCTGCAGGAAAAAGGTAACTGCAGCCACTGATCATGGGTTGGAGAGAGTGGACCCCCAACTTCAGAAATCTGGGGGTGTTGAGCATACAGGGAGACCACTACAGTAGCCAGCTATAATGTAGATTGCTTTTTCATTATTACATGCAACAGCAACTAGGTTGGTTTATGGTTATATAATGGCTGATTGATAATGGGAGGGCCCAACTCACAGTGCTTTGTGGTACACTCCTGGGATGTTCCTGGGTACTATAAGAAGACAGACTGTAAAAGCCATGAAGAACAAGTCAGGTAACAGCATGTCTTCATGGTCTGTGTCACTTCCTGCCTCCCAAGTTCCTGTTGTGATCTTTGCAAGACTTTCATCATGAAGGGATGCTGAATTTTGTCAAATTCTTTTACAGCATCTAATGAATTGATCATGTGAATATTTTTTGTTTATGTAGTTGAATACATTGATGGATTTCCATATATTGAGTCATCCCTGCATCCCTGGGGTGAAACCTACTTGATTATGATGAATGATCGGTTTGATGTGTTCTTAGATTCTGTTGGAAAGAATTTCATTGAGTATTTTGTATTAATGTTCACAAGGGGAATGGTCTGAAGTATCCTGTCTTTGTTTTCTCTTTGTTTGTTTAGGTATAAGCATAACTGTGGCTTCATAGAATGAATTGGATAGTGTTCCTCTCTTTCTATTTTGTGAAATAGTTTGAATTAGTATGTATTAGGTTTTCTTTGAAGGGATGATAGAATGCTCCACTTAACCCATATTGTCCTAGTGTTTAGTTTTGTTTGGAGGTTACTAATAACTGCTTCTATTTCTTTAGGGGTTATGGGACTGTTTACATGGTTTATCTGATTCTGTTTTAACTTTGTCACCTGATATGTGTCTAGAAAAGTGTCCAATGTATCCAGATTTTCCAAGTTTGTTGGGTATAAGCTTTTGTAGTAGGATCTGATGATTTTTTTGAATATCCACAATTTCAGGTTTTATGTCTCCCCTTTCTTTTCTTTTCTGATTTTATTAATTTGGATACTGTGTCTGTGACCTCTTGTTAGTCTGGCTAATGGTTTATCTATCATGCTGATTTTCTCAAAGAACCAGGTGCTGGTTTTGTGGATTCTTTGTATAGTATTTTTTTTTATTTTATATTTGGTTGATTTCATAACTGAGTGTGATTATTTCCTGCTGTCTTCTCCTCTTGGGTGTATTTGTTTCTTTTTGTTCGAGAATTTTCAGGTATGCTAACAAGCTTAATGTAAGCTCTCTCCAGTTTCCTTTTGGAGGTACGTAGATCTATAAATTTTCCTCATATCTATGTCCTCCTAAAAGTCATCTATCATCATCATGAGAGGTGATTTTAGATCTGAGTATTGCTTTCCCAGTGTGAAGGTGTATCCAGGTCTTGCTATGGTGGGGGAATTAGGTTCTTACGATGCCAAGTTACCTTGGTTTCTTTTGCTTATCTTCCTATGCTTGCTTTCTACCATCCATATCTTACTGGAGCCTGTCCTTCCCCATGATCCTGGTTTTGTTAACCCCTCACATTCTCTGTGGTCCTTTTATTCTGGCATACTGTGATCCTATGATTCTTGGTATGTCAGAGCATCTGGGTAGCAAGCTGCCTCAGGGCCCTGATTGCTGGTGTGACCAGAGCTCCTGGGATCCTAAGATACTGTGATCTTGCGTCTGTTAAAGTGCCTAGGAGTGGAGCTTCCTTCTGGTGATATGGGACTGGCTGCAGAGTTCACTGTAAACCAACCCAGACAACCCACTCTTAAGAATTCTTTAAATAGTCAGTTGGATGGTATTTTGCTGGGGCAAATTCATGAGGGAACATTTTGTTAAAGCAGACACGCATGTGAAAGGCTAAGGAAAACTCAGGAAGTAACATTTTGTTGAAGTAGACACAGAGGAGAGGATTTTCTGCTAAAGCAAACAGTTTAAAAGATGTGATGAAGGATTCTTTGCTAATAACAGGCATGCATTGGTCAACCTTATGTTGTATAGTTGAGCTGCATTTTTCAGAAATCCATAGAGAAACATACACCAGATATCTTCTGGTGATGTACTGCAGTTTCTTGCCCTTTCCACAGAGTTGTGTTGATTGAATATGAGTGCTGATGTAAGGCAAGTCGAGGAGACATGATGTTCAGAAGATATAAACAGGACTTCTACAGAGTGATGGTGAGAAGCTTGGCTTTCTGATATAGCTAGCTATGCAGTGTTATTGGGTCTTTCTTCTTCACTGACCTTTGCTTGTCTGTAAGAGACACAGTTTAGAACTTCCCCTTGAATTCCTGTTTGTCTCTCCCACTAACTTGAGCCTGGCTGTCTCTGCTGGGTTGTGTCACCTCTGTTGCTAACATTGGCTTTACCAAACTGAACTGCTAGTTTATCCATGATGTGTTTTCTAGGGAGGGATCCAGCTGCCACTTCCTGTTAACATGTGAACTAAACTGCTGATTTCCAGAAATCATAGATGGGAGTTGTCCCAAAGAATCTTTCTAAACAGGTGCACTTACCCCATATCCTTTCTTGTCCTCTACCTCTTGTGGATGATGGGAAACAAGAAAGGTTAAAGTACTAAAAAACATCATTAAAAATAAGTTTTGAAAAAAATAAATTATAATTACACTATGGTAATAGACTGTATACTTTTTTTCTTTTTATGCTGTAATCTGCTGCTAGTTTAATGAACTAAGTTTTAGGTGATGCTGTGGTTAAGACTTGGTAATCCATAAGTAAGGAACCAGCTCTAAAATATTACATAAGCAAAGAGCCTGTTGTATTTATCTCCTGAGAGGACCCACCAGAGCCTGACAAACACAAAAGGAGATGCTCTCAGCAGACCAACAGACTGAGCACAGAATCTCGAATGAAGGAGCTTAAGAAGTATACTGGTGCGTTTTTCTACTAATTATTTTTGAAGCATTATTTTCCCGACACAAGAGAGCTTTTTTCTCAGTATAACAAAAATTGAAATCTTATGTGTATTCAATGGTAAATAGACAAAATTTTGTATTTTATTTCCACTTGAAGAGTTACATTTTATATGAAATTTATAAATAATTGTTTTTATTTTGATTTTTTCAGTAGAAAAATGTTGTCTTGATGTCATATTATGATGTAATGATAATTCTGTGTAAAATAGTTGATTGTCAGTATTGAATCTTAATCTGTAGCTGCTGTCTTATAGATATGGACAAATGTCATCAAGCATGTGTTTTGTATTTTGTTCCATTGTACATTGCAACTAATAGGCAAAGGAATTTACATCTATTAGGTGGGTATACTATTTCTAAAAATTACTAACTAAGAATGATAAATTATCAATATAGTTATTAATTGCTAATTTTACTATACTCTTCAAATTTAACTTGAGTAAACTTTAAAACCATATATTTTATGATAAAAGGCCTTTAGCTTAAGATGGCCAAAGCACTGATATATATTTTCTATAAAGAGAATCATAGGAGTTATATTTTTCTTAAATTAATAGTTACTTAATAAAGCCTTGTTTCAATAAAAATAAAAGACCGAAGACCAAAAGTGGCTGAAGCAGTTTGCAACCCCATAGGAAGAACACTTATATGAACCAACCAGTACACCTAGGCCTCCCAGGGACTAAACCAGCAACCAAAGAGTACACAGGGAGGGACCCATTGCTCCAGCTACATGTGTAGCAGAGGCATTGTCGAACATAAATGAGAGGGGAGACTATTGGTCCTGTGAAGGCTAGATGCCCCAGTGTAGGGGAATGCCAGGTCTGGAAAGTGGGAGTGGGTGGGTTCGTGAGCAGAAGGGGTTTGGGGTGTTTTTGGAGGGGAAATAATGAAAGCAGAAAACATTTGAAATGTAAATATCTGATTTAAAAAAAGAAAGAAATAGTACACTATCAGAGAAGGGGAGGTGCAGAGTTTTCAGTGAGGTTATAAAGAAATATTTTCTATGATCCTTGTGTTTCAAAATTGCCCTAAACAGATGAAACTAAGAAGCCTTTTCTAAGAGGCTGTAAAATAGTGTCCAGTACAATACTATTCAGAGATAATAATTAAATTATTATATGAATCCAGAAATTAGAGGATCCTCAAAAGACATAAATAGCAGAAGACACATCTGATAAGGAGACACCCTACTAAAGCACTGAGTGATAAGTCGGCAACCAAAGAATTAACAGAGAGAATTGCGGTCTGAGAATAATGGCAAGAACTGTTGGAGTTGGGAAAGTCTCTATCCACAATACCTCAGTAGATTAGTAAGCCAGAGCCAGTTGTCTTTGAGCTTTGGGATTAATCACACAAGCATGCAAAGAGCAGGCAGTATAAGTCAGATTGCTTAAGAAATAGGGGTCTATATATAAGTAAGAAGATAAGAATAGATGTTCAACATATCTGTCAAAATTTGTTGTGAGTATAATGTAGAAATGTACAAACACTGGGCAAAGTTTCCAAAATAATTTCCGCTGAAAAATATACAAAGCTAATTAACTAACAAGAACATTAAGGATTATGGCAGGAGAGAATGTTATAGGTCCAGATCAAAATTAAAATTTATCAGGAGTTACTTTAGCCCTCCAGCCATTGCTTGCCCTACTCAGTGCCTATCATCTTTATTAGTATTGGAGGAAATCTTTGAAATTATTAACTGAACAGATTACTATATCCTAGGGATATAAAGGGCATACCAATTACATCAAAAGGCATTTTTGAGATTTCCTCAATTGTTGTAACCATCTGATATTCCCACCCTTATAATTGTAAACTTCTGTAATTTATGACTTCATATTTTGTTATAACAACTTAATCAAAATGCTGCCAAAATGGTACATGGAATTTGAGGTAAAGTGAAAATGCATGATCACTCATGTTGGGCTCCAGAATAAATTGTGTCTATGTCCATTAAGGTGAGATTTGTATTTCTATGTTGCTTTTCCCAAATCTGGTTATATTACACATCCTGTTTCTTGCTTTTCCTTCCATTGTCCTCTTCCCCATCTGTCAAGTACATATCGAAGGTCATCATATGCTACATTGTGTACCTGGTACTCCCTGCAGGGATCTGTGGGCCTCTGGCCAGGCTGGAACAGCCAAAGAGTTGCAGCTCTCCAAGAGGGAGCCACAGCAAGGTGGGCTGGTGTGCCTCTTCCATATATTTGTTGGAAAGTAGTAGGGGATAGCAGGTAACTAGGAGCTATAGTTGAGGTCACAGAACAGGAGATGGTTGCAGTAGGCTGAAACAGCATCCAGTGACAAATGCTTTTGGAGAGGGTGTTACAGTTCAACAAAACAAGCATTCTCAGAAATGAAAATAACTCATGCCCTTTATTCCTTGATCTTATAAACATTTTCAGGCAGGTTGGATACTGAAGGAAGATGCTTTTTCTGGTTTGGTCTGAGATGTTAGGGACACCTCATCTGCATGTGGAAGGGTGTCTGGTATTCCCTTTTTGTAACAGATTGTCACAGTCCTCTCCATGGAATGTCATGGGTTATTGCAGTACCTGAACCTGGTCAGGAGTAGATCAAAATGCCAGGTCTTCTCAATTATGGGAATTGCTGGAATTCCTGAATCCTCTCTACTTTAACAGGTTTTCTGTCTGGTGGGATGGTCCACTATCCCACAAATCCTCCCTTTCTATTTTCTAAAGGAAGGTGTCATCAGAATTAGTGTCTCCTATTTTGGGTAGAGTGTGGTATGAAATCAAGACCTGATTAGTAGTGATCTATGAAATGCAGAGTGTCAAGAGAACCAAGGCTCTGATGGTAGTATATGACCAAGGAGAGGAGAAAGCCAAGCTACAAAGGGGTTACAGTACCATGAGTATAGAAGTTGTGACCATGAGGCCAGAGATCCTTCTGAAGATCTTTGAGCATTTGTACATCTTGGTTGACAAGCTTAGATGCATTGACATAGAAGCAGCATTTCTCCTCCAGCAAAATTCAAGTCCTTTCCTGTTTGGCAGTCAGTAAGTCCAGTGTCCTGTTTGGAAAAACAACTCCTGATAAGGACATTATCTGGTATGGAAGGGTCTCAAGTCAGTCTATAGTGGAGGACATTGCCTAGTTAAGCTTCTGCTGGATGTTGCTAGCTATTGTGTTTTGATTAAGGCTGCTCCAGCAGTGCCTGTCACACACAATGAGACTGCAAGACCCAGTCCAACAAGCAAAGGCATGAAGATCTCTACTTTCATCTTCCTCCCATCTGCAAGGTGGGTTCTTCAAGATCAGAGAGATGAATCAGGAGAACAATTATCACTGGGATGCAGAAGCCTTGTAAAGGGATGTTAATGCAATAATCTGTTGCTCATTTGCACCAAAAGAGAGTAGGATGGTGAACACATTGATTTGGTGATGATTATATACGATGGAGTTTCAAAGAGGGTCCTCCTAGGCAAAATCATGGGTGGGGCTTGTAGGTAGATGAGAAGAATGCCGTGTGCTTTCTATGTGGGGTTGGGTCCATCACAGGGATCATGAATGAACATGATAACAGGAAGAACTGCTAATAAAAGTCAGGAGACAGAGGCACAGAAAAAGCCTTGGGAGGAGTTGGGTTAGGTGGATAAGGAAAGGAAGTAACCTTCCTAGTGGATGCATTGTCCATGAAAGGGTAGCTTTGAATTCCTTCTGAGACTTATCTTCATGCTGAATATTAACATATGTAAAGATTGGTTTGGAGGTGGGAACAAGGTTAGGGAAGTCATGTAGGTCAGCTATAGGGTATTTGGCAAAGTCATTAGGGTAGAGTTTACCCATGATTCCTGTTCAGCAAAGTTCAGCCCGTGGATCTATGATAGAAATCTGAAACTGAGTTTTAAGGATGGTGAACATGCTCCCATTGCAGCAGATGCATTCAATTCTGCAGCTCCAATATCTAGAACCTGAATATGTGGAAACCTCCTGGAGCCATTTACTTGTGCTTCATTAAGGAAATCAGAGGAAAGGGCTCAAAGTAGTGGGGAAGGAGTCCAGGTGTGGAGGTCTCAGTCCTGGTCTAACATCTTTCAAGTGGGCAATTCTTGGTTCCTATGTTGTTACTGTGTTGGTTTTAGTGTTCTCTAACAAAGAATCTCCAGTCATAAGTTTTGGAAATGTAAAGAAAGGCTGGGCAGAAACAAAGTATGAATAATGACAAAAGCATCCACGAGATTAGTGGAAAAGAAAGCACATGGCCTGGGTAGGCAGTGAATCTCAGTAGGTGGCTAGGAGCCAATGTCTGGGCCACAGAGCAGGATTGACTATAGTAGGCTAGAACAGTTTTTGTGACAAAAGCTATAGGAGAGAATACTTATGTTGTTACAGCTTGACAAAAACACACCCTCAGGTGGCTTTTGGTGAAATAACTTATGCTATTTATTCATTGCGAATAGGATCTTATAAACATTTTGGTATAGTTTGGGGTCTATAGGAAGATGTTTTGTATTGGCTTTTTCTCAGATATAAAAGATACCTCATCATCATGTGGAGGGGATTTGGGTGTTTCCTGTATGTGACTGATTGTCATAGTCCTCTCCATTGGGGTGTCATGATCATGTGTTTCAGGATATGAACTTGGTTTGGAGTAGATTTAAATGCCTGTTCTTCTCAATTATGAGAATTTCTGGATTTCCTGAATCCTCTCAACCTTTCAAGTTTTTTTTGTCTAGTAGAATGGTCCACTGCCACAGAGTCATGTACTCCAAGATATGTCTTAATGTGGTTCAGCAAAATTGTAAGCTTGTATTATGAGATTTTAAAAGTTAGATGGCTTCATTCCAATATATGAGATTTGAAGAAAATATTTTTTTTTCTAATGGAAAAGAGGTGGACACAAATCCATCTTGAAATCCAAACAAACCACTAAGGAATAACTAAGGAATTCAACAAGTACTTTTCCTGTATTCCTTAAGCCTAGAAAGTAATGGAAACCAAGGGGTCACAGACAAACTAGGACAATGAAAGAAAGTCTGCTTGTGTAATGCAGGTGAGTAGAAACATTTTCTGTTGACTGGACTGTGGATCAGTAATAGAATTTAAAGTAAAATAAAACTATGAAGAAATTACCTAGATGCCAATGGAAAACAACTCATCACTTGACCAGTAATGAGTTAAGTGCCCTGTGGGATGGAGAGGGCTCCAAGATCAGCCTAAGAACTGTGCTGACCTTGGATTTTCTGTAACTATACCTGGCCTCTAAAATTAACAACAGTTTACAACCCATTGCTGGAAATTATTGCTCTACAATCCTGGAAAAGTTGCTAACTTAAAGAGTTTATACTTTGATCAGCAAAATGAAAATCACTTTAAAATATTTATAGGATGGCTAGGGGAAAATGGTTAGTTAGATATCTCCAAAAATGGGTCTAAATTAATAGTGCATGAAAATGTTACCTATAGAAATAAAACATGAAATTTGCTCTGCTACCAGGACTCTGATGTGATGTCACCAATAAACCCATAGATATGTTGGACAGGATATGCCCAGCGTAGTGTTCCTGCAAGGTACATATGTACAAGTTTGTGTTTCTGTAGTTGTATATATAACTGAAATATTTACATTAAATAAAACATGCCTCAAACATGTCATAAATAGTGAATATTTTTCACTCAGAAAAAAAGGAGCAATACAGTATCTGCATACAGATATAATAAGAACAAAGATTCTGAAGTCATCTAACATATCAGAAACATATCCTGTCACAAAATGCATAATGTCATTTGGACATGAAATGGCATTGCATTGGACATGGTTCAATCTATCCTTCCTTTTACTTGCTTGCTATCCTGAAAGCATAGAAGTCAACTTAGCAATGCATAGTTCCATACTGCAGATCTGAAGCAGCTTTCTCCAGTGATCAATGGTAGGAGGAGACGTTAGTTTAACTGTTTTCCATGGTCATAAGAAATATGGGGAGGAAGAAGAGGAAGAGGTAAAAGAAAAAAAGAAGGGGAAGGAAGAGAAGAGGAAGAAGAAGAAGAAAAGAAGAAGAAGAAGGAGAAGGAGGAGGAGGAGGAGGAGGAGGAGGAGGAGGAGGAGGAGGAGGAGGACGAGGACGAGGACGAGGAGGACGAGGAGGAGGAGGAGGACGAGGAGGACGAGGACGAGGACGAGGACGAGAACGAGGACGAGGACGAGGACGAGGACGAGGAGGACAAGGAGGAGGAGAAAAAGGAGGAGGAGGAGGAGGGAGGAGGAGGAGGAAGAGGAAGAGGAAGAAGAGGAAGAAGGAAAAGAAGAGGAAGAAGAAAAAGAAGAGGAAGAAGAAAAAAAGAAAGAAGAAGAAAGAAAGAAAGAAAGAAAGAAAGAAAGAAAGAAAGAAAAGAAGAAAGAAAGAAAGAAAGGAAGGAAGGAAGGAAGGAAGAAAGAAAGAAAGAAAGAAAGAAAGAAAGAAAGAAAGAAGAAGCCTCTTCTAGTTTTAGAGTTTCTTATTCTGCCAATCTGCAGAATCTACAAAGGAATTCAGCATAATAAAATATTTCAATGTTCCTGTTTTGATATATCATTATAGAGATGCATAGCCACTTGCACTCACTCACAACACATCAAAGGTAAAAGCAGTTAATTTACTGTGACAGGCTTTGTTGAAGATTGAATAATTTAAATTTTTTAAGGTTTCTGAAATACTTAAAACTGACAAGGCTCCATAATTCTAGAAATAGAGGAATGTTTCAAATCTCCTATCTGTATGTTCCTGATAAATTCACATTCATTCTGTTAAAGAAAATTGAGACAAAAAAGTGTAGCATCCATCCCTACTGATGATGAAACATATCTAGAATCCAAAAACAATATTTTTTTCATCCAAATATGGTGCTTTATATCTATAAACATACTCCTTATGCAATGGAGGGATGGAGATCAGAAGAAGCACTAGGTCACACAATATTATTGGGACTTAGTGGCCATCAGGTAACACAAGACCTTGTCTCAAACTAGATGGTGGGTATGGTTCTAAAGGAAACAGAACTTACTGCACAATTATGATGAACTAAGTTCAAGTCCCAGGAATCACACTAATATCTGAACATGGTACACTCTGGGATGTAGAGACAGAAGAAGGCTTAGTGTTTACTGGGAAGCAGACTTCCCCCAGGTACAGTAAGGAGCTCTTTTATAACTAGAACATGTAGAACCTTCTTACTTCGACAGATACCAGTACAGAGGCATGTACTTACCTACATGTATGCATATATCACATACATACAAGACACATACACACACACAAATACTGGAAGAATGTCTAAACTAGTGGTTCTTAACTCTCCTAATGCTGCTATACTTAATACAGTGTCTCATATTGTAGTGATCATCAACCATAAAATTATTTTGTTGTTCCTTCTTAAATGTCATTTTGCTACTGTTGTGAAAATTAATGTAAATACTGTATATGCCAGATATCTGTTTTATTACATGCAAAGGGATAATGACCCACAGGTTCAGAGCAGCTGTTACAAAAAGCAGTCACTCTCATTGATGTGAGAATGTAATAAGCAGGTGAATGACTTGATACACACCTCAGAAACACAAAGACTGCTAGAACAAAGAAAAGTGTATCACTAAGTATGCACCACCCCTTGTAGCCTGACCCTTTACAGTGCTAATGATGAGAAATATAAAGAGGTTTGAAAACACCCGACTCATATACGGCCTAGACAAAAATGGAACTTAAGGATATCCTTGAATTTTGTATTTTCCTACCCTTATTAACTGAGCTTTCTCATTGGCCCACCATTTAACTATTTTTTAATGTAAGATCTTCTTTATAGTTGAATTACTGAGGATGTGGGCCTGAGTCATGATCACTGGAACCCACCAAAATGAAAGTAGGAGTCATAACCTATCATGCCAAGATCCAGGATGCAGAAACTGACAAAACTAGAGCCAGAAAGATACCTGCCTGGATTAGCCTAATCTGAAAACTCTTTAATAAATGTGAAAGTCTGCCTCATCAAGTGAAGTGCAGAGCATTTGAACAAGACCAAGTGGCATCTGGCACATGTATATACGACATGCACATCTATACCCATGTTGCTGTAGTTGATTAATCCATTCTAATCTCCCCAAAGGTAGAAGATTCAAGTTCCTCTCTACCTGCCCCAATGCTCTGAATTCCCTAATGAAGGACACACACACACACACACACACACACACACACACACAGCCTTATATTTAGTATGCATTAATCACCTCAATGCCATCCAAACTCAAAATTAAAAATAAAATAAAATAAAATAAAGCCAGACTGCTATGTGTTAGAGCACTGTACTTTATGTAAAGGCAGGGATACTATACAACTAAATTTATGTTTTCAGAGACTTTCAAAGTACTAGTAAATATTTTATGAACCATTTTATGCTTTTTAATAAATGAAGTGCATAAAACGCTAGAGAAAAAGGAAAAATGTTATTCTATATCAATTTTATAACCCATTTCACACTAGAGGTGTGAGTTTATCTGTAATGTGTAATACATACTTCAATTCTAATGGAGTTCATTATAATGTTCAGAATTCTGAAAACAGCAAATAATAAAATGCCTTCCAGTATCCCTATAATATGAAACTTCACAAAACATTAACATAATTATACACATGATGGAAATAAACTTTCAAAAATACTTCTCTTTGCTGTTTGACAAGCCAGAATACTTTTAGCTTGTCAATGGTTTGAGAATGTGTGATTAAGTTTTAAATTCAAAACAAAAACACTGTTGATATAATAGTTGAATTATAATAAATAAATAAAATTGTGGTTTAAACAATTGGCTTGACCATGAGTAGAATCACTTTGCAAAATGCAATAATTAGTGGAAGACTCATATGAGGCAGATGACCACTTTTAGAATGATTTATCATGAATACATTAGGTAAATGCCAATTGAATATGCTATCAGTAAGGTAGGTCAGAGGCAATACGATTTATGCTTATATATGGCATATTTTTCTGCACATTAATATGGTTATATTAAAAGTAACAAATAGTGACGAAAATATATGAGTAGAATATAAAAGATAAAATAATGCAGAAATAAGCTAAGAATAGAAATGTTGCCCTCTTATACTGAGGCCCACAAATCATAGGAAAGCCCCCTCTCCCACTTACTGCTGATGTGTAAGGATACAACATAGGCATGATAAACATGAATGAGAGTGAGTTTGACATTGTATTTCACCGTTAATAACTATCGGGTATGGTGGTTTCAATGAGGGATTTCTCCTATGGGATTTTATGTTTCAACCCTTGTTCCCCAGATACTAATTTGATTTTGTTTAAGACATTTGTGGGAGTTTTAAGAAGTGCTTCATTGTATGAAACAGGTAAAGGCCTTGACCTTGAGATTTTATATGCCAGCCTTATTCCTATTCACGCTCAATGCCTGCCTTCGGATTCTGTGGTGATTATTTCACCTGCTTCTGCTGCTGTGCTTTTCCTGCCAATTTTAATCCTTGGAATTGGAAACTCCAACAAACCCTTTCTCTTTTAAGGGGAATCTATGTTTTATATTCCATGTTTTATTAATTACTTGCGAATTTCAAAAATACAAACAGTGTATTTTCATCATTTTTCTACTACTATTTTCATAAAGTCCTTAAACATTTACCCTTCTTTCCTCATCTATGTCCCAATATCATGTATTCTTTGTTTCCTATTGTATATAACCTGTCAGTTAAATCTGTGCCTACCATACACTCATGTGGTTGGGACATTTACCAATATTGGTCTAGTATTGATCAGGAACTACGTAGATAAAGAATAGTGCCTTCCATAGCACAGCAACCATCTACTTGTAGTAGGTCTAAAGCTTAGAGTAGGAGCCAATATTATCCTCACACATCCATGCTAGAATATTGATTGGCTTGATCAGGTGCAGATTATACCCAGGCAACATCTGCTGTGCGTTCATAAATGAATCAGCCATAGCATATCCAGAAGATTGTTTTCTCCTGACTCTCCAAAGTCTTATATTTGCATATTTCTTTCCCCTAATCTGCAATAGTTCCTGAGACATAGGTAGAATATGATGATAAAGATATGCTATTTATTTTGTCTCTTTTATGGTATTTTCCCATGGCAATGAGGAAAGAAATTAACACAACATATTTCTACTTGCTGTTGTAATTATCTCAACCAGATCTGACTATCTGGAATTATATCTAGAAGTAGTTATGATTTCCCAAACCCATGTTGCTAAATCATGTAAATTACCTCAAGATAACTCACCATTACACCCTAATAAATACTACAGTGCAGGACATGCATGATATTTTCTGTTTGTCAAGTTCTCTGGATGATTTCCAGAGTTGCAGAAATCCCTTTGAACATGTCAGTCTTTCTTGTGTGATTTTATCCACTTTCTATCAGAATATGGATAGGGAGGTACTTCAGTTGGAAGAGTAATTGTCTGACATGTCTGAAACCTTGACTTCAGTCCCGGAAGCTACATAAACAGAGCTCGGTAACAAATAACTATAATCCCAACATGCATGAATCAGAAGAGGAGGATCAGACTTCAAGATTATCCCTAGATACCTAGAAAAAGAAGTAAAAATTAAAAGAAATGACTATCAAAGGTAAACAAAATCTTGTACATTCCTGATACTGAGTGTAATCTTAGCATTTATATTTTCCATGAACTTCACTGTAATTCTTCAAATAGGGATAAAATTATTTCCATTCTGAGAATATTTTGAGTTTTTAATAAAATGAAGTTTAAAGGATACACTATCCATTACCTTTTCCACAGAAATCTTTTAGAGCATAAAATATTGTGAGATATAAGGAGATTAAGAGACAAATTGTGGAGCAGAGCCTGAGGGAAAGACCATGCAGAGACTACCTTACCTAGTAATCCATCTCATATACAGTTACAAAAAGCCAGACACTATTATTGATTCCCACAAGTACTTACTGACTGGAGCAGAATATAGTTGTCACATGGGAGGCTCTGCTAGTGCATGAAAAGTACAGAGGGGGACACTCTCTGCCAGCCATTGAACACAGCAGAGGGCCCCCACTGGAAGAGCTAGAGAAAGGACCCAAGGAGCTGAAGGGGTTTACAGCACCATAGGAGGAACAATGATATGAGCCACCCAGTACTCCTAGAGTTTCCAGGGACAAAACCAACAACCAGATAGTACACATGGAGTTACCCATGGCTCCAGATGCATAGGCAGCAGAGGATGGTCTTGTTGGACATCAAAGGGAAGAAAGGCCCCTGTAGCAGTGTATGGGAATACCAGGACAGGGAAGTGGGAGGGGATTGATTGGGGAACCGGGAGGGGAGATGGCTTATGGGACTTTTGCGGGGAGGGGAGCAGGAAAGAGGACAACATTTGAAAAATAAATGAAGAATATATCTAATAAAAAAGAAAAATAAATAAAGATTGTGATGATTGTGTGCTAAGAGAAGAGGTAATCTTCAAAAACTGCAGTATGTATTCAAGAATACTATAGACATTTAATAGGCAATATTGAAAGGGCCAGCATCAAACATATGACCCATTTATGTATGAATACTAGCCACTAGTTTATGGTGGAAAGCTAAAGATATTTTGAATAGATATTGCAACCAGGACACAGCTGGAAAGGCACAGGCTCTGTGGGACATCCCCGCCCTCTGGTGAGCACCTAAGCTGCATTCTGCAACCAGCTCGCCGGCCCCTAGACCAGCGGTGTAGCCGGCCCCTAGACCAGCGGTGTAGCGGCGGGCCTCCATATCACAACCAGGACACAGCTGGAAAGGCACAGGCTCTGTGGGACATCCCCGCCCTCTGGTGAGCACCTAAGCTGCGTTCTGCAACCAGCTCGCCGGCCCCTAGACCAGCGGTGTAGCGGCGGGCCTCCATATTGCAACCAGGAAACAGCTGGAAAGGCCCAGGTAAACACCCCTTCCAGGGCTACACTCACAGGGGTATCTGCTAGGGTCTCGGAGCCAAGCAGGCGGAGTCCCGCCTAGGCTCTGTGGAACATCCCCGAGCCCTCTGGTGAGCACCAAGGCTGCTTCTGCAACCAGCTCGCCCACCCCTGGACCAGCGGTGTGGCGGCGGGCCTCCATATTGCAACCAGGACACAGCTGGAAAGGCACAGGCTCTGTGGGACATCCCCGCCCTATGGTGAGCACCTAAGCTGCGTTCTGCAACCAGCTCGCCGGCCCCTAGACCAGCGGTGTAGCTGGCCCCTAGACCAGCGGTGTAGAGGCGGGCCTCCATATCGCAACCAGGACACAGCTGGAAAGGCACAGGCTCTGTGGGACATCCCCGCCCTCTGGTGAGCACCTAAGCTGCATTCTGCAACCAGCTCGCCGGCCCCTAGACCAGCGGTGTAGCGGCGGGCCTCCATATTGCAACCAGGACACAGCTGGAAAGGCCCAGGTAAACACCCATTCCAGGGCTACACTCACGGGGGTATCTGCTAGGGTCTCGGAGCCAAGCAGGCGGAGTCCCGCCTAGGCTCTGTGGGACATCCCCGAGCCCTCTGGTGAGCACCAAGGCTGCTTCTGCAACCAGCTCGCCGGCCCCTGGACCAGCGGTGTAGCGGCGGGCCTCCATATTGCAACCAGGACACAGCTGGAAAGGCCCAGGTAAACACCCCTTCCAGGGCTACCCTCACGGGGGATCTGCTAGGCTCTCGGAGTTCCTTGCAACCAGGACACAGCTGGAGAAGCCCAGGTAGACAGACTCCAACAGGGGCTACAATCGCATGGGTGGCAGCCAGCTTATGATCCCTTAAAGCAGCAGTCACACATATTCACCAATAGAGAAACAACAGGTGAGCCCAGCCTCACAGGAGATTCAAACACCAGCCACTGACAACAAGGCCAACTAAAACCAGAAATAACCAGATGGCAAAAGGAAAACGAAGGAACGTTACTAACAAAAATCAAGGCAACATGACAGCATCTGAACCCAGTTCTCCAACAACAGGAATCCCTGGATACCCTAAAACACCAGAAAAACAAGACTTGGATATAAAATCACTGGTCGGGATGCTGGTAGCTAAACACATAGAAAAATCTCGTAAAGAAATAGAGGAGAAAATGGATCAAAAGTTAGAAGCCTTTACGAGGCAAATACAAAAATCACTTCAAGAAATGCAGGAGAAGATGGATCAAAGAGAAGAAGACAATAAGGAAGAAAGACAAAAGTCACTTAAAGAACTACAGAAGAACGTGGGCCAACAAGTAGAAGCTATGAAAGAGGAAGCACAAAAATCTATTAAAGAAATACATGAAAACACAATCAAGCAAGCGAAAGATCTGAGCACATCCATCCAGATACTAAAAACAGAAGTAGAAACAACTAAGAAATCACAGAGGGAGACAACATTGGAGATAGAAAACCTGGGGAAGAAATCAGGGGCCATAGACGCAAGTATCAACAATAGAATACAAGAGATAGAAGACAGAATCTCAGAAGCCGAAGATAACATAGGAACCATTGATTCAACAGTCAAAGAAAATACTAAATGCAAAAAGGTGGTAACCCAAAACATCCAGGAAATCCAAGACACTATGAGAAGACCAAACCTAAGGATTATAGGTATAGACGAGAGTGAAGATTTACAAGTTAAAGGGCCAGCTAATATCTTCTATAAAATTATGGAAGAAAACTTCCCCAACCTAAGGAGAGAGATGCCCATGAATATACAAGAAGCCTATAGAACCCCAAACAGACTGGACCAGAACAGAAATACATCCCGTCACATAATAATCAAAACTCCAAATGTAATAAACAAAGAAAGAATACTAAAGGCAGCAAGAGAAAAAGGCCAAGTAACATATGAAGGAAGACCTATCAGAATAACACCAGACTTCTCACCTGAGACCATGAAAGCTAGAAGATCCTGGGCAGATATCATGCAAACTCTAAGAGAACACAAACTTCAGCCAAAACTACTTTACCCAGCAAAACTCTCAATTGCCATTGATGGAGACATCAAGGTATTCCATGACAAAACCAAATTTGCAAGATATCTCTCCACAAATCCAGCCCTACAAAGAATAATAGGGGGAAAACACCAAGACAAGGACGGAAACTACACCCGGGAAGAAGCAAGATAGAAACCTCCTCTCATCAAACCCAAAAGAAGATAACCTCTCGAATATAAAAAATAAATAAGATAAATAAATATAATTTCAAAAATGTCTGGAGGTAATAATTACTATTCCTTAATATCTCTTAACGTCAATGGACTCAATTCCCCAATAAAAAGACATAGATTAACAGGCTGGATATGGAAACAGGACCCTACATTTTGCTGCATACAGGAAACACATCTCAGTGTTAAAGACAAACACTACCTTAGAGTAAAAGGCTGGAGGACAATTTTACAAGCAAATGGTCTCAGGAAACAAGCTGGAGTAGCCATTCTAATATCAGATAAAATTGACTTTCAACCTAAAATCATCCAAAGAGACTCAGAAGGTCACTTCTTGCTGGCCAAAGGGAAAATCCACCAGAAAGAGCTCTCAATACTGAACATCTATGCTCCAAATGCAAGGGCACACTCCTTCGTAAAAGAAACCTTACTAAAGCTTAAAGCACACATTACACCTAACACAATAATTGTGGGTGACTTCAACACCCCACTCTCCTCAATGGACCGATCAGGAAAGCAGAAACTAAACAGGGACACAGTGAAACTAATTGAAACTCTGGACCAATTGGATTTAACAGATATATATAGAACATTTCATCCTAAAGCTAAAGAATATACCTTTTTCTTAGCACCGCATGGTACCTTCTCCAAAATAGACCATATAATCGGTCACAAGACAGATGTCAACAAATACAAGAAGATCGAGCTAATCCCATGCCTCCTATCAGATCACCATGGAGTAAGAGTGGTCTTCAATAGCAACAAAAACAACAGAAAGCCCACATACACATGGAAACTGGACAATACTCTACTCAATGACACCTTGGTCAAGGAAGAAATAAAAAAAGAAATCAAAGACTTTTTAGAATTCAATGAAAATGAAGGTACAACCTACCCAAATCTATGGGACACAATGAAAGCAGTGCTAAGAGGAAAACTCATAGCTCTAAGTGCATCCAAAAAGAAACTGGAGAGAGCATACACTAGCAGATTAATGGCACACCTTAAAGCCCTGGAAGAAAAACAAGTTAATTCACCCAGGAGGAGTAGAAGACAAGAAATCATCAAACTCAGGGCTGAAATCAATCAAATAGAAACAAAGAGAACCATACAAAGAATCAACAAGACCAGGAGCTGGTTCTTTGAGAAAATCAACAAGATAGATAAACCCTTAGCCAGACTAACCAAAGGACACAGAGACAGTATACAAATTAACAAAATTAGAAATGAAAAGGGAGACATAACAACAGAAACTGAGGAAATTCAAAAGATCATCAGATCCTACTACAAAGGTCTATACTCAAAACAACTGGAAAATCTGGAGGAAATGGACGATTTCCTAGACAGATATCAAATACCAAAATTAAATCAGCATCAAGTAGACCAGCTAAATAGTCCCATAACCCCTAAAGAAATAGAAGGGGTTATAGAAAGCCTCCCAACCAAAAAAAGTACGGGACCAGATGGTTTTAGTGCAGAATTCTACCAGACCTTCAAAGAAGACTTAACACCAATACTCTCCAAACTATTCCACAAAATAGAGACAGAAGGGACACTGCCCAACTCATTCTTCGAAGCCACAATTACGCTAATACCTAAACCACAAAAAGATCCAACAAAGAAAGAGAACTTCAGGCCAATTTCTCTGATGAATATAGATGCAAAAATACTAAATAAAATTCTTGCTAACCGAATCCAAGAGCACATCAAAACGATCATCCACCATGATCAAGTAGGCTTCATCCCAGGGATGCAGGGATGGTTCAATATACGGAAATCCATCAATGTAATCCACTACATAAACAAACTGAAAGAAAAAAAACCACATGGTCATCTCATTAGATGCTGAAAAAGCATTTGACAAAATTCAGCATCCTTTCATGCTAAAAGTCTTGGAAAGAGCAGGAATTCAAGGCCCATACCTAAACATAGTAAAAGCAATCTACAGCAAACCAGTAGCCAACATCAAAATAAATGGAGAGAAACTTGAAGCATTCCCACTAAAATCAGGGACTAGACAAGGCTGCCCTCTCTCTCCATATCTTTTCAATATAGTACTTGAAGTTCTAGCAAGAGCAATTAGACAACATAAGGAAGTCAAAGGGATACAAATTGGAAAGGAAGAAGTCAAAGTATCATTATTTGCAGACGATATGATAGTTTACCTAAGCGACCCAAAAAACTCCACCAGAGAACTTCTACAGCTGATAAACAACTTCAGCAAAGTGGCAGGTTATAAAATTAACTCAAGCAAGTCAGTGGCCTTCTTGTACTCAAAGGACAAGCAGGCTGAGAAAGAAATTAGGGAAATAACACCCTTCACAATAGCCACAAACAACATAAAGTATCTTGGCGTAACTCTAACCAAACAAGCGAAAGATCTGTACAACAGGAACTTCAAGTCCCTGAAGAAAGAAATCGAAGAAGACCTCAGAAGATGGAAAAATATTTCTTGCTCCTGGATTGGCAGGATCAATATAGTAAAAATGGCCATCTTGCCAAAAGCAATATACAGATTCAATGCAATCCCCATCAAAATCCCAACTCAATTCTTCATAGATCTAGAAAGAGCAATTCTCAAATTCATCTGGAGCAACAAAAAACCCAGGATAGCTAAAACTATTCTCAACAATAAAAGGACTTCTGGGGGAATCAATATCCCTGACTTCAAGCAGTACTACAGAGCAATTGTGTTAAAAACTGCATGGTATTGGTATAGCAACAGGCAAGCAGATCAATGGAACAGGATTGAAGACCCAGAAATTAACCCACAGACTTATGGTCACTTGATCTTTGATAAAGGAGCCACAACCATCCGATGGAATAAAGATAGCCTTTTCAACAAATGGTGCTGGTTCAACTGGAGGTCAACATGCAGAAGAATGCGAATTGACCCACTCTTATCTCTTTGCTCTAAGATCAACTCCAAGTGGATCAAGGACCTCCACATAAAACCAGACACACTGAAACTATTAGAAAAGAAACTTGGGAAGACCCTGGAGGACTTGGGCACAGGGGAAAAGTTCCTGAACAGAACACCAATAGCGTACGCACTAAGATCAAGAATCGACAAATGGGACCTCGTAAAATTACAAAGTTTCTGCAAAGCAAAGGGCACTGTCCGAAGGACAAAACGGCAACCAACAAAGTGGGAAAAGATCTTTACCAACCCCACATCCGACAGAGGGCTAATATCCAATATATACAAAGAACTCAAGAAGTTAGACCGCAAAGAACCAAATAACCCTATCAAAAAATGGGGCACAGAGCTAAACAAAGAATTTTCACCAGAAGAAATTCGGATGGCCGAGAAACACCTTAAGAGATGTTCAACATCATTAGTCATCAGGGAAATGCAAATCAAAACAACCCTGAGATTCCACCTCACACCAGTCAGAATGGCTAAGATTAAAAACTCAAGAGACAACAAGTGCTGGCGAGGATGTGGAGAAAGAGGAACACTCCTCCACTGTTGGTGGGATTGCAAAATGGTAAAACCACTCTGGAAATCAGTTTGGTGGTTCCTCAGAAAATTGGGCATGTCACTTCCAGAGGACCCTGCCATACCACTCCTGGGCATATACCCAGAGGATTCCCCTACATGCAATAAAGACACATGCTCCACTATGTTTATAGCAGCCTTGTTTATAATAGCCAGAAATTGGATGGAGCCCAAATATCCCTCAAAGGAGGAATGAATACAGAAAATGTGGTATATTTATACAATGGAATACTACTCACCAATTAAAAATAATGAATTCATGCAATTTGTAGGTAAATGGTTAGACCTGGAAAATATCATCCTGAGTGAGCTAACCCAATCACAAAAGAATGCACATGAAATGCAATCACTGATAAGTGGATATTAATGAGCCCAGAAGCACTAAATACTCAAGACACAAATAGCAAGTCAAATGATTCCCAAGAAGAAGAAAGGAGAGGACCCTGGGCATGTAAAGATTGCATCCAGTTTAGTAAAGAAACCGAGGGGGGAGGGGGAATGATTGGGGAATAGTTGGGGGGGGAGAAGAACTATGGGAACTATGGTGGGTGGGAACTGGGAAAGGGGAAAGCCTTTGAAATGTAAACATAGAATATAGAAAATAAAAATAACTAAAAAAAAAGATATTTTGAATAAACAAACAGGACTAAGAAAAAACATGTGCTTTACAATAGATGTTCAAATACTCATGCAAACTCTGTCATTGAATCTGATATGCAATCCTTAACAATATCATGGAAATTTGTTTTTGTTTAATCTTTTCTTGATGACTTAGTGTAGATTCTCAAAGTGCCCCACAAGTGAATGAGAAATATACTAAAATTGACTGAAACATTTTTGAGACTGTAACTCTGTGCATCCTAAATGCTGGAAATATATTATTTATTTCATCAGCTCCCCAGTCAGGACAATTGCAGTCGACAATATTATTCTAGCAGTTGCTTAGACACAGGATAGGACCTAGATTTGTCAGCATTATGCCACTTCTTGAATTAAAAAAATATTATGTATGCTGTTTTGTCTGTTAGACAAAGTTTGTTGCTGCAGGACTATATGCCTATGGAAAATGAAGAAATACTTTGCTGGTACTCAGTCCATATATCCCAGTAAGTTTGATCCTCATTCAGAAAGATAGTCACAGATTAGTTCCTTGCTCCAAGAATCTTGTATGGGAAACTGGAATTATGCTTTTGTCATCTGTGATTAATTGTATACTATAAGAGCATAGAAGAAACAAATTCATGTATTAACCAATGTTGAAAATTATTAATGGTATCTCAGCAGTTCTGTAATTTGAAACTATTTTAAAAATCAATTTTGACTGCATTGTTAATTATACCACAGTATTTTCTTGAGATTTTTCCTTTGAAGAATTTGGTAAAAAAAAAAAAAAATAAGTTTTAAACACATAAAGGTGTTTCTTTTCTTGACACATTTCCATGAGTATTATATAATTATTTCTTATAAAAGTTTGTATATGTATATAGATAAAACTGTATCTGTATATCATGTTGCCTATAACCCCACGACACCCCTACCACTCCATCCATTCCCTCCCACAAATATTCCTTTGTTGGAGCAAACCAAAGCCATCTGTATGACAATAGATTTAGAGTTATTCTTTGGTGCCATAAGAGCTCAGAAATTATTTACAACTAAAGACACTGATCTCCCTATCCCACAATCTATCAGAGATTAATTGCAGTAGTCTGTGAAGCTGTAAACCTTTCTCCCTTTCTGGAAAGATTCCTGACAATTAAGTCTTGTGTGTACTTCCTGCACTTTCAGGTGGCTATAGACTTTATCTGTCTAAAGGATAGCATTTAATGGCAGATTAAGCATATTTTCTCTGTCACTGGTGAAAATGGTGTTTTTGTTACAGAAATAACATACACAAGACATAAAAATGCTCAATTATGAGATCAATAAACATGTCATATTGGAATCCCTTCTCCATCTCAAGGAAGAACTGAATTCACCTTCCAGGAAAACTGGTATGTTCTGTTAAATCAAGTAAATATGGACCAAGGTGGCCTCAATACCTTTTATTTCACTGCAACCTGACATAGGGGCAAAATCAAACTTAAAAGAGTATTTCTGCAAAGGATGCCTGAACACTGGCTAGCTAAGCAAGGAACTTCAATGAATTGAAGATGGGTCTTACCCCAACAGTAACATTCTATCCATCAAGTATCTTTGGAAAGTTTTTTGTTTTTAATTTTGACAACAAATGCCCAATTATGATTGTTTATTGTTTTTTTTTACCAATTTTATTGGTTATTTTGTTTATTTATATTTCAAATGTTATCACTCTTCCCTGTTTCCTCTCTAATCCCCCATCCTAACCTCTCCCCTTGCCTCCACCATGGTGCTTCCCCTCCCCCCACTCACTCCTGCCCTACTGCCCTAGCATTCCCCTATCCTGGGGCATCAAGACTTCACCGGAACAAGTGCTTCCCCTCCCTTTGATGCTTCCCCTCCCTTTGATGCTAGACAAGGACATCTTCTGCTGCATATGCAGATGGAGCCATGGGTCCCTCCATGGGTACTCTATGGTTAGTGGTTTACTCCTTGGGAGCCCCAGGGTGAGTCTCTAGTTGGTTTATTTTGTTGATCTTCCTATGGGGTTGCAAACCCTTTCTGCTCCTTTCTCTAACTTTTCCATTTGTGTCTACCTGCTCTGACTGATGGTAGTCTTTAAGCATCCCTATCTGTATAGGTAAGGCTCTGGCCAAGCCTCAGGAGTCTTCAATACCATGCTCATGACAGCGAACACTTCATTGCATTAGCAATAGTATCTGGGTTGGGTGTCTGCATATGGTGTGGATCCCAGAGTAGGACAGTCTCTGGATGGCCTTCAATCTCTGCTCCACTCTTTTCCCCAGTATTTCCTTTAGACAGGAGCAATTCTGGGTTAAAATTTTGAGAAGAGTAGGCAGCCCCAATCCTCAACAGTGGGGAGGGGCATGCCTAACCACTAGATATGGCCTGTACAGGTTCTCTCTCCCCTTTGTTGGTATGTCAGCTAATGTCATCCCAGTCGGGTGTTGGGAGCCTATTGCTTCCCTGGTGTCTGGATAAAAGTCAACCTATAGTTTGGGAAAAGATCTTTATCACCCCTACATTCAATAGAGGGCTAATATCTAAAAAATTCAAAGGCCTCAAGAAATTAGATTGTAGAGAAACAAATAAACCTATGAAAAATGGGGTACAGAGCTAAACAGAGAATTATCAACTAAGAAATATCACATGGCTGAGAAATACTTAAAGAAATGGTCAACATCCTTACTAGTAAGGGAAATGCAAATCAAAACAACCCTGAGATTCCACCTCATACCTGTCAGATTGGCTAAGATAAAAAAAATAGAAAAGAAAAAGCAAAGAAAAAACTCAGGTGACAGGTGACAGCACTTACTGGCAAGGATGTGGCGAAAGAGAAAAACTTCTCCATTTTTGGTGAAATTGCAAGCTGGTACAACCACTCTGAAACATTAATCTGGTGGTTCCTCAGAAAATTGAGCATAGTACTACCTGGGGACCCAGCTATACCACTCCTATGCATATACCCAAAAGATGCTCCAACATATAGCAAGGACACAGATTCCATTATGTTCATATTAGCTTTATTTATAATAGCCAGAAGGTTTAAACAACCAAGATTTCCCTAAACAGAGGAATGGACACAGAAATGTGGTACCTTTACACAATGGAGTACTACTCAGACATTAAAACAATGACTTCATGAAATTTTTAGGCAAATTGATGGAACTGGAAAATATCATCCTGAGTATGGTAGTCCAGTAACAAAAGAACACACATGGTATGTACTCACTGCTAAGTGGATACTAGACAAAAAGCTCAGAATACCAATGATATAACTTACAGACCATATGAAGGTAAAGAAGAAGGAAGACAAAGGTGTAGATGAGTAAGTCCTACTTAGAAAGGGGAACAAAATATACATGGGAGGTAGAGGATGGGTGCAACAACAGAGGAGAAAGAGGGAAGAAAAAAGGAGGGCCAGAATCAGGTGTGGGAGGAGACCGGGAGATGAACTGAGGGTCAGGAAATTAAACAGAGTTGTGTAGCAATGGGGCGTGTGGGAATGAAGGTAGCCAACAGAAACCGCAATAATGTTTTGACAAACAGAAGTCTATGTATGGCTTAAACTTCTTTTGCTTGAATTCTGTCTTTTGACAATACTGAAATATTTCCCTCTTATTGTCTCTTGCATGTGGTGTTCACTTTTATGCTTTTCAATTTCATTTCAGTGTCCTTTTTGTACTCTATAGTTCAAAACCAGTTGCAGAGAATGTAGTTGATGTTTGTAACAACATTCATGGCTATACATTTACTGCTCTAAGTAAAGAAAGAAAAACAGCAAATCATTTCATTTATGTTCAGAATGGCATACTCCAAACATCAAATACCTAGAATCTATCATTAGTTTCTTTAACCTTTCTTGTACAATATAAACATATTTTGCATATATAACTAGGATATCCATAAAGTGAATCTCTGACTCTCTACCCCAATACACACACACACACACACACACACACACTTTAAACCATCATTTTCTTATTTAGTGAGGTTCTGATACTGGTTATGACCAATCAGGGCTCTTTGTCACAGTCTACAAAAATAATTCCATGTCTGGAATTTTAGTGCAATTCTATTTACTTATCAATTAGTCTTTAAGGCAGACATAATTGAGATAAACTCTTATTTATTTGGTGATGAATAAGGTTGAGTTACCTTTGCACACCCATCTGGCACCTTTTATGTAAGAGAGATATCTTTTTCTGTGTTTTGTTTGTTTTTGTTTTATTGTGTTTTGTTTTTCATCTTTGTTCCTAGCTTCTCATAAGTTACGTTTTGCAAATAGTTCTACCCATTTTGAAATTTGATTTATATTGTGTTGCTTGCTTCCTTTTTTATACTGAAGTTTTCAGTTGGATGGGTTTCTATTTATTATTTTTATTTTTGTTTTGCTCTTGGTTCAGTGTCCAAATTAAAAAAACAAAAACAAACAAAAAACAAATGGAAAACAATTTTCAAAGAATTTATGATAGATTCCTAATTTTTAAAAGTTAAGGATGATACTATGATACACCTATAGTCCTTCAAACACAGAACCAGAATAATTTGACATTTTAAACTCTTTTATAAATTCTCTTTTTATAAAGCAAAGGTTACTTAATTTTCAAAGTTGTGCCGAAACATACAATATTCTACAAAATGGAATCTAAAAAAATCAAAACTTATGAGTTAGCAAATGTTATAATTGATTTAACTGACTCTAATTATTCAAATATTCTTTTTTTTCTTTTGTCAGTAAAAGTTATTAAATTTTATAATTTTAATCAATTTATTTTGACATTTTTAAGTAAATAGCTATAATAGTCTCTGAGTCCAAGTAATTCTATTGTGCCTAATATTGTGCTATTTAGTACTGGAATTTGGTTATTCAATATTTGAATGAAGGTCAAGATAAAAGGCAAATTTGTGTAGGCTGATCTTTCTACATATTAAATATCCTAACATGCTAAAAATTAAAACATAAACATTCTTGATTGTACCCAAAGCATACAAAGAAGCATTCTCAAGTTGAGAGAATGTGGAGATTTTGAACGGATGCTGAAGAGTCAGAGAGAAAAAGAAATAAGGGAATTGGATGCTGGGCCCCTGAGATATATTAAATAGTCTTAGGAGGATTCTGAACTCAGAAATAAGTATAGACCTAGATATCATGAAATAAATATAGATAGAGACCCCGGAAAGAATCTTTTATTTCTTACCATTTTACAAATAGTTAAAAAAAAATAATGAAAATGTTAATTGAGTTCTCTGTTGACACTGAATGTAACAAATTTTAGTAAATAGGGAGATAGCTTATTTGGTATTCTCTTAATCACTCAGGCATAAATACCTGAATTCATATCCAAAGCAACAAACTTAAAGCAGATATGGATTTATGTGCATGAAATCCTAGCTATAAGGAAGCATAAGGAAGTTCCCCAGAGTCACTGGACAGGTAGATTAGATGAGTTGAATGGCTCAGGCCATTGAAAATTAATGTGTCAGAGAGAAAACATGGAGAGCAATTGAGGACAATATTCTATATAAACCTCTACTGTCCACACTCACATGCACAAAAGTGCACACCAGATGTACAAAATTACACTTTTTTCTTTTATTTTCTTTTTTATCTTTTTATTTTTTATTGGATATATTCTATATTTACATTTGATTTGAAAGGATAATTCTTAGGAAATAGGCAAAAAGTAATTTGTGTTGGGAGATACATGCTGAAAAGATAGCAGATAATGGTTCTCAGACTATAATCACTAAATGCAAGAGTAAACACTTGAGCTATGGTGATAACATGGTACAACTGAAGAAAAGGCAAATGAATATCAACAGAACACAGGGCTAGTAAACCAGCACTGGTTGGGAAGGGACCCAACAAAGCCCAGTCATTTCTGTAGCAAAAAGTCTCCTATTATTCCCCAGAAAGATTTATCTTCACAACTTGGCAATAGCATGGTATATATCTAAAGACACAAACCTATCACTATCACTTCCATTTTGAGCCACTCTGAGAATTTCAGGTCTCCATTAGTGAAGTCAATAGCCCAGTAAAATAAATAGCTCCCTTTAATCTTCTATTGCACAAAGAGGTGTTTACTATTTCAGTGAAAAAACATTTTACTTTGAGTCTCAGAGTTCATGTAGACAATTGTTTCCTAGAGTGCTCCAGTTTGGTGAACTATAACTCTCAAAATGGTGACAATTTTACAAGAAAGAGGAAAGCAATTGTTTGCTAAAGAATCTTTCCTAGGGTTCTCATGATATGGAATCAATTAGAACATTATTTTTAATGTTGAAAACAGGAGATTTGTTCTCACCTTTTCAAACAATAGCCAATTTTTTTTCATTAAAAAAAAGAAAAAGAAAAAATCATTCCTATTTTTTGCTTCTCTCTCTCTTTTTTCACATTTCTTTATTTTACATCCTGATTGCTATTTCCTAAAACCTACCTCACATATTTCCTCCCTCCATACCACCTCCAGTTCTCCTCTGAGACGGTGTCCCGCCAGGTAATGCTTACTTTGTCACATCAAGTCTCTGCAGCATTGGCACATCCTTTCCCACAGAAGCCAGACATGGTAGTCCAGTTAATTAAATAGAGTCCACAGACAGGCTTTAGAGACATCCGCAGATCTAGTTATTGAAGTCCCACATGAGGAGTGGGCAGCGGATGTGCGATGTATGTTTTGGGGGCCTCAGTCTAACAGGTGTATTCTCTTTGGTCGGTCATTTTATGAGTTCCCTCAATGTCCAAGTTAGTTGAAACTGTTGTTTAACCTGTGGTGTTACTGTCCCTTTTCGGGCCCTCAAGTCTTCCTCCAACTCTTCCATACGTGTCTCTGAGCACTCTCCAGTGTTTCACTGTGAGTATCTCCATCTTTTTCACTCAGATTGTGGGTAGATGCTCTCAGAGGAGAGTTATGTTAGGTTCCTCTCTACAAGCTAAACAAAATTTTATTAATAGTATCTGGGATTGGTACTTGCCTGTGGGATGGGTCTTATGTTGGCCTAGATATTGTCAGGCCACTCATCAGTCTCCAAATATTTACCCTGTGTATCTTTTATACAGGACAAGTTTTGGGTCTACAGTTTTATGGGTAGATTTGTTTCCATATCTGTCCACTAGAGTTACTGTCTGGCAAAGGAAGATGGCTTTTTCAGTTTCCATATTCCCCCTGCTATATATCTCAGTTAAGGACACCCAGATTGACTCCTTTCAGCCTCCCACATTCCAGGTCTCTGACATGTTCTAAAGAAGCCTCCCACACCCCCAACTACAGACTTTCATTCATTCTCCTGTCCCTCTATCCCTCTCTGGTGTCTATCTTCACATCTGATCTTGACTCCCCACATTCCCCTTTGCATCTCTTCTCCCAACTAATTCCCTCTCTCCTACTGCCTCCTAAGACTATTTAATTCCTACTTCTAAGTGAGATTCAAGAATCCACTCTTGCTCCTTCCTTCTTGTTTTTCTTCAGATCTGTAGGTTGTATCATGGATACCTTGTACATTATTGCTAAATGGGTACATATCGTGTACATCCTATGGGATCTGGCTTAGCGTACTTAGGATGATATTTTCTTGTTGAAAGCATTTGCTTTCAAATCCATGATGTCTTTGTTTTAAGAGGTAAAATTTTAAATTTGATTGGGTAAATGTACTATATTTTCTGTAACCATTCTTCAGTTGTGGGTTTCTGGGTTGTTTCCAGTTTCTGAGTATTATAAATAAAGCTACAATGAACATAATAGAGCAATATCATTTAGGTATTGTGAAGCATCTTTTCAATATATGCCAGAATTGGTATAGTTGGGTCTTCATGTTGAACTATTTCTAATTTTCTGAGAAACACATATGTTGTTTTCGATGGTGTGTGTATAAGTATGCTCTCCCACCAGCAATAGAAGAGTGTTCCCATTTCTCAACATTCTGGCCAGCATGTGCTGTTATTTGAGTTTATGATCTTAGCCATTCTGATTGGTGTAGGATAGAATCTCTGGTTTGTTTTGAATTGCATTTTAATTATTATTTTTATTCTATATATTCTTTATTTACATTTCAAATGAGTTCTGCTTTCCTGTATCCTTCTCCTTGAAAGACCCAGAAGCCCTCTTTCACTCCCTGTTTCCCAATCAACCTCTTCCTGCTTCCATGTCCTGGTATACCCCTACACTGCTGCATTGAGCCTTTCCAGGACCAGGGGCCTCTCCTTCATTCTTCTTGGGCATCATTTGATATGTGAATTGTTTTTGGGTATTTTGAGCTTGTAGGCTAATATACGCGTATCAGTGAGTGCATACCATGTATGTTCTTCTGTATTTGGGTCATTTCACTCAAGATAAAATTCTCCAATTCTACCCACTTGCCTAAAAATGTCATGAATTCATTGTTTTTAATAGCTGAGTAGTATTCCATAGTGTAAATATACCATGTTTCCTGTATCCATTCCTCCATTGATGGACATCTGGGTTATTTACTGCTTCTGGCTATTATAAATAGGGATGCTATGAACATACAGGAGCATGTGTCCTTATTACATGCTGGGGAATCCTCTGGATATATGCCCAGAGTGGTATAATGGGGTCATCCAGTAGTATCATGCCCAGTTTTCTGAGGAACTGCCAGACTGATTTCCAGAGTGATCATTACAGCTTGCAGCCCCACCAACAGTGCAGATGTGTTCCTTTCTCCACATCCTCACCAGCACCTGTTTTCTCCTGAGGTTTTGATCTTAGCAATTCTGACTGGCGTGATGTGAAATCTCAGGGTTCTTTTGATTTGCATTTCCCTAGTGACTAAGGATGTTGAACATTTCTTTAGGTGCTTCTCTGCCATTCAATATTCCTTGGTAAAAATTCTTTGTTTAGCTCTGTTCCCTATTTTTTAATAGGGTTATTTGGCTCTCTGCAGTCTATCTTCTTGAGTTCATGATTATATCTTGGATATTAGCCCTGTGTTGGATGTAGGATTGGTAAAGATCTTTTACCAATTTGTTGGTTGCTATTTTATCCTTTTTAATGTGCCCTTTGCCTTATGGAAACGTAATTTTATGAGGTCCCATTTGTCAATTATTGATCCTAGAGTATAAGCTATTGGGGTTTTTTTCAGGAAAATATCCCCAGTGCCCACATATTCAAGGCTCTTCCCCATTTTCTTTTCTATTAGTTTCAGTGTGTCTGGTTTTATGTAGAGGTCCATGATCCACTTGGACTTGAGTTTAGTACAAGGAGATAATGGATCTATTTGCATTCTTCTGCATGATGACCATTTTGAATGTTTCTTTAAGTGATTCTCAGCTATTCAAAATTCTTCTCTTAAGAAGTGTCTGTTTTGCCTTGTGTCCTATTTTGAAATTGGATTATTTGCATTGTTGGTGTCTAACGTTTTAATTGCTTTTATATTTTATAAAAAAAATTATGCTTTTATATTGTGGATATAGTGTTACTGAAAATCTTTTGCCAATATAGAGCCCATTATTTTGTTTATTGATGGTGTCCCTTGTCTTACAGAAGATTTTCTGTATAATGAGGTCTAATTTTTCAATTGTTGATTTTTCAATTGTTGAGTCTGAGCCAGAGACTGTTTGTTTCTGAACAGTTGTCTGTTCAGAAAACTGTCCCCATACCAATGAGTTCAAGGTTATTTCCCACTTTGTATTCTAATAGATTTAGTGTATTCTCTATTTACTTTTCTATATTCCTTGTTTACATTCCAATGGCTTTCCCTTTTCCCAGGTCCCCACTCACCATATGTCCCATAAGTCCTCTCCCCCCATCCCCCTGCCTAATCCCCAATCACCACGCGCCCACCATTTCTCTGTTCTGGTACTCTTCTATAAAACTGGATCCAGTCTTTTCAGGACCAGGTTCCTCTCCTTCTTTCTTCTTGGGAATCTTTTGACTTGCTAATTGTGCCTTGAGTATTCAGAGTTCTGGGCTCATTAATATCCACTTATAAGTGATTGCATTTCATGTGTATTCTTTTGTGATTGGGTTAACTCACTTAGGATGATATTTTCCACCTCCAACCATTTGCCTACAAATTGCATGAATTCATTATTTTTAATTGCGGTGTAGTATTCCATTGTATAAATATACCACATTTTCTGTATCCATTCCTCCTTTGAGGGACATCTGAGCTCCTTCCAACTTCTGGCTATTATAAATAAGGCTGCTATGAACATAATGGAGTATATGTCTTTATTGTATGCAGGGGAATCTTCTGGGTATATGCACAGGAGTGGTATGGCAGGGTCTTCTGGAAGTGTCATGCCCAATTTTCTGAGGAACCACCAGACTGATTTCCAGAGCGCTTGTACCATATTTCAATCCCACCAACAGTAGAGGAGTGTTCTTCTTCCTCCACATCCCCTCCAGCACCTGTTGTCTCTTGAGGTTTTAATCTTAGCCATTCTGACTGGTGTGAGGTGGAATCTCAGGGTTGTTTTGATTTGCATTTCCCTGATGACTAATGATGTTCAATATCTCTTAAGGTGTTTTTCAGCCATCCAAATTTCTTCTGGTGAAAATTCTTTGTTTAGCTCTGTACCCCATTTTTAATAAGGTTATTTGGTTCTTTGCAGTCTAACTTCTTGAGTTCTTTGTATATATTGGATATTAGCCCTCTATCGGATGTGGGGTTGGTGAAGATCTTTTCCCAATTTGTTGGTTGCTGTTTTGTCCTTCTGTCAGTGTCCTTTGCCTTACAGAAACATTGTAATTTTATGAGGTCCCATTTGTCAATTCTCTTTTATGTTGAGGTAATTGATGCACATGGACCTTGAGATTAGAGCTGGGTGATAAATCTATATCTACTTACATTCTTCAATTTACGCACACCCAGATAGACTAGTATCATTTGCTGAAGATGATATCTCCAAGACTTTTAACATTAAGGGGTATGGATTTTGTCAAATGCATTTTCAGCATCTAATGAAATAATTGTGTGACTTTTTTCTTTCAGCTTATTTATATGATACTGTACCGTGATGAATTTTCGTATATGTTGAACCATCCCTGCATCCCTGGGATGAAAACTACTTGATCATAGAGTAAGGTGTTTTCAATGTGTTCTTGAATTTGATTTGCAAAGATTTTATTGACTATTTTTCAGTCAATGTACACAACAGGAATTTCTCTGAAATTCTTGACCTTTTATAAGTCTTTATGTGGATTGTGACCTCATAAAATTCATTGGGCAATGACCCCTCTGATTTATGGAAAAGGTTGAGTATAGTTATTAGCTTTTATTTGAAAATCTGGTAGAATTCTGCACTGAAACCTTCTAGCCCTGTGCTTATTCTTTCTTTTGTTTTCTTTTTCTGCTTGAAAGACTTTTAATAATAGTTTCCATTTCTTCAAGGGTTATAGAACTCTTTAGGTAGTTTCTTTGATCTTTATTTAATTTTGGTAGGTAGTATCTGTCTGTTTGGAAAATCATCCATTTCAGTTAGTTTTTCTAATTTTGTGGAATACAGACTTTTGAACTAAGAAGTAATATTTATTTATTTTTTTTTTAGTTTTCAGTTTCTACTGTTATGTCTCCCTTTTCATTTCTGATTTTGTCAAGTTGTATGTTACCTCTGTGCCTTTTAGTTAGTATGGCTAATGCGTTTTCTATTTTGTTCATTTTCTCTAAGAATAATCTCTTTGTTTTGTTGATTCTTTGTTACCTTCTATCTTTCTTAGTGATTGATTACAGGCCTGAGTTTGACAATTTTGCATTCCCAACTCATGTTGGAGTTTTCTTTTTATGTTCTATAGCTTTCAGGTATGCTGTTTAGTTGGTAGTATGGGATCTCTCCAATTTCAGTATGCAAACTCCTGGTGCTTTGAACTTTTCTGTTAACACTGCTTCTATTGGGTCCATGAGTTTTATATGTTTTACCATTATTTTCATTAAATTGTAGAGAGCCTTTAAATTTTACCATAATTTATTGCCTAAGTGATCATTAAGTAGAGAGATATTCAATTTTAATTAGTATGTTTGCTTTCTTTTCTTTCTGTTGTAATTGAAATCCAGCTTTAACGTGTGATGATCTGATAAGAAGCGAGGAAGTATTTCACTCTTCTTGTATCTCTTGAGACTTGCATTGTGTATGAGAATATGATCAATTTTAGTGACAGTTTTGTGAGGTGCTGTGAGGAAGATAATAGGTTAAGTATATTTGGTTCACAACATGTTTCATTATTTCTATTCTAGTTTTCATTTTGTTGAGAGTTGGTTTTGAAGTCCCACTCTATTATTATTATGTGTGGTTCAATGTGCTATTTAAATATTAGTAGTGTGAATGTCCTTGCATTTGGAGCACAGATATTCAAAATTGTGACATCAGCTTGGTAGATTTTTCGTTTTATAAGCGTGTCTTTTTCAATATCTTTACTTTATCGATCCCGTAAATTTGAGGTAGTGCATACCTTTGTGCTTGAGGTATGTTTCTTGTATGCAGCAGAATGATGGATCCTGTTAAATAATCTTCTTTGTTAGGCTATATCTTTTTATTGGCAAATTGAGTTCACTGATGCTCTAAGATATTAATGACCAATGATAGGTAGTTCCTGTTATTTTGATGTTGTTGGTGGTAGTGTGTGTGCATGTGTGTGTACATGTATGTGTGTATGTATATGTGTATGTGTGTGTGTGTATGTCTTATTTTGCCTTTTCTGTAAGACAATTAATTTCTTATTTTTTATTTCATGTTGTTACCCTCTTTTAGGTGGAGTTTTGTTTCTGTCATCCTCGGAAGGCCTGGATTGGTAGAAATATCATTTATAGTTTGTTTTGTCATAGTATATCTTGAGTCCTCCATCTCTGGTATTTGAAAACTCTCCTTTGGATAGTAGTCTGGGCTGACATTTGTGTTTTCTTAGGGTCTGAACACCATCTGTCCAGAACATTTGCATTTCACAGTCTTTTCTGAGGCATCAGGTATAGTTCTGATAGGTCTGCCTTTATATGTTCCTGGACATTTTTCCCTTGTAGCTTTTAGTATTATGTTGTTGGCTTTTGCTTTTAATGTGTTGAATATTATGTGGCAAGAGGGTCAAATCTATTTGATGCTCTGTAACCTTCTTGCATGTATATAGCAATTATTTTCTTTAGGTTAGGTAAATTTTCTTATATGATTTTGTTGAATATATTTCTGAAGAGGGAATCTTCTCCCTCTTCAATTCCTAATTTCCTATTATTCTTAGCTTTTATAATTTTATCATGTTCCCAAACTCCCAGATGTTAGTGTTGGAAACTTTTTAGGGTTGAAATATTCTTTGACAAACATATCAAGTTTTTCTACTGTATTTTCTATACCCATGATTCTCTCTCCACATGTGGGGGATTGGGTCCTTCCTGTCTCAAGTTGTAGTCCCTGGGAAGAGCAGTCCTCCAAAGAGGCAGGCAGAGCGGTGGGCTGGGGTGTTGAGTGCAGACATTTGATGGTATGTAGATGTATGGACTAGAAGCTGGGGCACAGAAGGAATGGGGCTTATCTGTGGATGGAAGGCTTTCTAGGGCCCCAGCTTCCCAGGCGTTGTGGCATGGATATCTCTTCTGGTTGACCTGTGTGGCAGCAGAACTCCCAGATGCACCCAGAGTTTTATTCTTAGGAATGGACTGAAGATAAATCATTACATTTAGAAGTGTAAACTAGAATGTGAAACACAGAATGGACAAGGAAGACATCACTGCTGCTAAGATTACTGGGTGTTGTTAGTAACAATTTCATCTATAAAATATATAATACATTGCATGTATATTATATAATATATAGCATCAGACTTTTCTCTAAATGATAATTCGTATCCCTGTGCTCAGTACATTGGTGGCTCTAGGCATTCCACATTGTATTTGTCATGCACAGGCAGAGCCTCTCAGCAGATAGCTATATCAGGCTCCTGTCAGCAAGCACTTCTTGGCATCTGTAACAGTGTCTGGCTTTGGTGTCTGTATGTGAGATGGATCTACCATGGGAGGTAGAGCAGTCTCTGGGAGAACTCTTTGTCAGCCTCTGCTACAATGTTTATCTACATATTTCCTCCCATGAGCATTTTGTTGCCCCTTGTAAAGAGGACTGAAGCAGTCAAACTTGGTCTTCCTTTTTCTTGTGTTTCTTCTTATGCTTAGTCTCTAAATTGAATCTAGGGTATTACAAGGTTATGTGCTAATATCCACATATCAGCAAGTGAATATAATATGTCTTCTTTTATGACTAGTGTACCTCACACAGAATGATTATTTTCTAGTTCCATCTATTTTCCTGTAAATTTCATGAAGTCATTGTTTTTAATAGCTGAGTAGTATTCCATTGTGTGAATGTACCACATTTTCTGCATCCATTCCTTTGTTGAATGACATCTTGGTTCTTTTTAGCTTCTGACTATTATAAATATGGTTTCTTTCAACATAGTGGAGCATGGGCCTTTATTACATGTTGGAGTATCTTCTGGGGATATGCCCAAAAGTGGTATAGCTTTGTCCTCAGGTAGTACTATGTCCAATTTTCTGAAGAAACCCAGCCTGATTTCCAATGTTATTGTACCAGCTTGCAATACCACCAAAAATAAAGGAGTGTTCCTCTTTCATCAAATCCTTGCCAGCATCTCCTGTCACTAATTATTTTATCTTAGCCATCTCAACTATTGGGAGGTAGAATCACTGTATTGTTTTGAATTGTATTTTCCTGATGACTATGGATGTTGGACATTTCTTTAGGGGCTTCTTGACCATTGTAAATTCCTCTGTTGAGAATTCTTTGTTCAACTCTGTACCCCATTTTTATATGGTTATTACTTTCTTGCTTTTTTGAGTTGTAGTTTCTCTCCTTGTTTTGGAGTTTTCCATCTTTATCTTTTATAGGGTTGTATTTTGAAAAGATATTGTGTAAATAAGGTTTGTCATAGAATCTATTGGTTTCTTCATGTATGGTAATTGAGAGTTTTGCTGGGTATAATAGCATGGACTGTCATTTGTGTTCTCTTAGGGCCTGTATGACAAATTCCCAGGATCTCCTGGCTTTTAGACTCTCTCGTGAGAAATTTGGTGTAATTCTGTTAGTCTGCTTTTACATGTTATTTGAACTTTTCCCTTTACTGTTTTTAACATTCTTTCTTTGTTTAGTGCATTTGTTTTTTTTATTATCATTATGTGATGGGAAAAAATCTTTTCTGGTCCAGTCTATTTGGAGTACTTTACGCTTCTTGTATGTTTATAGGCATCTCTTTTCTTTAGGTTAGGGAAGTTTTCTTCTATAATTTTTTTTGAAGATGCTAACAGGCATTTTTGAATATCTGCTCTTTTCTGTTGGAGACAAATGCCCAGATTAAGGGGCTGTAGTGCAACCATCTTATAGGTGGTCCTAAGTCATGTATGCAACTGACTCATCCTCACCAGATGTTCCAGGAAATAGCTAATCAATAAACTGACCTTTACCCAACTGTCCTCACCCTCGCATTCCCAGGATATTTCACCTGATTGTTTCAGATTTATCACCTTCCCCCACTCCCCCTCACTGCTTAAAACCTGCTGCCCTCATTACAATAAACAGACCTTGAAAACAATTTTACTTGGTCTTGTTCTCCTTTTCTTGCCCTTTCTTTTTCAGGCTGGAACCCCCTGTCCCCCATGGATAAATGAGTCCCGCAGGACTGGACACTTTTCTATGCATATTATCCTTACTTTTGGTCTTTTCATTGTGTCCTGAATTTCCTGAATGTTTTGAGTTAGGCGATATCTGCATCTTGCATTTTCTTTAACTGTTGTATGACTGTGTTCTATGGTATCCTCCGCACCTGAGATTCTCTCTTCTATTCCTTGTATTCTCTTAGTGATGTTCACATCTATGGATCCTGATCTCCTTCCTAAGTTTTCTATCTGCAGGTTTGTCTCCCTTTTTGATTGCTTGATTGTTTCTATTTCCATTTTTAGATCCTGGAAAGTATTGTTCAATTTGTTCACCTTTTTCTTTGGGTTTTCCTGTAATTTCTTAAGGGATTTTTGTATTTCCTCTTTAAGAGCTTCTACTTGTTTATCTGTGTTCTCCTGTATTTCTTTAAGACAAATATTTGTGTCTTACTTAAAATCCTCTATCATCCTCATGAGATGTTATGTTAAATCCAAATCTTGCTTTTCAGGCATGTTGGTTATCCAGGACTTGTAGTGGTAGAACTGGGTACTGATGACACCAAGCAGCCTTGGTTTCTATTACTTTAGTTCTTGTGCTTGCTTCTCATCATCTTGCTATCTCTGGTGTTAGGTTGTTTTGCTGTCTCTGACTGGACACTTTCCCTCATGTGAACCTGTGAGCCTGTGATCTTTAGACTGTCAAACTCCTGTGAGTTCACTTCTCTCAGGGCAGAGTTTTTGGTGTGGAGAACTGTTCCACAGGGTTAGCTCATGGAGACTTGACAAATCACACTTGGAGTTTAATAGTTTTAGCTCTGGAATGGTCATGACTCCAAGACCTTTCTAACTTTCCATTTTATTATTTTAAGATGGTTGGCATGGATAGATACTGGAAGGATCCTCTCAACTACTGTATTTCTAACATGAACCTAAAAGTTTATAAGGTCTGCTCTAGCTACGTAACAAAAGACCAATATTTGATTTTGTTATGTAATATGACTTACCTAACTGTTCTCAGTAGACAGACTCTCAGACAGACAGGTGTATACATATATACACATCCAAATGCATGTACATGCTCACAAATTTCTAGATGTTTAGAATTTCTTTACTGATTAACATTGTTGCAGTGTGACACACTTGAGATATCCGCCTCCTTCTCCTATAGGAAAATGCATCTTTGATGTGCAAAAGTTATTCAAATATCTGAAGATATTGCTAGGAAAATGAAGACTAGAAATAAGAGCATTTCCATTTACTAAGTTTCTTGTGTGACTTTATACCACTTGGACATGAAAATGATACTGGCTCATCTAAGAATGATAAAATGGAAAGTTAAAAAGGCCTTGGGTCAGGACCATTCCAGTGCTAAAACTATTCAACTCCAAGTGTGACTTGACAATTGGCCTTGCCTAGATATTATGCCTATAATACCAGACCTCCATTAATTCTGTCTGACAATCACCTCTATGTTTAGAAAGGCAGTGGAGTAAGATCATCCTGGATCCTTTCATAACTAGTTTTCATGTAGATAAAGCTTTTGTCCAGGTGTCTGTATTCTCATACAAACCTTTCCCAAATAAGCTGTTCATACAAACCCTCTCCTTTTCCTGCCTCCTCCTTACTAGACTATTTATTTGTAAGTTTTGCTGTGCTTCTGCAACTCATTATTAATGATATTTTAGCTTGTTTGTTGATCGTGTTTCTTCTCTTTTGATAGAATCAGAAACTGTATCTAATTTTTGTATAATAAAATAGTGGTGGCTCATCACAGTTGGGCCACCTTGAGCAGCTCTGCGTATTTATACCAAACTCTGCTATCTCCTTCAAAGTAAACCATATGTCAAAACCCTGAAGTTTGATTTTATTGTCCCTCTTCCCAATGAAGCCACTATGTATAAATATTTTTTATGAGCACATTGCATGTATATAAAAATAACAAAAAGTTTGGGGAATGTAACTCTGTTGTTTCAGTGTTTGTCCAACATTCACAAATCCCTTGGTTTAGTTCCCAGAACTACAGAAAAAAAAAAACATAGTACATGTAACATGTACACTACTAACATAGCTATAATTCCAATTAAGGAAGTAGAACAGGAATATTAGAAATTCAAAGTCATTGTTGTCAACATTATAATGTGAGAACAGTCTGATCCAAATGAAATCTTGTTTCAACCAATCAATCAATGAAAATGGAAAAGAAACAAAATAAGAGTATCAATAAGTGGAGCAGTGAGTAAAATCCATACAAGTCATTTCACTGGCCCCCTCATTTTATGCACATGTTATACTTCTGTTTACAACATATATTCTTAGACTTTTTAAAATATAAATGGTTTCTAATGACAAGAAATATATTGATAAGAAATTAATTGAAAATAAGATTGATAAATCTCAATTTTTCATCTCTCCTATAGCTTATTATCTTTACATGAAGCTTTTATCCATATAGAATATAATACTGATTTAGAGAAGTTTACATTTTAAAAGTTGAGTTTTCATCAAATTGGATGTTTTAACCTGTGCCATGAAAATCTATGTTCAGGTTCAATCCTTGTGCATGTGATGCCAACTGAAAGAGCCAGTTGAATAGTAAAAATAATAAAAGGTTGATTTATACATAGCAGCTTCCTTGGGAAGAGGTACAATAGATCGATCTTGAGGGTTTTGACATATGGTTTAGTTTGAAGGAGAGTGCAGAGTTTGCTTAAATAAGCAGAGCTGGTCAAGGTTGCACTATTGTGATTGGACATGACTACTTTGGTTTAGGTCTTCTAAGCAATAGACTGATACCATTGCAAATCATTTTCTTAAAGAAAAATTGTCTCTCTTTCTGGCCCGATCTTTGGCCTTTCTTTATTCCCAGAATGAGGTTCCTGGAGTTTGCTGTTTAAATAATCTGGTGACCAGAAGAGAAGATAGTATGACTTGTAAGAATATCTTCAGAGATGCTAGACTAATTAAGGGAGGAAAAATGTGTTCTAAAGATACGAAAGATGTTTAGTATACCAAACAGGTTATGGCAAATTTTATTTGAAGCTGGAAGTGAGGAGAACTCATAAATGTCTTCATTTCAGATCCAATCTTGCAGTTAAATCAGTCTCTGCTTTCATGTTTTTGAGGCCTCCAGAGAGAGAATCCTTTGCTTATTTCAAGAGGTCCTGAGCCACCTCACTCAACAGTGCATCTCTGCTCTCCTGAGCCAAGGTTCACCTGCCAGGTGTGTTCTCACCTCTAAGGACTGACATGAAAATTGTCCCTTCACTATAACTCCCTCCCCACCTTCCTTTTCAAACTGTGAAAGGCAAGGGTATTTAGACTAGAAAGTATATCAGGAAGTGTTTGGAATGAACAGTGAGGCAAATGCCTTGAATTTTAATTCTGAATACAACTTTGGGTAATTGACCTCTTTGGTAGTTTGCTTTAGTAGCATAAAAATACAACTCACCTCAAAGGAAATAAGAGATAGTTTATTCTGGGGCCAAATGTTATTGACCATGGCTTGTCAATACAACTCAAGTTACACTAAATTTCATATTTCTATGTACAAATTTTCATGGCTTTGATAAAAAGAGATCAAATTAAATCATGATTCAAATATATTGATGGAATTATAGTTATGTGGGTAACAAAACAACAAGTAAATATCTACTAAAGTTACAGATGCTTTCTGATGATGTTCATAGCCTTCTGGATTTGTGGAAGCTTAGTAGTCTGTTAAATCAATATACTTCTAAAGATTTCACCTATAAATCACAGGATGCTAGGTCAGACACAAGTGAACACAAAATGTTACTAAGGGAATTCAAGATAAATTGTAATTAGGTTCTGGAACTGAAGTATTCCAACATATCCACAGTTACATGTAGCTTTTGCTATCCCACCTTAACTCCAGAAACAGGATGAACTACCAGTCCCTACTCAGGGAACTTTGGATCTGTGGATGGCACAGTTGCTGGGCATTACTTATCTCCCAGCTGCAGATGTATGCCCTTATCAATCCTCTTAGCTCTATACCTCTATACCTGACCTCTACTTTGGTTAGTCAGTTACGTTTAGTTCCACCTCAGCATTCCCAACCACCCATCTCTATGTGTGGCTGGTACCTTCTCCACTTGAGATCTCACATGACTGCTTAGGTTTATTCTCTCCAAATCATGTTGAACTCCCCTTCTTCTCCCTCCTAAATCTGTGAGGACTGGAAGTCCTGCCTATTGCTTCTACCTAGCAGTTGGCCCATGGCTTCTTTTCTAATAGGTCAAGAACCAAATGGGGAACATACCCTTAACATCAGAACCATCCCTATGCCTCAGCTTTTTGGTCCAATCCAAAAATAAAAATAAAAAAAAAATCTTCCATCATTCCCAACTAGAAGAATTATGGTCCTATCCCTGAATTATGTTTAGACATTAGCCTGTAATGCCACCTGAAAACAATGTCTTTCATTCTGTAACCTCTCTCTCAGTGTTAAACAATTTGAGTTTGAATATGAGACTACAACTAGTCATCAATCCTGTCAAAAATCAGAGAATGACTTAAATATTACCTGGTTATGTAGGAAACACCAAACACAGCTTTTCAAACATAAACAATTGTAAAGACAACTGACTTCTTGGACAACCACATAATTTCTTATAGTGTAAGAATATTTCTCTTCAACCTTTTGGCTCAGGATCATCTGACAGACCTTTGCAAAGCAGGATTATGAAGGACAGTTTACACTTCTTTGGCTGAGCTAACACATGTGTCCTTTTCTTAGAAAGTATTTTATCTACAGAAGAATTAGGCAACAAAAGTAGGGGGAATGAAAAATTCTTGAAAGATGTGGACAGGGGTAAGAAAATTAGAAAATTGGGTAGACTTAAAGCTAGCCTTAGCATCTGTTATCCAGTCTCTATGCTTAGAAGTCTCGGGGCTTGATTAAAGTTCTGACTGGAACTATCTGAAAGGTCGAATGAGGTAAGATGAACTGAAATCCATGGCAATCCCCAAAGCTGTTTTGAGAAGCAACCAGAAACAGAGAACTAAGCAGGACCCTTGAGAATTTCTGAGGATGAATCTCACCAAAGCTATACATTCTATAAAATACGAATATAAGAACAAAAATTTTAGTACCATTAAGATATTTCTATCAATTGTGCAGGGTGCACAGATCAATTAAGAATGAAATTCTGTTTCTTGTTTGAGCAGGTGAAAGACAAGGTTCTAAGTTCATTTCATTAACACCTAATTGTAATAAGTCTTCATTCATGCCATGTGAAAGATGGCATGAGGAATCATTACCTGTCCTGCTTGATTAGCTTAAATGTTTCTAATTCTTCAGGGGGTCACCCCTTTCACATTTGAACATTCTGAAAGGTGTCCAGAGTCTGTTTTTCTTTCCTATCAAAAAAACTTCATAGATTCTTTCAAAATAAAAAGTCCTTGGTTCAAGAATTAGAAATCATTAAATGTTTAGCTTGACTTCTATCCCAGAGAAATTTTAATATAACTACCAAATTCACAGCCATACTTATTTTGATAAATAAAACAAATTAAAGCAAATAAAGTACTCTAAACAAATATTAACTGATGAGACAATACTTCTGCCATATCTTCCCTTGACCTTCATTAGATCAAGTCCTAAATTTCTTAATATATTTGTATATTTACTATATAAGCCTATTTCCAGGCTCTATTTATATAATTTTCAAAGCCTACATTTCTACTGTCTAAGATAGGCTAGGTGACCTAACCCCACCTTAGATATTATGTTTTAAGATTGAGTGCCTCAATATTTTTATTTCCCCATATCTACATACTATTATATAAGCCTGTTTCCAGGCTCTCTCTATGTCATACCAGGCAAAGAAATCCCCGAAATCCCATGAGTAGATGATGTTCCAAGATTCTGAAAAATTGTCTTGAAGGACTTAATTGTCAATCAATCAATCAAGAAACAAAAAAATCAATGGGAGAATAAGCCAAAAATTTATAATGTACCTATGCACTGAGAAGCAAACTGCTTAATAATTACATACTAAATATATAAAAGTCTTCATCTGCATAATGTTACTTACATTTATAAAACTATGTTCATATCTTAAGTTGATATTATTTATGTTTATGTAATTACAATCACACACATACACATACATATATATGTATGTATATATACATATATGTGTATGTGTACATGTGTGTGTACATACATATCATTGCATAGTTCTTGGGAATGAATATGTAGGCTCGTTATGCATCTACTCACCTTTATAGGAATAAAGTGGGTTTTTTATTAACTTGAGAATCATTTAAAGTTGATTTAAACTTCCCTTATCCAGTTATTTTTTAAGAATAACTCAATGTCCATAAATATTTGTCTTTCTGATGTTTCTAGTGTTATTGTTTTATGCTGTCCTTTAAGTATTTGATTTTCCCTGACTTTAGCTGAATGATCCTGAGGACAGCCTAACTTCTTGGGAAGGTTGGGGCTGACAATGGAGTTCAAGATATACCCCACGTGCCTCAGCCAGATCCCTCTGGCAAGGAATTGGTGGAAAAATGTTCCAAGTTAGTAGTTCTTGGAGTCTCTGCAGACCTCCACAGGAATCAGAGGGTCATGCACAACTCATCTCTACAGGCTGTCCTGTGAAGACATGATATAGAAGAGGATGGTAGAGGAGGATTCCAATCTTCTGAGTCTTACAGCCCCAAAAGATTTCCATGGTAAAGCATGATGCTCTTAATGTGCTGCAAAGGATCCGGCAGATCATAGTGTGTCTAAAGCTAGAGAATAGGGCTCAGGGACCCCATATAACTTACCTCTTCAGGCTAGGTCCCAGGGAAAATGACTAGGATGGGATTTCTTGGGCAGAGTTACAAGCTGCTAAGCCTTGGTTTCCCTGGAGCCTTCTATAGGGAAGCTGAATATTCACAGTGTCTTACAAAGCTTCTCTGGGCTCTTCCCTGGATATTAATACTGTCCAATTTGGAGAACTGTTTAAGGTTATAATCTGAATGTCAGGTTTACTGTCAAAGTCTGAAGAATGTGATCCAGGCTAGGATTTCTTACCTATCACAGTGACTTCTCTCTATATATGACCCTGATGACTGTTCATAACCTACTCCATAAGATATAAGTCTCTGGCCCCAAAATGGACTTGATATTGTTGTTGCTTAATTTTTCCACTAATAGAATCAACTGTTTGAAAGATATTATACTTATTTATCTATATCCATAGGTCTGTGTGCATGAGTGTATGCATGGGTAACTGTATATCTCCTTGTGTGTGTGTGTGTGTGTGTGTGTGTGTGCGCGCGCGCACGCGCGTGAGCACGAGCACGTGCACACATACTGAAAACAACTTATGATAGCTGTTTCTCTCCTTCCACTATATCAGTTATAGATATGAACTCAGGTCTTCAGATTCCAGATCTCCAGGCCAGTCTGATAACTTTGCAGCTGCCTTTTAATTGTGTTCACTCCACTTGCCAATACTTCATCATTTTAATTTCCTCTTAACTTAATCAATGTTATTGGAAACTGTTGTCATTGCTGTGATCAACACCTAACTCTTTCTCTCTTTCATAATATCTCAGTACTTATGTAAAGTGAAGTATAATAGACTTAGTTTTTAAACCTGGTATCCATATAGAGAAAAGACAAGTAGAAAAATGAATCTCCAGAAACTGTCTTGCCTGTGAGCCTGGCTTACATCATTACAAATCAAAGATCCTCTGTTAAAGATAGAAAGCTACAAGTGTTGGTGAGGATGTGGAGAAAGAGGAACACTCCTCCACTGTTGGTCGGATTGCAAAATGGTAAAATCGCTCTGGAAATCAGTTTGGCTGTTCCTCAGAAAATCAGGCATGTCACTTCCAGAGGACCCTGGCATACCACTCCTGGGCATATACCCAGAGGATTCCCCTGCATACAATAAAGACTCATGCTCCACTATGTTTATAGCAGCCTTGTTTATAATAGCCAGAAATTGGAAGGAGCCCAAATATCCCTCAAAGGAGGAATGGATACAGAAAATGTGGTATATTTATACAATGGAATACTACTCAGCAATTAAAAATAATGAATTCATGCAATTTGTAGCTAAATGGTTAGATCTGGAAAATATCATCCTAAGTGAGTTAACCCAATCACAAAAGAATACACATGAAATGCAATCACTGATAAGTGGATATTAATGAGCCCAGAAGCCCTAAATACTCAAGGCACAATTAGCAAGTCAAATGATTCCCAAGAAGAAGAAAGTAGAGGACCCTGGGACTTAAAAGTTTGGATCCAGTTTTGTAGACCCAGAACAGAGAAATTGTCAGGGGGGAAGATTGGGGAATAGTTGGGGAGGAGCGGAATTATGGGATATATGGTGGGGGGGGAACTGGGAAAGGGGAAAGCCTTTGGAATGTAAACATAGAATATAGAAAATAAAAATTTAAATAAAAAAAGATAGAATGCTACAAATAGCACTTGATATTGCCCTATGCCCTCTATGTTCTTAGCTTCATATAAACACACATACAAGGGTCCCATACCCTGTTCCATATTATATGGTTTTGCTTTGAATTTCCTTTGCATACAACTGACTATGATTAAGAGTTTGTCGCTGGAACACTAGCAATATGACAGAACTCTGTCGTCTCTTTGTAGCCTAAGTTGTTGAAATTCAATGAGTAAAATCTAACTATTTCTTCTTACAATTGTAAAATAGTTTAGACATAAGAGAATTAATGTAAAAATAAGTTGAGTCTCTAGGGTCAAAAGATTATCAGACCAGGTGTTATTGAAATTATCCTTTTCATAGTGTTTCTGTTGTTATTGTTGTTGTTTTGTTGTTTGTTGGTAGTGGTAGTGGTGATGGTGGTTTTTGTGCTGGTACTGGTATGTGTATATGCATTTGTATTATGTGTTTTGGTCTGAATGTGTCTGTGTGTTTCTGTATGCGGAGTTAATGTTATGGGAATAAGTAATGGTCACAAGGTTGACTGCTGGAACTTCCAAGATCTGTTTCTACGGAATTAGATCAGCAAAAACAAGTTAATAGTAATCTAAAGTGAGCCAGTTATTAGGAGACAACAAGTTTAGTTGGTCTGGGGAAGCCTGGTGAACAAGGTAAGCAACTCCATGATGATGGAGACTGCTGTACAGAGGACTGAAACGTTTATATCCCAGTAATGTGGCTGTGTTGCTCACTATTATGGGATGCACATTTTCTTGTTTATGTTCTGGTATGAGAGAGCATTTCTGCCACATGGATTTGTTTTATGCAGTGTCTCTAAATGCTTAGCTCCTAGTTTATCTCTTTGACACACTGGAAATCATATCCAGAGCTGGTCATATCCTTTCAAAATACCCTACCACTGAGCTACACCACTAGCCTTTGCTGCTTACTCATCTTTAATAAGAAGGCATGTGAACAATGATGATTTATTAGTATTTCTCAGCACATTAGTATTTCTCAACCTTACCTTTTCAGGAAGGCAAAACCACTGACGGCATGGGTAAGATGGCTGCAGTGTTTTATTGTGTGCTCCATTAGGTGCTCACAGATCCATGTTAAAGCCCATTGTAAAGTTCCAATGATCCTAGTTTGCATGTGTTTTTGTCAGCCTGAATGATTGATCTGTTGATCGTTAAATTAAATTTCTTTTCTCTGAAAAATTAAAATCATAACTGAATCTTGGTTTGTACTACTTTGTTGTTTGTTTGCTTTTCATATTTTGGGAGGGAAATTTTTAAATATATGCAATGTTCATTCATGAAACCCACCCTCATTCACTTACTCTCAATCCTTTCCCTGTCCAATCCACTATACGTTTCCTTCCAACATTTATAGGTTCTTTTTAATACCTACAGAGTCTTCTATGTACTGCCTATACATTCATTATTGATGACTACTCTAGCCTGTGCAGTCAATTTGCAACTGTGTTTTTGAAGAGAACACATATTTTCCCACCCCTAGTAGTCATCAATTTCCAACAGCACTTCAGCTAGGGGTAAATGATCTTGTGTATGCAGTCCACTGACATGTCCAAGCCACAAATACATTTAAAACTTCAGTTTTGTTACACGTCATATATACAATCTGCTGTACTTGAGTCTCACTGAAATATTTCATCTCAAAAGTAAAGTGGAAATAATGGAGAAAGATATGTAGTATCAACCTGTGTCCTTCCCCCACACAGAAGCACCTGCATGCATATGAACAAATACTTATATATACCTTATCATACAGAGAGAGTTGGGGGAGAGAGGGGATGGAGGGGGAAATAAAATACTTTATAGGCACCATAATATATAATTTTTATCTCATGTAACAATTAATATAGATTACTATGGAGGTCAAAGGTATTTCTAAAAGACTTTTTTTCTCTAATTGTTTACACGAATATCAGTAATAAAACTGCTAATTCAAGCTAGAAATATAAACTGTGGGTGAGTGACACATGCATTTGAAAGTAAAACAATGTTTATGACAAAGATTGATGTGAATCAGACACCCAGGAAGGTCTTCAAAGACTTTAGAAGAGAAAATACTGTAGTGACTAACTTATGCTAATTACTTCAAGTATTACAGCCTGAAAAATATGCATTTTATATGTCAAATAACTGACTGTTACTTTATTAAACCGAGACCTAGAGTTAAGAGACTAAGAATAACTCTTTAAGAGGGAATGTTATTGGTGTATATTATCTAAAATTTTGACATGCATAATAGCTAATATTGTAGTATGTAATCCACATCAGCTAAAAAATAATTTGCTTACACTAATTTGACCTTAATAAATTCCTCAGTATGAATTAATAACATGGCACCAACTAAAGGTATAAAATTATTTTCATTGATTATATGAGGTAACTATAAGTATTCAGTCATTCCACTATGATAATTTAAGTAACTGAATCCATCTTTGAGCTCTTAGAATAGTCACAACAACAAAAATATTCTAGTGAAAAGGGAATGGGAAAAGAAAGCTTGCAATTTGACAGTTTTAACTATTCATTTGCTTTCCTATTTAATTTAGCAATATTTACACATTTAACTCATATATAGAAGACATTCATTATCCATAAGCTAAGAACAGAAATTCTTCTACATGACAAGAAGATCAAATATGAAAATATATACTTCCTCTCTTCCTCTCTTTCCTTGTATACTGAATCTTTTTTGCTTTCTGTTTTTCCAAATACATACAGATAATGATGGCATTCTCCAAATAGTTGCTCACCTTGTGTAGGTGGGTAGTATTAGTTGGTGTTAATTATTGACCTCACATAGAGAAGGAAAAATCACCAGAATTCTAAGGATATTCTGCCTATGAGGAGACTGGTGTTTCAGCTCATCTCTTATCTATGTTGGAATCCCAAAGGATTATGTTCTAACATGAGTGAAGAAATGCCTCAACTACAGTATAGATCAAATGCCAGCAAGAGCAGTTCTTTCTGTTTTGAACTTTTTAAAATTATTTTGTCAGTGTCTGTCAGGCATAACACATGTGTATAATTCTCATATCTAAAACATGAGCTTAATAATTAGACTGAATGTCCCAAAAGTAATTGATAGAGCCTAATGATAACTACAGCAGATGATTTTATACCACTGATAAAAAAGTGTACTGTGATTTGGTATAGATGAAATGGTAGGAAACAAATTCCAGGACTATGATTGGGCACAAACATAACATGCATGAGCTATAGCATGAACTAAGTTTCCATAATTCCCTATAGAAGGATATATGCAAAACATCCAAATCCTTTTACAGGAGGATTTGTGTAGTAGCTGTGCATTAAAAGTTCAGTTGTGGTAGAAATTCTGTTGGCTGTGTAATTTTTGTGTGGTATGAGAATGCATGGTATCTATATGTGCCTTCCACAAAAATAAACATTGAGTTTGTTACTTTTTATACTCTACAAGTGCAATAAGCAGGAACCTTCCTAAACCAAAGAGATATGGGTGTTGGAGAGATTGTTTAATATCTACAGACCCTTGCTACTAAGCTTAATGACCAAAATTTGATCCCTCATGAGTGGACGAAAAGAATCAACTTTTTCAGGTTGTCCTCATGCCTCCAAACCAGTATTAATATGCTCCCCATAAGTATATAATATGAAAATAATAACAATAAAAATCCAATTCTTTATAGGTAGCTTTTTCCCCTACCACACTCTCTGAGCATGGCAATATACAGAACTTCTATGGTCTTATTTGAGCTCTCTGTTTTTTGCCTTGAAGCCATTCTGATAAGACTGATTAGAAAATAGTTTATTCACGAATTCCTATAGTAAATAACTTCCCAATGTTTGGAGTGGAGCCTCTAAGCATTAGCATTGTTAAGCAAGTATTCATATCTGCAATCCAAATGAGTATAAGTGCAAGGATGCTTTATGCATTTCTAAGACTTCTTATAAAATACCTTGATAGAAACAGTAACAATGATTTTTCCAAAGAGTTCAAAACTTGATATGCTTTTGGGAATCTCCAAGGTATGTAAACATTAAAAAATAAAGTTGTAAATATGACTTTTGGTTCATGGAATTTGGCAGCTGGAGTGGATATCTACTCTCAACAGAAATGTATATAGAAATATAAAAAGAAAATATAGCTTTAAAACTTAATGTAATGCAATGTCTCTTGTGATTACTTCAGTTTAGGTTCTCTGCTTGTTCCTTTTTCTGGTTTCATTTGTTTTATTTTGTCTTTACTTTTTAGAAGAACACAATTTATTATTGCATTTTAATATTAAAAGCACTCTGAGACAATTTTAGTTGAATATAAAAGAATCTATGCCCATAAATGTATTTTACAGTTTGTCATTTAAAATTGAATTAATGAAGGCTTTCAATAAGAGCAGAACTGATGCAATAAATGTGATTATGTTTTTTGAATAGATAGAATATTATGCATTTTGTACTAAGTATACATTGGGAAAACTTAGTAAAAGATCACTGATACAAATTATGAATTATGACTCCCACAAAATCAGGTAGATGACCATAGTACAATTAAAGTAATTGCTGCTAAACCTGTTATTTTTGAAAAAGAAAACTGAAATACAGATGGTATTCATCAAATTTAATCACTGTTGAGATAAAGCCAAAAACATTAGTGTGTATCATTAGTGTTTATGTAATGCCAACATCCCACATAGGCTGAGGTGGGATGTCAAAAAAGGAGAAAAATCTAAAAACCTTCTAGGCCTAGAATGCTCAGTAGAATGACAGAAGAGATTGTGTTAAATATGACTGAAGGAGAGAACCAGCCCTGGATTTGCCATCTCAACTTGCATGCATCAGACTAACAAATAAACATGCATACAGAGAAAGCAAGAGAGAGGGGGGAGGAGGAGGAAGGAAGGAAAGTGAGGAGATATGAGAGAGGAGGAAGGGGGTGATGAGAGGGAGGGAGGGAGGAGAGAGAGGAGAGAAAGAGAGAAACACTCTGGGGTTGGGTGAAAGAGACAGTATTCCTTATTTCTACAATTGGAGACAATAAAAGAGAGGGTCTCATTTTCTCCTTACCTTGTTCTGAATCTGCATGTTATATATCCTTGTTGCAGGTTTACTTTACGGAGAAAGAGTGCCAGAGTCAAAAAATAATTTATTGAGTAAGTTTTAAAGTCGAAACAGCAGCTAAATCACAAAAGGGGAATCTGAGAGCTGGTAATTAATCCTTTTGGCTTTGCGCCCCAATAGTAGGAATAATCCTCTCACTAGGGGGTAGGCAGGCAGGGTAGAGCAGACAATTTGTAGTTACTCAATCCACAAGGCTGGGTCTCTCTAGAGTTTGTTTGGCTTTGGAAGATAGAATGTTTTCTGTGGAGTACCTGCTCCACACCTAGAAGGAAAGCTCAGGAAAAGGCATGTCCTGCTGTCAGCAAATGAAGCAGAGTCCACAACAAAACCAGTCTACTCCATGACAGAGGGAGATGGGGAGGGTGAAGAAACAGACAATTCATCTAAAATTTTCTTTTTATCTGAATAAGATAATGCTGTCCACAATTTGGGTGTGCCTTCCTGTATAAAAATCCATCAGAACACTTTTTAAAGCAAGGCTCCTCATTCAGATGATTCTAATTTGTATTATGTTGACATTGAAACAATCTTTTTTTACAGACTTCTGAGTACTCTATATGGACAGTCCCTATGCTTTCTACTCACTGGACATTCTAAAAGGTTTTCAGCAAGATTCACATTACTTTTGCAAACATGTAAATTACCACAAATTCAAATAGAAAAAAATAAGATTTTCATGGAATTTTTAGCCTATTTGTGTGAGTAAATTTGAACTTCATTGCAAAATTATGGCAAATTGAATATTATTTGTTCTTCAAGTCCAAAATGTGTTCTCTCAAATTGGAGCAATCTCTATCCTGCAATTTAAAAGAATAGAAGAAATATTTCATGGTGACAACAAAACATTCACTGAGAATTTTGCAGGAGATTATCAAACCAATTTTATGACTGCTCAGATGTTCCACCCATTATAAATATTCTTTTTGTTTAAGAGTTTTACACAATTTTTATTTTGGCAGCTGTTTCCTTGGGTTTTTCTTCTAATCATGTCAGAGTGTGACTTAATATAATATGTTACAGTATGTGACTGGTAGTGAAATTGAAATCTGTGGCATATAGATTTGAGGTCTTGTTATCACCAGAAGCTAGATTCTTAGAACATGGTTTTTTGAAGGTTACTGCCTTAGAAACTCTCAGGGATGGGAGATGAAACCCTGGCTGAAATGCATGTTGCAAGCCTAGAGGGAAAGAATTTAGAAATGTATATATATTTGCATATCTAAATGATAATTGTACAGGTCAGCAGTTCTCAATCTTTGGGTCATGACCACGTTGGGGAGTAGGGTCACACTCAGGAGGCACAGTTAGGTTCATTTCTAGAGGACAAGAACAGGATGATACATAGAGATATCTCCAATACAGCCAAGATTACATAGAGAAATCCTATCTCGAAATAGATACATCTTCAAATAAAAACAAGGAAATTAAAACCAACTAAGGTGGATTTTGTTTGAGATAGCCAGTCTTGTTTCATGGTCTCCAAACACAACCAAACAACCATATATACTCAAACACAGAAGTTCACCCCCACACACATACACACACAAACATATAGAAACTGGAGTCAGAATGATGTGACTGCTGAAAACTAATAAAGGTATCTGTAAGGTATCAGCTCATTGTATCTCTTGTTATATAAAGGTGCCAAAAGAAATAAGGACTTGAGTATGCTACACTAGTGAGAAGTGGTATGCATATCTTTTCTGCACTCTAAAAGTGATAATGATAATTAATAATTGTCTTTGGTTATGTAACTGGGGTCAGATAAACCTTCCTGTTCTTGTTAATCTCAGAATTTGCACACATTTCTTTGATCACTACTTATCACACCAAATGACAGTGATGAAATGATATATAAATAGCAAAACTCCAGGGTGTCAAGGGTCAGAAATAATGAAAATGATAAATATATATATATAATCATCTACATCATGTATATGTTGACTGCGTGTTCAATACATAGCAGCCATGGAGAACTCAAGTTAAGAATGGTGAAAACTTGAGATAAATATTAGAGAGAGAGAAGAAAAAATTAGTTTGGATTGAAAAACTGTTCTAATTGAGGTTCATGTCAGGTATTTGAGAGGAACACATGTTTGGTCTATTGGGTATCAATCAAACTGGGAGCCACCATTCTGTTATAGAATATAATTGATTTAACACAAGTCAGTGGATTTAAGAGTCATAGTTAATATTGATCAAGTTCTATGTGATACACCCTCTTGGGGTGACTTAATTAGGCAGAGACCTTTTCTGGAATGAAATGTAAGTTTAACATATTTTATGAGAGAGCTGATTGAAAGACTGATCTTGAATTTAATGTGATTTACTAGAATGAGCGTCTGAATTCAGAGATGAAAACAAAAGAGAAGAAAATAATGTACAGAAGCCATAATTCATGGAACATATCTTGGAGATATCCTGTTCTAGTAAATTGAACTTCACTACTCATAAAGTATCAGATCAAAACAATTCATATTACTGTAATGAAACTTTTTTCAATGAAACTTTTAAATGTTTTCTAGCACAAAATAGAACTCAGTACTTCAGTCTACATACTACTACTTTTCATTATTCACATGATTCATAAAAAATAATTTCATTGACACAGTCAAGATTCTCAATTCACTATCATAATATGTAATTTCTTTACATTCTTTTAATACATGGGTAAATTCTTTACATTCAAAAATATTAGTAACATAAAAGTTAGTTGAAACTATTTTTTAACTTAATTTCTTTTTTTTTTTATACTTCATATAACCACCCACCCAGTCTACCCTCTGACTGTTCCACATGCCATACCTCATTACCCTTGTCTCCTAATGGATGATGGATGTCCCCACCACACTCCCACCTGACCTCTACACTCACTGGAGCCTCCAATCTCTTGAGGGTTAGGTGCATCTTCTCTGATGGATCCCAGACATGGCAGTCCTCTGCTGTACATACTTTGAGGACTGCATATCAACTGTTGTATGCTGCCTGTTTGGTGATCCAGTATTTGAGAGATTTAGGGGTAAAGGTTGGGATCCAGGCTAGTTGCGACTGCTGGTATTCTTATAAGATTGCCTTCTCCAAAGCTTCTTTCAGCCTTCTATAATTCAACAACAGGAGTTAGATGTTTCTGTCCATTGGTTGGGTGCAAATATCTGCATCTGACTCTTTCAGCTGCTTGATGGGTCTTCCGGAGTGCAGTCATGCTAGGTCCCTTTTTGTGAGCTCTCCATAGCCTCAGTAATAGTGTTAGGCCTTGGGACCTCTGATTGAGCTGGATCCCACTTTGAGCCTGTTGATGGACCATGTTTTCCTCAGCCTCTTCTCCTTTTCCATCTCTGCAGTTCTTAGAGACAGGAACAAATATGGGTTAGTGTTTTGACTGTGGGATGGCAGCCCCCTCCCACACTTGATGTTCTCTCTGTCTTCCTGTGATAGGTTGGCTTTATAAGTTCCCACTCCCTACTGTCCAGTATTTCATCTAAGGTCTCTCACTTTGTGTCCTTAGAGTCTCTGACCTCAAAGGTATCTGGTGCATTCTGGAAGGTCCCTCCAACTTCCACCCTACCCAAGTTACCAATTTCCATTCTTTCTGCTGGCCCTATTGGCACATATTTCCTTCACCCAATAGAAGATTAGGCTCCACTCTCCCTACCCCCTAATTCAATTACCCTCCCAGGTCACTCCCTCTCTCCCCACTTTTGATTGTTTTCTTCTTCCTCTGAAGTGGGACTGAAGCCTCCTCGCTAGGGCCCTTCAGCTTGTTGACCTTTCTGAGTTCTGTGGATTGTATCTTAGCTCTGTACTTTTTTTTGGGGGGGGAGAATATCCACTTATTAGTGAGTACATACAATGTATGTCCTTTAGGGTTTGAGTTACCTCAATCAGTATGTTATTTTCTAGTTCCATCTTTTTTCCTGCAAAACTCAGGATGTCCCTTTTCTTAATAGCTGAGTAGTATTCCATTGTGCAAACAAGCCACATTTTCTGCATACATTCTTCTGTAGTGGGACATCTGGGTTGTTTCCAGCTTCGGGCTATCACAAATAAGGCTGCTGTGAATATAGTGTAACATGTCCCCATGTAGTATGGTGGGATATCTTTTGGGTATATTCCAAAGAGTGGTATCTCTAGTCCTCAGGCAGATCTATTTCTAATTGTCTGAGGAACTTACAGATTGATATCCTGAGTGGTTGTACCAATTTACAATTTCACCAACAATGAAAAATTATTCCTTTTTCTCCACATTCTCTCCAAGCTATATTTTCACCTGAGGTTTTGATCTTACCCATTATAATTGGTGTAAGGTCTCAGGGTCAATTTGATTGGCATTTCTCTGATCACTAAATCTATTCACAACATGTTGCTGTTTTAATAGCATGCATGCAGTTTTTATCACTATTGCTCTGTGGTAAAGCTTGAGATGAGGGATGGTGACTCTACCAGCTGTTTTTGTTAAGAATCACTTTCACTATTCTGCGATTTTTGCCTTTCCAAATGCCTTTGAGATTGCTATATCCATATCTTTGAAGACTTGTGTTGGGATTTTATTGGTATTGTGTTGAATCTGTAGAATGTCTTTGGTTGGATGGCCATTTTTACTATATCAGTTTTGCCAATCCATAAGCATGGGAGATCTACTTATTTTCTTAGATCTTCTTCCAATTCTTTCTTGAGAGACTTGAAGTTATTATGATTCAGGTCTTTCATTTGTTTGGTTATAGCAACAGCAAGATATTTTATATTATTTGCATCCACTGTGAAGGGAGCTATTTCCCTTATTTCTACCTCTCCCTGTTTTTCGTTTTTGAAAAAGAAGGCTACTGATTTGAGTTAACATTATATTCAGCCACACTGCTGAACTTGCTTATCAGCTGAAGAAGTTCTCAGGTAGAATTTTTGGGATTGTTTATGTTTAGTGCCATATCATCTGAGAATAATGCCTTTATTTCTTCTTTGCTATTTTGTATCCACTTGATCTCCTTTGATTGTCTTATTGCTCTGTCTAGCACTTCAAGTACTCTATTGTATAGCTATGGAGACAGTGTGCATCCCTGTCTTGTCCCCAATTTTAGAGGGATTGCTTTTTAAGTGTGTGTCCATTTAATTTGGTATCAGCTGTTACTTTGCCATAGATTGGCCTTGAATTCCTGAACTCTCCAATACTTTTAACATGAAGGGGTGTTGTATTTTGGCAGATGCTTTTTGTGAATCTAAGGAGATGACTATGTGATTTTTTTCATTGAATATGTTTATATAGTGTATTACACTAATGGATTTTTGTATATTCAACCAAACTTGCATCACTGGGATGAAGCCTACTTGATCAAGGTAAATGAGGGTTTTGATGTATACTTGTATTCAGTTTGCAAGAATTTTATTGAATATTATTGCATCAATACTCATAAGCAAAATTGATCTGAAGTTTTCTTTTTTTGTTTGGGTCCTTGTGTGGTTTTGGTATCAGAATAATTGTGGCTACATAGAATGAATTTTGTAGTGTTCCTTCTGTTTCTATTTTATGGAAGAGTTTGAAGAATAATAGTATCAGGTCTTTGAAGATCTGGAAAAATTATGCACTAAATCTGTCTGGCCCTGGTAGTTTTTTGGTGGGGAGGTTTTTTTTTTTTAATTTTTATTGAATATATTCTTCATCTACATTTCAAATGTTATACCATTTCACGATTTCCCCTCTCCCAGAAAACCCCCAACCCATCCTCCCACCCCTGCCTCCAAGAAGACAACCCTCCACCCAACCCACTCCCACCTAACTCCCCTTGATTTCCTCATGCTTGGGTATCTATTGAGCCTTCATATAACCAAGGACCTCTCCTCCCACTGATGCCTGACAAGGCATTCCTCTGCCACACATTTGGATGACAAGTGTGCTAGCAGCCAACCATTGAACTGAGTAGATGGTTCCAATAGAGGAGTTAGAGGAAGGACTGGAGAGGCTGAAGGGGTTTATAGCTCTGTGGGAAGAAAGATGATGTCAGCCAACTGTTGGTTTTTCCACGCAGTTCCGTGACCTGCAGCCCACACGAGTCACCTGTATGCCCGCCATGCAGGCTGTGGGGCATGGTGGAGAAGCAGTGGAGATGTGGGCTGCAATGAGGGACCAGACCACACCAGACAGTTACACATGGCTTTATTTAAGATGGGGTAAAGGTGCAGTGGGGGGAGGGAAGAAGGCAGGAAAGGATGGAAAGAGAAAGAGAAGAAGAAATGCTACCCATTATATATGAGCGGTAACGTAAATTACAGGTAAAAAGGTAGGCCCATTGAATTCTGGGTATATGGCGGCCATTGCCTTGGTAACAGGCCTATGCTTGCAGTGCTAGCTGTTGCCTATATGATGTCACAGGTCTCGGAACTAACATTCCTTCATTTCTGTTATTAAAAAAGAAAAAAAAAAGAGGGAGGGGGACCCGGAGGTGAGAAGGAATGAGGGCATCTGTCTCTTCAACTGCTTCCTGCTGTCTAGGGGCATCGTCAGTTTGGGGGTGTAGCTGACTTTCACCAATGGGGTCCACAGCATCAGGTACTTTTGTGGACAGCAGCTCTTCCATGGGCAGTGGCTGGTAATTCTGTAACAGAAGCTGATTAGTAGTTTGATTGGAAATTTTTTTGCATTTGCCATTGGAGGAATGTAGAAACAAGATTAATGAGGCAGGGAGCAAACAATAGCACAAGGAAGATGACTAGAAAGGCATTACAAAAGGCAGTATCCATTTCCATATAGGATTTTCAAAAATCCCAGAACTGGAGGTCTCACAATCTCTGAAGTTCTTTATGTCTGACTGAAGCTCCTGGATTTTGTTTCTCACTATCCTGGATTGGTTGACGTAGAAACAGCATTCTTCTTGAAGGAACAAGCAAAGACCACCTTTTTCAGCTGTGAGGACATCCAAGCCCCATCGGTTCTGAAGCACCACAGCTGCCAAAGAATCAATCTTCTTTTGGGTAGTAAGCACAGTTTCTCTCCCTGGAGATCGCTTGTAAACTGGGAAATGAATGTATTGTATTGGGTCAGAGAAGTTATTATTCCTGCCACACCAGTGCCAACACCTATGGCTATTCCTGTAGTGACCAAGAGGGGCATGCTCTGAACTGCCCTCTCATGTCGAGCAGCTATCATATCTATAACTGGTATTGGCATGGGCTCATTTCCCTGAATTACTCCCAGTTCAGGGAAATGGAGTACCAATGTGCAAACTTCTGACCAGCTGGCAGGAAAGCGATGATATACCTGAGTGCCACAAATAATTGACGTGCTTTGGATAGCAGGGCATTGTGGCAGAGATGATATATCAAGGTTTATAGTTTTATTACAGTCTAGGGAGCTTAACGTTCCTACAGAACGTGTCCCAGAGGTCTTAAAACAGTTTGCCATGCCAAAGAGAGGGACAGAGGTAAGGGACAGAGCCATGGTGACATCGGAGTCAGGACAGCTGACAAAAGGTGAGGTAAGGTTATTTGGCAGTATCATTGGAGAAGCTGTAAGTGACAGTTTTGAGTCAATTCCTGGGGGTACCCATAACCAACAATCTTTAAAGCAACCAGGCCTGGTGACATTAAGGAGCTGGTATGCTGAGGTCAAGGTTTGAAGCAATAGACAAAATGAAAAGTTGGTTCCATTTATGAGGGGTGCTGTCTAAGAATCAAGGGCCTCAGTGGAGTGTTTGATTATCTCCCTTACCTTTTCAATACCTAGGGGTTGGGTGATTGAGATATACTTTCTCTGAATATGGATTTTACTTACTGGGAAACTGGGCTGATTTTTTACAATAGAGCTTACCAAAAACTCTTTTCTCCCACCTGGAATCCCATGGGTCTTGTATGTAGAAGAAAAGTGTCTTGCAATGTTGATAGAAGAAATGATTGACCCGTGATCCTAGAATATGTATCTGACAAGACCAATATGGGCAGCCGCCATATTTGTCTGGTCATCTTCTGCAATAATCTTTTGTCTGGTCAAAGAGAAAGTAAGTATAGAGATCATAATATTTAGATGGGATAACCAATATAGGAATGATCACAATTTGGATCAGTTCTTGGCATGTGGATATGGAGCAATTTCCTGACCCTATTTGGAAAGACTGTTTGTTATCTGTGGGGTTCTTGAACCTCGAATCTCCAGATATAAGGACTGCCCTGGATGGAAATGAAGAACAGCAGGGGTAGGACAAGAAACCCATGTCTAATCCAATGAGGTCGAGCTCGGATGCCGGAGTGGAGTCTCATGTTCTGGAATTGGGGGCAAGGTGGATGGTCTCAAAGTCTTCTAAGCTTAATAGAGCAGAATCCTGTTAGGGTTGACATGTATAAAGAAGAGTCATTGTTAGGTAGAGGGATGAAAGGCTTAAGGTGAGACAGGTGGACCCAATGAGAGAATTCTTCGAGTTTAGCAGCTGTGGGGGTCACAAGAATCACCTTAAAAGGTCACTGCCATTTGGGCAAGAGGGGTGACGGCCGATGATCAGAAGGGGATAAGAGAACTTGCTCTCCAATGTTGACAGGCAGTGGACAGGAGACAGTCTGTGGCCACGGTAGATGGTGGTCAGCAAAGTTCCATAGGAGGGAAGGAAGGTGGCAAAGCAATGGGGTGAGTAGGTGGTCTGGGAGGGGAGAACATTTAGATGAAAGACCAGGAATCAAAACTGGATGTCCATACATAAGTTCAAAGGGTGAGATGAGAAGAGGTTGCTCGGGGAGAGCTCATATCCTGAAAAGAGCCAGAGGTAGGAGTTTTACCCAGTCAAGGTGAAGATCCTGTGACAGCTTAGCAAGGGTGGTTTTTAAAGAGCGATTAGTTCTTTCTACCTTACCTGAGGGTTGAGGATGGTAGGGAATGTGAAAATGCCAAGGAATGTTTTCGGCCTTAGAAAGAATTTGAGAAACCTGGGAAGTAAATTCAGGGCCATTGTCTGACTGAAGGGAGACTAGAACACCAAATCAGGGGATGAACTCTTGGAGGAGGAGATCAGAGACTGTCTGAGCGTTTTTGTTACTTATGGGAAATGCTTCTATCCACCGCAAGAAGGTGTCCACCAAGACCAAGAGGTACTTGACACACTTGACAGTGGTCATATGGGTAAAGTCAAGTTGCCAGTCAGTTTCAGGAAGGGAACCTCTAGCCTGATGGGTAGGGAAAGGGGTGCTACAATATCTCTAGTTGGAATATAACATCTGACTGATTTTACAAGAGGCAGTGACATTTTAAGAAACTTAAGTCCTACTGCATGGTATTGGTACAGCAACAGACAAGTAGATAAATGGAATAGGATTGAAGACCCAGAAATGAACCCACAGACTTATGGTCACTTGATATTTGATAAAGGAGCCACAACCATCTAGTGGCAAAAAGATAGCCTTTTCAACAAATGGTGCTGGTTCAACTGGAGGTGAACATGCAGAAGAATGTGAATTGACCCACTCTTATCTCCTTGTACTAAGATCAACTCCAAGTGGATCAAGTACCTCCACATAAAGCCAGACACACTGAAACTATTAGAAAAGAAACTTGGGATGACCCTGGAGGACATGGGCACAGGGGGAAAGTTTCCTGAACAGAACACCAATAGCTTATGCTTTAAGATCAAGAATTGACAAATGGGACCTCATAAAATTACAAAGTTTCTGTAAGGCAAAGGACACTGTCAGAAGGAAAAAAACGGCAACCAACAAAGTGGGAAATGATCTTCACCAACCCCACATCTGACAGAGGGCTAATATCCAATATATATAAAGAACTCAAGAAGTTAGTCCGCAAAGAACCAAATAACCCTATCAAAAATGGGGTACAGAGCTAAACAAAGAATTCACCAGCCGAAATTCGGATGGTGGAGAAACACCTTAAGAGATGTTCAACATCATTAGTCATCAGGGAAATGCAAATCAAAACAACCCTGAGATTCCACCACACAACAGTCAGAATTGCTAAGATTAAAAACTCAAGAGACAACAAATGCTTGTGAGGATGTGGCGAAAGAGGAACACTCTTCCACTGTTGGTGGGATTGAAAAATGGTAAAACCGCTCTGGAAATCAGTTTGGTGGTTCCTCAGAAAATTGGGCATGTCACTTCCAGAGGACCCTGGCATACCACTCCTGGGCATATACCCAGAGTATTCCCCTGCATACAATAAAGACACATGCTCCACTATGTTTATAGCAGCCTTGTTTATAATAGCCAGAAATTGGAAGGAGCCCAAATATCCCTCAAAAGAGGAATGGATACCAAAATAAATGTGGTATATTTATACAATGGAGTACTACTCAGCAATTAAAAATAATGAGCTCATGCAATTTGTAGGTAAATGTTTAGATCTGGAAAATATCATCCTAAGTGAGCTAACCCAATCACAAAAGAATACACATGAAATGCAGTCACTGATAAGTGGATATTAATGAGCCCATAAGCCCTAAATACTCAAGGCACAATTAGCAAGTCAAATGACTCCCAAGAAGAAGAAAGGGGAGGACCCTGGGCCTGTCAAGATTGGATCCAGTTTTGTATACCCAGAACAGAGAAATCGTGTGTGTGGGGGGGACGATGGGGGAATAGTTGAGGGGGAGAGGAATTATGGGACATATAGTCGGGGGGGACTGGGAAATGGGAAAGCCTTTGGAATGTAAACATAGAATATAGAAAATAAAAATTAAATTAAAAAAAAAGAAACTAAAGTCCTCAGGAGTAGGCTGTAAGTGGGTCTTAACAAAAGAAGATAATGCTTGGCTTTTAGGATGAAAGAGTTGGTAAAGATAGGATAGAGTTTGGCTAGTGTCAGGGGGTGAAGGGAAAGATGTGGGTAGTAATGTAAGGATGTCCCAGGGAAGGTAAGGTGAGTTTAGCCCCCCAAGGTCTGCAGCTCTAGCTGCCTCCTCTGCTCGGTTGTTTCCCTTGGAGACAATATAGTCATCCGTTTGGTGGGATCTGCAATGGACAATCCCAATAGCTGTGGGGAGATGGGAGGCCTTTAGCATGGCTAAAATGTGGCTGGCATTAGTTATTGATCCTCCTGTTGTGGTAAGTAACCTGTGCTCTTTCCAAATAGCAGCGTGGGACAGGAGGATATGAAAAGCATATTTAGAATCTGTATAGACATTGAGAGATTGTCCCTGTGCCAGTTGAAAGGCACGAGTGAGAGCTATTAGCTCAGCCTGCTGATTAGTGGTGTGTACAGGGAGGGCTTGTGCCTCTACCACCTGGGTATCTGACACTATAGCATAGCCAGCTTTTCTAGTCCCTTCATATAGAAAGGAGTTTCCATCTGTGTACAAGGTATAAATGGCTTGAGCTAATGTGCCCTCCTGTATGTGTGAAGGATAAGGTAATAGTTGCTCTAAAGTCTCAGTGCAGGAATGAGAAAGGGAGTGATTAGTCTTAGGTCCGGGAAGAAGATTAGAAATATTGAGAGGAGAACATGACTGGAAGCTGAGCATGGAATCCTCTATTAATGCTACCTGAAAAGAAAGGACCCTGGAGTGAGGTAGAGTCTGCAAGCCTTTATAAGTTAGGAGTTGTGAAATGTTCTGAGAAGAGAGCACAGTTATGGGAGACCCCAAGATTAGTTTCTTTGACTCTCGAATAAGGAGTTCAGTAGCTGCTAAGGTACGAATACAAGGTGCCCATCCTTGGATGGTTAAATCCAGTCTTTTGGATAAATATGCTACAGGTGCAAAAGAAGGTCCTAGCTGGTCACCTAAGACTCCGAGGGCAAATACCTCCTTTTATGTTACATAGAAGGAGAAAGGACCAGTCAGGTCAGGGAGGTGTAAGGCTGGGGCCTTAAGGAGAGCCTGTTGGAGTCTCTGAAAGGGCTTGGTAACAGGTTTGAGAAGAGGTTCATGGGTGGGGCCTAATGCTGTCTCATATAAGGGCTGAGAAAGGAGGGAAAAGGAAGGAACCCAGGAACGGAAAAAGCTAGCCATTCCTAGGAATGATAAAATCTCTTCCTTTGTAGAAGGAGCAGTTAAAGACTGAATCATATTCTTTCTATCTAAGGTAATAGCCTTGTGGGTTGGGGTAATTGTTAATCCAAAATAGGTAACCTGAGGAGTAGACAGTTGGACTTTAGAAGGTGAGACCCTGTAACTACAACTGAAAAGAAAATTTAGAAGAGCAGAGGTGTCTGCTTGGCTAATCTCTAGAGATGGGCTACAGACTAGGACGTCATCTCCATAAGGAATTTTAGATTCAGGGAGAGATAAAGAAAGTAAGTCAGAAGCCAGAGCCTGGCCAAATAGGTGTGGGCTGTCTCCAAATCCCTGAGGCAGAACAGTCCAGGTAATATGGGTAGAAAAGTGGGTATCAGGATCTGTCCAGGTAAAAGCAAATATGTTTTGTGACTGAGTGTCGAGAGGGATAGAGAAAAATGCATCCTTTAGATCTAGGACTGAGAAATGTGAAGTTCCTGAGGGGATAGTAGAAAGAAGTGTGTAAGGTTTAGCTACGACAGGATGGAGGGGAACCACTGCAGCATTAATGCACCTGAGATCTTGAACCAGGCAATAGGTACCATTAGGTTTTTTGACTGCTAGTATAGGGGTGTTGAAAGGAGAAGAAATGGGGCAAAGGAGTTTTTTCCTTAAGAGGTCCAAAATGATAGGCTTAAGTCCCCTGAGGCTTTGGAGAGAGAGAGGGTGTTGAGCTTGGGTGATGTACCTGGTAGTGTCCAGTAATTGGATGACAACAGGAGAATGATGTCTAGCGACAGAGGGATTCTGGACGTCCCAAACTCTGGGGTCCACCTGAGAAGCTGGTAGAGGAAATAACATGTGTGTTAGTGTTAGTTGGTTGACTGGCTAGAAGGAGAAGTAGGGGAACTGCTGGTGAGTTTGGGTTCAGGCAAGTGGGGGGGGGAACAAAGGATATTGAAGCTCCCAACTTATCTAAAAGGTCCCTACCTAAAAAGGGAAAGGGGGAAGTTGGCACTACCAAAAAGGAATGGGTGAAGGGTATGTTTCGAAAAGTGCAGCTAAGTGGTGGGGTCTGATGAGGAAGGTAAGGCTGTCCTACTATCCCGACAATGGGAAGACACAAGGGTTAGGTGGGTCACCAAAACTCCATCAGGATTGAATATGTGGACATAGTGTCCAAGAGGAAGGAGATGGGCCACCCACATACCACTATAGTTACCCGGGGCTCCCTGCTGGTGATGGGTGTTGTCATGTCAAGAGCGCTCCGGCCCCTTCAGTCATCCATAGCCAAACCTAGGAGGTCTTTTGGAAGGGTATCTGGGCTTGATGGCCCTCTGTTCAGTGAGACCTGAGGGCAATCGATTGCCCAGTGTCCCTCACAATGACACTTAGGACATGGTCCTCTTGGCTTGTGGGGATTGGGGCAATCCCTCGCCAAGTGACCTTTTTGACCACATCTATAGCATGGAGCTGGCCGCCGTACTTTAGCCTTAGAAGGCCAGGAGTCTGGGGTGGTAGCTGGAGCTGGTCCAATAGCCTTTGCCAGCATGTGGTACTTTTGTTTTCAGGCTTTCTCATCTCTCCCATAGTACACCTTGAAGGTCAGCAGCACTAAGACTTCTGCCTGTGGAGTTAGGAGCCTCCTCTCCAAGCGCTTAAGTTTAGTTTTTATGTCGGGGTAGCTCTGGGAAAAGAAACACGTCATTAAAAGTTGCTTACCTTCTGGATTCTCTGGATCTAGATTAGTGTACTGTAATAAAGCCTTTGTAAGACGTTCTAAAAACTCAGATGGATTTTCCTGTTTGTCCTGGACAACCTCTTGGAGTTTTTCAAAATTTACTGGCTTTAAGGCTGCCTTTCTGAGACCAGATATAAGGCATATAATAAATCTGTCTCTTGCTAAAATACCACCTGTGGAATTGTAATTCCATTGAAGATCCTGCCTCAGATCTAATTAGATATGTTCTGTCTGTTTGGTGAATTTGGTCTGCATGCACTCTTGCCTCTTCCAAGGCTCGTCTGCGTTCATCAGGAAGGAAATTGTTAGTAAGAATCATAGGAACATCATGGAGATTCAAGCTGTAAAATTGAGTGATGTACTGAAACTCTTTAATAAAGTTAGAGGAATTAGAAGTATGGAACCCAGTCTGCTTTCTATTTGAGAAAGTTCACTCAATGAGAAAGGAACATACACTCTAACCAGACCATTAACTCCAGCCACTTTCCTCAGAGGAAGGACTGGTGCTGGGTCAGGTGTCCTCGGAGGAGAAGGAGAACTTGGGGGTTTGGCTGTAGCCTTAGAACGTGTAATAGGAGGGGTAAAGGTTGGTGCCAGTTCAGAGTGTTTGAAATGACCTGTAGCTGGCAGAGAGGGAGAGGAAGAGTCTGGGGAGGTTGGATTAGTAGACTCCTGGACCTGTTGAGAGAGAGAGAGAGAGACTGAAGCTGCAGTTTTGGGTCTTGCAGGCCCAGTAGGCCTGCGGCTGATGAGGGGTGGCTTGTCAGCTGGATCGAATGTAGCGTCATCTAGTGGAAGGTGGGTTGGTTTCATGGCTAAAAGAAGTTGGGATTGGAAACAGGCAGAGCAGAGAGAGGGTTTAGAGCAGAAATAGATGAAAGCCTGGACATAGAGAACCTCATCCCATTTACCAGATTGCTGGCAGTATGTATTAAGATCCCTTAAAACGATCGAGTCTAGGGTGCCATTAAGTGGCCATTTGGAGTTATTGTCTAGCTTATATTGAATGCAAACCTTATTACAGAGCTTTATTAGCTTTGATCACCTCAAATTGGAGGATAGTTTTAGAGACTTGAGATTCTCCAGGATGCATCCCAGTGGGGTGCCTGGAGGTACAGTTGAAGACAGTTTACTGCCCATTGGGTGGGTAAGGAAGTTACTAAATATTATCCCAGCGTCCTGGAAAAATATATTAGAAACACTGTCCAGCTAGGCTAGAAGTCCAGGCCGTCCCGAGGACCTCTAGGAGCTTAGGTGTTCCTGGAACGCAGGGGGAAGTGCCCAGCCTGGGCCAGGGCTTCTTTGGCAGCTGTGAAAGCTAAGAGGGATTTTGGACACTTCCCAGTGGAGGTAATACCCAAAGGGTTAACCGTCCTATCACGAATGTTAGCTAGAAACCAGTCGTGTGAGCTGGGCCTAAGGAGCAAATCTTAGCTTGAAATAAGCTGGCCAGTTCTTATTTTCGGCTAAGATTTCCTCTAGCTAACTGATGTACCTTACCAATATGCCATGTCTGTTTGTAAGAATGTGCAATCTGATAGCTGGGAACTTGGAACTGTTTGGTCGGTTCGCCCGGAGACAACTCCATGTGGTGAGCTGTGGTGTGCAGCGCACGTAATGGAAGTCCGTGGGTCTCAGGCTGCAGCAGTCTGCCTGGTGGTGGTGATGGCAGCAGTGGTGGTGGGTGTGGTGGCTGTGGCTAAAGTGAAGGCATGGGGAGGCTGAGCAGGTGTCTTCTCCTGGTGTCTCTACTGTCTGTAGCGGCTGTATGCAGAGTCTCCTGGGTCAGCTTGCCAAAATGTTGGTTTTTCCACGCAGTTCTGTGACCTGCAGCCCACACGAGTCACCTGTATGCCCTCCACGTGGGCCACGGGGCATGGTGGAGAAGCGGCGGAGATGTGGGCCGCAATGAGGGACCAGACCACACTAGACAGTTCCACGCGGCTTTATTTTAGATGGGTAAAGGTGCAGTGAGTGGGAAGAAGGCAGGAAAGGAAGGAAAGAGAAAGAGAGGAAGAAACACTACCCATTATATATGAGTGGTAATGTAAATTACAGGTAAAAAGGTAGTCCCATTGAATTCTGGGTATATGGCCGCTGTTGCCTTGGTAACAGGCCTATGCTTGCAGTACTAGCTGTTGCCAATATGATGTCACAGATCTCGGAACTAACACTAACCAGACACCCCAGGGCTCCCAGGGACTAAGCCATCAACTAAGTGATTGTGAGTTTTTTAGTGACTTCTATTTCCTTATGCAGTATTGGCCTGTTTAGTTTACCTGCTCTTGATTTAACTTTGGTATGTGGATTCTATCTAGAAAACTATCCATTTCATCTGGACTTTCCAGTTTTGTTGAGTACAGGATCTGATGTTTTTTTTTTGTTTGTTTGTTTTTTGTTTTTTTTTTAATTAACTCTTTTCACTGTTATATCTCTTTTTTTCATTTCTGATATCATTAATATGGATGCTGCCTCTGGACTGTTTAGGCAGTTTGGCTAGGGTTTCACCTATCTTGTTGATTCCCTCAAAGAACCAGCTTTTGGTTTCATTGATTCTTTGTATTGTTCTCTTTGTTTCTATTTGGTTGATTTCAGCCCTGAGTTTGACTATTTCCTTACTTTTACTCCTCTTGAGTGAGTTTGCTTCTATTTGTTCTAGAGTTCTGCTGTGCTGTTAAATTGCTAGTGTAAGATCTCTCCAGTTTCTTTGCTAGGACACTTAGTGCTATAAAAATTCCTTTTAGCACTCTGTTCATTCTGTCCCTTAAGTTTGGGTATGGTGTATCAACATTTTCATTAAATTCCAGGAAGTCTTTAATTTCTTTATTTCTTCCCTGACCAATTTATTATTTAGAAGGGTCTTTTTTCTTTCCACAAGTATGTTGGCTTTCTGTTGTTTTTGCTGTTTTTTAAGACCAAACTTAGGCCAGGGTTATCTGATAAGATGCATAGGGTTATTTCAATCTCCTTCTATTAGTTGAGGCCTGTTTTCTGATCAGTTATATAGTCAGTTTTAGAGAAGGTATCATGAGATGGTGAGAAGAAGGTATATTCTTTTGTTTCAGGGTAAAATGTTCTATAGATATATGTTACATCTATTTGTGCAAAACCTCTATTATTTTCACTGTGTCTTTGTTTACTTTCTGTTTCAATGGCTTGTCCATTGGTGAGAGTGGTTGTTGAAGTCTCCCACTATCATGTGGGGTTCAATGTATGTTTTGAGCTTTAGTAGTTTCTTTTATGAATATGAGTGCCCTTCATTTGAAGCATACAAGTTCAGAATTTCTCTTGGTGGGTTTTTCCTTTGATGAATGTGAAGTACCCTTCCTCATCATGCTTGATCAATTATATATATATATATATATATATATATATATATATATATATAAACTCCAAGTTGTTTCCTGGACCATTTCCTTGGAAGATCATTTTTTCATTTTACTCTGTGATAGTGACTTTCTTTGTTACTGAGATGTATTTGTTTTATGCAGTGAAATTCTGGATCTTGTTTGCATATCCACTCTTTTAGCTTATATCTTTTTATAGGTGAGTTAAGTCCATTAATACTGAGAGATATTAAACAAAGATGACTGTGGGCCTATGAAATACTTGTTTTGTACATGCCTTTATGTGCTTGTGGTTCCTTTAGGCTTTATTATTAGATGCTTAATATCTTGTTTTTTCTCCTTGTGTTGGAGTTGTCCTCCTCAGTTCCTCCATAGCACTGGGTCCGTAGATACTGTTTAAATTGGGTTTTGTCCTGGAATATTTGGTTTCTCTGTCTATGTTTATTGAGAATAACAATAATTATTAATTATTAATTAATTAATTAATAATTTCAATAAATTGAAATATTTTGTTTTCTCCATCTATAATTATTGTTTTCCTGAGTATTGTAGCCTGGGGTGGCATTTGTGCTCTCTTAGCGTCTGGATGACCAGGTCCTACCAGGCTCTTCTGGCTTTCATAGTCTCTGTGGAGAAGTCTGGTGTAATTTTGATAGGTTTCCCTTTCTATGCCACTTGACATTTTCCCCTTGAAGCTTTTAATATTCTTTCTTTGTTCTGTACATTTGGTGTTTTGATTATTATGTAACAAGTGGCTTTTCTTTTCTCATCCCATTTACTTGGTGTTCTATGAGATTCTTGTACCTTTATGGTCATCTGTTTCTTTAGGTTAGGGAAAGTTTTGTTCTATGATTTTGTTTAAGACATTTTCAGATCCTTTGACCTGGGAGTCTTTGTTCTCCTCATTTCTGATTATTCTTAAATTTGGTCTTTTCATTGTGTCCCAAATATTCTGGATGCTTTGGGTTAGGGGATTTTTACATTTTGAATTTTCTTTGACAGTTTTATCAATCTCTTCTATTATATCTTTACACCTATGGTTCTCTCTTCTATCTCCTGTATTTAGTTGGTGATACTTATATCTATAATTCCTGACTTCTTTTCTATGTTTTCCATTTCCAGGTTTGCCACCATTTGTTTTTTATTTTTGTTTCTACTTCCACTTTTAGGTCTTGGACTGCTTTATTCAATACTTATTGTATTTTCCTGTATTTCTTTGAGGGATTTGTTTCCGTTTTAAAGGTTTCTACCTATTTACCTGTGTATTCTTATATTTCTTTCAGCAAGTTATCTATAACTTCCTTAAAAGACTCTATTATTATCATGAGAAAGAATTTTCTGTCAGCTTTTTGATTTTTCAGGTGTAATGGTATATTCAGGGCTTGCTGTGGTGGGAGAACTGGGTTCTGATGTTGCAAACATATATTCACCACTGTTACTTAAGATCTTATGCTTGGTTCTCACCATCTGATTATCCCTGGTGCTTGCTGGTCTGGGTGACTCTGTCTAGAGTCTGCCTCTTTTTCATTGGGTTTCTTCAGGTATTCTGCTAGGCCTGTGGCCCTGGCTGTAGCAGATCATCTTTGGGGTCTTCCAACTGCAGGCTTTTCAGAGGGGCAGAGAAGCTGATGATCTGTTGCCCTGGCTGCAGTAAATCTCCTAGAAAGCCTTCAGACTATTGGTTCTTAAGAAGAGCAGTCAAGCTATTGTCTTTTGTGAAGATGTTCTCCAGATAGGCCTATGGACTGTGGTTTCCAGTTCCCCACATACAGGTGAACTCCCAGAAGGCTTTTGTATGTCAGCTCGGTTTCCCTGCATGCTGCAAAGCACCTTAGAAGTCTTCAGACTGAGATGTTTATTGTCCAGTTGCCCTGTGTAGAAAGAAGATCTTGGGATGCCTTTAAGCTGTGGTGTCTTCAAGGGAGCAGTCAAGCTGCTGTTTTGTTGCTCAGTTTCTCTGTGTGCCACAGATCACCTGGGGTGGCTCAGGCTGTGGTGTCAGTTTCCCAACTGCCCTGAGGGCAGCAGATCTTGGATGGCTCAAGATATAGTGTTTTCAGGGTAGCAGACTGGCTAGTATTCTGCCCTAGCAGAAAGGACTAGTCAGAAGGGGAGTGGTACTTGGTGTATGGGGGTCCTGAGGAGTGATGAGTCAAAAATACACTGGACACTCAGAGGGAGCTGTGGGACTTTCAGGACATTATTACCAACTTCTTTAAGTGCAGCAGATATTCTGGAATGGTTCAGGATATGGCTTCTTCCAGGAAGCATACTAGCAAGCAGTCTGCCCCAACAAAAAGGACCAGACGGGGGGGGGTGGGGGGGTGAGGGGTGAGGGGTGAAGGGATTATTTCTATAATAAAATAAAATGTTTTTTAGTTGAAGAGAACTTTGAAAAACATAATGTAAGCTCTGAACTCACACAACATCTCTGTTAATTGTCAACTGCAGTATGCTAAGACACCTTTGGGAAGGATTACAAGACTATCAAAGAAATTAGGAATCTGAAGGAGGACTATATAGTAGAGGACCTATTATAATGTTAAGGCATAGGTGAAATTGTAAGGTCTAGGTAATAGTTACCTGACTAACCACACACTATAAGGAAACTTTCTCATATATTTATGTTCGTACTAGGAAACTATCTAACATCAAGATGGGTTATATATTCTGTTGTGTTCTGTGTCTTTTGAAACCAGTCATGATAAGAGTAGGTAGAAATGTTTTGTATGGTTATTCACAATAAGTATGGCCCTGAGCAAAACACCTAGTATTAATTCCTGTGCTTATGAATAATATTTATTTTATTTCCCTTTCTAAGCTGCTCCTCAGATGGACACAACATATAAGAGATACATGTACTGGTAAAACAAAAACAAAAACAAAAGCAAAAACAAGAAACAACAACAACAACAAAAAAAACCCAAAAAATAACAACAAAAAACAATGTGTTCTGAGGGGCACCTTGTCTTGAAATAAAAAAAAAAAAAAATTTAAAGTATCAGCTATTCATCACAAAGGAAGAATTTAAAATATAGTTAATGATTATAAATTTGGATAGTTTCACAGACCTCTGTAAAAATTGTTTGCAGTTTATCTCTGTAATATACTGTTGTACATGTTAAATTTTACTTTAAGGTTTGTCTTTTTTTTTTCAGATTCACCCAACACCTTTAAGTGTCCAGATAATATTTTTCCTTAGAATTTACTATGCGATGAATTTAATATTTACATTATGCTTAGTACTCAGTGAATCGTTGTACAGACTTAAAAAATATCATTATTTTCCTTTAGGTCTACAAATCTGACTTCACAAAAATTGCATGAGTATAATGAAAACTTTCTTAATCAGCACTGAACATATATGTGGAAATACTGAAGGTTATTAATATTGGAAGAACTGTCCTTTCTGCTCTGCTCTATCTGTAAACTCAGCAGTTGTCCAAGACATTAGATGATAGCACAACTGGCAAATTGGTGGTGACTCAGTTCTGGATGGTGTAGGGTATCTCTCATATTTGCTTTCCAAAATAATAAATATTATTTTCAAGTGTGCATGTGTATTTAAGTATGCACACACATGACTACATATGTATGTGTGCATGATGTATACATGGAAATATTGTGGAACACTCCGAAGCTGGACTGAGCATGCTCACATGTTTAGGTAGGCTGCATGGCCAGGAAGTTCCTGGGATCCTCTTGTCTCAACCCCAGAGCTAGAAATACAGGTACATGTGGCCATTATCAGGTTTTTCATTGATTTTGAAGCTTTAAACTTGGTCCTTATGTTTGTGGAACAAATTCCTTTATCCAGTGAGCCATTTCTTCAGCCCCACATTTTTGTTTTTGACATAATTATAAATATATCAATATAATATAGTTAATACATTATAGTAACCTGTCATACATGAAAAATAAAAGATGATACATGTAACAATATAAGGAACTATTTGTAATATGGCATCCATTTTCAGTAATGATTTAGTAAAGTTTAAGTTCTCCAGACCTCTCTGAAAACTGTCTTAGCATCAAGAGACATGTGTGCGGCTAACTGATCTCTTGGTTGGCAAGTTAATAAATGAATTAGATAAGCCACATACTGCTGGACAAGTTAGAACATGAAAGCAGGATAAGTGTCCAACAAAGACATATCCCTTTAAAAAAAAAGTCCTTTTCTTAAATCCTGACTGGCAAAGTAACTTTGCACAGAAGTTTGTGCATTTGGGGCTTATACAACCTGTAAAATCTTAACTTGGTGGCATGGTTCAGTTCCCAAATTTACACCATTGCCCTGGTTGACACATCCTGAAGATATATTCACTAAACTATCTCTGCCTGAGATCAATGTTCCTGTGACTTTTGAGGCAATACCTGAATCCCAATAGTAGATAATTTCATAGAGTCTGTTTTCACCTAGCATTCTTGATTTGAAAAATAAAAATTAAATTTCAAAAAAATAACAAGGTAATATTATACATTTACTTTTTATTTTATACTTATTTTAATTTTAAAATTACAAATTTTATTTTAAAATTAGAATGCCTTTGAATGAAACTTTCATTGTACACATCTCATATAATTAAAGAAGCTACCTACTATGTTATCTGTACAAACTTTGAAAATAAAACCACAACTAATTTTAAGGTGAAGGCTATGATGGGACTTGCAAATATTGATACTTCTATTTTAGTGTAATTGTATAACCTTAGTATGTCCATAAGGTTTGGTGAATAGTCCAGCTCCTGTTGATTGGAAAAATAACAGAAGAATGTGATTATTTAAGAATCATGCTGCCAGGTTATATACATTTAGTGTAAAAGAGAAGGGACAAAATCCTGCAAACTTATTATGCTGTGGCTTGTAGAGTTCTAAGGTAAGGAGATGTTCTTAAGTTTGTAGATTAAAAAAAAGTAGATAAGGTCTGGCAAACAAGTTATACAGAATCTATACTCAGCAGAAGTGTATATCTTAGAAAAACTGCAAGGTGAAACTTATAGATTTTGCCTAATATTTTTCATCCCACATTGTCTATGAGACTCATCAAAAACATTTCTTTTGAAAAGATATCTATCATAGAAACTAAACACACATATTCATTTTATGTTAGTACTTACAAAGTCATGTCAATAGCATCTCTCAAATGACCACATAGAACTATACTAATCTGTATGATAGACTTCATGGCAAACACATTGAAGTGGAAAGTTAATTGTTATGCTTACCAAACTGAAGCTGGAATGAGAAGATATTTTAGAATTATGTCTTCTCTATTATTTATTGTTAAGAAATGTGTCTATTATTGCATCCTGGGGAATCTTCTGGGTATATGTCCAGGAGTGGTATGTCTGGGTCCTTTGGAAGTATCATGTCCAGTTTTATGAGGAACCAGCAGACTGATTTCCAGAGTGGTTGTACCAGCTTGCATTCCCACCAGCAGTGGAGGAGTGTTCCTCTTTCTCCACATCCTTGCCAACACCTGCTGTTTCCTGAGTTTTTAATCTTAGCCATTATGACAGGTGTGAGGTGAAATCTCAAGGTTGTTTTGATTTGCATTTTTCTAATAACAAATGATGCTGAACATTTTTAAGGTGTTTCTCAGCCATCTGAATTTCTTCAGGTGAAAAGTCTTTGTTTAGCTCTGCACCCCATTTTTGATAGGGTTATGTGGTTTTCTGGGGTCTAACTTCTTGAGTTCTTTGTATACATTGGATATTAGCCCTCTGTCAGATGTAGGGTTGGTGAAGATCTTTTACCAATTTGTTTCTTGCTGATTTGTCCTTTTGACAGTGTCTTTTGCCTTGCAGAATCTTTGTAATTTTATAAGGTCCCACTTGTCTATTATTGATTTTAGAGCATAAGCTATTGGTGTTCTGTTCAGGAACTTTCCCCCTGAGCCAATGTCCTCAAGAGTCTTCCCCAGTTTCTTTTCTATTAATTTTAGTATGTCTGGTTTAATGTGGAGGTCCTTGATCCACTTGGAGTTGAGATTAGTACAAGGAGATAAGAGTGGATCAACTCTTCTTCTTCTGCATGTTGACCTCCAGTTGAGCCAGCACCATTTGTTGAAAAGGCTATCTTTTTTCCACTGGATCTTTTTAGCCCCTTTGTTAAAGATCAATTGGCCATAGATATGTGGGTTCAATTCTGGATCTTCAATCCTATTCCATTGATCCACCTCCCTGTATGTTCATAGTAGCCTTATTTATAATAGCCAGAAGCTAGAAAGAACCCAGATGTCCCTCAATGGAAGAATGGATACAAAAAATGTAGTATATATACACAATGGAGTACTATTCAGCCATTAGAAACAATGAATTCATGAAATTTTTAGAGAAATGGATGGAGCTGAAGAACATCATACTAAGTGAGCTAACCCAGTCTCAAAAGAATACCAATGGTATGCACTCACTGATAAGTGGATATTAGCCTAGAATCTTGGGAAACCAAAGACACAATACACATACCAAATGATGTCCGACAAGAAGGAAAGAGAGTACCCTGGTTCTGGAAAGGTTCAAAGCATCAGTGTACAGGAATACCAGAACATGGAAGTGGGAAAGCGTGGATGGGGGAACAGGGGGAGGGAAAACGGCATGTGGGACCTTTGGGGGACAGGGAACCAGAAAAAGGGAAATTAAATGTAAATATAGAATATATTGAATTAAAAAAAAAGAAATGTGTCTCTTTGGTACATTTATAAGCTCCACGAAACTCAGGTCTACCTCCATGGAACAAAGAGACCCCATCTAAATAAGTACACCCACAAACTAATAACCCAATTTCCTACTCACCACCTAATTCAGAGGGTGAGATTCCTCTCATGTTTCCTAGTATTGGGACTGCCTTCACCTGAAACATCAAAACACAAGGGCCTCAAATGTACAGCTAAGTGTGTGTGTTTCAGCATTGTGTCAAGTGCAGACACTTACTCAAAAAACTAGATTCAAAGAAGCTCTAGATAAGCAATACACAGATGCTACAATCTACTCTCAAAGACATAGACTGTACCTGTTTCTTCTTACTCACAGATGGTTACACATTCCCTGGACAACAATGAAACAGCCAACTCTCCCAAGACTGGACCAATATCATCTCCTTTTTCTAAAGTTTACCAGAGTCACATCACCACAAATTCAGCAGGAATTAGCTAGAGATCATAATGACCCTATTTCTGCTTCTCCATATACTCTTTCTAGTTTTTCCTTTTTTAAAATTAAACCAAAACAGAGCATTGTTAGCATTCCTTCTATGCTCCTCCCAGTAGTTGCCTTGCAACAGCCAGGTAGACTTAGCTCACTATTAAAAAAGGCTGTTTGTTGCCTCCTTATTATCATATGCTTTCTGCCCCTTCTTTTCTCTGAGTCTCTTTTATCCCTAGCCTCTTTCACAATTTCTCTCCTTCGTTTTCTGAAGAGCAGTCCCAGTGGTTGCTTTTTTTGTTCTTGGTTTCTTGAGGCATTGGAAATGGAAATAAGCATTGGCAGGGGGAAAACTTAGTCTTAAGGAAAATGAACATACAACTTTGTCTTACAAGATACTTAGTGTTACTGTATAAATATAAAAGTTTATAAATAAGGCTGCTATAAACATAGTGGAGCATGTATCCTTATTGCATGTTGGGGAGTCTTCTGGGTATATTCCCAGGAGTGGTATGGCTGGATCCTCCGGAAGTATCATGTCTAGTTTTCTGAGGAACCGCCAGACTGATTTCCAGAATGGTTGTACCAGCTTGCAGTCCCACCAGCAGTGGAGAAGTGTTCCTCTTTCTCCACATCTTTGCCAACACCTGATGTCTTCTGAGTTTTTAATCCTAGCCATTCTGACAGGTGTGAGGTGAAATATCAGGGTTGTTTTGATTTGCAGCCTTATTTATAATAGCCAGAAGCTGGAAAGAATCCAGATGTCCCTCAACGGAGGAATGGATACAAAAAATGTTCTATATATACACAATGGAATACTATTCAGCCATTAGAAACAATGAATTCATGAAATTCTTAGAGAAATGGATGGAGCTGGAGAACATCATACTAAGTGAGGTAACCCAGTCTCAAAAGAATACCCATGGTATGCAGTCACTGATAAGTGGATATTAGCCTAGAATCTTGGGACACCAAAGACACAATTCACATACCAAATGATGTCTGACAAGAAGAATGGACTGGACACTAGTGTGGGAAAGGATCAAAGTATCAGTGTAGGGGAATACCAGAACAGGGAAGTGGGAAGGGGTGGATGAGCGAGCAGGGGGAGGGAAAAGGGCAAGTGGGACCTTAGGGGGGTGGGGAAACGAAAAAAAGGGAAATGAAATGTAAATATAAAATATATCCAATAAAAAAGTATAAAAGTTTATGTATCTAAGTTATGTTGCTCCTGTAAGAGACCTGCCTTCTGAGTCCTCTGTGGCCAAAAACTTCAGTTTCTGGCATTTAGAACCTCCACCTAGAACAGAAGGAAATTAAGAAAGGTAGACTTTGTTTTATTTCTACAGAAATTGCACAGCTCTACCTTTCAAACTGCTAGTTAAAATCACAAGAAAGAAAAGGGACACTTTGAAAGTGAATTTAATATTTATTTCTAAGATGTAAAAAGTTTTCTATGAAAGCACTCTAAGAAAAAGGGGAAAAGGTGGAAATGATCATGAACAGGACCAGGTGTGCTAAAAAGAGGGAGATAAGGAGAGTAATGATAAAGAAAGCAGCAACAAGGAGAATGATTGCAGGAGAGAGAGAGAGAGAGAGAGAGAGAGAGAGAGAGAGAGAACTTTTATCTTTGACTTCAGTACCTATACATATTTTCACATATATGATCATATGATAAAAAGTTCATCTAATCATTCTATGAAGCCACAATTACACTGATACTAAAACCACACAAAGATCCAACAAAGAAAGAGAACTTCAGGCCAGTTTCCTTTATGAATATCGATGTAAAAATACTAAATAAAATTATTGCCAACAAAATCCAAGAACACATCATAACTATCATCCACCATGATCAAGTAGGCTTCATCCCAGGGATGCAGGAATAGTTCAATATACAGAAATCCATCAACACAATCCACTACATAAACAAACACAAAGAAAAAAACACATGATTTATCATTTCATTAGTTTCTGAAAAAGCATTTGACAAAATTCAGCATCCTTTCATGCTAAAAGTCTTGGAAAGAACAGGAATTCAAGGCCCATATCAAAACATAATAAAAGCAATATACAGCAAACCGGTAGCCAACATCAAACTAAATGGAGAGAAACTTGAAGCAATCCCACTAAAATCAGGAACTAGACAAGGCTGCCCTCTCTCTCCGTATCTTTTCAATATAGTACTTGAAGTTATATAGCCAGAGCAATTAGACAACCTAAGGAGGTAAAAGGGATAGAAATTGAAAAAGAAGTCAAACTATCACTATTTGCAGATGATATGATAGTATACTTAAGTGACCCAAAAAACTCCACCAGAGAACCCCTACAGCTGATAAACAACTTCAGCAAAGTGACTGGTTATGAAATCAACTCAAACAAATCAGTAGCCTTCCTATACTCAAAGGATAGCAGGCTGTGAAAGAAGTTAGGGAAATAATAACCTTCACAATAGCCACAAACAATTTAAAGTATCTTAGCATGACTAACCAAACAAATGAAAGATCTGTATGACAGGAATGTCAAGTTTTTGAAGAAATAAATCTAAGAAGTACTCAGATGATGGAAAAATCTTCCATACTCTTGGATTGGCAGGATTAATATAGTAAAAATGGCCATCTTGCCAAAAGCAATCTACAGGTTCAATTCAATCCCCATCAAAATCCCAAATCAATTCTTCATAGATTTAGAAAGTGCAATTCTCAAATTCATCTGGAATAACAGAAAACCCAGGAAAGCTAAAACTATGCTCAACAATAAAAGGACATCTGGGGAAATCAATATCCCCAACCTCAAGCAGTACTATAGAGCAATTGTGTTAAAATTGCATGGTACTGATACAAGGACAGGCAAGAAGGTCAATGGAATAGAATTGAAGACCCAGAAATGAACCCACAGAATTATGGTCACTTGTTCTTTGATAAAGGAGCTACGACATCCAGTAGAAAAAAAGATAGCCTTTTCAACAAATGGTGCTAGTTCAACTGGAGGTCAGCATGAAGAAGAATGTGAACTTATCCACTCTTATCTCTTCATACTAAGCTCAACTCCAAGTGGATCGAGGACCTCCACATGAAACCAGACACACTGAAACTAGTGAAAAGAAACTGGGGAAGACCCTTGAGGACATGGGCACAGGGGGAAAGTTCCAGAACAGAACACCAATAGCTTATGCTCTGAGATCAAGATTAAACAAATGGAACATCATAAAATTATAAAGTTTCTGTAAGGCAAAGGACACTGTCAGAAGGAAAAAAAAAACAGCAAGGAACTAATTGGGAAAATCTCTTCACCAACCCCATATTCAACAGAGGACTAATATCCAATATATACAAAGAACACAAGAAGTTAAACCCTAGAGAACCAAACAACCCTATTAAAAATGGGGTACAGAGCCGGGCGGTGGTGGCGCACGCCTTTAATCCCAGCACTTGAGAGGCAGAGGCAGGTGGATTTCTGAGTTCGAGGCCAGCCTGGTCTACAGAGCTAGTTCCAGGACAGCCAGGGCTACACAGAGAAACCCTGTCTCGAAAAACCAAAAAAAAAAAAAAAAAAAAAAATGGGGTAGAGAGCTAAACAAAGAATTTTCCCCTGAAGAAATTCTGATGGCTGAGAAGCACCTTAAGAAATGGTCAAAATCATTAGTCATTAGGGAAATGCAAATCAAAGCAACCCTGAGATTTCACCTCACACCAGTCAGAATGGATAAAGTTAAAAACTCAGGAGACAGCAGGTGTTGGCAGGGATGTGGAGAAAGAGGAACACTCCTCCACTGCTGGTTGGATTGAAAGATGGTACAACCACTATGGAAATCAGTTTGGCCATTCCTCAGAAAATTGGGCATGACATTTCTAGAGGACACTGTCATACCAATCCTGGGCATATACCCAGAGGATTCCCCTGCAGGCAGCAAGGACACATGCTTCACTATGTTCTTAACAGCCTTGTTTATAATAGCCAGAAGCTGGAAAGAACCAAGATGTCCCTCAATGGAAGAATAGATACAGAAAATGTGGTATATTTATACAAAGGAATACTACTCATCAATTAAAAACAATCAATTCATGAAATGTGTAGGCAAATGGTTGGAACTGAAAAATATCATCCTAAGTGAGCTAACCAAATCACAAAAGAATACATATGAAATACAATAACAGATAACTGGATATTAATTAGCCCAGAAGCTCTGAATATTCAATACACAATTAGCAAATCATGATTCCCAAGAAGAAGGGAAGAAAGGGCCCTGGTCCTGAAAAGACTTGATCCAGTATTGTAAGGGAGTATCAGAACAGAGAAATGGGAGGGGTGATTGGGATAGGGGTAGAGGGAAGAGGACTTATGGGACATATGGTGAGGGGGGCAGGGAAAGGGGAAAACATTTATAATGTAAACAAAGAATACAGAAAATAAAATTAAAATTCTCAAAAAAATAAAAATATTTCATCACAAGTTTACTCATACATTCAAATTACCAATCAACAAGAAGTTGATAACGCAGAATGATTATATGCATATTCATTAGGAGTAATTATCTGACTAAACATTTCTCACCTCTCGCATCTCCACTTGTATACACAGAGTTAAAAACTGTAACTGAGATTTTACTGACATTTTCTATACATTAACTCCGTCAATATTTTATCCTCTGTTCTAGCACCTATGATAAATTGTTAGATCCCTTTTTATGACTATTGGTAAATGGTTTAACAACATTTTGGAATGTGCTGCAAGTGGTACAATGCCTGCTTCCTATCACATGTGGCACTAAAGATAGACCGAGTTCTCATTGTAATTTTGATTATAAGAATGGACCTATAAAAGAATTTAATAAATATTGATATAGTTTTAGGAATTCTTATAGCATCATTATTAAGACTTAAGAAATTATTTGTCCAATAGCATCAATGTAAGAAAGTACATTTTCATTGTCCTGCAATGAAGGGTGGTTTACTATCTAGTGTTTATTACATATTCATTAAGAACATAAAAGCATATGAATAGCAGGAATCTTTTGTAAAATGATTTTTTACTGGGTCTTGTCTATTAGAGAAAATCCATCATTGATTTTCTTTTTACTCCAAAGCAGGCCATCTCAGAAAGATCTACTGCTAACTATTAGCTTTTCCTATGATGGTTCCTCACACACATAACAGTTCATTTTCCATGCATTCTTGGCCCTCCTCCTCCTCTTCCTCCTCCTCCTCCTCCTCCTCCTCCTCCTCCTTCTTCCTCCCTCTCTCTCTCTCTCTCTCTCTCTCTCTCTCTCTCTCTCTCTCTCTCTCTGTTTTTCTCTATTTCTTCTCCCTTGTCAACTTTGCTTCCCATGACCCAAATAAACTCTATTCTATATAATACCCATTTTGTAGCTGGTACCTCATGGGGAAATGGATGTCTCAGCATGGGCCCTCTGAGATACCTCTTGCTATAACTGGCTCTGTTTTTATAAGACACAGCGATAGACTCAAAACAAACAAAACAAAGAAACAAAATGTAACTTGGAAGAAAAGAAAATTATACATGTTAAGAGGGGGAAATCATAAGCATCATAGTGACAACAGCCATGAGAAAAGTGGGTTAGCTAATAAAAGTAGAGGATATTGGCCATGACCAACAGATGGAGGTGGCATATATAAACTGAAAAGCTCCACAGGACACAGTCTGGTCCAGTGTTTCATGCTAGAATACCTTCATGATAAGTTAGTGAGATAAAGTTTCTAAAAAAGAAGGGGGTTAGCAGACTTTTTCCTGATTGTAGCCAAACAGTTCATAGCAAGTTTTATAATGTCAATTAGGTAATATTTTCATTTTTTTCCTTCTCTAAAGAAAAACCAAAACATATGAAGTTGTTTCAGAAAACCGATACTAGGGATGGAAGAGTTGAGCTCTGTCAAAAATAAATAAATAAATAAATAAATAAATAAATAAATAGATAGATAGATAAATAGATAAATAAATAAATAAATAAATAAATAAATAAATAAATAACAAAACACATAAATTCATGAGGACCTCAGTTCTATCCCAAGAACTAAAGTAAAATAGCTGGACATGAGAGTGAGATTATAAGTTGTTATAATCCATAAATTGAAAGAGAGAGAGAGAGAGAGAGAGAGAGAGAGAGAGAGAGAGAGAGAGAGATGCCTGTTCCTCAGTTACCGTTCAAACATGTTTCATATCTTGGATAAGTAGATACAGTTAACCTCCCCCCCAAAAAAAATCCTAAAGGAAATGTAAAAGTTAGAACAACAAATTAAAACCATTACATGAAACAAGTAAGGTTGGGGGAGTAAAAGAAATAGCAAGGAATAAATTTCCATAATAGTATCTGAAAACCCCATATGGAAAACATTATTAACTTCTCGGCTAAAAGTAATTATGATGAGAACAGAAGAAGAAAATAAGTGTGTAGTGCCTGCAGAATTATACACAGGACTGTCTTTTAGCCTTGAAACTTGTCATGAGCTTACGAATATGAATACACTCATATACACAGAGAGAGATTCAAGAAAGATACTGAGTTGGCATGAGGCTAAAAACTTTTGGAGAATCCTGTATGAAAATTCTGAATTGATGTGAACAGTTATGACCAGAAATGTTGGTATTAAGGTATATGACTTGTGAGAACTAAAAAATACTGAATACATAGAAAACATTTTTTCCAATAAGTCATTTCCTTAAAGGATTTCACACAGAAAATATTAGTCAAAAGAGATTAAGAAAAAAATTTATGAGGGCTTAAACAAAATGAAGGTGTTATGGGAAATTGGGGCAAAGATTTGCCTAGGTATAGGAAACATATCAGAACTATTTGAATAAATTTTTATGAGGATAATATTTGACCTTCTAAATGAAATATTGTAGTATATTTGCTTCCTGCAGCAGATCAAACATATGTAAAAGAATCACATTGATATAATATTTATTAGGTATAATGCTGTTTGATATTGATAGCTTGAAATTTACTGGTATTTACATCCCAGTTTCATTACAAATATTAGATTAACTTTCAAGAAGCTTATTTTATACAAGTATCTAAGGATATGGTTTATAATACCTTGGTAATGTCAAGTTTAAAAAATGTTCTGTAACACTTTTGTGAAGAAAATTAATAAATTAGGTATAGACTCAGAAGGATATTTTCAAATGTTTTGTTTACAATGATATGACATAGATAATATAGAAATCCTCTCAAAACTCAATTTTCTGGACATAAAATAATAACTTAATTATAATATGAGGAAATCCCACAAACACATTTCGATAGAAAGGATAGAGAGATGGCAACAAAGTATATGATAAGGAGTTCCATAGTTAACAAATGAAAGATAAAAATCCTGGGGAGGTAGTATTGTACACATTAAATCAAAAGATACAATTGTGTGCTCATATGTGTGTATTTCTAAATATATAAAGATAACATATTCATTCTATATATGTAGTCTTCAATTTTTCAAAGGCAATGTTATTTAGTGTTCTTAAATTCATCAACCTTACTTCTCGCCCTCCATCCAACATTATGGAAGAGAGATGATTAGCAGGACAATGGGGTTGTATATACGTTTAGAAGTAGTTCTTTGGGGGAATTCCAATTGTTATTGTTAATAACCACTATTTAATAATCATCTTTTATTGTACAATTGGCTCTTTCTGTAACTGGTTGTCCTATGGGATTGTATGGCATAACAGTAATATGCTTTATATTTTAATATGCTAAGAATTGCTTCATCTTATTGGATACATATGCAAGAGCATTGGATACATATGCAGGAGCATTATCACTCTTAATTTGTGCAGGTATCCCCATAATTGCCATTATTTCTACTAAGTGTATAATTACATAATCTGCCTTTTCAGAATTTACAAAAGACGACCATTACAACTTTAAGTACCTGTCAACTATCTGGTACATATATCATTGTTTTCAAAATTCTTTAAAATGAAAAAATAGTCATCTGTCCTATGTCATTTATTTGTTATTACTTGGGTTTCTACCAGCAGGTAACAGTTTGGTTGTATAGAGAACAAATAGGACATTTTTCACTTTTTGGTGGGAGAATGTTGCCAAGTGATAGATTTTTTTTCTTTAAACCTTTTCCATTAGTATGATGTTTCTCAAGAAAATTTGGGACTTCTACCACATTTCCTATTAGTCATTGTTCAATTTCCTTTATTTTCTTGAGCTAATGGACCAGGCAAACCTGTATAAAACTAAATATGCATAATATATAATGTATAGTTTCATCATTGTCATGATGTCAGCAGTTCAATACTATAGTAAACACAAAACCTAAATCAGTAGCAGACGTTCAGTCCAAATGTAACCAACAAACATGAACCAGTAGCAGCAGCTTGATCCAGCAGAGAACACAAGGTTCTGTAGAATTGGCACAAGTCACAGGTAGTGAGAATCAGCTGGAATACCCTGAGTATTCCTTTGACACTTTTCTATAGATGAAGTAAAGGCCAGAAAACACCAGTGAAGACCAATGAAGGGTTGTACAGCGAACTAAGACCTGGGAAGCATTCTATAGCTATCAAAGAATATCCTTTTAGTTTTTATGAGCTTCCAATTATACTCTTTCCACACATCATGTGCCTTCTCAAGCAACTGCCCCAAAAAAGCATAACAAACACTTTCATGTTTCACCTTCAGCTAACATTCTTTCACATGTCAATTTCATAAAATCATCTGCTCACAAGACAGTTTCCTGAAAAACATCATGCGACTCAACTGAGTTCCCAAAGAAAACCGAAATGTCCAATTCATTTATTTTATTTGTATAATGTTTTCAAGACTCAGCATTTAGTATTGGATATTCAGGTGGCATTGTCCTTCCTGGGGAAGACACTTTTTCTTAAATTCTTCGGTGGGTAATACTGAGCATTCATTAGGTACTTTGTGTAGGTTTGAAGCCTAATGAGATATCTAATGCATATGTAAGCATGTCTATTGCTGTCATACTAGTTTAAATCAGGTTTGGTAAGTCACATTGGTTTGACTACAGGCATGTGGTTTCTGCCATTATAAGGAGATTCAATCTCAAAGCAAACTCCCAATTCCTCTACCTCTCTTTCTAATCTTTCTTCTCTAATAAACCCTGAGCCTTAGGTTCAGGATTATGTCAATTTGGACTAAACACCAAAGCTGAATTTGACTGCATGTGATTTTTTGTTATGGTCCCCATCTGTTGCAAAGATAAGTTTCTTCAGAAAACAATGAAAAAAACATTTATCTATGAGTATAAAAATGAATATTTAGAAGATTGGGGATTATGTTAGCTTAGCAAAATTATGGTTTAAACTTTCTCTGAGAATCATGATGTTTTTAGCGCTGAATATCTTATTTCAGGCATGATTTTCCTCTAGTAGAGTGGCTATTAAGTACAAATAGTGGGCTGTTGAAAATAATCCTAGGTATGCATGCCACTGGTACAAATTTTGCATTATTATAACATACACGTCACTGTTTTGACTCACAGGCAGCATAGCTATACACCATTACTGAATATCTTCTTCCTTTGGAAACTGCCATCAAGCCTACCCAAACCATGAAAGCTAGCACTCAAAGACGAGGCAGTCAGTCCAGTTTTAGCTCAAGTGTTCTGGCACCTGTATCTGAAGTACACAATGTCTTCACCCATAGAGACTCATCTTTTACCTCTCAAGAATTGAGATCACCAAGGTCATTGGCAACAACCTGTAATATTTGGCGAGTCTATTAGACATCCCTGACAAACATAAAAAGAAACATTCTCATACTTGGTGTTAAGGATTTGGCACTAAGTGAGAGCATTGTCAGTCCAGAAAATGATAGTTTATTTAAACTATGTATATGTATTCACACATAGACTTATATGCATCATAATTTTTATTAGATATTTTATTTATTTACATTTCAAGTGTTTTCCCATTTCCCAGTTTCCCCTCCATAAACCCCTATCCCATCTGCCCTCCCCCTGCTTCTATGAGGATCCACTTCCACCCACCCACTCCCACCTCACTGCCCTGGCTTTCATTCCCCTATACTGGGGCATCAAGCCTTCACAGGGGCTAGGGCCACTCCTCCAATTGATGTCAGACATCAGCCTCTGCTAGATACGCAGTGGGAGCCATGAGTCCACATTACTTTGATTTTTTTTTAACAGTCCAGTAATTACACCCCTTCTGGTCTGCCCTACCTCAGATGCTCATACATTTTCTGCTCTCCCCTGTATCCAAGAGGATTTCCCCCACTAGATCCCCTCCTCAGGCCCACTCACCTGCTCTCTGGGACCTCAAGTCTCTCAAGGGTTAATCACAAGGGTTAGATACATCTTCTGTCACTGAGACCAGGCCAAGCATTCCTCTGCCATATATGTGTCTGGAGCATTGGACCGGTGGGTCTGGGTTAGTTGAGAGGACTGGTCTTCCTATGGGCTGGTCCACCTCCTCAGCTTCTTCCAGCTTTTCCCTAATTCAACCACAGTAATCCCTGATTTCAGTCCATTGCTTTGGTGCAAATATCTGCATCTGTCTTAGTCAGCTGTTTCTGGGGTCTCTAGGAGAACAGGAATGCTAGGCTCCTGTCTGTAAGCACTCCATAGCATCAATAATAGTGTTAGGCCTTGGAGCCTTCCCTTGAAATGGATCCCAAGTTGAGCTGTTCACTGGGCCTCCTTTCTCTCAGTCTCATCATAATATTTTTTAGTTAGATAGTTAATAATGTTGCTCCTTATGAATTTTTCAAATACTGTTTCTGATATGTGACACTTGTGCCTCCAATATTTACCTCCTCTATCCTTTAATAGAGCCGTCTCCTGTTTTTCCAATTTTTCTTCAGTAAATCATGTATAGTTGTAGTGTTGATTGGACTGGACTAAAATGAAATCTCAAAGTTTTGAATTTCATTCCTCATATTTTATACTTTTCTTTCTCCTATTTGCATCTTATTTTAATGGTCTACAAATCTTTTGTGAGTTTCTCTCTCTCTCTCTCTCTCTCTCTCTCTCTCTCTCTCTCTCTCTCTCTTCTCTCTCGTGTGTGTGTATGTGTGTGTGTGTGTGTGTGTGTGTGTGTATACCACTAACATATATCCTTCTTTAGAGTACTCTATGTTTAGGTCCCTGGCCCAAATTTCCATGAGTCACTGTTTTGTGTTTGTTTGACTTTTGGCACTGTGTTTTGAATTCCTTCTGTATTCTGGATATTTGCACTCTATCTGAAGTATAGGTGGCAAAGATTCTCTTTAATTTTTAAACATTCTCTTCAACATATTACTAGCTTATTTAGTAGTAAAATTTTTTTAAATGAAGTTCCGCTTTTCAATAATTGGCCTTAGTTTGGGGGTCAAGTTGGAGTCCTATTCAAATAGTCCTTGTACAACTGTGTCATTTAATAAGGTACTGATTCTCTGTTTTAATAGCAGTTTGGTTGTTTCAGGTTTTACCTTTATATATCCGATCTATCTGGAGATAATTTCTGTTCAAGGTGATAGACACGGATCTTATTTCATTAGCTTGCATGTGGACATCCAGCTTTCACAGCTTCATTTGTAGAGATATGGTTTTTCCTCCCTTGCGTGTTTTTCCTTTCTTTGTAAAATAGTAAGTATCTAAAATAATATGCACTTATGTTTACACCTTTTGTTTTACTGCTCAATGTGTCCTTTATGTTCTTTGCTGTTTTGGTTGTTGATATTGTTGTTGTTAGTGGTGTTTTGTTTGTGCCAGTATTGAATTGCTCTTATTACCATGGCTCTATAGTATATCTGAACATTTAAAATTGTAATACCTCAAGCATTGCATTTCTTGCTCCAAATTGTTTTGACTATCCAGATATTTTGTGTTTTCTTTTTTTATGAATTTTAGCAAAGATTTTCTAGTTCTGTGAATATTGAGATAGGAATTTTCATTACAATAACACTGAAACTGTAAATGCCTTCTGGTAAAATGTTAATTTTCTAATACTAATTCTACAAATACATAAGTATGTGATATGTTTCTATTTTCTAGTGTCTGCCCCTTTGTACAGTGATATAAAGTTTCATTGTAAAACTTCTTCCTTGGTTATGTTTATTCCTAGTGATTTTATTTTGGGAATGGAGTGTGTGCATGATCTATGTTTGTTTGTTGGTGATGTACAGAAAATATACTGGTTCAAGTAAGTTGACTCTATCATGTCACATTCATGTGGGATTTTTCTAAAAGTTTTCTGATAGAAATTTTTAAATCATCTGAATGATATTATGTGATCTGAAAATAGGGATAATTTCATTCCTTTTCCTATTTGTATAACATTAACTTCCTTCTCTTGCCTTACTGCTCTCTCTATTAGCTCCAGGATAAAAATGGAAAGAAGTAGGGGTAGTATAAAACCTTTTTCTTCTGTTATTTTTTTAATTTAATTTAGGACAATGTTGGCTAAGGATTTTTCACATATCTCTAGGAGTATTTCCTTGTCTTTCTCATTAACTATAATGAGGATATATTGGATTTTCTCAAAATACATTTCCTACACTATTGAGACTATATCTTTAAATCCATATATAGTGTATTATATTTATTTACTTTGGTATGTTGTACTATTTCTGTATTTCAGGGATAAAACCCACTTACTCTACGTAGATGATCTTTTTGATATATATCTCTACTCAATATGCATGTATTTTATTGATCTTTTCGAACCTCTTCTCATTAAGCATATTGCTCTGTTGTTTTCTTTTTTGTTGTATCTTTACTGGGTTTTGCTCTTAGAGTGGATTTGGCTTCATAGTAATTTTGATGTGGCCGATTTCTATATTATACTTTTAATAATTTTAAAAGGATTTGGCATACCATATTGTAGAATTCTGCTTGGAATCCAGTTGACCTTGAACTTACTTTTTTCCCTAAAAGGTTTTTTTTTTTCTACTAGTTTCTATCTTCTCATTTATTACGGGACCATTTAGGTTGTTGACTTTATTTGTTTTAATTTTTGTTCCTTGGAAGAATCTAATAATTCATTTATTTCTTATTGGTTTTCCAACATAATGGAGTATGGGTTTTTAAAATATTCCCTTATAGGCTCACTGATAGTCTTCCTTGTAATGTGGTCAGTTTCTCTATTCATTTATGATTCTGTTTATTCAGATGCTTCATTTCTTTTCTTTCTTTTTTTTTTTTTTTTTTTTTTTTGGTTATTTTGTCCAAGTTTGTTTATCTCCTCAATAAAGCACTTCTTTAGATTAATTAATTCTTTTCTTTGATTCTGTTTGTGTTGTTGTTTGGTTCTTGTTGTTTATTTCTGTTGCTTTAATTCCTGTTATGATTTTTATCTCATTTCTCCCATTGACTGGATTAGGTCTCTGTTTGTTCCTGATAGTCCATTTCTTTAAAATTTGCTTGATTAGATCGATTCTTAATGTGTTTTCTGACTTAAAATTTGAAACCAATGCTGAAATAATTACCTCATATTTGAAATAAGACCAAAACTCGGGGTGAGAAGTTCTTTTTTTTTCTTTGTTGTTAAAACAACATGCTTGTTGCTAAAATCCACCTAATAGATAAATTGGTTTGGTATGTGTCAGTCCCTGCTAATTAATACTCCTCCTTGCAATCATCAATCAGTTCCTGGTCTGATGCAAACTGCTTGTAACCCCCTTTGTTACTGCTTGTAATCTGCATTACATTGAAGCATATCCTTGCCTTTGTTCCTCCTCTTTTCATTGTCTCCTTTAAACAATGAATAACCACCAACTCTCACCCTGTGAACTCTTTACCTCCTGCATAATAAGAACTTTAAGAAACAAGGAGTTGTGCTTTTGAAAATCACAACTTACTGGAGGGCCAGTTTGCCTGGCTGGAGTGCCCTAATATAAAACTTGCTTTAATTGGACAATCAAGGGCTAGGTCTTTTATATTCATGTTATTTATTTATTTAAACCTCAGGATTAACAACATGTAAAAATTTCTTGTAGGATTAGTTTAAATGTATAATGCAGCTTTTTATTGCATTATCTTTTCATTTTATTTAGTACCCGGAAATTTCATTTATTTCTTGTCTTCTTCAACTCATCATGCAATAATAAACATCCATGAAATTGTGCATTTACTAGATATTTGTTTTATTCTCAATTTTAAATTTTAATACATTATGATCAGATAGAATGTATGGAGATTTTTTCAGTTTGGGAATTTGTAAAAATTTTGTTCATGCCCAAATATGTGGTCTATTATATAGACGTTTTCAAATGCTGATAAATAGATGGTATTTGTATTCATTGGCATTTGTGAAATATTCGGTGTGAATCTATTTGTTTATGATGAAATATATTTGATGGTTATTTTTTCTTTTTTTTTTTGTTTTGTTTTGTTTTGTCCAGATGACCTAATTAATCTGAGAAAGGCAGCAGGGTATTAATATCACCTCCTATTGTTTGGGTGATGCTAATTTGCATATTTAAATACAGTAGTATCTTTTTATGTTTTTATGAAATTTGCTGCATCAGAGTTTGATATATATAAGCTCAGGGAACTAATGAAATTTTGATTACCAATTCCCTTGGTTGTAATGAATTCTTCCACTCTATTTGATATTAATAGTTTTAGTTTGATATTTATTTTATTAAATAGTATAGTGACAGCTATTTCCTCCCTGGTCCTATTTGACTGGAGTAAATTTCCCCTCCTTTTATTCTAATGCTGTCCTATCTTTTAAACTAATATATGTTTTTGTTTTTGTTGTGTTGTTGTTGTTGTTGTTTTTGTTGTTTTGTAGGAAACAGATAGATGGATTTTGTTTCCTGATCTATTAATTCAGACTATGTCTTTCGATTAGGTAATAGAGGCCATTAATATTTAAAGCTATTTTTGAAATTTATTTTGTCTGTCAATAGAATTATGCTAAAACCCTTCAATTTAGTCTCAGGCCATCTTTTCAGAGAAATCCAAAAGAGCAGCCACATTTATTGCCAAGGCATCACAAGAACAGTCTGTTAGTATTCTGTCTAAGCTCCAACCCACAATTATCTGACAACAGCCAAGTATGCCCGGGGCCCCATAGTTGCCCGGCAACAGCCAGGTAGGCCAAGAATCCATAGTTCAATTAACCCTCAGCACCACTGTTTTTCCTCTTTCTTCTAGAATGGCCCATTAAGCTCCACATAAAGCATTCAATTTCTTTCACAACTCACAGCTCCAAAGCCAATATTTCTCCAAACAATACCATGGTCTAGTCTATCACAGCAATACCCTACTGGGACCTGGTACCAAATTCTGCTTTAGCTAACTAGGGTTTCTATTGTTGTGAAGAGACACTATGACCATGTGAACCCTTATCCCATAAAGGAAACATTTAGTTGTAACTGGCTTACAGTTTCAGGGATTTAGTCCATTGTTATCATAGGAAGAATCATGGTGGCATGCAGGCAGATAGGGTGATGGAGAGGTAGCTGACAGTTCTACATCATGATCCACAGACAGCAGAATAAGACTGTCCCACTTGGTCTAGATTGACTGTGTATAGGATCTCAAATACTAACCATATATTGACACACTTTCTTTATCAAATCCTTACTTACTCCAAGAAGGCCATACTTCTTAATAATGCTGCTATTTATGGGCCAAACATGAGACTCAAACACATAAGTGCATGTAGGCTATTCCTATTCAAACCAACATGGTGGTGTTAATTGCAGTCATTGAATAGTTGAGTTTGCTGGTGGTATTTGTGTTCTTGATGGTTGTTTATGTTTTAGGAATTATAACTTTGGTATTCTTTCTACAATATTTTGAATATACTCATTTTTCTTTTCAGTCAATTTCCTCTATTTTCTTTGTTTAATTTGTTGAGTATAATTCTTTTAGAATATTTAAATTATGGAAATCTTTTTTTTTCTCCTGTAACTCTGATGGAAAGTTTAATTGGTTATATTAATATAGCTTATCTGCTATGGGATTTTGGACTTAAACATAATCTCTCAATCTTACTTTCTAAATGTCCACTGATAAATTAGGTATTTGCTGGGAGCCAGCCCCAGCAAAGGTGTTTCTTCTTGGTCCTTCTTGAGGCAGCGGAGGTGGGAAGAGCGTCTGTGGGGGTAAGACTTTGTCTTACGGAAAAATTAGGGTTGCTGTATAATAAAAGGTTTACTTATCTAAATCTAAATTACTAGGCTAACATAGCTGACCTTCCTTCTGTGTTCCTCAGGAGCTAGAGACTGCAGTCTCAGGCATTTAACACCTCATCCTAAAACAGCAGGGGATTAAGTAAAGGGTTAATTGCTAGAGCCTTTTCCTTATTGTCCAGATGCCTCTCGCTTGTCAGTCTAGGGGGAACTTAGGAGCAATAAACTTCTAATGAACCTGGAGAAGAGAATAACACTTGTAGACAGAAAAATTTCTACATACGTGAATATGCATAATCTCACATAAATTCATACATACATCTTCACACATATTTTCACACAGTCAGCTGGGCTCAGTTTGCATGTATTCTCACAATTTCATACTTACACACTTACATGCATACATTCTCACAATTTCATACTTACACACACATCCATACTTACATATGCATATGGAGCAAAAGACCAAGCACCGGTGCAGAAAGAACTCACTCATTCTGGATGAAAGATGGACTACAATATTTATTGCATGGAGAAAGTAAAAGCTTCCACCCTTTCAATGCTAATTGAATTAAATCCATGTTTGTAAGAAAAAGACTTTGTTTCTCAATAAGAGTAAGCCTGCTTTGTCCTTACCATGGGACCTGTCCTTTCCAATGGTAAGGAGAAGCCTACTTGCTCCTTCTACTCTCTGCAACATCTTTTTTCCTCTTTCTCTCTGCCTCCTGCACATTGTTATTCTCTTAGTTAGTTTATGTTACCTATAGTTTCTAAGTTATTCCACTCTGCATTATCCTTCTAATCTTGTTCTCTTCTGACTAAAAAACTTCTCCTCAGTTTAGTTCTCCTCTCAGCTCTGTCCCTCTCATTCAATTCTTCTGGTCTGACTTCTCTTTGTCCTCAGCCCTTAAACATCTTTCAGAATGCATGATCACATGTTACAAAGTTCATCATAAGTTCAAACAGAAAACCAAGTCTTAAATTGAAATAGAAGCTTACAACAGAGAATATTTACATGCATATCCATTAGAAGTAATTATCTAGCTATCACTTGTCTTCTCTACAGGTTCGTAGAAAGTTTAAAACCATAACTAATTTATAAGTGAAGTTTTGTATAGAAAAACCCAGTCAATATTTTACTTTCTGTCCTAACACCTATAATAAATCCTAGTTCCCTTTTTATGACCTTTGGTTAATTGTTTTACAACCTCTTGGAATGTGCTCTGAGTAGGAGAAAGTCTGCTCCAAAGGAATGTGCTATTACTATTGATTATTATAAATGTATAATAATAATAACAACAACAGGAAAAGCATATAAATAGCAGGAAATCTTTCCTAAAATTAGTCCCCCACAGCCTTGCTGAATGGGGGCTCACCTGTCGCAGATTATATAATAATCCGAGGCAGGCATTTCAGGATGAGCATCTGCTAGTATATTAGCTTGTCCCATTATGGCTCCTGACAGGTATTAATGAGTTTTCCTTAATTTTTCACTGATAGTATATATTTTTCTATCTTGCGTTTTAAAAATATACTTCCCTTGTTCTCTGTACATATTAATTTAATTACATTATGTCATGAGGATATTCCATTTTTGGTCTCTTCTATTTGGTGTTCTGCATTCTTCATATATCAATATGATAACTGTTTCCTTAATTTGGGGAAAATTTCTTCTGTAATCTTGTTGAAGATCTGGAGTAGACTATTGGCTTGGGATTTTTTTCCTTCATCCTTTCCTATAATTCTAATGATTGGTCTTTTCATGGTGCCCCATATTTTTAGAAGTTCCTTCATTATTTTAAATTATTTATATTCATATTCTTTTTTTAATTTTATCTTCTAAATTATATTTGAATCCTGTATTCCATCTTCTGTTTTATTCATTATATTTCTAAAGCTATCATTTCCGTTTCAAACTTGGGGTGTTAGGTTTTTCAGTTACATATTCATTTCAGCTTGTGCCTTCTTCAATCCTTCAATGCTTTTGTTAAATTATGTTTTTATAGTCTGGAATATTTTTGTCTTTTCCTTTAGCCTTAAGTCAGTGTTCTCTTTGATACCACTTGAGTGGTTATACTCTTAAGATTATTCTCTTTAATTTCACTGAGTTTTCTTCATTTGGGTAGCTCCTTTAAACATCTTGAAATGTTTGATGAAATTATTTTTGTTGTTTAAAAATTCTGTGGCCTGGGGTTTATCTAGGTAATTCTTATTGGTAACTGTGTCTGTTTGATTTTTGTACTTAGTGAGGGAAATACTGCCATGGTTTTTCTCATCGTTAGTATATTTTTTTTCAGTGAGGTCTTGGTATGTGTTCTTTTTTTGGAGGATAATGACAGAGCAGGTTTGGGGAGAAAAGAATGTCTTTGAGCTGTGTTAAGACAAGAGATTTTATATTGAAGAGTTCAGCTTAGAAACTTTGGAATATTCTTCTAGAACCCCTCTCCTCCTGGAAGACAAAAGTTATGGAGCACATAGGTAACCCTCCCCTCTGGATGGGAGAGGCTAATTGTATTCTTCATACCACAGGGGAGACTGATCTACAATTGAGAGAAGCCCAGAACATGTAGACACCTTCCTTAGGGCAGATGAACCTTTGGCCCCTGCACACAGGGAAAGCCCTTGTTATCTCATTCCTTAAGGATCAATCATTTTAACAGTCACACTGTTCTACCAGTCACACTGCTCTATTCTACTGCTGAAATACGTATAGAAACTGGCTGAGCAGGCTGCCCGGGGTCCCCACCTCTCCTTGGGGTACAGGATGACCCCAATATTTTTGAACTATAAATTCTTCTTGCTTTTGCATCTATCCCTGGCTCCAAGTTGTTCACACTGGGGTGACATCCCAGAAAAGATGGGTGGGAGTCCTGTAAAGCTAAGGCTCATCAGAGTCTTACAATATGAGTAATGAAGTATCATCATGGTTTACACAATTTTTATACTGGTCCAAAGTTAGCATGTGTAAATGTTCTGGGAATTTGGTAGTGTTAGATGAGGGAAGAATCAAGAATTTTATTTTGACTATATTGTAAACAAGGATATGTAAGATCTCTCTAGATATAGAAATCAGAGGTAACAGGAAAGAGGTTCATGTGTTAGAGCAGGCAAAATGGGTATTTGCAGATATCTTGAAGATTGAAGTGTAGGTAAGGGTAACCAGTCTAGGTTAGAGCAGTGGATGTAATGTCAGGGCTAGATATGATGAGTTAAAGTTTGTATATGGAGTGGGTGGGAGGATGAGAAATACTCCCTTGACTAGACCATAGAGAAGAATTCTGGGATGAAGATGTCTGATGTCAGTTATCACTCTTATGGTATAAAATGAAATAAAGCACATAAACAAAAAATAAATATAACATGTATAGTTGGAAAAGAACAGGAGAACCAGAAAAGTTAATATTGGAGTCAAAGCCTGTGCTAAAATAGCTAAGCAGACTAAGGTGAGCCCTGACGTATGATGGAATAAAGGGAAGCAAGCTCTTCAAGCAAGCTTCCACTCAGATGAGTGCAACTTCTGAAAGATAAAGGCCCACACAAGTTCTGCCTTAAAATAATACAAACAAATCAAAGCTGTTGACAATCTGATTGAAGTGTATCCAGGTTCATCCACAAGTTTGTATTGTAATGTGGCAATGATATATAAGCAGTAAATTTGTCTTTAGATTCATGAAGACCACATGAGTATAGGAATGTAAAATGATTCTCAGTTAAAAAGATCCACCAAGGCCAGAATGTGGTTGGGGTGGTGGGTTCTTATTTGAGGTTTTGAGAAGACAATAGTGAAGCTATAAAGTGAAGCCTAAACTTCTTTAGAGGCCCCAAGACATTGGAGATGCCAAGGTTTGTGAGATCTGCATAGAAAAGGTACAGACCGTGAGTAGAACTAGTCAAGCAAGAGAAATCTATTGATGGTGGCAAAGGCAAAAATGCAAATCTCCTATCATCAGACATTGAGCTGAAGGATTTAGAGTTTTCCTTGACAAGTGTTAATGAATAGTTCATCTTCCTGTCTCCACTCATAGAGTACTGAATTTGTAGTGTTCATAAACATGCTAGATATATGTGCTGACAGAATTCTAACTTAGGGCTTTGAAACCACTAGACAATTATGCTATAAACTCAGCTACGTCGCCAGTCCTATAAATGCATTTGTGTGTCCTTAAGATGAAGAAAAAAAAACCAAAGAAATTAACAAAAGAACATGAAATTATCTGTTACTTCTCAGAGATTCCATGTTATTCAGATGGCTAATAATTCCCACAAAAATGCAAGAATAAGAGCACATTGTTATTCAAAATATTTTCACAGAAGAAATTAATGGAGGAAGGACCATGCAGAGGCTGCAAATGGATTTTGAATGGTATGATGCTTATGGAAGAGGTTATTTTTTTTCAGGAGATGGTGGTCACATTATGAAAAAGGAAAAATTCAGGAAAGGGAGAATTGAATTATGAGGGACAATAATGAAAGGAGGAAAATTCCTAAAATACATTATATACATATAGGAAACTATCAAAAACATTTTAAGCTTGTTTTAAATATTTATTCTTAATATTAGGGTCAATGCCTATACTTTTACAAATTTCTCCTTCTAGCTGGCTAGAACATTTTATCTGGTGAAGACCAGAGATAAAAACACTAGTAGGGATTTGATTAGGAAAAGGATACAGTAACCATTTTGGGACACATGCTGAGAGAAGCTGTCTTGTGGAAAACTACTTTGAACATTTTTCCCTCTATGACAAAGATCAGCTTTCAAGAAAAATGTATTCAGAACAGGCTATTTAAACTGTGAGGGAAGGGAAGTCTCCTTTGTCAGTGAGAGACATAAAAAGTCAGTAAGATGTTTCTCAGCAGTGGCACGCACCTGTGACTTTTTTTTTCTTTTCTTTTTTTTTCTTTCTTTTTTTTTTTTTGGTTTTTCGAAGCAGGGTTTCTCTATGTAGCTCTGGCTGTCCTGTAACTCACTGTGTAGACCAGACTGGCCTTGAACTCAGAAATCCGCCTGCCTCTGCCTCCCAAGTGCTGGGATTAAAGGCGTGTGCCACCACCGCCCAGCACCTGTGACTTTTAATACATTTCTGCTTTCTTTTCCTAAATGATCCCAGAGCCATGGGAAGAACATGTGGCATAAATGTCCCTTTTAGGGACAAACAATCAGGAATCACTTTGTAACACATTGTCCTCATTTTGGTCAGTTAAATGTTGTCCACTCTAAGAAGCTCCTGATGATGGTTGAAAGCTGTGCTTATCTATGAGTAGAAAAATAAATATTTACACATTACATATAAATGAAAAGAAAAACAGCATTGAGTATTATGGTAGAGATAGAATTTTTCAAGGATGAGCTTCCTTCTGTTGCACTTATAAGCAATCCTAGTAGACTCACCAATTCACACTAAAGATCTTTCATTGGTATTATTATTTGGGAGGGGATGAATTGTCTCTTATGGATTTCTCATCGAGGATATAAACCTTAATTTTCAAAAGAGGCTATGGTTTCTATCTATTCATTATATTACATTGTGAAACAAAAGGCAATTCACCCTTGAATCACATAACACTTTGGTTTCTTTTTTTTTTCATGAAATAGAGACACAAACATGATTTGTTTTATAAATTCTCTTTGAGTTTAAATAATTTCAGCATACTTGAAATTTAAAATTTAAAAAAAAAGCATTTTATTGTATATTTTGCATTGCCATGCTATTCTCTATGGCTCATTCTTTCTTTCTGTTATATCTCGTTTCCATCTCATCTTTGGCATATCTCTGAATCAGTGTGCAATATTCTCTTGTTTGATTCTATTCATTTAGTAGCATTATACGTGGGTGTTATATTGAATTTCATTTTTAAAAATTACCTTTTTTGTGGGGAAGTACAAGAACAGGGAAGTGGGAGGGGGTGGATGAGGGAGCAGGGGTAGGGAAAAGGGCATATGGGACCTTTGGGGGTGGGGAACCAGAAAAAGGGAAATGAATTGTAAATATAGAATATATCCAATAAAAATTGTACATAAAAAAATTACCTTTTAAAGATTAATTTATTAGGTCTGGGGAACAAAACTGCCCTGGTACTACTGTGGAGGTCATAAGACATCCTGTGAAAGTGGTTCTCTTTTTGTACCATGAGGGCCCTAAATTTAAAACTCAGTATTCACTATTGAGCCAAACACTGTAACCTACTGAACTATCTCACTGGTCAATTTTTTATTTCTTTAATCATAGCTTTATATAATTGCTATTTAATATAATTGGACATGCCATATTTTAAGAATGTATTCTTGTCTTGTATAACATTTACAAAACTTTAAAAAGGTGAGCATTATTTATTATATATCAATGTATGATACTTATATAAAAATATTACCTAATGTTTGGTCAAAATTGTCTCTCATCAAGAAGCTGAGTATACTTGCAGCAGTGGTCTCCAACTTGCCGCTATGTCACTGGGAGAGAGGCCCAGGTATGCAGAATAAATCTGAGATTATCATCGCTCAGGTGGAAAACTGACAGGCCGTGCACCAATGCGGCTGGGAGCTGCCTGCCCGATGGTCCGAACAAGCACTTGCAGCGGTGGTCTCCATCTTGCTGCCAGGTCACTGGTAGAGAGGCCCAGGTATGCAGATGTAATCTGAGACTACCATCGCTCAGATGGAAACTTGCCAGACTCTCACCTTTAGCCAGTTCCTGGGAGGTTTGGCGGGCCATCTCCACAGCCAACGGGCCATGCACCAACTCAGTTGGGAAACGCCTACCCTGAGGTCCTCTCAGCACTCGAAGTGGCTGTCTCCATCTTGCCACCTGGTCATCGGTAGAGAACCAACAGGCAGGCCCAGGCTCACAGGATGTTCAAACACCAGCCAGTGACATCAAGGCCAACTAATGCTAGAGATAACCAGATGACAAAAAGCAAACATAGGAACATTACTAACAGAAATCAAGGCACCATGCATGGCAGCATCCAAACCCAGTTCACTGAGAACAGGAAGTCCTTGATACCCCACCACACCAGAAAAAAAAAGATTTGGATCTAAAATCACTGGTTAGGATGCTGATAGTGGAACACAAAGATAAATCTCTTAAAGAAATACAGGACAAAATGGATCAAAGGGTAGAAGCACTTAGAAGGGAAACACAACAATCACTTAAAGAGATTCAGGAAAATATGGATCAAAAAATAGAAGCCAATATGGAGGAAATACAAAAGTCACTTAAAGTAATACAGGAGAATGTGGGTCAACAAGTAGAAGTCATGAAAAAGGAAACACAAAAAATCTCTTAAAGAATTACATGAAAGCACAAACAAGCAAGCAAAAGATCTGAGCAAAATCATTCAGGATCTAAAAAACAGATGTAGAAACAACTAAGGAATCGCAAAGGGAGACAACTTTGGAGATAGAAAACCTTGGGAAGAAATCAGGAGCCATAGATGCAAATATCAACAATAGAATACAAGAGATGGAAGAAAGAATCTCAGATGCCAAAGATACAATAGAAAGCATTGATTCAACAGTCAAAGAAAATACTAAATGCAAAAAGCTTGTAACTCAAAAGAGCCTTGAAATACAGGACACAAGAGAAGACCAAACCTAAGGATTATAGGTGTAGATGAGGGTGAAGATTTACAATTTAAAGGGCCAGCAAATATATTCAACAAAATTATGGAAGAAAACTTCCCCAACCTAAAGAGAGAGATGCCCATGAATATACAAGAAGCCTACAGAACTCCAAACAGATGGACCAGAACAGAAATACCTCCTATCACATAATAATCAAAACCCCAAATGTACTAAACAAAGAAAGATTAGTAAAGGCAGTAAGAGAAAAAGGCCAAGTAACATATAAAGGAAGCCCTATCAGAATTACACCAGACTTCTCACCTGAGACCATGAAAGCTAGAAGATCCTGGACAGATCTCATGCAGACTCTAGGAGAACACAAATTTCAGCCAAAACTACTGTACCCAGCAAAACTCTCAATCACCATAGATGGAGAAACGAAGGTATTCCACAACAAAACCACATTTGCACTATATCTATCCACAAACTCAGACCTGCAAAGGATAATACGGGGAAAATACCAACACAAGGAGGGAAACTACACCCTGGAAGAAGCATCATAGAAACCTCTTCTCATCAAACCTGAATGAAGATAACCACTCAAATATAAAAAATAATTTCAAAAATGTCAGGAAGTACTAATTACTATTACTTAATATCTCTTAATATCAATGTACTCAATTCCCCAATAAAAAGACATAAACTAACACACTGGATATGGAAACAGGACCCTATATTTTGCTGCATACAGGAAACACATCTCAGTGTCAAAGACAAACACTACCTTAGAGTAAAAGGCTGGAAGACAATTCTACAAGCTAATGGTCTCAGGAAACAAGCCGGGGTAGCCATTCTAATATCAGATAAAAATGACTTTCAACTTAAAGTGATCAAAAGAGAGGTGGAAGGTCACTTCTTGCTGGTCAAAGGGAAAATCCATCAAGAAGAACTCTCAATACTGGACATCTATGCTCCAAATTCAAGGACACCCTCATTTGTAAAAGAAACTTTACTAAAGCTTAAAGCACACAATGCAACTAACAGAATAATTGTGGGTGACTTCAACACTCCACTCTCCTCAATGGACCGATCAGGAAGCCAGAAACTAAACAGGGACACAGTGAAACTAATTAAAGCTTTGAACCAATTGGATTTAACATATATATATATATATATATATATATATATATATATATATATATAATTTCATCCTAAAGCAAAAGAATATACCCTTTTCTCAGCACTGAATGGTACCTTCTCCAAAATCGATCATATAATTGATCAGAAGACTGACATCAACCAATACAAGAAGATTGACCTAATCCCATGCCTCCTATCAGATCACTATGGAGTAAAAGTGGTCTTCAATAGCAAGTAAAACAACAGAAAGCCCATATACACATTGAAACTGAACAAGACACTACTCAATGACACCTTCGTCAAGGAAGAAATAGAGAAAGAAATCAAAGACTTTTTAGAATTCAATGAAAATTAAGGTACAACCTACCCCAATCTATGGGACACAATGAAAGCAGGGCTAAGAGGAAAACTCATAGCTCTGAGTGCCTCCAAAAAGAAACTGGAGAGAATATAATCATGCAGTTTAACTGCACACATGAACAAAAAGAAGCTAATTCACCCAGGAGAAGTAGAAGACAGGAAATCATCAATCTAAGTGCTGAAATCAATCAAGTAGAAACAAAGAGAACGATAGAAAGAATCAACAAAACCAGGAGCTGGTTGTTTTAGAAAATCAACAAGATAGATAAACCCCTAGTGGGACTAACCAATGGCCACAGAGACAGTTTCCAAATTAACAAAATTAGAAATAAAAAGGAGGATATAACAATAGAAACTGAGGAAATTCAAAAAATCATCAGATCCAAATACAAAAGCCTACACTCAACAAAACTAGATAATCAGGAGGAAATGTACAATTTCCTAGAGAGATACCAAATACCAAAATTAACTCAGGATCAAGTAGATCATCTAAAGAGTCCCATAACACTTAGAGAAATAGAAGGGGTCATAGAAAGTCTTCCAACCATAAAACATATGGGACCAGATGGTTTTAGTGCAGAATTCTATGAGACCTTCAAAGAAGACCTCTTCAAACTATTCCACAAAATAGAAACAGAAGGAACACTGCCCAAATCATACTACAAAGCCACAATTACAATGAAACCAAAACCATACAAAGATCCAACAAAGAAAAAGAACTATAGGTCAATTTCCCTTATGAATATCGATGCAAAAATACTACATAAAATTGTTGCCAACTGAATCCAAGACCACATCAAAATGATCATTCACCATGATCAAGTAGGCTTCAACCTAGGGATGCAGGGACGGTTCAAAATACAGAAATCCATCGATGTAATCCACTACATAAACAAACTAAAAGAAAAAAAAAACACATGGCCATCTCATTGGATTCTCGAAAAGGATTTGACAATATTTTAGCATCCTTTCATGCTAAAAGTCCTGGAAAAGAACAGGAATTCAAGGCCCATACCTAAACTTAGTAAAGCAATACACAGAATACCAGTAGCCAAAATCAAAATAAACGGAGAGAAAGTTGAAGCAATCCCACTAATCAGGGACTAGAGAAGTCTTCCCTCCCTCTCCATATCTTTTCAATATAGTACTTGAAGTTCTAGCGAGAGCAATTAGACAACATAAGGAAGTCAAAGGAATACAAATTGGAAAGGAAGGAATTCAAATTATCATTATTTGCAGATGATATGATAGTACACTTAAACGACCCAAAAATTTCCAACAGAGAACTCCTACAGCTGATAAACAACTTCAGCAAAGTGGCTGGTTATAAAATCAACTCAAGCAAGTCAGTAGCCTTTCTGTACTCAAAGGACAAGCAGGCTGAGAAAGAAATTAGGGAAATAACACCCTTCACAATAGCCACAAACAATATAAAGTATCTTGGAGTGACTTTATCCAAACAAGTGAAAGATCTGTAGACAGGAACTTCATGTCCTTAAAGAAAGAAATTGAAGAAGACCTCAGAAAGTGGAAAAGCATTTCATGCTCTTGGATTGGCAGCATCAATATAGTAAAAATGGCCATCCTACCAATAGCAATCTACAGATTCAATGCAATCCCCATTAAAATTCCAAATCAATTCCTCATAAATCTAGAAAGAGCAATACTCAAATTCATCTGGAGTAACAAAAAACCCAATATATCTAAAACTATGCTCAAAAATAAAAGGACTTCTCGGGGAGTCAATATCCCTGACCTCAAGCAGTACTACAGAGCAAATGTGTGAAAAACTGAATGGTATTGGTATAGCGACAGGCAAGTAGATCAATAGAAAAGAATTGAAGACCCAGAAATGAAACACAGAGTTATAGTCACTTGATCTTTGATAAAGGAACTACAGCCATACAGTTCCAAAAATATAGCCTTTTCAACAAATAGTGCTTGTTCAACTGGAGATCACCATGCAGAAGAATGCGAATTGACCCAACCTTACCTCTTTGTACTAAGATCAACTCTAATTGGATCAAGGACCTCCACATAAAACCAGACACACTGAAACTAATAGAAAAGAAACTTGGAAAGACCCTGGAGGACATGGGCACAGGGGGAAAGTTCCTGAACAGAACACCAATAGCTTATGCTCTAAGATCAAGAATTGACAATGGGACCTCATAAAATTACAAAGTTTCTGTAAGGCAAAGAACACCTTCAGAAGGACAAAATGGCAACCAATAAATTGGGAAAAGATCTTTACCAACACAACATCCAACAGTGTGCTTTTAACAAATATATACACAGAACTCAAGAAGTTAGACCCCAGAGAATCAAATAACACTATTTAAAAAAGGGGTACAGAGCTAAACAAAGAATTTTCACCTGAAGAAATTTGGATGGCTGAGAAGCACCTTCAGAGATGTTCAACATCATTAGTCATCAGGGAAGTGATAATCAAAACAACCCTGAGATTCCAACTCATACTAGTCATAATGGCTAAGATTAAAAATTCAAGAGACAACAGATGCTGGCAAGGATGTCAAGAAAAAGGAACATTCCTCCACTGTTTGTCAGATTGCAAGATGATACAACTGCTCTGGAAATCAGTCTGGTCGTTCCTCAGAAAATTGGGCATGACACTTAGAGAGGACCCTGTCATACTACTCCTGGGCATATACCCAGTGGATTCCCCTGCATGCAATAAAGACCCAGCTCCACTATGTTCATAGCAGCGCTATTTATAATAGACAGAAGTTGGAAGGGTCCCAGATGCCCCTCCAAGGAGTAATGGATACAGAAAATGTGGTATATTTATACAATGAAATACTACTCGGCAATTAAAAATAATGAATTCAGGACACAGGTAGAGAGGCCCAGGTAGACAGACTCCAGCCGCGGCTGCCATTGTGTGGGGGATCCACCAGGCTCTTGCTACCAGGCAGGCCCAGTGCCTGCCGAGGCTCGCTGCTGAGGCTCTGTGGGACTTCTCTGCGCCCTCCAGCCTTGCACAGAGGCAGCAGGTGGTGGCCAGCTCATGGTCCCTTGGAGCAGCGGTGGCAGTAGGCCTCCATTTTGCTACCAGGACACAGCTAAGGAGGCCCAGGTAGACAGACTCCAGCCAGGGCTACAATCACGCTGGGGGGATACGCTAGGCTCTTGCTGCCAGGCAGGCCCAGAGCCACCAAGGCTCGCTGCTGAGGCTCTGTGGGACTTCTCTGCGCCCTCCAGCCTTGCACAGAGGCAGCAGGTGGCTGCCAGCTCGCAGTCCCTTGGAGCAGCGGTAGCAGTGGGCCTCCATATTGCAACCAGTACATAGCTGGAGAGGCCGAGGTAGACAGACTCCAGCCGGGGCTACCGTCTCATGGGGGGTCCACTAGGCTCTCCCAGCAAGGCAGGGCCGGCACCATCGAGGCTCTGCGGGACTTCTCCATGCTCTCCGGCCTTGCACCAAGGCAGCAGGTGGCAGCCAGCTCGCGGTCCCTTAGAGCAGCAGTCACATATAATCACCAGTAGAGAAACAAGAGTTGAGTCCATCCTCGAGTGAGATTCAAACACCAGCCAGTGACAACAAAGACAACTAACACCAGAAATAACCAGATGGCAAAAGGAAAACGAAGGAACATTACTAACAGAAATCAAGGCAACATGACAGCATCTGAAACAAGTTCACTAACAACAGGAAGCCATGGATACCCCAAAACACCAGAAAAACAAGACTTGGATATAAAATCACTGGTCAGGATGCTGGTAGCTGAACACATAGAAAAATCTCGTAAAGAAATAGAGAAGAAAATGGATAAAAATGTTAGAAGCCTTTACAAGGCAAATAGAAAAATCACTTCAAAAAATTCAAGAGAAGATGGATCAAAAAGAAGAAGACAATACGGAGGAAAGACAAAAATCACTTTAGAAATACAGAAAAGAAATACAGAAGAATGTGGGCCAACAAGTAGAAGCTATGAAAGAGGAAGCACAAAAATCTATTAAAGAAATACATGAAAACACAATCAAGCAAGCAAAAGATCTGAGCATATCCATCCAGGTTCTAAAAACAGAAGTAGAAACAACTAAGAAATCTCAGAGGGAGACAACATTGGAGATAGAAAACCTTGGGAAGAAATCAGGGGCCATAGATGCAAATATCAACAATAGAATGCAAGAGATAGAAGACAGAATCTCAGAAGCTGAAGATACCATAGGAACCATTGATTCAACAGTCAAAGAAAATACTAAATGCAAAAAGCTTGTAACCCAAAACATCCAGGAAATATAGTACACAATGAGAAGACCAAACCTAGGGATTATAGGTATAGACGAGAGTGAAGATTTACAAGTTAAAGGGCCAGCAAATATTTTCTACAAAATTATGGAAGAAAACTTCCCCAACCTAAAGAGAGAGAGATGCCCATGAATATACAAGAAGCCTATAGAACCTCAAACAGACTGGGCCAGAACAGAAATAAATCCTGTCACATAATAATCAAAACTCCAAATGAACTAAACAAAGAAAGAATATTAAAGGCAGCAAGAGAAAAAGGCCAAGTAACATATAAAGGAAGACCTATCAGAATAACACCAGACTTCTCACCTGAGACCATTCAAGCTAGAAGATCCTGGGTAGATATCATGCAAACTCTAAGAGAACACAAACTTCAGCCAAAACTACTTTACCCAGCAAAGCTCTCAATTGCCATAGATGGAGACATCAAGGTATTCCATGACAAAACCAAATTTGCATGATATCTTTCCACAAATCCAGCCCTACAAAGGATAATAGGGGGAAAACACCAAGCAAAGGACAGAAACTACACCCGGGAAGAAGCAAGATAGAAACCTCCTCTCATCAAACCCAAAAGAAGATAACCTCTCCAATATAAAAAAAATAAATAAAGAAAAATAATTTTAAAAATGTCGGGAGGTAATAATTACTATTCCTTAATATCTCTTAACATCAATGGTCTCAATTCCCCAATAAAAAGACATAGATTAACAGACTGGATACAGAAACAGGACACTACATTTTGCTGCATACGGGAAACACATCTCAGTGTTAAAGACAAACACTGCCTTAGAGTAAAAGGCTAGAAGACAATTTTACAAGCAAATGGTCTCAGGAAACAAGCTGGAGTAGCCATTATAGTATCAGATAAAATTGACTTCCAACCTAAAGTCATCAAAAGAGACTCAGAAGGTCACTTCTTGCTGGTCAAAGGGAAAATCCACCAAGGAGAGCACTCAATACTGAACATCTATGCTCCAAATGCAAGGGTACCCTCATTCATAAAAGAAACCTTACTAAAGCTTAAAGCACATATTACACCTAACCCAATAATTGTGGCTGACTTCAACACTCCACTCTCCTCAATGGACCGATCAGAAAAGCAGAAACTAAACAGGGACACAGTGAAACTAATTGAAACTTTGCACTAATTGAATTTAACATATATATATATATATATATATATATATATATATATATATATATATATATATAGAGAGAGAGAGAGAGAGAGAGAGAGAACATTTCATCCTAAAGCTAAAGAATATACTTTTTTCTCTGCACCGCATGGTACCTTCTCCAAAATTGATCATAGAATTGGTCACAAAACAGATGCCAACAAATACAAGAAGATCGAGATAATCCCATGCCTCCTATCAGATCACCATGGAGTAAGACTGGTCTTCAATAGCAACAAAAACAAGAGAAAGCCCACATACACATGGAAACTGAACAATACTCTACTCAATGACAGCTTGGTCAAGAAAGAAATAAAAAAAGATATAAAAGACTTTTTAGAATTCAATGAAAATGAAGGTACAACCTACCCAAATCTATGGGACACAATGAAAGCAGTTCTAAGAGGAAAACTCATAGCTCTAAGTGCATCCGAAAAGAAACTAGAGAGAGCATACACTAGCAGCTTAACGGCACACCTTAAAGCCCTGGAAGAAAAAGAAGATAATTCACCCAGGAGGAGTAGAAGACAAGAAATCATCAGACTCAGGGCTGAAATGAATCAAGTAGAAACAAAGAAAATCATACAAAGAATAAACAAGACCAGGAGCTGGTTCTTTGAGAAAATCAACAAGATAGATAAACCCTTAGCCAGACTAACCAAAGGACACAGAACCAGTATACCAATTAAAGAGATTAGAAATGAAAAGGGAGACATAACAACAGAAACTGAGGAAACTCAAAAGATTATCAGATCCTACAACAAAGGTCTATACTCAAAACAACTGGAGAATCTGGAGGAAATGGACAATTTGCTAGACAGATAACAAATACCAAAATTAAATCAGCATCAAGTATATCAGCTAAGTTGTCCCATAACCCCTGAAGAAATAGAACGGGTTATAGAAAGCCTCCCAACCAAAAGAAGTACGGGACCAGATGGTTTTAGTGCAGAATTCTACCAGACCTTCAAAGAAGACTTAACACCAATACTTTTCAAACTATCACACAGAGTAGAGACAGAAGGGACACTGCCCAACTCATTCTTCAAAGCCACAATTATGCTAATACCTAAACCAAAAAAAGATCCAACAAAGAAAGAGAACTACAGGCCAATTTCTCTTATGAATATCGATGCAAAAATATTGATAAAATTCTTGCCAACTGAATCCAAGAGCACATCAAAATGATCATTCACCATGATCAAGTAGGCATCATCCCAGGGATGCAGGGATGGTTCAATATATGAAAATCCATCACTGTAATCCACTACATAAACTAAAAGAAAAAAAAAACATATGGTCATCTCATTAGATGCTGAAAAAGCATTAGACAAAATTCAGCATCCTTTCATGCTAAAAGTCTTGGAAAGAGCAGGAATTCAAGGCCCATACCTAAACATAGTAAAATCAGTCTATAGCAAACCAGTAGCCAAGATCAAAATTCATGGAGAGAAACTTGAAGCAATCCCACTAAAATCAGAGACTAGACAAGGACGACCTCCCTCAGTATCATTTCAATATAGTACTTGAAGTTCTAGCAAGAGCAATTAGACAACATACGGAACTCAAAGGGATACATATTGGAAAGAAGATGTGAAACTATCATTATTTGCAGACGATATGATAGTTTAATTAAGCAACCCAAAAAAACTCCACCAGAGAACTTCTAAAGCTGATAAACAACTTCAGCAAAGTGGCTGGTTATAAAATTAACTCAAGCAAATCAGTAGCCTTCTTGTACTCAAAGTACAAGCTTGCTGAGAAAGAAGTTAGGGAAATAACACCCTTCACAATAGCCACAAACAACATAAAGTACCTTGGCGTAACTCTAACCAAACAAGCGAAAGATCTGTATGACAGGAACGTCAAGTCCTTGAACCAAGAAATAGAAGAAGATCTCAGAAGATGGAAAAATATTTCTTGCTCCTGGATTGGCAGGATCAATATAGTAAAAGTGTCCATTTGCCAAAGGCAATATACAGATTCAATGCGATCCCCATCAAAATCCCAACTCAATTCTTTATAGATCTAGAAAGAGCAATTCTCAAATTCATCTGGAGCAACAAAAAACCCAGGATAGCTAAAACTATTCTCAACAATAAAAGGACTTCTGGGGGAATCAATATCCCTGACCTTAAACAGTACTACAGAGCAATTGTGTTAAAAACTGCATGGTATTGGTACAGCAACAGGCAGGTAGATCAATGAAATAGGATTGAAGACCCAGAAATTAACCCACAGACTTATGGTCACTTGATCTTTGATAAAGGAGCCACAACAATCCAGTTCAATAAAGATAGCCTTTTCAACAAATGGTGCTGGTTCAACTTGAGGTCAACATGCAGAAGAATGCGAATTGACCCACTCTTATCTCTTTGCATTAAGATCAACTCCAAGTGGATCAAGGACCTCCACATAAAACCAGAAATACTGAAATTATTAGAAAAGAAACTTGGGAAGACCCTGGAGGACATGGGCACATGGGGAAAGTTCCTGAACAGAACACCAATAGCTTATACACTATGATCAAGAATTGACAAATGGGACCTCATAAAATTGCAAATTTTCTGTAAGGCAAAGGACACTGTCAGAAGGAGAAAATGGCAACCAACAAAGTGGGGAAAGATCTTCACCAACTCCACATCCGACACGGGGCTAATACCTAATATATACAAAGAACTCAAGAAGTTAGACCACAAAGAACCAAATAACCCTATTAAAAAAATGGGGTACAGAGCTAAACAAAGAATTTTCACCAGAAGAAATTTGGATGGCCGAGAAACACCTTAAGAGACGTTCAACATCATTAGTCATCAGGGAATTGCAAATCAAAACAACCCTGAGATTCCACCTCACACCAGTCAGAATGGCTAAGAATAAAAACTCAAGAGACAAAAAGTGCTGGCAAGGATTTGGAGAAATAGGAACACTCCTCCACTATTGGTGGATTGCAAAAAGGATAAAACCGCACTGGAAATCAGTTTGGCGGTTCCTCAGAAAATTGGGCATGACACTTCCAGAGGACCCTGGCATACCATTCCTGAACATATACACAGAGGATTCCCCTGCATACAATAAAGGCACATGCTCCACTATGTTTATAGCAGCCTTGTTTTTAATAGCCAGAAACTGGATGGAGCCCAAATATCCCTCATAGGAGGAATGGATACAGAAAATGTGTTATATTTATACAATGGAATACTACTCAACAATTAAAAATAATGAATTCATGCAATTTATAGGTAAATGGTTAGACCTGGAAAAGATCATCCTGAGTGAGTTATCCCAATCACAAAAGAATATACATGAAAGGCAATCACTGATAAGTGGATATTAATGAGCCCTGAAGCCCTAAATACTCAAGGCACAATTAGCAAGTCAAATGATCCCCAAGAAGAGGAAAGGAGAGAACCCTGGGCCTGTAAAGATTGGATCCAGTTTTGTAGACCCAGAACAGAGAAACCATGGGGTGAGGGGGAATGCTTGGGGAATAGTTGGGGGGAGAGGTATTATGAGACATATGGTGGGGGGGGGGAACTGGGAAAGGGGAAAGTCTTTGGAACGTTAACATAGAGTATAGAAAATAAAAATTAAAAAAATAGGTGAAAAAATAATGAATTCATGCAACTTTTAGGCAAATGGTTGGATCTGGAAAATATCATCCTAAGTAAGTTAACCCAATCACAAAAGAATACACATGAAATGCAATCACTGATATGTGGATATTAATGAGCCCAGAAGTTCTTAATACTCAAGGCACAATTAGGAAATCTAAAGATTCCCAAGAAGAAGGAAGGAGAGGACCTTGGTCCTGAAAAGCCTGGATCCAGTTTTGTAGGAGAGTACCAGAAGAGAGAAATGATGGCGGGGGCAGGGGGGCCAATTAGAAATGGGCAGGGGTAGAAGAGGACTTATGAGACATATGGTGAGCGGGGACCTGGGAAAGGGGAAAACCTTTTGAACATAAACAAAACATATAGAAAAAATAGAAGCTGAGTATATTTAGAAATCCTGTTTTTAACCATGGGGAATTTGTCCAAATTGTTGCTTTGTTGTCTAATTTCTTCATGATTTTGGTGAAGAATCTCTGAATTCTAAGCAGATGTCATAAATTCAATGACCAAATTGTATTACATGAAGAAACATAAGGAAAATAAAAAACAGCTTTGAAAACAGTACTGAAATTATGTGCACTTTTATTGACTTTTTCATTTAAAAGACTACTAAAGCCACACAATATCCTACTTTGAGTACATATGTGCATCAATATTACCTAATTGATTGAAAAATTATATTTAAAAGTATTCATTATTGAAAAAAAGAATTCTTACAGACTATTGAAGACTGAATTTTTATTAACATTTGATTTGTTCATAAGATAAATTTGTAGAAAGATAAGGTGTGCAGCAATTTAATATTTTTTTCAAAGAGTAAATTTTAAACCTACCATATAGAAAAAAGTAATAAAATAAAATGTCAGTAAAAGAAAATGTAGGGTCCTAGTCTATTTTTTTACTTTTGATAAAGGTGTATTTTTTTATATTTTAAGATTTGATTCGTCAAAATTATAGAAGATTTGTAGAGTAATGAATACTGATTAATGACATCCTGTTCATATGGGATTCATCACACAACTAATTTGTAGTAACTTATCAGGACAAGGTCCGGTGTACTCTTTTCTTCCTTCACAGCACACTAATCTGAGGAAAGCATTCAATATATAGTTATTGTTTCCATTACAAATATTTATTAATAGTACCTATGGACAACATTACTAGATATTTCTCCTGTTTCAATAATCATAGGGAAAAAACAAAACAAGACAAAACAAAACAAAACATTTCTATCCTTTTTATAGGCTTGGTATTTTATAAATGCCAATCTCTCTGTGTTTTCCTTGTATGAGGACCAACATTAATCTTAATTATTACCCTAGAGGAAACATTAACTTCATTATTTAGACATAAGAGAACTATTCCTTCAAAGCTCCCTACTAACTTAAATCTTCTTATAAGAAGACCTTATATGAAGAAAAGTAGATATTTAGCAGGTAGATGCTGCTCATGTTTAGGTACATTTAACAACCTGTGGGAAAGTACCCACTTTAAACACAGATTTTCTTCTCTCCCTATTTAATTTCACTACAGGCAGATTCACTTACTATTTAATGGTTAAATTTTACATTAAATTTCATGAGAGACAAGACAATGCTTTCTGGGACCACCAAAATTTAAGGGAAAATTTATGATAAGATAATACACACTGGGTTAGATCAATACATCAACTGAGTCCTCCCTGTATGGATATGAAATATTCAGAAATACATATTAAGAATTTGGAGATGCGTACATCAAAACAAACACTAATTCTTGCCCAATGACTAACAAATAATTAAATGGATAGCATCAATGACTTCAAAGCAAGAACAAAGATACAGTGATGTGCTATAAGAATTTCCAATTCTGATTTTCATCCAAGTGATATATATGCTTTGTTGCATATATTATTTTATGCAAATAAGATCTTTCCAAGCAAGTACAGCTCCCTTTCATTTGCTCTATAACTATTTGTAAATGCAAACTGTTCTATTCTAGGAGCTTTTACTACTTGAGTACTAGACACCAATAAACAATGTTCCTATAGTATTTCCCATAACTGAAAAGAATACCTTCATAAGTATCATCTCTGTGATATAGTTTTGCTTTGACCATGTAATCAGTATGTCACAACCCCAGTTATAAAATGAACAGTGATAGTAAGACTTTGGAAGGTTGTAATGCTTCTGGGTTTTAATAAGTGATAGTTCGTCTGAGAAAGTTGGAATGGCTCTTCTCTTCAGATTATGGCTCTTCTACAGAGAGAAGACTACTGTTGAGTTTTGGATTATGAGGTCTATTTGGTCTATTGAGTCAACCTGGAGAATAAATATGCCTTATATAACACAATCACTTTTGTTTGTTTACAAACAAAATGATTTTTGGAACAGTGAACCATTGAAATAATTCTATTTTTGCTTCAGACTCTCAAATATTAGGACCAAATTGTTATTCATGAGTAAGAACTGAAGATATCTACCTTAGTACAATGTGTGAGGACAACTTCCACATTTTAGAATATTTTATATTCCATTTATTCAATAATCTGATATTTAGACTAATATTTTTTATTTCATCATATATTACTTAATTCTCTTGATGAGAATAGAAAAAAAGAATTTGAGAGTTGTGTCAACAGTTAAGAGTGATTATATCTCTTGTAAACTACTCAAATTCAGTTCTAACACCCATATCCTGTGGTTCACATTCCTTGTAACTCTGATTTCAGAGGAAGTTATTCTTTCTTCTGGCATGCACCTGCATGTACCTGATGCACATAAATTCTGCTAATATGCGCCTGTATAAACACACACACATATGCACATATAGAAACACACAGAGACACACATCCTTAAAATAATTTTTATTATTATTTTAATATATGAATTTGAAAGTGATTAATAAGAAAAAGAAAATTTCATTATTTGGATTGTTTTATATGTGGGTAAATAGAGACTACAACACACATATAGAAATCAGATGCCACCTCTGGTTGTAGTCCTCATTTTCTACATATTTTAAGGTAAGATCTGCTTGGTGCTGTATTTACCAAGCTAGCTTGCCTATGATTGTCTAGTAATTGTTTTGTTTGCACTTCTAATCTAACTGTAGGATGGCTGGGGTTCAAAGATTTCAGTGCTACTCATCTATTTTTATGTAGATCAAGGGCTTCCAAACTCAGATCTACATCCTTTCACATCTATTACTTTACACATAAAACCAGCTACTGGCATGGGACTTACAGAAGTATTTTCTGCTATTAAGCGTTTTTTTTTTTTGTTTTTGTTTTTGTTTTTGTTTTTGATTTGTTTTGTTTTCTTTTAGTTTTTTGTGACAGGATTTTTCTGTGTAGTACCAGTTGTTCTAGAACTCAGTCTGTAGACCAAGCTGTACTAGAATTCACAGATATACACCTGCTTATGTTTTATAAGATTTGAGATTAAATGCATGCCCCTTGATTGCCCTAACATGTGTTGGATATGATAATGTAACGTAAGCAAAGTTCTCAAGTTTTTCCAAGGACTTTTTTAATAAAAGTATTTTTATTTAATTTTAATTTTAGCATATTCACATTATATCTCATTAACTTATCAATTTTAGTTTAGGATCCAATGTTTCTTGGGAGATGTTTTATTGAAGCATAGACCAGTAGTGCTTTGTAATTATTTCAAAGGATATGTTACTTTAGAATCCCATTCAATGGCCCAATTGTATTTTTCTTCTTTTTTTTTTTTCTCTCTTGGAGCCATTTTTATGCATTGAGCATCTTTGAAAGAGGGCTGGACAAAATAAAAATACATATATAATAAATTTAGTGCTATCACTTTTCAATTACACTTGTATTTTGATGTGGACGCAATATTGTATGAAGTGTCAGGCAGAGACTTATTAAAAATATTATCTTTACCATTTAACATGCAATACTTTTCAAGTTCTTTGCCTAGTTCATTCTTAAACTGAAAGGAATTCAGTAGGCAAATGTCTCCCATCAGGATTAAGATCAATTATTTCAACTCCTAATGCAAAAAAACAGATCTCATTATTCTTATCTCAGATAAATCTTATTAAATGTCTATGCCCATTTTATGCTTTCAATTGTGAGAACATACCCCTTTCTAATAACACTTGGTAATAATCAAAATATAATCTAATTTCTGCCAACATTTCCAATTTTGCTCAGAAGCAGCATGTTAACTTCACAATGAAAATGTAAATGTGAGACATAAAACTGAAATTTCTCAAACCAACATGACATTTAATACGATGTTTGGGAAAATAAAAACCATCTGATAGGCAATGAAATATTCATTTCCATTAAGACTGCTTCCTACCAACTGCAACAATTTACCTGCTAGCTGAATATGCCTTTGGCTATTAGTCTCCAAAAGCCACCATCTTCTGTTGACCAAGTTCAGTCTAGATCAAGCAACTTAACCTCCAGCCTCACTGCCTTATGATTATATGACTCAATTTGTGAGCTTTGCATTCTTCTCCAGGGAGTGAACTTAAGGAAGAAAAAATAAATTATAAATTTGTAGAGCAATTTCCACAAACATAAGACAAGACGTTTAAAAAAATGTTAGGGTCATCGGATCCAAAGTTAATCTTCATAGGCACTCTGTGAGTTCTGACTCCAAGCTAGGAAAAAGAGAAGTAACATGGGGTGCCTTGGGTAATATTTAAATTTGCATTTTATAGGATTTCAATAAATATTTTTATGGGGAAGTTATATTTCAAATCCCTAAATTCTGAATATTCTACACCAAACATATTAGTCAGACAGCTATTCAAAGAGAAAGAGTAAAAAAAAAAATCTAATTGTAAAAGAAAGATAATGTTCAGCATATCATACAAAGTATATCTCATAATTAGTAAGATACATTTTTAAAGAAAATGATACAAAATCACACAAGTATATTTTCAAATTCCTTACAAAAACAGCAAAGCAATTGTCTGTCATAGGGAAAAAGCACACAAATGTTATTTTATTTTCCACCTATGTATGTGTATGTACACATACACATATATCACTCATATATTTTTATTTATCAACTTTAAGCAATGCTTCTCTATGAAATAATCATTCTGTATTCAAGTTTTCACTTGACATTGAAGCATCTGCCAACTTAGAGCAGCAGGGATATGATGGATCCCTGAAACTTTCCTGATTACGATCTAAGACTTATGAGTCTGATTATAGGATGTCAGTCACTGATGGTGATTTTCACTAGTAAAAGAATCAGTGACCAGCAATTGGACTGTACTTAAAAGCCTCATATTAATAAACCACATGGTGATCTGGGCTTGACAAAACACCTGAGCAATACAGTTCCTCAATACATTTTTCTATGAGAGTAATTTTGAATATGCAGACTTTACTACCAAATCAGATCAAAAGTCCACCAGGAATCTGTTGTTATGTTACAGGTGGTGATGATGCTGATTGTGCACATGATCAGATTCCTGTCAAAATGAACTAATTAACAGCAGGCAAGTTGGCTTTGCAGTCAAGAGCAGGTACTTCTTGAGTTCAATTCCCAACACCCATAGAAGGTGCCTCACAATAAATATACCTCCAACACAAGGAGATTTAGCATCCTCTTCTAGTACACACACTCATGCTGATTAGTTTGTTGTTGTTGTCTTTTTGATAAAGACATGATAATCTAAGAAGAGTGAAATATGTGAGAGAAAATATCTTCTTCAAATTAAACTCCAATTCCTGGTATCTGATACATCATTCTTCACACCTAAAGCTACACAAGACATGCACATGGTGAACATACATACACGTAACCAAACACTTATATGATTTAAATAAGGTAAATAAATCTAAAAAAATATAAAAAGTCCATCTTTCTCTATTATTTGCTCTTTATATTTATTCTAGCCACTGAGTTCCTATGTTTATACATTAAAAAAACACATTTAATTCTATTTGTTATAAGAATGGTCTACCTTATAAATCCTATATATTGATGAGAAATGGTTAAGTCATATTTCATTTGCATACAATAAACAATCCAGGTTTATTTAGTAAATTTGGAGTCATAAATGCTAGCATTAATTTGAAATATTAAATTCATTGTTCCATGAGAAAATAGTTACAATATGTCTATAAAATATACATTAATCAATCACACAAGACAGTTAATTAGGTTTTTAAGGAGGTAAATACATTAGTTGTGTGAATGTGAAAAGTTTCTGTTGACTTTATTAGACTGCTATGTCAAAGGAAAGTAATAAACTCCATTTACAAGGTTGGGAGGCTCTACTAGTGCATGGAAAATACAGAGGGAGACACTCTCAGCCAGCCATTGAACTAAGCACAGGGTCCCCAATGGAGGAGCTAGAGAAAGGACTCAAGGAGCTGAAGGGGTTTGCAGTGCCATAGGAGAAAACATATGGGCCACCCAGTACTCCCAGAGCTCCCAAGGAAAAAAAAACATTAACCAGAGAGTACACATGGTATTACCCATGGCTGCTCCATAGGCAGCAGAGCATGGCCTTGTTGGACCTCAAAGGGAGGAGTGGCCCTTGGTCCTAGAAAGGCTTGATGCAGCATTGTAGGGGAATATGAGGACAGGGAAGTGAGAGGGGGTTGATTGGGAAACAAGAGGAGGGGAGATGGCATATAGGACTTTTGTGGGAGAGGGGGAGAATCAGGAATGAGGAAATCCCTTGAAATGTAAACAATATATCTAATAAAAAACGAGAAAAAACAAACAAAACAACAACAACAACAAAATACCAAGGCTGGGAAAAAATACAAATTAAATAAGTTACACGTTCATTAAGATGATTTCTTAATAAAAGGGCTGGAGAGATGTTCAATAGCTAAGAGCACTTACTGTTCTAGAGGATTCAGGTTTGGACCACTGAACCCACATCAATGCTCAAAAACTCATGCAATTTGTAGGTACATGGTTAGATCTGGAAAATATCATCCTAAGTGAGCTAACCCAATCACAAAAGAATACACATGAAATGCAATCACTGATAAGTGGATATTAATGAGCCCAGAAGCCCTAAATGTTCAAGGCACAATTAGCAAGTCAAATGGTTCCCAAGAAGAAAAAAGGAGAGGACCCTGGGCCTGTAAAGATTGGATCCAGTTTTGTAGACCCAGAACAGAGAAATCGTGTGTGTGTGGGGGGGAATGATTGGGGAATAGTTGGAGGGGGAGAGGAATTATGGGACATATGGTGGGGGGGAACTGGGAAAGGGGAAAGCCTTTGGAATGTAAACATAGAATATAGAAAATAAAAATAAAAAAAAACAAAAAACAAAAATAAATATATAAAAATCCTCTATAAAAAAAAAAACTTCTCTGCCTTTGGACCTTCAAGGGATCCTATACTACCATGATGCACATACATACACCTATGTACACACACACACACACACACACACACACACACACGCACGCATGCACACACACACACACACACACACACACACACAATAATAAATAAACAGACAGACAGATCTAAAATAATTAATATATCTAAAAGTGAATATATTAAGATTATTCTTTCAGCTGGGTTATAGCTCAGTGGTATAGTCATTGTTGATCGTATATGAAGTCCTGATTAAAATACTGATTTTATGATTTATCATTAAAATTAGAATTTTTTGCTACCTTCTACATTACTCAGAAAATTCAGTCTAGTTTGAACCTAATTTTATACAATTTATTTAGTGTAAAACATATAACAAATAAGTTATTCAGTAAAGATCTATTGATGATTCTTGAGAAATGAAACAGGTTCCATAATGGTTGAACTAAAAATTAGGCAAAATCAATCAGTATTCAAACAAAAAGTAAAGAATTCAGTAGAAAAGGAAATATAGCATGATATAGAAATCTTTATAAAAAATTCCTATCCCAAGGTTGAGTGAGCAGGGTATCATGGCATGGGGGTCTTACTAGAATCTGACTGAAACTTTTGATTACAATATACTGAAATGAATATTTAAATCATATTGTTTTCTCCATTTTATGCAGTCCAAGACACAAGCCCACAGAATTTTCTTATTTACTTTCAGCGTGGTTCTACACATTTTGAATATGCAGAACAAGAATATCTTTCACCAAGGTTTAGCACATGTCACTTTTTTTTTTCATTTCAGAGGGTCAAGTTTAGATCCCAATGCTCATATAAGGTGATTTTTCAAGTGTTTGTAAATATAGCAACAAGATATCAGATGTCCATATTTGGCATTTTAGAGTATTACCACACATGTGGTATACATACATACTTACAATCTGGAACACTTCAAATAAACAAAACATATAATAAATAAATATAATTTTTAAGACAAAGACTTTGACAAGCATTGCTTGAGGCTATGCTCTAGCCTAATGATTCTGTTCAAAGGCAGTAAAAAGATAAATACTATGAGAAACTGATATAATTTACTGCATTTAAAAACATGGTGTACTTAGAAACACTAGACCTAGATTAGGTAACTAAAAAATATATGGAAATTTAAATGAGACAAATAGAAATTGTAAAACATAGTGATTGTTACTTAACTATGTAAAACAGAAACTATGGACTATGAATAAATAACAAGAACCATATTCAAACACTACTGGATATATAGGAGTAGATAATATTTCATGTCATTAAGTTATCAGTTTACTATAAATTGACATTTATAAAGTTAGAAGCTTCCAACTTGTAAGCAGGAAAAAACAAAAATTACAAAGGCATGGAAAATCTACTGAAAATTATATCAAAATATATTTTCATAAAAATAAGTTAATACTATGTTGTTCTAATGTGAAACTTCTGCCCATGAAATTGTCTTCTTAATATTTACATTTATTCTCATAAACTAGCTACTGTGCTTTCTATATTAAAAATGCTGGAGATAAGTGACTGTTGAATGTTCAATCCTTTTTACAACATGTGTTTTACAGTCCAAGGCTCAAGATTATTGTCAAATAGGGGACAGAAGAAAAATATGTAACAGCTGGGGAGGCTGAAGGAAGTGGTATAGTATGTGGAACACATGTCTTCTGAATCTGAGTAGTGTTTCTTACCATAGCTGTATGAGATTAGCTTAGTCACTATTCCATTATAGTCAGGGTAATATACTAACAGACTTTCACCATATCTGAGGACTTATACACAAATACTAATTGCTAAAAATACAAAAAAACCCTAAAACCACAATCCTACAATATACAAATTTTAACATATGTTCAAAAGTGCATGAAAAACAAAGTACAGAGAAAGTAGAGAAATTATGTTTCCTGTTGATTATTAACCAAGGTTTGAATTTAGACAGATAAATAAAGTTTCCCTGTCAGAACTATAAACCTTTCTGCCAGTAGTATCCACGTGGTTAAGAAATGATGTTATGAATGTAACTTTCAGTTGGGGTTATGGTTATGGTCCTAACTGTACTGTACACCATGTTGTAACTTCTTGTTTCTGGACACAAAATTTGAAGCAACAGATCTGTTCATATGTGCACTTTCAAATATGTTCTCATATTTATAATTTTTTTCTGTTTTAGACATTTTTCAATTTTATAGGAATTTCAACATGTCTTAAAGGTAAATAAGTAAATAAATACATTGATAGATAGTAAACAAGTAATTAGTGTTACTATTGTATTTGTCATTTTCTTAGACAAGATGATCTCATTTGAGTATAATTTTATTTCAAAGGATTATGCATGTGGCTATATGAGCATGTATTCTGGTGTCCTCAAATGCAGAAAAGGACTCCGTATTCCCTGGAGCTGGAAGCAGCACTCAGGAGCACTGCAGGATCACCAAGCGCTCTCAAGCACAGAATCAGATCTTTTACTTATTTAAGTTTTATTCATTTGTTCTTAGTGGGCATTTTAAAAGCTATAAGCCTCTAACTGTCTTGGTTAAAGCCTTAAGCAAAATGTCATCAGGTCTGCAAGACCTTTTCTTCTTCTTAATAGTCATGGGAAATGTTCAATATTAAGTACTGTTGGACCGTTGCAGGAGTTTTGGATGGATAACATTTATCACTTTGAGTATGTTGTCAATTTGTGTCTGTTATGGATTCTGTCAAAAAAAAAACACTCTGGTTTGTATCATGCCTTCTATGTTTCTGTGGTGATACTGCTGTCAATTCAGTCCTTATTCTTCTTTTGTCTTTTTGCTTTGATTCATTTCCAATTGATATATTTATTTTGAAAGAATAAGTTTTACCTAGGCATAGTCACAGTGTGTGATTCCTTTGATATGTTGCTTATGATAGTTAATTAGGATTTTGACAATATCTATTATTTGCTTTTCCCCATCTTTTTTACCTTTCTTCCTTCCTACCTTCTTTTCCTACCTTCTTTTATTCCATTTTTCCTTCCTTCTTTGCTTCCTTCCTTCTTTCCTCTTTCCTTGTATTGCCTTTTCTTTCTTTCTTTTTCCTTCCTTTAATTTCCTTTTCTTTTATTTGCTTCTTACCACTCTGTTATATATATATATATATATATATATATATATATATATATATATATATATATATATTCCCCATCACTCCCTTTTTAAAAATTCATATCTTTCTACAGATTCCAAGTTGGCCCCAATATCTATTTTTCTTCTGCTTTGGCCTCCTGAGTACTAACCCTACACATTTGTTATCACACTTCTCTATAGCAATAGTCTTTATTTTCAGTATTTTTATAACCAGTTTTTTTTTTATTTCTGTGTGATTGTGAATCTTTAGGTATGTGAATTTATATATAGGTACAGCCTATGCATGCCAATGCAGAATTTGTCATCTGCTGCCATCCTTTACTGTTTGCTGTGCTATTTTTTGACACAGTGTCTTTCACTGATTCTATAGCTTAATTTTGCTGCACTGGCTGAATAACAAAGCCCAGGGCCCACATATTTTTGTTTCACTAATGCTGGGGTTTCAAGCATGCATTACTATCTATGGGGATACGGGGGACCAGAATTTAGTTTCTCATATTTCTACAGAAAACACTTTGCCAACTGATGTCTTCAGCCATATAGCAACAAAGAGTCAGTGTACTTTACCTGTGATGTATTTATTTACAGCAGTACCACAGTGTTGCTGGTTTTATTCTGTAAGCTAATTAATTCTTTAAATAATTGATGGAATTCACTAGTGGAAGTGATTTGGATGTGAGATTTCTGTGGAATGGTTTAAAATAACAACTATTTGTGTTTTAACATGTTTATTCAAATTTTAAATTTTCTTCAAATCAATTTTATGATTGTTTTCATTATAAACATGTCTAGATTCTATAAAAGTTATCTAAATTTCCAGTTTTTGATCCTTCATAGTGTTTTTTTGTTGTTGTTGTTATTTTCTATCTCTAGAAGACTCACAATAACAGCTGCATTTTAGATCCTCACATAGGAGACCTGTGATTCTAAGTTGCAGAACAAAAAGCAAAGTAAAATTAATTAAAATTAAAATTTGGTAAACAGAATGTTTTTATTACCTGAAATAAAACAGAATTTGATTAAATAAGACATTCAAATTTAGTTGAGTGTGAACTATACTGAAACTGTGAAATTATGTTATAGATGAATAGATTTCTCCTCACATAAATGACAAGAGAGACTTGTCTCTAGCAGACGAAATTGAATTAAAATTAATAAAAAGTCAAGCTAATGAAAGGGTCAACTTGAATATATATGATTTTACCAAAACCACAAGAATGTATTGCACACCTATGAGGAAATTCTGTTTAATATAAAGTGGCAAGAACAACTTCTAATCTGGATAGTTTACAAAGAAAGACATACTTTTAATAAAGATCTACATTGCAGATCTTAACTGTTCCAAGTCTTCTGCTAGAAGCATATAGATAAACATGAATAAATGGTGTTTTTTCTTTTTGCCTATGTGTTTTTGCCAGCCTACCAAATCCATTCCTTCACTGGTATTACATCCTCCATCCTCAGGATACCAGCATATACTTAAGAATAGGTCAAGCCTCATGGACTGAGCAACAACTGGATTCTTGCACTTTCTCTTCACTGCCAGCCATTGTTGGATAAGCTGCACATTAACTTGTATATTATTGTAAAAAAAATATTTCTTCTCTTCTCTTCTCTTCTCTTCTCTTCTCTTCTCTTCTCTTCTCTTCTCTTACCCCCCCTCTCTCTTGCTCTCTCTCTCTCTCTCTTTCTCTCTCTCTCTTCATGCACATGGGCATACACATGCATACACACATAAACACACAAGAGCATATATACCATTCTATAAGGTTGATAAGGGATGTTGCTCTATAGAAGTCATGGAGTTGTAATTAATTAGTCATCCAATAAGAGTACAATTAAATGAAACATTTAAAGATGCTGAAATACTTATTATTATGTTCTGTAGTTTTATTTACACTTATGTAAGAAAACATCCTTATTAAAAGTAGTATAGTGGAGAACGGACATGTTTCAACTTTCAGTTCTAGCTTATAGTTCATCATTGTGAGAAATCAAGGCAGGAGACTGAAGGAGCTAGTCATATGATATCCACAGTGGACAGGAAGAAATTCCTATGTGTTTGAATATTTGTTTTCATGGGCCCAGCTCAATGTCCCACACACATACAGTTAAGATTTGCATGTTGTACTCCACTGTGAAAATGTACCATATTTTCTGTATCCATACCTCTGTTGAAGGACATCTGGATCCTTTCCAGATTCTAGCTATTATTAATAAGGCTGCTATGAACATAGTGCCACATGTATCCTGGCTATATGTTGGAGCCTTTTCTGTGTATATGCCCCAGAGTAGTATGGCTGTATCCTCAGGTAGTACTATGTCCAATTTTGGGGACAAGCTCCAGACTGATTTCCAGAGTGTTTATACCAGATTGCAATCCCACCAAAAATGGAGCAGTGCTCCTCATTGTCAACATCCTTTTCAGGATCTGCTGTCTTTGATCTTAGTCTTTGTTCTTAGCCTTACTGACTGGTGTGAATTGGAATCTCAGGTTGTTTTGATTTGCATTCCCTTAATGACAAAGGATGCTGAACACTTCTTTAGGTTCTTCTCAGCCATTCAGTATTTGTGTGTTGAGAATTCTTTGTTTAGCTCTGTAACCTATTTTTAATAGGGTTATTTGATTGTCTGGATTAAATTTCTTGAGTTTTTTGTATATATTGGATATTAGCTTTCTATCAGATGTAAGATTGGTAAAAATATTTGCTTAATGTGTTGGTTGATTTTTTTTTGTCCTATTGACAGTGTCCTTTGTCTTACAGAAGCTTGGAAATTTTATGAGGTCCCATTTGTCAATTCTTCATCTTATAGAATAAGTCACTGGTGTTCTGTTCAGGAAATTTTCCTCTGGGTGCATGTGTTCGTGGATCTTCCCCACTTTCTCTTTTATTAGTTTCAGTGTATCTGGTTTTATATGAAGGTCTTTGATCCACTTGTTCTTGAGCTTTGTACAAGGAGATAAGAATGAATTGATTTGTATTTCAAAGCTGAGTAGTACTCCATTGTTTAAATGTACAACATTTTCTGTATTCATTCCTATGTTGAGGGACATTTGGGTTCTTTCCAGCTTCTGGCTATTATAAATAAAGCTGGCATGATCATAGTGGAGCATGTGTCTTCAATAAATGTTAGAGCTTCTTCTGGGTATATGCCCAGGAGTAGGATAGCTGTATCCTCAAGTAGTACTAAGTTCAATGTTCTGAGGAACCACCAAACTGATTTCAAGGGTGGTTGTACCAGTTTACAATCCCACCTGCCTTTTCCTGATGACTAAGGTTGTTGAAAGTTTATTTAAGTGCTTCTCAGCCATTCAGTACTCCTCAGTTTGAAATTCTAGGCAAATGGATGGAACTAGAAAATAGCATTCTGAGTCAGCTAACCCAATCACAAAAGAACATACATGGTATGTACTCACTGATATAATAGACAGACCACATGAAGCTCAAGAAGAAGGAAGACCAAAGTATAGATACTTTAATTATTCTTAGAACAGGGAACAACATACCAATGGGAGGAGATATAGAGACAAAATGTGGAGCAAAGACTGAAGGAAATGCCATCCAGAGCCTTCACCATCTGGGGATCCCATATACAGTTCCCAAACCAAGACACTATTATGGTTGTCAACAAGTGCTTGGTGACAGCAGCCTGATATTGCTTTTTGCTGAGAAACTCTGCCAGTGTCTGATAAATCTCAGTTAACCATTGGAGCACAGGGTCCCCAGTGGAGAAGCTAGATGAAGGGCCCCAGGTGTTTAAGTATTTTACAGTCCCATAAGAGGGAAAACAATATGAACCAACCTGTACCCCCAGAGTTTGCAGGGACTAAACTCCGAAACAAAGAGTACACCTGGAGGGACCCATGGCTTCAGTCACATATGTAAGAGAGATGACCTTGGTGGACATCAATGAGAGGAAAGGCCCTGAACCTCTGAAGGCTCAATTCCTCAGTGTATGGGAATGCCAGGACAGGAAATCAGGAGTGGGTGATTTGGTGTGCAGAAGGAAGAGGAATGGGATATAGGGTTTTCAGAGGGGAAATAAGGAAAGAAGATAACATTTGAAAGGTAAATAAAGAAAATATCCTAAAGAATGGATTGATTTGCAGTCTTTTACATCTTGACTGCCAATTGAAATAGTATCAATTTTTGAAAATGTTGTCTTTGCTCTACTGGACGGTTTTGGCTTCTTTGTCAGAGATCACATGTGTGGGTTCATTTCTGTGTCTTATATTCTATTCCATTGATCTACCTGCCTGTCTCTGTATCAATTCCAAGAGATTTTATCACTATTGTTCTGCAATACAGCTTGAGGACTATGATGATGCCTTTCACAGAACTACTTTCACTGTTGAAAATAGTTTTCACTATCTTGGTTTTTTTGTTATACCACATGAATTTGCGAATTGCTGTTTCTAGCTCTATGAAAAGTTGAGTTGGAATTTTAATGAGGATTACATTGAATCTCTAGATTGCTTCAGCCTGATGGCCACTTTTACTATATTAATAGTACCAATCCACGAGCATGGGAGATCTTTCCATCTTCTGTGATCTTTGCTTTCTGTTTTTATAGACTTTTAAATTCTTGTCATACAGATCTTTTATTTACTTGGTTAGAATGACACAAAATTATTTTATATAATTTGTGACTATTCTGAAGGTGTTATTTCCCTAAGTTCTTCTCAGACTATTTATCCTTTGAGTAGAGGAAGGCTACTGATTTGTTTAAGCTAATTTTATATCCATCTACTTTGCTGTAGTACCATTCAGTTTTTGTAAGCACTAACTTCATGAAATTCTTAGGGAAAATGAAAGAACTAAAAATTATCATTCTGAGTGGGTTAACCAATTCACAAAATAACACACATGGTATGCATTCACTGATAAGTATATATTTACCCAAAAGCTCAGAATACCAAATTTGCAATTCACAGACCACATGAAGCTCAAGAAGAAGGAAGACAAAGTGTGGCTGCTTCAGTCCTTCTTAGAAGAGGGAAGAAAATACTCACAGAGGGAAATACAGAGTCAAAGTGGGAAGCAGAATCAGAAGGAAAGACCATCCAGAGACTACTCCACCTGGGGCTCCATCCCATATACAGTCACCAAACACAGACACTTGTACAGATGTCAAGAAATGCTTGGTGACAGGAGGCTGATATAGCTGTCTCCTGAGAGACTTTGCTAGAGCCTGGCAAATACAGAGGTGGATAATCTGAGCCAACCATTGGACTGTGCACAGGGTTCCCAATGGAGAAGTTAGAGCAAGGACTGTAGGAGCTTAAGGGGTTTGCAACTCCATAGGAAGAACAACAGTATCAAACCCACCCCCAACCTGAGAGCTCCCATTGACTAAACCACCAACCAATGAGTACACATGGAGGGATCCATGGCTCTATCCACATATGTAGCAGAAGATGGACTTTTTGGGCCATCAATGGGAGGACAGACCATTGGCTCTGTGATGGCTCTTATGGCTAGATTCCCCAATGTAGGGGAATGCTACAGCAGTGAGGTGGGATTGAGTGGGTCAGTGGGGGAGCACACTTGTAGAAGGAGGGCAAAGGTGGATGGGATATTATATTTCTGGAGGAGAATCCGAGAAAGAGAACAGCTTTTGAAATGTCAATAAATAAAATATCTATTAAAAAATATAAAAAAATCCCAATTTGTGAATCATTGATAATAAATACTAGCTATAAATTATAAGATAATTGAAGATAAATAATATATTTTCTATTCAAGAATAATAATATATCAAGACAATTAGGCACAGTATCAAGGTCTGACAAATATTTGCACATATTAATGTTATGTATTAATTCATACTACTTCCATTGGAAATTCATTATAGATGTACTGGTCTACTTTGGTTTTTGTGATCATCATTCACACAATTTATTTAAGACAAGCAGGGTAAATGATGTAGCTTATAACTAATCATGTAGATGATATATTTATGACATGGAGAAAACAATGGCAAAAAAATCTACTGCCCAATCAACATTTTCAATTGATTGATACAATGACCAGAGAGTGAACAATAAGCAGTTTCTCCTATGTGGCAATATCCTCTTTGAAATAAAGAAAATGGAACATAGGTATTTTTTACTTAATACAGTCATTGACTTATTTTGTTTTTCTTTTTATCCTTTTCCTGATATGTAGTAATTTTTTATAAATATTTGCATTCGTCAAGCAAGGTTTACATAGTTATCATTGAATGACCTCTGAACAGCACAGGAGTTTACATCTTTCAGCAGCCAAAGATAGGAGAATCAATAGAACAAAGTGGTCCAAGAACTAAAAATGGATATAGAAACCATTAAAAAAAAACAGAAATGGTGACAACCCTGAATTGAAATGGAAAACCTAGGAAAGAGGTAAGGAACTACAGACAGATACAAGCACCAACAACAGAATACAAGAGCTAGAAGTGAAAAATCTCAGGTGTAGAAGATATTTTAGTAGCTATGACAAATTGGTCAAAGCAAATTCAAAACAAAATAAAGCAAAAAAAAAAAAACCAAAACAAAACAAAATGAGAAAACAACAACAACAAAAAAAGCAAAAAACTCCTAACCCAAAACATCCAAAATATCAAGGAAACCTAGGATACCAGGAAAAGACCATATCAAAGAAATCTTCCCAAACACATAGAAAGGGGAGGCCATAAATGTACAAGAATTCTATAGAACACCAAGTAGAATGAATGAGAAAAGAAAATCTTATCATCAAATAATAATCAAAATAATAAATGCACAGTACAAAGAAAGAATATTAAAAGGTGTAAGGGGAAAATACCAAGTAACATATAAAGGGAGAAATATCAGAATTAGACCAAACTACTATATAGAGACCCAAAAAGCCAGAAGTAACTGTAAAGAGGTAATGCAGAGCCAAAGAGAACAAAAATGCCACCTCTGGCTAATATAACCTGCAACGTTAAATCTTCATAGATGAAGAAAACAAATATTTCAAGACAAAACCATATTTAATCAATATCTATCTACCAATCCATTCCTACAGAGAATTCTAGAAGGAAACATTCAACATAAGGAGGATGAATACACTAAAATGGGAAAAAAACAATGTAGTATTCATGTCACAATAAAACCAAAATGAGAGAATCACATACCACACAATGCTTCCTACAACAACAAACATAACAGGAAATAATAATCATCTGTCTTTTGTATCTCTCAGTATCAATGGACTCAATTCACCAATAAAAATACACAAGCTAACAGACTAGATATGAAAACAGGATCCAGGATATTGATGCATATAAGAAACACACCTCAATGACGAAAACAGACATGACCTTGGAATTAGAGGATGGAAAATTATCTTCTAAAGTCTCCCCAGAAATAAGCAGTAGGAATCATCCACATTCATAAAACAAGATTTATTAAAGCTCATATCAAACTTTATACCCCACAGAATAATAGTGGGGGACTTCAGTAGCCCACTCTCACCAATGGATAGGTCACTGATACAGAAAATAGAGACTCAGAGAAACTAGTAAAGGTTGTGATGCAATTGGAATACTACTTGGCTGTTAAGAATGAGGACATCATGAGTTTTTCAGGCACATAGATGGAACTGAAAATTATCATCCTGAGTGAGGTAATTCAGATTCAAAAGGACATGCATGGGATATACTCACTAATAAGTTGGTATTAGCCAATAAATTACAGAATAATCAGTATATAATCCATAGAAATCAAGGTTTACAAATATAAGGGCCTATGTGAGGATGCCTCAATAACATTGGGATATGAAGAAAGCAATCACATGGGACAGAGTGTAGGAGGAACCTGGATGGGAGAGTAGACAGGAACAGGAAAAAGCGAACATGATTAGGTATTTGGAGGAGACAGGAGTCCCTGAGTCCCAGCAGAATGAAAGAAAATAGTCAATCTGGTGTTATGGGAGTTGTGGAGGAAGACTCTCTAGAAATGTACCAGAGATCTGGGAGAGGAGAGATTCTCAGGACTCAACAGTGGGAAGAAGGAACTTTTAAAGTCCATATCTACCAGAATGACAGTGCATCAAGTGGAGGGCAGGGGGTGCCATTTCATAGTCAGTCTATGACACAGAATTGTTCCTGTCAAAAAGAAATGAAGAGACAAAAAAAATGGTGAAGGAAATGAGGGAAAAGAGGTCCAGTCACAGGCCCAAGTTAGGAGCCAGCTCAAGGGGAGGCCATAATGCTTGGCTCTATTTCTGATGCTACTATGTACTTACCAAGAGCCTAGCATCTCCTCCCTCTGAGAGGCCCTATTTCTAATACTACTGTGTACTTACCAGAGCAGTTGCACTAGACAGAAGCACATAGTTACATGAAACCACTGGAGAGAAAGCATCTCTTTGGTTGAAGAAGGGAAAAATGGGTGTTTGGAGGAGGGTAATCCCATAGAAAAACCAGCAGTCTCAACTAATCTGAATACTGAGATCTCTCAGACACTGAGCCACCAACCATACACTAGCTGTTCCTAGCTCCCCTCCATACATGTACAGTAGAAGACATCCTGTTCTGGCCTCAGTGAGAGAAGGTGTACCTAACTCAGGGATAACTTGAGGACCCAGGGAGTGGGGCCAGCCACCCCACTCCTGTGAGTACTTTGTTCCCTTTATCAGATGAACCAAATAATTTCCACTTTGGTCTTCCTTCTTGAACTTCTTGTGGTTTGCAAATTGTAACTTTTATATTTTGAGCTTTTGGGCTAATATGTACTTATCAGTAAGTGCATACTGTGTGTGTTCTTTTATGATTGGGTTATCTCACTTAGGATGACACTTATTAGTTCCATCCACTTGCTGAAGAATTTCATAAATTCTTTGATTTTAATAGCTGAATCATACTCCATTGTGTATATATACTATAATTTCTTTATCCATTCTTCTGTGCAAGGACATCTGGGTTCTTTCCAGCTTCTGGGTATTATAAATAAGGCTGCTATGAACATAGTGCAGTATGTGTCCTTATTACATGTTAGAGCATCTTCTGGGTATATAACCAGGAGTGGTATATCTGGGTTCTGGGGGAATCACAATCCCTGACCTCAAGCTCTACTACAGAGCAATAGTGATAAAAACTGTATAATATTGCTACATAGGCAGGCAGGAAGATCAGTGGAATAGAAGTGAAGACCCAGAAATTAATCCACACACATATAGTCACTTGATATTTGACAAAGGTGCTAAAAACATCCAGTGCAAGAAAGACAGCATTTTTAACAAATGGTGATGGATCAGCTGGAGGTCAGCATGCAAAAAAATGCAAATCTACCCATTCTTATCTTTTACAAAGCTCAAGTCCAAGTGGATCAAGGACCTCCACATAAAACCAGACCCACTGAAGCTGATAGAGGAGAAAGTGGGGAAGAATCTTGAACACATGGGTGGAGGGGAAATTTTTCTGAATAGAACACCAATGGCTTATGCTCTAAAATCAAAATTCATCAAATGCGACCTCATAAAACTGCAAAGGTTCTGTAAGGAAAAGGACACTGTCAATAGGACAAAATGGCAACCAACAGATTGGGAAAAGATCTTTACCAATCCTACTTCTGATAGAGAGCTAATATCTAATGTATACAAAGAACTCGAGAAGTTAGACTCCAGCGAGTCAAATAACCCTATTAAAAATGGGCTACAGAGCTAAGCAGGGAATTCTCAACTGAGGAAACTTGAATGGCTGTTAATCACCTAAAGAGATGTTTAGCATCCTTAGTTATCAGGGAAATGCAAATCAAAACAACCCTGATATCCCACCCCATACCAGTCATAGGTACTAAGATGAAAAAACACAGGGGACAGCAAGTGCTGGCCAGGATGTGGAGAAAGAGGAATACTTCTCCATTGTTGGTGGGATTGCAAGCTGATAAAACCATCCTAGAAATAAGTTGGCCATTCCTCAGAAAATTAGACATAGTACCACATAACTAAACAATGCTAATCTGTCTTTCTCTCCACAAACTCATTGTAACACCAAAGCAGTAACTTTTTTCTCACAAAGTAAAAATACTTAAGGGGAGTAATTCTATAGTATCAAGTTTCTCCATATGCTTGGATAACAATATTTATATATTAAGGAATATGTCTTCAGTCCTTTGTCTTTTGTTTTGCTTTTGAAGTCTTCATCAGTTAGAGTGGCTAATTATCTCTTGTTTGCTCTTCTACACATAATAGAATTGTTTATTCTTTATATATAAAGTTTCATTTTTATGTTTTATACCGAAAACCTGTCCTCACAGCCCTAAATCACCAGACTAAGGATCTAAATCCTATGCCACAATAAATATTTTCCTTCATCATTTACTTGTCCCCAGCCTCATTTTCTCACTGATAAAATTAAGTGTTTGTAACTTATGAATGATCATTGTGCTCCTTTCTGTAACTCATGAATTGTTTCATTCTATAGGGAAGTGACACACTCTGTTCTTAACTTTGTCTTTAAACTTTCTATCAACTCCCCTAACTTCCAAAATTATTTAAATCAATATGAATCCCTAAATATACATACATCAAGTCAGCAATGTCCCATAAAATCTTTAATTCATCTAAACATCATTATCATAACATTCACCTTCGTGTTGATCTGCAGGAATGTTGCCTAATGGAGTGGCCTATCAACCATGAACTCATTGCACCAAGTCTATCACTATGGACTAATGATTTCCACTCAAACCAAGGAAAATCAATGAGGATATGACAATAACAAACATGAGAAGGCATGTAAGTAGCAAGAAGTAATCTTGTGATGAAATCTCTGGAACAATGCTTTTCCAGAGTGCACTCATCTTAGCTGAGCAACTTGGTACGCTACCTCCAGGGAGCTCAGTTGTCCACTGTGGGTCCTCCTGTATGGTGCCTATCATGTCTGAAAGCTATTTGTATATATCATGAAGCAGTGTCCTATAATACTCCATAGTAGTGGAAGGATCCATTATGCATTTAAGATTGATAACATAGACTTGAATAGCATGTAATTGCAATGTTTCTTGTGCAGAAAGTACAAGAATTCAAGGATCTGGGCGGTGGTGGTGCACGCCTGTAATCCCAGCACTTGGGAGGCAGAGGCAGGTGGATTTCTGAGTTCGAGGCCAACCTAGTCTACAAAGTGAGTTCCAGGACAGCCAGGACTACACAGAGAAACCCTGTCTCGGAAAAAAAAACCACAAAAAAAGAATACAAGGATCTTCATCTATCAAAATAAAGATATTGAGTGAACATAAAGACTTATTTTTAAACTTATTAGTAGGATTACAGGAATAAGTATAACTTTTATACTTTTTTTCATAGTCTGAGTCGTTGGTGTACTGTTAGGGACATCTGTGCCTTTGGGATTGGTTAAGTTTCTGGGGATATGGAGAACTTTCTGGAAACATTGCTGATTAAGTAATCTTGGCTTAGGCTTGACTCAGACCTGGTGACAGGGCACCTACTGGCAGCTCCTGATTGGTACATAGCCAGAGGTGATTTTTCCTGGAATTTGATATGTTTTGGACTTGTGCAGTATTAGGGAAAAGAAACTTAGGAGTAGTTTTAAAGCTATTTGTTTAGAGCATATCATGGAGTCTTTTGCTTATCCCATATCATGACCCTTTCATTGCTTCTTAGTTTAAGATTCATATCTAGATATTACAAAATAAATAATGGTAACTACATTCAAAAATTTATTCTAGTATCACACTGAAAATATTTCATGAACCTTTAATTAATAAAATGCATATTTTGTTGAAGTATATTTGTATGATACTGTTACTCAGCCTGAAAAATGCTAACAAATTATGGTAAATCTCAAACATGGAAACATAACAGTAAATTGTTTCTTTACAAAATTATGAAAGAAATAAAAGTATTGGAATTATATGTAACTTTAAGTTGGTGTAGCAGGAACAAATTAAATATCAAAATATTTTAAAAATATATTGATTAAATTGGAATTTAAATTCTGATATTTTATATTAAATATTATTTTAATTATAATTTACAAAGCTTATTTTTATAAGTGTGTATGATGATAAAAAATGACAGGTTTGTTTATATACAACCTATCACTATGCTTGCATATAAAATATTCTGAGAATCCCCATACAGAATATCACTATGTAATATCAATATGTTTATTTGATGGGATATTTATGAACTAAAAGTTTCATTCTACATAATTGCAAGAAATCATTTTCAAAACTACAAATTGCTGATATAACATTTAAAATAAATCTATAAATGAATCATGAGATATGTAACATAATTAGAATTCAATAGAATCTATCAAAAATTAATTAAATCAGCTGTGTGAGAAGAAAATGACCATGATTATATAAATTGAAAAATTGACTCATAATTTATTGTATGCTAGTTCTGAAAATTGTCTTCCTTAGTAAGAAAATGTATAAATTTGAGCCATTACTCCTTTCATTATATTTCTAATAATTTACATTCATTAAAAAACAATCCCCAAAGTTGAATATTATTATACACATTGTATGAAAAATTATCTTAAGATACTTCAAGACCAATAATATTTTAGAGGATAAAAATATAATTTCTATCAGAGCATAAAGTGAAAATGTGCTCACTACAGCTTATTAAACTAGAATTATTTATTCATTTAAAGCAAGTGTTTTTGTGAATAGGATATTTTTCAGGTCAGCTAAGACATATCATCTACATTATTGGTGTAGTACAAAAAAGAGGTAATCGATGATTTCAATGTTTTCACTAAAAATTATCATTTACTTATTATTAACTTAGTATTTCCATCTCTAAATAAACTTTCATTTTATAGATTTATTTATTTAATGTAAATACACTGTAGCTTTCTTCAGACACCAGAAGAGGGTGTCAGATCTCTTTGCAGATGGTTGTGAGCCACCATGTGGGTGCTGGGATTTGAGCTCATGACCTTTGGAAGTGCTCTTACGTGCTGAGCCATCTCTCCAGCCCCTAAATAAACTCTTATCAATAGAATTTGATGTCAATTGTTTGCAGAATGCAGTCTAAATCATTCTAACAATGATCTCAGTCAACTATGGATGGTTTACTGAATTCCATATCCCAAAAGTGATATATCAGAGCCAGGGCCAAAATTTTGGAACTGATCCATGACTCCTATACAAGGTCCTCCTGGGTTTTTAAGTCTGAGATCTACAAACCTTTGTGCCAAGATGTCTTCCCAACTAGAATTTAAGAATAGGGTTATTTTCCTAGGAATATTTCTTTGCTGTACATCTATTCGGTTTCCATTGGTTGGGGTACTAAACCGTGGCAGGTATATTATCATGTCTGATAATCATGTGTTCATTTGCCAGCCAGGATGTGTATTACTCACTTATGTGTCTCTTTTTGCCAAGTAGGATGCCAATTCCCAGGGAGGTCTTAGGAAGTTAACATTTACTTGGCCGTTACACAGAAAGGATGTCATATTCCAAATGGTTTCTTACATAGGTGCAAATGTCTTTCCTATGTTGGGGTACATCTAGGGGCAGCTTATACAATACACTTGTGTAAAAAATGCTGCCGTGTACTTGGTTTGGGCTCAAGCTAATCATGGGTTACTACACAAAACAATTCTACTGAGTTCTGTCATGATTAGTTTTCTAGGGCACAGGATGTAACAGAAAATGCAATCAACTTGGCATTAGAAAGTTTTCTAGTAACAACAAATGTACATGAGAAAGTTTGCTTATAATGGTGGGCTAGCTAGGCAACAGTTATCTTAAAGATTTGCATAAGCTTTAACAGTAGACTTGAAATTTAGCTTATACAGATTTCAAATTTCTTCATATTATAATTTATGACTTCTGAAAATCAGTCTCATTGTTGGATTAGTGTATCTTCAGGGAGGTTGGTTGTAAATAGAGTGGTAAATAAGGAAATGTTGGTGATTTAAATAAAAGTTTCTAAATATTTATTTATGTCTTGTGGTAAAACGACTGAATTCAGTAGAAACACCACTAACCCCACCATCACATATATTTCAGTCCAAACAAAATGGCCCTGAACATTAACACTGCCAATCCCTAGAAGAAGCACTGAACTTTATGAAATCGCATGAGAGAAATGTAAGCAGGTAGGATACATGGATTCACAGTTACCTGTAGTTTAATAAGACATTCATAAGGCTATTTTTATCCTGTACTTTTTCCTGCAGATATTATTTAGACTAATTAGACAGAAAAAATGATATTTTACTACATATTTCTCATGGTTCTTGTTTCCTTTAGTTCAACTAGCTACCAACTTCATGCTGATGTTTATTCTTTACAATTAGTTTAACCTTTCTTCTGTACATTTCCTGAGAGGCTGTTCTAAAGCAAGCAAACAAACAACAACAACAACAACAAGAGCAAAAAAAAAAAAAAAAAAAAAAAAACACCACTATCACCACAACTACCAGCCCCACTAACAACAAAAAACGACAAAAGACAAAAGACTATGCCAGAAAATGAATTCAATGAGGAGTACTATTTTCTTTGTAGAGCTAAATTTCTTAAGAAAAATCATCTTGCTGGATCTACTGATATAGGTCATTGTGGAGACAATCCCTATGTTCACAGGGCAAGTGGCAACATGAAGGTCATGGGAGAAACATGAAAAGGAAACTTTCCCAGATCTATATGACAATGAAACTTCCTCTCAAAAAAGCTTTGAACTATTCTCTCTTCCTCACTTGCTCCTTACCACTCTTCTTCCCTCCTTTCCTTCCTCACCATCCCTCCTCCTCCTTACCCCTCCCTCCATTCTCTTCAGACAAGGTCTTATATAGTCCAAATGACATTGAATGTGTGGCAAGGAAATGATAACCTTTAACTCCCCAGCCCTCTACTTCCACCTTCCATGTGCTGGGTTCACAGCCTTGAGCTACTTCAACTGCTTTATACAGGACTGGAATCTAATGCAGTGATTTGTGTATGCTTGGCAAGTATTCTTCTTTGTGCATGCAAGCTAAAATATATCCCTGACCCAGAGTTTAAAATATAAATGTCCTTTATTACTACAGGATTTATTAGTATTAAGGTCTTTTTACTTTTACAGAGTAAATGACTCCTTTGGTAGGTATTTATTTGGTCCATTGTACTTAATTTTTACTCCTTATTATAAAATGTTATCAGAGGCATGAAACGGTGGAAATGCTTATAATGTGGGAAAACTACAAACAGGAATACACACTCTAAAGCCCCCTAACAAAATGTTCAAAAGTTCATATAGAGGAATAGATTTCTTTAGATAGGTTATATACAGTGCTCAGTCAACATCCCATTTGGTTCTAATAAATAGTGAATAAAATTAAATATAGCTTAATAATTGTCAGGAAAATATTTTAGTTCAATGTCCTTTTCTCATTTTCTCTTCTAAATAAGAAGGTAATTTATAAATAATTCTCCTACAATGATTACATGTTTTCACTGAACTAATTGTATTCAATAATTACTGTATTTTCAATCTCTATAACTAGGAGTTATTCATGAAAAGTGAACAGGTATTGTTTTCACATTGAGAGTAATAGAGTAAAGAAATAAAACCTACATTAGACTCTTCACAATTATTTATAGTGTTAAATAACTATTATGATCAGATCTGTTTGTTTAAAAATAAATTTGGATAACAAAAAATGGGTGAATTCTTCAACTTCTGTCGATAAATACTTTGTAAACATGGTTGGCTAGGATTGATATTTAATTTATTTTTCAGACACTGGATATCTCTCAAGTAGAAGCCTTGCTTGCACTAGTCTTGAGCTTCCAGAAGTTGTGATATTAGAAAATGCTGAGATGTAAGTCCATGGAGCACTAAAAGAGAAATTACTCATTGCCATAATGAGACCCAGAGTTTCAAACCCAGTGTGTACATGTACAAAGCCAGCATGTTTGCCTCCCTATCTAATCTCAGCCCTACTTGATCAAGAGGATCCCTTGACTCATAGCCACCTAGACACAAATACTACAAGTCAGAAAGACTCTCTCAGCTGTTAACAAAAGAAATGTAGATGGTGTCTGAGGAATAAAACATGAGATTTTTCTCCAGACTTCTCTTCCTTATTTATTCATATGTGTATGCACTAACTTGTATACATGTATGCACACACACACACACACACACACACACACACACATACTGAGTGGTGCTATATTATTCATCAGGACTGAAAACACAACTACTAATGCCCTAAGATATCTGCATCAAGATGTTTAAAGAGAGAGCCATAGAACAAGCTCACATCACACCCAGAAACCTTTCTTCTTATGAAGATGATATTACCCTGCAGATACATTTGTATTGAAGTTTTAGTCAATATGTTAGAAGTGGTTAGATTCACAACTATTTATATAAAACACTAACAAAATATTTAAAATGAAAAATAAACATTCTTGCAATCAGTTTGTATTTAAAAGTTAAAAAATTAAATGTTTGTAGTATTTTATGCTTAAATGAACCCGCAGGTCCTCATTGATTTCTGCATTATTGAAAGTTCCCCTTCTGAGTCATGTCTTTTGAAAAGTCCACAGAGGACACTACACTGTTGGTTCTAGGATGCAGGTATCTCTGACCTTAAGGATTGTTGGAACATCCCTAAAACGTAATAATATGGGATCTGAAGAAAGAATAAACATCCTTTCTGTTCCAGAAAAAAACAACTCGAAGTGAACGTAGCAGACAGTGCATAGTTAGGCTAATGGTCCACTGTGAAAGTTGTCATTGAGAACTTTTTTTCCCCACATGTGTAGTGTGTAATTTGTTTTGTATTTATGCATGTGTAAGTACACATGAATGGGGGTAAATATGCAGGTGGATGTCAAAGTTCAACATCAGATTTCTTCTTATATGACTTCTCACTTCATCTACCAAGGCAGGCTCTGTCACTCAAATAATGAGCTCACAGATTGAGATTGTTTAGCTAAGCAGGTGGTTTTGGTGTTGGCTCTGCCACCTGATACCTGGGAGTGAAGGTATGTTTGCCATACCTGTTTAAAATTTAGGTAGATGCTAGCGACCCAAACATTCTCACCATTCTTGCATAACAAGTGATTTACCCACTGTGTCATATACTTAATTAACAGGGTTGGAACATTTTTAAGGAAGAAATCTATCTAGTAAAAACACAAAAAGACTCCAGTGAAGCATAAAATGAGACCACCATAGACCTATATATCCCATCCTCCCAAATCCTACGAAATAAATATCTGCTGTAGATGACTGCCATTTATGACATTTTCCTTTTATGGCCACCTCAATGTCCACAAAATGCACTAGGATATGAAATTCCTGTTCTGAGACATGGTGTCTGGGTTTTCATTTATACTGACAAAGTTAAGATTGGCTAAACACATTTATGAGGCTATCTGTTACCTTTATCTCTCTGGGCTTATTGACAATTAGGAATTTGGATTTCCAGTGTTCTACCTAAAATGAATTTCAGGCACAAGCTATATTATGGTTCTCAAGAGAAATAGTGCCAATAAGGTAGAGGCAAATCTGAATGAGTTTTATTATAAGTAATCTCAGGTAATTATAGATGCTGAAAATACCATCTGTGTTCTTTTAAGATCAAGAAAAGTCTTGTATATATTAAATTTCTAAGTTGTAAAAGCATCTGAGAATTAATTTTCTCTGGTTTGTCACATTCCTAGGGAAGAAAAATTGCTATTACCAATTAGAAGGATTAGAATGGAGATAGCAATTAACACTCGCAAGTGTTGTAATCTCAGTCCTTCAGCAAGGTGCAAGATACTGTCTGTCACAGAGAACAGCCACCTAACTACACACCCAGATTGACTACTCATCTATTTTAGAAAGTTATTTTAAAAGCCACTTTAAAAATAATGATTAATCAATCTCTGACATTCTATTGTCTGAACATGCTTAAAAGCCAAACAAGATTCCAGTTAATGACTGTACTAAGGGGTCTAGCTACATTTATATATGTATGCACATGTGTATGCATGTGTATGCATGTATGAGGTATATGTATGTATGCATAGAGTGTGGTTATATTTAAGGAGTGAGTATGGGTGTGTGTATATTTGTGTTTACATGTATATGTGTTTTAGTTTCTTTTCATATTATTAAAATAGTTTGACAATTATTCACAATGAAAAACGGTTCTGAGTCATTAATTTCAGAAAGGCAGGAGTGATTTTGTCTCACAGTGAGAGTTTACAGTCAATACTTGTGGAAAAGTTATAGCAGAAGAAATTTGGAGCAACTCTGCATTCACAGTAAAGAACAAGGAGTACATGTTTGTACTTATACCACTTATTTTTATGCAGCCAATACCATAGCCAACACCAAGGTATCCCTCACAGTCAGCATGTCTTGTGACTATAATTATGCTAGTAAAGATGCTTTCCTACAGGAATGTCCAGAAGCAGGTCTCCCAGGTAACTCTAACCCTCAATAAACAATAGATGTTAACCAATAACCATTATGAATTATGAATATTCCCTTGTTCAATTCCAAAAGACTATTAGGAAACTTTAAAGTTTTATTATATTACTTAAAAGAATAGAATTAAAATAATTGACATTCATATTGTACCTTATATTTTGGCCCTCTGTCCAGTGTTACCATTTTTTAAGATATCACTACTGGGCATGGTGGCATTAATGTGTAATTCTACTACACAGTATGTGAAGGCAGAAGAGTCAAGAGTTTAAATTTCTTTTAGTTTCATAGCAAATTTGATGCCATACCTGGATAATAGAAGATAAAAATATATAAATATGTGTAAAATAAAGAGAGAGAATTGTCATTGTTTACTTATATAACCTAACTCTGAATTCTTGCAAAATTAATAATTCAGCTGAAAGTAACCTTAACACTATAAGAACCTTCTAAAACCTCCAACAAACCTTTTATATTTCACTTCCCACTATATTTGTATTGCTGGTTTTATATTTCCCCAATTCCTCAAAGTTAATTTACAGTTCCTCATTAAGATTATGGAAGCAAATCTTGGCAATATTACTTGGAGTAGGTAAACTGGCTTAAAATATTTTATATTATAAAAATGCTGACTTAGAAACATAAGACAGAGCTGATTTTCTAGTGGACCTCTGAGCTCTAGATTTGCAAGTGTACACTTGGAAACCCTGTTATAGGAGCAGTGATGGAGGGGACTGCAGTATTATTTTATGATCTTTCTTTATGATCTTGGCTTAAAAGATTTCATAAGCCAAGTCCAGAATTCATTTAACTTTGAAGTTTGGTATTTCACACATAGCAAGTTTTCTGTAATGTACAGTCATCATAAATAAAAGCTGAAAGTTTAAATTCCTCACTGGTAACATTTTAAAATGTGTTTGCTTTGATCTTATGGAAACAATTGTATTTGCCTGCCTGTATGTGTGTCCACCATATAGGTGTCTGGTGACAACAGAGTCCAGAAAAGGACATTGGGTTGATCCCTTGAAATTGGAATTACAGGTTGTTGTGATTCACAAAATATACATGATAGAACCGAGCCCTGTTTCTCTGTCAGCCCTATTTTAACTGCAAGTACAGTTGAACACATTGTAGACCCTCCAGCCCCATCTCTGCCAATTTTTAATTAGACAGAGGTTTAAAATGCTTATGGATACCCAGAGAAGAAGCTACAAAGTATGGAGCAGAATCTGAGGGAAAGAACATCCAAAGACTATCCCATCCTCGTGATCTATCCCATATAGAGTTACAAAACCAAGACTCTATTATTGATGTGGTCAAGTACTTGCTGACCAGAGGTGGATTTAGCTGTCACCAGGGAGGTTCTGCTAGTGCATGACAAATACAGAGGAGGACACTCTCAGCCAGCCATTTACCGAGCACAGGGTTCCCAATGAAATAGCTAGAGAAAGGACCCAAGGAGCTGAAAGGGTTTGCAGCTCCATAGGAGGAACAATGATATGAGCCACCCAGTACTCCCAGTGCACCCAGGGACACAACCATCAACCAGATAGTACATATGGTGTTACCCATGGCTCTAGATGAATAGGCAGCAGAGGATGGCTGTTGTTGGACATCAAAGGGAGGAGAGAACTCTGGTCCTGGAATGGTTCATTGCAGCAGTGTAGGTGAGTACCAGTACAGGGAAGTTGGAGGGGGTTGATTGGGGAACAGAAGGAGGGGAACTGGCTTATGAGACTTTGGGGGGACCAGGAAAGGGGAAATCATTTGAAATGTAAATAAAGAATATATCTAATAAAATTAAATGCTTATGGAATTTATTATAAGAGATTTCTCATTGACGTGGAATGTGTCTGTACATAGATAATGGACCAGCAATTTGGCATACTTGACAAGTCCCCTAGATCAGAGCTTCTCATGAATATATAGCACTTTTGTGTCTCCTGTACCAGATCATGGATTATAGTATGCTGGTTCTATAATTTCAAATGTTCAGGATGATCTGAGATCAGGGAAAGTAAGGTAAAGTACATTAAAAGTTGTTTTAGATTTCCTGGTCTCTTTATGCTGTTGTTTGGAACCCCAAGTTTTTACTATAATTCAGAACATGAATCTATTGCTCTTTCTACTATATGCATTTCAATACATATTAAAAATGATGGTAATACTAACATCTACACCATCTATCTCTTTTGAAAACTTAAAACAATCTTATATGCTTCAGGAAATCAATTTATAGTCACATGTCACATGTCAAATGATTCCAGGAAAGAAAGAAAGTACTTCTGTCAACACAACAGCCCATTTCCTTACCTGCCTATTCTTAGGGATAGAATCTCTCTCTCTCTCTCTCTCTCTCTCTCTCTCTCTCTCTCTCTCTCTCTTTCTCTCTCGTTCCTGTTTTCATTGTTCTTGGAACTCTCTTCATGTAATTGTTAAGACTACTAGCCTAAAATATACAGATTTAGATAATTTTTTTATACAAAATTCCTTAACTTTTCCTTTGAAGAGTCCCTTTTGTTGCACTTTTTCTCTATTCAGAAACTAGGTCCTAAACAATTTGCTCTCCAATCTAAGTATATGACACTTTCCTTCCTCTACTAATCTACTAATCTACCTGTCTGAGTGGCTCTGAAGAGAGAAGCTGCAGTCTCAGTTCTCAATTTTCCATCTCAGAGTAAAACAGCAGGAGTCTAGGTGTCAGATGCCTTTGTTATATCTCATCTGGATTTCAAGTGGCTCTAAGTTGATATCTCAGGATTCCTGTGTCTGTTCTTTGTTGTCAGCTCTTATATGACTTTCTGAGCGCTTGATCACATGGTAGAAGGTTCACTCTGAATTTGCCCATAAATTCAGTTCATAAGTAGAATAAGAGGATTATAACAGACAATGTCTACATGCATATCCACTAGGAATAATTATCTGGCTAAGCATTCATTGTTTGTTACTAGCTTACAGGTTCATGGAGTGTTAAAAACAATAAATAAATTTTCCTTGAAGTTTTGTATAGAGAAACCTAGTCAACATTTTCTCTCCTATCCTTGCATATGTGGTATATATCTTTTGCTCCTTCTTTATGACCTTTGGTAATTGTTTCTATAACCATTTGTAATATGCTTTAGGTTTTATAAGTATGTTTTTATTTCAAAAGCAATTAAATAGTTCTGTTATAAAAGGGACTCAGATATCTTTGTCTACATTGTTATTCAGTACTAATGGTTAGCTGAACATGCTGATTGTTTCTACAGGAAAGAATAATCTTTGTTTTTACATACTTCCTGAGTCTGGGGTTTTACTTCAGCAAATTTCAGACCCTGATGCCATTTGTCCCCAAGTTTATCTTTCCTAACATCTTAAAATGAACTATATATTGTTCCACTGACCCACCAGTTCCAGATGTTCCCTAGGAATCTACATCCTAGAGAGCTCAAAAATGGCTACCCTCAGTGGCCCAGACTTCCAAATTGTCTCAATGCTGTATGCAATCCCCTAGTCTTAGGTAGCTAAGCCTGAGCATCAAATAACACTGCCTGCTTTTCCAGCCTTGTTCAATATTCCAACTTCCTTAGTTCCCTAAAAATGTCTTTCCAAGATAATCAGGAAGGAGTCAGATAACGCACCAACACCCCACAAACAGTCATCCCACAATTAAAAAGAGAAGGTGAGAATGAAGGGCTCTCTAATAAGATCAATCATGACATAGTACCAGCATGTTTGAGCATTTTCTCTTTCTTCTCCCTTGCTAAACTGTCATATTGCATTCTGAATGCTAGACCCCAATGTCTATTCCTTTATTTTGCCATTCCTTCAATCATGCTTGATTCAAACATCAAGGTACCAACTATGAAAGAAAACAGGGGCTAGAAATAGAAATGCATGATTTGACTATATTGGCTAACCTACCCAATCAGGACCTACCAACTCATCTCAACAGACTTCTCTTTTTCTGTTTAAAAAATATTGCAAAAAGCACCTGTTATGAATCTATCTTTGCTAGATCCAGAGGCACCCACAGCACTTTTCTAGATGATGCATTTTCTTTGGGCTGAAATTTGGTGCCAGGGTATGTTCTGTACTACTGTAATCACCTTTGAGAACAAAAAAGAAGGAAAAATACAGTTGTAAGTATCTGTAACCTAAGCAATTAGTTAGAGACCAGAGGAGCATCAAAATTTCAAGACCATTCTCAACTAAATGGTGAACCAAAGCTACCCTGGTCTACAAGGAATCCAGCCTCAAACAAGAAAACAAACTAAAGAAATTGTACTTATAATTGAACCACAAAAAATGAATTTTTAAATTATGTTTGTCTTATATCATGTGTATGAATGTTTTATTCTCCATGCATGTATTTGTATTACATGGCTTCCTGGTGCTTGTATGTTAGAATTTAGTAGAAGGCATAGGATCTCTGTGAACTGGAGTTACTAATGGTAAAACACAATGTAATAAATGTTAAGTAAACTTGCATCCCCTACAAAAACAAGTAGAGTATTTTTCCATTGAATTGAAGTTGCCAGATGTTTTAAAACTTTGTGTATGTGCATATGCATGTGCATTTGTGTGTTTATATGTGTAAATCTACATGTGTCACAAGCAAAAATTAAACTCAGAAGACAAGTTTATAGAGTCTAGTCCTCTTTTAGTTAGCTCCCAGGGATTGAACAGGCTTGTAAAACCTGCATCTTGACCCACTAATCTATCTCCCCCATGCAAGAATACTTATTTCTATGAGGTAATTTTATGTCTAACTATATCATTGACATTATTGATCATTTCTAGTAAGGTTTCTTTACTGTGTTTTATATATAGAATCTGGATTCTCATCATTATTAAAATGGAAAGAATTTTGCTAGGAGATAGTGTCTGTCTAGATTATACACAGCCTGAGTTTCCAACCCATGGGAGGTGATACAAAAACAAAGTTAGGAACAGAGACTGAAGGAAAAAAGGCCTTCCAGAGACTGTTCCAGCTGGGGATACATCCCATATATAGTTACCAAACCCAGACACTATTGTGGATGCCAACAGTGCTAGCTGAAAGAAGCCTGATATAGATGAATCCTGAGAGGCTTTTCCAGTGCCTGTCTACAGAGGCGGACACTCAAAACCAACCATTCCAAGGGCCCCAAGTAGAATAGCTAGATTAAGAATCAAAGGAGCTGAAGGGGTTTGCATCCCCAAAGGAGGTACAGCAATATGAAACAACCAGTATCCCCACTGTTCCCAGGAACTAAACCACCAACCAAAGTGTGTACATGGAGGGAACCAAGGCTCCACCAGCATTTGTAGCAGAGTATGGCCTTGTTGAACATCAGTGGGAAGAAAGGCCCTTGGTTCTGTGAAGGCTCAATGTCCCAGTCTATGGGAATCCCAGGACAGGGAAGTGGGAGGTGGTGGGTTTGTGAACAGGGGGAGAGGATGGGAAAGGGTGTTTTCAGAGGGAAAACCAGGAAAGCAGGTAACATTTGAAATGTAAATAAAGAATGTATAAAAATAGTATACTAAATTAAGAGCAGCAAGTCTAATTGTGATTCCAACTCAGCAAATCAAATATAGAAAACAATATTTCAAATTTAAATGAGAGAAAATATAAATCTCAATATGGTAATATTAATGTGTTATAATACATAAGAATTGTGAAACTACAGTGTTCACCATGAGATTTATTAATTCTTGATATATCTGGTTAAGCTTTATACAAAAAAAATCATATAGCAATGTCTCGATGTTAGAAAATTAAGTCAATGAGAATATTCTCATCTAAGAATCCAGGGAAAATAGCCCACCACACACATACATGCAAACACACACACATACACACACATACACACACAAATACATACACACACACATTCACATTGTTCTGTGGAACATACTTTAGGTGTCCTGCTGTCAGAGCTATAAAGTGACATGATCTGTTGAAGGTATACATTACTGATATATCTACAGCTTTTGAGTGCTTTATTCCTTTTTTAAGAATTCAAACTACTGACAAATGTCCTCTGTGTTCCAAAAGAGTACTGACTTTTGTATCAGTCTTTCATATGAATTTTCTTGTGAATTGAGCACAAACTTTTCTCTAATACAAATTGCACAATGATATTAAATCAAGAGAAACCTGTTTGCATGTTGTCTATGTATAACATGTTCATTTCAAGATCATAGTTTGGAAAATCAGGTGAGGTACAGGAGTTAATAAAAGTCCCAGGAAGAAGGAGCTACACATGAACATATGCTTTCATTAGATTTCCTGTAGGCATATCTATGCAGAATTTCTTACATTGGAGGGGACGAGGACAATGGAATCATCTCTCTACAGGTTGTCCTGGTGATGTAAGAAAGCAGTTGAGACAGCTCTGGAGAGAAAGCTAGTAAGCAGCATTCTTCCTTGTAAAGTCATTTCAAGTTTTCTTTGTATTGCTGTGATAAAAAACAAAACAAAAAAAATGCCTGAAAGGAGCTTAAGGAGATAAAGAAACTTCATTTTAAAGTTGTAGTACAACAGGAATGTACCTCAAGGCAGGAACTGGAAGGCAGAAGTTGTGGACATCTGTGCTATTGACTAATGATTACAGAGGAAATAGAAATAAAGGTAAATTTGGTATTTGATTTAATGTGCTAATTCATTAGAATGTACATTATGTGCAAACTATAAAATAAAGAAATAATATATTTTCTTTCAAATTATGTTTTTTCTCAATTAATGATCACAAATGAACAATTTAAAAAGTGAACAATTAGCAGAACCATTATATAAGAAATTTACAACTCATGACCAAATGTGAGCTATGAGTGTTCAGAGCTTATATGTATAATCTAACAACAGCCTTTCCGGATTCATCGATTTTTTACTTATTCTTTTTAGCACTAAAATAATTCCCACTCTGTATATACCACTGGTTCTTTGTCCAGGAAGTATCTCAGTCATATGATGACTTTGGATTCTTTTGTTATAAATCCAGTAGGCATATAGCTGTCTCTCTCTCTCTCTCTCTCTCTCTCTCTCTCTCTCTCTCTCTCTCTCTCTCTCTCTCTCACACACACACACACACACACACACACACACACACACACACAAATTCACTTGGGAAAATAGTGAGCTATATCCTTAAAAGCTTCAAATTCTGAAGTATTGCTCTTTGTTTTTTAGGGGAGGGGGCTTGTAATTTTTGGAAAAATATTTTGGGCATTTAAATGGAAATACATTCACAACTAATTTTATTTCTATGAGTTTAGTTATAGAATACATTAAAATGTCTACCTAGTGCATTATTTAAAAATAAGTATGTGCTCTTGAACTTGAGAGGATATAATCCTGTCCTATCATATCAATCAAGAAAAAGAAATTAACTGAAAAACTTATTTCTATATTAATGTGTGGAAAGACTTAAAGAGCATTTAAGTTTGTTAAAGGTAAGTTTGAAATTGTGAGGCCTTTTTATTTTTGCCGGGAATGTGATTGTGCATTCCAGTTTCTGTGTAATATATATGTATGTCTCTGTATGTCTTGTGTACATCAGTTTGCTTGTATTTGTGTATGTGTGCACACAATCATGTGTTATATGCAATATGCATGTATGTTGGTGACATGTGTTTATGTGTACCTATATGTATAGCATGTGTGTTTGTGTGTTTATATGTATATGACCCTGTGAATATGCTTACATGTGTGTGATGTGTGTGATGTTTATGTGCTTGTGCATGTAATTCAATATGTAATATGTATTTCTTTGTGTGTATATCTTGGTACAGTATGTCTCTGTATGTGTGCATGTGTATGAACTTTTGTGGTATGTTTGTGTGTTCCTGTGTGTTTTTAGTATATGTGCCTGTGTTCATGTGTCTCATTGCCAATATGTGTATGTTCCCATTTAGTTCTGCATGTGTACATGTGTATGGGGTAGATGTATATGGTATCAGGGCCTGCTCATAATAAATGAAGTGAATTTTTTATAAAGTTTTAATTCTTATCTTCTTCCTGCCAGTCAATTTCAGTCCCTTTCAAGTCAAAGTTGAAAACTACAATTAGAAATATAACAAAGGTAAGAGGTGAGATGGCCATGAATTCTACCAAGAAAATCGACAATAATGATAGAAGTAAACACATTCTGGCCAAGCATCTGTTCCACTGAAGCAGTAAAGTAGGCAAAAGTCTAGCTGGATTATTCACTAATACAGACTGATGAATCCAAGTGGCACATCTTCTCAGTATAAGAATGTGAGGAAGATTTGTTTGGCAAAGAATCACACAGAAGGGAAAAGAAAGGTCAAAAGGGTACAGTAACAGAGATTATAACAAAATAACCTGCACTTATTTCATTATGCACTTGAATTATAGAATCCTGTTTAGAAATTCCTTTCTACAGATGTATCTTGCAGGTTACTTCCTATCTTTTTTTTGAAAAGGTTTAGTACTGGAATAAATGCTTCAAATTGAGGTCTTTGATCCATTTGGATATAATTTTTTCAGTGTGAGTAAATGGATACAATTTCATTCTGCTGTATATGAGAATTCCCTTTTGCCTTTTCTCCAGTGTAACTATATTTTGCTTTTTTCAAACATCATTTAGGTGTAGTTATTAGTATTCATAATAAAGCCTTCTATTTTATTCCCTTAGTCTACATATCTGATCTGATATGTCATTACCTTATTCTAGCTCTATAGTATACCTCATATCTATATCTGTATCTGTATCTGTATCTGTATCTCTCTCTCTCTCTCTCTCTCTCTCTCTATATATATATATATATATATATATATATATATATATATATCCAACTATCCTATTCATTCTAGGACTTTTATCATGTAAACAGCATGTTGAACGTTGTCAAAGGCTCTTTCTGTTTATACCAAAATTGATCACGTAATATTGTAAGTTTTGTTTTTATGTCTATATATATCATTTACTATATTTACTGATTTACATGTATTAAACTAACATTGCATTTTTGAGATAAGGCAGCTTAACATTTTGGAAGTTCTTCTTGATATGTGTTCATAGTTTGTTTTCAAGTACTTTGTTGAGGATTTTGCAGTGATTTTTAGAAAGGATATTGTTCTGTAGTTCATATTTGTTTGTTTTTGTTGTTGTTGAGAGTAATACTGGCACCTGAGGAAAAAAAATGGGAATATTCATCTCTTTGCTAATTTGTTGAAGAATTATAGAGCTAGAATAATAAAACCAATAAGGTAATGACAAATCAGATAGATTTACTGACTTGGGAGGGGGGGCTGTGGGTTTTTTTAATTGGTATTATTGCATTTTGTAGGCCTCTACTTTATTTAATGTTATCACCTAGTTTTGGTTTAAGCATGCCTTGTTTTTCCAAATATTGAGTTCTAGATTAAAACCCCTGTTTTTGCTCATTATATAATGTTTTGGTTTTAATATAGGTACTTAGGCCTATAAACTCTACTCTTAGATGATTTCTTTCTTTATTTGCATATTTATTTTTGCTCATCTACTTTACATCCTGCTCACTGTCCTTCTTGTATTCACCCATGCACATAATCGTTACCTCCATACCCTGACTCCTCTGTGCAGGTGGGTGGCCCCTGGCTATCTGCCCACCCTGGTATATCAAGTCTCTGAGAGACTAGGCTCATGCTTTCTCAATGAGGACAGACAAGGCTGCCGAGCTAGAAGAACACATTCAAAAGCTTTTGTGATAGTCCCAGCTCCAGTTGTTTAGGACCCACATGAATACCAAGCTGCACTTCTGTTGCATATGTGCAGAGAAGGAAACCTCTTGTAGTCAGGCAGAAAGCCCATTAGAGCTTCTGGGACATTGAACCACCCAAAAATGTTTTGACTCAAAATTCATCCATTTTACAGAAAATGTAGGGATCACTGATGGAGCAGCAAATGAGGGAATGGCCAGCCAATAACCAAACCAATATAAGACCCATCCCAGGGACAAAAACCAATCCCTAAAACTATTAATGATATTCTATTATGCTTTCTTGCAGTCAGAAGTTTAGCATGGATATCCTTTGAGAGACTTTACCCACCAGCTGATTTAGGCAGTGGATATAGCTTGGGGACTCTTATGGAATTAAAGGAGGGAGGATAGCTGTCACTGGAGGGATAGGATCTCCACAGAGAGACCAAGAATCAGCTAATCTGGATCCTTGGGACTCTTAGAAACTGAACCACCAACCAAAGAACATACAAGGGCTAGACCCAGGCTTCTTTTAGCTTTTAATGTTTCCTAGAGATTTTATTGTGCTGTTTTAAATTTTACTATATTCGACAAAAAATATTTCTTCATCAATTTCTTTCTTAGTCTGTTATTCAGTAATGAGTTGCCAAATATATATGTGTTTATATATTTAATAGACTTTTGTTTGCTGTATTGCTTTGTTTTTAAGTTTTACCAAATAATGATAAACTGAATACATGAGATCATTTCCTTTCTTTCTACATTAGTTAAAGATCACATTATGTTTCTGGATATTATTTATTTAGAAAATCTTTTATGTGTTGCTGATGACAAAGCATGCTCTTAGTCGTTAGATTGGATTATTCTGTAGATATGTGTTGTGTCCATTTAATCCATAATTTCACTTAACTGTAATGTTTCTCTCTTTTTCTTGTCCAGATATTTTATCTACTTATTGAAATTAAGTACTGTCATTGGGCTTATTAAAATCTTAGTTCCCCAGAGTTTTGGTGGAATTATTTTCATTATTTTCTAAAAGGACTGAGATGGTTTGTCTATGCTTGGCCCAGTGAGTGGACCTATTAGGATGTATGGCCTTGTTGGAGTAGATATGTCACTGTGCTCATGGACCTAAGGCCCTCACCCTAGCTACCTGCCTAATTTATGTCTTAGGGTTTTACGGCTGTGTACAGACACCATGACCAAGGCAAGTCTTATAAACAGCAACATTTAATTGAGGCTGGCTTGAAAGTTCAGTGGTTCAGTACATTATCATCAAGAAAAGACTTGCCAGCATCTAGGCAGGCATGGTGCAGGAGGAGCTGATATTTCTACATCTTCAGATGGCAGAGAATTAGAGTAAGAGCAAGGAAAGTAAAGAAAAACATATAGAAATATTACTCACACAACAGAGTTTAAATAGGCTTAATATATGGAATCACTAGAAATGCAGATTTTCAGATATTTTGAATACATTTTAATACATTATTTTTTCATATCAATCATCTCAAATTTTTATATAATTTCATCTGCACCTTTATATTATTTTAATCCATAAGAGCTTCAAAGTAAATTAATTACTATTAAATATTTTAATGATTTCTCTATACTACTCTATAAATTTTTGTATTGACTTTGTTTTGATCCCACAAATACCTGAATGTTGTCAAAACCGTCTTGTCTCTGGAGTTATTGAATAGGAGAAGATGAGATGACTACAAAGCACACATATATTAATTCACAAAACATTACTTTTAAATGTGGATGTCATGTGAGACCAGTGAGTTTTCTGCAGTGGTACTCTGTAATATGAACTGATAACCAAAATGAACCATTACTCCTCCTTTCATTTCGAGAGTAATTTAATTCAGCAAAGGCACTGAAATTAGGATAATCAACAATTAACCCTTTGATTTATTCTTTAATGTCTATTGATTTGAAATCTACAGTCAAATAGCATAATCAAACAACCTTTGATTAATTATAGTTTTAATTACATTTCTCTTTCCATTTTAACATATATTTAAAACTTTAAATGCACCATTTTAGTGCTTTCACTCAGATTTGATTTTTCAGTTTTACTTTAAATTTGTATTTTAATTTCAGGAACTCAAATTCTGTTCAACACAATGGCTATTCAATTTTGTAATACTTTTTTATTTGATTTTTTTATTTCCTTGGTATTTTTATTGGATATATTCTTTATTTACATTTCATTTCCCTTTTCTTATTCCCCTGCCCCCCACAAAGGTCCCACATGCCCTTTTATCTCCCCCTGTTCCCCCTTCCACCCCTTCCCTATCATGCAAGTGATTTAAATAGACCTATAAATGCTAAGGATTAGAAGCAATCATCAAAATCTGCCAAACAAAACTAAAGTCTGGGCACAAACTGTATTAGTGCAGAATTTTCACAAAATTTCAATGAAGACTTAACCCATCCTCCTCAAACTATTTCATAAAATAGAAACAGAAAGAGTATTGTCCAATTCATTTTATGAGGACAGAGTCACACTAACACTCAATCTTCACAAAGATTTAATGTAGAAGAATGATGTAATAATTTCCCTCATGAGCATAGAGGCAAAAGTACTCATTAAAATACTCGCAAACTGAACTGAAGAAAATATAAAAAAGATCATCATCCATGAGCAAGTATATGTCATCACAGGTATGCAGCAATGGTTTAATATATGAAAATTGGCCAATATTGCTCACTACATAAACAATCTGAAAGAGAATTAAAACATACTCATCACATGAGATGCTTAAAAAGCCTTTGGCAAAATGATGAGTCTTTGTGATAATAAGAATAGAAGAGACATACATAACATAGTAAATCCAATTTACATCAATGCTTTAACATTGTTCTCTATTAAACATCAAATTTAATAGAGAACAATTAAAAGCAACTTCACTAAAACCAGAAATATGACAAGGGTGTTCATTCATCCCAAGTCTATTCTATAGAAAAATTAAAGATCTAGCTGTAACAATAAGACAACTGAAGGAAATCAATGTGACACAATCTGGAAAAGAAGAATTCAAAGTACCAAATAAATACTATTTTATTGAGATGATATGACAGTAGATATTCTTTCAATCTTGACAGCTGTAGGAATTGAAAAATAATCCCATTTTTTAAAATATCTCAAGATACAAAAATATGATGTCATTAGAGGTTAGAATTATTTTAATAGACTCTTGAGTCATTGATCCTGACATTCATTAACAATTTATAATTAGAATATTTATGGTCTTTGAGGACAGTCTTTATATGGATAAAATTCTCCATTATAGAAATAAGTTGAAGCAACACTAAAACCCATGGAAGGTGCCTCCAGAAGGCCTTTGCTTATACAGTCCAAAGTAGTAGTGGATAGTAATACTAAGTGTCCTTCCTTCCTTCCTTCCTTCCTTCCTTCCTTCCTTCCTTCCTCTTTCTTCTTCCTTTCTTCCTTCCTTCCCTTCTTTATTTCTCTTAATGTTTTCATTCTTTTTTGATATTTTTTATTTAAATTTCAAATGTTATCCTTTTCTTCATTTCCCCTCTGAAAAACACCTATCCCATCCCCTCTCCACTTGCTCACCAAACCCCCAATCCCGTTTCCCTGCTGGGTATTCCCCAATACTGGGGCATTGAGCCTTCACAGGACCATTGGCCTCTCCTCTCATTCTTATTGTAAACTGTAATGTATTTAAATTTAACCACACATGCAAAATGAAGATAGACTTGCTCTTTTCTTGGCCAGCTATTTCACAGGAATTGAGATGATATGACACACTAGATCTCCAGGATATATTTTTTAATGTTCTCATTTTATATCTGTGCCAAAATACATATCTATACAAGAACTTCCCATTCTTCCAGAACCAATGCTATAGTTTTATGTCTATGGTTTTTAAGATCCCCATGATGTTTATTACTGAATTTTGTAGTACTAGCTCGATATGATCTTCATGTAGAATTAATTAACACTTGGCCAGGTATTGTCTATTCTATTTGACATTAGTAGCAGATCAGTAGATATTCATATGTTTGTCAAAAAATCTCCAAGAATTTCACTAAAAAATGTGTTTTTTATTTGCAATTGCAAAAAAATATGTACTAACAAGAGATTAATATGCTCATAGAATTTAATTTACAAATATTTGTACATATTCCATTAATTATAGTAATTAATTTTACACACTAACAAAAAAAGTGTGTATTCATCTTTCTCCAAATTTAAACTATTTTTGAATGAATACTTGTGAAAATTAAATCACATCTTATATATGGGGCAGAAATTAATATATTTCTTGATATTATTTGTTACCAAATTTTGCTCCATTCTGCTTACTATAAATAACAGTTCTGAAATCTTCTTTTTTGTTTTTCTTCTTGTAATCTCTAGAAGATAGAAAAGTGTTTCATATTTTTGTGTGAAAGAAGAAAAGACTGGGTCCAGTTTTGTAGGAGATTTATCAGAACAGAGAAATTGGGGCAGGGTGATTGGGGAATGGGTGGAGGGAAGAGGACTTATGGGACATATGGTGAGGGGGGAACTGGGAAAGGGAAAACCTTTGGAATGTAAACAAAGAATATAGAAAATAAATTTTAAAAAAGTGGGAAACCAGGTACCCGAGATAGCCCGAGTTTAAGACCTTTGGGGACTCAGGCCTTGAGCAGGAGCTGCGCACAGAGCAGCAGTTTGGGGGGACCCAGCCAAGAGTGGGCTCTGTGCCCTGAAGGCAGACCCCACACTCCCTGCAGCCTCCACCCTCTTCACAGCTGTTTCGAACCAGCCAGCAGAACCAACCTCTGCCATCTTCCCAGCTGTTTCGAACCAGCCAGTGGAACCAGGTACCTGAGATATCCCGACTTTAGGACCTTTGGGGACTCAGGCTTTGAGCAGGAGCTGCGCACAGAGCAGCAGTTTGGGGGGCCCCAGACAAGCATGGGCTCTGTGCCCTGAAGGCAGACCCCACACTCCCTGCAGCCTCCACCATCTTCACAGCTGTTTTGAACCAGCAGGCAGAACCAGCAGGCTGAACCAGCATGCAAAACCAGCAGGCAGATATAGGCACCCAAGATATCCTGAGTTTAAAACCTCTGGGGACTTCAGGCCACCTGTCAGCAATCTGTCAGCAGAAGCCCCACAGGGCAGTGGTTCAGGTGTCCCAGTCGGGGGGTGGGGGGAAATAGCCTTCCAAGCCCACAGGAGGGTCAAGCACCAGCTAGTACCTACAGGACCAACTAAGACCAGAGATAACCAGATGGCAAAAGGTAAATGTAAGATCATTACTAACAGAAATCAAGGCAATATGGCAGCATCTGAACCCAGTTCCCAAACAGCAATAAGTCTCAGATACCCCAACACACTAGAAATACAAGACTCAGATCTAAAATCACTGGTCAAGATGCTGATAGAGGAACACGTAGATAAGTCTCTTAAAGTAATACAGGAGAAAGTGGATCAAAAGCTAGAAGCCCTTACAAGGCAAACACAAAAATCACTTAAAGAAATTCAGGAGAATATGGATCAAAAAATGGATGCCAATAAGGGAGAAACACAAAAATCACTTAAAGAAATACAAGAGAACATGGGTCAACAAGTAGAAGTCATAAAAGAGGAAACACAAAAATTCCTTAAAGAATTACATGAAAGCACAAACAAACAAGTGAAA